>OX421970.1:130701353-132041353 GCA_949128135.1 Parasteatoda lunata
CATTTTTTTTTAAAAATCATTCTTTATTGTGTATTTTATCTAATCTTGCGTGACTGGGATGTGGTGGGTGGGTATGTTATCTCATCTTGTGTGAAAGTGTTTTTCTCATCTTGCATGACACGTGTTGTGTGCATTTTTTTTAAAAATCATTCTTTATTGTGTATTTTATCTAATCTTGCGTGACTGGGATGTGGTGGGTGGGGTATGTTATCTCATCTTGTGTGAAAGTGTTTTTCTCATCTTGAATGACTGTGTTTGTGTGCATTTTTTTTAAAAATCATTCTTTATTGTGTATTTTATCTAATCTTGCGTGACTGGGATGTGGTGGGTGGGGTATGTTATCTCATCTTGTGTGAAAGTGTTTTTCTCATCTTGAATGACTGTGTTTGTGTGCATTTTTTTTAAAAATCATTCTTTATTGTGTATTTTATCTAATCTTGCGTGACTGGGATGTGGTGGGTGGGGTATGTTATCTCATCTTGTGTGAAAGTGTTTTTCTCATCTTGAATGACTGTGTTTGTGTGCATTTTTTTTAAAAATCATTCTTTATTGTGTATTTTATCTAATCTTGCGTGACTGGGATGTGGTGGGTGGGGTATGTTATCTCATCTTGTGTGAAAGTGTTTTTCTCATCTTGAATGACTGTGTTTGTGTGCATTTTTTTTAAAAATCATTCTTTATTGTGTATTTTATCTAATCTTGCGTGACTGGGATGTGGTGGGTGGGGTATGTTATCTCATCTTGTGTGAAAGTGTTTTTCTCATCTTGAATGACTGTGTTTGTGTGCATTTTTTTTAAAAATCATTCTTTATTGTGTATCTTATCTAATCTTGCGTGACTGGGATGTGGTGGGTGGGGTATGTTATCTCATCTTGTGTGAAAGTGTTTTTCTCATCTTGAATGACTGTGTTTGTGTGCATTTTTTTTAAAAATCATTCTTTATTGTGTATTTTATCTAATCTTGCGTGACTGGGATGTGGTGGGTGGGGTATGTTATCTCATCTTGTGTGAAAGTGTTTTTCTCATCTTGAATGACTGTGTTTGTGTGCATTTTTTTTAAAAATCATTCTTTATTGTGTATCTTATCTAATCTTGCGTGACTGGGCTGTGGTGGGTGGGGTATGTTATCTCATCTTGTGTGAAAGTGTTTTTCTCATCTTGAATGACTGTGTTTGTGTGCATTTTTTTTAAAATCATTCTTTATTGTGTATTTTATCTAATCTTGCGTGACTGGGATGTGGTGGGTGGGGTATGTTATCTCATCTTGTGTGAAAGTGTTTTTCTCATCTTGAATGACTGTGTTTGTGTGCATTTTTTTTAAAAATCATTCTTTATTGTGTATTTTATCTAATCTTGCGTGACTGGGATGTGGTGGGTGGGGTATGTTATCTCATCTTGTGTGAAAGTGTTTTTCTCATCTTGAATGACTGTGTTTGTGTGCATTTTTTTTAAAAATCATTCTTTATTGTGTATCTTATCTAATCTTGCGTGACTGGGATGTGGTGGGTGGGGTATGTTATCTCATCTTGTGTGAAAGTGTTTTTCTCATCTTGAATGACTGTGTTTGTGTGCATTTTTTTTAAAAATCATTCTTTATTGTGTATTTTATCTAATCTTGCGTGACTGGGATGTGGTGGGTGGGGTATGTTATCTCATCTTGTGTGAAAGTGTTTTTCTCATCTTGAATGACTGTGTTTGTGTGCATTTTTTTTAAAAATCATTCTTTATTGTGTATTTTATCTAATCTTGCGTGACTGGGATGTGGTGGGTGGGGTATGTTATCTCATCTTGTGTGAAAGTGTTTTTCTCATCTTGAATGACTGTGTTTGTGTGCATTTTTTTTAAAAATCATTCTTTATTGTGTATTTTATCTAATCTTGCGTGACTGGGATGTGGTGGGTGGGGTATGTTATCTCATCTTGTGTGAAAGTGTTTTTCTCATCTTGAATGACTGTGTTTGTGTGCATTTTTTTTAAAAATAATTCTTCATTGTGTATTTTATCTAATCTTGCGTGACTGGGATGTGGTGGGTGGGGTATGTTATCTCATCTTGTGTGAAAGTGTTTTTCTCATCTTGAATGACTGTGTTTGTGTGCATTTTTTTTAAAAATCATTCTTTATTGTGTATTTTATCTAATCTTGCGTGACTGGGATGTGGTGGGTGGGGTATGTTATCTCATCTTGTGTGAAAGTGTTTTTCTCATCTTGAATGACTGTGTTTGTGTGCATTTTTTTTAAAAAATCATTCTTTATTGTGTATTTTATCTAATCTTGCGTGACTGGAATGTGGTGGGTGGGGTATGTTATCTCATCTTGTGTGAAAGTGTTTTTCTCATCTTGAATGACTGTGTTTGTGTGCATTTTTTTTAAAAATCATTCTTTATTGTGTATTTTATCTAATCTTGCGTGACTGTGATGTGGTGGGTGGGGTATGTTATCTCATCTTGTGTGAAAGTGTTTTTCTCATCTTGAATGACTGTGTTTGTGTGCATTTTTTTTAAAAATCATTCTTTATTGTGTATTTTATCTAATCTTGCGTGACTGGGATGTGGTGGGTGGGGTATGTTATCTCATCTTGTGTGAAAGTGTTTTTCTCATCTTGAATGACTGTGTTTGTGTGCATTTTTTTTAAAAATCATTCTTTATTGTGTATCTTATCTAATCTTGCGTGACTGGGATGTGGTGGGTGGGGTATGTTATCTCATCTTGTGTGAAAGTGTTTTTCTCATCTTGAATGACTGTGTTTGTGTGCATTTTTTTTAAAAATCATTCTTTATTGTGTATCTTATCTAATCTTGCGTGACTGGGCTGTGGTGGGTGGGGTATGTTATCTCATCTTGTGTGAAAGTGTTTTTCTCATCTTGAATGACTGTGTTTGTGTGCATTTTTTTTAAAAATCATTCTTTATTGTGTATTTTATCTAATCTTGCGTGACTGGGATGTGGTGGGTGGGGTATGTTATCTCATCTTGTGTGAAAGTGTTTTTCTCATCTTGAATGGCTGTGTTTGTGTGCATTTTTTTAAAAATTATTCTTTATTGTGTATTTTATCTAATCTTGCGTGACTGGGATGTGGTGGGTGGGGTATGTTATCTCATCTTGTGTGAAAGTGTTTTTCTCATCTTGAATGACTGTGTTTGTGTGCATTTTTTTAAAAATCATTCTTTATTGTGTATTTTATCTAATCTTGCGTGACTGGGATGTGGTGGGTGGGGTATGTTATCTCATCTTGTGTGAAAGTGTTTTTCTCATCTTGAATGACTGTGTATGTGTGCATTTTTTTTAAAAATCATTCTTTATTGTGTATTTTATCTAATCTTGCGTGACTGGGATGTGGTGGGTGGGGTATGTTATCTCATCTTGTGTGAAAGTGTTTTTCTCATCTTGAATGACTGTGTTTGTGTGCATTTTTTTTAAAAATCATTCTTTATTGTGTATTTTATCTAATCTTGCGTGACTGGGATGTGGTGGGTGGGGTATGTTATCTCATCTTGTGTGAAAGTGTTTTTCTCATCTTGAATGACTGTGTTTGTGTGCATTTTTTTAAAAATCATTCTTTATTGTGTATTTTATCTAATCTTGCGTGACTGGGATGTGGTGGGTGGGGTATGTTATCTCATCTTGTGTGAAAGTGTTTTTCTCATCTTGAATGACTGTGTTTGTGTGCATTTTTTTTAAAAATCATTCTTTATTGTGTATTTTATCTAATCTTGCGTGACTGGGATGTGGTGGGTGGGGTATGTTATCTCATCTTGTGTGAAAGTGTTTTTCTCATCTTGAATGACTGTGTTTGTGTGCATTTTTTTTAAAAAATCATTCTTTATTGTGTATTTTATCTAATCTTGCGTGACTGGGATGTGGTGGGTGGGGTATGTTATCTCATCTTGTGTGAAAGTGTTTTTCTCATCTTGAATGACTGTGTTTGTGTGCATTTTTTTTAAAAATCATTCTTTATTGTGTATTTTATCTAATCTTGCGTGACTGGGATGTGGTGGGTGGGGTATGTTATCTCATCTTGTGTGAAAGTGTTTTTCTCATCTTGAATGACTGTGTTCGTGTGCATTTTTTTTAAAAATCATTCTTTATTGTGTATTTTATCTAATCTTGCGTGACTGGGCTGTGGTAAAGTGATAAAGTGACTGCTCGTTAAATCTGTCGAGTCGCAAAAGTCCTCCATGTTCCCATAACAAATCAAAACCTCTGGGGGTAATGGATTGGAGATGAATCATTCTCTGATACAGGTCAAAATTACGATCTGTGGATGAATGGATGTATGAATGTGTCCGCCCTGTAAACGGGTGTCACGCAGTGTTGCCAGATTAGGGGTTTTCCCCCTAAATTTAGGTGGATTTTTTATCTTCATTGTGTATTTCAGGAGAATTTGTTTTTAGGGTTTTGTTTTAGGTTATTTGTGAATTTTTCTAGTTTCAATTTGGTTACGTTATCAAATTTTATAACTGAATGTGTGAGAAGGTAATATGAAAATCAATATGTTAAACCAAAACAAAAAGATTAAGATTTAATTTCAGAACTTACCCCTTTTGTTGAAGGTAGTAAGTTATTACTTTGTTCGATCAATCTGTACGTTTGGTGAATTTGAATTCGAATTATTTAAAATTTTTAATGTTCATGGTTTAAAAATACTGTTTCTCCATATTAAATATTATTTAAAGACAAATTGAGAAATAAAATGTCACCTGATGCTATTTACCGCATTCGATATGAACTTCCTAATGGTTGTCAAAATTTTGTACCTTCTTCTTCCTTGTTAAAAATGTTAACCAGCGAAAACATATACAAATCAGAAACTATTGACAAAAATATGTTGGATATTTTATCAGAAATTTAAGCATAATGTTAGAATTAAAATATTTAAAAGACTATATCGTTGTAAATAAAATATTTATGAAAAAATGCGCGAGTCAAAAAGCATTTAAAAAAATATCTTAAATATTTTAGTAGAAATTAAAGATAATGTAACGGATGAAATTTAAAAAAGTTTGATTTGTTGATAATAAAATATTAAAAAGTATTAAAGCAACGTTTTCTATACATTATTTAACTTTCGTACTATTTTTAATACCTATACATTAAGTCAAAACACTTTTGTGTTTTTATTGAAATTTTTAGGGGATTTTACAACGCCATCTGGTGTGAACGGTTATCAGCACGTGGCAACACTGGTGTCACGTATGGTGTGGCAGAAGTCGAATTCTTGGTCATAGATGGAGTCACTGGAAAACAAGAATAATCGCACCCCCTTTGCCTAAACAGGCATACAACAACAACAGGAAAATAAAAAATTCTGTTAAGTAAAAATTAAAAAAATTCTAATTTCAAGCAATTTTAGTGCAAATAGAAATATATTGAGAAATTCGCGGATTTTAGAAAGAAAGAGGACAAAATCGCACCGCGACAGACCTGCTGCCTTAAAATCACAACTTTCAAAATTATTTAAAATTGATGCTTGAATGTAATTGGTAATTGTCATGTGATTGCAGCGCCGATAAAATTACAATTAAAATCAACTGCAGTTGTATAATAGTAAAATAAATAAAACTTGGAAAAAAAACTTTTTCTTTTGTTGAAATTTTGATTTATTGGACTAAAAACTTGTGAAAAAGAGACTAAGGAGTTTTCTTTGAGCATATTAGGATAATTTTTTATTTTTCGAGACATTTTTTATTTTGCTTTTGAAAAAAAAATTGGATGTAAAGGGGACAAGTCTAACATAAACATTACTTGTTCCAATCCTCCAACTTAGAAGCAAATAATAACGTTCTGACAAAGTAAGAGACACAAAAAATTACTAAATAACAATTCTAATAACTAGAAAATGCTATATTTGTAACCTAAAGCGGCATTTGTCAAACTAGATAAAATAAAGCATTAATATTTTTATTTATTTATTTTTCCAAAAAAAAAATGAAATTAATCTTGTTTTTCTTTATAAATTTTAAGATAAAAGTTGAATTGAGCAAGGAATACTTCATACAGCAGGCCGGGCAGGCGTTGAACTCCTGTTCGTGTGAGTCCAACAGACCTATGAATCCCCGTGTATTAAATGGTGACTGATGCACGCTAAATTCGGTTGGAGTCACAAAGTCCTCCCAAGTTAACAAAGCAAATCAATACTTCTGGGAGTCCTGATTCAGGACTTCCCTAGTCTTCTGGATTAGGTTCAAAGTGACAAGGTTACGGAGTTGAACATTAGTAGACGTAAACTGAAATTTGGGTCGGCTGATCAAGGACGGTTATAATTTAAAATACAATCAGGATTAAAAAATAACTACTATAAAGTATTTTGTTATTAACTATATTCTTTTCATTAATTATATTTATAAATAATATTTTTTGCACATAAAAAGTTGGAAAGAAAATAATCAGGGATGTGGTTTTGAACAGGACATATGAGTTTCATTGTCCTAAACTGTCCTATATACTAACTAAAACTGTCTCCAAACACTTGATCATTGGTAAGAATTCTATATGTGTAACGCATAATATTAATAAATATTTGATGCTTTTTATGCACTTTGCTTAAACTTATTAAAGTAAAATAGTATAAGAGGAAAGAAATTTATAACTTTTGACTCTCCACAATTCATTGAACAACAAAAAAGAATGCCCTTAATGAATGTATAAGCTTTTAATACTGATAAATTATGTTTTCGCATAAGTATAAATAATGCAACATTAAAAATAATAATTAACTTTTTAAATAAAACAAAAAATTGTTTTCATTTTGTTCCTTGTTCAAAAATTAACTTTTTATTTTTCACAAAATTTGTTTTAAAATTATGACATAATTTGAGTATAAGGGTTTTAGACAGTTTTGGACAAAAGGGTTTTGGTCATTATGTCTTAAACTTTGCCAACTCTGAAAATAATGATAAGCCACACTTTCAAATTGTGCTGTTATCAGGTAGAAATTCCATAAACTTGAAAAGTATTTATCTAGAAATTATGCCAAAGGACTGTTTGATGTGAAAATATCGATTTTTGAAAAATGTGGCTTCTATTGCACCAACCCCAATATTTTAATAATTTTAAATTATATATTTTTTTTTCCTGTTACAGTTGGACTGTGTCAATAACAATGAAGAGTGACTATAGACACAACATTCCATTCTCTTTGTTTGCTTCTAACCCTGTCCACAAACCCTATAAACAAACTACGTACTGAAGTTATTGTCGAATAGTATAACTGAGCCATTCCTGTTTCAGGAGGAGTTTAAAAAGAGTGTCATAGCAATCGAACTATTTGATTATCCTGGTCTAAATGTCTTAACTGAGGAATGGAATGTAAATCATGCGCTGAAAAACGTCATCTCAACCAGAAGACTCTGGCCCATCTTTCAAGGTGTTCCGTTCGTCGGCAACTGGCGATATGCCTTCAGCTTCCGTGTGGTGTTGAACAGCTTGATTTTCCAAAGATTCTGAAAGATTATATTCTTTTGGAAGATTACAAGCTGTGAAGAGAGTTGGAAAAGCTGTCAAGTTTCGATGAATAAATTGCACTATATTTATGTAAATTGCAACTGTTTATTGTACATAGTTTCAATTCAACACCGAAGATAAATTTTTCTTTCTTAGAAGATATGTTAGTTATTAAATTTTGTGGGAAATAAAATTTCATTACACGAATGTTTTATTTGCAGATTTTATAATACAGAAGCATCGCTTCTGTATAAATATAGATAGAAGTGATTTTTTGCACACCAACAGGGAAGTGTTGTGCACTTTAATGTATATAAAATATGATTCCATTAGTAAAATAATAGAGTCATATCAGAACCTAAAGTTGCGATATATAAGCAGGTCGTGACTTTTAATTTTAGCATGAATGGAATAATCAATATACACTGATAGTTTTATGTAAGTAAATACGTGCTAACTTATTATATAAAGACATACTATATCTATCGACATTTAACATAACTTATAACAGTAGTAAAAATTTTATTAAAATTTAAGCTATAAGGATTGTTTTTTGATATATGAAACTGAATTATCATAAACCTCCGCCCGCGTTTTTATTTTTTCTGCGTTTTATTTTGTAACAAAAAAGTATTTTTACGCGGTAAATTGTGCCAACTCTTTAACTTCGATTTTATCTGCGCCGCACAAGATTTGTTGCAGAGTTTTTACGTGAAAACGTAATAAACAGACGGTTTTGTATTTCCGCAATTACAATATTAGTAGCGGAGTACGGGTTTAACAGTGCACTATTTTATTCCATTTAGACATTAAATTAGTAATTAAATTAGTTTTTAAATTAGTTTGAATTTAATCAATAAATGTATAAAATTAACATGTGTCTTTTTCTTAAGTTTTTCACACTACACTACAGTTAGAAATTAAAATCTTTCACAGTGAATAGCACTATACCAGCTGTCAAAAATACATTTGAAGTTGATGAATTTACAAAAAATCTACGAGACAAACAATTTCAGGAACCACTGCTTTAATCGAATGAATACATTTGAGAGAATATGCAGCATGCTTATTTATCCAAAAAACAAATTGACAAACTCGTTCAAAATTTGATAAAAATAAAATATGGATACCCAACTAAAGTAATTAAATTCTATATAAAATTATTGAGTTAATTGTATGTTATTATAAATAAATTTAATAAAAACTTCTTTGTTAATTTATTTTACCAAGTGCAAATCCATTTCGGGCAAGTCCGTGGTTAAAAATATGTGCAAAACGGGCAATTCGTGTTTCTCTCCCTTTCTTAAATAAATGCTAAATTTATAAAATCATTTAAATTGTATAATTAAATATCAACCTTATTAACTATAAACATCACTAAATTATCAAGTATAATATTAACTTGAACACTTCCATTTTCGGGCCAATCCTTGGTAACTAACTAATAAAACGCGCTTCAGTACTCCAGTAAGAAGGCGCTATAAAACAAAATCCCTCTATTTACGCTTTTACCTATTTTGCGCAACTGTTTTTATATTTTGTAATCTGGCAATTTTATTACAAACATATATTAAATCAGTCTTGAAAATTTTCCCGTACATGTAAGTTTATTTGAATTCGCTACTCGCTTTATAGATTTCGTGTAGTATATTTTTCTTTACATTTTATTTTCTGTTTTTTCTTTACATTTTCTTTTCCGCTTTTTACGTGATGTTTTACTTAATGAGTCTATTTTGTTTCAAATTTTTTCAGCGCTATTCATACTATTGTATTGATATATTTTGCTTTGGCGAAACAATATTAGAAAGCACTCCTTCTTGCGAATATAATCGTGTGAGCTGATGAAGAGATTATATCTTATATTATTTGACTTTAGTAATGCTTCAGCAGTGTTTATAAATAAATAAAAATGCATATTTTAAAGTAAAGTTGACGGAAATCTTATATTCTTTATAAATTAACCTCATATGGTGGCAAAAAATGTGCGAAATGAAGAAGATTTGACACTTTTTCATTTCGTTATTATATTTTCTACCTGGGAACCCAATAAGTTATGTCTGGTTCTAATTTTTCCATTATTTTAAAATTGGAAAGTATTATATATGCCAATGGACTTTGTATATCAAGAAATACTAATTTTATAATGAAAAATAATTAAAACGTGCAATGTTTTATGGCTCAGAACATCATATTTTTAAAATTGAAACATTAATTTTAGAGATGGGAAATTTTCATTTTTATGCAATAATTTCTTTTCTGGAGCAAATCATGGGTAATAATGAGTACATCTTATCTCGATTATTATGAATAAACTAAAATAGAATATTTGCCATACTACTTAAAATGGCATAAGAATTGGTGGAAATCAGCCTAAGTTTTAAAAGCAATTAAGCTTAGATCACAAGTTAAAATTCTTGATGGTTTATGTTGTTATTAGTGCAATTCGTGATGGTCTAACATCATTTGATGGTCACCAACATCCAGCATTTTCCATTACGTGTTCATGGGTTTTGACATGCCAACAAACTTCCATCATTCCACGATGGAAAATGCTACTTTAATACTATGATGGTTAATCATCAAGAGACTCTCATGGACCAACTATCCGTGATGGTTCCAACTGTACATTTCCATAATGGTTTAAAGGGAATTCTTGTTGGTTCTCAGGAATATACCATCAGAACAATTTGGGTTTTTTAATGTTGGACCATCATAAATCAACCCAAATTCCTACATCGGGATGATGGTGGTTCCTTTCAACATCTGATTTCTAAGAAACTATGATGGAAATTCGTGATGGTTCAACATGAACAAACCATCGAAACAAGCTGCTATTTTTATGTTGGACCATCATAAATAGATCCGAATTCCTACATTGAGGTGATGGTTACTTATGTTAATTATCTTCAAAAAATATAATGGTTCATGATGGAATTATTGATGGTTGCCATCAAGATTATTTTTGTCCATCAATGGAAAATCATCAGAAATTTTGACTAGAGATATCTAAGCGGTTAATGATTATCCTGTTTCGAATTGGGAGACCATTTAATATCTAGATTTAGATACTATTCCACGCATTCGTTGCCATAGTGACCGGACAATAGTCAATTGCAATTTACATTTCTCTTTCTTGCTAAAAGTTAATGAAAATTTGCAGATCCCATTAATATGCATTTTTTTCAGACTTAACTCGAAATTTACTGTTTGAAGAATATCTCAGTTGTTGGTTGGAGAATTCGTTTTTACCTGACGATAATAGTAGGATTAACTTAAAGGCTTTTTATTCTAGAATATTTTTAGACCTCTGTTTAGAAATATTACTTTGAAACACTGTTTTAGTTTAGTTTCAAATGCGTTCATATCGATGAAAAAATATTAAAACTGAAGAACTTTAATGATTGATAAAAGCAGTGAAAAATGAAAATATTCCGTAAAAAATTCTGACAGCTTATTTTGGAAAATATGTCATTTAGAACAAACATATTCAACTATTCTATGTCTCAATTTATTTATATCTTAATCTTTATATGCCAATATTAGTCATAGATATTTTATTAAAAATTATTTGGAATATAAATATTCGTATAAAACATAAAAGTAAACTACAGGAAATTTTTAGAATGAATTTTACATTGAACTTCTTGCACTAAATTATAATATTTCAAACGTTCTCTTCTTTGAGAAATTTTTTGTAAGCAGTTAAATTTAAAAATTACCTTGAGTAAAATAAAAAATAAATCATCTCAATAACTGTATAATATACCTAAACTTGTGACAAATTAAGCATTGTATATAGTACAATATTCCACCACAATAGAATAGTTAGCATAAATATTACTTGTAATTTTTTTTTAAAGAAAAGGGAAAAGATACAGATTTGATTAAATAGGAAGATCATTAAAAGACGAGAATTGAACGTATTTCGTGCTCTATAAAACAAAAACTGAACTCGAAATAGCACTTATAAGCCAAAAGAGCTCGAGAGAACAAAAACTGAACTAAAAATTTGCACGCATTCGTGCTGAACCAAAAGAAAATAATATAGAATTACTTGAATCTAATAATTCCCTAGATTCTTTGATTAAAAGTATTAGAACATTGACCATTAAAGTGCCTAGTAAACCCGACAATCATTTTTCAATAATCGACTTTCAATTATTTTTAAGCGTGTACCAAATGATTATACGAGATTCTTAAGCTGCTTATTGAAAGAGCGTATAATATAACCAACCACGTGTATAAGTGATGATGATCTTAATAATTATGAAAAAGTGAGAGAAATAGTACTTGGAGAATTTCAGCCAGTGGCTCGATTCTGCCTGTACATTTTCAGAGCAACCACACGGCAGTTAAATGTAACGTACGTTCAGCTGGCTTCACGTTTAACCACTAGTTGATTGTACTATTTAAAATGAAAAGAATTAGGACAGATTTTAAAACATTAAATCAGCCTATAATTCCTGATAAGTGTAAAGCTATAGGACACCTGTTTTGATCCAATTAAACTAGGAAAGGAAATAGATTTATTTATGACATCTCGTGGAAAATCATTCACTAAGAGTTCTTACAATAAAAGTCATAATGAAGGAAATGAATCTAAAACTTTTTTGTCTTATGTTAAGAGTACGAATTGCATTTTATGTAATGAAAATCACCCCTTTATATGTGTTCTACTTCAAAGAAATTTTCTGAGACATAGAAAATACAATTTGTTGAAGATTATGTTTCAATTATCTTGGTAAACAGCAAAAGGATTTCTTAATGTGTGTCAAAATTTTCTTGAGCAAAAATGTTGTAAAAAGGTATCTTATTTCATTACATTTTAATCGAGACATCAGAGCAATCAAAAATTAGAGAGAATATTATGAATTCAGAATCGAATTGAAAGAGAAAATCTCTCCCCTCTTTCCGCAATGCTATTGAACTCGCCCCTGCAATATGCGATGAGCGCCAATATCTTTCCCGCCACGAGTAGTTGTGTCTGGAATGGAATAAATACAAAACAGTTCTTTTGAGTACAGCTATTTGTTATTTATATGTTATTCTTCTGGAAATGTGAGTGAAGTCATAGGTGAAGATCGTGTTTCATTGGACCTTGGATCTATGTCTAATTTCTTAAGTAAAAATGTGCAAGATCGACTGCAATTGAGAAAGAATAAAACAGATTTTTAGTTGTGTCTGGGTTGAGCGACTCAACGATTTCTGTTGGGTCTCTAATATGTGCTACTTTAATAAATAAAGTCCAACAAATTTAAATTTATTTAGTTGTTCCCAGAATTACTGATCTCACACCCTCAGAAAAAAAAAAATCAAGTGTATGGAGGGGTTAGAAAACATTATCTAAGCTGATGAGTATTTTGACATTCCGAAGAGAGTTGATATATTAATCGATGCGGAATAGTTTTTTGCCCCGTGACAGATTTGCAGCGACACGGCGACATAGTCGCAGAACGTAACAGAGTTCTTGCAGAAATATTTTTCTTTTGAAAAGTAACAAAAAATTTGCTATTCTTTTCCGTAGAAATTTACACTTAATATTTGAATCATGCATTTAGACAAACACTTTTTGACGCTCTCAATTTAAGCTAATAGTATCGTAAATCGATGCAATGTTTCGATTTTCGGCAGTTATTGATTTTGACGTGGATTTTAAATATCCCGCTATATTTCAAACAAGATGGAAAATTCGAAGCGCGCATTTCATTATTTACTTTTTAAAGAAATATTCTATCCAATTTTTTGCAGTTATTGCTATTGATTTCTTTATAGTTTTTAAATCCAATATTTTGTATACAATATTATTTATTACAATTTTATTATTATTTTGTATACAATATTAGCGTGATTTTGTCATCGATCTTTTCTTTCGGCAAAATAAATTTGTTTACACCTGTCAACAACAAAGGAAACTAAAGAGCACCTTATTTTTTGTAAGGGTAGATTTATATTTGGCAATTATTTAGTAAAAGTATTACATTCTGAATAAAAATAATAAACATGATTTTTTTTTTTTTTAATTTTAAAAAATAGTTACGCAAAGCATTGAAACCATTATTTAGCAAAAACATTATAAAACCGGTTGCCGTAGCCTTGATAATAAGTCAGCGTCGCCGCGATTATTGTGATTGAATTTTCACAAACTTGAATTTAATTTTTTAGCGATTCGAGAGTAGATACAAAGATCTCTAAATATAATAGATTCGGTAAGATTAATTGGATAATTAATTTTTACTAAAAAAAAGCCGTAAAAATTTATAACATTTTTTTAATAAAAATTTAATAAAAATAGTACTTCTTCTAGACATAAGTCTATTTTCTAAACGCACTCAAATAATTGATTCTTCATATAGTACGAAATCTCTATCATAATCGTTGGAGAATAGTTTTGAATGTTTTAAGATTTCAATAAATTATTCTTGACGTTTGCGAGGAATAAGCTGTTTTAAATCCATATTGATTTTTAAAATTATTAATTAATTTATAAATTGGCTAATAATGGTTGAGATTTGAAACGCTTCGATTATTGAAAGACAATTCCACACAAAATAGAACATTAATAACAGTATGAAAATAAAAGAAAGCAATGTTTTAAACTGCTGTAGAGTGATCTTTAAATTGTTCACGAAATAATTCCCTAAAAACGGCATTAATAACAGTATGTAAATAAAAGAAAACAACATCATAAACCGTTGTAGATTGTTGGATTCTTTAAATATAAGCTGCATAAAATTATTTTACAACATTTTTTTCCAAATAATTTACAGCATCTCCGATTTTAGCGACATCTGCATTAAGAATGTGGATGGGCAAGGACAAATAAAAAAAATTTTATAACTCTTCTATAAATATTTATTTTTGCACAAAACTATATATTTTTGAAAATTTTGACATATATCCTTCATATGAAATTAATTTCAAAATTCTCTTTGAAACCAGAAAAATTTAAAAAATTTTTAAATTGTCCAAGAAATGATTCTCTAACATGCGGCAATTAATAACAGTATGTAAATAAAAGAAAACAACATCATAAACCGTTGTAGAGTGTTGGATCTTTCAAATATAAGCTGCATAAAATTATTTTAGAAATTTTTTTTCTAATAATTTGCAGCATCTCTGATTTTAGCGACATCTATATTAACAATGTAGATTGGCAAGGACAAATAAAAAAAAAATTTAAAACTCTTCTATAAATATTTATTTTTGCACAAAACTATATATTTTTGAAAATTTTGACATATATCCTTTCATATGAAATTAATTTCAAAATTCTCTTTGAAACCAGAAAAATTTAAAAAAATTTTTAAATTGTCCAAGAAATGATTCTCTAACATGCGGCAATTAATAACAGTATGTAAATAAAAGAAAACAACATCATAAACCGTTGTAGAGTGTTGGATCTTTCAAATATAAGCTGCATAAAATTATTTTAGAAATTTTTTTTCTAATAATTTGCAGCATCTCTGATTTTAGCGACATCTGTATTAACAATGTAGATTGGCAAGGACAAATAAAAAAAAATTTAAAACTCTTCTATAAATATTTATTTTTGCACAAAACTATATATTTTTGAAAATTTTGACATATATCCTTTCATATGAAATTAATTTCAAAATTCTCTTTGAAACCAGAAAAATTTAAAAAAATTTTAAATTGTCCAAGAAATGATTCTCTAACATGCGGCAATTAATAACAGTATGTAAATAAAAGAAAACAACATCATAAACCGTTGTAGATTGTTGGATTCTTTAAATATAAGCTGCATAAAATTTTTTTACAACATTTTTGTCCAAATAATTTACAGCATCTCCGATTTTAGCGACATCTGCATTAAGAATGTGGATGGGCAAGGACAAATAAAAAAAATTTTAAAACTCTTCTATAAATATTTATTTTTGCACAAAACTATATATTTTTGAAAATTTTGACATATATCCTTTCATATGAAATTAAATTCAAAATTCTCTTTGAAACCAGAAAAATTTAAAAAATTTTTAAATTGTCCAAGAAATGATTCTCTAACATGCGGCAATTAATAACAGTATGTAAATAAAAGAAAACAACATCATAAACCAAACCATTGTAGAGTGTTGGATCTTTCAAATATAAGCTGCATAAAATTATTTTAGAAATTTTTTTTCTAATAATTTGCAGCATCTCTGATTTTAGCGACATCTGTATTAACAATGTAGATTGGCAAGGACAAATAAAAAAAAATTTAAAACTCTTCTATAAATATTTATTTTTGCACAAAACTATAAATTTTTGAACATTTTGACATATATCCTTTCATATGAAATTAATTTCAAAATTCTCTTTGAAACCAGAAAAATTTAAAAAATTTTTAAATTGTTCAAGAAATGATTCTCTAACATGCGGCAATTAATAACAGTATGTAAATAAAAGAAAACAACATCATAAACCGTTGTAGATTGTTGGATTCTTTAAATATAAGCTGCATAAAATTATTTTACAAAATTTTTTTCCAAATAATTTACAGCATCTCCGATTTTAGCGACATCTGCATTAAGAATGTGGATGGGCAAGGACAAATAAAAAAAAATTTAAAACTCTTCTATAAATATTTATTTTTGCACAAAACTATATATTTTTGAAAATTTTGACATATATCCTTTCATATGAAATTAATTTCAAAATTCTCTTTGAAACCAGAAAAATTTAAAAAAATTTTAAATTGTCCAAGAAATGATTCTCTAACATGCGGCAATTAATAACAGTATGTAAATAAAAGAAAACAACATCATAAACCGTTGTAGATTGTTGGATTCTTTAAATATAAGCTGCATAAAATTTTTTTACAACATTTTTGTCCAAATAATTTACAGCATCTCCGATTTTAGCGACATCTGCATTAAGAATGTGGATGGGCAAGGACAAATAAAAAAAATTTTAAAACTCTTCTATAAATATTTATTTTTGCACAAAACTATATATTTTTGAAAATTTTGACATATATCCTTTCATATGAAATTAAATTCAAAATTCTCTTTGAAACCAGAAAAATTTAAAAAATTTTTAAATTGTCCAAGAAATGATTCTCTAACATGCGGCAATTAATAACAGTATGTAAATAAAAGAAAACAACATCATAAACCGTTGTAGAGTGTTGGATCTTTCAAATATTAGCTGCATAAAATTATTTTAGAAATTTTTTTTCTAATAATTTGCAGCATCTCTGATTTTAGCGACATCTGTATTAACAATGTAGATTGGCAAGGACAAATAAAAAAAAATTTAAAACTCTTCTATAAATATTTATTTTTGCACAAAACTATAAATTTTTGAACATTTTGACATATATCCTTTCATATGAAATTAATTTCAAAATTCTCTTTGAAACCAGAAAAATTTAAAAAATTTTTAAATTGTTCAAGAAATGATTCTCTAACATGCGGCAATTAATAACAGTATGTAAATAAAAGAAAACAACATCATAAACCGTTGTAGATTGTTGGATTCTTTAAATATAAGCTGCATAAAATTATTTTACAAAATTTTTTTCCAAATAATTTACAGCATCTCTGATTTTAGCGACATCTGCATTAAGAATGTAGATTGGCAAGGACAAATAAAAAAAAATTTAAAACTCTTCTATAAATATTTATTTTTGCACAAAACTATATATTTTTGAAAATTTTGACATATATCCTTTCATATGAAATTAATTTCAAAATTCTCTTTGAAACCAGAAAAATTTAAAAAATTTTTAAATTGTCAAAGAAATGATTCTCTAACATTCGGCAATTAATAACAGTATGTAAATAAAAGAAAACAACATCATAAACCGTTGTAGAGTGTTGGATCTTTCAAATATAAGCTGCATAAAATTATTTTAGAAATTTTTTTTCTAATAATTTGCAGCATCTCTGATTTTAGCGACATCTGTATTAACAATGTAGATTGGCAAGGACAAATAAAAAAAAATTTAAAACTCTTCTATAAATATTTATTTTTGCACAAAACTATATATTTTTGAAAATTTTGACATATATCCTTTCATATGAAATTAATTTCAAAATTCTCTTTGAAACCAGAAAAATTTAAAAAAATTTTATATTGTCCAAGAAATGATTCTCTAACATGCGGCAATTAATAACAGTATGTAAATAAAAGAAAACAACATCATAAACCGTTGTAGAGTGTTGGATCTTTCAAATATAAGCTGCATAAAATTATTTTAGAAATTTTTTTTCTAATAATTTGCAGCATCTCTGATTTTAGCGACATCTGTATTAACAATGTAGATTGGCAAGGACAAATAAAAAAAAATTTAAAACTCTTCTATAAATATTTATTTTTGCACAAAACTATATATTTTTGAAAATTTTGACATATATCCTTTCATATGAAATTAATTTCAAAATTCTCTTTGAAACCAGAAAAATTTAAAAAATTTTTTAAATTGTTCAAGAAATGATTCTCTAACATGCGGCAATTAATAACAGTATGTAAATAAAAGAATACAACATCATAAACCGTTGTAGATTGTTGGATTCTTTAAATATAAGCTGCATAAAATTATTTTACAACATTTTTTTCCAAATAATTTACAGCATCTCCGATTTTAGCGACATCTGCATTAAGAATGTGGATGGGCAAGGACAAATAAAAAAAATTTTAAAACTCTTCTATAAATATTTATTTTTGCACAAAACTATATATTTTTGAAAATTTTGACATATATCCTTTCATATGAAATTAATTTCAAAATTCTCTTTGAAACCAGAAAAATTTAAAAAATTTTTAAATTGTTCAAGAAAAGATTCTCTAACATGCGGCAATTAATAACAGTATGTAAATAAAAGAAAACAACATCATAAACCGTTGTAGATTGTTGGATTCTTTAAATATAAGCTGCATAAAATTATTTTACAACATTTTTTTCCAAATAATTTACAGCATCTCCGATTTTAGCGACATCTGCATTAAGAATGTGGATGAGCAAGGACAAATAAAAAAAAATTTAAAACTCTTCTATAAATATTTATTTTTGCACAAAACTATATATTTTTGAAAATTTTGACATATATCCTTTTATATGAAATTAATTTCAAAATTCTCTTTGAAACCAGAAAAATTTAAAAAATTTTTAAATTGTCCAAGAAATGATTCTCTAACATGCGGCAATTAATAACAGTATGTAAATAAAAGAAAACAACATCATAAACCGTTGTAGAGTGTTGGATCTTTCAAATATAAGCTGCATAAAATTATTTTAGAAATTTTTTTTCTAATAATTTGCAGCATCTCTGATTTTAGCGACATCTGTATTAACAATGTAGATTGGCAAGGACAAATAAAAAAAAATTTAAAACTCTTCTATAAATATTTATTTTTGCACAAAACTATATATTTTTGAAAATTTTGACATATATCCTTTCATATGAAATTAATTTCAAAATTCTCTTTGAAACCAGAAAAATTTAAAAAATTTTTAAATTGTTCAAGAAATGATTCTCTAACATGCGGCAATTAATAACAGTATGTAAATAAAAGAAAACAACATCATAAACCGTTGTAGATTGTTGGATTCTTTAAATATAAGCTGCATAAAATTATTTTACAACATTTTTTTCCAAATAATTTACAGCATCTCCGATTTTAGCGACATCTGCATTAAGAATGTGGATGGGCAAGGACAAATAAAAAAAATTTTAAAACTCTTCTATAAATATTTATTTTTGCACAAAACTATATATTTTTGAAAATTTTGACATATATCCTTTCATATGAAATTAATTTCAAAATTCTCTTTGAAACCAGAAAAATTTAAAAAATTTTTAAATTGTTCAAGAAATGATTCTCTAACATGCGGCAATTAATAACAGTATGTAAATAAAAGAAAACAACATCATAAACCGTTGTAGATTGTTGGATTCTTTAAATATAAGCTGCATAAAATTATTTTACAACATTTTTTTCCAAATAATTTACAGCATCTCCGATTTTAGCGACATCTGCATTAAGAATGTGGATGGGCAAGGACAAATAAAAAAAATTTTAAAACTCTTCTATAAATATTTATTTTTGCACAAAACTATATATTTTTGAAAATTTTGACATATATCCTTTTATATGAAATTAATTTCAAAATTCTCTTTGAAACCAGAAAAATTTAAAAATTTTTTAAATTGTCCAAGAAATGATTCTCTAACATGCGGCAATTAATAACAGTATGTAAATAAAAGAAAACAACATCATAAACCGTTGTAGAGTGTTGGATCTTTCAAATATAAGCTGCATAAAATTATTTTAGAAATTTTTTTTCTAATAATTTGCAGCATCTCTGATTTTAGCGACATCTGTATTAACAATGTAGATTGGCAAGGACAAATAAAAAAAAATTTAAAACTCTTCTATAAATATTTATTTTTGCACAAAACTATTTATTTTTGAAAATTTTGACATATATCCTTTCATATGAAATTAATTTCAAAATTCTCTTTGAAACCAGAAAAATTTAAAAAATTTTTAAATTGTTCAAGAAATGATTCTCTAACATGCGGCAATTAATAACAGTATGTAAATAAAAGAAAACAACATCATAAACCGTTGTAGATTGTTGGATTCTTTAAATATAAGCTGCATAAAATTATTTTACAACATTTTTTTCCAAATAATTTACAGCATCTCCGATTTTAGCGACATCTGCATTAAGAATGTGGATGAGCAAGGACAAATAAAAAAAAATTTAAAACTCTTCTATAAATATTTATTTTTGCACAAAACTATATATTTTTGAAAATTTTGACATATATCCTTTTATATGAAATTAATTTCAAAATTCTCTTTGAAACCAGAAAAATTTAAAAAATTTTTAAATTGTCCAAGAAATGATTCTCTAACATGCGGCAATTAATAACAGTATGTAAATAAAAGAAAACAACATCATAAACCGTTGTAGAGTGTTGGATCTTTCAAATATAAGCTGCATAAAATTATTTTAGAAAATTTTTTTCTAATAATTTGCAGCATCTCTGATTTTAGCGACATCTGTATTAACAATGTAGATTGGCAAGGACAAATAAAAAAAAATTTAAAACTCTTCTATAAATATTTATTTTTGCACAAAACTATATATTTTTGAAAATTTTGACATATATCCTTTCATATGAAATTAATTTCAAAATTCTCTTTGAAACCAGAAAAATTTAAAAAATTTTTTAAATTGTTCAAGAAATGATTCTCTAACATGCGGCAATTAATAACAGTATGTAAATAAAAGAATACAACATCATAAACCGTTGTAGATTGTTGGATTCTTTAAATATAAGCTGCATAAAATTATTTTACAACATTTTTTTCCAAATAATTTACAGCATCTCCGATTTTAGCGACATCTGCATTAAGAATGTGGATGGGCAAGGACAAATAAAAAAAATTTTAAAACTCTTCTATAAATATTTATTTTTGCACAAAACTATATATTTTTGAAAATTTTGACATATATCCTTTCATATGAAATTAATTTCAAAATTCTCTTTGAAACCAGAAAAATTTAAAAAATTTTTAAATTGTTCAAGAAAAGATTCTCTAACATGCGGCAATTAATAACAGTATGTAAATAAAAGAAAACAACATCATAAACCGTTGTAGATTGTTGGATTCTTTAAATATAAGCTGCATAAAATTATTTTACAACATTTTTTTCCAAATAATTTACAGCATCTCCGATTTTAGCGACATCTGCATTAAGAATGTGGATGAGCAAGGACAAATAAAAAAAAATTTAAAACTCTTCTATAAATATTTATTTTTGCACAAAACTATATATTTTTGAAAATTTTGACATATATCCTTTTATATGAAATTAATTTCAAAATTCTCTTTGAAACCAGAAAAATTTAAAAAATTTTTAAATTGTCCAAGAAATGATTCTCTAACATGCGGCAATTAATAACAGTATGTAAATAAAAGAAAACAACATCATAAACCGTTGTAGAGTGTTGCATCTTTCAAATATAAGCTGCATAAAATTATTTTAGAAATTTTTTTTCTAATAATTTGCAGCATCTCTGATTTTAGCGACATCTGTATTAACAATGTAGATTGGCAAGGACAAATAAAAAAAAATTTAAAACTCTTCTATAAATATTTATTTTTGCACAAAACTATATATTTTTGAAAATTTTGACATATATCCTTTCATATGAAATTAATTTCAAAATTCTCTTTGAAACCAGAAAAATTTAAAAAATTTTTAAATTGTTCAAGAAATGATTCTCTAACATGCGGCAATTAATAACAGTATGTAAATAAAAGAAAACAACATCATAAACCGTTGTAGATTGTTGGATTCTTTAAATATAAGCTGCATAAAATTATTTTACAACATTTTTTTCCAAATAATTTACAGCATCTCCGATTTTAGCGACATCTGCATTAAGAATGTGGATGGGCAAGGACAAATAAAAAAAATTTTAAAACTCTTCTATAAATATTTATTTTTGCACAAAACTATATATTTTTGAAAATTTTGACATATATCCTTTCATATGAAATTAATTTCAAAATTCTCTTTGAAACCAGAAAAATTTAAAAAATTTTTAAATTGTTCAAGAAATGATTCTCTAACATGCGGCAATTAATAACAGTATGTAAATAAAAGAAAACAACATCATAAACCGTTGTAGATTGTTGGATTCTTTAAATATAAGCTGCATAAAATTATTTTACAACATTTTTTTCCAAATAATTTACAGCATCTCCGATTTTAGCGACATCTGCATTAAGAATGTGGATGGGCAAGGACAAATAAAAAAAATTTTAAAACTCTTCTATAAATATTTATTTTTGCACAAAACTATATATTTTTGAAAATTTTGACATATATCCTTTTATATGAAATTAATTTCAAAATTCTCTTTGAAACCAGAAAAATTTAAAAATTTTTTAAATTGTCCAAGAAATGATTCTCTAACATGCGGCAATTAATAACAGTATGTAAATAAAAGAAAACAACATCATAAACCGTTGTAGAGTGTTGGATCTTTCAAATATAAGCTGCATAAAATTATTTTAGAAATTTTTTTTCTAATAATTTGCAGCATCTCTGATTTTAGCGACATCTGTATTAACAATGTAGATTGGCAAGGACAAATAAAAAAAAATTTAAAACTCTTCTATAAATATTTATTTTTGCACAAAACTATATATTTTTGAAAATTTTGACATATATCCTTTCATATGAAATTAATTTCAAAATTCTCTTTGAAACCAGAAAAATTTAAAAAATTTTTAAATTGTTCAAGAAATGATTCTCTAACATGCGGCAATTAATAACAGTATGTAAATAAAAGAAAACAACATCATAAACCGTTGTAGATTGTTGGATTCTTTAAATATAAGCTGCATAAAATTATTTTACAACATTTTTTTCCAAATAATTTACAGCATCTCCGATTTTAGCGACATCTGCATTAAGAATGTGGATGAGCAAGGACAAATAAAAAAAAATTTAAAACTCTTCTATAAATATTTATTTTTGCACAAAACTATATATTTTTGAAAATTTTGACATATATCCTTTTATATGAAATTAATTTCAAAATTCTCTTTGAAACCAGAAAAATTTAAAAAATTTTTAAATTGTCCAAGAAATGATTCTCTAACATGCGGCAATTAATAACAGTATGTAAATAAAAGAAAACAACATCATAAACCGTTGTAGAGTGTTGGATCTTTCAAATATAAGCTGCATAAAATTATTTTAGAAATTTTTTTTCTAATAATTTGCAGCATCTCTGATTTTAGCGACATCTGTATTAACAATGTAGATTGGCAAGGACAAATAAAAAAAAATTTAAAACTCTTCTATAAATATTTATTTTTGCACAAAACTATATATTTTTGAAAATTTTGACATATATCCTTTCATATGAAATTAATTTCAAAATTCTCTTTGAAACCAGAAAAATTTAAAAAATTTTTTAAATTGTTCAAGAAATGATTCTCTAACATGCGGCAATTAATAACAGTATGTAAATAAAAGAATACAACATCATAAACCGTTGTAGATTGTTGGATTCTTTAAATATAAGCTGCATAAAATTATTTTACAACATTTTTTTCCAAATAATTTACAGCATCTCCGATTTTAGCGACATCTGCATTAAGAATGTGGATGGGCAAGGACAAATAAAAAAAATTTTAAAACTCTTCTATAAATATTTATTTTTGCACAAAACTATATATTTTTGAAAATTTTGACATATATCCTTTCATATGAAATTAATTTCAAAATTCTCTTTGAAACCAGAAAAATTTAAAAAATTTTTAAATTGTTCAAGAAAAGATTCTCTAACATGCGGCAATTAATAACAGTATGTAAATAAAAGAAAACAACATCATAAACCGTTGTAGATTGTTGGATTCTTTAAATATAAGCTGCATAAAATTATTTTACAACATTTTTTTCCAAATAATTTACAGCATCTCCGATTTTAGCGACATCTGCATTAAGAATGTGGATGAGCAAGGACAAATAAAAAAAAATTTAAAACTCTTCTATAAATATTTATTTTTGCACAAAACTATATATTTTTGAAAATTTTGACATATATCCTTTTATATGAAATTAATTTCAAAATTCTCTTTGAAACCAGAAAAATTTAAAAAATTTTTAAATTGTCCAAGAAATGATTCTCTAACATGCGGCAATTAATAACAGTATGTAAATAAAAGAAAACAACATCATAAACCGTTGTAGAGTGTTGGATCTTTCAAATATAAGCTGCATAAAATTATTTTAGAAATTTTTTTTCTAATAATTTGCAGCATCTCTGATTTTAGCGACATCTGTATTAACAATGTAGATTGGCAAGGACAAATAAAAAAAAATTTAAAACTCTTCTATAAATATTTATTTTTGCACAAAACTATATATTTTTGAAAATTTTGACATATATCCTTTCATATGAAATTAATTTCAAAATTCTCTTTGAAACCAGAAAAATTTAAAAAATTTTTAAATTGTTCAAGAAATGATTCTCTAACATGCGGCAATTAATAACAGTATGTAAATAAAAGAAAACAACATCATAAACCGTTGTAGATTGTTGGATTCTTTAAATATAAGCTGCATAAAATTATTTTACAACATTTTTTTCCAAATAATTTACAGCATCTCCGATTTTAGCGACATCTGCATTAAGAATGTGGATGGGCAAGGACAAATAAAAAAAATTTTAAAACTCTTCTATAAATATTTATTTTTGCACAAAACTATATATTTTTGAAAATTTTGACATATATCCTTTCATATGAAATTAATTTCAAAATTCTCTTTGAAACCAGAAAAATTTAAAAAATTTTTAAATTGTTCAAGAAATGATTCTCTAACATGCGGCAATTAATAACAGTATGTAAATAAAAGAAAACAACATCATAAACCGTTGTAGATTGTTGGATTCTTTAAATATAAGCTGCATAAAATTATTTTACAACATTTTTTTCCAAATAATTTACAGCATCTCCGATTTTAGCGACATCTGCATTAAGAATGTGGATGGGCAAGGACAAATAAAAAAAATTTTAAAACTCTTCTATAAATATTTATTTTTGCACAAAACTATATATTTTTGAAAATTTTGACATATATCCTTTTATATGAAATTAATTTCAAAATTCTCTTTGAAAACAGAAAAATTTAAAAATTTTTTAAATTGTCCAAGAAATGATTCTCTAACATGCGGCAATTAATAACAGTATGTAAATAAAAGAAAACAACATCATAAACCGTTGTAGAGTGTTGGATCTTTCAAATATAAGCTGCATAAAATTATTTTAGAAATTTTTTTTCTAATAATTTGCAGCATCTCTGATTTTAGCGACATCTGTATTAACAATGTAGATTGGCAAGGACAAATAAAAAAAAATTTAAAACTCTTCTATAAATATTTATTTTTGCACAAAACTATATATTTTTGAAAATTTTGACATATATCCTTTCATATGAAATTAATTTCAAAATTCTCTTTGAAACCAGAAAAATTTAAAAAATTTTTAAATTGTTCAAGAAATGATTCTCTAACATGCGGCAATTAATAACAGTATGTAAATAAAAGAAAACAACATCATAAACCGTTGTAGATTGTTGGATTCTTTAAATATAAGCTGCATAAAATTATTTTACAACATTTTTTTCCAAATAATTTACAGCATCTCCGATTTTAGCGACATCTGCATTAAGAATGTGGATGAGCAAGGACAAATAAAAAAAAATTTAAAACTCTTCTATAAATATTTATTTTTGCACAAAACTATATATTTTTGAAAATTTTGACATATATCCTTTTATATGAAATTAATTTCAAAATTCTCTTTGAAACCAGAAAAATTTAAAAAATTTTTAAATTGTCCAAGAAATGATTCTCTAACATGCGGCAATTAATAACAGTATGTAAATAAAAGAAAACAACATCATAAACCGTTGTAGAGTGTTGGATCTTTCAAATATAAGCTGCATAAAATTATTTTAGAAATTTTTTTTCTAATAATTTGCAGCATCTCTGATTTTAGCGACATCTGTATTAACAATGTAGATTGGCAAGGACAAATAAAAAAAAATTTAAAACTCTTCTATAAATATTTATTTTTGCACAAAACTATATATTTTTGAAAATTTTGACATATATCCTTTCATATGAAATTAATTTCAAAATTCTCTTTGAAACCAGAAAAATTTAAAAAATTTTTTAAATTGTTCAAGAAATGATTCTCTAACATGCGGCAATTAATAACAGTATGTAAATAAAAGAATACAACATCATAAACCGTTGTAGATTGTTGGATTCTTTAAATATAAGCTGCATAAAATTATTTTACAACATTTTTTTCCAAATAATTTACAGCATCTCCGATTTTAGCGACATCTGCATTAAGAATGTGGATGGGCAAGGACAAATAAAAAAAATTTTAAAACTCTTCTATAAATATTTATTTTTGCACAAAACTATATATTTTTGAACATTTTGACATATATCCTTTCATATGAAATTAATTTCAAAATTCTCTTTGAAACCAGAAAAATTTAAAAAATTTTTAAATTGTTCAAGAAATGATTCTCTAACATGCGGCAATTAATAACAGTATGTAAATAAAAGAAAACAACATCATAAACTGTTGTAGATTGTTGGATTCTTTAAATATAAGCTGCATAAAATTATTTTACAAAATTTTTTTCCAAATAATTTACAGCATCTCTGATTTTAGCGACATCTGCATTAAGAATGTGGATGGGCAAGGACAAATAAAAAAAAATTTAAAACTCTTCTATAAATATTTATTTTTGCACAAAACTATATATTTTTGAAAATTTTGACATATATCCTTTCATATGAAATTAATTTCAAAATTCTCTTTGAAACCAGAAAAATTTAAAAAATTTTTAAATTGTCCAAGAAATGATTCTCTAACATGCGGCAATTAATAACAGTATGTAAATAAAAGAAAACAACATCATAAACCGTTGTAGAGTGTTGGATCTTTCAAATATAAGCTGCATAAAATTATTTTAGAAATTTTTTTTCTAATAATTTGCAGCATCTCTGATTTTAGCGACATCTGTATTAACAATGTAGATTGGCAAGGACAAATAAAAAAAAATTTAAAACTCTTCTATAAATATTTATTTTTGCACAAAACTATATATTTTTGAAAATTTTGACATATATCCTTTCATATGAAATTAATTTCAAAATTCTCTTTGAAACCAGAAAAATTTAAAAAAATTTTATATTGTCCAAGAAATGATTCTCTAACATGCGGCAATTAATAACAGTATGTAAATAAAAGAAAACAACATCATAAACCGTTGTAGAGTGTTGGATCTTTCAAATATAAGCTGCATAAAATTATTTTAGAAATTTTTTTTCTAATAATTTGCAGCATCTCTGATTTTAGCGACATCTGTATTAACAATGTAGATTGGCAAGGACAAATAAAAAAAAATTTAAAACTCTTCTATAAATATTTATTTTTGCACAAAACTATATATTTTTGAAAATTTTGACATATATCCTTTCATATGAAATTAATTTCAAAATTCTCTTTGAAACCAGAAAAATTTAAAAAAATTTTTAAATTGTTCAAGAAATGATTCTCTAACATGCGGCAATTAATAACAGTATGTAAATAAAAGAATACAACATCATAAACCGTTGTAGATTGTTGGATTCTTTAAATATAAGCTGCATAAAATTATTTTACAACATTTTTTTCCAAATAATTTACAGCATCTCCGATTTTAGCGACATCTGCATTAAGAATGTGGATGGGCAAGGACAAATAAAAAAAATTTTAAAACTCTTCTATAAATATTTATTTTTGCACAAAACTATATATTTTTGAAAATTTTGACATATATCCTTTCATATGAAATTAATTTCAAAATTCTCTTTGAAACCAGAAAAATTTAAAAAAATTTTAAATTGTTCAAGAAATGATTCTCTAACATGCGGCAATTAATAACAGTATGTAAATAAAAGAAAACAACATCATAAACCGTTGTAGATTGTTGGATTCTTTAAATATAAGCTGCATAAAATTATTTTACAACATTTTTTTCCAAATAATTTACAGCATCTCCGATTTTAGCGACATCTGCATTAAGAATGTGGATGAGCAAGGACAAATAAAAAAAATTTTAAAACTCTTCTATAAATATTTATTTTTGCACAAAACTATATATTTTTGAAAATTTTGACATATATCCTTTTATATGAAATTAATTTCAAAATTCTCTTTGAAACCAGAAAAATTTAAAAAATTTTTAAATTGTCCAAGAAATGATTCTCTAACATGCGGCAATTAATAACAGTATGTAAATAAAAGAAAACAACATCATAAACCGTTGTAGAGTGTTGGATCTTTCAAATATAAGCTGCATAAAATTATTTTAGAAATTTTTTTTCTAATAATTTGCAGCATCTCTGATTTTAGCGACATCTGTATTAACAATGTAGATTGGCAAGGACAAATAAAAAAAAATTTAAAACTCTTCTATAAATATTTATTTTTGCACAAAACTATATATTTTTGAAAATTTTGACATATATCCTTTCATATGAAATTAATTTCAAAATTCTCTTTGAAACCAGAAAAATTTAAAAAATTTTTAAATTGTTCAAGAAATGATTCTCTAACATGCGGCAATTAATAACAGTATGTAAATAAAAGAAAACAACATCATAAACCGTTGTAGATTGTTGGATTCTTTAAATATAAGCTGCATAAAATTATTTTACAACATTTTTTTCCAAATAATTTACAGCATCTCCGATTTTAGCGACATCTGCATTAAGAATGTGGATGGGCAAGGACAAATAAAAAAAATTTTAAAACTCTTCTATAAATATTTATTTTTGCACAAAACTATATATTTTTGAAAATTTTGACATATATCCTTTCATATGAAATTAATTTCAAAATTCTCTTTGAAACCAGAAAAATTTAAAAAATTTTTAAATTGTTCAAGAAATGATTCTCTAACATGCGGCAATTAATAACAGTATGTAAATAATAGAAAACAACATCATAAACCGTTGTAGATTGTTGGATTCTTTAAATATAAGCTGCATAAAATTATTTTACAACATTTTTTTCCAAATAATTTACAGCATCTCCGATTTTAGCGACATCTGCATTAAGAATGTGGATGGGCAAGGACAAATAAAAAAAATTTTAAAACTCTTCTATAAATATTTATTTTTGCACAAAACTATATATTTTTGAAAATTTTGACATATATCCTTTTATATGAAATTAATTTCAAAATTCTCTTTGAAACCAGAAAAATTTAAAAAATTTTTAAATTGTCCAAGAAATGATTCTCTAACATGCGGCAATTAATAACAGTATGTAAATAAAAGAAAACAACATCATAAACCGTTGTAGAGTGTTGGATCTTTCAAATATAAGCTGCATAAAATTATTTTAGAAATTTTTTTTCTAATAATTTGCAGCATCTCTGATTTTAGCGACATCTGTATTAACAATGTAGATTGGCAAGGACAAATAAAAAAAAATTTAAAACTCTTCTATAAATATTTATTTTTGCACAAAACTATATATTTTTGAAAATTTTGACATATATCCTTTCATATGAAATTAATTTCAAAATTCTCTTTGAAACCAGAAAAATTTAAAAAATTTTTATATTGTCCAAGAAATGATTCTCTAACATGCGGCAATTAATAACAGTATGTAAATAAAAGAAAACAACATCATAAACCGTTGTAGAGTGTTGGATCTTTCAAATATAAGCTGCATAAAATTATTTTAGAAATTTTTTTTCTAATAATTTGCAGCATCTCTGATTTTAGCGACATCTGTATTAACAATGTAGATTGGCAAGGACAAATAAAAAAAAATTTAAAACTCTTCTATAAATATTTATTTTTGCACAAAACTATAAATTTTTGAACATTTTGACATATATCCTTTCATATGAAATTAATTTCAAAATTCTCTTTGAAACCAGAAAAATTTAAAAAATTTTTAAATTGTTCAAGAAATGATTCTCTAACATGCGGCAATTAATAACAGTATGTAAATAAAAGAAAACAACATCATAAACTGTTGTAGATTGTTGGATTCTTTAAATATAAGCTGCATAAAATTATTTTACAAAATTTTTTTCCAAATAATTTACAGCATCTCCGATTTTAGCGACATCTGCATTAAGAATGTGGATGGGCAAGGACAAATAAAAAAAAATTTAAAACTCTTCTATAAATATTTATTTTTGCACAAAACTATATATTTTTGAAAATTTTGACATATATCCTTTCATATGAAATTAATTTCAAAATTCTCTTTGAAACCAGAAAAATTTAAAAAATTTTTAAATTGTCCAAGAAATGATTCTCTAACATGCGGCAATTAATAACAGTATGTAAATAAAAGAAAACAACATCATAAACCGTTGTAGAGTGTTGGATCTTTCAAATATAAGCTGCATAAAATTATTTTAGAAATTTTTTTTCTAATAATTTGCAGCATCTCTGATTTTAGCGACATCTGTATTAACAATGTAGATTGGCAAGGACAAATAAAAAAAAATTTAAAACTCTTCTATAAATATTTATTTTTGCACAAAACTATATGTTTTTGAAAATTTTGACATATATCCTTTCATATGAAATTAATTTCAAAATTCTCTTTGAAACCAGAAAAATTTAAAAAATTTTTATATTGTCCAAGAAATGATTCTCTAACATGCGGCAATTAATAACAGTATGTAAATAAAAGAAAACAACATCATAAACCGTTGTAGAGTGTTGGATCTTTCAAATATAAGCTGCATAAAATTATTTTAGAAATTTTTTTTCTAATAATTTGCAGCATCTCTGATTTTAGCGACATCTGTATTAACAATGGAGATTGGCAAGGACAAATAAAAAAAAATTTCAAACTCTTCTATAAATATTTATTTTTGCACAAAACTATATATTTTTGAAAATTTTGACATATATCCTTTCATATGAAATTAATTTCAAAATTCTCTTTGAAACCAGAAAAATTTAAAAAATTTTTAAATTGTTCAAGAAATGATTCTCTAACATGCGGCAATTAATAACAGTATGTAAATAAAAGAAAACAACATCATAAACCGTTGTAGATTGTTGGATTCTTTAAATATAAGCTGCATAAAATTATTTTACAACATTTTTTTCCAAATAATTTACAGCATCTCCGATTTTAGCGACATCTGCATTAAGAATGTGGATGGGCAAGGACAAATAAAAAAAATTTTAAAACTCTTCTATAAATATTTATTTTTGCACAAAACTATATATTTTTGAAAATTTTGACATATATCCTTTCATATGAAATTAATTTCAAAATTCTCTTTGAAACCAGAAAAATTTAAAAAATTTTTAAATTGTTCAAGAAATGATTCTCTAACATGCGGCTATTAATAACAGTATGTAAATAAAAGAAAACAACATCATAAACCGTTGTAGATTGTTGGATTCTTTAAATATAAGCTGCATAAAATTATTTTACAACATTTTTTTCCAAATAATTTACAGCATCTCCGATTTTAGCGACATCTGCATTAAGAATGTGGATGGGCAAGGACAAATAAAAAAAAATTTAAAACTCTTCTATAAATATTTATTTTTGCACAAAACTATATATTTTTGAAAATTTTGACATATATCCTTTCATATGAAATTAATTTCAAAATTCTCTTTGAAACCAGAAAAATTTAAAAAATTTTTAAATTGTCCAAGAAATGATTCTCTAACATGCGGCAATTAATAACAGTATGTAAATAAAAGAAAACAACATCATAAACCGTTGTAGAGTGTTGGATGTTTCAAATATAAGCTGCATAAAATTATTTTAGAAATTTTTTTTCTAATAATTTGCAGCATCTCTGATTTTAGCGACATCTGTATTAACAATGTAGATTGGCAAGGACAAATAAAAAAAAATTTAAAACTCTTCTATAAATATTTATTTTTGCACAAAACTATATATTTTTGAAAATTTTGACATATATCCTTTCATATGAAATTAATTTCAAAATTCTCTTTGAAACCAGAAAAATTTAAAAAATTTTTATATTGTCCAAGAAATGATTCTCTAACATGCGGCAATTAATAACAGTATGTAAATAAAAGAAAACAACATCATAAACCGTTGTAGAGTGTTGGATCTTTCAAATATAAGCTGCATAAAATTATTTTAGAAATTTTTTTTCTAATAATTTGCAGCATCTCTGATTTTAGCGACATCTGTATTAACAATGTAGATTGGCAAGGACAAATAAAAAAAAATTTAAAACTCTTCTATAAATATTTATTTTTGCACAAAACTATATATTTTTGAAAATTTTGACATATATCCTTTCATATGAAATTAATTTCAAAATTCTCTTTGAAACCAGAAAAATTTAAAAAATTTTTAAATTGTCCAAGAAATGATTCTCTAACATGCGGCAATTAATAACAGTATGTAAATAAAAGAAAACAACATCATAAACCGTTGTAGAGTGTTGGATCTTTCAAATATAAGCTGCATAAAATTATTTTAGAAATTTTTTTTCTAATAATTTGCAGCATCTCTGATTTTAGCGACATCTGTATTAACAATGTAGATTGGCAAGGACAAATAAAAAAAAATTTAAAACTCTTCTATAAATATTTATTTTTGCACAAAACTATATATTTTTGAAAATTTTGACATATATCCTTTCATATGAAATTAATTTCAAAATTCTCTTTGAAACCAGAAAAATTTAAAAAAATTTTAAATTGTCCAAGAAATGATTCTCTAACATGCGGCAATTAATAACAGTATGTAAATAAAAGAAAACAACATCATAAACCGTTGTAGAATGTTGGATCTTTCAAATATAAGCTGCATAAAATTATTTTATAAATTTTTTTTCTAATAATTTGCAGGATCTCTGATTTTAGCGACATCTGTATTAACAATGTAGATTGGCAAGGACAAATAAAAAAAAATTTAAAACTCTTCTATAAATATTTATTTTTGCACAAAACTATATATTTTTGAAAATTTTGACATATATCCTTTCATATGAAATTAATTTCAAAATTCTCTTTGAAACCAGAAAAATTTAAAAATTTTTTAAATTGTCCAAGAAATGATTCTCTAACATGCGGCAATTAATAACAGTATGTAAATAAAAGAAAACAACATCATAAACCGTTGTAGAGTGTTGGATCTTTCAAATATAAGCTGCATAAAATTATTTTAGAAATTTTTTTTCTAATAATTTGCAGCATCTCTGATTTTAGCGACATCTGTATTAACAATGTAGATTGGCAAGGACAACTAAAAAAAAATTTAAAACTCTTCTATAAATATTTATTTTTGCACAAAACTATATATTTTTGAAAATTTTGACATATATCCTTTCATATGAAATTAATTTCAAAATTCTCTTTGAAACCAGAAAAATTTAAAAAATTTTTAAATTGTCCAAGAAATGATTCTCTAACATGCGGCAATTAATAACAGTATGTAAATAAAAGAAAACAACATCATAAACCGTTGTAGAGTGTTAGATCTTTCAAATATAAGCTGCATAAAATTATTTCAGAAATTTTTTTTCTAATAATTTGCAGCATCTCTGATTTTAGCGACATCTGTATTAACAATGTAGATTGGCAAGGACAAATAAAAAAAAATTTAAAACTCTTCTATAAATATTTATTTTTGCACAAAACTATATATTTTTAAAAATTTTGACACATATAATTTCACATGAAATTAATATCAAAATTCTCTTTGAAATTAAAAAAATCTTTAAAATGTCCACGAAATGTTTCCCTAAATAGCGGCAATTAATAACAGTATGTAAATAAAAGTCTTTAGAGTGCTGATCGTGACGGCTGCATTAAGTTCACGGCCGTGGTCGTTCCTGTGTTGCCATTAGCTGTCGAGTGTAAACGTTGTGTGTGATCGAGACTGAGTAGCAACCGCGTAAAGAGGTGGATAATACTGCAGACACAAGTAGCGAGCCAACTGTTCAATGAGTACCATCCATCGAAGCGGGAGTTTCTGTCAAGGCGACACATATCAAAATTCAAATTCGGTTTGCGCTTTAGGCGTGTTAAGATCACGTCCGGGTTACCAATGTGGGGAGAGTTTTATAGTAATGTTAACTACATCTATGAAAAGGTACTCCAACATAGAATTGAATTACATGTGTTATATACTAGTGAATTGGAATTGTATTTTTGTTGTGGTAGGACCACTACACTCTTGATAAGGAGGAATGCTTAATATTTTTTTGAACGACACCTTTACTGAGATTGAATACGCCATGCAGCTTTTTAAATGCTGTTTAATTGTCAGAATGATACATAAAACTTAATATTCTATGAAGAATTCACTAGCAGAGAGATGCATCCTGTAATTGTCTCTCTTCTCGTTAGAATTGCAGGGCAAGCAGCACCAGCGCATACTACTATTCTCCTCTGAAATGCTCGCCGTTGAACTCCTTCTCTTCAGCAGCTTCCGCAAGTACGAACTCATCTTTTCTTTCATTCTGGTTAACTGAAAATAATTTCTTCATCAATTATTAACAATATTGGGAATTATTTCCAAATATTTATTTTACACTCTATGAAAGGGCCATTCTCACTGCATGCGTTTTACACACTTTCTATTACTCTTAAGGGAAAACCTCACGAATGAAATACTCAGATCAGATCCCCCTTTTCTCTTGGAGGAGCCTAAATGAGTTGCACACGTTTGCGCTTTAGGTAATCGCAACGCTCGAATACGCCATCTGGGGAGAAGAGCGGTTCCAGGTCTTTGGCTCTTCTCCTACTCTTTTCATTTGTATAGGAATGTACTACGATATTTTTCCTTTTCTTAATATTTTTATTTTTAAATGAATAAAACTATTTTTTTAAATTTTCATGGTGCTTTCTTTAAGAACTATGTTTAATGTAGTTTTCAGTTCCACATAGTTTCCCAACTTAAAGGATTGCAATCTATATAAAAATCAAGACAGAAATGAATGTACTTCCTTCTCCTATGGCTCTCCACACGCTAATGGTGAAAGCATGTGAAGTGTTGCCATAGGTAGAGAGTTCTGCTCTACGTAACCTGCAGCCCATTTCGATCGCCTATTATACTATGTTTCCACTATCAGATTAAGAAAAGAAAGATTTTGAGGACCGGTTTGAGAAAGATTAAGGCGTAGGCTGTGTTTAAAGATCAAATGAGATGAAATATTATTCTGAAAATTATATTTTTATTACAAATTAAAGATTCCGCATGCAGTGAGTTGCACTTGTTTACGCTATTGTGGATGGTTGACCGAATATAAATAATAACAAGTTTCCTAAAACTGGAAGAAATTCAGAAAACTTCCAGTGTATCCTTCTGCTTGCGTTAAGACCTGTTTATACGATCCAAGTTTTTGGACGAAGATTGATTAAAATTGATGGAAACTTGTTTTTCTTTGAACTTTGATCGTATAAACGATCATTCAAGTTCTTGGTCCTTTTACTATAGTAGAGCATGTTCTACCTTCCATCCAAGTTTTTCCTCCATTAACCGGTCCTATTCTTAAATTTTGTGACGTCACCAAACAGGCATCAGATTATGTCATTTTGTTGTCTGTTTTCATATATTTTAGTCCAAATAAGTTAAACGGTCTAAAGATAGGCATTTCCCTGCAGCGGCCGAAAGCTTGGCGACAAGTAACTTGCAACACTTTCACGTTTGCATCAAACAACTTTCCAATTTTCTTTGCAAGATTTTCCCTAACTTTTATGGAACAGCACGACGAATTTGTGTCACTCATTTCCTTAATCACATAATGATTTAATAAAATTAATTAGCTCTTTTTAAAATCCTGCGCCTGTTTGCTCTGCTCACACGACTGCCATTACAATACATACATATAATAGCATTAATTGATTCTACTATTTCCAATACAAGAACATTGCATAATGTTAGTTTTATAATTTTTGAAGTGAACTGGAAACTGTTTTTCCCTCCTTTTTAAAACTCGTTTGTCCAAAACTAATTAATATCATACTGAAAACAGTTTATTAATAATTACTCACCGTTTTATTTATAAAAAAAAAATTTAATATTTACAATATTACAAACTTTTTTATTTGTAATATTCAAAAAATTTTACAAGATTTTACGCATTGCCGTTTCTAAATTTAAACAAAAGCGATGGAATACATTCTCAGTAATGAAATTTTAAGCACACGTACTTCAAAATTTTCATTACCAAGTCCGATTCGTCCGATTTCGTTCAACCAACCAGACTATCCCGGCCATGAAAAAATTATGTACTACTAATACTGTCATTAAGCTGTGATGGTTCAGGGGATAGAGCATTCGCCATCCTATTAGGGTAACCGGGTTGGAATTCCAGCGATGTCATCTAGATAGGAATTCGGCAGCCGGCATGCACCGACTGCAGTGCTGACGTAAAACATCCTCGTAGAGATCATGGCTTAGAGTCCTCTTGCCGTTAGGCTAGCTACGGGTGGTTTTCGCGGTTTTTCTCTTCGTCCAACGCAAATGCATGTAAGTTCCATAAAAAAAAACTGCACGAAGCCTAATTTCTCCCACTACTTGAGCCACGTGTTCCCTTGTCTTCTGGATAGGGTTCAAAATTAAAAGGCTACGTGATTTGGACACAAGTAGTCGTGAACCCAAAATTGGGGTAACTGTTCAAAGCCGGTTATAAAAAAAGCTGGTGTTTCTGTTAAATATGAGAAATAGAGCCAGGATAGCCTGGGTGGTAGGGTACTGGCCCAATGTCCAAGAAGAGTTCGTGGGTTCGATCCCCACTGGCCGAAGACTCCCCGTGTAGTAATGGTGAATGATGCACGTTAAATCTGTCGAGTCACAAAGTCCTCCATGTACCCATAATAAATCAATACCTCTGGTGGTACGTATCCAGGAGTTTCTTTGCCTTCTTGATTGGTTCAAAATTACGAGGCTACGGAGTTGAACGTCAGTATAGTTGTAAAACGAAAATTGGATCGACTATTCAACGACGGATAAAATAAAATATGACAAATAAACTGATGATTCCTCTCTGAATTTTTACGTAAACTTTGATTTACGTAACACATAACACATTGGGTTCATAAAAAAATTAAACTATTATAAATAAAAGTATCTTACACTCGAGAAAATACACTGGAAAAAGAGGTGATAATTCAGTACAATACTTTAAATGCAATATTTCGATCTTGTATTGTTCAAAATCATTTCATTAAATTTGATACTTAAAACAAGAACCACATTCATAAAAATATTGAAATACAGTCGGATCTCTTTTGAACAAAATCTCGAGATAATAATTTGGGACTTGTATTTACATCAATGGTTTTAAAACACAATGTTTACAAATGTTACAACAACGGTTTTCAGCCTCATTGTAATCTTGTATCCTTCACAACCAAATAATTCAAAATGAACTGCATATTGGAAGTTGGAGAATCAACATATTTTAATTAATAGATATTGACTTTCAAAGCTCAATTTTTGAACGTTAAATTGCATTAAATTGAAGAAAAATCAGTCTTTTAGGTCATTTCATTATAAATTATTCCAGGAAACTGTTATTCTAGATTTTAGTCGAGAGTTGAAGCGAAATCATTTACAGTCGGACCTCTATTTGACGAAGTCGCTAAATACAGATAATAAGTTCGCTTTATGGAAAATTCATTAAATAAAAAATCACCTTTTGAAACAACACAAAACAGAATTTAAATTCATAAACACTATGCGTTGTTAAAATAGCAAATGTACTGTCCGCAAAAGAAAAACGAATCACCCTGAATAACTTTCATTTTAATGATCGGATTTTCACGAACTAAGTTTCTATCTTAATGGTTCCTAGGGGTGACCTCAAATATACTAACTAATTAGTAGTAACTATTAACTAAGTTACAAAATCAGACACAAAAACGTACTTTCTTTGAATAAACATATTATTTTTTTTTTTCATATTTGGAATCCTGACCCTTGAAATAGACTTGAGTAGACAAAATTTCGAAAAACTTGGGTTGTAAATTGGGTCGCAATAAAGATTTATATATATGGCGAAAGTTTAAAAAAATGCCAAATTACCTCGCCATATAAAGGAAAACAATTTAAAACAACCATAAAAAAACTGAATGAATGACGAGACGTCATAATATTGTGTGTCTCTGTTGCTATAGGCAACCAAGAAGAGAATTTTTGGATCTGCTTTCTGGGCATAGAAAATAGTATTCGTTTAAATACTTTGAAAATAAAATTTGAATTTAAAATGAAGAAATAAAATAAAATTATTTTTGATTTTCTAATATTTCAAAATGTAAACGTTGAACTTATTATCTAGACATTTTTTTATTTTTTTAAAAATGTTATTTGTATGTTCAAGTCTTTCAGGTAAGGAAAAAAAAAAGAGATCCTGCAAAAACTTTGGGGCATGATTCTGATGCGCAATCAGAAAGGTTTTATAAAATTCAAGGTATTTCTTTTCGATATATATATATATATATATATATATATATATATATATATATCGAAAAGAAATACCTTGAATATATAACACAGAATATAATACAGAATATATATATAAACACCGGAAATTACAGAACAATGAAAAAAAGGGCGGGGGGGGGAAGAAAAATAATAAAAAAATAAAAATAACAAAAAACTGGGAGAAAAAAGGACCAAAAATTTTTTTTAAAAAATCCGGAAAATAAAAGATATAATCTTTTCATCAGCCCACACGATTATATCCGCAATATTAGAAAGCACTCTTTTTTGCGGATATAATCGTGTAGGCTGATGAAAAAAATATATCTTTTATTTTCCGGATTTTTGTATAAAAAAAATTTTTGTCCTTTTCTTTCCCTTCTGGTTTTTGTTATTCTTATTTTTTTATTATTTTTCTTTCTTTCCCCTTTTTTCATTGTTCTGTAATTCTTTCCTTGTTTTATCTACATTTTGAACTTATTTTATGCTATTTACTTGCAGCTCATGCGCAATAAATAAAACTTACTGTTTTTCTTAATTTTCGTCGCGTTTTTTGTATTTATTTATTCTGCTATATATATATATATATATATATGTGTTCAAAAAGTAGAGAAAAATTACAGAACAATGATAGAAGGGGAAAAATAATAATAAAAATAAAAACAGCAAAAACTGGAAGAAAAAAAGGACACAAATTTTAAAAAATCCGGAAAATTAAAGATATAATCTTTTCATCAGCTCACATGATTATATCCACAGAAAAGAGTAAAAGAGAGAAAGAAGAAATAAACTAATTACTTGGAATTCTAATGTTTCTAGGAACATATATTTAAATACCACTTTTAATGAATTGAATAGAATTAAAGGAATATGTAGTAATATTTATTTATCCAAAAAACAAATAGATAAACTCTTTCAAAATTTGATATAAAAAAAACAATGGATACCCAACTAAAGAATTCTATATAAAATCATTGAGTTAATCGTATATTATTGTAGATATATTTACCAATAATTTTCTTTATTAATATATAAAATTTTTCCATTTCGGGAAAATCCATGGCCTAAATTATTTACTAAAAAATTCTTTGTTAATTTATATACTTTTTCCATGAGCAAATCCGTGGTTAAAATTATTTACTAAAAGAATTTCTTTGTTAATTTATATAATTTTTTGATGTGTAAATCCATTTCGGGCAAATCCATTTCTAAATTTATTTACTAAATAAATATCTTTGTTAATTTATGTAATTTTCAAATGTGCAAATCCATTTCGATGGCTAAAATAATTTACTAAACAATTATTCTTTGTTAACTTATATAACTTTTCCATGTGCAAATCCATTTCGGGCAACTAAGAATAACTTTGCACGTCAAAATAAAATTTTATGTCCATAGTTTTTTGTTCATTTAATTTCTTAACAAGATTTAATTCTCAGTTAGCTGGCAATAAGTTTTCTTTCAATAAAAGCTTAACTTAAAATGTAATTTTATTTTAAAGGAAAACATAAATTAAAGTATTAGTAACAGTATTAGTATTTTAATGGAAAAATAATATATATATGGTAGCATATAAAATAAGATTTTGAGAAACGTTAAAATTTAATTAAAATGTTAGAAAAATAATCCTGCGAAACACGCGCAACCAGGTAATTTACAAATTTATTTAAATTAAGGCTATATATACACTGGTGTGCAAAACTTAAGTGCGTTTTTTGTCATAACTCTACAAGAAATCATCCGATTGACACGAAATTTGAATATGATGTACATTATTTTGTACTTAAACGATATACTTTGAAGCGATAACGATAACGATATACTTCTTATACTTTGTTGGGGAGCTATGGCCGAAAAACCACTTGTAGCTTTAGTTTTGCACACCAGTGTAAGATGTAAAGAAGTTTTAAGATGCTTAAAAATGTTGACTATGCAGTCGTATTAATAATTATAAAATATACATTCAAGAAATTTATAAATATATTATTCCAAATCTATGCATACCTATGTATATTATTGAAATTGAATCAGTTATTGAAAAACGAAATAAAAAAATAAAAAATAATCACATTAAATAAGCACAATCTGCTGTATAATCATATTCTATAAGAAGCACGCTTTTATAAAACTAGACATTCGTTGAATAAAGTGTTTTTTATTCAAAATGTTTTATTTAAATTTCTTTACTAAATTGCAAATAAATTATTAAACGATTAAAAAAGAAATAAAAATAAAAAGATTAGCAAACGATTATAAGCGAAAAAAATATGAATGAAATTTTACGCTACGCGCGCGAAGTCAAGTTCCTCGCAAGTTTATAACATTTTAATATTAATCGATCCATTTATTTATTTCTTTACTGTCGCCAAATTATTTTTTTAAAAATAATTAATTTTAATTTTTCTCAGCTTTTAATAAATAAAAACAGTTTAGATTTTTCAATTGAAAAATATGTAGATTAGTATGGTATAAAAAGAATTCATACCTTATAATTCAAAATTTTTTCATCCTCAATTTAATTAAATAATAAAAAATAATTAATATTTATTAAAAATTATTTTTTTCATGAAATTATCTTTGGGTAAATGAGTTTTATGAGTGGGTGCAATTTTCTTTGTATTGTTTCATTAGTTTTAAAAATATGACTATAAACGTAAAAAGTGACATTAACATTAAAGGGTACGAACTTTGGATCGCTCTCCTGACCAAACTATGTAGACAAAATGGTTGCTCGAAAAAAAAAATCGAAAAATATAGAAATTTGCAAAATGAAAGTTCGTTAAATAGAAGTCCGACTGTATATAAGTTGAAGTAAATGTATCAAAATAAATAGAATGAACTTACCAGGAAAAGGAGAGGAATTGCAGAGATTCCTTGAAAGACTCACTATTATTGGATGAAACCTCTTCAAGGGCTTCTCTTAATTGTCTTTCAATACTTAGCTGCCAGTCTAGCTGCTTAAGAGGACGGCATACAGAGGAAGAAAATTTTCGTCGCAAATTCTTTCTCGTTCATAACTAATTTAAAATTTAAAGTGTCGAAGAAGTGAGTTCAGATAAAACTAGAGTAAGTCATGGAAGTTTCAAGTACTGAAAAGAAAATTTTAAAATATACAAATAAAAATAAATGATGAGATGAAAACTTAGGATTACGAGACGGAGCATTTCTCTTCTAATAATTTGTCTACATTGTAAAATTTTGAAGTATATTTTTCAGCAATTGAAACTCTAGGTTTTGCCAGAACTTACTTTGTCTTTCTTTTAAATTAACAATGAAGGAGAAAGAGAATTTGCGTTGTTGCAAAAACCAGAAAAATAATTTTAAAGTTACTTTAATAATAATAATTATAATTATAATTATTATTATCTTCATTTATAAATTAAGGGCCATGATAGCCTGGTTGGTAGGGCACTGGGTCCATGTCCCAGAGGTCGTGGATTCGATCCCCACCTGCAGAAGACTCCCCGTGTAGTAAATGATGACTGATGCACATTTAACCTGTCGAGTCACAAAGTCCTCCATGTTCCCATATCATCTGGGGGTACTGATGTAGGAGTTCCCTTGTTTTCTGGAATTGGTTCAAAATGACAAGGCTACGAAGATGAACATTAGTAGTCGTAAATCCAAAATTGGGTTGACTGTCCAACGACGGTTATAAAATAAAAATATATATATAGATAAGTTTTTAAAAAAAATCTGAAGAGAAAATTATAGAAAGCTCTTAAAATTACGTGAAAGCTTTGAATAACATTTTAAAAAAAGCATGACAATACTTTTAGAGCATGTACATTCCCATAAAAAATTAAAATGTATCTTTATAAAAAAGATCATGATCTTGTTGACAGTGCATTAAATTCAAATAGAGAAACCTCAATTTATAAAAATAAGAAAAATAATTTAATATATTAATAATTTGAATCAATACATCATACCACTTAAACAAATCTCTGGATCAGTTCCCCCAGAGGTACGACTTGTTATGGGAATATGGAGGTATTTGAGACTCGACAGATTTAACGGCAGATTGCAGATCGGCCGGCGGGGACCAACAAGCCCACGACATTGGCCCAGTGCCCTACCAACCAGGCGATCCCGGTCCTTAATTATATTTTACTAGGAGGCTTCGCCCCCTGCTCGCTGGCGCTTGCCAACCCCCGGACTGCATTCGCAGTTCATTTCGGATTGCTTCGCAATCCAATGCTCGCTTTGCTCGATCATTGGATACGTTCTTAACGTCTAGCTTTTGTATACTTTATAGAGAGAATTTCTTTAAAAACACAATTGTTAATTTGGGCATTTGGCGATACAACACTTATAGAATTGAAGGATTACGTCAAGCGCTCAGGTATCATAATTTTGATCTAGTTGCGCTTCTATGTCATTTTGATTTATGTTTCTAAGTTAACTTTCAAAAAATGCTATGGCTGGCAACAGCATTTTTATTTTTTAAGTTGTTTCTTTTTATTTTTGCCGCAGCTGAATTGAACAACCTGATAAAGCTCAATCTGGTTTTTGTTTCCGTTTTTAAATGCGCTATATGTTGAGCCACCTCAGCTAGATTTGGCATGTGACATTTTTAGATGCAATCATTGGTCGATTTCCTAACGTTGCCATTCGGGGAGTTGTAATGAAGCTTTTTTTTTGGTGCAGTGTAAGAGAAATATATATAGATTGTAACTATGATCTTTAATTGCCGGCCAGGTGACCGAGCGGTCAGCGTGGATGACTGTAAAGCTAATGGTTGCGGATTCGAAACCCAATCAAGACATGGATGTTTATCTCTTTGTGTTGTTTTCTGTTGTGTGAATGTGGCCCACCCTATAAACGGGTATCTGTGGCAGTGTCGTCACGTAGGTTATGTTGCTCTCCTCCGTGACTTAGGTTCACAGGTGCCCACTAGGTAACGTTAAATGAGCAACACTTCCGGCATCTTCCCAGGTGATAAACAAAAGTTCAGTGCCTGCCGTACAAAGAATAAAATCCTTAATTAACAGCTCTTTTTTAACTAAATTAAATATAAGCTTCATATAAAAAAACATCCTTAATACAAGAAAAACTCCACAGTTGACAGCATAGCAACCGTTTGTAATTGACAATCTAGCAACAAGTCACGTGCTGCGATGACATCATTCGCGTCGTCACTAATAAGCGTCAATTAATGATTATTTTTACAGGTCCCACAGGTCCCTGGTTCGATCTTCGGGCCGGGCAAGGTCGACTCAGCCTTTCATCCCTTCAGTGGGTCGATAAATGAGTACCAAGCATGCTTGGGAACTAAACACTGGGGGTTCCGCGTTCGGCTGACCTCCTGACCGGAACATCTGCTTCTGCACCCCAGAGCCCAAGGTCAAGGAAACTGAGATGGGCACAGTCGGCCTTGGCCCTCTATAGGCTGTCGTGCCACTAAGTTTAGTTTAGTTTTAATGATTATTTTTAATTGATATATAATCAATCAGATAGTTGTAGTTCTTTATTTACGTCGCACTAGTATTGCGCAATGGTTTATTAGCGATGGTTTGGGAAACTTATTAAGGATGATTCGAAGACATTCCATTACAATTCACACTCTCCCTATATATATTTATATATCTTGTTCAAATTTTCAATCGTTAATAAAATACTTTTTTTCCTTCATTCAAATACATTTTATTAAAACTTGTTGTGGATGACACTTGATGTTAATACAGTCTTTTCAAATATTAATTCTTAAATTAAATTTAATTAATTAATCTTCGTTATATATAAGAGAAAAAATTGTAATTATTTAATAAAAAGGGGTAGATCACATCCCACGGCGATCATTTTAAATCAAGCAAGTTTCTGAAATATCGCTAAGCTAGATTTCCAGAAGATTATTTTGAACGTCCGATCACACCACCAAAATTCTTAAATCTGATTGGTTATTTAATATGTCTACCAACGCAAAAGTTGGATTTCGTTTAAAAAGGGTTTATTTTTTTCCATTCTTTTAAAAATTATTTAATTTTTCTATTAAAAAACATCTATTATTAAATATTTATGAATATTATTTGTAATGCCTTTCTTTGATACTAATAACCACACCAGATTTCAATAGCAATAAACTTAAATTTATTCAAAAACAAAAAAAGAAACTAGGCATTGTTTTAACTCAGAGCCTCCAGCTCCTACAAAACCATGGGAGAACCTTTTTGAACCGAGTCAAGCATTCAACTACCTTGATTTCTAACATGCATCTGCAGGGTGACAAAATACGCCAAGTGTGCCAACGATCGCCAAACAGTTGCCAAACACTACAATTATTGTTCTATTAAAATATTTTAATACATTTGTAATAACCTATATTGTTTTTTTGTTTTTTTTTAATTCAATAATCAAAAGGAAACGTTGATCCCAGTAATAATCGCCTACTTGGTGAGATTTCAAAAAGTCGCCAAGAGGTGGGCTATTCTAGGATTTTACTATGAAAAGAAACTTAAAAATTTTTTTTCTTTGTTGACCTAGGTAGGAATTGTTTTTAAATTTTTTTTAAATTTTCTATATGACTTGTTTTCAGACAGGAAGAATAATAATTCTCCTCATCAAATATCCTTACGCTCATATAATCATTATTAAACAAAATATCTTTGGTTGACATCAGCATGAAAAGTTATAACGCTATTTACCTGTAAATAATTCATTTATTCGTTTTGAATGGTGTTACCGAAATAAAACTTTTAATGGTAAATATATACATTCTTCTTACCACTTATTATAATTATCCTTTGTAATTATAATGTTTTACATTTCATCCAAAAAACTTACTTAAAGCTTATTACTAAAAACGTTGTTCTAAATTTAAAACTACAAATGATGTCATATACAACATGAGACAATTAGATTCTTTTACTGTTTGTTCAAAAGAAATATTCAGATATTTAACTTTACAAAATGACTTTTAAGAGTAAAAATTACCAGAACTGTAAATTCTATCAACTACTTTTATTTACAAGAATTTAAAAACGCTATATTTATCTCTCATGGAACATCGACGAAGTTGCCACTCAAAAGTAAAACTTCCGAATATTGTTACAATCACTAAGAATGTTACAATCACTAAGATCACTTTAATTAATAAATTAAATGTAACACATGATATAAATTAGACTGAACTAAACATAACAAATTACGTCGATATTATTTTTTTCTTATGTTCGTTGCAAAAAGTAGTGACTAAGCTTTTAAGTATTTAATCAATTTTAACTTGAAGTGTAAAACAATATAATTTAAGGTAGATATTCTTCTACCCTAACTTACGTTTATGGGAGAAAAATATTTATCCTAAATTATAAACCTGCTAGAAGTATTAGTACCAGTACTCCATTAGTTTTTCTTTTCAGCATATAGCATTTTTTTAAAAAAATTTCAATTACGTTCTTTTTCTCTCGCGAAAATCGTAAAGAAAAGCTCTCTATTACTTGTGGAAAACCCCAAAGTTTTGTTTCCTTTGTATTTTATTTTTTAAAAAATATTTATTACTTCGACTCCTGTTCTGACTGAAAACTCAACGTAAGCGATAAAAAAAAAAACTCAAAATTGAAATTTTTAAATGTATTTAGAATTTTTGTATGGTAAGATTATTATTGCAAAAAAAAAAAAAAATTGAATCAAAAATACATTTATTTCATTTGTTTTTTGAAATTCTATTTAAGCGTTCCTAGCATTAGCAATAGAAGGAAAATAGTTGTCCAGACACATATACAAACTTTTCAAAAAAAATTTTTTACTTTTATGAAGCAGTTACAGTATTTTTTGATATGCACGTTATTACTCACCACAGTAATTGTTTCTCATTCATTGTACAATTTCATCAACAATTTTCAACAAAATATACAATTATTATAGTTTCAGGAACGAACATTTTGACAAAATGAACAAACGATTTCCCGGATTTGAGAAATAGGTAAGTAGATACTCTATCTACGTCGCACAATGGGCTATTGGCGACGGTCTAGGAAACATCCCTGATGATGAGCACAGTTTTGATCCTCTGCAGGGGCGATTAATCCCCTGTCTTGGTAGCCCGACGCTCTGGGAGCGAAGTGGTGGCTCAAAGGATAGAGCATTGAGGTGAACTGGGTTCGAATCCCAGCGAAGGCTATTTGATACGAATTTCGTATCTGGCATGCACAGACCACAGTGCTGACGTGAAATATCCTCAGTGGTAGACGGATCATGGGTTAGAGTCCCCTTGCCGTCAGGCTACCCGTGAGAGGTTCTCGTGGTCTTCCTCTCCATGTAACGCAAATGCGGGCTAGTTTCATGAAAAAAGTCCTCCAGGAAGGCAAATTTCTCCCTATACTTGATCCAGGAGTTCCCTTGTCTTCTGGATTATGTTCAAAGTGACAAGGCTACGGAGTTGAACATGAGTAATCGTAAACCCAAATATTGGGTCGGCTGTTCAACGATGGTTATAAAATAAAATGAAACAGAGCATTTTAGCTAGGCCCAAAAATGCAATCCCGTGGTCCCTACACAGGATGATCAAAGTGGTCTCCCACCAGCCTACTGACCGAAGCCAGTGTTCTACTGGGAACCGAACAGTCCTAAAATTAAAAAGAAAATGCCTCAGTATAAAAAATCGACCTTTCATTTCAACCCTTTCTATAAATAAATGCACTTTAATGCACTAATTTTAACCTTTCAGATGTTTGAAAAATAATAGTGTCGCCACTTTACAAAAGATAAATAATTTTTGCTATATTCTCTTTTCTAAGGCACTGAACAGGGATGGCTTAAAACAATCTTATTATTCATGGAAGGCTTTATCTATTGAACCATCAAGGCTTTAACACAAATATTTTATTTTATATCCGTCGTTGAAAACCCAATTTTGGGTCGGCTGTTACTACTAATGCTCTACTAATGTTCAACACCGTAGCCTTGTCATTTTAAACCAATCCAGAAGACATGGAAACTCCTGGATGAGTACCCCCAGAGGTTTTGATTTGTTGGGAACATGGAGGACATTGCGACTGGACAGATTTAACGTGCATCAGTCACCATTTACTACACGGACAGTCTTCAGACGGCTGGAATCGAACCCACGAACTCTTGGACATGGGCCCAGTGCTCTACCAACCAGGTTATACCGGCCTCTAACATAAATATTTTATTTTATGACCGTCGTTGAACAGCAGACCCAGTTTTTGGGTTCACGACTACTAATGTTCTACCCAGTAGCCTTGTAATTTTGAACCCAATAAAGAAGACAAAAGAACTCTTGGATAAAGTATTGCCTTCGTGGAGGACTTTTTGATGGAACTAACCCGCATTTGCGTTACATGGTGAGGAAGACCATGAGAATCTCCCACGGTTAGCCAGACGGCAAGGGGACTCTAATCCATGATCCGTCTACCACTGAGGATATTTCACGTCAGCATTGTTGTCGGTGCAATTCGTATTGACCAGCCATCGCCGGGGTTAAACATTGTTCACCTCATTGGAAGGCGAGCACTCCTAACATAAATTGTGTCAATTATTCATATGTACCCAAAAGTTATCTCTCATAATATCTATAGTTCGAGATACCGTGATAGCTCAGGATATAGAGCATTCGCCTTCTAATGCCAACGACGGCTGGTCGATACGAATTCCGCACCCTGCTCGCACTGACCACAGTGCTGATCTAAAATATCGCTAGTGGTAGAGGGATCATGGGTTAGAGTCCCCTTATCTAACCGCGGGTGTTTTTCGTGGTTTTCAACGCAAATGCCGGTTAGTTCCAAGAAAAAAGAGTAGTTCACGAAGGTAAATTTCTCCAAATACTTGATCCAGGAGTTCCTTTGTCTTCTGGATTATTGGGTTCAAAATTACAAGGCTACGGGGTCGAACATTAGCAGTCGCAAACCGAACAAATTGGGACGGCTGTTCAACGACGGTTGTAAAAGATAAAATATAATTCGTATCTACCAAGCTCACATCATTTTTTTTTAATGGCAGGCACTTGGAACTATTGTCCATTGGCCACAGAAAGTGCTAGAACTGCTAACTCTCTTTTCGTTACCCAGTGGGCACCTGTGGTGAAGCCACGGCGGTGGAGCAGCGTCGCTCACGTCACACTACCACAACCCGTTTATATGTCGGGTCACAATCACGCATTCACACACAAAGGAGAAAGGACATAGAACACATATAGAGAGAAAGAAACATCCATGCCTTTCCCGGGATTCGAACCCAGAACCTTTCTGATGCAAGGACAGTTCCCTACCCCCTATACAGACCGGTCGGCGCTCACATCATTCATGCATTCTGCAAAAAACTGTAGGCAAAATAGATAAGTATTTTAAATCAAAAGAGTTGTTCAAAATTAAACGGGGAGAAAATGTATCCTTTATATCTTAAGGTCTTTTTTTTTTAACATTAAATATGTGCGTTTGTTTACAACGACAATTGTATGCTTTTGTGAATTATAACTCGTTCACTTAGTGTTAAAATAATCTTTCGAATTTCAGTAGAATAATTTTTTTAACTTAAATAAGAAAAAATCGATCACCAAAATCAGGCGTATTTCATCATGTAGTGACATTTCGTGCAGAGTATCTTAACATTTCAAGATTTATGAACGGGATTACTGTCATTTTTTTAAATGACAGATGAAGATGGGGGATTTTGGGTGAGCCCCAACTCTATTTTTAAGCAAAGTGGCGCTGCTGCTGCTCGCTCCTAATATTATTGATTTGTACTGTGGAGAACGTCCTACGTCCTTTATTGTGCTTCTCCGGGAATTTGTGATCATCGCAGGGCACAATTAAATGATCTTCAGGGCTTATTTGAATATTCTAGGCCCGAAATGGAGATACAAATGAATAGAATAGTTCATACAGTCCAAGTGAGTGTCATAAATTGTGCACGCGCTTAGGAGTCAAATATATATATTTGTTTTCGTATAAAAATCGCCGAAAAAAAAAATCGTCTGAAAAAATTAAAAAAATCGCCTGATTTCTTTATCACCTGTCCGTTCGAAGCGTGGCTACATAGAAATGCTGTTATTTCAGAATCAGGTGAAAAGCACGTTCTCTGTGTTGGGCAGACGATTACCCAGAATCCCTTGCGTGCGACGATTCGGGAAATGGCTGGCGAAAGGAAACCAACAGCCGTTGCATCAGTTTCGCTCTCGACATTTCGGAGTGAAGACTGTTCAGATGGGAATGAATAATCAGAAAATGAATATGCATTCGAAAGGAAAAGAAACCATGACTGGTATGAATCTCATCAACAACCCCTTACAGTTTAAGGTGAGTTTTTAAAATCATCGTTATTCATTTAGTTTAAACATTTATTTTCGAAAATCGTTTTCTTAATTTAAACATTTATTTTTAAAAATAAAATCTTTTTCAACGAGACAGTTTATTTTCTTATGCAGTAAATACTAATCTTTAGAATTGCTGACATATTTGTAAGAAGAATGTTTTCTTTTTAATATTGATCTTTAAAATATCAAATATATTTTAAAAGACACTTATTATTTTTACAACATATTAAATATTGATTTTCAAAATTTGCATTATACTTTTATTCATTTAATTTTAATTTAAACATTTTTAAAAAAAATTATTTTCAACGAGACTTTATTTTCTAATACAGTAAATACTGATCTTTAGAATTGCTGACATATTTTAAGAAGAATGTTTATTTTTTAACATTGATCTTTAAAATAGCAAATATATTTACTGCTATTATTTTTTAACTCAATAAATACTGATTTTGTTATACTATTTCAAAGAGATTTGTTTATATAATATATATATATATATATATATATATATATATATATATATATATATATATATATATATATATATATATATATATATATATATATATATATAAATACTTTAAAAATCTAATTTTATTATTTAAGATAATGTATTTTTCAAGTAGTAAATACTGATAGTTACCGAATATATCTTAAGGAGACCGTTTATTGTTCAACATTGTAATTACTTATGTTGTGAAAGTTTAAGGAGACAGTTTAATGTTGGAATTACTGGCATTTAAAATTGCAAATATATTTTAAATGGGAAATAATAAACAACAGTACTTTGCGGGTTCTATACTTGTTAGAGCATTTTTTTGAACCTAATTCATGACCCTTTTGCTTAGGGATTATCCAATATGTGGAACAAAATAGCATAATCATGCTAAGCCCCGAAACCAAAAGTTTAATAAAGTACTCATTACAATTAAGTTAAAGAAAAATTCTTTCCTGTTAAAAATACCTTGTTATAATTTGTCGTTTTCTTTCAAAACATTTGTTTCCATAAGCATTGTTTCCTTGTGTTGTAAATAACTCGGTTTTTAACGGTACTCTTGAAAATAATTCGGTTTTCACGGTATTCTTAAAAACAACCCGGTATTTATAATTTTACACAAGGTAAAAATTTTGCTTTTGCCTTATGTTTAAAGATCTTTGCTTCACGAAATCACATATTTTTAGTTCAAAATTAAGCATAAAAATTTGCGTTATCAAATGTCTTTGTATTTCTTAATACACTAAAAACTAACTCAAAACAAGAAGAAAATAAAAAATTTAAAAAATAAATAAATAAATGCATTAAACAGGATTTTAGTGCATTTTTGAAATCATGTTTTTATTTACGGATTAAATTTTTTTGAACCAATAAGATAGATAAGAAGGCGCTTATAAATGATGTTGTTTATTTATTATTATTATTTTGCTTATCATTATGTATAAAAATGTTATATGTTATATATATGATTCCCTATAAAGCTTAGAAGGATAATATTGTTCGTTTTTCTTACTCAAATTCTCATAAAAAGTGTTACAAATTATCTTTTTCATTGTTGTTAACATGCGTTACTTAAGTCAACATTTTTTTAATAAAGATATTAAAATAGATATTGAATCAATGTTATTTTTTAAAATCGATTCAATTTGAAATTAAATCAATGTTTCATTTTACAATTCCTACTATTATTTCACACTATCTTGTTTAAATTGTCAATCCTTAATAAAATACGTTTTATTCATCCATTCAAGTTCAAAAACATTTTCTTTATATTTGTAGTGGATGACATTTGATGTTGATACAGTTTTTTTTTTTTTTTTTCAAATATTAATTCATTCATTAAATAGGGATGGGTGAAAAACGAAATGGAATTTTTTGATGTGTTAAGCATTAGTCATTGTTTTAAATATAACTATATGCCATACAGTTTTTCACATACTTTACAAATAACATCAGTGATAATTTTTAACTTATAGCTCTATTTGTACAAAAAAAATAGTTTATTGCGCACATTTAAATATTTAATTATTTTACATCACTTTGTCAGATAAATTCAATAAAGTATATTACTATTAGTTCGCACTCTCCCTATATCTTGTTCAATCATTGGTAAAATATTTCATCCATTCAAGTTCATACACATTTTTTTAAACTTGTAGTGGATAACAATTGATGTTATTACATTATTTTCGAATAATAATTCATTAATGAAATTTAATTAATTTTGGTTTTATATGGGAGAAAATGTTTTAATAAAAAGTAACTAAAATAAAATTCTTCTTTGTAGATCTAAGTAGGAATTGCCAAAAATATTTTTTTTAAATTCATATTATACTTGTTTTCTAATTATCATCAAAATATTACTTTTTTTATTCAGTTAGTATTGTGGTTTGTACAGAAAAATTTACCGTCAGTATTTGTCAAAATTTTTAAACGCTCATCCGTTACTCGTTCTTCACAATTTAATGTTATTAATTTATGTATTTTATGGATGTATGTATTATGTATGTATTTTATGTTATTAATGTCGTTAAACAAAGGATATAAAATATTCTATGAAGTATTGATTCCACAATGCTTAACACAGCTCTAAATAATAAGAAACCAGCACGTTTTCAATAAAAACGAGTAATATATATTTTCCTACTTAGTAAATTCCTACTTAGATACAACAAAGAAAAAATTTACTTTAGTTACTTTTTTCTCTCATATGAAACTAAAATTATTTAATTAAATTTAATAGATGAATTAATATTTGAAAAAACTGTTAACATCAAGTGTCATTCACTGCAAGTTTAAAAAAATATATTTGAACTTGAGTGGATGAATAAAAAGTATTTTATTAACGATTGAAAATATGAACAAGACATAGGGAGAGTGGGAAACTAATAGTAGGAATTGGAAAAAAAAAAAAAAAAAAGGCGCGTGGTATTAGACAACTATAAAAGTTTAAATTGGGTGACGTAGACGATAAGTGTTACCACGTCATGTTCTTTATTGCAATTATCTGACACAGCGAATATAAAATAATTAAATATTTAAATGTGCGCTATAAACTTTTTTTTTGTTCAAAAAGAGCTATAAGTTAGAAATGATCACTGATGTTATTTTTATAATACGTGAAAAACTGAATCGCTTATAGTAAAATTTAAAACAATGACTAACGCTTAACCAGTCAGAAAATTCCATTTCGTTTTTCGCTCATTTCTATTTAATGAATGAGTAAATGTTTGAAAAAAAAATTATTAATATCGAGTGTCATCCACGTCAAGTTTAAAAAAAATGTATTTGAACTTGAGTGGATGAATAAAAAGTATTTTATTAAAGATTGAAAATTTGAACAATATATAGGGAGAGTGTGAACCAATAGTAGGAATTGAAAAAAAACTAAAGTAAAACGTTTGGAATTGATAATTTATTATATTTATGAAAATTTATAAATCCAGAATTAAAACTCAACTATATAACTGTTTAAAAAAGAGACTTTACCAAGTGAATGTGAGTTCTTTTTTTGTTTGTCTAAGAGCCTGTAAAACCGGTGTTCGGCCATGAAAATGCTGAAACACTGACTCATATATCTATATTGATTAATTGAAAACAATGCTGTAAACTGTTTGACTAATGGAAAATTATTTTGATCTCTATTTTCATCAAAACCCTTTGTTCTCGTGGGTTGTTCGGAAATTAATTTGGGTTTTTTTTTTTTTTTTTTTTTTTAATTTTTTTAATGACAATCAAAGGCGATTTCCTTAAGAATGAATTAATATTTTATTAAATCATGTATTGTTCATTACCTTTTGCAATCTTTCTGCCAGCATGATTAGACGTGCATCAAGGTTTTGTTATTTGCTGACAAAAAAATGACCCAAATGATTTTTGACTTCTTAATTTGAAGTAAAGGTTTTAACCATTTAAAAAAAAAATTTAGAGACAGGAACATTCGATAACCTTCGTTGAACAGCCGACCCAATTTTGGATATACGACTACTAATATTCATATCCGTAGCCTTGTAATTTTGAACCCAATCCAGAAGACAAGGGAACACCTGGATCAGTACCCCGAGAGGTATGATTTGTTACGGGAACATAGAGGATTTTGTGATTCGACAGGTTTAACGTGAAATCAGTCACCATTTACTACACGGGGAGTCTTCGGCCGGTGGGGATCGAACCCATGAACTCTAGGACATGGGCCCAGTACCCTACTAACCAGGCTATCCATGCCTAAAAGGGAACATTGTTACAAACAACCCACTTGAGCCGCGATGGCCCAGGGAGAGCCTTCCAATGAGGTGAACCGGGTTTGAATCTCCACCGATGGCTGCCCGAAACGAACCCGCTGACCGAAACGAACATTGCACCAAGCACAGTGCTGACGTTAAAGATCCTCAGTGGTAGACGGATCATGGGTTAGAGTCCCCTTGCTGTCAGACTAACCGTGGGAGGTTCTCGTGGTCTTCCTCTCCATGTAACGCAAATGCGGGTTAGCTCCATCAAAAAGTCCTCCACGAGGGCGAATTTCTTCCAATCCAAGAGTTTCCTAGTCTTCTGGATTGGGCTCAAAATTACAAGGCTACGGAGTTGAACATTAGTAGTTGTAAACCCAAAAAATTGGGTCGGCTGTTCGACGACGGTTATATTATAAAATAAAACAATCCATTTCTCGATCCCAGTTATAAAAAAAAATAATTTTCTCGACGTTTGATAAGCATAACACATAAATCAAGGCAACATTTCTCTCCGTAAAAAGCCATATGTCGAGATTAAACAATAGGTTTTCATTGATTAACATTAGGTTTTCAACATATCATAAAAAGAAAAATTTGATAAATTCAATCTCTCAGCACGAGTTCAGAAGTTTGAATCAATTCATACTTTTGTTGTGAGTCTTTATTAGCTTATTAATGTGGCGTGGTGCATCGTAATTGAAATTTTGTGAGCCAGTTTTTACTCTGGCGTATTGCCAATATGATCCATACACATCAGCTAATTTTTTTCTGTCTTCAAGAGCATTTTTACGTTTTCGATCGTAAAATAAAATCATGCTTTTCATAGTTGATAGGGCACCAACCAAAAAACTACTGAGTAGAAGAATTGATAAAAAAAGAAAACTATTTCAACTGACAAAATGTATTATGAGGCTTAAACGTGAAGTTCGCTGCGAAGTCCTCTGTTAGGAAACATGTAATAAAAATTTTTTTTTAAAGTCAAGTCCAACTAAGGCTGCTGCTTACTATTGGGTCGATTGGCTGTGTCTGATTTATTATGGGAAGACATTGTAAGTGAGATTTTTTTTGGGAAACAATAAGCGATGAAGTTTTCCTTTGAACGAAAGAGTAAACAAGTAATATAAAAACAATTTTTAAAGTCAATTCCTACTTAGATCAACAAAGAAAAATTTTATTTGAGTTACTTTTTATTAAATAATTACAATTTTTTCTCCCATATAAAACTAGACTGAATGAATTAAATTTAATGAATGATTTACTATTCGAAAAAACTGCATTAACATCGAGTGTCATCCACTACACGTTTTAAAAAAAACTTTATTTGTACTTGAGTGGATGAATAAAAAGTATTTTATGAACGATTAAAAATGTGAACAAGATGTAAGGAAAGTGTGAACTAATAGTAGGAATTGAAAAAGAATACCGCTTAAAATAATCATTTGAAAGTATTCCGACGTTTTTCAGCTAAGGTGTTGCATCATAAAACCAATAGTCACGTGTTCTGAGTTGCATCATTAAAAATCTAGAGGAATATTATGGACTCAACACTATATTGTCAATACCTCTATTGTGTACTTTCATTTTTTTAATACATACCCGTGTTTGTGTCACAAGACGCACACATTTGGGAGGAGGTGTGCAGCTGATTGAATTGGGGAAAGTCTCGTCAACCGTAAACAAACAAAACTTTCCTTCTTTTCCTTTCCATTTTTAGAATCACTTCCTTGTTCCTTTATTTTATCTCTTCATGCAGAGATGAATTGCATTTTAGTTTTTTGTAAGATTCATCATACAGTGTTACATTTTTTTTTCTTTCAAATTCTTAATTACGGTGATTTAAATGTAAGGGGGCCGTCCAAATATTACGTAAGGATGATGGGTTTTGAAATTTGCTGACAAGGGAGCAATGCATAAGTAAGGCATTAAAATCAAATTATTTTTATTTCTTTCAATTTAAAAAAAAAAAAAAACCTAAAAATTTGGAAAGAAGATTACACTGAGAAAAATGGACCTTCAAATTTGAAATAAAGAGAACGAAAGATTTGATTCAAAATTTTATAAAATTAATTGGCAACGATAATAATATAGAATGCATATTTTTTTGTTGAAAAATGAGTTTGGAGAAGTAAAGATCAAAATTAAAGCAAAAACTAGGGCAGTGATTCTAAGTTGTTTACTTACCTATAATACACTGTATAAAATAGTTTATGATAATAACTTGAAATGTAAAATAAAATAATATAATATATACTACAACAATACGTTTATTGAGGGGCTAATTACAAATGAATAATAAGAATATGTTTGATGAGAAATTTTGAGCTTGATGTTTTTTGATAACTTCATTGATATAGGGTCGTAAAAAGGACACTCTCATATCGTCATTTAACGGTCTCCATCTTTTTTTCGTTTTTATATTGGTTAGTACTGAAAATCCGAATTCACAAAAATAAGATGTAGAAAATTTTAATAATATTTTTAAAACTTTTTTGGGCAATCATGGGATAATCCCATCTAATGTTAATCCAAAATGAATTAATTGATTCTTCCGAATATTTTAAAATTAAATCTCAATTGTTAGAAAGCGAAATTAGTTTTCCCTCTTCATTCAAAGTTAATTCAAATACAGAAGTATTCGTTATCACAAATGAATTACGAACCCAATCAAATTTTTTTTATATCTAAATTTGAGAAATAATGAATAATCTCACCTCTAATGTTGTCAAATGGTCAATAACAATTTTATGAATAGTGTTATTAAAATCGTTTGGGACTGACTCAAACTTTTCCAAATATTCTTCTTGAGCTTTATTCTTCATATATATAAGTACTTTTCTTTAATTTAAACTTTACTCGTAATAAAAAAAAAGCTATTATAGTTTTTATTATATACATTTCTAAAATTTGGCGGCACACTATAAGAATTTTGCGGCACAGTGGTTGAGAATCACTGATGTAGGGTTTCAAAGATAACGTTATTTAAGAACTTTTGCATCGAAACTGTCCCTTTATCGTTTTTGCACACTTGACTTTTTATAACAAGTATATACAGTTAATACTTATTTTCTTGTTTGTTTCGAATAATATTTATCGTTTCTACCACAACCGGGAGAGAAACATTTATTGCTTTATAAGGATCAGAAATGACGATGTGTTCACATTTCTGCAAAGACTGTTGCGTTCAATCAAAATAACTGTGAATTAAAAGTGCCTAAAATTTTAGATTGGAATTTTTGTGACAAAAACTAAATGTTTTGGTAAGTAGCTGATATTTTATTTTGAAAGCTTTACTTTATTTCTAAGAACTCAGAAACAATCAAGTTCTTGGAAGAAATAATATTAATTATAAGAATTATGATTCTTAAATATTCTTACAATTATAAGAATAATAGGAAAAAGTAATAGTTAGAAGAAATATGTCTGCGAAAAATATACAATGGAAACACCCTGTATATGTAAAAAATGCTTTGAACAATGAATTAAAAAATTCTTATTCTTTGTGTTTGTAATACATAAAATATACAATTTTGCTTAATTATAATAAAGTTTTTTTAGTTTATTTCCTTTCTAACATCCATGTTTCATACATTCAATCACGAAACATAAAGTCCGGTCATTCGACCGGCTATGGTAGAAATAGGTATTTTTCTTTTTACGGCAGGCACTGAACTTTTTCGTTCTTTGCCATACTATGCCGGAATTGTTGCTCATTTCGCGTTACCCAGTGGATACCTGTGAACCAAAGTCACGGAGGCGAGCAACATTGCCCACGCCACAAACCCGTTTATAGGGTGGGCCACATTCACACAACAGAGGACAGCACAAAGAGAGAGAGAAACATCCATGCCCAGAGCGGGATTCGAACCCGCAGCCTATTGCTTCGCTGTCAGGCACGCTAACCGCTCGGCCCGGCTAGAAATAGGTATTATTAAGTGTTGATATGTTTAGTGTTAACGTAGCGTGTAATATTAGAATGACCCTAATGCAAAATTAACGACAACCAGTTCTGAGGAAATGTATTTATCTGCAGATTTCATCCTGCTTATAAAATAAAAATACCTTTGTATAGAAAACCTTGAAAATGTCATCTTCAATTTTTTTTTTTAACCTGAGATTTACGAACGGAAACGTTTAGTGTACCCGTACAGAGGTATTTCGTAATCAAAACAAGACTATATATAGTCAATCTGTGGAGACATTTTCATAGCAATTATTAAAGTGGCAATGCAATTAAACCCTGTTAAAACCCGTTTCAAATTTTTCATGGGGAATATATTTTCAGACGTGTAGGCTAAATGAATTAATTTATGTAATTTTTTAAAGTTAAATGACACAAGTACTTTTATGGTATAATATCATCGCGTAATGAGTAATAAATTATTGAAACTTAAGAGGATTGCTGAGGGCGAAATTTTTCTTGTGTTTCACTTGTTGTTGTTGTCTCATGCCACTTGTCGATACTAACAAGCCTATTTTAAGGCAGAGGGGTGCGTTTCTTCTTTAACGGCCAAGAATTCGACTTCTGCCATACACATTCGTCTCAGCCCGTTTTACAAGGAGAGTTACGCATGATCATGCGTGTGTATTACAATTGTTGAATGTTTTTATTGTATCAGTGTATGTACATTCATCAAATTTCATTAAAATCTGTCCAGTAGTTTTAGCGATAATAGACCAAGTCTGCAAATTCTCTTAATTTCTTACACCACTGTATTGAAGATGTGGTTGAGGTTGCTTCAGTTGGCTATCAAAAGCTTTCTTTATAATTGGAACACTTATCTTGTTATATTTTTAATCAATAAAATTCACAAACATTTTAAATTGATATGTTTCTGTGACAGGGTCTGGCATACAAGGAAGAGGAGAGGGCGGCTCTGGGTCTGAGGGGATTGCTCCCAGCAGCAGTAAGGACAGTCCATCTACAGACGGAGGCAGTTCTGGACAATCTCCATAGATATGGAGATGATCTTAGCCGATATCTTTTCCTGAGGCACTTACAGGTAAGTTAACTCTTTGCAAGGTCGTGGGAATTATACTTCCTACTAAATTGTTTTTGTGAAACTGTGTTTTTAAGGTAAGCTTCCCAAGTCAAAATTTTTGATGGTCCAACATAATCTTGATGGTAACCATCAATAGTCCCATCGTGAGCAATTATATTTTTGATGGTAACCAACACAAGTAACCATCACCCCAATGTAGGAATTCGGACCGATTTAAGATGGTCCAACATAAGAATAGCAACTTGTTTTGATGGTTTGTTCATGTTGAACCTTCGCGAATTTCCATCATAGTATCATTGAATGATCATGAACAACCATCATCCCAATATAGGAATTCGGACTGATTTATGATGGTCTAACATAAAAAATCAAAAGAATTTTATGGTATATTCCTGAGAACCACAAGAATTCCCATTAAATCATTATGGAAATGTATAGTTGAAAACATGATGGATCATTAGTATGAAAATAAAACATAAAAGATTAAAAAAGGTTAAAAATAATGTCGGCTTTACCCATACGTAATTCGGAACTATCATAAAGAGGAGAAACAAAATATTTATCTTAGAATTTATTATTTTTTTAGTTTTAATAAAAAAGGAAAAAAAGCTTTCAGCTTTCATTATGGTCAATGCAAATAAAAAGTGAACCATTTCTAAAGAGCTTCCGGCTTTCCACGTAAAACCTTGCCAAACATTTGCTTACTAAAAGAAAGATTGTTTACATAGAGTTAGGTTAGTTTAGAAGTGTTTCTATATTTTTACCCAACTTCTGTATGCTCATCATACCTACACAATACAATTATTAAAATATTTTATGCTTTGTTTTCCAACAGCAGGTTTTATCTGTACTTTTTACTAAACAGAATAATGATGAATAAATTATTGTTTGCAGGACACTAACGAGAGATTATTCTATCGCGTCTTGTGCGAGCACACAGAAGAGCTTATGCCTTATGTCTACACACCTGTCGTGGGTCAGGCATGCATAGAATATAGCAAAATATTCCAACATCCTAGGTGAGTCATTCTTATATTTAATCTTCAGTTAAATTCATCTTTTCCTCCATTTATTTTGATTTGTCAGTTTAATAAGATCGTTTGTTTTTCATAGCAAAAGGAACTTAACATACAGTCGGAATTCTATTTAACTAAGTAGCTAAATCCCGATAATATGGAAAATTCATTAGGCAGAAAATCACCTTTTGAAATACTTAAACGACACAAAACAGGTTTTAAATTCATAAACATTAGACATAATTAAAATAGCAATGGATACACCTTTATCTTTTAACTAGTATATACTAATTTTCATAAATCTTAACCATAAAAGAAAACTGCATGGAAAGCAAGAATAGAGCAAAACATGCTACATACATTTTCAACTAAAGAAAAGCTATAAAATGATAGCTGCATTTATTATAAAAGTTATTTTAAACATGCGTTCTTAACTTTAAGATAAAATCATTTATTTTGTCTTCCGTTTGAAATGCAAACAAAAAGGCTTTATCAAGAGTTAAGTTACTTCGAAAATCAATTAAAGGTCATTTTCCCTATAAAATGTTCTATAATATTTTCTATAATTATAATATTTACATTAATGTTCTACAATTATAACATTTACATTACTATTTTAAATGTTCCATAATATTTTAATTTTTACAAGTTTAAAATGTTGTATAATATTTTTGGGAAATAGAGAAAGTGTATCTCAAAGAAAAGTTCGTTCAATAGAAAATTCCCCTCGATATTTGGAAGTTATTTTACGATGAAATTTCCAAAATGTTTATGGTTCTTCGAAAAAAATCACAATAAATTCGCAAAATGGTTCGTTAAATGGAAGTCCGACTGTATTTGGTAGCACGTTTTGTGTCCAAACTTTCAATTAATTGGTAAAGGTGAAAATTGTGTTTTGAGTCATAATAAAAGCCAAGCGTCGGATCTGAGCAATAATTTAATTTGTCTTCAGTATATTCATTGCATTCCTATTTTGACTTTAATAGAACAGTTAAAATTGCCAATATATAACTAATTATTCAAAAGGCTAATTATATAGCTATACTGTTTCGTTTGGAAATAATAGTAATAAGTATCGGAACTACCGATAAATCACTAGCAATAACAGCCAAATCATTGCCTTATGCACGATTCGAATGTTCAATTTTGTTTGAAATATTTAAAAACCACGTGAAAATCAATATCGAAAACTGCCGAAAATAGAATCGAAACATTACATCGATACTATCAGCGTAAATTGAGAGCGTCAAAAAGTGATTATCTAAATACGTAATTCAAATTTTACGTTTTTAACGTTTGTTAAATACCGATTTTCAAAAGAAAAATTTTTCTGCTCTAGAACTCTAACGTTCTGCGACAATGTCCCCCTGTCACTACGATTCTGCTGCAGGGCTGTTTGCAATTTTTCTAATTGTTATTATGTTTATTTTTATCTCTGTCTGATGTGGAACGATATAGTGTCGTTCATGCTGATAAGGAATGGTTTTTAATGGCATTGATTTCGAGACTATTGTACGCAATATCAAATAATGCGGATTTTTCTTTAACATGAACATTTCAGAGATCTCCAATGCTGGTTTCTTTGTAAACAGCTTTCCTCTTTTTGTGTCGACCAAATATATATTTTTTTATAAATCATTTTCAAATATTTGGTGAGTCCCGCAGTGGACTGATCGTAAAGGCACGGTTCCCAGTAGAACACCGGAATAAAGTGTTGTTACTGGTCTGTTCTACCGCTCAGCGTCAAGTGCTACCAATGCGGAGGAGCCTATCCTGTCGACAAATCTTTAATTTTTTTTTCTCCAAAAGAACAAAGTTCGATACTACGTTTTAAAAAGAAGTTGTAATATACTTGAGTGTGAGGGAAAGAAAGAAAGATTTGCCGAAACCATGGTAACAAGAAGAGAAGAGCAGCGAAATTACGTGACCTTGAGACGCTTATTCGATTTAGAAAGAGGATAAAAATATTTATCATTTGCACTGGTCTATGATTAGTCCCGCGAAAGTTCAGCTAAAGCACTGTGACTATGAATAACTGGCATACCATCCCCGTTGGCTGCTTGACTCCCACCCAGCTTCAGAGCGACAGGGGCGGCATGTGCGCAATGACACGGTCGTTGGTCACCTCCACCGTTAGAACACTAACCTTCACAATTCCCCTGACCCACAACGGGCTGTTGCGGAGATGCATTGCTTTACCAGTTGAGAGTGCAGTAAAGAATGGCATTCTGGGTTCTTTCAATGGAACCATCCTTTTCTTTTTTGAAGACCAAAAATCAAGCCCCCTGAAATTACTTTGGGCAAGGTTTTCTTTTTCCTTGTAGTCCTGATAACGTTGTATAATGGTTTACCTTCACCTAAAATAATGAAAAATTGCTATGGGAGGAACCGATTTGTAGACAATTTCACTGCTGGCCACCGTAAATGCCATACCCTGAAGGGAGCATGCAAATAACATAAAATTTACAACATGCATTAGCGGAGGTGAGATATGCAAATGATTAGAATTTCAGCGCAGACGCACATTACTCGCGCCTGTGGCGCCACTTCAAAGCGCTATTTAAGGCTTGGAGATTTCGACGATTTCAAGTTCGGCAATTGTGTTTTTCTTGTGTTTTTTTCAAAAAACGATCAATTATACCTCGTAGAAAACAGCGATCATCTTCTGATCAGATATCCGAGATCGACAGAGGAAGGATAGTGGCCTACCGAGATTGAGGATTATCTTTCAGGGAAATCAGTAGTCGTGTTGGACGAAACCAAACAACTGTAATGCGGATATGGTATCGTTTGATGCAGGAGGGTACGACGACTACTCTGGCTACTGATTTCGGCAGGAACCACACTTCACAGAAGTCTATAAATTTAATCATTTGATACTTGGTCAACATGTAATCTACAAAATAAATTTTGTTGTGATATCTCTTGTCTTTCTTGGTGTTGCAATTTAGGTGGCCAGCAGTGAATATTCTCGGCATCAAAAGGTTTAAAAAAAAGTTTGAAGCCGCCAATTTTCATGCTTTCTTCCCTCTGAATTTAAGCTTAGAACGGCCCGTATACTTCAATATAATCTATTCTGAGAATCGATGGTTTCTGTTCGTATTTGAAAAAAAAAAAAATTTAAGTTTTTATGTCTGTAACTGTAATTTTTTTTAAATATTTTTATGTAATAAAACAATTAATATAATAAAATTAATAAAGTGAATTCCTGCTTAGGTCATCAAAGAAAAATTTTTTTTATTAAATAATTACAATTTTTTCTCCCATTCAAGACTGAAATTAATTAATTAAATTTATTTAATAAATTAATATTTGAAAAAACTGTATTAACATCAAGTGTCATCCATTACAAATTTAAAAAAAAAAATGAATTTGAACTTGAGTGGATGAATAAAAAGTATTTTATTTACAATTGAAAATTTTAACAAGATGTAGGGAGAGTGTGAACTAATAGTAAGAATTGAAAAACTTAGAAGAGAAGATTTTACGAAATGTGAGTTATATATTTCGTCAGAATGATATTCTAATTTTCCGTGCACTCCTTCGTTCTGAATGACATAAATTTATACAACCAGGGAAAAAAAGTGAATCATTTTTATAATTTTTGTACAGGTGTATGGATTTTCATTCTGTAAAGTGCTTTGGTAATATCTGAAAGAAATTTCTTAGAGTGGTCCATTTTTCAATTCCTACTATTAGTTCAGTCTTTCCCTATATCTTGTTCAAATTTTCAATCGTTAATAAAATACTTCATAATTATCCACTCAAGTTTAAATAAATTTTTTTTAAATTTGTAATGGATGACACTTGATGTTAATACAGTTTTTTTTTTCAAATTTAATTCATTAATAAATTTTAGTTTTATAGGGGAGAAAAAATTATAATTATTGAATAAAAGGTAACTAAAATTAAATTGTTCCTTGTTGACCTGTTTACTTTGCGCACTGTACATGCCTTTTTAATTTCAACAATTTGGCCCCAAGGGCTAATTATAATAGTTTTCCTACATTCATTTTTTGTATTAAGTACAGTTTAAATTTGTTTCTACATATACATTTCTTTTATTACATTACTTATTATTTAAATATATATTTGTTTCTTTTAGGGGAGTATTTCTGACCATAAATGATGCTGGAAATATCTATGATATACTTGGAAATTGGCCGGAGGAACATGTCAAGGTCACTTTATTTATATTTTCAGTTCATATTTAAAACTTATTTCTGAACAACTCATAACAGTGCAGCATAATGGCCTAATATGCTGCACTGTTCTCTACAGAGCAGCATATCTTGTGTATAGACAAGATAATGTCTATACACAAACAGTACCGAACAGTAGTCGGTAGACGGATCATCCGACTTTTCATGCTTTCACCACACGCTAATGGTGAAAGCATGAAAAGTGTTGCCATAGGTAGAGCGTTCTGCTCTACGCCAACTGTAGCCAATTTCGATAAACAATTTAATTTTTAAAGTTGATGAAATGTGTTGATACAACACCTCCTAGAAAGAGTAGGCTTCAGCACGGGTTACCATAAATATCCTTTAGTAGTCCAAACGTAATGACTAAAGCCCGGAATTCCAGGCAATAAAAAATGCAAAAATAGGCAGGCAAAAAGGCATTTAAAAAGCTTGAAATAGGCACTTAAAATTGGAGCAAAATGGTAGTTGGTAATGCCTAAAAGCCCATATAGGTATCCAAGGTATAAAGAAAAATGCTAGAAGTATCCGGTATACCTACATATTCATTTTACTCGACTGTCGTAGCAATAGTACAAAAGAAGTGGACATAATTGCACAAAAAAAAAAAAAAACTGCGTAAGTGTGAAATAAAAATTGAAAACTCATACTTACAATAATATTGTATGCAGATTTATTCTGATGATTGGTTGTTGTTGTACATCACAACTTTCAAAAGAGAAATTTTGTCTCCTGTCATTCAATATAGTTTTAAACAAAGAGAAGGATCTTTCTACTTCGACAGAGGTTATGGGCGCGTACCTAAAACAACTTACCATGGTAGGAGATATGATAAGTTCAACTGTAGTATCACCAGAAAGTACTTTTGCAATGTCCTTGATGCATTCAAAGTCTGTATTTGCAGAGATGACGTTTTCACATTTCTTCTTTATTCTGTCACCAGCTGGTCCAGGCACAGACATTAGTTCTTCAATAGTATTGTCAAAAATCTTTAGAGACTCGGACAAAGACATATTTCATTTTTCCATGTGTTCAATAGCTCCAGGGAGCTTCCCAAAATAAGTTGAAATAAAAGTCAGTTCATTTTTTATTTTAGAACTGCTAAGCAGACTTTACTTTTTATTGCCTCTTCATCCGAAAAGCTGGTAAGGACTCGAGTAACTTCCTCAAAATTTGTGCAATAGTATGAGACTGCTAAAATCCATGTTCCCCATCTCGTAAGGATCGGTTTAGGAGGTAATTGAATGTCTTCTGCAATTTCTTTGAACTCTTGAAGGGGCTTTCACAAATACTTTTTTCACACTAGAAACAAGCGAGTCTACCTCAGGATAGAGACCTCTTACTTCCTCTGCTATCATGTGCAATGCATGAGCAAGGCACGTTAGATGAATCATATTAGGAAATAAAACTTTTAAGGCATTTCCAGCTTTTTTCATGTAGGTGGCTGCATCTGTAAGAAATAATAGCACTCTTTCATGCTCAGTACCATTCGGCCAAAGTTAAGCCAGTGCATTAGTGAACAACTGTGCAATTGTAGTACTGTTAGTCTTTTGCAACTGTTCAGATGTCAACAAAAAGATTTTATGTTTTTCAAATGGGTCCATAACACCAACAATAACGCAACATATCGTCCTGTTACATCTGTCGTTTCATCTATTATAGATAGCCATATGTTTTTCGTTCCGATTTCATTTTGAATAGTTTTAAGAACTTGTGTGTAACAGTCATCTAAATAAGTTTTCCTTAAAGTTGATTCACAGGGCACACTTTGATTCGTATATTTTTGCAAAAGATCTCGTATGTTTTTATTTTCGAGTTTCCACAGCGGAATGCCGGCATCTACAAATGATCTGCATAAATCCATTGCAAATTCCGATTTGCGAGAAGATAATTGAAAACAGGTGGGAATCAGGTCAGAGTCGGTGTTTTCCCATCTTTTTTATCTTTCGCTGTTTTACGAGTTTTGCCTTATCAGCTCAGATGAATAGCCATTGTACTGTACGAGAGGTGACCCTTGCCTCAGAGGCAGGGAGTTGTCCCAAAAGGAATAAAGTCCTAATCTCTATAAATGTTTTACAATACGTCGGATGACAGTCAACCATTTCTGTACTTCAAAATTTCTTCATTTTGCGTTTATGCTCGGTCAAAAGCACAAAAAGCTTTGCAGGAAAATGTTAAATTAGACAGAAATAGGCATTTATTAACAAGAGGAAAGAAAAAGGCATTTTCAGAAGAAAACGTTTTTTTAAAAAGGCAGAAAAGGGTAGTAATGACATCTTTCTTATCAACTGCGCAGTTAACTTCGTACTACTAAATTTATCCGTGCTGAGAACCTTCCTACATCTAGGAGGTGTTGGTTGATAGGGCAGTAAACTCAAAGGAGTTCTCACTTTGGGAACTGATTTTGGAATAATAAGGTAAAATAATAAAATTATTAAAAAATTGGATTATATGATTAATTTTCTATGGATTGAATCAATAATGTTGCAAAGAAATCTACAAGTAACTGTGTTTATGATAAAGAAGTTCTTCATTGAAGAACAAATTTTAGATGCTCTGTGAATAAAGTATCAATAGGATGAAATGTTACCTCTAACTTGTTCCGACGAACAGTCGTGATAAATTGATAATTATGAGTTATAGAAACGTCTAGAAGACAAGAATTCTTCATATTGAGATCATGATGTGAAACAATCATAAACATATCTGTTCAGTAAAAGGTGTCCATGCGTTGCTATGGCAACTGCTGCTGTTTTATGATTTTTAGAATTCTTTTTTTTCTTTTTAATTTTTATTTTGAATTAAGTTGGTGAGTTTATTTTTGAGATAAGAGAGAATCCCATAAAATACTTTTTGAATAAAAGAGAATTTCATCATTTGAACGATAATTTTGTTTTAATTAAGAATCAGAAATTCTAACCTAAAGTTCAATATCGTCTATAAAACAAATTTAATAAATTAAAGTAGTAACCAACAGAGGGACTGAGACATACGATAAAATTTACCATTAAAATTTAAGAGAATGTTTGATGGTGATAAAGTCACGAAATTAATAAAACTCTAATTCAAGTTATCTTAATTTTATTTAGTAACTAGCGTTGAACCACCGGTCAGATTTGTATTAAACTTCGTGTTTTAAACCCCACCTAAAAGACTGATCCACCGATCATCGGGAATAATTTTACGTCATCATTGTGGTCCATGTAGGCCATGTGTAGCAGGTAAAGTTGACTAGGCTCTTATCTTTTGAACCATCCCTTTCGAGCCGTGATGGCTCATTGGATAGAGAGTTCGCCTTCCAATGTGGTAAACCGGGTTCGATTCCCAGCGATGGCTGGTCGATAAGAATTCCGCATCCGACTTGCACCGACCACAGTGCTCACATGAAATATCCCTAGTGGTAGACGGATCATGGGTTAGAATCCCCTTGCCGTCAGGCTAACAATGGAAAGTTTTCATGGTCTTCCTCTCCATGTTACGCAAATGCTGGTTAGTTTCATCAAAAAGTCCTCCGTGAAGGCAAATTTCTTCCAATCCATTACTGTACTCAAGAGCTGTGGCGGTTTAGGGGATAGAACATTCAACCGGATTCGAATCCCAGCGATAGCTAGTAGATAGGAATTCGGCCCCCGGCATTCACCGATCGCTGTGCTGACGTAAAATATCCTCTTAGAGATCGTGGCTTAGAGTCCCCTTGCTGCTTGACTAACCACGGGAGGTTTTCGTGGTTTTTCTCTTCGTGTAAAGCAAATGCGGTTAAGTTCCATCAAAAAGTGCTGCACGAAAGCGAATTGCTCGCACTGCTTGATCCAGATGTTCCCTTGTCTTCTGGATTCAAAAGAGAATGTTTTCTGTATTCAAAATCACAAGGCTACGGAGTTGAAATTAGGAGTAAAAAAACTCAAATATTGGGTCGGCTGTACAACGACGGTTATTAAATATAATAAAACCATCCTTTTTCAAACAATTACGGTTGTCAGTAACCTCTGTAAAATGTTTCTTATTACATTAATGTACGTCTTGTATTTAGGCCATAGTGGTAACAGATGGCGAGCGGATATTGGGACTTGGCGACTTGGGAGCCAATGGTATGGGCATTCCAGTGGGCAAGATGTCTCTATACACTGCCCTGGCAGGCATACCACCTTCTTCTCTCCTACCTGTGACTCTTGATGTGGGAACCAACAACGAGGTATTTTATTATTGTTCTCTTTAACTTGAATTTTCGAACAAATCTAATCGAAAATAATTTTGTTAATTATTGAAAATATTAAAAAATAGTTATTGACTTTTTTAAATACGCGTTTGTTTTCAAATTAAAAATGATATCATAATTTTTTCTGTTTTAACTACAACTTTTTTTTCACTAATAGTGCTTTTTTTTAAACTGATTTTTATTATTAAACAAAATACAACAATTATGTTATATTCATAACTAACAATATTTAAATGTCATTTTCTAATTTTATTTGATAATAAGGATTTATTCACCATCATTATATACTCATTTATACTTTAAGAATTTAATTAGTTTTTTTTTTTTTTTTTTTAAATTTCAGTATTAACAGCATGAATAATTCATTAAAGAGTAAAAAATGGTGTCAAAATTCACCTTTTTTCAGTAATTTTTAGTTAAAAATAAAGCAACAATATAAAATCTATTACATTATTGTGAGACGAATATCAAACAATGAAACTGCCTTTCTTCTAGTTTCAATTGTTGATAAAAACTAGAAAAGGAAAAATTCACAAATAATTCCTTCAAGATTTATGATAGATATCTCTATTTTAATCATTGCAAGTACTTCAATGATCATTTCTATGCAAGTGTTTAAAAAGTAAAAAGTGGTGTCAAAATACCCTTCTTTTAAGTATAATTTCTAATTTTTTAAAAAATGTATGTAAATATGCATTGAAACAAGATTGAAATTTCTGCCCCTTGGTATTGAACTCTTTCAATTGAACATGTTCTAATTTAGATGTTAACAATTAAATATTATTTATTTTACCATTTATGTATTTGTGACGGATATAAATGAAACAAAAATTTAATAAATTCAATTTAATAAAATTTTTGTACAAGAAAGAAAGAATAACTAAAAGAATGTTTTTCTTCTTTAGATAGAAAGTTCATTATTACTTATTATGCCTCAACCTAAATTTCTAAGTAAAAAGACAGATTTATTTTCTCACATAACGGGAGGAAAAATATTATCGCCAGAGCCGCGAATCCTAGTCGATACGTATTCCGGTTTACAGCGACCACACGTGAAATATCTTCAGTGATAGACGGATCATGGGTTCCATCAAAAAGTTCTCCCAATAGTCTTCTCAAAACGAGGATTAATTGAAATGTTTTTTTTTTCAGAAACTTGTTAAAGATCCATTGTATATTGGCCTCAATCAAAAGAGAATAGAGGGAGAGAGATATGATGCGTTGATAGATGAATTCATGAAAGCTGTTGTCAAAAGGTATGTTTTTCATTCTATTCCACGTCAGATTACATTTTTCTTTGGAGACCTACCATGTCAACCTTCATCCATGAAACCCAACATGGAATCGATGTCTTATATACTATTGAATTGGAATTGTATTTTTATAGTGGTAGACACACTGCAGTACTCCCACACCAGAATTATATCTGCCATATAATTCGATCAACCACTAGTTGATTCATTGATGTTTTGCGAGATAGCTGTATTACGATCACCAGACTTTTAGTGTTGATCATGAGAGCTGTATTAAGTTCACGGTCGTGGTTGCCATTGGCAGTCGAGCGTATACAGGCCGATGTTTTGTGTCATCGAGACTGAGTAGAAACAGCGCGAGGAGGTGGATAATGTCACCAGCACAAGTAGAAAGTCAACTGTTTACTGTGGCCATCCATTGTCTGAGTCACCAATGTGGGGAGACTCACATGTCATCCTTCATCTATGAAAAGGTACCCTGACATAAAATCGAATTAACATGTCTTATATACTGTACTAGTAGACACACTACACTAAGATACTTTTTTTGTAAAAAAGAAAAGTTCATTATGTTCTCATAAATGATACCTGAAAGCTTCCTTTCTCTCAAGATCAGATAAGTAAATCAAATGAATAAATAAGTCTTCCGTTTTTGGGGGAAGTGATTTTGAATTTCCTTATAGACAAGCAAGTCAAGTTGTGTGCAATCGACAACATTCTTATTTTATTAATTGGTTTCTCATGAAATAGGTAAAAGCCTTTTCTTAAAGAAATATTATATAGTAAAGCTTTCTAAATCTTAAGTAAATTACTGTATTTAAAAATTGAAAAGCTATTTGGAAAATTTAGAAATTTTAAATATTGTTTTTGATTTGATTTCTCTAAAGCAATAAAACGTGATCAGAGTAGCTTTAAATACAAACATCAGTTCGCAGGGAAAATTAACTTGAAGTTTTGGACAAAGTAATGGAAACGCGGAAACACTTTCATATTTCTCAAGAAATATTTCATAACTTTAGAAGTGTTAGGCCGTGCAATTTCTCATACATATCAATACATTTTAAAGGTTGAAAAGACTGGCAAATAATTATGAACGAAAAATGGTGTTTCTGGTGCTCAAAATTTCGACCATAACTCCTATCAATTACGTTGATTATCATATTATATCACTGCACTTCATTTCGTAAACCTAACTTCATGGAAATATGAGCATTTTCATTAAAAAAAACTAATTTTCGTTAATAAAAGTATTCTTACTATAACTGTAAAAGTATTCAATAAAAAAAAATTTAGAGTAATTTTGAGTTAATAATTATAAAAATACAGTTTGAAAATTTTAAAATTTTTTTATAAATTGCGCTAGATATGAGTATTTAAAGTAGTATTTTTATACTGAGCATGCGTGGAAAGCATTTGAAAATAATTTCCTAATTTTGTTTTGATCCATATTTGATAACTTATGAAAAAAAAGACTGATTTGAATATCGTGAAAATTTTAAAAAGTTTCTAGCAATTTTCTCAGTAATATTTATTAACTAGGTGAGTAGTCAGATTTTTCAACAAAAAATAAGCACCTTTTAAGAACTTTTTGAGCACTCAAAAATATTTTTAATCACTTTCCGAAGAAAAAAAAATCATATAGGATCTGTGCAGTAATAAAAAATTATTTTTTCTATCGTTTAAAGTTCTTAATTTGTGAACATAAAAGCAATAAAATTCAAAAATATTTTCAAAACTTTACATAATCCTGATAAAATAACTAGTTTCTGATAAATACTGCAGAGAAAATAACGAAATGAAGCAGAGATAATTCAGAAGAAAAAATTGTTTCTTTAAATTTTGTCATAACATGGAATTCTAAAATGATTTTGTTTTATGATGCAAAATGAATTTGTGGAAACTTGTTCTAAAATATTCACATCCCACGCATTTGATTGACCCTTTTGACCTGAGAGAGGATGGATCAGAGAGCATTATATTGAAATGATTTGTAATATATATTTCTATAACCAAGAATTTTTAATTAATGAATTGTTATTGAAATTACATGTCTCGAAAAGAGTACTTTTTTCATAAGTAGTTCTAAACTATTATGAAATATGACGAGATTATGAAAAGAAAAACATGCGCAAGGTTTTTTTTAAATGCTAATATCTTGAGTAATTTTTGCTAGTGTTTTTCAAATTTTAAAGTTATATTTTTATTAATAATTCAAAATTACTCTAAAAATGTTAAATTTTATTGAATACTAGCCGCAGAGTTTTCCTTGTCTTGCCACAAATGCAATCGAGCTTGGGAGCACGATTTTCTTCTAGCCTTCTTCGACGTTCCTGGGATGTTTTTCGGGTCCTTGCATTTCTGGTTGAGACACGATTATTTTCTAATCTTCTTCCGCGTTCTTCAGATGTTTCTTGGGCCCTAGCGTTGCTAGTAGAGACACGATCCTCTTCCAATCTTCTTTGACGTTCCTCGGGTGTTTCTCGGGCCCTAGCACTGCTAGTTGAGACACGATCCTCTTCCAATCTTCTTTGACGTTCCTCGGGCCCTAGCACTGCTAGTTGAGACACGATCCTCTTCTAATCTTATTGACGTTTTTCTGATACTTCTTGGGCTCTAGAATTGCTTGTCGAAATTCGGTGATGTTCCATCCTCCTTTGACGTTCCAACGACGTTTCTTGGGCCATTCTTCTTCTTTGAGAATCTCTTAATATCTTTTTCTTTGACAAAATACAAAGTTTTTTGGAAGGCGGTTCTGCCATGTCAGTAATCGGGTTTTTAAGAGGTCAACGAATACTTTAGAACAACAATTACTATTAAAGCAAATCATGAAACTTCAATATTAAAATCTAAGTGCTTACCTGCAAACTGAAACTTTCTGAAAATAACTAATTACATTTAATAAAAACTGTTAAAATAAAGAATAGAGAAACCAAAGAGATCCAAGGTAAATGTGATCGTTCCTTCAAAAACAATTAAATTCCTATTTTATATATTATATAGCTATAACGCTTAATAAAAATGCTAAATACATGAAAAGAACACGAAAACGAATTAATTTTTTATGGTATCAATTTCTATTTCTATAACGCTACAAAAATTATCGTCTTCGCTTAAGAAAAAAAAATAGAGCGTGGAAAGAAGAAGAAAAACTTATTAGTATAACAATTATGAACAGCGACAAATATATCAAAGCGAAGCGTTCTATTTACGTATCGAATAGTTTGTCACATTTTTAATACAAAAGTTAGACTTTTCTCCACTTTGATAAATGTAAACTAATGCGAACCTTACAATTAAATTATTAATTCCTTTGTATATTATTGGTTTAAGTTGTCGAAAATTAATATTTCAATTGTAAGGTTCGCATTAGCATACATTTATAAGAGTGGAGAAAAGTATATGCATTTTTTAATAGTTTTTTGAATATGGCTCTTTGAAGACGAAAAAGCATAGATTTTCTTACAAAATGACTGATAACTAAAAAACTAATTCAAATTTTTGAAAAAAAAAAAAAAAATACTTCTTCATTATGTCAAAACACAATTATGTGTCAAGTTTCGTGCCTTGGCGAGGCTTCTGGGGCGATATATTGTGATTACAAACACACGCACACAGCCGCGTTTATTATTATGTATAGATATCTGTAGCTATAGTAAGAGAACGTAAATCAAAAAAAATTAGTTTATAAAAATGTCCATATTTGCATGATTATTTAAGCTAGGTTTACGTAATTTTGGGTAGTTATTTTATATGATAATCAACGTAATTAACATAAGTCAAACTTATCGCTGTATTTTTCTGGCATAAAGTGTTCAAAAATATTAATTTTCTTTCGTAATTTACTGCCGGTCCCTTAAACCTTTATTGATATGTATGGGAAATCGCACTTCTGAAGTTTTAATATAATTCTCTGACACTATTATATCCGTAAAAAGGAGTAAGAATGCACTCTTTTTTGCGGATGTAATCGTGTGAGCTGATGACGAGAATATGTTTTAATTATTTTGTTTTCGGACTTTTTACACACACACACGCACGCACACGCATATATATATATATATATATATATATATATATATATATATATATTTATATATATATATACATATATATATATGAAAAGATCTCCTAATTAGCAGCTCACACAAATATATCCTCAGCAAAAAATAGTGCATTTTGCAATAATATAGCTTTTTAACCTTTTTGTCTTTAGTGTGATATATATATATGTAATAATCCTGTTAAACTTGTAATAAAAGGGTTAAAATCCCTTTTATTTTGTATATAGATAGCTTAAATAATGCAGTCATAAGCCATGTTACACACAAAAAATCTTTATTAATGGTAGTAGGCTGGTATCGATAACACTTCACATCCACACTCCGCAAGGGAGAGGGTGGACAAGACTTTGGACAATTCCGGAACAACTTATTAGGCTCAGAACATGATGAAAAAGCCATGCGAAAAGCATTGCTCTCGCTTTTATACTAACACAGATTTGAGTAAACAGGCACAGTCGTTGACATACTTGTATCCTTACGCATTAAGGAAAATCATTTCATGCTTCCTTATATGGAAGTGAAAGGGGGAGAGATTCTAAAAATAACTCAATCGTATGTTTATCAGCCTTGAATTCCCAAAATAGAATCTCTCTACGCTTATTCTTTAACAAAGACATTTTATTAAAACAAAAGAGATTTAATTCTTTTATTAATGCAAAAGTATTAATTTTTTGAATTACATCCCCCCCCAAAAAAAAAGATTTTTGGCAAGCCAAAAAGAAATCATAATAAAATTTAGAATTCTCTGAACTTTTAAAATTTATGTTGGTACGACTGTTCCTTTTCACTACTACAAATAACATTTTTTCAATTATCTGTAAAAAAAAAACAACTATATATAATGACAATAATAAAAACATGATAATACACTTTATCTGTTTAGGCAACTAAACAGAAAGAAAAATGAAACATATTTTTATAACTAATCAACTAAAATTTTCAAAAAAAAATTATTTTTTTTTCACACAGAAATATATAAAATTTTTATCCAAATATCACTTCTTCCTTCTTCCCTTGAAGAAGTAAAAAATTTTCTTTTGTTTTGGACACTATTCATGATTTAATTTCAACATTTGTGGGTTGTGATATTTCCTAAGCTTTGATACATGTACTATTTCAAAAGTTTGTTTACTTAAATTTTTATTTCTATTTCCTATTTTTTTCGTCGATGTTAACCTGATAATGTATGCACCCATTACCTAGTTCTATCTTCGAATCATTTGAAATGTTTGGCCTTTCTTTCTTTTTCCTGTACTTTTTGTTATTAACTTCTTGGTCATTCTTTCTTTTTCCTATTCTTTTTATTTTTGTTACCCCTCACATTATTTTTTTTTTTCAAAATGTTTACTTTTACTGAAACATCTTAACTTTTTTCAAAATGTTTACTTTTACTGAAACATCTTAAACTTCCATTTTTTCAAAATGTTTACTTTTGTTGAAACATCTTAAACTTTCATTTTTTTTTCACAATTTTTGACCTTAACCTTATGAGAATTCTGTTGTCTAATGTGCAAGGATAAGTCGTCATTGTTAGATTTAGCAGAGATGATCAGTCTCTTACCAACTTGAGTAACAACTGGCCCGACACAATTAAAAAACAAACAAAAATCTTTGCAAGTCTGCAACCCTACTAAAGCCTATGATAAATCAGTATCAAGTATAAAAACTTAGCTGAATTAACAATTTCGCCTATCGTAATAAGGGGAAACTCACACAATTTGTTAAGTGTGAAATGTCCTTTTGTTTGGGTAACATTTAATTTTTCACATTTTTAATAGGAATATTTAGTTTTGACCAAGTCCGAAAAAGAAAAAGCATTACAAATTTCTTTTAGTTTTGTTTTTGTTTGAAAAGCTGAAAAATTTTGAATTTTGTTTGCCGTCACAAATTTAATTGACGTTTGAAACACATTTATTTCCCTCAAAAACATTTTAAATGCATAAAAATACACTATAATATAATAATTTTAAAGAAAAGCAATCTAAACACAAGAAATGCAATCAAACTATTTATAAAATAATATACTCAGTTATTCATAATTTATAAAGAAAAAGCAATATAAAAACAAGAAATGCACTTTTACTCTTAATAAAATTCTATTCAATTATTGAAATAAAAATGTTAGAATACTACTCATATCTAATATCACTAAAATATTTGATCATACTCGTGAGAACGAAAACTAAGAGTATAAAAAGATATATATATCTACAGTATTTTCTTTTCTTTTTTGCACCCTGTTCTTTGACCTTCATGACTTTTTATGTTGAAGAGAAACAAAAAATATTATCAATTTTTTGTTTTTAACGCGCACATTCACTTTTGTTTTCACATGAATCTTCCGGATTTTACACGCGTGCACATATCACTGGTGTTCACAGCAGCTTTTTAATGAAAGGAACTTTTAATAAAGAAGCAAAAAGCTTCTCTCTAAATTTAATATAAATCGCGCACATTCACTTTTGTTTTCACAATTTGAGCACTACGGAATTGTAGGGTCATCGGTCATTTCCAGATTGGACACTGTAGGGTCATCTTGATCAACACTATGGGTTTCAGAGAGGCATGTGACGAGCTCGAGCCAACGTCAGCATTCTCACAGCGATGAGGTGTACAGGTAGTGAAATCAATCCCTTTTATAGTATAAAGGTAGTGAAAGGGTTAAAATCCCTTTTATTTGTATATAGATAGCTTAAATAATGCAGTCGTAAGCCATGTTACACACAAAAAATCTTTATTAATGGTAAAAGGCTGGTATCGATAACACTTCACATCCACACTCCGCAAGGGAGAGGGTGGACAAGACTTTGGACAATTCCGGAACAACTTATTAGGCTCAGAACATGATGAAAAAGCCATGCGAAAAGCATTGCTCTCGCTTTTATACTAACACAGATTTGAGTAAACAGGCACAGTCGTTGACATACTTGTATCCTTACGCATTAGGGAAAATCATTTCATGCTTCCTTATATGGAAGTGAAAGGGGGAGAGATTCTAAAAATAACTCAATCGTATGTTTATCAGCCTTGACTTCCCAAAATAGAATCTCTCTACGCTTATTCTTTAACAAAGACATTTTATTAAAACGAAAGAGATTTAATTCTTTTATTAATGCAAAAGTATTAATTTTTTGTATTACATATATATATATATGATCATTGTAGGTATGGCCAGACTTGTTTAATTCAATTCGAAGATTTTGGTAATCAAAATGCTTTTCGATTATTGGAAAAATACAACGATCATTATTGCACTTTCAATGACGACATTCAAGGTAATTACACTCTCTTAAAATTTATGTCTGTAGAATGTGTTGAGAAAAGATTCAGCAAGATTTTTTTATAAAAAGTTTCAGGAATCTAAAATGCTACGAAATTCAAGAAAAAATGAATTATGCAAATACACATTTTTTTCCCTTTTAAATGTTTGTAGGATTTAATGTTCTAAATTCTATAATTTCTATCTATCTATTAAATTAAATCATTATGTATATAAATTGAATGAAAAGTATAAAAATCAAAGGTTTTGCAGGATATGTATGTTGCATATTTTAAGAACTTCATTTTTAAAAGAGTGACATTATTCATGTAAATCTCATGCAATGAGAGAGCTAAGCTATTCTATAGATACTGCGAAAGCATTTTCTATGGATTGGTGAGCGCAGCGAACAGGCATTAGAACTTCTTATTAGTTTTATAAAATATAATGAGCAGAACAAATTTGTTTTTGTATAATAAATCAGGTCTGAACATGCTCTCTAATTTTTCTATTTGTAAGACAAGTTTATGGAAGAAAGGATATAAACAAAAATGTGTATAATAGTTTTCAAAACGTCTAAGTTTTTTTTTTTTTTTTTTTTTTTTTTTTTTTTTTTTTTGGAATTTTTTTGAGAAAAATTTACTAGATTACTTTTTAAATAGTTTTATTAAATTAGTTGCTATACACATATTAATTTTAGTTTACACATAATTTCGAGACACAAATTAATTGTAATTTTACTGCAATATTATTTACAAGTCGCGAAAATTGTAACTTAATCAAAACTCCCAAATAATTTCTTAATCAAAATTTCAATTTAATCAAAATTCCTCTAATTTAGTTTTTTTAAAAAAAAAAACTTGATTTACACGTTTGTGATTGCCAGAGTTAGGATTTTTTTTGTTTGTTTGTTTTTTTTCGCTTAAATATTTTTTAATTTCGAATGGTTTGTGTGTTCTGATTACAGGAACAGCATCAGTGGCCGTGGCTGGAATTCTATGCAGTGTACGATTGACAGGCACCAAAGTGTCTGAGCACACATTCCTGTTCTATGGTGCAGGAGAAGTAAGATTGTTATTCACTATTTTTAAGCAACGAAAACGAAATTTATACTTAATAAATATGAATTGTAATTAATAGAAATCATAAATCAATTAAAATAATCATATCATGAATAACTTAAAATACTTTAAAAGATTATTCGTAACCTGTTGAAACTGATCCCGCACACTGTGATGCAACACTTCGGTGTTCTACTATGAGCCACGTCTTACGATCAGTCTAAAGTTTCTCTATCGAAATAACTCCCCTCGTCACGAAGTTTAAGGTCGTCTGCTGCTACGGAAGCAAGAAATATCACATTTTAAAGAGGGGAACTCCTCTTTCTACTGATTCACTTTCTCTCGCCGGTCCCATCCAAAACATGTCTTTATTATTACCCCTATTTCAAAAGTTAAATCGCGTTACCATAGCCACCACCACTACTCCAGACGAATGGTTAGGGGAGTTCTTTACATCTACAAACTATACTGTGGGGTGATGAATGGTGTAGAAAGACGTTCCCGAGAGGCTTTGTTTACTTTAGCTTCATGAAGAGTTCTCTATAGATTGTCTAAAGTAAGAACTCCCCTAGCCTTTTGCTTTGACCCATGGCGGTGACTATGGTAACGAGGTACAACTATTTCAAGTAGGGGTGTGGGGTTATTGCGTAGAACAGGTTTCGGTTAAGGGTCGGCTAGAGAAAGGGAATCTTTTCTTCGGTCTACTGCTTTCGCCCTAGAGTAAGAGAAGCTACCCTCCCTAAAATGCGCTACTCTTGTTTCCATAGCAGCAGACGGTCTCAGACTTTGCGGCGGGAGGAGTTCTTACCGTAGACAAGCAGTATTCTTCTAGATACTTTTTGGGGGGAAGGGAGGGAGGACTGAACTCATATTGTTCGAATTGAGCCGCGATGGCTCAGGGGATAGAGCGTTTACATTCCAATGAGGTGAATCGGATTCAAATCCCCAGCGATGGCTGATCGAAACGAATCCGCATCCCGCTTTCACCGACAACAGTGATGACGTGAAATATCCACATTGGTAGACGGATCATGGATAAGAGTCCCCTTCTCGTCAGGCTAACCGGGGGATGTTCTCGTGGTCTTCCTCGCTGTGTAACGCAAATGCGGTGTTAATGCTATCAAAATGTCCTCCACGAAGGCAAAACATCTCCGATGACTTGATCCAGGAGTTCCCTTGTCTTCTGGATGGGGTTCAAAATTACAAGGCTACGGAGTTGAACATTAGTAGTCGTAAACACAAAACAATTGGGTCGGCTGTTCACCAACGGTTATAAAATATTGTACGAATTGAATTAAATATAATCTTTAATTTACTTTTCTTAAAAAAAAAAATATCCCCCCCTAAAAGTTTAAAAATGATCTGGATTTAGTGTCTTTTTTTACAGGCCGCCTTAGGCATAGCAGACTTATTAGTGATGGAAATGGAGGAAGAAGGGGTCTCCAAAGAGGATGCCTATGCCAAAATTTGGATGTTCGATTCCAGGGGGCTCGTCGTCACGGTTCGTCTACAGTTTCTTTATTTACACACTATATAACAAAATGAAAAAAAGTAATGATACACAGTTCTTATTTAAAAAAAAAAAATTATTTAAAAAAAATGATAAAAAGGACTAAAATACAGTCAGATTTCTATTTAACGAACTTCCATTTCTCTGTTTTGCGATTTCGAGGAACAATCAACATTTTGGAAATTTCTTCCTAAAATAACTTCCAAATAGCAAAGTGAATTTTCTATTCTTTGAGATCCATTTTCCCTATTTTCCAAAATATTTCGGAACATTTCAAACTTGTCAACTTGTGTTTATGGGGGAAATGACCCTGAATTGATTTTCGCAGTCACTTTCAGAGAAAGCATTAAATTCCGTTTTTATTTGCATTTCATGCAGGAATCCATGCCAAAAATCATTTTACGAGAAAGCATAACAGAAATTTCCAAATCATGGAACAATGATGTTACAGATCGTACTATTCATAACAGCTTTGCTAGAGCTTGATTAATATAATGCAAAGAATTTGTAAAGTGTGGAGGACAAGGATGATAAACCTTTAGAAAAACTTTTAAAAAAATGTGGATACAGCTAAGAGAGAACCATGCAATTAACGATGATGTACTGATGATTTTCTTTTTATTGATTCTGAAGCTGCAACCACGGTAACATTAACTGTATCGGACATAATGGATAATGTGAAAAATAAAAACAATACGGCAATCAATTGTGATGAAGAAATTACCAAGCCTTCATATGATTTGACACAATTCGATACTAGTTTACAAGAATAAAGGTGTATCAATTGTTATTATAACTATGTCTTAGTGTTTATGAATTTATTAAGTATCTCAAATGGTGATTTTCCTATTTAATGAATTTTCCATAGAAGGATTTATATTCATGAGCAAATTTTGGTGTTATTTAAAAGAACTATTTAATTAAAATGCTGTAATATACATAAAATATTAAAAAAAAATTATTGGACTAATTTTTTGTTTTTCAAATTCATCAAAAGGTTAAGGAAATAAAAGGTTAAAGAAATAAAAAGTTGTTTCCAGATAAAATTTTGAAAGATTTTCTTATAGCTCAAAAATAGTTTCTTGACCTCAATTGTTTTGTTTTTTTCGAATATTATTAGATATCATAATTTTAATTAAAATAGTTTTTTTGAAATAAAAAAGTCAAAAAGGTGTTTTTTTTGTTTTTGGTCATTTGGTTGTGGTGGTAGCTTTTAGCTATATACTTAAAAAAATTCAAATAATGTTAAATATCATACTTATTGATTTCATTAAAAAAATATTCATTAAAAAAATGGAATTCAATTAAAAAAGATTTTGCAAAATTATTTCAAGATATTTTTAGAGTAAAATAAGTTTCCTGATCTAAATTTGTTTTTCATAAGATGTTAAATATTATACTTTTTAACGTAGAAAAATAGCAAAAAAGTGTTTGTTTTTGATAAAAAACAAGTAATATTAAAAAAAAAAAAATTTGAAGTCGATTCCTACTTAGGTCAAAAAAGAAATTTTTTATTTCAGTTACTTTTTATTAAATAATTACAATTTTTCCTTCTATATAAAACTAAAATAATCAATTAAATTTAATAAATGAATTAATATTTTTAAAAAAAACTGTATTAGCATCAAGTGTCATCCACAAGAAGTTTACAAAAAATATATTTGAACTTGAATGGATGATTAAAAAGTATTTTATTAACGATTGAAAATTTGAACAAGATATAGGGAGAGTGTGAACTAACAGTAGAAATTGAAGGGGGGGGGGGAAACAGTGGTTTTATATTTAAATAAAAAGTGGTTTTCAGCCAAAATACTTTAAGCTTCTTTCATCGTAGAAAAAAAAAATCCCCCAACTCTTTTTTCTCCCTCAAAATGTTAAATTCACATTTTTCAACATAAAGAAAATCAGTATATTGTTTTGAAAATGTTATCTGAATGAAGTCAGAATCAGTTGATGATAAAACACTTTATTTATATAGAGCAGAGATCCATCTGGCCTGAAAGACCATAAGAAATGGTATGCAAAGGACCATGCTGAAACCAAGGATTTGGAAAAAATGATGGAACACATCAAACCCTCAGTTCTTATTGGTGAATATTTTTTTTTTCCGTAGTGCATTTACGCTTACGCTAACTAACCACCCCCCCCCCCACCCCAATTACAACTCAATCCTCTTTTTCTTTTTGACAATAAAAGTACATAAGGACTGAGATAGCCTGGTTGGTAGTGCACTGGACCCATGTCCAAGCGGTCGTGTGTTCGAACCCCGCCGGCCGAAGACTCCGTTTTGTAAATGGTTACTGATGCACGTTAAATCTGTCGAGTCTCAAAGTTCTCCATGTTCCCATAACAAATCATATACCTCTGGAGATCCAGAAGTTTCCTTGTCTTCTGGAATCGTTCAAACGGGGTTGAACATTCGTAAACCGGGTCGGCTGTACAACGACGGTTATTAAATTAAAAAAAAGTAATGGTAGATAGGTCAATGAAACATCACTGAGAATGATCCGAAGAAACGCCGTTGCAATTTTGATCCTCTGCAGAGGGGATGGCTCCCCTGCTTTGGTAGCCCGACGACCTGCGCGCGAAGTCGAGCATTTTATGGAACAGTTTAACGAGGACCGCACAGGCTGACCCAAGTGGTCACCCACCCGCGCCAATGAGTGATGCTTGACTTCGGTGATCTGCTGTGAACTGCGGGATTGCAAAATCTTAAAATGCTGGACTATAAAGCTGCATGTTTGACTCCTGTTATGTAAATTATTAGGTTAAAATGTGTTTCTACACTTTATTAGGTGCTTCCGCTCAACCTGGAGTATTCACAGAAAAGGTGCTCAGAATGATGCAGAATACATGTAAACAGCCCATTGTTTTTGCCCTCAGTAACCCCACGGACAGGGCAGAATGCACAGCAGAACAAGCTTACACTTTTACAGATGTAAGTTTAGTATTCCATTCCTTCACTATAAGTTGTATAATTATGCAAAATTTAATATATTGCTCATTTAATATATTGCCTATGTGTTAATTTCCTTGAGGTATTTTAAGCAAGTTTTGTTTGTTGGTTGTAGAAAAGTTGACTAATAAATAGGAGCTTTTCTCGTGTAGCAATGAAATTGAGGAGCGGGGATTGACTGACAAAAGATTTTCTATAAATCATGAACAAAAATTAATAGATTGTTAAAAAATCATGGTGACTTCGTAGTTTCAAATGCTTCTTCGCATTCAAATGAAATTTCGCATTTGGAATTATTGTAGATATATTTTATAATATTCAGAAAATTACTTTATTCCACGCTTTTTTCTTCATTTTAGAAATTAACCACATAAATTAGTATGTAAATTAACGTGAAATTAATTGAATACAGTGTAGTATCGCACATCGAATATATTGAAATGCAATTCTTTCTCGTCAACGTTTTTTATTTAACTTAGATTTATAATTTGTGTATGTATTTTATTGTATCCCTGATATATTTTTGTTTAGCGTACTTCGATGCATAATTAGTTTGCTTATATTCCACGCTTGGCTTTATGCCTGTTTTTGTGTTAAGAAATATAAATAATTGATATCATTGTGAAAGAACCTTTGCGTAAGAATGTGTCACTTAAGACAACTGATACTTGACGGCTTATTCGTGTAGTGTGTGTGGTCGTGTAGTGTCTACAAAAATATAACTTCAATTCACTAGTATATAAGATATGTTAATTTGATTCTATATAGTGAGGTACTATTTCATAGATGAAGGTTGACAAAGTCAATAACGACTCACTTCCCACATTGGTGACCCGGACGTGATATGAAAACGCTTACCTTGAAAGAAGCACCCACTTCGATTTCAACTCAATTACTTCATGGATGGTTCCTATTGAACAGCTGACTAGCTATTTGTGACTGCGACATTATTCACTTTCCGTTGTTACCTCAGTCTCGATCACACACAACGTTGGTCTGCATACACTCGACTGTTAATGGCAACACAGAAGCGACAATGACCGTGAACTTAATACAGCTCTCACGATCAGCACTAAAAAAGTAAAAGTAAGTAAAAAGTAAAAATCTTAATACAGCTTTCCCGGTTCACTCAAAACGGCAATGAATCAACTGCAGTATCCGTCCATCGAATTCTATCACAGATAAAATTCTGGTGGGGGAGTACTGTAGTATGTCTACCACTACAAAAATATAATTCCAATTCACTGGTATATAAGACATGTTAACTCGATTCTATGGTAAGGTACCTTTTCACAGATGAACTCCCCACACTCGAAATGGAAAGAGCCTCGTTTCAACAACGAATCAGGATCGAGCCGCAAAATTTTCCAATTTAGTTCCATATTAGTTGGTAGCACATTAAATGTCTTTTGCTTTTCAGGGCAAATGCATATTTGCGAGTGGAAGTCCGTTTCCGGCCTTCACCTACAAAGGAAAGACATTTCATCCAGGGCAGGGCAACAATGCCTACATATTCCCAGGAGTTGCTTTGGCGCTTATAGCTTGTGAAGCACGATCCGTCGGTGACAAGGTCTTCCTTGTGGCAGCTAAGGTAACTATTCAATATTTTTTTTATAATTACTATACATAAATTAATTTAAATTATTGCAAACTTTTATATTTCTTAACTTAAGTATTATGGTTATTTAGTTAACATAAAATGTTATTTGCGCATATTTTATAGAAATTCATTAAAATTTCACAAGAACATTTCATTAACCGCATAACATAAATATTTCAAATAATGATATTAAAAATTACATTCATTAAAGAAGAATTTTTAAGCGTTAATAACTTTTATTTTTTAAGTTCAGGATTTTCTTTTCTTTGACCTCTTGTACATTTTTCTTTTCTGTTTAAAGTTAAGAGAGTATTGATTTCAATGGCTAGTAAAAGTTCTTAAACGTCTAAACGAAGAACATAATGCTTTTTTATTCGCATAAATTATAGAGTGACATCAAATGAATATAACAATTTATAATTCATTTGATGTCACTTTTATATTTTCTGAAGTAAAATATGGAAAATTACGTTTTGACAGAAATCAGAAGCGGCATAAGTCTCTTCAAAGGAGTGACCTAGCCCTTTTATTCATTCTTTAGCCCTGGGTACAAATGGTGTACCGGTTGCAAGCAAAGGATTAAAATGATTTTATTAAATTTTAAGAAAAATGAATTTTAAATGAGCTCCCAACTGAAGCTAAAAAATACTGTTAAAAATATTGGGAGTACAAATAAGTTTCCGCCTTTTTCTGCCAAAAATTGGCAGTTTATTGTGAAAAAACGGTTCATTATCTTTTACTCAAAGTATTCTCCATTACTGGACACTACTTTATCCCATTTTTCTGGGAGCATTCGGATACCATGTCGGAAGAACTCTTCATCTTTCAAGGATATCCCACGAATCGACCCATTCATAGGTTTTTTCATAGATGTAAATTTCTGTTCAGACAGATCATGTGCCATCGACTGGAATAGGTAATAATATGAAGGGACAAGATTTGGTGAATACGGGGGATGGGGTAGGACTTCCTATTCCAGTGTTTCCAAATAGCAAAATCAATTTTCATGCAAAATCGACGTTCCATGTCTCTCTGTTTCAGTTCGTATGAGCAAAGACTGTTTGTTGACTACTGACTTGTTTCCGCTACCCAACTTTTTTTTGGATCATTCCCAACGATTTTAAGCAATGTGGAATCAATTGCTTGCTGAATCTGTAATGTAAGAGAAAGTTCTTTTTGCGTTTGGGACGAATTTTCTTCCAATTCCTTGTCTTCGTACAATTTGGGCCTTCCACGTCGAACTCACCGTTTTTAGACTTCTGAAACTACTGACAACTTCCCACACATAAAGCAGCCTCATCATATTGCTTCTCCAAGCAATGTGTCATCTTGTAAGGAAGGGCGGTAATTTATTTGTACAAGAATTATAAAATAGTTCTTCTAAATGATGTAGGATATCTCCATATTAAATAAAAATGTTTCATTCTTAGGCTTTAGCTGAACAGGTGTCCAAGGAAGATTTGGCGGAAGGACGTGTCTACCCGCCCCTCCACACTATCCGAAAAGTGTCTCTGACCATTGCAGCAAAAGTGGCCCGCTTCCTGTTTACCGAGGGTCTGGCCACCATCAAACCCGAACCACCCGACTTAGAGACATTCCTATCTACAAAGCAATACAGTTACGAGTATTAAAAAAAAAAAAGACATTTATTTAATATTTGTTAAGATGGATGATGAATGTATTCGTGTTTATTACTGAGAATGAATTAATGTTTGTTATATTATGATCTGTACATCAGAATAAATATCATGTATGTTTATGCGTTCGATTTTTTTTTCTTTTTTAATAAATAGCCAATTCAAATATTACCTGTCCCACAGTGGACTGATCGTAAAGATACTGTTCCCAGAAGAACACCGAAGTCAAGCAGCGGTCAGTAAGCAGGTGGGTGACCACTTCGAACAGCCTGCGTAGGGCTGGAGGGTGCACGGTATCGGTTAAACTGTTCTACCCTTAAAGTGCTCGAATTCGCACGCAGTCGTCGGGTTACCAAAGCAGGGGTTACCAATTCAAATGTTACCTCATGGAGAAGCGTGATTTGCTTATTTTTGCCCACAGAATGACATAGGTAATGTTTACCAGTAATACATCAAATCACCTTATTTTTAAAAAATTTCTTTTAAAGCAAAACTGAATAAATAAATAAATGTAGCGACAAAAATTAGGTGTAGAAATATTTCAAGTATGTAATAAAAGTTGATTTCGTAAAAGATTGATTTGAAAAAAAAATGAGCTACCAGGATTTTTTGGCAGTGGTATTGATGTCTTCTTCTTAACCAGAAATGGTAATATGCCAGGCTAGCTTGAAACATCTAAAAAAAACTTTTTTCTCTTTATGCAATTAAGAGAGGATTGGTGTTAATAAATAATTATTTAAAAGTGAAACTTAACAGTTGTTTTATGTAAAATAATTTGCTTCCATTAAATTTTATAAGAGGATGATCCAATATGGAACAGTGTGCCTAGCCAAACCTTTCAACAAAAAATAAGAACCTTTTAAGTACTATAAGAATATTTTTAAGCGCTGTATACATTAACAAAATGAAAAATAGTTTTTAAAGATCATAATAAAATTACTAGAACTCTAAGAAAAAAAAACTCCTTTCTCGACCATAAAAAGATGGAGAGATTCAGAGGGTGGAAAATTTTGCAAAATACAGCACATGAGAGTGCAACTGAACTCAGCTCAATAGATGTAACGGACCGACGTATGTATGCTGAAATGGTCGAATAGAAGAACCGCGATTTTGCATAATAATCTCATGTTTGAAAAGGTAAAATTAAGCACTTTTTAAAAACGCTACACAACATGTGTAATGAAGTGGAGGACAACCAAAGCCTTTACATTTAAAGTGAAAACAACAAATATGACGTGCAATTAATTTATTAGTCTTTTTAAAATAAGTTTATAACACATTTTTTAAGCATAGAAAATAATGCATTAAAATAAAAAGATACATTATGTGCATCACAACTTGCTTATAAACACACACATATATTTCTAGAGCATTCAAAACAGATGCTCCCCAATGACGCACTTAACTAAAACAGTTTATTCTGAACAGATGAAAATATATTAAAAAATGAGACTTTCTGAACAGACAATAAAATAAATGATGATTTTCTCAAAGTATATTAATGGAATGTATTCAAGAAAATCTGTGAATGCAAATTCATTGAGATTTAACTGTATCCTTAACTGTATTGTAACTAAAACTATTATAAGGTCACACATCTTGTGAATGAGAAAATTCAGTTAGAAGGAATTTTGTAAATTAACTTTTGGAAAACGATTTTTTATTCATGGTTTAAAAAACTATCAGAAAATTTTTTGTAAAAGCCCTCTTTTTCTTATTCAGAAAGAGCTAAAAAAAATTATCAATGGTATTAAATGTGCAACATATTTAAACAATTATTTTTTAAAAAAATAAGATAGAATAGTAGATAAAATTACTTATTTTAATGAAAATATATTTTAGAATTAAAGGTTAACTTCAATTCATTGCATTTTTGATTGGAATGATATTAACGGATTGAGTTTAAAATGAGACATTATCAATATCAAAAATCTACAAATGACAGTTACCAATAATAAAAAAGTAAGAACACAGTTAACACAATTAAACAATGAACTTTTCATAAGACATAAAATTACATAAATGAGTATAATACAAAAATTTAATATTTAAATATATTATCCATCATAAAATTATACTTTAGTATCTCATATGAAAATTAATTAAAACTTTATCTAAAATTTTGAGATTCCTATTGGAATTTAAATCTCGCTCAGATTTGTCAATAAACTGGCCCAAAAAAGACTTTTCTTATAAGATGTTAAGAAATATTTAAGCTTTTAATAATTTTGGGATGAAGGGGAGAGTCGGGTAGCCCCCGCCCACTTAAGGAGTATTGCTTATATTTCTGTATAATATTGAGTAACAATCAATATTTTTGTATGTTTCTATTGTTTTATCATCTAATTAAATAATGCAAAAAGTCTAAACCAAAAAAAGAATAGTTTAACTTAATAGAAATTTAAAAAATTTGACTACTGTATTCAACATATTTTCAAAACTATTGTTCACCACGTTACCAACTGCATAAATACTTTGAAAATAATCCTTTTTTAATATAACAATTAATGACTTGAAAAAATATTCTATACAATTGACACTTCCCCTAAATTGCAAAAATTAATTTATACATAAATAAGCATCTCTCCTTATAAAAATGTTATTCAGAATCATAAATTTTAATCTTGTACTAAAATCTAGACTCAAATTTTAATGTATAGATTTGTTGACATAAATGTTACAAGTTTAAAACTGAGAGCCTTGAAATCAAAGTTTTTTTAGTATGTAATCACAGGCATTGTTTTTTAAAAATTTCAAAATCGGTATGTTGAGCACAGGTGCCAAAAATCATAAATTCCAGTTAAATCGGTTGTAGTTAACTATAAGTGAGCTTTGGTTAAACTTCTTTACTGGTGAAAGCATTATTTTCCACAAAAATAAAAGCCATCCATGTTTTCAATATCATATGACCAATATTTATAGAATTTTAATTCTCCTCCCAAGAGCACACTTTACACTAACATTTGTATTTATTCGCTAAAAAGAAACAGGAGTTAACTCAAAATATTTTGTGATAATTCATATAATTATTTCATTAAAACAACGAATGACTGATAAGCGTAATATTTTACTACTTTATTTGTTAAATACTTATTTTCACCTGTAAAAATTATAAATGGATGCTGTCTTGTTGAGATAGATTTATTTATTTAAGTTTTGTATTTTCAAGATACAATTTCAAATTAATATTTGCTCAAGGAAAAAGAGGGTACTTTTCCGTTAGCCGCGAGGGAGTAAGCGAAAAATCGACAAATAATGCAGAATTCCGCCAAATTTCTTACAACCATAAGGGGAATGTTTGTTAGGGGCCACGTCCTCTATTCTCTGAATTCATTCAAAACAAAGAACGTTTTCCTTCCTTTAATTATTACTTCCTTTTATAAGCATTATTTTTGTATAAAACTGTTCTGTTTACAATTCATTAATATTTTTTTGTAGTTGAATGTTTTCGACTTTTATTCCAGTGGTTGTTTAGTAATTCATTTCGTCTGGCGACTCAGCTTGCGCTTGGTTCGTAATTGGAGACATTTGTTCCCGGCTAATGGAAAAGTACCAAAAAGACTGTTAAATGTACAGATAGAAAAAAAAACATCACAGTTGGTCAATCAGTTATAACATTTTACATTAAAAAGAGTGAGAATGGATTGTCTCCAAGTTGTATAAAAGTTGTGTAAGAAGCTCATAAATTGCAAAAAATATAAAAAAATAAAGCAAAAAATTTCCCTGTTAAGTAATTTTTAAAACAAATGTTCATGTTTTTTAAAAGTTATATGTTAACTGAAACTTAAGTTCTTAGAAATTATAGAAATTTTTAGTAGTTAATATATCATTTTATTATAAACAAGATCAAAGAAAAAAAGAACAGCTTTGCTATTTCAATTGGAAGTAGAAATGATAATATATGAAACTTGTCATGGAAAAAAAAACACAAATAATTATAAATTTGTTAAGTATAAAAAATAAATACTTGAACTCGTAGTCAAAGGTATTTGTAATTAAAATTATGAACTCCACACAAGTTTAGATGATCATTGATTGAAGGAATGCATTTAATAAATTAAAAAGAAATGCGTATACATAGATATAGATATATATACACATACATACAATACAAGATTTTGGACAGTTATTTAACATAAAATGATCATAACATCAGGTACTATACAAATGGAGACAAAAATAACATAACATAGAAAGTACTATATTCAACTTTTATGTAAGAACAAAAAGTATTATGCTAGAAACTAAATATAAAAGTATACAATTATTAACAGAAACAGAACTAAACCAACACAATCTATTTTAAACATTTCAATAGCATTCAGAAAAAAATTTATAATTTTAGCATGATAAAATTTTGATTTCTTTTATTAAACTAATAATAAAACAAAATAATTTCAGAATTAAGATAGCTTTATACTAAAATTAATGATTCAATTATAATTTGATGATTTGAAATATAAATGAAATAACACTTTAGGCTCTTGATATAGTTGAACTGACTGTTAGTAAAAATGAGGAATGCTAAAGCAGACCAACCCTTTTTTTTAACCAGCTGCTGTACAATTTAGATCATTTCTTGTCAGAATTTTTCATATTTGTACAGTAAGTTAACGAGGAAGGAGTATTTTTTCTTAATCAATCATCTTAAAATGCGCCTTTAATAATATGGAAATGGAGATAGGAACTTTGTCCTTTAGTCCAGTTATTAATTTATTTTTATCTGACTTATCACTAGACAGAGTGCATAGCTGGATTTTTAAACAAAAAATAAGCACCTTTACGCACTCAAAAAACTTTCCAAAACATTCACTTTACAAAAAAAAAAATTCATAATTAGGATATGTGCAGTAATAAAAATAATTTTTTTCTATCATTTCAAGTTTTTAGTTTATAAACATAAAATCAAGAAAATTCATAACTATTTTCAAAAACATTACATAAACATGATAAAATAACTAGTTTCTGATAAATATTGCGGAGAAAATTGTAAAAATAGTGCATTTTATATAATTTAGAACAATCGGCATTGCAAAGTAAAAAATCTCCTTCTCGAAAGATAGAAAATTAAGCACTTTTTACAAACATCGAATAAAAAAACGTAAATCAAAAATAAGCACCTTTAAGCACTTTTTAAGAATGCCACGCACCCTGCTAGACCAGGTGTAAAGAGTCCATTGAAACTCAAATCAACAGTTAGGTGAATAGAGCAGTGGAAAAAAAGAGGGGTGGGGGGACTAAATTTGTCCGAAGTATGAAAATTAATTATGCAATCAGACAAAAGTTTTCTTCGTTCAGATCTCTATAGACGCCACAAAATAGTAAAAATATCAAAATTTTAAATAAGCTGTTATAAGTGTAGAATTTATTTCAAAAGTTTCTTTTTTTTTAATCATATGATTTTTATGTATGCTTTAAATTTAAAAAATAATTTCAGCACTTAAAAGAATAATCTGCGTTGAATAGAGCCTCATATTAAATTACTTGATAAGTGTCCTACTATGCTTACATCCAAGAAATATTGGAAATGGACATACATGAAGTGTAGTAAAAATCAAATACATTTGGTAAAAATAATGTTTGTTGAATTATCATTTTTACATTTATAAGAAATAAATTTTTGTAATAAAAAAAAGAGAAAGTAATTTTGAGTTATATTTTCAAATCGAATAAATGAAAAAAAAACTTCTTATAATGCTATAAAACAATTTTATTAATAACTGAATTTACTTAGTAAATTAATATTTTTCAATTCAATCATTTATTGAGCTATTTTATTATTATTACACACACAAAAAAAGAAGCCAGTACAAAAGAAACTTGATTGAATGTATTAAATTATTAAGAGATGATTTAGATATAAAACAAAATTTTATGCAGCGTAAAAATTGTGAAATTTAAATTACTAAATTTAATTTTAATGCTTACTAAGTTTTTTAAATTTAAATAAAAAATGGCGAGAAAGTGGATGAAAAATTCAAAATTATTAATAATTTTTTTTTTTTTTTTTAAAATTTGATTTAGTTGTTTACTAAGTTTGAAAGACTATTTCGTTAAAGCAGACAGACAAGAAAAATTTGACTTACAATTTTAAAAACACTTCCAAAGTATAAAATTCATGCTCAAATAGTCTTTTTTTCATTTGACTGATTCTTATCTGTTCTTTTTGTACAAATGAGTTACCAGTGTTGTCACTCAAATCTGGAAATCCAATTGAAATATCCCCTAGATTGCCCTCTTGAGGGGTCACCACTTTTAAAAGATGAAAATTAGAAATTAAATTCCCTGTATTTCTTCAGTTTCTAAGGAAAAATTCTGTTATTTTAGGTGATTTTGAAATTCTCTGTATCAGGGGTGATTCTGACAGGAAGTGAAAAACGCTGAAATTTTATGAGCAAAAACCTATTTTATGAGCATATCAAGATATCAATTTTTAGACAATTTGTATTTAATATAATTTTTTGAACTAAGATTTATAATTAAATAACCTTTCAGTAAAACACACTTTTATCGTAACAAATTTAAGAAAAAAATTAGTTCTCACAAGAATCGCAATACCAGATTTTAAGAATACAAAATCACAATATTGAATTTTAAAATCGTGTGAATATGAATCACAATATTAGATTTAGGAAGGTGATAATACAAATCGCAATTTTGGTTTTTTAAAACTTGTAAACGAATCGCGATGCACGATTTTTAGATTATGTTAATACGACTAGCAACATTGAATTTTAAATTAGAATAAATGGGAATCACGATATTGATTTAAGAAACTCTTAAATACAAATTGCGATGTTGGATTTTTAAATTCCGCGGATACGAATCGAGATGCAAGATTTTTAAATCGCCTGAATAACATTCACAATGAATGATTTAAATCAGGTAAATACGAAAATCTATGTTTGATATTAGAATCACGTGAATATGAATCGATATATTAGCAGATTCCCACGTAGTTTCAAATATTAGAAAGATAAAAATCTGACAAATGAAAGAAGAAAAAAAATTCACAACTGCAGAAGAGTTACTTGTTTTGTTAACGCAAAGTAGCGAAGGTTTCAAAATTTAAATTGCAGAACTTCTTACTTTAAATTTTAGATTGCAAAACTTAGTTCCAACTTTAAATTTTAAATTGAGGTGAAATTTTTGTTGGATTATAAGTTTTGATTCGCGACAGTTCGTGAATCAAGTCTTGAGATAGGCAGAATTCAGAAAAAATCACACACCCTGCTCCTAAACCTCTGGACAGATGATACGAAAATCCCAGAATTCTGGGCACACCCTTAATACAATCACCCCTGCTGTATTTTCCAAGATTTTAACTGTGAAATGGCAACACTAGTTACATAAACATTGCTTCAGCACACATGAGTAGTAAATAAACATCATAAAAAGTAGAATAGATTGTACAAAAGAAAAGGACGAAAAAAAATCATAAGAAAAATTCACTCAGTTTCGTATTGAATAACAATAAATGAAATATCAAAAAACTCCTTGTTAAATCAACTGTTTTTTGTTCTCCATTCTAAAAATGGAAAAGACTGGTTCTTAATAAATATGGAAGTTCTAGAAATGGAATCATCACACTTCATCTGGCATCAGATGTTTTTCCCCGTGATTGTTAGTGTGGGTCTTTTTTAGAACGTTCATTCCGCTCATTCTGCTTTCCAACTTCTTCTCGAGATCATAGATACGAACCTCGTGTTTCTGGATAGTGAGCTTCAGTTTTTTCACTTCTTCTAACAGTTCCTCCACACTCTGATTCTGGAATGGAATGCACAAAAGTTGATTTGCAACGAAGGTGGCATTAAACAATCAGAAAATTCCCCCCCCCCATTTTTTTTTCCAAATTTTCATCCAAATCATTCCCGTCCAAACTTTTCATTGTCACGAGCAATATCATCACTGCAAGTCACACTAAATACAGTTAATCTCTTTTTGATGGTGTGGAGGACAAAAAAAAATGTGTTTTGCCTTATCATGATAATTTAAAGCCACTGAGTAGGGCAACAAATAATAATTAAAAAAAAATTGCAATTTAGATATATTAATTTTGTCTAATGAAGTCGTAGGGAGAACAGTTATTCAGCTAGCCAATACAGGGTTCCCACGGTCTGGAAAAATTAAATGAGAGCATAGCTGTCAACATGCAATGGTGACTTATTCTTAAATTTCAATAACAGATATTGAAATCATTTTAGATATTGAATACGGTCTTCGATAATATGCAGATATTGAAAATATTCTTTAATTTATTTAAGAATAGAGAGTTGCAAAAATTATGATTTTAGAACATTGAAAAAAAAGAAAAGTTTCAAACGGATCAAAATTCAGCCTATTTCATTTAATAAATAATGATGATTGAAACATATATACTTGAAAAAATAAACTTTTCTTATTACCTTTAAAAACTCATTTTAAATAATCACTAATCCATACTTTTTTTTAATTTTTTTTTTCAACTTTAAATATTCATTTTGAAACTGATATATTAGACATTTAAGTTTAGGCAAACCAGAATGGCTACACTCTAGGGGAAAAAAAAAAAAATTCCTGAGATTCCCAGAGCAAAATTCTAAAATGCTTACAGACAAATTTTGCTTAAAATTAACGATTTCAAACATACTTTAAAAATGTATCTACATTTAAGAATTTAAAATAAATGCTAAACAATAAAAATAATTAAATGCTATGAAGTAAAATTGTTTGTTACAGCCTGAATTTCCTTATTATTTCATATAAATTTCATAATTAACACACACACACACACACATTATATATATATATATATATATATCGTTTTTTAAAGATAAATATGAATTTATTTCATTTTAAAAAATATTAGGTCGAAATAATTATTTGGAATTACTAATTAAAACAGCACTGCTGACAAAAAATTAATTAATAGTTCAACTGGATAAGTATTTATGAGATATATTTGGTTATATAAAAAATTTTACTGCCTATTAATCTTTTGTTTTAAAGAGGGGAAAAAAAACTGATATCAGGCTAAAATCCTGACGATGAATTTGTTAACCAGAATCTGGTCAAATTTACAAAGTTACATCCCTATTAATAACCTCAAACAAAATCTTTCATTGATCACATATTATAGAAAATTTCTTTCAACATTAATTTCAGTTCAGAAAATAATTTTGAATTATAATAATAAAAAATAAATTTAAAAAAATTGAACAGTTGGAATGTTCTTTTGAATAGGCAAATATAAAACGAAACTTTACTTTTAATGCTCAACAACAATAAAAAAAAATTTAGAAATATATATATTTTAGATAATTTTACAAGACCTCATTTTGTTTTTAACACACGAAAAAAGATATATCCTAAGCCTAAATCTAAAATTTTAACAAAATTAGTTCACAAAAATCTGACAGAATAAAATAAATTCAATTATACAAATTATTAAATGGTTGATTTTAACTTAAAATAAAAGAGGTTCTTACATTAGGCTGTGTAACAGGATTATTACTATTTTTCTTGGGCATGTTATCAAGAATGTTGGGTCTTGAAAGTTTGAGCTCTGGCTTTTTTGAAGGCACATATCCCTCTTTTAGTGATATCTAGAGGAGGGGAAAAAATATGAAATTAGGTAACATTTATTAAACACTCCTTTATTTCAGTAAATTATAATATGCATATTGCACAATTATCCTCTGTCACTAAAAGATTCATTTGGCTTAAAAAAAACTTTTTTTTCACTTTAAAATTTCACAATTAGTTTTTTGTTTTTTTAAAAAAATAAGTGTTGATTATAAATGTACATGGAGATATAAAATTACAGAGATTTTACTAACGACATTTTTTTGGGCTTCGCGTATAGTTTTGATAAATCATGTAAAAATTGTAAAGAATAAAAACATTTATATTTAGCAAAGTAAAAAATATGTACATAAATATTAATCAAAAGAAGATTTTTTAAACCATTATTCATAATGGTTTAAAAAATCTATAGCTATAATCATATAACTATAAACACTCATCATACTGCAGTACTAGCAATAGCACCATCTGTTGAGGAATAAGAAAAGTATTTTTACTATTCACAAATATTTCATTGCCAATTTTTTTTATTTTATTTATTTATTTATTTATTTTTAAATTTCTACAACAAATACAGAGAAATTTGAGAATATACGGATAAACAAGAGATAGTCTTAAAATACAGAAGTTTTCATTAAAAAACAGGAGACTTGGCAGGTATGAATGTAATTGAGGAACAAATCAAAGAGCCTGATTCTACAACCAAAATATTGTTACACCTAGAGCATAATATAGATCTATATAAAAGGTGCTTTATAATATATATTTATTTAATCCTTGTCAAATAATAAAAAATCTTTTAAAATGCTTAGTAGATATGAAATGATTGTTTAAAAGTTTGAGTTAGATTTTCTACCTACTGTTTCCAAATAACTATTCTAGAAAGTGTTCATAAAATGAATTGTGGACTCACTAAAATGGGGTCGGCATCTTTTCCACTGATCCATTCATCAGCTGAGAGAGCAGGAATGTCAGCAAGGGTATCTGGATAGAGGTCATCTTGGAAGAGGTCAGACTACAAAACAGAGTTACTTGTTTTACCTTCTTAAAACATTCAAGTACAGAACATCCCCATTCAATTACAGAAATAAAATCCCAGATCAAAACTATACACATCAATTTTTATTCAAAAATAAAACAACTTATAATTGTCATTAAGTATATATATAGGGAGTTAACAAAATAATGGAAACATTTCTATACTAATGCATTTTTTCTTATTTCTTATGAAACACTTTATAAAGAATCATAATAGTATTTTAAGGCCATTATTTCATTTTTCCTCACTAGAATAGACTTTTTGAATTCTCACCAAGTTGACCATTATTACTTGGATTAAAGTTGTTCTTTTATTATTAAAAACTATTTAAGTTATAATAAATTTATTAAAAAACTTTTGATTAGATAAAATAAAAAAATAAGGTTACAACATATCTCCCCGAAATATCATCCAGAAATCTAGTTTGGCTAGATTTTTAAAAATCGGGAAATGGTGGACTATTCTAGGATCGGAGATATTTCCATATCGTTATCTGTCGTGCCAACTACAATCGCCAAGGCAGGGTTGGGGTTTTGGACAGGACAAATGGGTTTTACTGTCTTAAACTGGATAAAACTGTCTTAAATGGTCCAAAACAGTCTTAAAGTGTCCAAAACCTTGAACATTGGTAAAAGGTAAAAATTCTATATGTGTAACCATTGTACACATAATAATTATAACAATAAATTTTTGATACTTTTTATGCAATTTGCTTTAATTTATTAAAGTAAAATAATATAATATAATAGGAAAAGATTTATAACTTCTGAAGATTTATAAGCTCCACAATTCAATGAACAAAAGAAGTGAATACCTTATCCTTTAAATACAAATACTGATTAATTATGTTTTTGCAACAGGATACATAATGCAAGATTAAAAATAATAATTAACTTTCTAACTAAAACAAAAATTTGTCTTCATTCTGTTTCCTGTTTAAAAAACCTTTTATTTTTCACAACATTTTTTTAAAATTATGGCATAATTTTATTAAAAGGATTTTCAACAGTTTGGGACAAATAAGTTTTTTGCAGGACCGTTTAAACCTTGTATTAATCCATTCTGTCCCGAGCCTTGCAAACTTTGTCAGTAAAACAAAACCAAAAATTGACGTAAAGTCACCATATTTTTGGTTATCCGACATAAATAAAAACAAATTAAAGAACATAAAGGTTTTAAATATTAAATAAAATACATTTATTACGGGAGAAATCTTAATGTTAACCTAATACTGCCGTGAGAATGCTAAAAATTCTGAAAAAATTAGTTTCTTTTGCAACCGCTGGAAGCCATTAAACTTGAAGTGCGAAATATAAATCTCATAACTGTTGCACAATGCACTAAAATATTTTACACATAGGGAATTTTATAGCAGGGGTCTGCCCAGACATTTTGTGAAAGGTCCCTTTTTGTAAAATTGTGAAAAAATTACTCGCAATTCGTGAATATAAAATAAACGTTAAGTCACATTCTTTCAACCAGGGTCCAGCTTTTGTGAATTTGTGCAAATAGAGTCCTGTTATTGCAAAATCTTAATTGTAAATTGTTTTTAAATTGTAAAGACATACAAGATTATGCTCAACACTGTAAAATTATAATTAAAAAAATTAAATTTTCAAAAATAAACAGCAATTGCTGCTACTAAATTAGAGATGCAACATACAAATATTTGGTAATTAGCCTATACTGCTGAAAGCAGATTATTCATTTCGGACAAATAAAGGAAGAGGCATCTGCCAAAGGCAGAACTTAGTTCATTTACATCTGTCTTTCTTTCACCTTCTTCCTGGGAAGGGTTTATTCGATTAACAAAACAATAATGAAGATAAACAAATTTGTGAAGGGTCCGTTTTTAAGTTTAAATAGTTTGTGAAGGGTCCGTTTTTATGAAAAGATATTTTGTGAAGGGTATTTCACAAAATATTTCCCAAATTTCGTCAGTTTCCCAAATTTCTTCTGAACAGACCCCTGTATAGTCATCAAAAACTGCAATATTTTCCACTTATGCTTGACATTAAATATACTTCAAATGTTATGTATTATGTTTACTCATAATTTTGAATAGTAATTGGCATTTAATTTAATTAAATAATTAAGATTTTTTAATTAATTTAAAAAGGGAGTTCTGAATAAAAATAATAGGAACATTTTAGAACAAAGAAAGTTTTAAACTGAATTCTATACATGAGGCTCACATCATTATATATTAGTAAAATTTATTTAAACATTAAAGCAAGCAATAATCCGTGCAAAAATTCTATTTCAATAGGGATTTTTTTAAGAAACTTAGGGGAGAGTCAGGTAGCCACGCCCACTTAAGGAGTATTGCTTATATTTCTGTATAATATTGAGTAATAATCAATTTTTTTGTATGTTTCAATTGTTTTATCATCTGCATAAATACTTGAAACTTTTAAAATAATCTTTTTTTAATATACTAATTAATGTCCGATGGCCCATTGACTTGAAAAAATATTCTATACATATGAAATTGACAGTGGGCAGGGGTACCCGACACTCCCCTAATCAATTTTCTAGGGAACCTAGGGATTTTCTAAAATGTACAAGAACCAAGAAAATTTTTATTAAACCAGTTGACTAGGAGAAACTAGTAAAATCCAGTAGTCTACTGGAAAATCGAGTAGAGTTGACAGCTATTCATATAAGAATAAAATATTAAAGATAAAATGAAAATGCTGTTATACAAAACTAATACGTACTTTTCTTGGCACAGTAAATGGAATAACTTCACAAAGCCCACGGGAATGCAGCTTAAAAAATCTACAAGCGCAAAAATATTTTGTTACATTTCTGTTAGTGACAATATGTACTTGTAGAACAGAAGCACAAATATACACAGCACATAAGTATTTATTTAAATTGATAGTTAGCGATAAAATTGTTATTTCTTTGTTTGTAACATTGACTTCCTGTATCATTTTCAGGATTTCTGCAGGAAACTTCCTTAGCACTAATATTTTTCTATAAGTTACTTTTAATTAAAACAATTACTAATTTAAAGTTACATAGGAAAGTACAGAATAAAAATGCATCAAAATTTTTAATTGTAAAAGTAATATTTCTTTAATTCTAATATTCTCCCATTTTGTAGGCAGAAAAATGCATTATTTATTTCCTCTTTTGAATTTCGTAAATCATTACACAAATTAAAATTAGTCAATAAATTAAACGATATAATAAATTAAAAATCTTCAAGTCCGTGCAGTAACTCCCAAAATAAAGATCACGAAACAAGCAAATAGGACTCTTTAAAAAAGAGATACTAAAATAAGTGTATGTAAAATATGGTGTTTTTTTAAGGGAAAAAAATGAAAGAACATCATTTCTAGAGCGAACTATCTTATAAACTTTCGCGATTTCTGAATTTTTTTTTTTTTACTTCATACTATTAATTTGAATTTCCAGCTGTAGCCAGTCACTATCGATCTCTTAAAAAATCTCAAATGAGAATAGAAAAATCATGATTATTTCTTTCCTCTCTGATGTGCAAGAAAGAAAAAAAAGGTTTTTCGCAAAATGACGCAGAAAGGAAAACCAAAATTTTTCCCTTTCCAAATGAAACATTTTTCTGCTAAGTTCTGCGACAACGTCACCACTATTCTGCCACGGGGCATTGACTTTATAGAAATACAAATACCTGAATCCTTATTAGAACAAAACTCTAAAGTATGCAACAAAAAAAAAAGCTTTTAAGGATTTCCTTGTTATTGGGATAACTGTGAGAGGTTTTCCTCTCCATGCAAAGCAAATGCAGGATAGTTCTCTAAAAAAGTCTTCCACAAAGCCTAAATTGTTCCAATATATAATAGAGGAGTTCACTTGTTTTTTGGGCTGGGTTCAAAATTACGAGGCTACTATGTTGAACTTAAAATTATGTTTTCTGTTTAACCCATTTTAAGCTAAACATAGGAATTTTATAAAATGTGATAAAATTTTCATTGAAATATGTTTACATTATTTTCATTAAGACACAAAAAACACGTGTTTGAAAAATTATATTTTATGTAAGAAATAAAATGGGATGTATAGGCAGTCAATGAACAAACCATTTATTTGAACACTTGTTTTTTTTTTCTCCACGAAATTTGTTTTTTTTTTTTTCTCCACGAAATTTGTTTTTTTTTTCATTTTTTATTTATTTACTGACTTGCAACTTTAATCCATCATAAAAACATATAATACATTTCATAAGGAATAATTATACACTTTCAAAAAATTTTGTTGGTCAATAACCATTTTAAGTTTTAAAAAAAACTTTTATAGTTTAAAAAGTTTTCAACAGAAAGTGTTCCTCCAATTGAATTACTAATATTTTATGGATGTCTTCAGATCCCTTGACAATAGCAGAAAAATAAAAGTAGTGAAAAATACATGTCGCAGTGTTGTCAAAATAATATCTATTGAAATGGTACGTTTGAGCACCTTTGGCCTAAAAAGGATTAACACAAGATATGTATATAAAAAATTTAAGTCAGTCATACTGAAAAATCTACAATAAAAAGCTAATAAAAATACACAAAATTTAGATTGAAAAGGAAGGGCAATAAGACCAATATATATATTATATAATACAATACGATATAAGTATAGAATACAACACAATAGGTATAAATATAGATATAATACAATAGATATAAGTTACCTAGCTATCTCACAATTTCGAACATCACAACCTCGCTTTGGCATCATACCCATTCCTCGTTGGGGTTCACTGGACTGATAGGTACTAATGTAATGGATATACGGTGATTCTTCAGTTATTTCAAAATAACGGACATTACTGTCACCCTGTACATGGAAGAAATTACTTTAAAAATATGTATTTTTAACTACTTTATACACATTGATTGATTTAAATGGAGTTTTACCTTTGCACATAAATACAAAAGATTGACATCTGGGTCATAGAATGGATACAACACACCATTAGATGTATCTAAGGTTTCCAATACTATAGGTTCAGATAGAGCACTCTGAAATAAGACAGATAATATTTTAAAATTTTCTCATAAGTTTTGAACAGGTTCGGCTATGGAGAAAAAGAACATGGAAAGTTTCTTTTCATTAAAAGAATCTTCTAAAATCAAATGAATTTTTTTCTTATATAAATTTTTTTTTTCCATAAATATTTTGAAAAAGTTATTGTACTGCAGAAAAAAAAAAAGCTATTTTTTTCTGTGGCAGCCCAGCCACGGAAAAATTTATGGTTGAAAAAAATTCTACAGTATTTTTTGATAAGCTTGTTGCCTTGCAACATTTTTTTCATGTTAAAAAAACATAGGTCTATTTGTGTATTTATTAGTATGGATCCCTTAAGTTAATAAGTGGATCTTAAATTAATTTAAATAAATTATTACCATCTCAATATATTTTGAATTTTATAAAACGTATGCTTCATAAAACATTTATTAAACAATCTTCTGAAAACAAATGAATTTTTTTCTCGTATTAACTCTATTTTCCAAAAACATTTTCAAAAAGTTATTGTACTGAAGAAGAGAAAAAAAAAAAAAAGCCAAAATTTTTTGAGAAATTTTAATTTTAAAAGGAACTTTGTTAATAGAGAATATTAGGGTCTGAGAATTTTCTGCATTCCTGCTTATATGTACATGGATATTTAAAATATTAGTCAACTGATTATAATTTACAAAAATATACATGTTTGATTAAAAGAATTAATAATTTTTTAATCAATCAATTCAAGGTTTTATTTTGATTGCTATTAGCATTTAGTACAGTTATTATAATACATTTCTTGTTATTTTGTTATGTTCTAATAGTTTTAGTACATCTACTTTCAATAACTTTCAGAAGTAGTACAATAACTTTTTCAAAATATTTTTGGAATATAAAGTTTATATAAGGAAAAAATTCAATTGATTTTAGAAGATTCTTGAATAAACACACGTTTCCTAAAATAATAAAAATCAAAATATTTTGAAATAGTAAAAATTTATTCAATTCATTTAAGATATTTTTCTAAACATTTTTGATATTTCACAGTTTTAGACATCGGGTCAATAACTCGAAAAATTTTTTTAAGCCCTCTGTACTTCAAGTTCATTTTTTCAGTTTTCTGAGAATAAGATCGAAATTCAAAACCTTTCTATCAATTGATGCTTAGCTGCAAACTCTGGAAAGTAGATGTACTAAAACAATTATAACATAACAAAATAACATGCAACTAACAAATTTATTTTAACAACTGTACTAAATGCTAATAGCAACTTAATCAAAACCTTGAATTGATTGATTGAAAAAATTATTAACTCTTTTAAACAAACATTTATATTTTTATAAATTATAATCAGTTAACCAATCAGTGTACAAATTTTACATTAGTATAATTAACATTAGTTCACTAATATTTTAAATATTCATGTACATATTATAAGCAAGAGTGCAGAAAATTCTCAGACCCTAATATTCCTTATGAACTAAGTTTCTTTTTAAATCAAAATTTTTCCAAAAATTTCTTTTTCTGAATAAAATAATTCTTTCAGAATATTTCTGGAGAATATAATTATAAGAAAAATAATTCATTTGATTTTAGAAGATTCTTTCATAAACACACATATGTTTTATAAAATTAATAAAAATCAAAATATATTGAAATGGTAATAATTTATTAAATTAATTTAAGATCCACTTATTAACTAAAGAAATTCATACTAATAAATATAAAAATTGAGGTATGTTTTTTTTAACAAGAAATTTTATAGAAATTTTTTTCAACAAAAATTTTTACCATAGAATTTTTTTTACTATAGTTGCCTTAGAAAACATGAACAAAATAGTTGCTTTTAGATGCCTAAAACAAGAAAATAGTTGCCTAAATAAGAAATAAAATTTTTTACAATAATATTACTAAATTTTATTAAATGACTTAATTGTCATATACAGTAGAGAACCAATTATCCGGGATTCTCGGGACTATCGCTATCCCGGATGTCTGAATTTCCCGTTTTTTCTGGATTGACCAAAAAGTGTAGTTAATCAATGTTTTATCGAACTCGAATTACGAGGAAAAAGTGTAACACACCAGAAAGTAAGAGAAAAAAGAAAAGCACACCTAGATTAAAATATATATATATATATATATAGTAGAAAAATAACATTTAAAAGAATAAAAAAATTTGCAAGTTTAGACAAGAAAAACAAGTTTAAAAAATACAAAATTCTCATACTTATTTTTTAAAAATAATTACAATTCCTAAATTAACTAATATAAACAAAACCAATGATTAAATAATTAAATAATATATATTTCATGCCTAATTATAAGGGGGGAACGATAAAATAAAAGGAAAACTTGTTAATCTAAATAAAAACAACACTTGAAAATTATCAAGCCGAAACGATAGTTAAAAAAGGCACTAGCATAAATATTAAAACCCGGAACAAGGCAAGATCAACGGAATAAAAAAAACAAACCTAATGATAAAATTTATGAATAAAAAGAATTAATTTATTCAGTGCGAAATTTATCTTGGAAAGAAAAAAAAATCAAACGTAGTGGAATCAGAAAAACAGAACTGCAATTTGCTTCATAAAATAATTATATGTTTAAATTAATAAACAATTCTCCATTTATTTTTTTTACAAAAACCTCTATTTTTAATTAAAGCAGATGTGATTCCACATCAAGAAAAGCTTGCAAATGATACCGCACTTCCAAAGAATCAAAATTTATTCAAAAGAAAAATATTTTATTATTATGAAGATTAGGATATTATTATTAAGCGATGTCAAATAAATATATTTTTCTCTTTCATCTTCTGTTCACTGATAAGCATGTGCAATGCATTTTCCCCACCCCCTCGTAAATCAAGGAGAAAACGAAATCAGCATGCCACTCCTTTGAGTTTGATTGACGGCCTAAAGGGAAAAAATAAGCATTCGTCTCAAGAAAAGCTTGCAAATGATACCGCACTTCCAAAGAATCAAAATTTATTCAAAAGAAAAATATTTTATTATTATGAAGATTAGGATATTATTATTAAGCGATGTCAAATAAATATATTTTTCTCTTTCATCTTCTGTTCACTGATAAGCATGTGCAATGCATTTTCCCCACCCCCTCGTAAATCAAGGAGAAAACGAAATCAGCATGCCACTCCTTTGAGTTTGATTGACGGACTAAAGGGAAAAAATAAGCATTCGTCCTCCTCTTGATCTAAAGGTCACGGAAAAAAATTATGTTTCTCTGGATAAACGGGGGGGGGGGGGATTCTCCCCTTCCTCACATTTTCCTCTACTCAACTTCAAGGATGAGTCCAATTTCAGCTTTTTACATAATCGTTCTAGTTTAAAAAATGCGGAAAAACCGAGCAAAATTTTCCCCGGTTATCTGGATACCGAATAAATGGTTCTCTACTGTACCATGATCTATTTAGTCAAGTTAGTGGCAAATATAATAGTTTTTATATAAACGTTAGGTTCTAGCACTTAATTTTTATCAAAAAAATAAGTATATTTAAAGAAAGTTAAATATTTCTAATTACTAGTATTCATTAATAAAATACTGTTTTATTTTTAAAAAAACATACTTTTTCTAAAAAATTTTCCCTTTGATCAATAATTGATTTCACAAAGATGTTTATATATATATATATATATATATATATATATATATATATATATAAACATTAGTGTAACTTTAACCACAACAAGTATTAACCCCTTGAAAAATGTCAAATAGATATAACACTTAAACAAATATTGCGAAATAATAATAGTACATACAAATCTATAGCTGCCAACATGGCTGGGAAAAAATCCAGTAGATTTTAAGAAATAATACAAATTTTATTATGTGCAAAATATTTTACAGAATTTTCATAGTCTTCAAAATAGAAAAACTACAATATTTTCTAGTTATGATTGACATTAAACATACTTGAAATGTGATGCATTATGTTTACTCATAATTTCGAATATTAATAGGCATTTAATTCATCAGAGTTAAAAGATTTTTCAATTAATTTAAAAAAGAGAAAAATAAACTGAAAATTAATAAACCTAATAAAAATAAACTGAAAATTTTAGAACAAAAAAAGTTTTAAACTGATTTCTACATATAAGTTTTGCTTTATTATGTATTGGTACTACATATTTCAATATTCAAGCAAGCAATAATCTGTACAAAAATTCTATTTCAATATGGATTTTTTTAAGGAAACTTAATAAATTTTAAGAAATTTTTAAAATGTACAAAAACCAGGAGAATTTGAATTAAACCAGTAGGACAAGAAAAACTGGCAAAATCCAGTAATCAACTGGAAAATCCAATAGAGTTCGAAGTTATGCAAATCCATTCAAACCAACAATTTTATCCAAACATAATATTTTAAAGCAATTTGAATCCTTAATCACAATAATTGTAACGATAAAGAAAAAATAACGAACCTCTTTTCGAAGCGCATATTGTCTTTCGCTCATCCGTGAGAAACCAACAGTCAACAAATGGCCATTCCTTAAGTAAACTGCTTTCTGAGGTTTTGCACCCTCATGCCCCATAGCTTCCTATTATAGTAAAAACAGCATAGTATTATACTTTCAAAATAAATAATTGCAGCAATTCTTTTTCATAGTAAAATAATCAGCTAACATTCACTAAAAAGAAGCTCAGAATAAACCTATTGTAATAGAAAAATTACGATTAATCAGATATCATTACCTTTAAAAACAAGTATTATAATTTTTTTTTTTTAAAAATGTCAATACTTACTTAGGTCAGCAAAGAAAATTTTTACTTTGTTTTCTTTTTATTAAATAATTAAAAAAATTTCTCGTATATAAAACTTAAATTAATGAACTAAATTTAATTAATGAATTAATAATTGATAAAACTGTATTAACATCAAGTATCACCCACTACAAGTTTAAAAAAATGTATTTGAACTTGAGTGGATGAAAAAGTATTTTATTAACGATTGAAAATGTGAACAAGATATATAGGGAGAGTGTGAACTAATAGTAGGAATTGAATAAGGATGAATTGTGACAAAGAAGACTATTTTTTATAACAATAGGAAATAAATTAATTTTTAATTTCATTTTTTGGCCTAAGAAGTTCCCAAATTTTTTCTAAACTTTAAAAGATCATTATCATCAGTTAGTATAAATGCTAATTTACAACAAATGAGATATTTAACTTTTAGTCATTTAAAAATTAAATTGAACTCTTTTCACTTTTTTTTAAAGTTAGAGAGGGGATAGGTTAAATACCCAACCTTTCGACTTGATTTTATATTTTATAACCATCGTTGAACAGCCGACCCAAGTTTTGGGTTTATGACTGCTAATGTTCAACTCCATAGACTTGTAATTTTGAACCCAAACCAGAAAACAAGGGAAATTCTGGATGAATTATTGGGAGAAATTTGCCTTTGTGGTGGACTTTTTGATAGAACTTACCCGCATTACACAGAGAGGAAAACCATGAAAACATCCTACAGTTGGCCTGAGAGCAAGGGAGCTCTTACTCATCATCCGTCTACCACTGAAGATATTTCCTGTCAGTGCTGAGGATATTTCATGTCTGTGCAATTCATATCAAAACTCATTAGAAGGCGAAAGAAAGCTCAATCCCCTGTGCCATCTAACCTTTCGATTGTAAAAATAAAAATGCTTAAAGGAATAGTAAAGCATTCCCGCTACAGCCCAACGTGGGCCAAGGAGTTAACCTACCAATGACACACTTTTGCGATTAACAGCATGTTTATCGCCTCATGGTCAACACTGCACACTAACCACCTTTACTTCACCAGACAAGCTGGTACCAGAATATGTAGTCAAATCTTTTAAGAAAAAATAAGTACCTTTTAAGTACTATTTGAAACACTTTTTCAAACTAGTTTTTAACAAAGAACTCTCGTCTTGATTATATTAACCACTATAAAAAGATAGAGATTTTTCGGTTCAATATCAGAGGGTGGAAAATGAAGCCCGAAATAGAGAATATCTTGCAAAATGAATGAGAGCTGCGCATGAGAGTGCAAGAATCTCACCGAATCTAGCTCAGTAGACAGACTCGCAAGTATTTCATCAAACATGTAAAACGATTGACGCTTTCGTATGAATTGCGAAAACGTTGAATAGCAAAATGTGAAAAGCACAGCATTTTGTAATACGCGGTGAAAATTGTCACGGTAAAGAAAAGACTCACTTCCGAAAGGGGAAAATTAAGCACTTCTTAAAAACGAAAATAAGACCTTTAAGCACTCTTTAAAAACGCTATGCACCATGTGTCAATCTGAAGCTGAGGATAAAAAATACAGCTTACCACTTTTAATTTTCCAGTGCGTGGTTCAAATATTCTGATCTTTTTATCTTTACAAGTAGTGACTAGCCGACTACCGTTCCAATTCCAGCAACAATGAAATATGGCATCTGGATGATCCATCTGAGATATTGCTTCACCTGTACCCACATTCCAAATACGAACTTTGCAATCAGCACCTTCAGGGAAGAAAAAACAGAAAATGTAACAAATGCCTAAAATACTTAATGATGCAACAATAATTAAATTAAAGAGAGTAGAGTATGTTTCACGTGTCTATTTCTCTCTAGATAGTTTTTAAATTTCTATATAACAAGGACATATGTTATAGGAATAAAAAAACTATGAATAATTCTACTAGTTCTTTCTATTTGCTAATAGAATTATTTTCTATAGCAAAAGTCCAAGAACCAACGGCCTTGAGAAATCCGCTGTATTCCCAGAAAAATCATGTGTCCAGTTCCTAGACTCGGAAGGATAATATGAAATTATGGCGACAAGAGTTTCTAAAAGAAGGATACCTGCACTAAGGAGAATGTTGTTGGCTGAGGGGTGCCACACAACAATGCCAGCTCTTCTTTGATGCCCGCAAAGTTCGACAACAGGTTCGGTTAAGGATCTTGTGAGACCACCATCTGGGATACACCAAACTCTGACAATTCCATCTTCACTAGCACTTGCAATGACAGCATCATTGAAAGGACACCAGGCTATATCTAGAACAGCTCCTTTGTGACCAGTCACCATAGGGTAGTTGATATCCACACGGCCAGTCTGTTGAATACATTAAACTCTTTAAGTATAATTCTCTTAAGCACAATCTCTACTTTGACATAGAGTTGGGAAAGGAAATGTCCAAAACCCCTTTGTCTGAAACTGTTCAAAATCCTTTTATTCAAATTATGTCACAATTTTAAAAAAAATATTTTTAACAGGAAAAATGAAGACAAGTTTCTGTTTATTAAAAAAGTTTATTATTATTTTTAATAGTGCATTATTTATCCTTATGCAAAAACATAATTTATCAGTATTAAAAGCATATTTATTCATATTTAAAGGTATTCACTTTTGTTGTTCAAAGGATTGTGGAGCTTCAAAAGTTATAAATCTTTTCCTATTAATTTCCTTGAATAAGTTAAAGCAAGTGGTATAAAATCTTTATTAATATATGTAATTATTATGTGTTTAATGGTTACACATATAGAATTTTTACCTCATACCAATGTTCAAGGTTTTGGACACTTTTAGACAGTTTTAGTTAGTTTAGGACAATAAAACCCACATGTCATGCCCAAAATCAGTTTAGGATTTTCGAAACCCCATCCTGTTTAAGTGTTTCAAGTTTGAATAAATAACAAGACAGAAAAGTAAATAAATCAATAAAACCAATAAAAACGATAAAATTCATGGGATGGATTTTTATGGGAGATAAAAAAAGTGTGACGGGAAATTTTGATAGCAGTACAATATATGTAAATATAATGATTTCTTTAAAATACATGCCATGGGTTAAATGTAAAATTCATCTCTTTGTAAACTGCCCAAAATGTCATTTTAAGGTTTATTGGAATGAGCCTAACAGGTGCATCGCCAACAGTTTGCAAAGGTTTTCCAATTAGCTCATGAAAAATACATAAATATGTATTGAATACATAATATGTAAATACATAAATATAAAATATGCAAATACATAATATGTAAATACATTAATATGTATATGCATGTATGTCGAAAAATATTGTTTTTAGTGAGACACTTATTTTTGCAGCTTCACAAAAAGATTTAATCTTTAATGAAAAATTTGAAAAAAAAAAAAAAGTAAACACACACTTTATCAAATTAATAGCTATCTTATAAAAGGGGAATACATTTAAAACAACTTAAATTAACCTTTTATATGCAGCAGATTTCATTTAAATTGAGATTCTGAATACTAAAAGAAATGTTTTTTTTTATAAATAAAGAGTATTTAAATATATTTGTTAAAATACTAATGTGGTACTAATGAAATACTAAGGTGGGCAAAATAAAGAGAAGAATTCTTCACAGACTACTTTAATTCCTACAATGCAATATTATATATTTAAATTGTGGGAAGAGCAGTTATAGACAATGTCAACCTTCATCTATGAAAAGGCACCCCGACATAGAGTCGAGAGTTATATAATAGTGAATTGTAATTTTGTAGTGGTAGATACCCTACAGAACTACCCCTACAGAATTATATTTGTGATAGAATTCAATACATGGATTCCACTAGTTGCTGTATTTGTGACAGACCAGGAGAGCTGGATTAAGGTCACCGGGTTTTGAACATTAGTCATGAGAGCTGTATTAAGATCATTGTCGTAGTCGCTCCTGTGTTGCCTTTAGCAGTCGAGTGTATGCAGGCTGACATTGTGTTTTAATCGAGACTGAGTAGCAGCAGCGCTAGGAGGTGGATAATGTCGCAGTCACAAGTAGCAAGTCAACTATTCAATGTGGACCATCCATCGAAGTAGGCGTTTCCAGATCGAAGTGGGTGTTACTGTCAAGGTAGGCATGTTCACATCGAAGCGGGCGTTACTGCCAAGGTAGGCGTGTTCACATCACGTCCGGGTCACCAATGTGGGGATCAGTAGTTATCGACAATGTCAACCGTCATCTATGAAAAGGTACCCCATCATAGAATAGAGTTAACAAGTTTTATATACTAGTGAATTGTAATTGTAATTTTGTAGTGGTAGATACCCTACAAAATTAAACATAGATATTGCATTTTTATCTACTTTATTCTAGAAGTAAAAATGCTTCTCAAATTATTATAAAATGACAAATTAAAAGTTTTAAATATAAGGGATAGCAAAGTTTATTACCAGGATGCGTAGACAGATTTTTCAACAAAAAAAGCACCTTTTAAGTACTTTTTAAGCACTCAAAAAATATTTTTAATCACTTTTCAAGAAAAAAAAATCCTAATTAGGATCTGTGCAGTAATAAAAAAAATTTTTAGCGTTTTAAGTTTAACATAAAATTTATAAACATAAAATCAATAAAATTTAAAAACTTTACAAAATCATGATGAAAAGTTTCTAATAAATGATGAAGAAAAAATTGTGAAAATTATGCATTTTTCATAATTTAGAAAAACAATCGATACAGCAAAGAAAAAATCTCTTTTTAAAAGATAGAAAATTAAGCACTTTTTACAAGCCCCGAATAAAAAAAAGCACCCAAATGTAAAACAAAAATAAGCACTTTCAAAATCTCTATGCACCCTGGTTACAAATTGTGTAACATAAAAGCCAGATAACAACCAGCTAATTATCAAAACAAGTGATTTAAAAATAAATTAAGAATATGTTTGATTTATAATTTTTGTGACCATGTATTTTGTAATTCATTACATACAGAAAAGTTTATATAATTAACACAAGCAAAATGTATCAGAAAAAATTATTTATGTATCAGAAATTGATAGATTTGAGCCAATTTTTACTAACTTTTTGAAAAGGAATGACTAAAAAAGCACCTCCTCCTGCAGCTTCAATAACAATGGCTACGAATTTTGGATTAACAGCACAAAAATTTGAATCCCAAGAACTCTTAGTTATCTTGATATTGTCATAGCAGTTATCCCTCTTTGATGGTTGAGCAAACACATGCCGAAAACGACTGTTCCTCACAATTCTAAAAGACATCTGTAAATGACGAAAACAACAATTGAAAATTAACAGAAACAAACAAAATTGATACAATTTAAAATTAAAAAAAGAAAAATTATGCAAACTAAAAACAGAAACCTTTTCGAAATTAGACATTTATAATGCCAATTTTAACCTTTTTTAGAGAAGTAGTAAGGGACAGCAAATTTTGTGACTTATTTTTAAATTTTATCCTTAAATTTTTTATTTATTTATTTATTAGCATTTAGAATTATTAGGTAGAGATAAAAAAATAATAAAAAAAGATTTTCAAAGATTAACCAATTGGAAGCAAGTTACAGTTAGCATTATTTATTAATATTTATATATATATTAATAACTCCCCCTATTCTTTACACTCACCAACTCCCATGTTTGTTTCACAATTATTTTTATTTTATTTAACTGATTGTAAATTAGAAACTATTCTATTAAAAAATCCCAAAATAGTTTTTTGGGTGATTCTTTAGTATAAAATTTTAATCTGACCATTTTGTACGGTTACCACAGCAATTTAATCACTAAATTTGTTTTTTTGAAATGCTTATTTCATTTTAGTAATAATACCTAGTAGTATAAACCATTGTTAATTTTATACCAAGTACAGCCAACTAAAGTAGAAAAACATCTAAAAGGAAAACAGGATCAAACAGTGTGATATAACTGTCCAATGAGAATGAAGATAATGACAATTACTTTCTAGCACAAAAAAAAACAAACAATAATTTTTAATCATAATTTTCATTTGAAAAACAATTTGAATCATGAAGTCAAAATTACGAGTTAGAATTCTTGGTTGCCATTTTGTGAGAATTCAGACCTAGTTAAAACTAGCAATATATGCATATATTTATATATATATGCTTATGCATATATTTATATATATATGCATATATTTATACATATATGCATATATATATGTACACACATATGTACATATACCTCACTTTTGAGATATTTTCGATTTCACTGATTATGTTTTGATACTATATAACAAATCAATTTTTAAAAATATATACATAATTTTAATTGCAAGGCCAATTCAAAAACTTGATCTTATTACATTTTAGCTATTCACAATTGAAAACATACTTATTCACTATTGCCCTAACAGTTCTGTTTTTGCTTTTTATGTGTCATTGCATGTAAATATTACATAGGGTCAGATGGGGGAAAGTGGTGGGATGGGGGAAAGTGGTGGTAATCTAAAAAAATGCACTTTTTTCACAATAAATGTACATATTTTTACTTTTTTTTCAATTAATACATAATTGGAGTTTGTGACAAATATTTCTATTAAGATTTGTAAATCTGGCAACAAGTTTACTGCTGTTTATCTTCTTGTTTACATATATGTGCAGTTTGTTCTTAACACATCGTATTGATAAACTTTGTTCTTGATCCTTTCTCACTTGAAAAAATTAGTGTATTTTGATACATTTCAGTAGAAGAACTTCTTAGAAACAGATTCATGCATCAAGGTAAGAATTATTTTATTATTTCAATTTTTTATGATTTTTTTTCTGAGGTGGGGGAAAGTGGTGGTATAGTTAGGCTTAGCTCAATGTTGTATGATGATTCAATTTTAGACTGTAGATGTGATTAATTTTTAAAAATGGGCTGTAATAAAAGTATTAATCTAAAAAAATAGGCTTTATTTATAAATTTTAATCTTAATATGATAATGCAATTAAATTAAAAGTTATTTTTTACATATTTAATCATGATTTAGAATATTTTTTAATATCATTAGAATAAATTTAAATTTTTTTTTTTTTTCAATTTTGATAATTTTAATGTGTGACTGTTCACTGACATGTAATTTTTTTTTTTCCAGCTTAAGTATGCCCAGAAACTACATAAAAAAGACTAGTGGTCCTAAGTATACCCAAAATGATCTTCAGATGGCTATAGCAGAAGTTAAAAATGGAGCATCGATTTATTCTGCATCCAAGAAAAATGGTATTCCTGAACAAACTTTAAGGAGGTGGATTGTTAAAAGTCCATCACATCAAGGACCTGGCCGATCGCCTTTTCTTAGTCAGGAAGAAGAGAAATGCATCGTTGAAGCTGTGAAATTCCTGTCAAAATGTGGATTTCCATTCGACAGAAAAAGATAGATATTCTTAAGAAAGATATTCTTAAGAATATCTTGAAAAATATATTCTTAATGTTGTTGAAACATACTTGCTAAGCAATAAGGAACTCAGCAATCTCTTTCCTAATGGAAAGCCAGGAATCGAATGGGTGAGAGGATTTGAAAAGAGATGGAAAGGAGAAATTGGGAAAAGAAAGCCAGAACTTTTAACGAAAGCCAGAGCTAAAGATATGTGCGAAGAAACAGCAAATGCTTTCTTTAACATATATGAAAATGTACTGCTTAGCAATGGTTTGCTTAAGGAGCCAGGAAGGATTTTCAATTTGGATGAAACAGGGTTGTCTACTGATCCCAGATCAAGCAAGATTTTTGTTCAGAAGGAAAGTCGAACAGCTTACTTAAAGTCTGCCGACTGTGGTAAGGCCATGTATACAGTATTATTTTGCATATCTGCTGCTGGTGAATATTTACCTCCTTTTGTTGTCTACAAAGGACAGAACTTATATCAATCCTGGATGACTGGAGGGCCACAAGGAACTCTTTACGGGTGCACAGAGTCTGGTTGGATGCAGGATTTTTTGTTTGAAACGTGGATGAAGTTTTTTATCGATTTCGTCAAAAACTTTAAAAAGCCGGTATTGTTAATATATGATGGCCATGGAAGTCACCTAACATATAATTCCATTAAGCTAGCCATGGATAATGGTATTATTTTACTATGCCTCCCACCTAATAGCAGCCATGCACTTCAACCACTAGATGTTGGAGTTTTTTCACCAATGAAAAATTCGTGGAGGGACGTATTAAAAACTTGGTATCGAGAGAGCAGGTTGCAAAATGTTTCCAAAGCAACCTTTCCATTTCTTCTAAAGAAATTATTTGAAAAAATGAAGGCAACAAATGCTGTAAATAGATTTAGAGGGACTGGCCTTTATCCTCTCAATAGAAATGCCATTCAACATCGTATAATTCCTACAGAAAATAATCCAACAGTTGCAGCTACAAATAAGAGCTCGGCATCTTCTAAAGTTTCTGCACTACTAGATTCACCTATGAAAGATTTGAAAAAAGCAATTCTGTTGACAGTATCTCCCACACCATCTGCAAACACGGTTCTAGCTATGGATAACTCTAAGAAAAAAAGAAAAAGGGTGCAAAGCAAATCTGGGGAAATTTTAACTCAAGAGAATGTTTTAAAAAGATTAGCACTGGAAGAAGAAGACAGAAAGAAAAAATGCAATTTAGGCCAGGTTCCTAAACGAAAACACCAAAACAGGTCTGATATAAAAATAAAAAAAGTCACCAGTCCTACAACCCCTCTCGATACCAGAAAAATCAATCAAGGTTCATGGCTTGAGGTAAAATACAATTCCAAAAGAATTATGATGTGCTCATTTATCGGGCAAGTTGTTGAGAAAAATGGTGATCTATATCATGTTAAATATCTTACTAAGTCTAAATTGGGAAATTATTATACTTTCCCAGAATTAGATGATGAAGATAATGTGGAAGTTAGCAGCATTATTCGCATTTTAGATGAACCAAGATTTGACAGTCGAGGACATTATTTTTTTAATCAGTAATTATAATAAAAACTATGCAAGAAATTTTATGTAAATTGGATACTTTGAATATAGATTTGAATGTAAATCTCATAGCCTTTCCTTTATTTCACAGTTAAATTTTGAAGAAATAATAAATAAAAACATATTATACCCCCACTTTACCCCACCCTGGGGGAAAGTGGTGGTATCAAAACATGCCTATTTTAAAATGAATCTACAAGAAATTTTTTTGGCAAAACTTTATATAAACACAATATTTCTAACCTATATAAGTCTAATGTATATAATATCTACTAAAAACCTGATATCTAGTGCTTAAAACTTACTGTTATAAGGATTTTTTAAAAAAAACCTTGATTTTACCACCACTTTCCCCCACCTGACCCTATGTCTTACTAAGTTTTTTGACTCAGCCTAAAATTTAAAAAAAAGGACTAACAATATCTAAAAATAGGAAAAGCTGAAGTTTTTGCTGAAATTTATTTGGAAAATTATGCACTTTAATATTTATTAGTACCGTCACTGTGACATATTAATGATCAATAATGTTGTGCTGTTTTGGTTTCTTTACTTTTTTTTTAATAATGCATTCAATCAATGTTAACATGACTTGTTTGCAATTTTTAATGCCTTACTAATAATTTATTAATACCGTCACTGTGTCATATTAATGATCAATAATGTTGTGCTGTTTCGGATTTTTTTAATAATGCTTTCAATCAATGTTAACCTGACATGTTTGTAATTTTTAATGCTTTACTAATAAACATTAAAGTGCATAATTTTCCAAATAAATTTCAGCAAAAACTTCAGCTTTTCCTATTTTTAGATATATAGTCCTTTTTTTAAATTTTAGGCTGAGTCAAAAAACTTTGTAAGACATTTGTAACATTTACATGCAATGACACATAAAAAGTAAAAACAGAACTATTATGGCAACAGTGAATAGGTATATTTTCAATTGTGAATAGCTAAAATGCATGAATATTGAATTAACATTCTTTACTTAAAGCTTTAAGTTAGATAAACGATTCATTACAACCTAACCAGGTTACTTATAATTTGAAACTTCGAATTGTCAACATAAATGAATTCTAAAAGTTAAATATCAGTTACCCAATACTCAAAATATATTAAAATAACTCACCTTATAAGTTGTATAATAGTGAAAAATGAAGAGTGTGAAACTTAACCATTAATTAAACAGGAATGTATCGCATTGTAATAGTAAACAATTGACAGCCGACAGCCCACACCTATTATTAAAGATTACGATATTGATTAAGTAGTCGTAGTAATTTGCAGACTTTCCAGAAATAAACGCCGCGATGGCTGGGAAACTCGAGCCAGATGACTCACATTTTCTGCAGTTAAGAGATTACAAACGTTTACGTGTAGGGCTTTGAACGACAAATAAATTCTTAATGTAATCGTAATCATAAGATTGAACATTTTCTTCCATTCCATTCTATCAGTTTTTAAAGTTTTCGTACTTTATTGTTATATTTCGATACAGTCTTCGAGTTTGTTACGGTGCGACCAGTTCAATAAGTTTGACGGTAACAAATAATTCAACTGAGACAGCGTCTATATTTTCTGTCTGCTCTTCGGCTCCTCTGCAATTTATTTATTCATTTTTTGTAAAGAATATGTGATTTATTTGGTAAGTTAAAATTTATTTCGGATTGAAAATATTTTTTGAAACTTCTCTAATGATGATGAGTACGATGAATAACTGTTAGAGTTAATTTTTTTGTAATTACTCTTAAAATAGTTAGCTATGTCTTAATTTTCATTTATCCCCCTTTTATACTTACTAGACTTAAAATTCGGACGAAAGCAGTGCGAGATCTAATTAAATCAATTTATGTATGTAAAATCTAAAGAAACAAGCATTAGTAAATGCTGTCAAACATAAAAAATATTGTCAAACATTAAAAGAGATTGTCAGCATATGTTTTTGTAAAGAGTGTATTTTAACTATATTCATTTGCTCGACCTCTTTAGTATAAATGATTTTTCATTTTAAATTCTTAAAGAGATGCAGTTAACATTTATATATATTGGTAGATTTTTGTTTTTTTCTTTGTTTTTACACTGTTGTATGCATAGGCGTAGCGTAAAAGACATTCTTTTTTAGTAAAGGGGGCAAAAGGTTTTCTTTAAAGGATATCTGGAATATTTGATAAGTTACCTAGAGTTGGTGATTATTCTGTCACAGATCGCGATACGGAAGTCTCCAATATGTATACATAATGAAATTTTTGCTATGTGTAATGATCTGCCAATTTTTTAACCATTATGTGTCTTTTGCAATCTCATTATTCGTAACGTTCTTAAAAAGTACTTAAAGGTACTTATTTTCGTTTTTTCAAAGCCCTTAAAGGTGCTTTTTTGTTTTTTTTAAACAAAAAAAAAACTTGCTCAATTTTTCCCTTTCAAAAATGAGAATTGTTTCTTTACCATGTCTATTTTCGTCACCTATTATGCAAAAGCGTGCTTTTCACATTGTTAAATTCAACATTTTAACAATTCATTCGCCCACAAACCATTTTGGCTTCATTTGGTCTGTAGCGTAAAAGTGCCAATCATTTTACATGTTTGATAAAATACTTTGTATTCAGCTGGCCAAATTTTTAAAAGCTGTTTGATATGAAAATTAAGTAGTTAAATTGCTATTTCTTAATCACCTAACTGTACTGCTATTCTTTGTCCAACTCAAATGTTTGTTTTTATTAGTTTAATATAAACTATGGAATGGACAGAGTCATGGATTTTGAGGCTGGTGAAAAATTTACTTGGATATACAACTGTTGCAGTACCTGGTGCTTTGCTAGTGTATTACTCAAAAAAATCAAAATATCTTGACAATACAGGTAGGTTTATTAATGATTTTAAACCTTTTATATTATATGAATAAATGTTGCATTGATTCAGTTGCAAGGGAGCCGTCAGCGGGGTACAAGAGGATTATAGTGTATCTACCACTACAAATATGCAATTCACCAGTATATAAGACATGTTAACTCGATTCTATGGTGGGATACTTTTTCATAGATGAAGGTTGACATTGTCGATAACAACTCTCTCCCCACATTGGTGACCCGGTAGTGATGTGGACGCGCCTATCTTGGCAGCAATGCCCACTTCGATCTGGACTTGCTTCGATGGATGATCCACATTGAAAGGTTGACTTGTGACTGTGACATTATCCTTCTCACGATGTTACTTCTCAGTCTCGATCATGAACAAGGTATACACTCGTCTGCTAAAAGCAGCACAGAAGCGGCAACTACCATGAACTTAATACTGCTCTCACAATCAGCACTAAAAAAGTACGGTGATCTTAATCCAGCTCTCCCGGTTTCTCACAAAACAGCAATGAATCAGCTAGTGGTATCCGTTCATCGAATTCTATCACTGATATTATTCTAGTGGGGGAGTACTCAGGCGTCTGTCTAGGTTTTTCTGAGAGGTACCTATTTTGTGAAAAATTAAAAATTATATTAAAAAATCAACACAAAAATATGGATTTATCGTTTCTTAAGGGATACAAAAATAAAACTTTAAGAAAAAGTATTTTGTGAAACTACCGTTTTTCCTAAATTTGAATTTGGGAAACTACCGTTTTCCTAAAGTTGAATTTGTGAAGGTACCACTAAACGGTAGTAAATTCGGCCTGGACAGACCCCTGGTACTGTAGTGTATCTACCACTACAAAAATGCAATTCAATAGTATATAAGACATGTTAACTCAATTCTATGGTGGGGTACCTTTTCATAGATGAAGGTTGACATGATTGATAGCTACCATCGGCCCACAAGGGTGCAATTGCACCCCCTTGCCTTTTTTTTCTTAACCAATAAAGGGATACAGAAAAAGAATTTTGTTATAAAAATTTTTTATTAAAAATATTTTTATTCAAAACCAAATAATTAAGTAATTATTGATACATAACAATTATAAAATTGTGTATAAATTAAAAAAAGTGAGACCAGGTAAACATAGAGTAAATCATGAAGCTCAAATGTTTTGAACTGAATGAAAACAAGTTATGGCAGGATTCGACACTGAGGAAGTAATTTTGCAGTAATTAATTTGAATCTTGAAACAGGGTTGGGTTTTTGGACGCCCTAAACTGGTTTTGATCCATGTGGGTTTTACTGCCTTAAAGTGTCTTAAACCTTGAACATTGGTAAAGGGTAAAAATTCTATATGTTTAACCATTGTACACATAATAATTACATATGTAAATAAATATTTTAAACTTTTTATACAATTTGCTTAAACTTATTAAAGGAAAGTAATAAAATAGGAAAAGATTTATAAGTTTTGAAGCTCCACAATTCATTAAACAGCAAAAGTGAATGCCTTTAAATCAGTATAAATTTGCTTTTAATACTGATGAATTATGTTTTTGCAAAAAGATAAATAATGCAATATTAAAAATAATAATAAACTTCTTTAATAAAACCAAAACTTGTCTTCATTTTATTTACACAATATTTTTTTAAAAATTGTGATATAATTTGAGTAAATAGGTTTTGGACATGCCGGTTTAAACCGTGGATTAATCCATTCTGTCCAAAACCTTTGCAACTCTGCATGAAATTTTAAAAAAGCATTTGAAAATTCATGGTTTCACCAGACTCACTTGTGTTTAGTGTTTTATATTTCTGTTTAGTGTTCACAGATCTGTTTAGTGTTTTATTATTTCTGTCTTTTAAGAAAGCACTTAACAGAGTTACTTGTCAATCTTTTTTATAAGCATCAGCCATAAAATTTACACCACTGGATATTAATTGAAATAATTGTCTTTTAACTTAACTAAGCTGAGTAATGTTTCAATATGTAATATTAAAATCAGTTTAAAAACTGAATGAGGTCTTCTACTGTCATTGGCAGACAAAATAGATGGATTTCATCAATTTTTCCTGCCCTCATTTAAAAAACCCAATATTTTGCTTTGCTTCATTTAATGAGTAAGGGTAAATAAATTTGCTCCAATTATTTTAATTTAATATGGAAATCTCCTATATTTTTTTTTGCTTTGCTTTACTTCGCTTGATGAGTAAAAGTAAATAAATTTGCTAAAACTATTTTAATTTATAATTTGATATGGAAGTGCACTATATTTTTTTTGTTGCTTCGTTTTGTCTGAAGAGTAAAAGTAAATAAATTTGCTAAAACTATTTTAATTTATATCTTAATATAGAAATGTACTATATTTTTTGTTTCGTTCCATTTGATCAATAAAAATAAATAAATTTGCTAAATTTATTTTAATTTATAATTTTCTGCAAATTATTTTAAGGTGTGTATCAATTTTAACAGCTAAGTTCTTTTCTTTTTAATAGCTTTATCTAGAAGAGCAGCAAAGAGTATGTTTAAATTTTATTTTAATATTTTAAATTATCAATATTATTTGAATTTTATGCAAAATTTATCTGAACTGTTACTAATATTTCTCTGATAACGGGCTTCCCAAAAGATGCCAATTATAGTGTTAGAACAATTGCAGATATAAATTCAGGAATTGATGTTTTAAAAAAAATTGTAAAAGTTTATTCTTAAATGTGATGTTGGATGTATTAATAATATGTGTATAGAATTAATTATAATATATTGAAAATTAGATAACAATAAATGCAGTAGTTTTAGAAAAAATTATAATTGATACATGGTCAAATGTGAATATGCAATTGATGTTCATTTATTGAAAATGCAGAAAAAATAATTCATAATTGCAGCAATGCATAGTTTGTCTATAGTAAGAACTCCTCTAGCCATTCGTCTGAACCCTTGACAGTGACTATGGTAACGAGGTATAACTATTTCAAGTAGGGTGTGGGGTCATTGTTTAGGACAGGTTCAGGTCGGTGAGAGAAAGAGTATCATTTTTTTCCCTTTCTACTGTGTTAACTATATCTGAAAAGACTACCCTCTCTGAAATGCGTTACTCTTGCTTCCATTGTAGCAGGCAACCTCAGACTTTGTGGCGGGGGGTGTTCTTTCCCTAGACTAACTATAAAGTAGTTTATTTAAGGTTGTTTGTTTATTTGTCGAAGCATATAAATAATTTTTGAAGCTTTATATAAAATAATTCATTGATTCAAAAATATAAAGAAAATAATGAACTGATTTATTGTTGCAACTGTAGTGATACAGTAGCGACGTAATTATGATTATTTATCTGAAAGTTTATATGGATTTTCTTTTTCAATAATTGCTAAAAAGGAAGAGCAAATAATGAAAGTTGATATGTTGCAACTGCAATAATGCTTCAGGAGTCTGTCCAGGGCAAATTTACTACCGTTTAGCGGTAGGTACCTTAACGAAATCAACTTTGGGAAAAACGGTAGTTTCACAAAATACTTTTAGTTCTAAGATTTTCCTCTCCGCCTCCTAAAATTTTGTTTTTGTATGACCTAGTCGAAAATGTTCTCATAATGAAAATAACTTTTAGTGCTAGTACAATTAAATTTGTGTTTTTATTAAAATCAAGTTGAAATTTAACTATGGACAAAGGTTTCTATGGATTTTTAAAGTTGGATAAAATTTTAAGCCCAAAATTTTGTAAAAACAAAATTATTTTTGAATATATGGAGAAAAACATAAAGAAACTTACCAGTCATAAATGGTTTTTATTTGTGGTGGCAATTTTTGTAAGTATTTTCTGATTTTACCATATTTATGTGTTAGGTTTTTAATATAATTTTTAATTTTCACAAATTACGTTTAAAATTTCACAAAATAGGTACCTCTAAATAAAAACTTGACAGACCTCTGTGCTTACATAAGTTTAAAAAGAGTTAAATGATAGGGAAGAGAGTATGCTTTGTTGTATAACCTGATCTTAATTCATTGTAATTTACTTTAATTATTTTTAGATAGCTGTTGGGCGAGATATGTCAAACTCTTTGTGCACGGAGAAGAAGAGACAAGATCATCATCAGAAATTCCTATCTCAAAACCAAAGCATACCAATCTCCAAAAAGCTTTTACGATTTTTTTCTGTTTTTTGGGACTCCAGCTGTCGTACCTAACATGGGGACTGATACAAGAAAAGATCATGACCCAAAATTACCACAACGCTCTCGGTGAGTCGGCAAAGTTCACAGATTCACAGTTTCTAGTCTTTGTCAATCGCTTTCTAGCCTTTATTTTTGCCGGCACGTACGTATCCTTGTCGAGTCAACCCAAGCACGTCGCCCCCCTGTATAAATACTCTTATTGCTCCTTCTCAAATATTTTGAGCAGTTGGTTGCAGTATGAGGCTCTCAAATATGTGAGCTTCCCTACACAAGTCCTGGCGAAAGCATCTAAAATAATACCTGTGATGGTCATGGGTAAAATCATATCAAAGAAGGGGTATAAATATCATGAATACGCCACCGCCATTGCCATATCTATAGGAAGTGCCATATTTCTGTTATCGGGCAAGAAATCTAGTGACATAGCCACAACGACCACTGTATCCGGTCTTGCCATTCTCGTGGGCTATATCGTGAGTGATAGTTTTACTTCTAATTGGCAGAGTGCGTTATTTAAGCAATATCACATTTCCTCGATGCAAATGATGTGCGGGGTTAATTTCTTCTCTTGTATATTTACGTCTATATCCTTGCTGCAGCAGGGAGGTTTTTTTACATCATTCCTATTTTTTATCAAGTTTTCTAGTTTTTTATGGGATTGTTTGTTGTTGTCCGTCTGTTCCACCGTCGGGCAATTATTTATTTTCTACACTATATCGGAATTCGGAGCGGTCATTTTCGTCATAATAATGACCATCCGACAAATAATCGCGATTCTCTTGTCATGTTTTATTTATCACCACCCCCTGACTCTCAGCAGAATTTTCGGTGTTCTCATTGTGTTTACGACTGTTTTTCTGAGAATTTATTTGAATCACCGAACAAAGAAGCCTGCACCATCCCCTACTGTGCAGGAGAATGCGACAAAGGCGTAATTTGTCGAGATCTGATTTGTGTATTTAAACTTTTATGGCTGTTGAAATTGTTGGTATATATACTAAGTTTTTATTTTGCTTATTTGTGGTATGCTATGCATTTTGAGTTAAAGTTGCTTTTTTTGTTACAAATATACATTAGTTTCTTTATAAAATTATTTCTTAAGTTTAGTGTAAATATGTGCAGGGTATCTGCACACCTGGAAAGTAATGAGAAATCATGAAAAGTCATGAATTTCGGTTTTGAACAAAATTCGTCATGATTTTAACTATTTGTTTAAAAAAAAATCAGGGAAAGTCATGGATTTAGGTCGCCAAAAAAATCTAATTTTTAAAATGGAGTTTACTCCTCTCCCCTCAATTTCATGGTGTTCTGAATATCTGCATTTGTAACGAAATCCCCACTCAAAGTAATATTTTATTAAAATATAAAATATTTTTATCGTGTTCTTTAAAAAGTTATGATGCACTTTCAAAAAATGAAAGAAAAAAGCATCATTTCTAGAGCAAATTTTCTTTTAAACCTCTGTGATTTCAGAATTTTTGTTATTAATTTTTTTATTTTATTTCTTCAGTTCAAAATTCTAGCTGAAGCAAGCCAGTCATTGGCGAATTTTTTTAATTCCGAAATGAGAACAGAAAAATCAGGGGTATTTCTTCTTTTCTGATGAACAAGAAAAGTATGTATCTTTAGAATATAATTCTGTTGGGAATAAAAATTATTTGCATTTCTATTTTTTTTCAGCTATTTTATTGCTTCAACTCTTTCTTTACTCTGTTTTTTAAATTTAAAACCTATAAATATGAAGATGCAGAGTATAACAGTTTTGGTTATACCTATCATTTCAATTAATGTTATTACAATACTTTTTTAAATTTATTGTTGTGTTTTTCTGGGAGAAAATAATAACTTTGTTAAGTTGTGAAAAATTCTAGGAATTAGTCGTGGAAAGTCATGAAAATTTAAAATGTTGCAGATACCCTGTATGTGTTAAGTTGTTCAGTTGATATATTGTATACTAACGTATTATAAAACCTAAATTATTTTTCTACACAAGAATCTTCCTCTTTATAAGAGTACTGTTAATATAAATTGTAAATATTACTGAAATATATCATTATATAATTATTATGATTATAATTTTGAATAATAATACTAAATTAGTCCGAAACTTTATTTTTAATTAACTGTATGATTAAAGATATGAGTATATTCATGGGGAACATAAACATTCTGAGAATTTTCTCCTGGGGAGCAAAAAGTAAGAGGGTAATCTTTAAAGGAGGAAATAATGTGTAATAACACTTGTCTGAGAAATGTTGTTCTTTCATCATTCTCAAACAGATAAAAAGTTACATTTAGGTGTACTCACCATATAATAAATAATTTATAATTTTTATGAAAGATAATTTATAGTTTTTTCAAGAATTTTCTTCAAACTATAATTAAAAAGATAAAATTGAACAAAAACTTTTTCTCTCAAAAACTGTATTATTTAAAAGTATTGAAAGCTTGTATTTAAGGGATGCGCAACTTTTTTGAGTGAAGGACCACTTGCGCAGCAGGTTGAATAATGAAGGGCCCCAACCTTATTAAGACATGTTGAGGACAAAATGATTATTTTAGTTTTCTGAGGACTGAATTTTTTTATTGGTCAGTGGATGACACTTAATATGTTAATACAGTTTTTTATTCAAATATGAATCAATTAATTAAATTTAGTTTCATATGGGAGAAAAAAATGTACTTATTTAATTAAAAGTAACTAAATTAAAGTTTGTCTTTGATGACCTAAGTAGGAATTGACTTAATTTTTTTTTTTTTTTTTGTATTATTTGCTCTTTTTTTTTTCTATTTTTTTTTTTTTTTTTTTCATTGTGTTCAGAAGCTTTTTAAGGCTGCACATCAACATTCTGTAGGCCGCAGGTTGTGCACCCCTATTTTAGTGTATTTATTTTGCAAAAAATAAATAAATAAAATAAAAAAAACTCTTACTTTATTGATAAAAAGTTTATAATATTTTTAATCAAAACAATACTGTTTAAAAAAATATCAAACAAAATTTTACACAGTTTGAAAAATTACTGTCAAGTTGAGCTTTCATTTTTTTAGTATTTTATTTATTTGACTTGATATATTGGTATTGATGCTTTGTCTGGTTTTGATGTTATGGGCCTCAAATGTCTATTTTTTTTCTGTAAATATCCAGTTCCTTTTCCTGTATGTGTTCATCTATGGGTACTTAAACAAAATTAAGTACTCAAAATTGTTTAAGAGAACAATTTTGAATGTTGTTTTTATGTAATAATTTTCAAAGTATGTTGGTTTAGTTTCTTTTTAGTTACTTTATCAACAATCTCACGTAGACTGTAATAAAGTTTTAAAAAATATGACCAAATTTAGTACTTGATTATTTTTAATATTTGAGATATAATTTCATGTGCAAAAATTATTTTAATGTTTTAAGATCAAGAAAAATATTTCGCTTTAATTTTAATTATTTTGTCTTAAAAGTAATTTTATGAAATGCATTAATTTTTAAATAATGTGATCAAATTTATCAATTGTTTGTAATAATATTTATTTTATTAAAATTCTTATGTAAAATGCTATTCATTATATGTTTATTGGCTAGAAAAATATTCTCGCGAATATGTTCCTCGAAAAGAATATCCTTGCAAATGTCCTTGAGATTTCAATCGATATGTAATTTTTATCATTATAAGCCATTTAACAGGGTGTGTAACATTTTTAAGAAGTGTTTAAAGTTGCTTTATTTTTTATTTGTTTTTTGAAAGCCCTTAAAGGTGCTTTTTTATTCAGGATTTGTAAAAATGGGTTAATTTTCTATCTTCTAGAAAGAAATTTTTTTTTGCTGTGTCAATTGTTGTTCTAATTTACAAAAAATGCATAATTTTTTTCAATTTTCTCTGCAATATTTCTTAGAAACTTGTTATTTTATCATGATTATATTAAGTTTTTGAAAACGTTCTTGAGTTTTATTGATTTTATGTTTATAAATTAAGAAATTTAAACAATAGGGAAAAAAAATTATTATTATTGCACAGATCCTCATTATGATTATTATTATTATTTTTGGAAAGTGGTTCAAAATATTTTTTGAGTGCTTAAAGAGTACTTAAAAGGTGCTTATTTATTATTATTATTATTTTGAAAAATCTGGCTACGCACCCTTTTTAATGATGTCAAGTGGAAAATTTCATTACAGTAGAGCGCCGATTATCCGAACTGCTCGGGACCGAACGTGGTTCGGATAATTGGAAAGTTGTTTAAAATCTAGTCTAAATGATTATTATTTATGCACTAACTTCCCTTCACACTTTTTCTTGGCTTAGGACTGGCAGTACTAGGTATCTAAAATAGCTCTGGCGTGTTTAAAAAAAATTTTTTTCAATTTTTATATTTTTTTTTATTTATTATTTCTTTAAATTTTTTTTTCATTTTGAATTATTTTTATCATATTTCAGCTTTTTATAATTTTTTTTATCAATTACTGATTTTACCGTATTTTTCTTTATTTTCCATTGCAAAAGAAATAAAGCAAAGACTTTTGTTTCAAAGAAGATGATCTTTTTTGAGCAGCCATATCCCTTATTGTTTTTAAATAAATCAACTGAACTGGATCAACATCATTTTGACGTTTTAGCCAATTCATTGCAATATCTAATGAATTGCATGCTAATGATATGAGAAGGTCCACTATCTTGAATTTGATCACCTACTTCTTCCTCTTCGTCTGTGGAGATTTTCATTTAAAATTTCAGCAACAGTTTCATCATCATTTAAAATTTGAAATCCTGAGTCGTTTTCAGTGTCTCGACACCAGTCTTCTATTTCTTCTGCTGTATAACCTGGCATTTTTTCATCGGGAAGATCTACTGGTTCAGAAATTTCAGTTTCGTTTATTTTTTTGTTAAGAATTTTATTCCAAGATTTAAGATTCTAAGCACTGTAATCACTAATCATTAACCATAAGTGACAAGTACCCATCCCGCAATTGTAGAACTTCAGCACACATCTATCTATTCATAAGTTCCTTCCTCATTTCAACCATTGTAAACTGTCAAATTGGCGTTCGCATTCTTGGAAGATAATTTTCAGTTGAAGAGGGCGAAAGGGGTATGTAGGTTTAACTGTATAACAATACATGTATGTATTGACTACTATAAAAAAAACTGCTAAAAAAAATTTTGTAAATTAAATATGGTCTTCAGATATAGTGGATATTATTTATTCTCCTAAATTTAGAAAATTTGTCGATAAGTTAAAAAGTATTCTAAACTTATAAAAAAAAAAAGCGAATTCGGACATGGTTCGGATAACTGGAGCGTTCGGATAATCGGCGCTCTACTGTATGTGAATTCAAATATAGAAGACTGTTTCTGTAAAGAGTGGATCCAAGTCCAAAAGTTTATTACTGAGCATTTTACACCTTTGTGTGATAAGACAAAAATTTATTAATCATCTTTGAAAAAGTTAGGTCTTTATTCTATTATTAATAATTATTTATTTCATATTGCAAAGATTAAATGCAGTGTTCAATGTCTTAAGTTAAGAAATTCTTTTAAATAAGTTACCAGCAATTCTATTTAAAAATTACTCATGAGCAAAAATTTTTTTATCATAAATAATCCATGCAATGAAAATACAATATGTTAAATTGCATTTACTGAGGTGTGTTTTTTAGTGTTGATCTGAAAAAGGTATTATTTTCAATATTAAAATAAAGGAGGAATATATATATATAGTTAACTCTTGCTACTACGATATTCAGTACAACTATAACTTCCTTCATTACGATAATGTTTTGTGGTCCCAGCGAATATGAATTAATATCCTGCGCCTTTCAATAATATTGATATTCTCTGAAGCAATAAACCCCTGTGAAATGATTTTTTTTTTCCATATTTCAAATAATGTGAAAAATATTATTTTATCTTTTGTAATTTTTTTCCATCTTTCAGAGAAATCTCACTGATGACCATCCCAAGAGCTCTTAAAATTGCCTCCCTTATCTCTTAAGAAATCACAGATGTAACATTCTCTTCTGATTTCATTTCCTTCATGTTAAAAGCTGATCATGAGTCTCAAATGATCACAAGCACCAGAAGGAGAATTTTTTCTGTAGAGGGTGGGTGGGGCAACATTCTCATACGAAAATCATTTTCGTGCTTTGGCTTCAATGCATACTTTATTGGTTGACTTAACAGTCATAAAAATGAACAAACAAAAAAAAATATTGGTTTATTTTCAATAAAAACGCTTTTCAAGTATGTTTACGATCTTATTTTCTGAATTTATTTCAATTGTTTTTAATATTTAACCATAATTAACTCTCTGCAAACTAATTTCTTACATAATATATAAATATATTTATAGTTAATATATATAATAGCATTTACATTAACAAAAAATCTCATTGTGTTCCCAAAGTATGCAGGCCCTCGATATAACAATGTATCCCTCTACGGCAATGTATTTATTTGGTCCCCAAAATATTGTTGTAGCGAAGTTTTACTGTGTATATATATATATACTTTGTAAAAAGTGTTGACTAATTCTAATCACCAAGTATTTAAGTATTTTTAATTCTAATTTGGATCTCCATTTCTTATGACTGTGATATTTCTTTCAGTTGTTATTTTTTTAGATATATTTTATCGAAGTAAAATTTTTTGACTGAATGCCCTGACTTCATTATTATTTCAATTTAAGAAAAATTATTAAATGTTTATGTGTATAAATGCATAAAAGTTATTTTAACTAAGAAAAATTACTTTAAAATTGTTTAATGAGTGTATTTCTTTTCTTTGTACTGTGTCAATAACAATTTTACTAAACTTTTTAATCACACATTAAATTCTCTTCTTTAAAATTTAAATATTTCCCCCTTTTTTTGTTTTAAGGGGGGGGGGGGGCACAAAGCAGGAAAATTTAGGGAATTTTATCAATCTGCATAAAGTCACTGTGTGTAGCACTTTTAAAAAGTGCTTAAAGGTTTTTTTTTTATTCAGGGTTTGTAAAAAGTGCTTAATTTTCTATCTTCTAAAAAGAGATATTTTTCTTTGCAATATTTATCAGAAACTAGTTATTTTATCATGATTATGTAAAATATTTGAAAATATTTTTGAATTTCATTGATTTTATGTTTATAAATAGTCACTTTAAATATGAAGTAAATTTAATTGACTGAAAAAAATAATTTGTTCCACTGCACAGATCCTAATTATGATTTATTATTAGAAAGTGATGAAAAAGAGTGCTTAAAAGGTACTTATTTTTTGTTGCTACTCATCCTGAGTCAATAAATTTTGAGTGAACCTTAGACTTTTTTTTCTTAAAAACTTGTTTCTGTAATAACCCCAGATATCAAGAGATTTGTAATGTATTTTATGTTTAAGAATAAAACATTACTGTAAATTTTTTGCCATGAGGTACAAAATTTAGTAAAATTAGCCTTTTTAAAATCAGGGAATTTCTTTTTTGAGTGTCATCCTGTGGTATGTGGTATTTTCCCTCACTTGCACTGTTTGTTAGAGGTGTTATGTAGTCTCTGTTTACTCCAACTTATCCAGATTATTCATTAGGAATGTTATTGTAGTGTATCTACCACTGGAATAATACAATTCCAATTCACTAGTATTTAAGACATGTTATCTTCCTAAATGAATTATCAGATTTGACTGTAATAATACTGAGGCAATTCTGCCAATACTCGTATCTTTTCCACAACCAAATGCCAATAAGTCACAATCTCTCAATGATCAGATGAAGGAGTGAGAGGCAAGTACTCTAATAAATTTCCTGTCAAGTCTTCCTAAATGAATGTTGACATTGTCTATAGGACTCTTCCCATATTTCATAACTTCAATATTTTCCGCTGCTTTGTCCAGTCCTACTGCTAACACTATAAAAGTCACATCATAAGATAGGGGAAATAAAATTGTGTTTCATATGTACATTTGAATTCTCCGTGTGTTGTAGTTGGTGAATTTATATTTAACAAATTTTCTAAATGAATAACCTTGTACTATGACATAAATTTTGTTACAATTAAAGGGGGGGGGAATTATTCACAGAGTGGAGCTAGTTAACATCTAAGGTACATAAAAGCTGAAAACGATGTATTTTTAAAACTGCTCAAGTCACCTGTATCATCTTCGTAATTCTAAAAAATTTATTAAAAGATTTCTTTTATAAGTGGAATATTTTCATTACAGTTTAAGAGAAATATAAATTTTTATATTTTTGCTGTATTTTCTAATTTTTATTTTTCAAATGACGCATGTTAAAAAAAAATCTCATCAAACGAGGTAACAAAGTTAATTTTTCTTTCCATAATTAACTCCTCAGATTTTTTTTGATGTTAGAGTTTAGCAGCCAATTTTTTTTATAGTCCTTAAAAAGAATGTTGCTTCACTTGTCCGCTCTCAACAAGCATTTTTTAAAAAAAATTTCTTATAAATTCAAAGTATGTATTATCTAATAAGTATCCTAAGTAAAAAAAAAAAAAAAATTCTTCTCATTTTTCAGGGTGGTCATAGAACAGTGAAAAGTTAGGAAATTTGGGAAATGACTATCTCCTTGAATGTTTTACAAAATTTATCCCCTCAGCTGTTTATTCAATGGGATAGGTTAAATTTCATTCTTAATAGTAAAGAAAATTTCAGAATTTTTTTTTTTATATTGGTATGTATATTTAATTTCTTTGTTTGTTTATCATAGTTGTGTTTTTATTATTTTTTGTAAGGTTTTTTTTTATGTCAAAGCAAAACATATGCCTTTTTTTCCTTTGTCTTTTTTTTCTTCTTCTATTTAGTCAAGAAGAGACATATTTATTGCTTTGTTTTTATAATGAAACAACTGTTTGAAAGTCTTTGATGTGTGTTTGTTTAATTCAGTGAAACTGCAGTAACTCGAATAACGGATCAATAAAGAAAGCCAGAAAAGCAAAATTCGACTAAAAAAAGAATTTTTTGTTTATATGTTACTGCAAAAGAATGAAAGCCGTTAATATGCACATTACCTTGCGAATCTGCAGATTTACTAAGGAAATCCATTTTTTATTCATTTTATAAACGTCGTTGAACAGCCGACCCAATTTTGGGCTTACGACTACTAATGTTCAACTCCGTATCCTTGTAATTTTGAACCCAATCCAGAAGACAAAGAAACTCCTGTATCAGTACACCCAGAGATATGATTTGCTATGGGAACATGGAGGACTTTGAGACTCGACAGATTTAACGTGCATCAGTCCCCATTTACTACACGGAGAGTTTTCGGCCGGCTGGGATCGAACCCATGACCTCTTGGACATGGGCCCAGTGCCCTACCAACTAGAGTTTCCCGCAATTTACCTGTAGATTTACTAAGGGAATCCATTGAAGAGTCTAGAGTTTTCTGCAGTTTACCTAGGCAATCTGCAGATTTACAAAGGAAATCCATGAACGAGTGGAAAGTTTTCCACAGTTTACCTAGGTAATGTGCGCAATAACGGTTTCTGTTCCGTTAAAATGTTTTTTTCTTTCACTTTATCAACTGATTTCTTGAATGTTTGATAATATTTATTAACTTGATTATTTTAATATCGAAAATTAAATCAATGACAATGTTATGTTAATTTCCTTTACTGTAATAACGTTTTAAACAGTTTGATTGTGATTTTAAAAGTGGTGAATGATTGATTCTATCAACTAATGTTTTGATTGTATTATTATTATTATTTTTTAGATGGAGAAAAATTAATAAATAGACCTTATTTTCACTTTAACCAATACCTAGTAAGGTCATATGTAAGAATTTAAGAAATGGAAGAAAGAATAATTGGCACTTTAATGGATTAGTCTAGTTAATTTGCACACTAGCTAAATATTCTGATGAATAACTGATTTATGCATTTTACAATTTATCATTATTTTTTTAAAAAATTACAAAAAGTGGGAAAATGTCGTTAAGAAAAGCAAATATTTTTTTTTTTTTTTTGTAGAAATTTCAATATTTTCGTAAAACACGAAAATAAGTACAAAAAATCAGTTTTCTTTCTTAATTCTTAAGAAATATAATCATAATACCCTCCTTAGGATATTACTAATTTTTTAAGAAATATCATGAATTAATTTTTTTTTTTTTTTTGTTAAATGCTTTAACAAAAATAGAATTTAAACATTTTGAAATATGACTGAACTTTTTATCTGATTACCGATTAGTGAAAAACAAGAAAGTAGAAGAAGCAAGCCATTTGAAAATAATTAAAAAAATTATAATTTAAAACTAGTGTATCTACCACTACAAAAAATAAAATTCAAATTTTCTAGCATATCGTATTCGACATGTTAACTCGATTGTATGTTGGGGTACCTTTTCATAGATGAATGTTGACATTGTCGATAACCATTCTCCCCATATTGGTGACCCGGACGTGATGTAAACAACCCTACCTTGACAGAAACTCCCACTTTGATTTGAACATGCCAACTAAGATGAAAAAATCACATTGAACAGTTGACTTGTGACAACGAAATTATCTACCCCCTCGCACTGTTGCTGCTGAGTCTCGATCACACAAAACCAATACACTTGACTGCTAATGGCAACACGGGAGTGACCAGGACCGTGAACTTAGTGCAGCTCTCTGGGCTTCTCACAAAAACAGCAATGAATCAACTAGTGGTATCCATTCATCGAATTCTGTCACAGATATAATTCTGGTGGGGGAATACTATAGTGCACCTGCCACTACAAAAATAAAATTCCAATTCACGGTTTTACCTTATATTTTATGTTCTATAATTATTACTTTTTTCTTCTTAAAAATATTTAAAGAGTATCTGTTTTTAATTTATTTAAATCCCATCACTGTATTGGTGTGTATGGCACTCATTTTTGCACTATCCAACTTTTAAAAATTAGACCAACTTTCATTAAATTAGTAAACTTTAGTATAAATTAAATTCATTTTAACGCCTCCTGAAATTCACCACTAATAGATGCTTGAATCCTAGCTATTTTTTGAAATCTCGCAAAACTAGGTTTCTGGAAGATATGTTGCAAGTTATTTTTTATTTTATTTCATTAAAAATATTTTGATAAATTTGTAATAATTGAAATTGTTTTTTTTTTTTTTAATAATAAAAAACAACTTTTGTGCAATTAATAATCGCCAAATTGGCAATATTTCAAAAAAGTCGCCAAGGGATGGACTATTCTAGGATTTTACCGACAACTTCATTAGGCCGCATTGTTCTGAAATGAAAAGAGGTTAAAAAAAAAAAAACGACTGACACAAATTCACATTTATTTTTCATTCCAAATACAAGCAACGACATTCTATAGATAAATAAAGCCATTTCTTTTAAAAGTTGGCACCACTCGATTAAAAAGCATTTATAGTACAAAATAGCCGGCAAATATTATGCACGCAGACGGAGAGAAATAAAGGCAAAGCTCAATAAAAAATCTGGCAGCAAGGAAGAAAACACAATAATTGCGAGTATAACTGTCGATCACCGTTATTTACAATAAATAGTTGATGGAATTTATATTTTGGGCAATTCATTGAATTAAATACAAAGTGTGTTTAACAAGACCTTGATTCTAGTATTGAAGATGCCAAGTTTTTTTTTCAAAGCAATATTCGAATTCTGCAAATAATTAATTTAAGGACACAATTCGAATTGAATGCTCACACGATCAACCAAAAGGGCGTCAGTATTCCGTAAGTACTGATTGCTACTTATTTTTATTTATTTGAATTTATTTCAGAAAGAGTATTTAGTTTAAAGATTAAATTAATTGTAAAGCTTGATGTTTACAATTGAAAATTTAATTTTCAGAAATTACAGGCAAAGCAAATTTTGTTGTTACGCATAGCTGTCAACTTTACTGAATTTCGTCAGTTTCTACTGGTTTAATTAAAATTCTCCTGGTTCTTGTACATTTTAGAAAAAATCCCTATTGAATTTTCCACAGATTGTTACTTATTAAAATATTTAAATAAGTATTACTAATACATAATGAAGCGAGCCTCGTTTATAGACAAACTTTTTTTTTTTTGAACACCGAAATCAAGCATCACTGGGTGCGGTCAGTGTGTGGGTGGGTGATCAGCCTGCGTAGGGACAGCAGAAGATGCGTTGTAATACTGAACGAGCTGCACTAAGAAATACCGCATCTATCCTAACTGTAAAAAGTGTTTTTGTGGCAAATTTCACTAATATGAATTATAATATTTGCTTATAATTTTTATTCCTATTATTCTTGATTTATAAAAAAATTTTATTATAAATATTTCAATCGATAAGGATTTCTTTCAAATCAAAAACCACGAAAATATATCGCTTTTGCAGGAAAAGGACATTCGAGGAGCTGATCTATTACCACAATACTTAATTAAGCATCGATAATAATTTGTCCCCCGAAACATTCATTTTTACAGAAAGTCCTGTGGCAGAATTTACCTCTCTAATACTAATATCTTTCAGCTAGATACTTTTAATAACAAATTTACATGTTACTAATTTAAAGTAACTGTCAACTTAAAAAAAAAACTTTTCGGACGAAATTTTTATTTAAATGCGCAATATTTTTTCCTCTAATATATGGGCGATATTCTCGCATTTTGTAGGAGGAAAAACACGCTAGTTATTTCTTTTTTCGCATTTTGTAAATCATCATCACATCAAAATAATAAAAAAAATCTGTAGCAGTAACTCCCAATAAAAAGATCGACGACGAATCCGGACTCTTCAAAAAGGGTTTACTAAATGCGTGTTTTGATTGTTGTCATAAATAATATTGCATTTTAAACACTATGTGGAGTAATAACTGTAAATAAATAAAACGAAAATTTCTGTTAAAGAGAAAACGAAAATTTGTTTCTCAAATGAGAATAGAAAAATCTTTTTTCTACCTACTGAGATGCTTTTGAATATAATTCCGAAGAACAAAATTCTTTCTGCCAGAACTTCTGATATTTTTACATAATCTACACCAACATCTATGACTGAAATAATGTATTGTAACAATTTTTTAAAAATTTCTTAAAGAATATCAGTAAATTTTAGAAATATATGTATATGCCCTCATAAAATATATTTTTGTTCCATACTGAAGCCAAGAAAAAAAAAAAAATTATTATCATTCAATGTATACAATGAATTTACATGTTATATACAATGACTATACAAAACTAATTGATCGAACAACACTTTGGCACAATGAGATCTCAAAATACACATTTACTAACACGGAGACAAAAAATGCACGTTTACAACAACAGTTCTTTCGGTAAAATTTTTCTCTATTTCTTCACTCTTCTAGAAATAGACATTTTATCTTTAGTGTAAAAGATTTTCTTAAAAAGATGAGAATAATTTAAAAAAAATTGTGTTCTGGTTTTCACAACGATTCTTTCTATTTCATCTCAGAAAATGGACCACCCTGAATAACTTTTGATGTAATGATCACATTCTAGGACTCAATCTGAATGGTTCCAGGGGTGACTTCAAATATGATAATTGATAAGTGCAGACACAAAAACGCACTTTCTTTGAATAAACAATACGTTTTTTGACGAATTCCGACCTTCAAAATATGGGAGAAGGGAGGGTACATAGTAGCAATCTGGAAAATATAGTCCCAATTATTTGGCTCCAAATTTTGGACACCTTAATGTTAATTTTATTTTCTGCGTATTTCGTTACATCTCGAGAACTTTTTAATATAATTAAAAAATAATTTGCACACATTTATAAAATTTATTTATATAAAGATAGTAATTTCATGTAAAAAAAAAAAAGCTGCATTAAATATTTATTATTTAATTTAATAATGGTCTAAAAAATTTTAAATTTTAAGGAACATAATTTTGCATGGCAGAATACAAAATTCGACCTAAATCGGTCGAATAGTTCCTGAGAAATTGAATTTAAAAATTCAATTTCTCAGGATCTATTCGACCGATTTTGCTCGAATTTGTATTTTGCTATGTAAAATTATTTTCTTTAAAATGGTCTAAAAGAATTGTATACCTTAGCATGAAAATAAAGTTTTTTACCATTATTAAATAAAATAATAATAAATATTCACTAAAAAATTTTTTTTCAAATATACCTTTGGTCAAATGAATTGTGTACAAAACTTTCCGAATTAGCTTAAAAAAATTTCGAGATATATCAAAAAATTAAAATTAACAATAAGAGATTTTGGAACGCTCACCTCTATAATCCGTCGCAAAAAGGTTTTGTGTGACTGAAATATCGTCTACACTTATTAATTAGCAGGTAAACCATTAAATCCTAGAACGTCCGATCAAAAGTTATTCAGGGTGTTTTCTTATTATTCTTTGTACAGTAAGGTATACATTAAAAAATAATAATAATAGACATCACAAGTTTACACGATTTACCCAATCTTTTCCTTCGTTACCATGGTTTCTTTTTGCCGACTGCAGTATATTTTAGAAAGAATACATTGGGATGGGGAGTACGTGATTTACCAAAATCTTAATAATGGAGAAGAAAATGAGTGAAAAAATCGCTTAACATCGAGACGTCATTCTATTTAGAAAGAATAAAATAATATATACGTTCTATTTTGGATTTTAAAATCGTTCAGTTTTTCAGAGAATATGAGCAATTTTAATTAAATACAATGTTATAATCATGACGGTTTGTCAGTTAATAAAATATTAAATATAAAAATTATGATAAATTTTAAATATAATGGTAATAAACCGAGATAGATCAATAAAAATTCCAGTCGTCTAGATATCTTATCTTATGATACAATATATTGTATGAGCGGTTGACTGAGGACTTTGAAGAAAAAAAGGAAGGAAACTACTTCTGGAAATGATTTTGATATTTGTCTATGTTAAGTATTGTCTGTCTAACGAAAGAACTCCTCTTGACAGATTTCTGAAGCGCTATTGGTTATAAGGTGAGGCTGGATTGACTCTTGAGGCCTGTTTATACGGTCTATGTTCATGGATCCGAGATATTGAAGAAATTTCTTTCTCCAAAAAATTGGATGATTCCTAGTTCTAGAATGTCACTGATTGGTCGGATGAAAAACCTGCGCATACGCATTGTTCATATTCAACATTATACAACCATACTTTCATAAATTTAAAATTACTACAAAAAAAAATCAAATTAAATCATAACACAAATATACAATAACAGATTAATTTTTTTGGATTAAAATATATGAAAACGGACAACAAAATGGCATAATCCAGAGCTGTTTTTAAGGATGGGGTCCCAGAAAAGTCTAAAGTCTCATTGCATTAAATGTATTTTTTTTTTTTTTTTTTAATTCTATCTCATTTATTATTTATAACTAACAAGGGCCCCCAGATCCCACTTCTTTCTTCTTTTTTTAAAGTTTTATTCAGATTATTATTATTATTTTTTTTTTTTTTTTTTACATAGTCCGATGCTTTTCACAATCTAATCAAAGTGTTTACAAAAATAAAATAATTGTTACTCTTTACTTTTCTAACAAAAAGAGCAATAAAACGCTCTTTCCACTGATGAAAATATCCCCACTTTCGTAACTACCACCCACAGAGTTTTCAGAGCCTCCTCACTTTACACAGTGAGAAAATGTTTTTACCTTCTTTATATTGCCTTGGGACTCTTTTTTTTTTTTCTTTCCTAACTTCGGAAATATCAGATATCCACAGAAACACTTTTTTGTCTGATCTCTGGTCATAAATTTCTAAGAAGAAAACATTTCTAGGGATGAAAATAGGGGGATGGTCTTGTTAGAATCTGTCTTGAGATTTCCATAGTGCCTTTAAATTGGGCCTCGTTCAATTTTTCTCTCTTACAAAATTTAGATATTTTTTCTAATTTATTATAAAAGCTTTTTTTTTCCTTTAATCATCCTAAATGTTTCAACTAGCCTAATTGTTTAATTATTGTAGTTGATTTTATTTTGTTATTTTTCAAATCAATCGTAAGAGAATCTTTGAACTAGGAATTTCTATATAAAATTTTCGTAGGATATTAAGAAGACATAAATCTTTCACGTTGGAGGTAAGCAAATGTTTTTATTCAATCAATTTTGGTTGTGGTTAGGGAAAACGTGAAAAGTTTCGCAGTTTTTTATATATACATTGTGACTTTTTTGTTTATTTATTTAAATGGTGGGCCACTATTCATTTCCCTCTTTAACTGGCCTGTCTGCCAAAACTCTTGATTTGGTCTGTTCTGGATGAAATTGAGATAACAAATGTAATTTTACTTACTACTAATAAACAGAAACAACATATGATTTTGTTTATTAGAACATTGAATTGAAATGATAATCAGCTTAAAAAATGTTTAAACATGAGAAAAACTCTTGTATGACCAAATGTTCCATGTTTCCCCTAAATATGAAATATGTTTAATTAGTAATATTATATTTCGTACACAAAATTAATTTATTTAGTTAGCTTATGATTTTATTGTTTATTGATCATATTTGTTTCTATTTTTAACTTCTTGATTTTTGTTGTTATTATGTGTTTAAAATTAATAAGGCTTCTCAATTTTATTTTTAATTAATAAGGCTTTTAAATTTCCAAATCAAAGTCGAATTAATTTCTTAAAATTGTAAATCGAAACTACATATAAAATTTTGACAGCTTTGTTTTTATTTTAAACGTGTGCATTTAATTTAATAAAATAAAAAGAATGAAAAAAATATAAATAAATGACTGAATAAAATAAAAACTCCGTTGTCATATCATCTTTTAAACAATTTGAGTATTAATAAATTATTTAAAAATAAAGCAATTTTTAGTTTAAAAGGTAAAAATTTTTTTGATTTGTTTAAAAAGCTAATTATGCACCATCCTTCGATCATGAGACTATTTAATATCTGTTCCTAAGGATCAAAATTCTTTTTTATTTTACTTCATTGTAAAAATGATATATTTAATACTTTCATGTGATATGCTGCAGTTTTAAATACCTAAAAGATGACTGAAATTGTCAATTCAATAAACAATTAATACTTTTGAACATGAATTTAAATAACTCCATACATTTTGTTTGGCTATCTCATTTTATATTATCGCAGTATTTAGAGCAGACAGTTGCTTGTTGGTGTTGATGATATAAGTAAAATAAGCATACAAAAAAAAAATTCAGTTAATGCCTTCAATATTATATTTTTAAACTTCTAGCAAAAATGTAGTAAAAAATAATAAAAATGTCGCAAAAAAATTAATATTAAGTAAAAACGAAACAAAAATGATATCAAAATATGCTGAATCACTAGTGAGGCAGGTGAGATGAATGACATCGAAACCAATTTGATTGAATAATAAAACTAGAAGGTGTTTCTAAAATTCGGAAATTATTCAGGCTTCAATTTTTTTTGTCACAAAATTTATCAGGGGCTATTCGTTAGATTTCAGTATGGGTTATGTTTTTTCTTTGATTAAATATTAAACATTAACAAATATTTGTCTTTTAAAACCTTTCATTCTATAATAATCTTATAATAATTATTCTATAATTGTAATTCTAAAACTAATTGCTATAAAGCTTTAGTGTGTTCCATTAATATATTGAATGTCTTCTATCGGCGGAACCCCGACATTACGATTAAAGTTTATTAAGATAATTACGAATATTATAACCTAAAAACAGACTATTTTTAAAATATTTAATTAGAGGAATGTAGATTTTTCATCGTTTTATCATTATCAATCTTAAATAAGGTTTTATATCAGACAGTTAAATTTGCAGTCCTTGTGTTATATCTGGTCTAGTTTTGAATTTATTTTTGGCGCATATACATAGGCTGAAAATGAATAAGATCAGCCGAATTATGGTTTACTTCTAAATGAACTGAAGATACTTGTTATAAAAATTAGAAATGGTAATTTGGAAAACATTTTTCAAGAATGTCAAGTATCCAAATGACTTAATTTAATAAATTTAAAAAAAAAAAAAATTAAAAAAATATCCGCATGGCAGGTGTGCATATTTGGGGCTGATGATTATGAAATCTAACACAAAACTGTGAGATCGTGGGTTCTATTCCAGTTGATGACAGTTTTTAATTATTATTTCTTAATACTAAAAAATTATTTTCTTATTTTTTTAAGTATGCATGTTAATAACTAATAATTTAACAATTATTTAAGAACTAGAAGGCTCCTCTCCCTGTTCCTTTTGCTCACTAACCGTCGTGGTTGCTTCTGCATTCATTGCAGGTTAAAAGGAAAAACGGTTTATTTCCATTTTCTTTTTCTACAAAAATTACTATTGAATTACCATTTCGTTTTGAAGATGATTAAATTTAGGCATATCAATAAAATTGGTACCAATCAATAAAATTGGAAATTTTCCAATTTTATTTCCCATTTTTTCCAATGGAAAAATGGTACCTGCCGCAGAGTTATTACTCAATAAAGATGGCATTCTCCTCCGAATGAGGTGCACCGAGTTCGAATCCCCGTGATGGCTGATCGATATGAATTCCACACCCGGCTTTTACCGGCCACAGTGCTGACGTGAAATATCCTCAGTGGTAGGCGGATCATGGGTTAGAGTCCCCTTGTTATCAGACTAACCGTGGGAGGATTTCGTGGTTTTCCTCTCCATGTAACTCAAATGCGGGCTAGTTCTATCAAAACGTCCTCCACGAAGGCAAAAATTTCATCCAATATTTGATCCTGGAGTTCTCTTGTCTGATGGATTGGGTTCAAAATTACACTGAGTTGAACATTCGTAGTAGTAAACTCGAAATCGGGTGCGCTGCTCAATGTTATAAAATAAACTAATAATTTGGCCACGATAGCTTGATTGATGGTAGGACTATGGATTCGTGTTCGTAAGAATAGGTGTTCGAATTGAGCCGGCCGAATAATACCCATGTATAAAATGGTGCATGTTAAATCTGTCGGGGTCATAAACTCTTCCAAGTTCTCATAGCAATTCAATACCTCTGGGTACTGATCCAAGAGTTTCCTAGTCTTCAGGATTGGTTTTAAAATTTCAAGGCTAAGTAGTTAAACATTGGCTCAAAATTGAGTCAGTTTTTCAACGGCGATTATAAAAAAAAAACTAATAATCAAATTGTATATGTTCTTGTATTCTTTCTAACTCCTTGCATATTTTCTACGCACCTTCATAATTTGATGTTTCTAAGTCCTACAGATTTTGAGCTGCAAAGCAAAATATGTTATAGGAAATTGGTTTTGATGATGTGATAGAAGATTCGCCTCTCAAAAAACGCGAAAAGTATTGTTACCTTAAATTTTCGATAGAAATAATGTATATAAGCTTTTATAATTAATTTATATGTTTTTGACTGTTAAAATAAAATATTTTTTAAAAATTATTCAAAAGTAAATTTTTTTTCTCTAAATTTACTCATAAAGGGCCCCAAGATAATGACAGGCCCAGGGCCCCTATGAACATAAAAACGGCTCTGGCATAATCTGATGCCCGCTTGTTGACGTCACATAACTTAAGAAGCTGATTGGTTAAAGGAGGAAAGACCTGGATGTGAAAAGTAGAACAAGCTCTACTATCATCCAAGAACTTGGATGATCGTTTACACGATCTAAGTTTAAAGCAAAACAAGTTTCAATCAATCTTCGTCTAAGAACTAGAATCGTATAAACAGGCTTTTTAAGATCTCTTCTTTTAACCGCATGTTTCCATAGCAATAGACAGTCTCAGATGGAGGAGTTCTTCGTTTAGATAGACAGTACCATTCCTGTTAACCTTGATTTCATGAGGTATATTTTTCTCTCAAAAGATTAGTAATTAACGTGAAAGTTAAGAAAAAATTACAACTCAAGTTTATTTTTAAGAAATTAATCATAATCTTTCTAGATAACACAATGATCACGTTGTGAGCCTAATGGCATCAAAATACACTAGAAACAGTAACTGGGAAGTATAGATGGTAAAGAGCATGCTGTGCACCCTACTTAGTGTAGAAAACACCATCCATATTTTTCCTTTATATATATATATAATTTTCGGATATAATCGTGTGGGCTGATGAAAAGATTATATCTTTTATTTTCCGGTTTAAAAAAAAAAAAAAAATTATCCTCTTTTTTATTTTTTTTTTTAAATTAATTTTTTTTCTTTCCCCAGTTGTTTGTTATTATTATTATTCCCCCCCTTTTTTTTCTTCATTTGTCTGTAATATACCTTTGTTTTATCTTCATTTTGAACATATCTTATGAGTTCTATTTACTTGCAGCTTATGCGCAATAAATGATACTTATTGTTTTTCTTAATTTTTTTCTGGTTTTTTTGTATTTATTTATTTTGCTGTATATATATATATATAATTTTATGGGCAAATTATTGTGATTTTGGATTACGAAATGATAAATGTTTGAATGCTCCACTAATTTGTGACATTCGATCTCTAAGAGGGGTTGTATAAATACTTTTGCCATCCTTAAATGCAACCATTTCATCATAGGTTTCTCGCGTGACTTGAGACAACCATTGAAAATTTCTGCCGTTATCGTCTGCTTCTTAATGTCCGTATCAGTTCTTAGGATAGAAGTAGTGGTTGTTGTTCATCGATTGCTGGCTTATGCTCACCATTGCAAATGCCATTGTGAGTTCTACAATCCTGCAAAAATAGAAATATATTCACATAAATAAAGGACCTTACCAAAGAGTGAATCTCCGAACCCCTTTCATGCAAATTCTATAACTGGGTGTTGATCACCAGTTAGGGATAAAATGATCCATTGTCAACGTACTCAATGACTTGCACAAGACAGTAGACTATCGTCCACGCAATATAAATGATTCACTATTCATGTAAAAATGAGAAAACAATGTAGCTTTCAAATCCCATTTCATGTATAAACGTGTGAATCCGAAACGGGTGTATGATGCAGCTTACAATCTCCTTCAAACAATATTGTACCAATCCGAAAGTGTTAATATAGATCTCGATTGGCTGTTCAATCATCAAAAGAATTTACACAGAATGTGTCGCATTCAAATATGTCTGCGAAATTATGTAGCGAGCAGATCAGGATTAAAAGTTAAAAAATGCCCAAGATGAAAATGCAATAAAGCTGATTTTCCAAAAAAATTAGACAACAACCATTTTGCCAGTGGATAAACTAATTTTTTTTAAACTTTAGTTTCATATAAATTTTTTTTTAAATTATTTTATTGGTTGTGAGCTATAAGCTGGAATTTGTATCGTTTTATTTTAAAAAGAAAACGGTGTAGATTTTAGGTTGCTATGACGATGTGATGAAACAATTTGTTTAAATAAATAAAAGACACTGTGCAAAGCGTGAAGGTAGCGGGTTCGAATCCCATTATTACCCTGAATGATATCTTCGTGCTGTCCTTCTCTGTTATTGTGCTATCTGTCTTTCTATTTGACAAAGGTTTATAAGCCTAAGTTGAGCGCACAAACCTGCAAATGTACGTAATTCCAATAAAATCAAACTTAAACAAAAGTGTTATATTCTCGCATTGACTTAACGTTTTGTTAAATCTTTAATTTTTACTTGTGATTATGCCTTTCATATTTTTTGAACGAAGAATTAAAAGATCAACTTATTAGAAGAAAGCGCTATTTTACTTCTCGGTAAGTAAATATATTTCGTTGTTCATATTTTTAAAATGTTATTATTTATATTATGATATAAACTTTCCATTTAAACTGGCTTTTATTCAGCGTTTTTAAATGAAATATTAGTCATTTAAGTTCTTTTTCAACAGGAATTTATTAAGATATAAAGTACTAAATGTGGATGCTTAAGGATTTTTAATAAATCTGATCTGTACTAGTATATTTGTAGTGGTAATATATTAGATCTGTGAAGTTTTCTGGAATTTTTTTATACCTCATATTGAAATGTTAACATTTTTATTTTAATATAGTTTAACATACTGCTTAAATATAAAAGCGTCCTTATGTTTTGAATGTATTAACGTATCTTGGTACAGGATGTTTTTGGATAATTGATTTCGTGTCATTTTGTTATTTTAAACGTTTTTATTTCTAAAAACTATTTTCGAAATAATTTATTATTCATGCAGTCTATATGTGCTGTTATTACCTTAATTATAGTTTGAAATTTCGTTATATAAAATTACAGTTGTCCAAATTTACCAGATAAAACTATCGTAATCCTAACAAATGCATAATGATATGTGGTCTTCGCATATTAGCCTGGTTATAAGAATTAACTTTGTAAAGGGGTTCATTTTTAAAAGGAAAAAATATTTCGTTTTCTTAGAAACTTTTTTTCGTGAAAATATAAAACTATAATGTAATATTAGGTGTATAAATAAGTTCCCACCGTTCGTTACAAGGTAGCATTCCCAGGTGGTTATGTAATAATCCCAAACTTCTTATTGTAAGTTTGTTCATCTGGTAATAACATAACCTTTAAAGTATTAGTGATTCTGTGTTATCATTAAGTAATTGTTTTTGTACTAAAATGTCAAGTTTTGTGCCAAATAATTTGCGGGAACTTCTTTATTTTGAAGAAATCTGCAGCTAAGGCACATAGATTGCTTGGAGAAGCGGCTGTGTTAAGTGTGAGAAGTTGTCTTGAGTGGTTCCAGCAGTTTAAAAACTTTGACGTGGAAGACAAAGAACACAGTGCAAGGCCGAAATTGTACGAAGGCAAGGAGTTGGAAGAAGATTCATCCCAAACGCAAAAAATTTTTGCATGAAAATTGATTTTGCTATTCGGAAACATTTCAATGGGAAGTCCTACCCCACCTGCCGTATTCGCCAAACCTTGCCCTTTCAGATTTTCAACTATTCCGCTCGATGGCACAGGGTCTGTCTGACTTCATTAGAAGAAACCGTGGATATCCTCGAAAGATGATTAATTCTTCCGACATGGTATCCGAATGCTCCCAGAAAGATGGGACAAAATAGTGTCTAGTAATGGAGAATAAAAGATGATATACCGTGTTTTCACAATAAACTGCTAACTTTCGATCTAAAATTTCGGAAACTTATTTGTACTCCCAATATGCTAATTTTCTAATTTTAAAAAAAACTATTGTAATACTATGACAAAACAGTAAATGAAAGAGCCAAATTTTATGGCCTTTTCGAATGTAATAATATTACAATCCAGCACAGTCCTCTATTGCAATACCTGCTAAGGGTTTGAAAGAAGAACCAGGGTAGAGCAGCCACTGAGTATAGGAATGCGTGCGGTCCAAACACTTCGTAGGCCTTGAGGAGGCAGAGGGCCACACCAAAGGATGAGGTGCACATCAGGCGCCTTAACTGCTTTTCGATGCGGCTTCGGCACGGACGGATCTTCAGTTCTTCCGCACAACGGCTGCACACAAAATAATTCTTTATTATGTTAAATAAAACATTTATTTCATTTAGTATAGCTTTTCCAACAGCTAATGAATAAAGAAATATTTGAATTTGTAGTAAATATTTATTATTATTTCATTTCATAATGCTGAATGGTCGAGCTGATGGCAATTCGTGAGGCCGTAAGATGGACAAGGAAGCTCTCCTCACTTCATGCCCTAGCTGACCTAACTCACAAAAACACTACGGTAATTGAAATCTGTGGCATGAAGGTATTACTCTTAATTGGACTAGAGCTCATGTGGGGACACGGGGTAATGAGGAGGCGGATCGGGCAGCCAAGGAAGCCATCAGTCTCGACCGAATGGATTTCACTGTCCAACTTACCCATGTACAGGTCAAGTCGATGATCAATGATTATGTCATGACACGGTGGAAAAGCGAATGGACCAGCAACACTAAGGGACGTCAAACTTTTAATTTTTTTAAAGATCCAAGGGTCACCAGACTGCAGGCAGATTTTTACCTAAATCAATTTCTTACAGGCCATAGCGTGTTTGGTAATCATCAATACCGCCTTTTCGGGAAATCCCCAAACTGTAAATTCTGTGATGAATTCCAGGATATAAAACATCTATTACTTGACTGCCCCGAATTCCAGACATGCCGTGGCACTGACTTTCAAAATAATAATACTGAACATCAACTCTTTTCTAATCAGGCCTGCAGGAATACTATCAAACACATCATCAAAGTGACCCATTTTAGACTGTACTTAAACTATAATACTTGAACTATTACTTCTGTCCCTCCATCGTGCCAACATTTTAACTTTTTACTTATTGATTTTAACTATCGATTTTTAAAACTTTACAACTGCTTTTTCATTTTAGCTATCTACACAACGATGTTAGTTTTATATTTGTTGGGTTTTACATTATTCGTCAATTTAAAGTTTTACTATTTCACCCAAGTTTTAATTTCCCATTTTAAAATTGCTCGTTTTAAAATTTGTTGCTAATGTACTTTTAGAATTGTCTTGCTTTGGGGCTTTTCCCAGGTTTTAAATTTGACTTTTGTACTATTGCTTAATATTTAACTTACTCGCCCGCCATGTTCATGGGCTGTTGCCGTTTATTTTATGTATTTCATGTATTTTATATATCTTATGTATTATATGATTTGTACTGCTTTTTGGTTCTAAATAAACATTTACCCGTATGCCCTAAATTGGGGCAGGTCGGGGTAAATTTTCAATTTCATAATGGTTGAAAAAACTTTTGAATTGTAAAGTATAAATTTTTTTTGCCCCATTTAAAAGGAAATAACTTTACATGGCAAAATACAAAATTTCGGGCAAAATCGGTAGAATAGATTAAGAGAAATCGAATTTTAAACATCTGATTTTATTTGAAATTCAGTTTCTCAGGAACTATCCAACCGATTTTGCTCGAATTTTGTATTTTGCCATGTAAAACTAAAATCTTGCATTTTTTTACTATTATTAAATAATATAATAAATATTTAATTAAGGAATTATTTTTGGATAAATAAATGTGAACAAAATTTTTTCAATTATGATAAAAGGTTCTCGAGATGTAATGCAAAAAAAGAATTATTAAGGGGTCCAAACTTGGAACTCTCTAATACTAACCAAACTATTTTCCCCCTACCTTACCTTTCCCCCTACCATATTTATAGGGACAGAAATCGGAATTCGTCGAAAAACGGGTATGTTTATTCAGATTCAGTGCGTTTTTGTGTCTGATTTCGTAACTTTAAATATCGTATGCACATATTAATTCACACATTTGAGGTCATCCCTCGAGCTATTAAGATTGAGACCCACAAAGATAAGATCCGATCATTACATCAAAAGTTATTCAGGGTGGTCCTTTTTTCCGCGCACTGTACATTGTAAGAGATTGTTTGTTAAACATAATTTTACTTTGCAATAATATGTATTGTATAAATTTAAGTGAAACGTTGTTACCGACTCCAATATCTTTCAGAATCTCTTAGTTTCCTTTTAATGCGTTAGATATACTCATAGCCATAAAAATTAGAAAGAGTTAAGAAGGACACGAAATTTTACATACAGGAGTTGAACAAAATTATGGAAACTCTTTTATAGGGGCAGGGATAGCCTGGTTGGTAGGGCACCGGGCCCACGTCCAAGAGGTCATGGGTTTGATCCCCACTGGCAGAAGACTCGGCGTGTTTTTTTGCCGTGAGGATAACCGTGGGAGGTTCTCGTGGTCTTCCTCTCCATGTAACGCAAATGCGGGTTCGATCCATCAAAAAGTCCTCCAAGAAGGCAAATTTCTCCCAATACTTGTTCCAGAAGTTCCCTTGTCTTCTAGATTGGGTTCAAAATTACAAGGCTACGGAATTGAACATTAGTTTTAATCAATACCTCTTAATTAGTTTCAATCAATACCTCTTAATTAGTTCCAATCAATACCTCTTAATTAGTTCCAATCAATACCTCTGGGCACTGATCTAGGTATTTCCTTGTCTTCTGGATTGGTTAAAAATTACAAGGCTGTACATTAGTAGTCATCAGAGATGGGCATTTGTCATTCAGAATAATGAATAAAGAATGATGAATAATTATTCAAAATCTTCCTGAATAATGAATAAAGATTTATTCATTAGTCAGAAATATTTTGAATAAAGAATAAATCATTCATTATTCTTTATTCAATATCCTTTATTCATTAGTCAAGAATAACTGAATAATTTCACTGATCAACAAAAATGGGCACGGAATACTCTAATTGATTACGATTGTGACAACTACAAATAAAACGTACATGGTAATAAACTACTTGTAGTTATTTTATAAGTTACAAGTAACGATTTCAGATAAAAAGTGATTATGATTACCTGCAATCACAACAAGATGTGAAGTTATATCTAAATATAATTACTATACAATGTATACAATTTATGTAAGTTATCTAAATTTCAAAACTTTAATTATGACAACCACTGATAACAACTCAAGCAATTTAAATGACTAAATCAAACGATATTTAAAATCAATTGTCAGTTTTTATTGTTCTATTCGCGATCGCAACACTCGATACGCCACCTAGCGGGAGACTGTAAATATCGGGCATTAGTTCCCACATAACCATTGGCAATGACGAACGCCATTTTCTTAGCATCAAAAAAGAACCAAAATTTCCCTAAAGAAAAGGTAAAACTTCTTGAAAAAACTAATCAGAACATGCCAAACATTGAAGCAGAACACGCCAAGCATTTGAAGAACAACTTCTCAATAATTTTTACCTTTCTATTACCAACAACATAACATGATCACTTGCTGTTACAGATCTGTGTATTGCGGTAAAATAATTTTTCTGTCTTCAATTCATTACAAGTTAAAATGAAGTCAACATTGCTTTCGTCATTCCAATGATATGTGTTCCAATGAATTCCATACAGAACTGTAATAGTTATAGAATATTCTTTTTCTTCATAGAATAGTATATATTTCTGTATCTACATAATTCAGAAAACAACAATAAAGAATAATCCGAATTACTTGAAAAAGTATCTTTTGTGCTGATTATAAATAAATTTTTTATCGTTTTCTTGGTAAGTGATTTTTAGTTTTGAAAGAATTTCAACTAGAATTCAGCTATTCTGTTTTTAAGCTACATATTAAAATTCATATCGAGATCTTACAATTATAAAATTTTGATGTGTGGTATGTTACCTAAAAGTAATGAAGGGATAAACTATGTATATATTATTTGAGAATAAAGTTTTCAAACAAAGAACATATCATTTTGGAATTCTCCGGACTTATAAATCAGGTAAGTGTTATGATTTTTATAATAAAAAATTTGCTTGTAAATAATTTTTTTTCTTACTTGATGATCGTTCTCTACAAAATGGTTTTTTTTTACGTCTGATTAAATACTATAAGAATTAAAAAAAAGAAACAATACAAAAGTTTTTATTGAAAAATGGGGAATTTTTAAAATCGTTTTTATCCTAAGAATTCTTTATTTTACGTTTTTTAGTTTATAATTTTTTGATAAAATTGTTGTCAAAATACTTTTTTTGAAAAATTAAATGGTATTAAATTATGTGTTTATGTATACTTCTTGCATATTCTAATATTTGAAGTAATATGATTCAGAAAAGTATGGAAGAAAAATTCGGTACTTACGTATTAACCACAGCTACAGATTTGGCAGATTTTTAAGTGCCGCCAATCTACACTTAAAATTTTTGGAAAAAATCTTAAAATGAAACACTTTGTTTAAAATCAAAGTAGTCAATCGGATTTCGGTGGAAAATGGGCCGATATAGAGTTTAGCATAGATTCAAAACAAACTTATCTCTCACCTGATTCTATAGCCATTATGAACTCTAATAAATAAGATTAAAAAAGAAATAACATTTTCAAAACGGACGATTACTAAGATAAAGTTTCATGTTATGGACATTGGTACATTTTCGTTATATTTCACTCCATAAAATATTTCACTCCTAAAAAAATAAAATTGCATCTTGTTTTGTTTTTGGCAAGTCCCAAAGACGCATTTTCGTAACACTAAAAAATGGCGACAAAAAAAGAACGGTTCTTTTTTCTTTTTTTGTTTGTTTGTTTGTTTCGTTTTACTTTAAAATTTTAATGGGCCTTTCATGTTATACCATTAAATTTAGTAAAACTATTTCTCAGGCATTAGGTTTGAACTCTTATAAGAATATACCTATTTTTTTCTCTTTATTTACAAATATTTTTCCGATGTGTTCTGGATGTTCCTTCTCTAAAAAAATAGAGATACCATTTTGTTTTCGTTTGCATAAGAAAGAAAACAAACATTTTTCTTTTTTAAATTTAATCAGCCACAATAAAGATGGAACGTTACAATGCTACATTAAAGACGTCTCCAGTGTAACTGAATGACTGTTCATATGGAAATCGCAGGGATTCGGCACATACAACAACGCCCCCTATAGTTCGTTGCGATCGCGAATATCATTTAAAAAATATTTGAATAAAAAATCCTTTTCAAGTATATTTATAAAATGTTTGAGGAACTTTTATCTTACATAATGCATACTTTTGAGAAATGTTTACATGGCAAAAAAGTGCTTAATTTTTTAAGTTAAAACTTTATTTAAAAATTTAAAATAAGATTATCGTTTGCTTTCCAAAACTATAAGAAATTGTGTTTTATAGATATTAGAGCAAAATTTTAAAAAGAACTTAAGTAACTAAACTGCTATAAACTACTTTTTAACACAACTAAGTATAAGAACTTATAAAACAATAATGTTACGCTGGAGTAAGTTAAATTAACATAAAAATAAATATTCATACTTGTTTTAGTTTTATGGTTAAATTCCTAAAATAAGACGTTTAAGAGCAAACGATGTTTTGCGTCTCGTTATAGACAAAGACATCTCGCTTGCATATTTCGTTGGTTATTCAAAATTTTATTCAGAAAAATTAGTCATGAATAATAAATTTATTCATCAATCATTATTCAAAAATTTTCATAAATTTGTATAATTAATGTTGAATAATGACTAAATTTTCATATGAATAATCATTCAGAATAAATTTATTCTGAGTAAATTTAGTCATGAATAAAATTTTCGTGAATGATGCCCAACACTGGTAGTCATAAACCCAAAAATTGGGTCGGCTGTTCAACGATGGATATAAAATAAAATAAATGGCAGCTAATATGTGCAAGATAGCGTGGTTGGTAGGGCACATGAAAAAACCATCAAAACTTGTTGCTATTCTTATGTTGGAACATCATAAATCAGTCCGAATTCCTACATTGGGATGATGGTGGTTCATGATCGCTATAACATTTGATCTCTAAGATACAATGATGGAAATTTCTGATGGTTCAACATGAAGAAACTTCCAAAACAAGTTGCTATTCTTATGTTGGAGCGATCGACTTGAATCGATCGAATTTCGACTTGAGTAGGAGCGTGAAGTTTTATGACAATGGTAATATTTTTGTTAAAGGTGAATGACTTACCTTATGGGCGAGTGAATGTTAGAGGACGAGATCAATATATTTTTGTTCATTTCTTCATCAGGCGATAAAGTAATAGACTGTAAAGAAAAAAGATCTCGTTCAATCCAAATAAATCATTCTGACAAAATTAAACACATTAATGTAATACTCAATTAATCAGTTACTTGTAAACCTGATTACAAGTAATCAAAATATACGATTACATAAAATCTTTTGGCATGCATCATTATCATTTGACATGCATAGATTGCACAGATGTACAAACATTTGACATGCATGTACATATGCCCATACATATACTGTGCAGATACATATATTGTACTTATGTGTATATACATGTTATCTCAATGTATGCAATATGCCCAATGTATTAAAAGTAATCATGATTGCAAGTGATCATATATTTTGATTACTTGTAATCATAATTACCATCAGTATTCTTTTTTGTTGTGAACCATAATTACCATCAGTATTTTTTTTGTTTTGTTTGTGTTTTGTTCTTTGAATTGCAATTACTTGGAATCACGATTACAGTAGTAATTAAAAGTTTGGTGAATTGCAATCGAGATAAAAAGTAATTAATTACCGTAAAAGTAATTGATTACCGTAATCAATTATTATTATCATGATTACAGCTGTAATCAAAATTATAAAAAAATGTAAACACTATTACAATTAATGGATAACTTTAATTGGCTATTGTAATCATAATTAAACCTGTAATCAAAGTAGTAATCATGATAACTGAAATTGATTGTTGTAATCACGAAAGCTGTAATCAAAATTATGTTATCTTGTAATCATGATTACAAGTAATTGATTACTTGTAATGAAAATGTAATCGATTGCATTGAATAAATTGAAAAATGTAATCGATTACATTTTTGCCCAACTGTCCCACGTACCATCATAATTTATAATTTGTGAGACTTACAATGAGAGGTTTCATGGCAGCTGCATCTTCTGCTGTTGGTATTTTAGTTTTAGATTCTGGTAAATTGAATCGCGTTGGTGAGTGAGAAATAGAATTCGTAAGATATGTTTCAGAACCTAAGTAAATGTTTCATAATTTATGAGACTTACAATGAGAGGTTTCATGGCAGCTGCATCTTCTGCTGTTGGTAGTTTAGTTTTAGAATCTGGTAGATTGAATCGCATTGGTGAGTGAGAAATAGAATTCGTAGGATATGTTTCAGAACCTAAGTAAGTGTTTCATAATTTATGAGACTTACAATGAGAGGTTTCATGGCAGCTGCATCTTCTGCTGTTGGTATTTTAGTTTTAGATTCTGGTAGATTGAATCGCGTTGGTGAGTGAGAAATAGAATTCGTAGGATATGTTTCAGAACCTAAGTAAATGTTTCATAATTTATGAGACTTACAATGAGAGGTTTCATGGCAGCTGCATCTTCTGCTGTTGGTAGTTTAGTTTTAGAATCTGGTAGATTGAATCGCATTGGTGAGTGAGAAATAGAATTCGTAGGATATGTTTCAGAACCTAAGTAAATGTTTCATAATTTATGAGACTTACAATGAGAGGTTTCATGGCAGCTGCATCTTCTGCTGTTGGTAGTTTAGTTTTAGATTCTGGTAGATTGAATCACGTTGGTGAGTGAGAAATAGAATTCGTAGGATATATTTCAGAACCTAAATTAATGTTTCATAATTTATGAGACTTACAATGAGAGGTTTCATGGCAGCTGCATCTTCTGCTGTTGGTAGTTTAGTTTTAGAATCTGGTAGATTGAATCGCATTGGTGAGTGAGAAATAGAATTCGTAGGATATGTTTCAGAACCTAAGTAAGTGTTTCATAATTTATGAGACTTACAATGAGAGGTTTCATGGCAGCTGCATCTTCTGCTGTTGGTATTTTAGTTTTAGATTCTGGTAGATTGAATCGCGTTGGTGAGTGAAAAATAGAATTCGTAGGATATGTTTCAGAACCTAAGTAAATGTTTCATAATTTATGAGACTTACAATGAGAGGTTTCATGGCAGCTGCATCTTCTGCTGTTGGTAGTTTAGTTTTAGAATCTGGTAGATTGAATCGCATTGGTGAGTGAGAAATAGAATTCGTAGGATATGTTTCAGAACCTAAGTAAATGTTTCATAATTTATGAAGACTTAAAATGAGAGGTTTCATGGCAGCTGCATCTTCTGCTGTTGGTAGTTTAGTTTTAGATTCTGGTAGATTGAATCGCATTGGTGAGTGAGAAATAGAATTCGTAGGATATGTTTCAGAACCTAAGTAAATGTTTCATAATTTATGAGACTTACAATGAGATGTTTCATGGCAGCTGCATCTTCTGCTGTTGGTAGTTTAGTTTTAGAATCTGGTAGATTGAATCGCATTGGTGAGTGAGGAATAGAATTCGTAGGATATGTTTCAGAACCTAAGTAAATGTTTCATAATTTATGAGACTTACAATGAGAGGTTTCATGGCAGCTGCATCTTCTGCTGTTGGTAGTTTAGTTTTAGAATCTGGTAGATTGAATCGCATTGGTGAGTGAGGAATAGAATTCGTAGGATATGTTTCAGAACCTAAGTAAATGTTTCATAATTTATGAAGACTTACAATGAGAGGTTTCATGGCAGCTGCATCTTCTGCTGTTGGTAGTTTAGTTTTAGATTCTGGTAAATTGAATCGTGTTGGTGAGTGAGGAATAGAATTCGTAGGATATGTTTCAGAACCTAAGTAAATGTTTCATAATTTATGAAGACTTAAAATGAGAGGTTTCATGGCAGCTGCATCTTCTGCTGTTGGTAGTTTAGTTTTAGATTCTGGTAGATTGAATCGCATTGGTGAGTGAGAAATAGAATTCGTAGGATATGTTTCAGAACCTAAGTAAATGTTTCATAATTTATGAGACATACAATGAGAGGTTTCATGGCAGCTGCATCTTCTGCTGTTGGTAGTTTAGTTTTAGAATCTGGTAGATTGAATCGCATTGGTGAGTGAGAAATAGAATTCGTAGGATATGTTTCAGAACCTAAGTAAATGTTTCATAATTTATGAGACTTACAATGAGAGGTTTCATGGCAGCTGCATCTTCTGCTGTTGGTAGTTTAGTTTTAGATTCTGGTAGATTGAATCGCGTTGGTGAGTGAGAAATAGAATTCGTAGGATATATTTCAGAACCTAAATAAATGTTTCATAATTTATGAGACTTACAATGAGAGGTTTCATGGCAGCTGCATCTTCTGCTGCTGGTAGTTTAGTTTTAGAATCTGGTAGATTGAATCGCATTGGTAATGAGAAATAGAATTCGTAGGATATGTTTCAGAACCTAAGTAAATGTTTCATAATTTATGAGACTTACAATATGAGGTTTCATGGCAGCTGCATCTTCTGCTGTTGGTATTTTAGTTTTAGATTCTGGTAGATTGAATCGCATTGGTGAGTGAGAAATAGAATTCGTAGGATATGTTTCAGAACCTAAGTAAATGTTTCATAATTTATGAGACTTACAAGGAGAGGTTTCATGGCAGCTGCATCTTCTGCTGTTGGTAGTTTAGTTTTAGAATCTGGTAGATTGAATCGCATTGGTGAGTGAGAAATAGAAATCGTAGGATATGTTTCAGAACCTAAGTAAATGTTTCATAATTTATGAGACTTACAATGAGAGGTTTCATGGCAGCTGCATCTTCTGCTGTTGGTAGTTTAGTTTTAGATTCTGGTAGATTGAATCGCGTTGGTGAGTGAGGAATAGAATTCGTAGGATATGTTTCAGAACCTAAGTAAATGTTTCATAATTTATGAGACTTACAATGAGAGGTTACATGGCAGCTGCATCTTCTGCTGTTGGTAGTTTAGTTTTAGATTCTGGTAAATTGAATCGCGTTGATGAGTGAGGAATAGAATTCGTAGGATATGTTTCAGAACCTAAGTAAATGTTTCATAATTTATGAAGACTTAAAATGAGAGTTTCATGGCAGCTGCATCTTCTGCTGTTGGTAGTTTAGTTTTAGATTCTGGTAGATTGAATCGCATTGGTGAGTGAGAAATAGAATTCGTAGGATATGTTTCAGAACCTAAATAAATGTTTCATAATTTATGGGACTTACAATGAGAGGTTTCATGGCAGCTGCATCTTCTGCTGTTGGTAGTTTAGTTTTAGAATCTGGTAGATTGAATCGCATTGGTGAGTGAGAAATAGAATTCGTAGGATATGTTTCAGAACCTAAGTAAATGTTTCATAATTTATGAGACTTACAATGAGAGGTTTCATGGCAGCTGCATCTTCTGCTGTTGGTAGTTTAGTTTTAGAATCTGGTAGATTGAATCGCATTGGTGAGTGAGAAATAGAATTCGTAGGATATGTTTCAGAACCTAAGTAAATGTTTCATAATTTATGAGACTTACAATGAGAGGTTACATGGCAGCTGCATCTTCTGCTGTTGGTAGTTTAGTTTTAGATTCTGGTAAATTGAATCGCGTTGATGAGTGAGGAATAGAATTCGTAGGATATGTTTCAGAACCTAAGTAAATGTTTCATAATTTATGAAGACTTAAAATGAGAGGTTTCATGGCAGCTGCATCTTCTGCTGTTGGTAGTTTAGTTTTAGATTCTGGTAGATTGAATCGCATTGGTGAGTGAGAAATAGAATTCGTAGGATATGTTTCAGAACCTAAGTAAATGTTTCATAATTTATGAGACTTACAATGAGAGGTTTCATATTCTGCTGTTGGTAGTTTAGTTTTAGATTCTGGTAGATTGAATCGCATTGGTGAGTGAGAAATAGAATTCGTAGGATATGTTTCAGAACCTAAGTAAATGTTTCATAATTTATGAGACTTACAATGAGAGGTTTCATGGCAGCTGCATCTTCTGCTGTTGGTAGTTTAGTTTTAGAATCTGGTAGATTGAATCGCATTGGTGAGTGAGAAATAGAATTCGTAGGATATGTTTCAGAACCTAAGTAAATGTTTCATAATTTATGAGACTTACAATGAGAGGTTTCATGGCAGCTGCATCTTCTGCTGTTGGTAGTTTAGTTTTAGATTCTGGTAGATTGAATCGCGTTGGTGAGTGAGAAATAGAATTCGTAGGATATATTTCAGAACCTAAATAAATGTTTCATAATTTATGAGACTTACAATGAGAGGTTTCATGGCAGCTGCATCTTCTGCTGCTGGTAGTTTAGTTTTAGAATCTGGTAGATTGAATCGCATTGGTAATGAGAAATAGAATTCGTAGGATATGTTTCAGAACCTAAGTAAATGTTTCATAATTTATGAGACTTACAATATGAGGTTTCATGGCAGCTGCATTTTCTGCTGTTGGTATTTTAGTTTTAGATTCTGGTAGATTGAATCGCATTGGTGAGTGAGAAATAGAATTCGTAGGATATGTTTCAGAACCTAAGTAAATGTTTCATAATTTATGAGACTTACAATGAGAGGTTTCATGGCAGCTGCATCTTCTGCTGTTGGTAGTTTAGTTTTAGATTCTGGTAGATTGAATCGCGTTGGTGAGTGAGGAATAGAATTCGTAGGATATGTTTCAGAACCTAAGTAAATGTTTCATAATTTATGAGACTTACAATGAGAGGTTACATGGCAGCTGCATCTTCTGCTGTTGGTAGTTTAGTTTTAGATTCTGGTAGATTGAATCGCATTGGTGAGTGAGAAATAGAATTCGTAGGATATGTTTCAGAACCTAAGTAAATGTTTCATAATTTATGAGACTTACAATGAGAGGTTTCATGGCAGCTGCATCTTCTGCTGTTGGTAGTTTAGTTTTAGAATCTGGTAGATTGAATCGCATTGGTGAGTGAGAAATAGAATTCGTAGGATATGTTTCAGAACCTAAGTAAATGTTTCATAATTTATGAGACTTACAATGAGAGGTTACATGGCAGCTGCATCTTCTGCTGTTGGTAGTTTAGTTTTAGATTCTGGTAAATTGAATCGCGTTGATGAGTGAGGAATAGAATTCGTAGGATATGTTTCAGAACCTAAGTAAATGTTTCATAATTTATGAAGACTTAAAATGAGAGGTTTCATGGCAGCTGCATCTTCTGCTGTTGGTAGTTTAGTTTTAGATTCTGGTAGATTGAATCGCATTGGTGAGTGAGAAATAGAATTCGTAGGATATGTTTCAGAACCTAAGTAAATGTTTCATAATTTATGAGACTTACAATGAGAGGTTTCATGGCAGCTGCATCTTCTGCTGTTGGTAGTTTAGTTTTAGAATCTGGTAGATTGAATCGCATTGGTGAGTGAGAAATAGAATTCGTAGGATATGTTTCAGAACCTAAGTAAATGTTTCATAATTTATGAGACTTACAATGAGAGGTTTCATGGCAGCTGCATCTTCTGCTGTTGGTAGTTTAGTTTTAGATTCTGGTAGATTGAATCGCGTTAGTGAGTGAGAAATAGAATTCGTAGGATATGTTTCAGAACCTAAGTAAATGTTTCATAATTTATGAAGACTTAAAATGAGAGGTTTCATGGCAGCTGCATCTTCTGCTGTTGGTAGTTTAGTTTTAGATTCTGGTAGATTGAATCGCATTGGTGAGTGAGAAATAGAATTCGTAGGATATGTTTCAGAACCTAAGTAAATGTTTCATAATTTATGAGACTTACAATGAGAGGTTTCATATTCTGCTGTTGGTAGTTTAGTTTTAGATTCTGGTAGATTGAATCGCATTGGTGAGTGAGAAATAGAATTCGTAGGATATGTTTCAGAACCTAAGTAAATGTTTCATAATTTATGAGACTTACAATGAGAGGTTTCATGGCAGCTGCATCTTCTGCTGTTGGTAGTTTAGTTTTAGAATCTGGTAGATTGAATCGCATTGGTGAGTGAGAAATAGAATTCGTAGGATATGTTTCAGAACCTAAGTAAATGTTTCATAATTTATGAGACTTACAATGAGAGGTTTCATGGCAGCTGCATCTTCTGCTGTTGGTAGTTTAGTTTTAGATTCTGGTAGATTGAATCGCGTTGGTGAGTGAGAAATAGAATTCGTAGGATATATTTCAGAACCTAAATAAATGTTTCATAATTTATGAGACTTACAATGAGAGGTTTCATGGCAGCTGCATCTTCTGCTGCTGGTAGTTTAGTTTTAGAATCTGGTAGATTGAATCGCATTGGTAATGAGAAATAGAATTCGTAGGATATGTTTCAGAACCTAAGTAAATGTTTCATAATTTATGAGACTTACAATATGAGGTTTCATGGCAGCTGCATTTTCTGCTGTTGGTATTTTAGTTTTAGATTCTGGTAGATTGAATCGCATTGGTGAGTGAGAAATAGAATTCGTAGGATATGTTTCAGAACCTAAGTAAATGTTTCATAATTTATGAGACTTACAAGGAGAGGTTTCATGGCAGCTGCATCTTCTGCTGTTGGTAGTTTAGTTTTAGAATCTGGTAGATTGAATCGCATTGGTGAGTGAGAAATAGAAATCGTAGGATATGTTTCAGAACCTAAGTAAATGTTTCATAATTTATGAGACTTACAATGAGAGGTTTCATGGCAGCTGCATCTTCTGCTGTTGGTAGTTTAGTTTTAGATTCTGGTAGATTGAATCGCGTTGGTGAGTGAGGAATAGAATTCGTAGGATATGTTTCAGAACCTAAGTAAATGTTTCATAATTTATGAGACTTACAATGAGAGGTTACATGGCAGCTGCATCTTCTGCTGTTGGTAGTTTAGTTTTAGATTCTGGTAGATTGAATCGCATTGGTGAGTGAGAAATAGAATTCGTAGGATATGTTTCAGAACCTAAGTAAATGTTTCATAATTTATGAGACTTACAATGAGAGGTTTCATGGCAGCTGCATCTTCTGCTGTTGGTAGTTTAGTTTTAGAATCTGGTAGATTGAATCGCATTGGTGAGTGAGAAATAGAATTCGTAGGATATGTTTCAGAACCTAAGTAAATGTTTCATAATTTATGAGACTTACAATGAGAGGTTACATGGCAGCTGCATCTTCTGCTGTTGGTAGTTTAGTTTTAGATTCTGGTAAATTGAATCGCGTTGATGAGTGAGGAATAGAATTCGTAGGATATGTTTCAGAACCTAAGTAAATGTTTCATAATTTATGAAGACTTAAAATGAGAGGTTTCATGGCAGCTGCATCTTCTGCTGTTGGTAGTTTAGTTTTAGATTCTGGTAGATTGAATCGCATTGGTGAGTGAGAAATAGAATTCGTAGGATATGTTTCAGAACCTAAGTAAATGTTTCATAATTTATGAGACTTACAATGAGAGGTTTCATGGCAGCTGCATCTTCTGCTGTTGGTAGTTTAGTTTTAGAATCTGGTAGATTGAATCGCATTGGTGAGTGAGAAATAGAATTCGTAGGATATGTTTCAGAACCTAAGTAAATGTTTCATAATTTATGAGACTTACAATGAGAGGTTTCATGGCAGCTGCATCTTCTGCTGTTGGTAGTTTAGTTTTAGATTCTGGTAGATTGAATCGCGTTAGTGAGTGAGAAATAGAATTCGTAGGATATATTTCAGAACCTAAATAAATGTTTCATAATTTATGAGACTTACAATGAGAGGTTTCATGGCAGCTGCATCTTCTGCTGCTGGTAGTTTAGTTTTAGAATCTGGTAGATTGAATCGCATTGGTAATGAGAAATAGAATTCGTAGGATATGTTTCAGAACCTAAGTAAATGTTTCATAATTTATGAGACTTACAATGAGAGGTTTCATATTCTGCTGTTGGTAGTTTAGTTTTAGATTCTGGTAGATTGAATCGCATTGGTGAGTGAGAAATAGAATTCGTAGGATATGTTTCAGAACCTAAGTAAATGTGTCATAATTTATGATACTTACAATGAGAGGTTTCATGGCAGCTGCATCTTCTGCTGTTGGTAGTTTAGTTTTAGAATCTGGTAGATTGAATCGCATTGGTGAGTGAGAAATAGAATTCGTAGGATATGTTTCAGAACCTAAGTAAATGTTTCATAATTTATGAGACTTACAATGAGAGGTTTCATGGCAGCTGCATCTTCTGCTGTTGGTAGTTTAGTTTTAGATTCTGGTAGATTGAATCGCGTTGGTGAGTGAGAAATAGAATTCGTAGGATATATTTCAGAACCTAAATAAATGTTTCATAATTTATGAGACTTACAATGAGAGGTTTCATGGCAGCTGCATCTTCTGCTGCTGGTAGTTTAGTTTTAGAATCTGGTAGATTGAATCGCATTGGTAATGAGAAATAGAATTCGTAGGATATGTTTCAGAACCTAAGTAAATGTTTCATAATTTATGAGACTTACAATGAGAGGTTTCATGGCAGCTGCATCTTCTGCTGTTGGTATTTTAGTTTTAGATTCTGGTAGATTGAATCGCATTGGTGAGTGAGAAATAGAATTTGTAGGATATGTTTCAGAACCTAAGTAAATGTTTCATAATTTATGAGACTTACAAGGAGAGGTTTCATGGCAGCTTCATCTTCTGCTGTTGGTAGTTTAGTTTTAGAATCTGGTAGATTGAATCGCATTGGTGAGTGAGAAATAGAAATCGTAGGATATGTTTCAGAACCTAAGTAAATGTTTCATAATTTATGAGACTTACAATGAGAGGTTTCATGGCAGCTGCATCTTCTGCTGTTGGTAGTTTAGTTTTAGATTCTGGTAGATTGAATCGCGTTGGTGAGTGAGGAATAGAATTCGTAGGATATGTTTCAGAACCTAAGTAAATGTTTCATAATTTATGAGACTTACAATGAGAGGTTACATGGCAGCTGCATCTTCTGCTGTTGGTAGTTTAGTTTTAGATTCTGGTAGATTGAATCGCATTGGTGAGTGAGAAATAGAATTCGTAGGATATGTTTCAGAACCTAAGTAAATGTTTCATAATTTATGAGACTTACAATGAGAGGTTTCATGGCAGCTGCATCTTCTGCTGTTGGTAGTTTAGTTTTAGAATCTGGTAGATTGAATCGCATTGGTGAGTGAGAAATAGAATTCGTAGGATATGTTTCAGAACCTAAGTAAATGTTTCATAATTTATGAGACTTACAATGAGAGGTTACATGGCAGCTGCATCTTCTGCTGTTGGTAGTTTAGTTTTAGATTCTGGTAAATTGAATCGCGTTGATGAGTGAGGAATAGAATTCGTAGGATATGTTTCAGAACCTAAGTAAATGTTTCATAATTTATGAAGACTTAAAATGAGAGGTTTCATGGCAGCTGCATCTTCTGCTGTTGGTAGTTTAGTTTTAGATTCTGGTAGATTGAATCGCATTGGTGAGTGAGAAATAGAATTCGTAGGATATGTTTCAGAACCTAAGTAAATGTTTCATAATTTATGAGACTTACAATGAGAGGTTTCATGGCAGCTGCATCTTCTGCTGTTGGTAGTTTAGTTTTAGAATCTGGTAGATTGAATCGCATTGGTGAGTGAGAAATAGAATTCGTAGGATATGTTTCAGAACCTAAGTAAATGTTTCATAATTTATGAGACTTACAATGAGAGGTTTCATGGCAGCTGCATCTTCTGCTGTTGGTAGTTTAGTTTTAGATTCTGGTAGATTGAATCGCGTTAGTGAGTGAGAAATAGAATTCGTAGGATATATTTCAGAACCTAAATAAATGTTTCATAATTTATGAGACTTACAATGAGAGGTTTCATGGCAGCTGCATCTTCTGCTGCTGGTAGTTTAGTTTTAGAATCTGGTAGATTGAATCGCATTGGTAATGAGAAATAGAATTCGTAGGATATGTTTCAGAACCTAAGTAAATGTTTCATAATTTATGAGACTTACAATGAGAGGTTTCATATTCTGCTGTTGGTAGTTTAGTTTTAGATTCTGGTAGATTGAATCGCATTGGTGAGTGAGAAATAGAATTCGTAGGATATGTTTCAGAACCTAAGTAAATGTGTCATAATTTATGATACTTACAATGAGAGGTTTCATGGCAGCTGCATCTTCTGCTGTTGGTAGTTTAGTTTTAGAATCTGGTAGATTGAATCGCATTGGTGAGTGAGAAATAGAATTCGTAGGATATGTTTCAGAACCTAAGTAAATGTTTCATAATTTATGAGACTTACAATGAGAGGTTTCATGGCAGCTGCATCTTCTGCTGTTGGTAGTTTAGTTTTAGATTCTGGTAGATTGAATCGCGTTGGTGAGTGAGAAATAGAATTCGTAGGATATATTTCAGAACCTAAATAAATGTTTCATAATTTATGAGACTTACAATGAGAGGTTTCATGGCAGCTGCATCTTCTGCTGCTGGTAGTTTAGTTTTAGAATCTGGTAGATTGAATCGCATTGGTAATGAGAAATAGAATTCGTAGGATATGTTTCAGAACCTAAGTAAATGTTTCATAATTTATGAGACTTACAATGAGAGGTTTCATGGCAGCTGCATCTTCTGCTGTTGGTATTTTAGTTTTAGATTCTGGTAGATTGAATCGCATTGGTGAGTGAGAAATAGAATTTGTAGGATATGTTTCAGAACCTAAGTAAATGTTTCATAATTTATGAGACTTACAAGGAGAGGTTTCATGGCAGCTTCATCTTCTGCTGTTGGTAGTTTAGTTTTAGAATCTGGTAGATTGAATCGCATTGGTGAGTGAGAAATAGAAATCGTAGGATATGTTTCAGAACCTAAGTAAATGTTTCATAATTTATGAGACTTACAATGAGAGGTTTCATGGCAGCTGCATCTTCTGCTGTTGGTAGTTTAGTTTTAGATTCTGGTAGATTGAATCGCGTTGGTGAGTGAGGAATAGAATTCGTAGGATATGTTTCAGAACCTAAGTAAATGTTTCATAATTTATGAGACTTACAATGAGAGGTTACATGGCAGCTGCATCTTCTGCTGTTGGTAGTTTAGTTTTAGATTCTGGTAAATTGAATCGCGTTGATGAGTGAGGAAAAGAATTCGTAGGATATGTTTCAGAACCTAAGTAAATGTTTCATAATTTATGAAGACTTAAAATGAGAGGTTTCATGGCAGCTGCATCTTCTGCTGTTGGTAGTTTAGTTTTAGATTCTGGTAGATTGAATCGCATTGGTGAGTGAGAAATAGAATTCGTAGGATATGTTTCAGAACCTAAATAAATGTTTCATAATTTATGAGACTTACAATGAGAGGTTTCATGGCAGCTGCATCTTCTGCTGTTGGTAGTTTAGTTTTAGAATCTGGTAGATTGAATCGCATTGGTGAGTGAGAAATAGAATTCGTAGGATATGTTTCAGAACCTAAGTAAATGTTTCATAATTTATGAGACTTACAATGAGAGGTTTCATGGCAGCTGCATCTTCTGCTGTTGGTAGTTTAGTTTTAGAATCTGGTAGATTGAATCGCATTGGTGAGTGAGAAATAGAATTCGTAGGATATGTTTCAGAACCTAAGTAAATGTTTCATAATTTATGAGACTTACAATGAGAGGTTACATGGCAGCTGCATCTTCTGCTGTTGGTAGTTTAGTTTTAGATTCTGGTAAATTGAATCGCATTGATGAGTGAGGAATAGAATTCGTAGGATATGTTTCAGAACCTAAGTAAATGTTTCATAATTTATGAAGACTTAAAATGAGAGGTTTCATGGCAGCTGCATCTTCTGCTGTTGGTAGTTTAGTTTTAGATTCTGGTAGATTGAATCGCATTGGTGAGTGAGAAATAGAATTCGTAGGATATGTTTCAGAACCTAAGTAAATGTTTCATAATTTATGAGACTTACAATGAGAGGTTTCATATTCTGCTGTTGGTAGTTTAGTTTTAGATTCTGGTAGATTGAATCGCGTTGGTGAATGAGAAATAGAATTCGTAGGATATATTTCAGAACCTAAATAAATGTTTCATAATTTATGAGACTTACAATGAGAGGTTTCATGGCAGCTGCATCTTCAGCTGTTGGTAGTTTAGTTTAAGAATCTGGTAGATTGAATCGCATTGGTGAGGGAGGAATAGAATTCGTAGGATATGTTTCAGAACCTAAGTAAATGTTTCATAATTTATGAGACTTACAATGAGAGGTTTCATGGCAGCTGCATCTTCTGCTGTTGGTAGTTTAGTTTTAGAATCTGGTAGATTGAATCGCATTGGTGAGTGAGGAATAGAATTCGTAGGATATGTTTCAGAACCTAAGTAAATGTTTCATAATTTATGAAGACTTACAATGAGAGGTTTCATGGCAGCTGCATCTTCTGCTGTTGGTAGTTTAGTTTTAGATTCTGGTAGATTGAATCGCGTTGGTGAGTGAGGAATAGAATTCGTAGGATATGTTTCAGAACCTAAGTAAATGGTTCATAATTTATGAGACATACAATGAGAGGTTTCATGGCAGCTGCATCTTCTGCTGTTGGTAGTTTAGTTTTAGATTCTGGTAAATTGAATCGCGTTGGTGAGTGAGGAATAGAATTCGTAGGATATGTTTCAGAACCTAAGTAAATGTTTCATAATTTATGAAGACTTAAAATGAGAGGTTTCATGGCAGCTGCATCTTCTGCTGTTGGTAGTTTAGTTTTAGATTCTGGTAGATTGAATCGCATTGGTGAGTGAGAAATAGAATTCGTAGGATATGTTTCAGAACCTAAGTAAATAGTTCATAATTTATGAGACTTACAATGAGAGGTTTCATGGCAGCTGCATCTTCTGCTGCTGGTAGTTTAGTTTTAGAATCTGGTAGATTGAATCGCATTGGTAATGAGAAATAGAATTCGTAGGATATGTTTCAGAACCTAAGTAAATGTTTCATAATTTATGAGACTTACAATGAGAGGTTTCATGGCAGCTGCATCTTCTGCTGTTGGTATTTTAGTTTTAGATTCTGGTAGATTGAATCGCATTGGTGAGTGAGAAATAGAATTCGTAGGATATGTTTCAGAACCTAAGTAAATGTTTCATAATTTATGAGACTTACAATGAGAGGTTTCATGGCAGCTGCATCTTCTGCTGTTGGTAGTTTAGTTTTAGAATCTGGTAGATTGAATCGCATTGGTGAGTGAGAAATAGAAATCGTAGGATATGTTTCAGAACCTAAGTAAATGTTTCATAATTTATGAGACTTACAATGAGAGGTTTCATGGCAGCTGCATCTTCTGCTGTTGGTAGTTTAGTTTTAGAATCTGGTAGATTGAATCGCATTGGTGAGTGAGAAATAGAATTCGTAGGATATGTTTCAGAACCTAATTAAATGTTTCATAATTTATGAGACTTACAATGAGAAGTTTCATGGCAGCTGCATCTTCTGCTGTTGGTAGTTTAGTTTTAGAATCTGGTAGATTGAATCGCATTGGTGAGTGAGGAATAGAATTCGTAGGATATGTTTCAGAACCTAAGTAAATGTTTCATAATTTATGAGACTTACAATGAGAGGTTTCATGGCAGCTGCATCTTCTGCTGTTGGTAGTTTAGTTTTAGAATCTGGTAGATTGAATCGCATTGGTGAGTGAGGAATAGAACTCGTAGGATATGTTTCAGAACCTAAGTAAATGTTTCATAATTTATGAAGACTTACAATGAGAGGTTTCATGGCAGCTGCATCTTCTGCTGTTGGTAGTTTAGTTTGAGATTCTGGTAGATTGAATCGCGTTGGTGAGTGAGGAATAGAATTCGTAGGATATGTTTCAGAACCTAAGTAAATGTTTCATAATTTATGAGACATACAATGAGAGGTTTCATGGCAGCTGCATCTTCTGCTGTTGGTAGTTTAGTTTTAGATTCTGGTAAATTGAATCGCGTTGGTGAGTGAGGAATAGAATTCGTAGGATATGTTTCAGAACCTAAGTAAATGTTTCATAATTTATGAAGACTTAAAATGAGAGGTTTCATGGCAGCTGCATCTTCTGCTGTTGGTAGTTTAGTTTTAGATTCTGGTAGATTGAATCGCATTGGTGAGTGAGAAATAGAATTCGTAGGATATGTTTCAGAACCTAAGTAAATGTTTCATAATTTATGAGACTTACAATGAGAGGTTTCATGGCAGCTGCATCTTCTGCTGTTGGTAGTTTAGTTTTAGATTCTGGTAGATTGAATCGCGTTGGTGAGTGAGGAATAGAATTCGTAGGATATGTTTCAGAACCTAAGTAAATGTTTCATAATTTATGAGACTTACAATGAGAGGTTTCATGGCAGCTGCATCTGCTGCTGTTGGTAGTTTAGTTTTAGATTCTGGTAAATTGAATCGCGTTGATGAGTGAGGAATAGAATTCGTAGGATATGCTTCAGAACCTAAGTAAATGTTTCATAATTTATGAAGACTTAAAATGAGACGTTTCATGGCAGCTGCATCTTCTGCTGTTGGTAGTTTAGTTTTAGATTCTGGTAGATTGAATCGCATTGGTGAGTGAGAAATAGAATTCGTAGGATATGTTTCAGAACCTAAGTAAATGTTTCATAATTTATGAGACTTACAATGAGAGGTTTCATGGCAGCTGCATCTTCTGCTGTTGGTAGTTTAGTTTTAGATTCTGGTAGATTGAATCGCGTTGGTGAGTGAGGAATAGAATTCGTAGGATAAGTTTCAGAACCTAAGTAAATGTTTCATAATTTATGAGACTTACAATGAGAGGTTTCATGGCAGCTGCATCTTCTGCTGTTGGTAGTTTAGTTTTAGAATCTGGTGGATTGAATCGCGTTGGTGAGTGAGGAATAGAATTCATAGGATAAGTTTCAGAACCTAAGGAAAAGAATTTACATATTATAAGATGTTTTAACAATATGAAGTTTTAAAATAGCATATTATGTACACTGGTGTAAAAAATTAAGAGAATTTGTAGACTTGGTCGATTATCTCTAGAACTACTGGACGGACTTGAATGAAACTTCATAAGTACATACATTGATACAATACAAAACAAATAACCATTCAACAATTGTAATACACACACATGATCGTGCCCAACACTCTTTGGAGTCAGAAGGTATGAAATTGCCACTGGACAATTCAGGCCAATTGCCACAGGAAATGATACACTGCCTTCATTCAAGCATGAAATCACGTTTCAAGGCTTGTATAACTGTAAGATAGGACCACACCCACTATTAACCCATTTTTGTGATTTAAAATTTCAGGTACTTTCTTGTAACTTGAATTCACAGTTATTCTGATTGAACCAACAGAATCGAACGTCGAACACGCATTACATCGTCATTTCTGATCCAAGAACCATGTAAAGCAATAAATTGTTCTCTCCCGGTCAAATGACCGGCTGTGGTAGAAATAGGTTTACGTCAAGTATTATTCGAAACAAAATACAAAAAAATTATAATAATAATAACAATAAAAATAATTATAGAATATTAACTGTATAAAATTGTTAGAAAAAGTCATGAAATCAAATGTGCAAAAGCGATTAGATTATAAAAGCATTTTCGATGCAAAAGTTCTTAAACTGTCATTTGACCGGTTATGTTATGTTTAGTGTTAAGGTATTTTTTTTATTTGGAATATGATGCTTACGCTGAGGTGGTGGTGGTGTTCTCTGTTGATCCAAATGGAGGGAGACTGTGCTGGCTGTGAAACTGTGGGTTTGTTCGTTGACGTCAGTGATTCGGATTCGAGGCATGAGCTGAACCTCTGCTCCAGGTTCCGCGAACATATTGACTGGCATCAAGTTCTTAATTTCGCATCTGCGGTCAGCCTAGGGTTAAAAGATGGGATCAACAATAGATGAAGTTAGAAGAAGGGATAAATCTAGCATTGTAACGTGCAATGATGTATAAAAAGCAGTTTGTACTGTTCCTCCATCACGAGAACTCCTCCAGACTAACGGTTATCAGGGTGAGTCACTTTAAATAGGGATATAAAATTTCGGGGAATATATATATAATATCTCCGAGTACCATTTACTTAAAGCAGTCTTCTGACACCTGAAATAAAGCTTTTCAAATTTATACCATTCCTGAAAGCAAGCAAAAGGAACCAATCATCACGCGCCTGATTCCAGGCCTGACCAAAGGTAGGTAGGTAGGTACTTTATTTACGTTGCACTAGAACTGCATAATGGGCTATTGGCGACGGTCTGGACGAAGACATGCCATCGCAATTTTGATCCTCGACAGAGGCGATGGCTCCCCTGCTTTGCTATTCCAGCAATCTGAGCGCGAAGTCGAGATCTTTACGGTAGAACAGTTTAACGAGGACCGATACCGTGCGCCTTCGGTTCCTACGCAGGCTGATCAAAGTAGTCACCCGCTCGCTTACTGACCGCAGCCAGTGATGCTTGACTTCAGTGTTCTACTCGAAACCGTGTTTTCACGATCAATCCACTGCGGGACCTGACCAAAGAAATGTGAAGAATTCTTCGAATTCGTAACTAACACAGGGAACTGTTCGATGTGGTACGCTGTGCCAGAAAAACAACTGATTCAGCAACGTATTCAGGTTTACTAAAGTATTTGAACTAAGATCCGGCACATGCGCATAAGAAGCAAAGAGAAAGCCATGAGGTACGTCACCTGGGAACCGTTTGTTGGACAATTCTACATGCACGGTTGGGTATAGTGCGACTATCCAGAGCAATCCTCCAGACATCAGTCTCGTGTCGTGGCGGGTACCTCGGTTACGTGGAAAAGTCACTTCCAATAGGGGTGTGAAGTGAATAGTTTTGTCTTGATCTTGGCATAGGTCAGCCTGAGTAAACCAATCGACACCTTCATTCCTCCATTGCAGCCCCATCAGAAATATGCTCTCGCTTGTTACCATAGCAGAAGACACCCCCTCAGACCTTTAGTCGTTGCCAGACTCAAAGCTGCACAATACGTTGCTTCCCGCCAACCACCATTTTACTTTTTCTTTCTGTGTCAAAATGTATTAGCAGATTTAATCAACATGGATAATATAAATATAATCTCAAAGAAATATTTTAATTAATAGTACAGTACTGTTTACCAATAGTGTAAAAATGAAAACAAACCAACAATAAATAAATAAATATTTTTTTCTTCTTTTCCCCAACCGTAGTAGTGGCGAGAAGGAGAGGAAGGAGAAAACCCTTTTCAATAACCTCTCTTGTTTTGCCCCTAAACGTTGTTTTTTTCTTTATACGCGGGAACCACATCTAACTTTCGGGGACTGGTTTATAGTTTGTCTTTGTAAAGAACACCCATACCAGGTTTTGTCTCGGGTCAGCGAGAGAGAGGGAATCAGAAGAAAAAGAAGCTTCCCTCTTTTAAATGGGCTATTTCTTGTTTCCATAGCAGCAGACGGTCTTACACTTTGCGGCAAGGGGAGTTCTTTTTTATAGACAAACTATACATTATGCCAATGAAAGCTAGACTTCTTTCCCTATTTACATTCTTTTTCCTGATTCGGCGTTGCCTTCGTCTGACAAAGCTTGCCATAAGGCACCATAGTTAGAACTGGTAACCATTGCAGCTCAAAACGACAGTGTTTCAGTCGGGAGGAGTTCTTATTGTAGTTGGACAGTACGCTTGTATGCTTAAAGATTATTTATTATGCACGGTTTAGTGCGCAGTTAAATATTTGTGAAAGATAACCTGCATAATGATCTGCACCTGGACAATGGAACGTAATAATCGAAGACAACCAAGAAGGGATGAAAAACAGAGAAAACTGCCCCACGCTATGAATAACACCTGCACAAATAGCCACACTATCTGCAAAGGATGAAACAAAATTAAAAAATCTTAATTCGAATACTCACTACACATAAAGTTCCTACACCCAAGTCAAAATTCTTGATGGTGCCATCAGAAGATTTTAATGGTTTATGTTGGTTTCAGTACGATTCATGATGGTTTGTGTTGGTTTCAGTACGATTCATGATGGTCCAATGTCATTTGATGGTCACCATAATCCAACATTATCCGTTATGCAGTTTTTAAATATGCCAACAAATTTCTATCATTCCATGATGGATACTTTAATGGTTCAAGAAAAGCTTGATTCTCATAGACCAACCTATACATTTCCGTTTAATGGGAATTCTTGCTGCTTCCCAGGAATCAGAATCAGTCCGAATTCCTATATTGGAATGATGGTTGTTCATGATCGTTCCGGCATTTGATTTCTAAGATACTATGATGAAAATTCGTGATGCTCCATAATGGTACAACAATGCATTTTCATGATGAATAATTCTTGCTGGTTCAGTAGGAATATACCATCAAAACAATTTTTTTTTAATGTAGGCCCGTCATAAATCAATCTGAATTCCTACATTGGGGTGATGGTTAATTAACTTGTTTACCATCAGAAAGTATGGAATATGATGGAATTATTGATGGTTACCATCAAGGTTATATTGATCCGTCATTGGAAAACCATCAAAAATTTTGACTTGAGTATCTAAGAGATCGTTAAAATCTATATATATATTTCACTTACACGGCACCAAAAAAAAAGCCTCATTACAACTTCCCGAATGGCAACGTTAGAAAATCGACCCATGATTGCATCTAAAAATGTCACACGCCAAATCTAGCTGAGGTGGCTCAACATATAGCGCTTTTAAAAACGGAAACAATAACCAGAGTGAGCATTATCAGGTTGTTCAATTCAGCTGCGGCAAAAATAAAAATAAACAACTTAAAAAATAAAAATGCTGTTGCCAGCCATAGAATATTTCTAAAGTTAACTTAGCAACATAAATCAAAATTATGATACCTGAGCGCTTGACGTAACAAATCCTTCAATTCTATAAGTGTTGTATCGCCAAATGCCCAAATTTACAATTGCAATTTCAAATTAATATTGAAATGTACAGGTTTAGAATTTTCTACAGTGAAAAGTTTTCGGAACTTCAGTATTCAAAAAAGTATACATAAGCTAGACGTTAAGAACGTATCCAATGAGCGAGCATTGGATTGCTAAGCAATCCGAAATGAACTGCGAAAGCAGTGGTATGAAAAAGGTTGGTATTATGAAAAAGGTTGGTATTATGTAATTTGTCACAAATCGCGCATCTAATAAGCGCATGCGACCAAAAAATGTTTTCAATTTCATTTTGTACTTCTATGTCGTACTTTTTATCATCTCGGAGAAAGCAGTCAATGAAATGATCTAACCATTTTACACTTGTCAATAAATATGTTTATTTTAGAAGTTTATTTATTTAAATATTTTTCCCCGTGTACTGACGAAGAAGATTATCTGAGATAGAACCAACCGAGAATACAATTTCTTAATGTATCAGTGTTTTTTCTCTTGTCAGCAAAAGTAATCACAAACCCTTGACATGCTTACCTCCTTTTGTTTTAGCTTTAAGTAATCTAATTTTAGGATTAAAAACTGAGTATTCTTTTGTGTTTCTTTGGTTAAAACTCTAAGCCTCTGAAACTCCCTCACAAACCTATTTTTTCCACTCTTACAATAATTTACATTGGAGATTTTTTCAAGTGTTGTTTTTTCAGAAATTTTTTGTAACGTTTCTTTTTAGCATTCTAAAATTTTAAAAAAAAACAATCTGATTTTCATATCTAACTTAAGCATTGCGCACACCCTTCTTACCCTTTGAAAAATAAACAAATCACAACCCCCTAACGGCATTAGGTGCTTACGTAATATTTGAATGATCTCTTAAGAGTGCTACGACGAAACATTACAAAATTTGGGTAACTAAAGAGAATGTTGGTGGAATTCCACATTTCCATCAAATTAAACCTAAAAGTATATTAGCTGTACCCCTAATTCCTGTATATAACATAGTTAGAAAATTACAACATATGAATAACAGGGACTGTATAGACGAGACTGGTTGGTAGGGCGTTGGATTCGAGTTCGAGAGAAGTGAAGTTCGGACCCCGCCGGCCGAAGAATCCTTGTGTATTAACTGGTTACTGGTGCACATTAAATCTGTTGGAGTTACAAAGTCCACCAATTCCGCATAACAAAATACCCCCCTAAATGTTACGAAACATAGCCACATATTAATCTATTTAATGAAGATGAGCCATATATTAATCACGTGTATATACATATCAGTATAGGTAAACGTTTTAATAAATTACCCTAAGGGAATGCTGAAGGGCTGCAAGGACGCCAGATGTAATGATGAGACAGAAATGAAAGGTGATGATGACAGTGGCGGTGCTCTCGTCGCTCATCTGCGACATCTTCACTTGAGTCGTCCTCACAAATGATAATTGCAACAAACCGAATGCAGACACGAGGCATGGATAGCCCAAGTCCCACAGCACTTGCAGCATCACCACTGGTAGAGCCTGAAATTAAACGATCACTTTAAATGGATAATTCAAAGATAACAAAGCGAGCCACAATAAACAGTTTGAGTCATATTAGCCCAGAGGTTTCCAAAGTGGTCTATATAGACCCCCAGGGGTCTATTTAACAAAAGCAGGGGTCGATCCAAATCGGAAGGGTTGATTGGGGGTCAAAGAAAAAGTATGTAAAATTTGTGAATTTTTTTATAATTGACTTAATATCAGTTTCTTTATAGAACATAAATTAATAAACGTATATTTATTCTTGTGAAACAAGCATTTGTGTACCTGCACGAGCTCTGCACTTCTGGTTTATACGTCATATGCATATGTGCGCTTCTCCAAATGTCACGAGGATTGACGTTTCAAACAGTGTTGAATATTTTAAGTGTCATTATTAAAACGTTTTGGATAATTAGTTATTGTTTCGTTTAGTTTAGATATCAATTTTAATTATCAATACATGTAAAGCATTAATGATATGGATTAGTATAGCTAGCGACAAAACTTTGTATTTTTTTACGAAAATTACAAAATGTTTGAAAATATTATAATTTTAATCTGATGTGTGTCTTTAACTGTTCTTAAGAATTACAATTTTGTATGAAATAAGTTTAATTTAATTTCCAGTCACAACAACATTAGTGCTCTTTACTGGAAATTAAATTAAACTACACACATCAAATTAAAATAATAATATATTCAAAAATTTTGTGATTTTCGTAAAAAAATACAAAGTGTGCTATAGTTTTGTCGTTGTTTAGTCTGTATATTATACTAATTTATTTTTAATTTATTTATGGAACACTAACTGAAAACTGGCAGCTTCAGTTTCTAAAAAAAATGTCGGTATTTTTCATTGGATTATTTGAAATTTGGATTTATTTGTTCACCGACAAATGAAATGATTCCTATGCGAAAAAACTTTTGGAAATGACTACACGAAACTCTCAAAAATGAAAGATCATCTTGATAGGGTTCACTCAGATAAAAAAAAAATAAAGAATTTTAATTTTTCAAAAAACTTCACAATTCACATTTCGACCAACTATAAGATACCATATATTCCTATATGGTTGAAGCCGGTTACAGTCACGTAAATTCAATCTTAACTAAGAACAGAATAAATGTGGAGTTTCGAGGGGATTTAAGATTAAAATTGACCACTTTTGAACCCAATATAGCGAACCTTGCAAAAAACTACCAGGCACACCCATCTCATTGATAAATAAGTAATAAATCTGAAGTTTTACTTATTATTTATACGTATTTATAATTACTTATTATTTAATAAATATTAGGGTATTTAAATTTCAACATTAATCTATTTTTCATAAAACTATTGTTACACAATGTACTATTACTTTAATAAATTTTTAAGATCATAAAATAAATATACAAACACAGTATGTAATAGAGTTTTATTTTAATTATCAGAAAATTACTTTAATGGGGGTCGATGGAGATTGCAAAAAATTATATAAGGGTCAATGATCAAAAAAGTTTGGCGCGATCCATGTATTAGCCAAATCCCTAGGTAAAATGAGTGATTTATCAAAAGAATAACAAAAAGCATAATTCACTATAATAAAAAAAAAACTAAACTAAACTAAGTAGCGCGACAGCCCATAGAGGGCCAAGACCTACTGTGCCCATCTCAGTTTTCTTGACCTTTGGCTCTGGGGTGCAGGAGCAGATGTTCCGGTTAGGTGGACAGCCGAACGCAAAACCCCCAGTGTTTAGTTCCCAATCATGCTTGGTACTCATTTATCGACCAGTGGATGAAAGGCTGAGTCAACCTTGCCCGGTCCGCGAGGATCGAACCCAGGACCTGTGGCACGGGAGCGCTACCACTCAGCCAGGGCTTCAATTTACTATAATAGCAAAACCTTATTAAATTTTCAAGTCAACTTCAGTGAAATCTTTCATAAAAGTTTATATTTGCATTAACCAATTTTAACAAACATCAAGAGTTCATTCTACAAATCGATGCGTCCCGCAGTGTCTTGATCACGGTTCCCAGTTATGTTGGACCATCATAAATCAGTCCGAGTTGCTACATTGAGGTAATGATTGTTCATGATCGTTCCAACAATTGATTTCGAATATACTATGATGGAAACTCATGATCGTTCAACATGACCAAAACAAGTTGATATTCTTATGTTGGACCGTCATTAATCAGTCCGAATTCCTTGAGGTGATGGTTACTTATGTTGGTTACCAACAAGAATTTAATGATTCATGATGGAATTATTGAAGGTTACCATGTTAGTCCATCATTGAAAAACCATCGCAAAAAGAAGATTTGAAGAAATAGAGAGCATTCACCTTTCTAGATCCGTAGGGATCGGCGAAGAGAACGATGAACCTGGAGGTGGCGAGTATTCCTAAAAATATGTTGAGGGATGACAAGTGTGGTCTTTCGGTCAGTTGAGAATTGAGGCGGAGAACAGTGAGCAAACACAGAATGGACAACACGCAGAAAAGACTTCCCGCACCGTACACATGGACATCCCAGGCCCATTCTAGTTCATATACTATCTGGGTCCAGTCAGGTGGACGAGCCTCTCGGAACCAATAGGTTTCTGGAAACAAATTATAATTACTACTAAAGTTATCCTGACGTGGAGGCATGTCGATAAATTTGATATATATAGTTTGTCTACGGTAGGAGCTCCCCCCGCCAAAAAGTCTTACTGTTTGTCTACGATAGGTACTCTGACAGTCTGGAGGTGTGACTATGGTAACGAGGTATGATTATTTCAAGTAGGGGTGCGGGAAGACTGGTTTTGGCGAGAGACCTCTTTCTTCGGTGTTAGCTCTAGAGTGAAGAGAAATTCATTTAGATCGTTCGCTTTTTTAAAAAGAGTCAAAATTTTAATATCCAAACTTTGATATCATAAGTTTTACATTTTTTGTTGTTTTTTGAAAAGTATATATTATACAAAACGATTTCTTTTTATTTAATTTATTTTACAAGATATTAACAATTAAATTTTAAAGCTCTTTTTAATTAAAAAATAAATATTTAAGGATAGAATGAATGGATTTTTAAAAAAATGTATCTCATTTTTCGCAGAAATAATTGAAGTTTCTGATAAAATAATTATAATAAAACAAATGTTTAAAAAATTTAATTTTTATTGCAAAATCCGCACTCCGCTGATCGCTCAATCGCGCTCAATCAGTTGATTTGGAGGGAATTTAAAAACCTCAACTAAAGTTTCACAAAATAACAAACATTATATTAAATAATAAATTTATAATTTTAGGTGAATAATATTATGAATAATTAGTTATTTATAATTCATTTACATAATTTTTTGAGTTCAAACTTGAAACTAGAAGAATATATTTTATTTATAACTATTTTATCAAAAACTTCAACTACTTCCGCGTAAAATGAGATGCAATTTTTTAAAATCCATTTATTCTATCCTTAGATATTTATTTTTTAATTAAAAAGAGCTTTAAAATTTAATTGTTAACATCTTGTAAAATAAATTAAATAAAAAAAAATCGTTTTGGGCTATCGTTTTGTGTAATATATACTTTTAAAGGAAATAAAAGGCCGAAAAACAACAAAAAATTTAAAAATTATGATATCAAATTTTGGGTGTAACCGCTATTAAAATTTTGACTCAATGACAAATTAAAATTTTTATTTCTATGTAATGATTGATAAATAGGATATGTATGGAAATTGTATAAAATTGTTTAAAGCAAGCTCAATCTTTTATTAATAAATAACTCATCTATAAATTTATCATACATAGTAAATTGGTTATTAAGAAAAAACATAAAAAAATAAATTTGCTAATAAAAAACTGTTAGAATTATTTTTTTTTAATAAATAGTGAGAAAAACAATACAGGTTACATTAAAATACGAGTAAGAAAACGTAATTTAAGCAAAAAAAAACTTAGATAATTTCAGATGGTTCGATGGGTGCTGATAAAAATCATCGTTGATAGTTTTAGATTTCATCCTATTTGCGGTAACTTGCTTTCAGTTAAAAAAAAAGTAAAAAACAAATAATAAAAACAAAGATATTTAATATTTTTTCGGCGGAGATGACGTGAACTATTTCTATTTTCAGCAAAAGTTTTATCTCTTTTTAAAATCAGAGTTAATAAGTTTAAGCACTTCACTTTTTCCAGAAAACTCAAATAATAAAAGAAATTAACTGCTTTAGAAATGTGCAAGCTTAGAAATTAAACCATCTAACAATCAATGAATATTCATAATAAATAACGTAAAATTAAAAAATAACATTAAAAAAACCTGCTCTACCCTTAATGTCAGAATTTGTTTACTTTTTTCCTTCTTTTTTTTTTCCTTTGTATATAAAAAATAGCAACCGATTGAGTAAAGAGAATCATTTTAAGTAAGAAAGAAATATCCATTCGAATCTTTAAAAAAGTTATTGAATCAGATTAAATAAGTCTCCTTACTGGTGGCTCAGTCGGCCAATCTGGTATACTTCCCATACAAGCTATCATCGAAGCTACCCTCCCTAAAATGCCCTCTTCTTGTTTCCATAGCAGCAGACTGTCGCAGACTTTGTGGCGGCCAGAGTACCTATCGTAGACAAACAGTAGGGCTTCTGTTGCTATGGAAACGAGAACAGCGCATTTCAGCGAGGGTAGCTTCTCTAGGGATAACACAATAGACCGAAGAAAAAGATTCCCTCTACTCTCGCCGACCCTAGCCAAAACCTGTCCTAAACAATGACCCCACATCCCTACTTGGAATAGTTATACCTCGTTGCCATAATCACCGCCACGGTTCCAGACGAATGGCTAGGGGAGTTCTTACTTTAGACAAACTATACGTTGTATGGAGCATGATGGGAAAGAGAAATATACAGTACTAGATAAAAGAAGAGCAAAAACTCAATTTGGAGACACACATACTGCTATAAACATCGTTTTAAAGGTAATAAAGATTGATGGACTGTACCTTCTTTTACAGTAAGATTTCCTGTGCTATTTGTCCATTTTTCGGTAGTTGTTGTTTCTTTGTAGTACTGACTTCCCATCTCACTCAACCTATAAATAAACACATAAAACAACTTTTAGCATAATAAATGTCCTTAAATGAATTGAATAATTCCTATTCAATTTTTATAAATCCAACCAATTCATTAATGCCTCCTACGTATTTTTCAATAACCTTAATCAGAAGATTAAATAGTATTAAATGATATACTGTTCTCTCACTGTATATATATAAAGTTCAAAATGTAGAGGAAACATGGAAAAATTACAGAACAATGAAAAATAAAAATAAGAATAATATGAAACCGGAAAAAAAATCCGAAAGAAAGGAAAAAAATTAATAAAAATCCCGAAAAGACAAAGATAAAATCTTTTCATCAGCTCACACGTCTATATCCGTAAAAAGGAGTACTTTCTAATATTGTATCAATATAGCCAAAGCAAAAGATATCAATACAATAGCGTGAGGAGCACTCCAAAAATAAAAGCGTAAAAAAAAAAAAAGAAACAGCTTATGCGCAGTAAATAAAACTTTTTTTTTTTTTATTGCTGTCCTTTTTGTATTAATTTATTATTATATATATATATATATATATATATATATATATATATATATATATATATATATATATATATATATATATATATATATATAAGCTAAAAAATTTAGAAAAAATGGAGGAAAAAAAATATAAAATCCGGAAAACAAAATAAAGAAAGGATATAATCTCTTCATCAGCTCACACGATTATATCCGCAAAAAGGAGTGCTTTCTAAAGCAAAATATATCAATACAATAGTGTGTAACTTATTAATTTTCTTCGTTTTTCTCTTTTTTTCTCTTTGTATTTTTTTGTGCTATATATATATATATATATATATATATATATATATATATATATATATATATATATATATATATATATATATATATATACAGCAAAATAAATAAATACAAAAAAAAACAGAAAAAAATTGAGAAAAGAAAAACAATAAGTATCATTTATTGCGCATAAGCTGCAAGTAAATAGAACTTTTGTCTTTTTAATAATTATCTTTACAATGGAAGGGATAATTTTCTTCAAATTGATGGAATACCACAAGGTTCTAATTATTCATCTCTCTTAGCTAACTTATTTTTGCATTATTATGAAAAAAATTACACTCATAGTATTAAATTTGTTTTTAGATATATTGATGACTTAATTATCTTTAATTTTCAAGACTATACTATTTTATTAAATGATATTTACCCCGAGGAATTAATCTTGCTTCGTAATCATGATGACAATATTAATTTCAATTTTTTGGATTTGGGTATTATAAAAGAAGAAAATATCTGCTTTGTTGATTTATACGATAAAAGAAATGATTTTAATTTTAATATAAATAAACTAATTACTTGGAATTCTAATGTTTCTAGGAGCATCTATTTAAATACTACTTTTAATGAAATTAATAGAATTAAAAGAATATGTAGTAATATTTATTTATCCAAAAAACAAATCGATAAACTCTTTCAAAATTTGATAAAAAACAATAGATACCCAACTAAGGAAATAAAATTCTATATAAAGTCATTGAGTTAATCGCATATTTTGTAAATATATTTACTAAAAATTTTCTTTGTCAATTTATACAATTTTCCTATGTGCAAATCAATTTCGGGTAAATCCGTGGCCAAAAAAATTTTTTACTAATAATTTCTTCCTTAATTTGTATAATTTTTCCTTGTACAAATCCGTTTCGGGCAAATCCTTGGTCAAAATTATTTATAAAAAATTCCTTTGTTAATTTATAATATTTTTCCATGCGCAAATCCATTTCGGGCAAATCCGTGGCTAAAATTATTTACTAAAAATTTTCTTTATTTATACAATTTTTCCATGTGCAAATTCATTTCGGGCAAATCCGTGGCTAAAATTATTTACTAAAATAAGTTGTTTTTCTTTTTTCTTTGTTAATTTATATGATTTTTCCATGTGCAAATCCATTTCGGGCAAATCCGTGGGTAAAATTATTTACTAATAAATTTCTTTGTTAAATTATAAAATTTTTCCATGTGCAAATCCATTTCGGGCAAATCCGTGGCTAAAATTATTTACTCAAGAGATTTCTTTGTCAATTTATATAATTTTTCCATGTGCAAATCCATTTCGGGCGAATCCGTGGCTAAAATTATGTGCAAAACAGGCAATTCATGCTTCTTTCTCTTTTCTATTTTATAATTTTTTTCTTAAATAAATATTTATTTTCTAAAATTATTTATAGTCAACTTTTTTAAATTATCCAGTATAATATTACCTCGCGCACATCCGTTTTCTGGCCCATCCTTGGTAACTAACAAATCAAACGCACTTCAGTAATGCAGCAAGAACGCACTTTAAACTCCTCTAGTTACACTCAATTTGCGCTTTTGTCTTCATAGTTTTCATATTTTGCAATCTGGCAATCTTGTTACGTAAACATTTTAAATCATTCTTGAAAAATTTCCCGTTCATGTAAGTCCATTATATTTCACTGCTCGCTTTATAGATTTTGTTTTATTCTGCTCTTCCTTTATATTTTATTTTCTGTTTTTACGTGTTATTTTTACTTATTGTGTTTTATTTTATTTGTCGTAATTTTTGTAAAAATTTTTTTGAGTGCTCCTCACACTATTGTATTGATATATTTTGCTTTGGCTATATTGATACAATATTAGAAAGCACTCTTTTTCGGATTTAGTCGTGTGGGCTGATGAAAAGATTATATCTTTTATTTACCGGTTTTTTAAAAAAACCTTATCCTCTTTTTTTTTTTTTTTTTTTTTTAATTAATTATTTTTCTTTCCCCAGTTGTTTGTTATTATTATTATTCCCTCCCCCCCCCCTTTTTTTTTCATTTGTCTGTAATTTACCTTTGCTTTATCTTCATTTTGAACATATATATATATATATATATATATATATATATATATATATATATCCGAAACATCAAATTTTAATAGTTCACTTACGCTGATTTGTTATAATTCTTGGATTTATGCCATACTTCTTAAAAATGTAATGCGGAAAACGTAGCAAGAGTTTTTTCTAAATAGCAGATGGTAGTCTTAATGACTAGCTGGAGTGAATGTTTTAGGGTTAGTATCTTCTAATTGATTGATTCAATTGCATTTTTTTCCTTCGATATCTTTTTTTTTCTTCTTTTATTTTCTTGCTATTTGTAGAATCCTACGTAGTTACAATTGCCATAGCAACACACTTTTTATGATAAATATTAAATAATGATAGCTTTCTCAAAGGTAACATAAACTTGAAAGATCTTTAAAAAAAATTAAACCTTGTTTTTTATTTATTAATTTTAATTTTTTTTTACGATTCAAAATGATTCGTGAAATTAATGCGCTCTAAAATTTTAGTTTGTCCGAAAAAAAGATCTTAAAGGAAATATAAAACTCTGATTATGTTAGTTTGAAATCTTGTAATGCGAAATGACTTATGACTAACATTATTGATATCAATAAAAAATAAACTAAAAAAACGTAAGTTCTTTTAATGGAAGTAAACACAAACACATTTAGGGTTATGTACATAATCGTTTTTATTCTTTCGATTGAGGACATACACTTATGAGAGAGAAGATTTTGAGGAAGGTATTATTGATTACTGAAAAATCGATTGACAAGGGGGTGGGTGTGAACTATGTCCAAGGTCATTCGTATCCGCATCTTTTGGAGACACTTGTGGCACATTTGCTTTTTTTTCTTCCATCCTTCTCATATATTGAACGGATTCTCAATATTTTACTGTTTTCTTTAATTTCTACTATTAGTTCACACTCTCCCTATATCTTGTTCAAATTTTCAATCGTTCATAAAATACTTTTTATTCATCCATTCAAGTTCAAATACATTTTTTTAAATTTGAAGTTAATACAGTTTTTTTTAAAATATTAATTCATTTATTAAATTTAATTATTTAATTTTAGCTCTATACTGAAGAAAATTTTTTTAATTATTTAATAAAGAGTAACTAAATTAAAATTTTGCTTTGTTGACCTAAGTAAGAATTCTCTCTAAAATTTTTTTTAATCTTACTTGTTTATTAAAAAAAAAAAAAAAAAAAAGAAAGAAACTCTGTGTTCGCTTCGCTCAACGACCCCGTGGATGCTTTTCATTTTTCATTGTCCTTCATAATTTTTTCCTTGAAATTCGGTTTTGTTGATATGTAACAAAATGAACGGATAAACCGTATCTTACTATATCTAATGCAGTTTTCCATTGCTGTCGATACATTTTTAATAATTATTGCATTCCTAATTTAAAGGTATTTACCGTTATTATTACGTTTTTTATTTTGCTTGATTTCTAAATTAACCGAGGATTGTTTTTATTAAAATGCATTTTAAGATATTTAAATCTGATCTTATTAATCAATTATTATTTCTTGGAAACACTGAATTATGGTTAAAGAAATTCGTTAAATGAAAAAATTTAATTTAAAATAAATCCAAATTCATTACTACTTTTAATTTTAAATGTCATTTCGAAAAAATGATTAAAAATAATGGGTTCACTTTTAGATCGTCATAAGGGAAATATTTGGAAGTGGCGGAACTGGTCTTCTTTTTAGTACATATATTTTTAGTTGAAACATTTCAACTGTTTCATGCGAAGAAACAGCAATAATTGCAAAGTCGGAGTTGGTGAGCGAACAGGAGGCTTATAACCTAGTTTGAAAAAAGAAAAGAAAAAAAAAAAAAAACTTGGGGGATACAGAATGTGTGGCATAATAAAAATTAATAAATGTAAAAAGCTCGAGATTCATAAAATAAAGATCTTGGGAGAAATGAACTTTTTCATAGTAACTCATTATTTAAAGCAAAAAAAAAAGTTTTAAGTGCTTTTTTTTGCAAGACAAACCTTTGACGAAGATAACTTATGAAACATTTTTTTAATACTGTTTCTGAATTTTTTGCATTCATTTAGGTTTAAATGAGTGGTTTAATTTAGGTCAAAATATTTTATCATTTTAATAATTTATAGTTACGAAAGATAGCATGAAACAAGTGTGTCTTTTTCTGCGTTAAATGTAAAATCTTCCAAACACAGCTTACTTCCAATCAATAATTTTTTAAATTAGCAATAATTTGCTGTTATTTTGAACTAAGAGAAGCGGTTATTCATCACTGAAATTTCTTAAATTTACAAATTCAATTATTGATAAATTTTTTAATGCTATTGAAAAAAAAAAATTAAAACTACTTTTTTTTTTGGATTTCATATTTTAGTACAATTATAATTCCGATTATCTAATAGATTTTTTTAGTGACTATTAAACTGTTTTTATAATTAAAAGATACCAAATTATATTCTTTCTTGTTATTAGAGCATCAAAAAAAAAAAAGATGTAAAAGAATCACGGGTGTCCAATTTGCCTCAAAGGTACATATTGTTTTTTACTATTGCGCCTTTTTTTCTACTCTGTCATTGCATTTCTGATTACAGATGGTACCAGTTTTTTTTTTTTTTTTTTTTTTTTTTAGTCTCTTATAAGCTTTTAAAACTAAAACATTTTGCAGTATAGGATATCATTCCATAGTAACGTAAAATGTTGCGTTGGAGGATTATCAAAATATTGCAACTTCTTGCTCATATGATTGTTGTTTGCCCCATCAATACTGAATGTTTTTATAAATTAATGTCAAAAGATGTTACTCTGCGCACCGTAGTTCCAAACGTTATTCTTCATTTAGGAGCTTCATTGACTTTCTATAGCGGAGAGGCTCTTTTATGGGATATCAGGGTAAATTAAGGATATTTAAAGTTCTCCAAGGAATTCTGGTGGCCCTTATCAAACTATAAATGTTTTTGAATATACATTTAAATTCATGCATTTTTTAATTTTGTATCAAAGCATTATTTACACTTCTTACTCAGCAATGTTTGTTATTAAAGCAATTTTGCTAATAATATTATTTTTATTTTTTTCCTTTTATTAAACAAGTAATATAAATTTTTTTTTTCAAAGTCAGTTCCTACTTAGGTCAACAAAGATAATTTTTATTTTAGTTACTTTCTTATTAAATAATTAAAATTTTTCACCTAAAAAAACTACAATTTATTAATTAAACTTAATTAATGATTTAACTATTTTTTGTTAACTATTATTAACTAATTATTTAATTAACTATTTCATTTAAACTATTTTTTTGGACAAATAGAGCTATAAGTTAGAAAATATCACTGAAGTTATTTTTAAAATATGTGAAGAACTGAATCGCTTATAGTAGCATTTAAAACAATGACTAACGCTTAACCCATCAGAAAATTTCATTTCGTTTTTCGCTTATCCCTATTGAATTAATGAATTAATATCTGAAAAACAAACTGTATTAACATCAAGTGTTATCCACTACAAGTTTAAAAAAATGTTTTTGAACTTGAGTGGATGAATAAAAGTATTTTATTAACGATTCAAAATTTGAACAAGATATAGGGAGAGTGTGAATTAATAATAGGTATTGAAATAAATAAACAAGTTAACAAGTTAGTTTGAACAAGTTAAAAAAAAATATTGATTTTTTTTTTATATTTAATTCTAAAGGTAATACATGCTTATAGAAGAAAAATAGAAAAGAAATTTTTCACGCAACAAAACGGAAACGCAGGTTCTTTGATCGATAATGTTATTAATATATATATATATATATATACGTTTTAATTATCAGACGATGGTTTTTTTTTTCGGCATTTTATTTCCTTTAAAAACAAAAACAACAGTGACAAACAAAGTTCGATTAATATCTATAATATTTTCTCCAATAGCTTGCGTCAAATACAATATTGATTATTCTTAGAAAAGAAAATTTGAAAAGAAAATGGATCTTTTATTCTTCATGCTATTAAATATTTTTACAATTTTAAGATCTTTTTTGAAACACTTAATAAGGGTCATTCTCAAAATAATTAGAATTAGGAGGGAGCACTTCTTTTTTTTTGAGGCACAAATGTTATAATTTTCACAACCATAGAATTAGAGCTGTTTTATGAGGTGTCAAATATTATAATTCTCATAATAATGAGCAAGAAGGTACTTCATTATTTATTCCTTATAACTCACAACAAGTAATATAAAAAAAAAAAATAAAAAAAAATTAAGTCAATATCTACTTAGGTCAACAAGGAAAAATTCTGTTTTAGTTACTTTTTATTTAATAATTAAAATGTTTTCTCTCATATAAAACTACAATTAATAATTAAATTGAGTTAATGAATTTATATTTGAAAAAAACTGTATTAACATCATATGTCATGTTTAAAAAAATTTATTTAACTTGAGTGGATGAATAAAAAGTATTTTATGAACGATTGAAAATTTGAACAAAATAGAGGGAGAGAGTGAACTAATAGCAGAAATTTAAAAAACGGTATCGTGGTAAAAAAAAATTATAAAAGTACTATATTTCCAGTACAAAAGAGATTCGTTAATTAGATTTGACTTGACAAAAGTCATTGAATAAGTTAGGTTCATTCGCATCGCAACTCGATGATTTACTCCTTTTTCCATTATTCCTTTTACTCCTTTAACCATTTTGGGTACCACAAAATGCTTCGATAGACATCGTACTAACGAATTTTTTTCGGTGCTTTTCGTTAAATCAGGGTTCGTTACTAGCGACTGTAAACAATTTGGATAGAGCTTGTTTATCAGGTTGTAATTTTTAAAATAACAGAAATGGGACAAGGTATTTTTTCCGGCATAAATGTTTTAGACTCCGCAAGAAAAGATTTAAGAGAACATTAGCAGTCGTAAACCCAAAAATAGGTTTTATATATATATATATATATATATATATATATATATATATATATATATATATATAAACTACTCGGGAAAAACTAGTATCGTACAAGATTTTTTGATGAATCTTAGAAGCATTCGCGTTGTGGGGAAAACACTGAAAACCTCTCACGGTTAGCCCGACGATGAGGGGATTCGTCTAGCACTGACGATATTTTGCGTCGGAACTGTGATACGTTTAAATAAAATAAAATAAATAAAACTTAATTGCTTTATCCATGTAGTAACTGGTGTCAAAGTTACACAATTGTTGAATTTGCTGCACTCTCAATACGATATTATCGTACTTTAAAAAGAAGTGGTTGAAGTTGTAGTTAACTACATTTGTAGCAAAGTAGTTGTAGTTTTAGAAAACTACAAAAAAATTTAGATTTTCCGATCTCTGGTTGATGTGATCAATCATTTTTAAAACAATTAATTTTTGTTTCAAGTAAAAATATTATTAAAATTGAAGGAATAAACTTTATTTTTTTATAGAATCAATATAATACAATCAAATTAGTGGATTGAATGCATTTCGAACGTTTACCGAATAAACAGCTCATTAATGGCTGTTTTTGAGCATTACCTTAAAAAACTGATAAAAATGTAACAAGAATAGCTGAGGTGACAAAATACATATAAACAGTAAACAAATTTATATTAAATATCTCTTTAATAAAAACACTGTTACCACTAGAAAGACTGAAACTTATAGTATATACATATATTGCCCAAAAGCAGTCAAAATGACTGGATTTTGAAAGAATAACTTAAGTGTAAAGAATTTTGTTTAAAATTAATTTTTAAATATTTTTAATATTTCTTACAGTTACATAACAAGTTATTAGTAAATATTAGCAATAAAAAAAATTATATGTTGTGTCACAAAATTCTATGAAATTGTGTCATTAGGAAACCCCATCGTTTTTCTAATTGAAATTAAAAAGCAGTCAAAATGACTTCCTTGGGCATATCTAGTGTTAAATAAGTGATTAATTTAATAAATACCTTCATAACTTATATCAGTTGGTGACAGACCAAATTAATTAAGAATTCCATTATAATATATGATTTTTCTGGCCAATAACAATGTTTAGAAAGAAATGTTGCGGTAGTAGGGGAAAACTCATACACTGTGTAAAGTAAAAGACTGACCTCACGATCCATGCTTTTTACCCATATTGTTCTCTCTCTCTCTATACAGGAAAGAAAAGAGGGAATAAGGGAAGGCTTGATCGAGCGATGTCCTGCGATTCTAGGGAAAACGGAGATCAAGGCGCTCGATTACAGCGCCCTCTCATCATGGATCGTGTGGAAATTAATTCTTAGAATCGAATGGCAGTTAAGATGCATATGAAATCAATGAAAAGCAAAAGGCTTGTTGCGAAAAACGACCTTTTTTTTTTTGTAGACATTAATAAAAAACAAAAATAGTTTTCACTTAGTAGCGCAGAAACATAATATATTCCGTAAACATGGTTATGAATATTTATGTCGCGTAACAAAGGCGTCTTACTTTACGAATATAAATTAATGAGTAAAAGAAAAAATGTGTTTATATTATTTTAATAAAAGGGAAAGTTTCCATGCGAAAAATGTAACTTGATTAATAATTAACGTACACATTTTTACGTTCCTGTTACTTTCTTCCTTACATTTCTTTTTATTGATATGTGTGCATTCTTTTAACTTAACCCTTCAGTGGGCCATTTGTTTCAAGTAAAGGTAAATTAACACGTTGAATGCCACGCTAATTTTACATGGCTTGCCCGTCTTGCCAAACGGTAAATAACTACAATCTAAATTTTCAAATATTACACAGATTTTGCTAGTTTTTTAAAAGGTTTAACATAACATATCTGAAAAAAAGTGGTGAGTTATATAAGCCTAAGAATTGTTCAGAAACAGTGGTGGATAAAAGTCTACTAAATTGAATTTATAAAACCAAGAAATCACAATTAATAAACTACCGCTTGAAAATATTTATTCGCTGTCCGGAACAAATTGGCATCTCTGTGTATATAAATGAAACTATTTTTGTGTGTTCTACATTGCATTAATTTCTTCAAACCATTTTAGTAACAATAATAATATAAAAAAAATAAAAATTTACTCGAATTATGTGTTTCTAATAATCTTGGCTTCGCCGGTCACCGGTGATCCCCCTGGCATTCAACGTGTTAAAGAATTTTTGGAATTGAAATTCATATAAGAATTGTAATTTATATAAGAAAAGAGAAACTCATTTAGCTTATAAAAAATTAATTAAAATTTTAATGCCATTTTTTTTCTTTGGTGATAAGTATATTTACCACGACCTATGAGGAACTTATTGACTTTTATTTTTCTATATTTATAAAATAAATTTTATGAATGCTACGAACTTCAGGAGGAATTATGCATTTTATAATTTTTATACGTTTTCTTACATTAAAAAATGGTTGCCAATTTTATTCAAACGCACTTCAAGAAAACTAAAACAAATGGAAACCTAAATTATAAGTTGTAGAAAAGTTAAAATGGACTTTAAAAATTGGTATTACTTTTCCACGGCTTTAGAAAGGATTAATTTTAGGTACTTTCATTGGATCATTATTTAAATGCTTGTTTATGCAATAGTTATGCTACAGATGTAAAAGATTAAGTTTATTTGAATACGTTTATCTGACAAAAAAAATTCATGACTGTAAATATTTCGGATTAGTTTGTAGCTTTTCAACCTCATGTCTTTCACAAACCTTTTAAAATAAACTAGAAAGAGACAACGTGTCAATGCCTGCAAAAACTATTAATCGCAATTTTACTGCAAAAACTATAAATTTCCTTTCGTGTTTCATTCTACGCGTGAAAATCTTTCTGCAATGCATTGTAACTAATTTTATTTTGTGGGAACAAGTAGTTATTTAAATAATTTTTAATAGTATTTTATTAATTTTAAATATTTTACTTAATGAGGTTCGAAAAAATATTAAATTGTAAGTCATGCCTAATTATGTACCATTTTAAAGCGTTATAGTTTTTAATAGCAAAAAAAAAAAAAAAAAATGAGCGATATAGTTTTTGAGTTATAAAATATTATTAAAAAAAAAACATATATTTAAAATTCTATTTCAAGAGGAACTTTGACTAATTTTGTTAAAACATATTATGTAGGGCGGGGATAGCCTGAGTGGTAGGGATCAAGGCCTATATACAAGAGGTCGTGGGTTCGATCCCCGCCGCCTCGTATAGTAAATGGTGACTGATGCACGTTGAATCCGTCGAATCACAAAGTCGTCTATGCTCTCATAACAAATTTTACCTTTGAGGGTGCTGATCCAGAAGTTTCCTTGTTTTCTGGATTGGGTTCAAAATTACAAGGCTACGGATTTGTACATAAGTAGTCGTAAACCCAAAAATTGGGTCGGCTGTTCAACGACGGTTATAAAATAAAAAAAACACATTATTTAACTTAAATATATTATGTCTACTAATATGTTTATTATTATATTATGTCATTTAAATTATATATGGCATTTTGTAATTATATGAATTATGTCATTATGTATATGTCATTATTATGTATCGTTATTGTTATTATCATCATGTCATTGTTATGTAAATGAATCATGTCATTATGAAATTATTAATTATGTCACTATTAATTATATAATTTAAAATTATATAATTTAAAATGATGTAAAAAACCTATACCATACATTTAAAAAATTTTCGAGCTTTTTAAAATAAAGAAAAAAAATAATAGAACGAGCTATTAATAATTATCTTTGGATAAACAAAATTTGAAATTGTGTAAATGCGTTCAAAATTACGAATGATTACGAAATACGTAGAAAGGGAAATTAACATTAAGGGTCGCTCCCCTAACTGAATTTTCGGGATTTGTGAAATTGCGGATTCTCCCGTCTCATATTTTCACATCCACCAAAAGCATAGAGTTTCATACAAAGAAAGCAAGTAATATATAGATATAAAAAAAAAATTTTATTCAATTCCTACTTAGGTCAACGAAGAAAAAATTTATTTTAGTTACTTTTTATTCAATAACTAGCTGAATATCCGTTCTTCGTACGGGGAGAGTAAAAAAATCAATATAAAATCAATAAATCAGTATTGAGAAACACTATAAAATCAAGCTTAAAACTGAAAATCATAAACCGATTCAATTAAAGAACTTGGTGGAAGAACCAGGTAAGTGAAATTCTTAGGGGAATTGATGAATCAGAGAAAGTGGTTGTATCAATACGGGTATGTTTAATGCTATAGAACTGTTTTTGCCTTCACTCAAATCTTAACAAAACTAATTACATCAGTTTTCAGTATGCTTGCATGAATTTTCTTTCAAATTAGGCAAGGGTGACTAAATAAAAGCAAAGAAATATTTGTCCCTCTTTCTAATAAATTGGTAATAAAATAGTTCGGATGAAATTTTTTTTTAGTTCTGAAAATGTAACTTACCTGATTCTTCCACAAAGTTTTTCAACTAATATAGTTAAAATAATTAAAAAAAATTTTATTTAATATTATTTGTTGACCTTTTTGGTGGCTTTGCGTTATTGAAGTAAGCGAAACCCGTTTTTTGTAGTTTATCCCATTAGAACAAAGATAAAATGTATTTAGTATCACTTCGCATGATGGTATTGCACTATCAAGTAATTTTTTAAGGTACATATCCCTTGCGAGGGCCGCAAAACGCTCATTTTCAAAGTATCAGTATGTGCTACTAAGTATTGGTCTTAACAATCACCAAATATATCAATATGATATTTTATACCCTTATTTGTATATTTGAAACATATTACATAAACCTTCAACATTTAGCTTTTGTGAAAAATAGATTTATCAGTGACAGCCAATAAAAGCCGTAAAAATAAAACAGAAATCTTATTAGAACTTGATAAGATTTTTGAAGCATGGGCATTTCTCTATCTGACCATTAATATACTTTTCAAATATTTATAAGCAGTAAAGAAACAAAATTCTAATCCATTAAAATAATTATACACTATATTAAAAAAGTAATTTCTGAAATTACTAAAAACCCAATGTAGAAATGTTATCAAAACTGCACTCATTACCAATAGAACATATTAACATCAGTATTGCACAATAAGTAAGCGTCATCCGTAAATAGCGATTTTCTACGCTTTTCCCAAACCAATTTCCTATTAATATTTCCTTTAAATTCGCTTTTTAGCACATAGCTTGTTTTGTTTTATTTCATGTAATTCAAATTATCTGTGGTAATTAAACATTAGTGTCATTAATAATATCGTGATTTTTCACTGCTCCCCAAAATGAATAAGTAACTCCATTCTTTTTGCTTTTAAGTACGTAAATTTATTTTATATCAATTAACATATTACTAACATTAAAAAACAATTAAGCATCATTGTCGCTAATGATAGTATGATTTCTTTCTTCTAGATCTTTACTCCATTACTTTTGCGTTGCTATACATAGTTAATTTATTTTATTTCAATATGCATATATTACCTAGATTAGGCGAACCAAATACATCATCGCACCAAATATATCAATTTTATACCTATCTAAGTATATTTGGTACTTCAACATTTGAGTTTTATATATATTTGTCAGTAGCAGCCAACTAAAGCCAAATTTTAAAAAAATATATATATATATTAGAACTTCAAAAGGAGTTTGGAGCATGATCATTTCTCTATTTGACCATTAATTTACTGTTAAAATATTTATAAGAGTAGTGGTGGAAAAAATTTCTTTTAATTCTAATTCATCAAAATATTAATACACCATCTTAGCTACAACTGGAAAAAATATTTTCTGAAACTACGGTTGTTGTTGTTGTAGTTCATTTACGTCGCACTAGAGCTGCACAATGGGCTATTGGCGACGGTCTGGGAAACATCCCTGAGGATGATCCGAAGACATGCCATCACAATTTTGATCCTCTGCAGAGGGGGTGGCACCCCCGCTTCGGTAGCCCAACGACCTGCACGCGAAGTCGAGCACTTTACGGTAGCACAGTTTAACGAGGACCAATACCGCACACCCTCGGTCCCTATGCAGACTGATCCAAGTGGTCACCCACCCGCACACTGACCGCAGCCAGTGATGCTTGACTTCGGTGATCTGCTGGGATCATTCCACTGCGGGACCTGAAACTACGGAAAATCCGTTGTTGAATTCTTATCAAAACCAATTCGCCAAGTACAATAATACCAGTAGTCGGTGATAGATATGAATTAAGTGTCATCCGTGAATTTTCTACGGTTTTCTGAAACGATTAATCTTTCTTCCATGAGCTTGGTTTTTTAGCAGATAGCTTATTTTATTTTGTTTACACTTTATCAATATCAATGGAGCATTAGTGTCAATAATAATAATATGCAGATTTTTTTTTACGGTTACCCAAAACGCGATCTTTTCTACTTGCTTTTTAGTTCAGAAGTTAACTTTATTTATTTCAATTAATTTACCAACTCTAATTAAGCATCATTGTCATCAATGACAGTATAACGATTTCGTACGGTTCTTCTAAACAAATAAATACCTCCATTTATTTTGCTTTCTAGTGTATTGCTTATTATTTTATTTCAAGATGTATATATTACCATAACTAATTAATCATGATTGGTGTAATTAAGCATCATTGGCACTTATGTTTCTCCAAAACGAATTAGTACCACTTTTCCATTAACTTTTGCTTCTGGTTTCTATTTAATTACCATTGGTTTTAAATAAGTAATATTTTAGAAACCCATTTAAAGGAACTTATATAAATAAAATAAAAACACGTGGTTTTGGACAAAGTATAAATTTGGGGACGCAGACAACGCGTGCTGCCACGTAATGTTTATTAAATTCATCTGACATAGCAAATATAAATTAAATAAATATTTAAATACGTGCAATAAACTATTTTTTGATCAAACAGAGCTATAAGCAAGCAATTATCGCTGATGTATCTTTAAAATATGGGAAAATTGATTCGTTAAATTTAAAACAATGGCTAACGCTTAACCAATCAGAAAATTCTATTTTGTTTTTCGCTCATCCTATTAGAACGATTTGTCGTAGAATGTTCTAATGTTGACAGTGACCTTCCTCGTGCTTGAAACTATCTGTATGCCAAGTTTCACAGCTTTCTGTCGGATGGTTTAGGAGTCTATAGGTGACAGACAGACACACATTCACTTTTATATATATAGATTACAATTTTTTTACTCCCATATGAAACTAAAATTAATTAAATAAATTTAATTAAGGAATCAATATTTGAAAAAACTGTATTAACATTGAGTGTCATCCACTTCAAGATTAAAAAAAATGTATTTGAACTTGAGTGAATGAATAAAAAGTATTTTATTAACGATTGAACATTTGAACAAAATATAGGGAGAGTGTGAAATAATAGTTGGAATTGAAAAAAGGAAGACATAATTGCTAAGATTTTTTTTCTTCTTAAGGAATTCATCCACCGGTTATTTTGTTTATTTTGTCAATGTTCTAAACTGTTTGTTCCACGTGATCACTTTGTTTCCTTCCTTTATCGGCCCTTATCACTTTCAACAGCAGAATGGGGTGGAAGCATTTCAAATGAATGTGGCTTGAACTATGCATTGGGTGACAATCTTACTCTGTCTTGTTGCCTTTATTGGAGTAACCAAAACAGAGGTAAATCTTAAACAAGTAATATAAAATTTTCAGTCAATTCTTACTTAGGTCAACAAAGAAAAATTTCATTTCAGTTACTTTTTATTAAATAATTAAAATTCTTTTTCTCATATAAAACTAAAATAATTAATTAAATTTAATGAATGAACTAATATTTGAAAAAAACTGTATTAACATCAAGCGTCATTATATTTGAACTTGAGTGGATGAATAAAATATATTTCATTAACGAGTTAAAATGTGAACAAGATATAGGGAGAGTATGAACTAACAGTAGGAATTGAAAAATAAAATATTATATATTTCTGATTCTGAGGGATCACTTTCAGTTTCACTTCAAAAATTTAACACTTTATTTACTACTAATTAATTAATATTTTATTTAATATCTGTTAATTAATACTTCATTCATTACCAGTTAAATACTTTATTTATAATCTGTTAATTAGTACTGTAGTACTTCATTTATACCTGTTAATCGTTAACCATCTCATTTTTGAAACTCTTCAAAATGTAACTTATTTTTTTATTAATTTTTACAGCGAAGTATTATTCCATAATTTAAATTACAAATTATAGTATGCTAAATTACATATTTATACCTGTTAATCGTTAACCGTCTTATTTTTGAAACTGTTCAAAATGTAACTTATTTTTTTATTAATTTTTACAGCGAATTATTATTCCATAATTTAAATTACAAATTATAGTATGCTAAATTACATATTTATACCTGTTAATCGTTAACCGTCTTATTTTTGAAACTGTTCAAAATGTAACTTATTTTTTTATTAATTTTTACAGCGAAGTATTATTCCATAATTTAAATTACAAATTATAGTATGCTAAATTACATATTTATACCTGTTAATCGTTAACCGTCTTATTTTTGAAACTGTTCAAAATGTAACTTATTTTTTTATTAATTTTTACAGCGAAGTATTATTCCATAATTTAAATTACAAATTATAGTATGCTAAATTACATATTTATACCTGTTAATCGTTAACCGTCTTATTTTTGAAACTCTTCAAAATGTAACTTATTTTTTTATTAATTTTTACAGCGAAGTATTATTCCATAATTTAAATTACAAATTATAGTATGCTAAATTACATATTTATACCTGTTAATCGTTAACCGTCTTATTTTTGAAACTCTTCAAAATGTAACTTATTTTTTTATTAATTTTTACAGCGAAGTATTATTCCATAATTTAAATTACAAATTATAGTATGCTAAATTACATATTTATACCCGTTAATCGTTAACCGTCTTATTTTTGAAACTCTTCAAAATGTAACTTATTTTTTTATTAATTTTTACAGCGAAGTATTATTCCATAATTTAAATTACAAATTATAGTATGCTAAATTACATATTTATACCTGTTAACCGTCTTATTTTTGAAACTCTTCAAAATGTAACTTATTTTTTTATTAATTTTTACAGCGAAGTATTATTCCATAATTTAAATTACAAATTATAGTATGCTAAATTACATATTTATACCTGTTAATCGTTAACCGTCTTATTTTTGAAACTCTTCAAAATGTAACTTATTTTTTTATTAATTTTTACAGCGAAGTATTATTCCATAATTTAAATTACAAATTATAGTATGCTAAATTACATATTTATACCTGTTAATCGTTAACCGTCTTATTTTTGAAACTGTTCAAAATGTAACTTATTTTTTTATTAATTTTTACAGCGAAGTATTATTCCATAATTTAAATTACAAATTATAGTATGCTAAATTACATATTTATACCTGTTAATCGTTAACCGTCTTATTTTTGAAACTCTTCAAAATGTAACTTATTTTTTTATTAATTTTTACAGCGAAGTATTATTCCATAATTTAAATTACAAATTATAGTATGCTAAATTACATATTTATACCTGTTAATCGTTAACCGTCTTATTTTTGAAACTCTTCAAAATGTAACTTATTTTTTTATTAATTTTCACAGCGAAGTATTATTCCATAATTTAAATTACAAATTATAGTATGCTAAATTACATATTTATACCTGTTAATCGTTAACCGTCTTATTTTTGAAACTCTTCAAAATGTAACTTATTTTTTTATTAATTTTTACAGCGAAGTATTATTCCATAATTTAAATTACAAATTATAGTATGCTAAATTACATATTTATACCTGTTAATCGTTAACCGTCTTATTTTTGAAACTCTTCAAAATGTAACTTATTTTTTTATTTATTTTTACAGCGAAGTATTATTCCATAATTTAAATTACAAATTATAGTATGCTAAATTACATATTTATACCTGTTAATCGTTAACCGTCTTATTTTTGAAACTGTTCAAAATGTAACTTATTTTTTTATTTATTTTTACAGCGAAGTATTATTCCATAATTTAAATTACAAATTATAGTATGCTAAATTACATATTACGCTGAAATGCACAGTATTTATTATAATTACTAAATACTATTTCGAAATGTAATTTACGAATTCGGAATTTAATTTATGAATGAAGTATTAATTACTATCTGCTAATTAATACTTCATTCATAACCTGTAAGAAAATACTTTATTATTTACAACCTGTTAATTAATACTGCAGTACTTCAGTTATACCTGTTAAACGTCAACTCTTTTGAAACGCTTCAAATTGTAACTTATATTTTATCATTTTTACTGCGAAGTATTATTTCATAATACAATTTCCGATTTATAGTATGTTAAATTACATATTATGCTAAATTGCACAGTACATATTATAATTACTAAACACCATTTCGAAATGTAATTTACATTTTTTATATTTACGGCTAAATACTATGTCCAAAATCTACTTGTATCATGTGACTCTATCAGTAAATATTATTTCAAAATTTAATTTACATTTTAGCATCTATAACAGGAGTTTCAAACTTACATGAGGCCGGGGGCTACAATAAAAAACACAAATCAAATGGCTGGCTGCAACTTTATCAAAATTGTATGTAGGACTCTTTTATTTTTGAAAGAACATTAAATATTACGGTCAGATTTTTACGAAGTTGTACAAAACAAAAGTATTGAATTACAAATAAAAATACGAAGTAGATTTTTAAAAATATTTAATTGCATATTAAAAATTCGGGCTATAATAACTTTCATGTGCACCTATGTATTAAACAATTAATGTGCAACAGATATCTAATTGTTAAGATATAAAACTTCAAAAAGGTTTGCCTGTTACAACCACCAGAGAATAAATATTTACATTTTAAAATTTAAATTTAAAAATGTGTGTGTAAATATTTTCGTCCAAAGTGAGTGGTTTCAAAAAGTTAAATCGGATAATTTCTTCGAGAAGATTTCTGATACACACATGCTAAATTATATTCACAAAATACAAAAAAGTGAAATAAAAAAGAGCAACATCCACGATTATTTTTGTATTTGAATAAATATTTTCTTGGATGCAAAACCTGAGAAATAAATTTTTGTTGCACCGTTGGTATGTTAAATTTCACAGAAACGAAGAAATTAGGTTTTTATTAACGAGAAAAGTATTTTAAATCCATACAGATTTTTTACGAAAATTGTCCGCTAATATATTATAGTTCAACATGACAACTAATATATTTTAGTTCGTGGGCCACAAAAAAAAAGCTTCGGATGCGCCCTCCGGACCGCCAGTTGGAAACCACTGATCTATAATACTTCTAATATTAATAATAAGGTTGATATTTAGATATACAATTTTAATGATTTTATTTGAACAAATAATCTTTCTTTTAATTAATGTTAAGACCCAATCAAAAGAAGTTGCCCCGCGGCTCTTAAGTACTTTGATTTCGATTTTAACTATTTTCAAAATAAGACCACGATATAGTCGCAAATCTCAATGTATTGAATTTCAGTAATGATTTATTTAAAATACACCCGTCGGCCAGTCAATCCCATATATCACCGTAGGTACGAGTTTGAGACATTGTAGGTATATTATATATATATATATATATATATATATATATATATATATATATATATATATATATATATATATATATAGTGAATCGTATTTGGCAACTAATGATAAAAGTCTACTATGAATAATTTAAAAAGTTTCAAGCACCAAGCATTTTTTACACAGTTCTTGTCTATTTAAAAGAAAACTCAAAATGATTTATTTTATTTTTGAGTATGCAAAATACGCTATCCTATCTTAAACGGAGAGCAAGATATGATTGCATAAAAAGAGCAAACGTCAAAGATTTTAGGAAGGAGTTTTTAATTTGAATAAATCTTGTTTCATAATACAAAATAAAATTTATGAAAAGCCTCTCATCGTTTTGTGCCTTCTTTTAAAAAGCACAAAAACTACTTAGAAAATTGCTAGAATTTTTTTCAGATTCTTTTCATTGCTATTCTTTATGCGTTTATTATGATAATAAGTTATCTATGATGACATTTCAGGCGATATCTGTAAAACGATAAAATCTCTTTTTGATGATAAAACCGAAAGTGAATTTTGGAAGTGTCGCATTGTTGCAATTTCGAAAGACTCATTTGTGATGAGAAAGTTTAGACTAACTCATAGGAATTTAAAATGATTACTCACTCTCAGATGATGATGATGTAATATAAATGAAACAGATATCTAAAACAGCTCTATTAGCGCACTCGTATGCTAATTATTAAAATGACGCAAAATGTGAATACGAAAAAAATAACTATTTTGTAAAAATAGAAAATTGTTTGTGTTCTAATATTCAAATATTTGAAAAATTGTGATTCTACGCTGATGCATTGTGCAAACTTATTATGATTGATTAGATTAACAAACTTATTATGATTAATTAGTTTTAATGATTGATATCTAGTTGATAAAACCGTTCAAAATTAGAAGCCTTTTTTTGACAAAGTTCGGTTAATTTTTTTTTTAATACATAGTATACATAAAATAAAGCTTTGCGTAACGGAAATTAAAAAAATAATAAAACGATAGAAACAGCTTTTCTCTACTTTTAACTGTAAATAATCATAATTTTTTTTATTTCTAGTTATAATTTCAGACTAAATACCTTGAAACTTTACAGCAACTATTATGTAAGATATATAAGTTTGTGAAAAAAGACGTGTTATCGCATTTTAAATACTTCGTGTGTTAAAAATAATTAAAATCAATTTTCTAATTTCCTACTATTGTTCTATTGTTCTAATTAACTTTTAGCTCTATTTGAGCAAAAAAATAGTTTATTGCGCGCATTTAATTATTTTATATTCGCTGTGTCAGATAAATTTAATATAGAACATGACGTGGTAGCACGTGTGGTCCACGTCACCCAATTTATACTGTAATAGTTGTCTGATTTTTTTTTCAATTCCTACTATTAGTTCAGACTCTCCCTATGTATATTTATATATCTTGTTCAAATTTTCAATCGTTAATAAAATAATCTTTATTCATCTATTCAAGTACAAATACATTGTTTAAAACTTGTCGTGGATGATACTTGATGTTAATACAGTTTTTTCAAATATTATATTCATTGATTAAATTTAATTAATTAATTTTAGTCTTATACGGGAGAAAAAATTGTAATTATTAAATAAAAAGTAAGTAAAATAAAAATTGTTTTTTTTAGAACTTAGTAAGAATTGACTTCAATTTTTTTATCACTTGCTTATTAAATGCTAATTATGTTTATATTACGATATTAAGACTAAATAAAATTACAAAAACAATAATGAATAATTTTATATTTGATTTTGGAATTATCTCGCACTAAAACAATATATATAATCATAAGATGTATCGAAGGTAGAATTATTTGTCAGAGTCATGTGTATTATATATTATTCAAAACAGTCTTTGAGTCATCATGCTTAATCACCTTTTAGAGTCTAAGTTATGTTATTTTTAAAAAAAATTAGAGACTCTATAACAATTTTCAAAACTAGGAGGTATATGTTTTCTCTCGTTGAGAAGGATAAAATAATTTTGTTAAAAAAATCTTTATTTATTGATCCTTAATGTTTACTATTGCGAAAGATATTCTACTTAATAGTATTATTGCAGCATCGAGAAATAAACATTGAATCATCAATAATTCAGACGAAAAATCATAAATAGCGTAATTTTACAACATAAATTAGTTTAATTTTAAATGCAGCATGATTTGTTTATGACTATACACATTTACAATAATAGAAAAAAAGATGTTTTTCCAAATATGGTCAAAACTCTCTTGTTTTTAATTTTTCTTACTTTTGTATTGGTAAGTGATAAAAAATAATTATTTTATTGTCCGTAAAAAGTAAATTATTGAATGTAATCAAGGTTCTATCAATAATTTGCTATTTATTTAAATAATTGCTTATTAGTTAGAAGTAAACGAATTCAAATCATGAGTTGTAATTAAGTCGCATGTTATGTGTAGCATTATATTCAATTGATACTATTAGTTTCACACTCTCCTTATATCTTGTTCAAATTTTCAATAGCTATTAAAATAGTTTTTATTCATCCATTCAAGTTCAAATAAATTTTTTTTAAACTTGTAGTCGATGATATTTGATGTTATTACAGTTTTTTTTAAATATTCATTCATTTATTAATTTTCATTAATTGATTTTAGTTTTACATGGGAGAAAAAAAATTTTAATTATTGAATAAAAAGTAACTAAAATAAAATTTTTCTTTGTTGACCTAAGTAAGAATTGACTTTAATTTTCTTTTATATTACTTGTTTATAAGTAAACGAATTCATATCATGAGTTATAATTAAGTAGCACATTATATGTAGCATTTTATGCGTAATCAAATTGAGATAGATCGCAATTCACTTCAAACTATTGTTTGTTAAAACTACGTTATTGTATTTAAAAGAAAAATTAGTATCAAAACAGAGGAGAGGCAGACTGTTCTGCGCGGGAAAAGAGTTATTAATTCTCACCAAGTTACTAAATTTGTCAACAGATAGCGCTGTTAAATTAAAACCTCTTTTACGGTAGTTTTGTCAACTGATATAGCTGCGTTGTAGTTTGCTATATATTTTTAATGAGTAAGAGGCAGAAGATTTTACTTTAGTTTTACGGGCTACAGGGAAAAGTTGTTTGCAAGCTTTTATTCACAAAACACTAAGTCTTAGTTCCATATTTTGGAGAACCTTTATTGTTAATATGAATACTTATTTGTATTTAATATGAAACATTTTTCTCCAATTTTCTATTTACATTAAAAAATTGTAAGGGCCGCTGTTGTTCTGGGTATTTAACTTAATGTTATATATTGTTCTAATACTTCTTTTACTAGACTTGGAAGCTTAAAGTGAGTAGAAAAATAATGAAAAGGAGTTGTGGTGGAATAAAAAAAATAAATTTGATAATTAGTTCAGCAATTTTGAACTGTTAAAGTAACAGGACCTTAGTGTACCCTAGCAGAGGAAATAATTATATGACTAATAGGGGCCCTACAATGTAGCCCTATATGTTACTATGTATGCATATATATATATATATATATATATATATATATATATATATATATATATATATATATATATATATATATATATATATATATATATATATATATATATATATATATATAATCTATTCTACCCCTCAAAATATAGGTTAATATAGGAAAGCTACAATTTGGAAAATATGGTCCCAATAGTTTGGTTAGGACAACGCACCAAAATTTCGGGACCCCTAAATGTTTCGTTTACTTTTTTTTTGCCTCCCCAGAAAGTTTTAAGCTAATTGAAAAAAATTTACACTTAATTATAAAATTCCAATCAAAAAAGAAAAGAAAAATTAATAATTATTTTTTATTTTATTCGATGATGGTTGAAATTTTGTGAATAGCAAGGTAAACAAATTTTTACATCACTTTAAGGAATTTAATTTTAAATGGCACAGTATAAAATTGCTGTGAAATCCGTCGAATAGTTCGTGAGGAACCATATTTGAAATAGGTGACTCTTTTTAAATTCAACAGATATACTATTCAACCGATTTCCAAATGTTTTAATTTGTTTAAAAATCCAAGCCATAAGCATTAGGAGGTAAATAAAATTTACATTAAGAGGTCTAAACTTTGGACCGCTTTCCTGACCAAACTATTGTGACCAAATTTTCCAGATAGCAGCTACTTCCTATAATTTGAGCGTCAAGAATTTGTCGAAGAATAATTTGTCGAATATATATATATATATATATATATATATATATATATATATTAGTATGTTGAATAGAATGATATATATGCATACATAGTAACATATAGGGCTACATTGTGGGGCCCCTATTAGGCATATAATTATTTCCTCTGCTAGAGTACACTAAGGTCCTGTTACTTAAACAGTTCAAAATTGCTGAACTAAGTATCAAATTTAATTTTTTTTATTCCAGCACAACTCCTTTTCATTATTTTTCTACTCACCTTAAGCTTCCAAGTCTAGTAAAAGAAGTATTAGAACAATATATAACATTAAGCCTGTCATTAAGCAGCCGACCCAACTCTGGGTTTACGTTTACTAATGTTCAACTCCGTGGTCTTGTAATTTTGAACCAATCCAGTAACCCCATGGGTTTTATTTGTTATGGGAACATGAAGGACTTTGTGACTCGACAGATTTAACATACAAGAGTCACCATTTACCACACGGGGAGTCTTCGACGGGGCTCGAACCCACGACCTCTTGGACATGGGCCCTACCTACCAGGCTATCCCGTTCTTACCATGGATGGTGTAAAGCTAAACACAGATGGCGGTAGGGGTTAAAATCCGTCTTAAAAAAAACGGGTTTCTACTTTCGATTGATTTTTACGCCTATTCTTAAAAAATGCGCCATCCAATATCATTACATTCGTAGTGTTTGCATTATAACGTGCTCTTTCAATTTAAATTTCAGCGAAACGAACAACAAACAAATTTGGAAGATTCTGCAAGCATGCTATCCTATCCAAACGATGGTTTTTCACACTAACATAGAAAAATGAGGGATAACACTTAAAACATTTCAAACCTTACACTTTGAGCCGCGATGGCTAAGGGGATAGAGCGTTCGAATTCCAATGAGGTGAACCTGCTTCGAATCAAGCGATAGCTGGTCGATACAAATTCACGTCCGTCTTGCGGCCGATCACAGTGCTGACGTGAAATATCCTCAGTGGTTGACGGATCATGGGTTAGAGTCTCTTCGCCGTCAGACTACCCATGGGACGTTCTCGTGCTATTACTCTCCATGTAAAACAAATGCGGGTTAGTTCCATCAAAAAGTCCTCCATGAAGGCAAAATTTCTCCCAATAATTGATCCAGGAGTTGCCTTGTCTTCTGGATTGGGTTCAAAATGACAAGGCTACGGAGTTGAACATTAGCAGTCGTAAACCCCAAAATTGTGTCAGCTGTTCAACGACGGTTATAAAACAAAATAAAAACCTTACACTTTATATATGTTGTACTATCAATTTTCTTATGTTTGTTTTGCTCTCACGGCCTGTTACAATTTATAAATAAGTCTTTTGAATGCTTTAACGTCTTAAAACTCTTTTGAATTTAAGAAATTAAGCATAAATTTAAACTTTTTCACACATCACCTCATACGGATAACATAAGCGGAAGGATACACCAGAATTGTCTTAATTTCTTCCGGTTTTAGGAAGCTTGTTATTGTTTACATTCTATCAAATATCCATTGAGAATCAGATACAGTCAAACCCCGCTATAGTGAACTTCCGGATATAGTGAACGAAATGTTCGCTCCCGTGCCTTGCTACACCATATAATGTTATTTTTTGGGGGTATAGTGAATCAGAAAAAGGGAGTAAGTTGGATATTATGAACTTTTTTCTGTCTAAGACTGATTTATTTTCTTTATTTTTTTTGTAATAATTTTGAAATTTTTACTTCAAAATAAATACATATACCGATTTTTAAAACCATCTATAGCATGGAATGTAGCAAGAGGCATTTTTTGTTGTTTGCTTCATTATTGAATTGGTTCAACATTCAAAGATGCCACAATCTTCCAGTATCTGCTGGACAAATGCTTCAAGTCAAAGCCGATGAATTTTGCTAAGCGATTTAGCGAGACTACTTTTAAATGCTCGAATTACTGGTTAGACAGATTTAAAAAGTGGAAAAACATAAATTCAGGAAAAATTATCGGATAGTCAGTCGGGAAGAGTGTTTCCATATCGGATGTTGAGGATTGCTCATCAGCTAAAGATTACTATTTTTTTTTACGCAAGACGAAAAGTAATGAAAAATATAAGTTAACACAATTTTTGTTACTACGTATTATTTTTCAGTTATTTTTGTGTTTCATTTTATGGGTCATTTATTTAACTAATGTGTAATAAAAGGGGAGAGTTTGCGTACTTCCTCGGAGGTAGCGGGTTCGAATCACCCTGTAATCCTGGATGTATCTTTGTGCTGTCATTCTCTGTATTGTGGTCCTGCAGTGGATTGAGCGTTAAGAAATGATTCCCAGCAGATCACCGAAGTCAAGCATCACTGGTTGCGGTCAGTGTGCGGGTGGGTGACCACTTTGAAAAGTACGAGTAGGGACCGTGGGCGTGCGGTATTGATCCTCGTTAAACTGTTCGACCGTAAAGTGCTCGACTTCACGTGCAGGTCGTCGGGCTACCGAAGCGAGGATATCATCCCCTCTGCAGAGGATCAAAATTGTGATGGCATGTCTTCGGATCATCCTCAGGGATGTTTCCCAGATCGTCGCCATTGTGCAGCTCTAGTGCGACATAAATTAACTACTACTACCTTCTATTTGAAAGCCACAAGCCTGCAAATGTATGTAATTCCACTAAACAACGAACATTTAGAAAAAAAATCTGTTTGATTCTAGGAAACTTGTGGAGATTCCTGGAGTGTGAATTATGAAGTAAAAGGTCAAACTTTAGTAGTGAAAGGCAGTGCCAGTGAGGGATCTATAATCCACATAAGTATTCAATCCTTGGACACCACCATTTCTGAATGCGTACTAAAGAAAGAAGCTAAAACGGAAATAAATAAAGGTGAATTCATCACTCCGCCATTTCTTTTGTGTGGCAATACTGAATACAACGTCAGTTTGAGTATAGAATGCGAAAATATTAAGAAAGATTGGAAGGAAAAAATAATATGGACACCACCAAAGGGTAATATACACTGTTTTTTTTTTTTTTCTTTTTCTTCAATTCCTACTATTAGTTCACACTCGCCCTATATCTTGTTCAAATTTTCAGTTGTGAACATGGGTTCTTTCTTAGTAAAATCAGTTCGATGTTGAACTTTATTAATTCTTTGATTTGAGTTGTGAACATGGGTTCAATATTAGAAGATTAATTCAAAGTTGAACATTAATATCAATTCTTTGATTTGAGGTGTAAACACGGGTTCATTCTTAGAAGAACTAGTTCGAAGTTGAACCTTAATATCAATTCTTTGATTTGAGTTGTGAACACGGGTTCATTTTTAGAAGAATTAGTTCGATGTTGAACCTTGATATCAATTCTTTGATTTGAGTTGTGAACACGGGTTCTTTCTTAGAAGAATTAGTTCGATGTTGAACCTTAATATTAATTCTTTGATTTGAGTTGTGAACACGGGTTCTTTCTTAGAAAATCATTTCGATGTTAATTGTTACTTTGACACATAATACGATGTAAATTTGCTACAGCCTTGTTAAATTGAATCATACGTTTGTTCAAAATTAATATTATGCCATCAGGTTTAAAAAATTCGATAGTATTTTGTGCTATGCATGAAGAAAGCTAAACAAAGTGAATAAAGCACAGTTTTTGTTCTTTTCTGTACTTTTTTTGTGCTCTCTTCCTATTATATATAATATAGTTCAACCTAGCTCCACAGTGAATTCTAACGTTATTATGATTCAGCAACATTTCTTACAATTCTATTATGTGCTTAACATTTGTTTTATTTATGCGATTTAAAACGATTTTGAGGAAGAACATTGCTGTCCTCAGTATTTTTCTTAAAATTATTTATGAAACCCTATATGTAACTAAACTAAGATTTACTCTCTAATTATAATCTCATAAACTATGAAACGTTTTCATTTCTTTATATCGAAAAAAGCTTAATAAAACGCGTAAAGAAAGCGTTAAATTTTCGTCGCACTTCATTAATAATTTTAAAGAATTTTAAAGAAAAAAGGTTCAGACAAACCTAAAAAATGTTTTAAAAATTTGAATATACTGAAAAGAAAATTTTAATATACCGGCAAAGTTTGAAATCCAGCATTCTATAGAATGCCTAAAATTAGCCGGCAATGTATGAAACGATTTATATTTCATACATTTCCTAGGCATTCTATAGAATGCCAAATGAGAAACCGGCAAAGTATAAAATACATCTCGTCGAAATGTCATTCAAAAATGACGAATTCAAAACGTCATTTGAAAATTTTGTTTCCCTTAATAAGAAAGGCATAAATTATGTTTTGCACAACTTTTTCTTTTTCTTTACACATTTTGAATAAATGTATACCGGGCAATGGCACTTGACCTTAAAAAAATATCAGTGTTAAGTATACCGGGCAGTGGCACTGAATCTTAAAAAAACATAAGTGTAGGATATACCGGGCAAATGTATACCGGGCAGTGGCACTTAACTGGACCTAGTATATATTTCGGACCTTTACCACAGGTCTAGTCATACTAGGTCTAGTTAAGTGCCACTGCCCGGTATACATTTGCCCGGTATACCCTACACTGATATTTTTTTAAGGTCAAGTGCCATTGTCCGGTATACATTTGCCCGATACTCCAAACACTGATGTTTCTTCTAATCTATCGTCAGTAAGTATTAAAATATCGAATCAATGTAATTATATCCACGAATAAATTAATATCAAATCTGATGTAGTAAATATTTCGGACATTCACCAAAGCGACTATGTGACAGTCAACATTCACCGGTGAAAGTCAACAACCACCGATTTCGGTCATTCACAGTAACATGCACATCATTTACATAATAACCTCATCAGGACGTTTTTTTTTTTTTTTTTTTTTTTTTTTAATACTTTGCCTAAATAGCATTTGTCATTCTATAGAATGACTAGGTATTATATACAATGCCTAGGGAAAGTATGTAATACTTCTCGTATTTCATACTTTGTCTAAAAACATCCGGCATTATATATAATGCCAAGGCATTTTATATAAAGCCGGCGTTTGATACTTTGCCGGTAACATATACAAGTGAAAATAAGTTATTAAAAGAGAACTTCTTCGTTGTGTAATCCTCATTTATATTCATTTGTATATTTTAAAATTTTCTTTTCAGTATTTTAAACTTCAAAACATACTCTAGGTTTGTCTGAAAACACTTTTTCTACACTTTAAAATTAAAATTACTAATGAAGGAAAATATTCTTCCTCGATGTGGCGCGCTCCTAAGGAAATCTTCCAATAGGCGTGCCAGAGAAAATTCCAGTTTGGTATATTTAAATATACTAAAATTAATGTTTCTACTTTCAAATAAAATGTATTTTACGAGTTCTGCTGTTACAAATGCGGTGGAATAAACAACCTGATTGGCATTTCACAAAACCTATTTTTTCTCAGTTATGTGTTTTGGTTCGAATTTTCAAAAAATTTGACTTGTATTAAGTTTCGATTGGTTTGACTCAGACAGAAAAGATATTAAATTTAAATTTTGATTTAACGGAGAATCATTTTAATCCTTATTCAATATTAGTTTTACACTCTCTCTAGTATATCTCGTTCAAATATTCAATCGTTTATAAAATACCTTTTTATTCATCCACTCAATTATTTTTTAAACTTGTAATGAATGACAATTGATGTTAATACAGTTTTTTTTTTTTTTTAAATATTAATTCATTCATTAAATATAATTCATTAATTTTAGATTAGATTTAGAATTAAATTTAGAGGAAAAAAATTATAATTATTCAAAAAAAAAGTAACCAAAATAAAAATTTTCTTTGTTCACCTAAGTTGTGAACACGGGTTCATTCTTAGAAGAATTAATTCAAAGTTGATAAACAAACAAATCAATATAGAATGTTTAACAAATATAGGATGTTCTTTGCTGACCTAAGTAGGAATTGACTTAAATTTTTTTATATATTTCTTATTTATTTTCCTCGGTGAATGGAAAATAAGAAAGCTACACTTAAATTAAAAAAAGAACCATGCAACTTGATTATAAACTGATATCGTCTGTTTCTTTTCAGCTCCTTCAAATGTGAAAGCAGAGCAAGTGACGGAGTCTAGTTTTTTTCTAAAATGGGATTCACCCATAGGAGGAATCATTTCAGCTTACAAAATCCAACTGAACGATGAAATTTTTATTCAAGACAACACCTTCTACCGGGCTGAAGATCTCCAATCGAACACTAACTACACTGTTAAGGTGTCAGCCCGAGGGAAAGAAGAATGGAGTGATTCGTCAGATCAGATCGTTGTTAGAACAAAAAGTGTGATCATTTTTTTTCTCTTTTTAAAAGGGCTTCATAAGGTTCAAAAATAAGTTTACACACACTACTACATTTGTTATGAGTAATATTCTGAGTTAGAATCCCCTTGTCATCAGGCTAGGTATAACAAACTATTCCCTGATAAGTGGGGAAGAAATTTTATCTTAAACAAATTTTTTTACTATATAATAAATTATTTCCCGATTAACGCAAGATTACGCAGTGGGGAAGTAATTTTGTCATTAACAAATGTTTTCACTATATTAACAAATGTTTTCACTAATTAAGTAATTAACAAATGTTTTAACTATATAGCAAATTATTTCCCGATTTCTCAAGATTACGCATTGGGGTAGTAATTTTGTCATAAATTTTTTTTTTTCACTATATAGCGAACGAATTTTGAATTTACGACTATCACAGTTCAACTCTGGAATTCTAACTCATGAACCATCTACCACTGAAAATATTTTACGAACGCTCTATTCTCTGAGGCACGGCAGCTCTTATGAGTACCATTTTTATTTTTTATTTTATAACCGTCTTTGAACAGCTGACCAAATTTTTTGGGTTTACCACGACTACTAATGTTCAACTCCGTAGCCTTGTCATTTTGAACCCTATCCAGAAGACAAGGAAACTCTTGAATCATGTATTGGGAGAAATTTTGCCTTCGTGGACTTTTTGATGGAACTAACCCGCACTTGCATTAGATGGAGAAGAAAATCACGAAAACCTCCCATGGGTTGTCTGACGGCAAGGAGACCATGATCCGTCTAACACTGAGGATATTTTACGTCAGCATTGTGGTAGGTGCAAGTCGAATGCGGAATTCGTATCGACCAGACAACACTGGGATTCGAAACCGATTTACCTCATTGAAAGGTGAACGCTCTATTGCATGAGCCACTGCTGCTCTTAAGAGTACCCTTTTTTATATCTGACGATGAACAGTCTACCCGATTTTGGGTTTACCACGACTACTAATGTTCAACTCCGTAGCCTTGTCATTTTGAACCCTATCCAGAAGACAAGGAAACTCTTGAATCATGTATTGGGAGAAATTTTGCCTTCGTGGACTTTTTGATGGAACTAACCCGCACTTGCATTAGATGGAGAAGAAAATCACGAAAACCTCCCATGGGTTGTCTGACGGCAAGGAGACCATGATCCGTCTAACACTGAGGATATTTTACGTCAGCATTGTGGTAGGTGCAAGTCGAATGCGGAATTCGTATCGACCAGACAACACTGGGATTCGAAACCGATTTACCTCATTGAAAGGTGAACGCTCTATTGCATGAGCCACTGCTGCTCTTAAGAGTACCCTTTTTTATATCTGACGATGAACAGTCTACCCGATTTTGGGTTTACCACGACTACTAATGTTCAACTCCGTAGCCTTGTCATTTTGAACCCTATCCAGAAGACAAGGAAACTCTTGAATCATGTATTGGGAGAAATTTTGCCTTCGTGGACTTTTTGATGGAACTAACCCGCACTTGCATTAGATGGAGAAGAAAATCACGAAAACCTCCCATGGGTTGTCTGACGGCAAGGAGACCATGATCCGTCTAACACTGAGGATATTTTACGTCAGCATTGTGGTAGGTGCAAGTCGAATGCGGAATTCGTATCGACCAGACAACACTGGGATTCGAAACCGATTTACCTCATTGAAAGGTGAACGCTCTATTGCATGAGCCACTGCTGCTCTTAAGAGTACCCTTTTTTATATCTGACGATGAACAGTCTACCCGATTTTGGGTTTACCACGACTACTAATGTTCAACTCCGTAGCCTTGTCATTTTGAACCCTATCCAGAAGACAAGGAAACTCTTGAATCATGTATTGGGAGAAATTTTGCCTTCGTGGACTTTTTGATGGAACTAACCCGCACTTGCATTAGATGGAGAAGAAAATCACGAAAACCTCCCATGGGTTGTCTGACGGCAAGGAGACCATGATCCGTCTAACACTGAGGATATTTTACGTCAGCATTGTGGTAGGTGCAAGTCGAATGCGGAATTCGTATCGACCAGACAACACTGGGATTCGAAACCGATTTACCTCATTGAAAGGTGAACGCTCTATTGCATGAGCCACTGCTGCTCTTAAGAGTACCCTTTTTTATATCTGACGATGAACAGTCTACCCGATTTTGGGTTTACCACGACTACTAATGTTCAACTCCGTAGCCTTGTCATTTTGAACCCTATCCAGAAGACAAGGAAACTCTTGAATCATGTATTGGGAGAAATTTTGCCTTCGTGGACTTTTTGATGGAACTAACCCGCACTTGCATTAGATGGAGAAGAAAATCACGAAAACCTCCCATGGGTTGTCTGACGGCAAGGAGACCATGATCCGTCTAACACTGAGGATATTTTACGTCAGCATTGTGGTAGGTGCAAGTCGAATGCGGAATTCGTATCGACCAGACAACACTGGGATTCGAAACCGATTTACCTCATTGAAAGGTGAACGCTCTATTGCATGAGCCACTGCTGCTCTTAAGAGTACCCTTTTTTATATCTGACGATGAACAGTCTACCCGATTTTGGGTTTACCACGACTACTAATGTTCAACTCCGTAGCCTTGTCATTTTGAACCCTATCCAGAAGACAAGGAAACTCTTGAATCATGTATTGGGAGAAATTTTGCCTTCGTGGACTTTTTGATGGAACTAACCCGCACTTGCATTAGATGGAGAAGAAAATCACGAAAACCTCCCATGGGTTGTCTGACGGCAAGGAGACCATGATCCGTCTAACACTGAGGATATTTTACGTCAGCATTGTGGTAGGTGCAAGTCGAATGCGGAATTCGTATCGACCAGACAACACTGGGATTCGAAACCGATTTACCTCATTGAAAGGTGAACGCTCTATTGCATGAGCCACTGCTGCTCTTAAGAGTACCCTTTTTTATATCTGACGATGAACAGTCTACCCGATTTTGGGTTTACCACGACTACTAATGTTCAACTCCGTAGCCTTGTCATTTTGAACCCTATCCAGAAGACAAGGAAACTCTTGAATCATGTATTGGGAGAAATTTTGCCTTCGTGGACTTTTTGATGGAACTAACCCGCACTTGCATTAGATGGAGAAGAAAATCACGAAAACCTCCCATGGGTTGTCTGACGGCAAGGAGACCATGATCCGTCTAACACTGAGGATATTTTACGTCAGCATTGTGGTAGGTGCAAGTCGAATGCGGAATTCGTATCGACCAGACAACACTGGGATTCGAAACCGATTTACCTCATTGAAAGGTGAACGCTCTATTGCATGAGCCACTGCTGCTCTTAAGAGTACCCTTTTTTATATCTGACGATGAACAGTCTACCCGATTTTGGGTTTACCACGACTACTAATGTTCAACTCCGTAGCCTTGTCATTTTGAACCCTATCCAGAAGACAAGGAAACTCTTGAATCATGTATTGGGAGAAATTTTGCCTTCGTGGACTTTTTGATGGAACTAACCCGCACTTGCATTAGATGGAGAAGAAAATCACGAAAACCTCCCATGGGTTGTCTGACGGCAAGGAGACCATGATCCGTCTAACACTGAGGATATTTTACGTCAGCATTGTGGTAGGTGCAAGTCGAATGCGGAATTCGTATCGACCAGACAACACTGGGATTCGAAACCGATTTACCTCATTGAAAGGTGAACGCTCTATTGCATGAGCCACTGCTGCTCTTAAGAGTACCCTTTTTTATATCTGACGATGAACAGTCTACCCGATTTTGGGTTTACCACGACTACTAATGTTCAACTCCGTAGCCTTGTCATTTTGAACCCTATCCAGAAGACAAGGAAACTCTTGAATCATGTATTGGGAGAAATTTTGCCTTCGTGGACTTTTTGATGGAACTAACCCGCACTTGCATTAGATGGAGAAGAAAATCACGAAAACCTCCCATGGGTTGTCTGACGGCAAGGAGACCATGATCCGTCTAACACTGAGGATATTTTACGTCAGCATTGTGGTAGGTGCAAGTCGAATGCGGAATTCGTATCGACCAGACAACACTGGGATTCGAAACCGATTTACCTCATTGAAAGGTGAACGCTCTATTGCATGAGCCACTGCTGCTCTTAAGAGTACCCTTTTTTATATCTGACGATGAACAGTCTACCCGATTTTGGGTTTACCACGACTACTAATGTTCAACTCCGTAGCCTTGTCATTTTGAACCCTATCCAGAAGACAAGGAAACTCTTGAATCATGTATTGGGAGAAATTTTGCCTTCGTGGACTTTTTGATGGAACTAACCCGCACTTGCATTAGATGGAGAAGAAAATCACGAAAACCTCCCATGGGTTGTCTGACGGCAAGGAGACCATGATCCGTCTAACACTGAGGATATTTTACGTCAGCATTGTGGTAGGTGCAAGTCGAATGCGGAATTCGTATCGACCAGACAACACTGGGATTCGAAACCGATTTACCTCATTGAAAGGTGAACGCTCTATTGCATGAGCCACTGCTGCTCTTAAGAGTACCCTTTTTTATATCTGACGATGAACAGTCTACCCGATTTTGGGTTTACCACGACTACTAATGTTCAACTCCGTAGCCTTGTCATTTTGAACCCTATCCAGAAGACAAGGAAACTCTTGAATCATGTATTGGGAGAAATTTTGCCTTCGTGGACTTTTTGATGGAACTAACCCGCACTTGCATTAGATGGAGAAGAAAATCACGAAAACCTCCCATGGGTTGTCTGACGGCAAGGAGACCATGATCCGTCTAACACTGAGGATATTTTACGTCAGCATTGTGGTAGGTGCAAGTCGAATGCGGAATTCGTATCGACCAGACAACACTGGGATTCGAAACCGATTTACCTCATTGAAAGGTGAACGCTCTATTGCATGAGCCACTGCTGCTCTTAAGAGTACCCTTTTTTATATCTGACGATGAACAGTCTACCCGATTTTGGGTTTACCACGACTACTAATGTTCAACTCCGTAGCCTTGTCATTTTGAACCCTATCCAGAAGACAAGGAAACTCTTGAATCATGTATTGGGAGAAATTTTGCCTTCGTGGACTTTTTGATGGAACTAACCCGCACTTGCATTAGATGGAGAAGAAAATCACGAAAACCTCCCATGGGTTGTCTGACGGCAAGGAGACCATGATCCGTCTAACACTGAGGATATTTTACGTCAGCATTGTGGTAGGTGCAAGTCGAATGCGGAATTCGTATCGACCAGACAACACTGGGATTCGAAACCGATTTACCTCATTGAAAGGTGAACGCTCTATTGCATGAGCCACTGCTGCTCTTAAGAGTACCCTTTTTTATATCTGACGATGAACAGTCTACCCGATTTTGGGTTTACCACGACTACTAATGTTCAACTCCGTAGCCTTGTCATTTTGAACCCTATCCAGAAGACAAGGAAACTCTTGAATCATGTATTGGGAGAAATTTTGCCTTCGTGGACTTTTTGATGGAACTAACCCGCACTTGCATTAGATGGAGAAGAAAATCACGAAAACCTCCCATGGGTTGTCTGACGGCAAGGAGACCATGATCCGTCTAACACTGAGGATATTTTACGTCAGCATTGTGGTAGGTGCAAGTCGAATGCGGAATTCGTATCGACCAGACAACACTGGGATTCGAAACCGATTTACCTCATTGAAAGGTGAACGCTCTATTGCATGAGCCACTGCTGCTCTTAAGAGTACCCTTTTTTATATCTGACGATGAACAGTCTACCCGATTTTGGGTTTACCACGACTACTAATGTTCAACTCCGTAGCCTTGTCATTTTGAACCCTATCCAGAAGACAAGGAAACTCTTGAATCATGTATTGGGAGAAATTTTGCCTTCGTGGACTTTTTGATGGAACTAACCCGCACTTGCATTAGATGGAGAAGAAAATCACGAAAACCTCCCATGGGTTGTCTGACGGCAAGGAGACCATGATCCGTCTAACACTGAGGATATTTTACGTCAGCATTGTGGTAGGTGCAAGTCGAATGCGGAATTCGTATCGACCAGACAACACTGGGATTCGAAACCGATTTACCTCATTGAAAGGTGAACGCTCTATTGCATGAGCCACTGCTGCTCTTAAGAGTACCCTTTTTTATATCTGACGATGAACAGTCTACCCGATTTTGGGTTTACCACGACTACTAATGTTCAACTCCGTAGCCTTGTCATTTTGAACCCTATCCAGAAGACAAGGAAACTCTTGAATCATGTATTGGGAGAAATTTTGCCTTCGTGGACTTTTTGATGGAACTAACCCGCACTTGCATTAGATGGAGAAGAAAATCACGAAAACCTCCCATGGGTTGTCTGACGGCAAGGAGACCATGATCCGTCTAACACTGAGGATATTTTACGTCAGCATTGTGGTAGGTGCAAGTCGAATGCGGAATTCGTATCGACCAGACAACACTGGGATTCGAAACCGATTTACCTCATTGAAAGGTGAACGCTCTATTGCATGAGCCACTGCTGCTCTTAAGAGTACCCTTTTTTATATCTGACGATGAACAGTCTACCCGATTTTGGGTTTACCACGACTACTAATGTTCAACTCCGTAGCCTTGTCATTTTGAACCCTATCCAGAAGACAAGGAAACTCTTGAATCATGTATTGGGAGAAATTTTGCCTTCGTGGACTTTTTGATGGAACTAACCCGCACTTGCATTAGATGGAGAAGAAAATCACGAAAACCTCCCATGGGTTGTCTGACGGCAAGGAGACCATGATCCGTCTAACACTGAGGATATTTTACGTCAGCATTGTGGTAGGTGCAAGTCGAATGCGGAATTCGTATCGACCAGACAACACTGGGATTCGAAACCGATTTACCTCATTGAAAGGTGAACGCTCTATTGCATGAGCCACTGCTGCTCTTAAGAGTACCCTTTTTTATATCTGACGATGAACAGTCTACCCGATTTTGGGTTTACCACGACTACTAATGTTCAACTCCGTAGCCTTGTCATTTTGAACCCTATCCAGAAGACAAGGAAACTCTTGAATCATGTATTGGGAGAAATTTTGCCTTCGTGGACTTTTTGATGGAACTAACCCGCACTTGCATTAGATGGAGAAGAAAATCACGAAAACCTCCCATGGGTTGTCTGACGGCAAGGAGACCATGATCCGTCTAACACTGAGGATATTTTACGTCAGCATTGTGGTAGGTGCAAGTCGAATGCGGAATTCGTATCGACCAGACAACACTGGGATTCGAAACCGATTTACCTCATTGAAAGGTGAACGCTCTATTGCATGAGCCACTGCTGCTCTTAAGAGTACCCTTTTTTATATCTGACGATGAACAGTCTACCCGATTTTGGGTTTACCACGACTACTAATGTTCAACTCCGTAGCCTTGTCATTTTGAACCCTATCCAGAAGACAAGGAAACTCTTGAATCATGTATTGGGAGAAATTTTGCCTTCGTGGACTTTTTGATGGAACTAACCCGCACTTGCATTAGATGGAGAAGAAAATCACGAAAACCTCCCATGGGTTGTCTGACGGCAAGGAGACCATGATCCGTCTAACACTGAGGATATTTTACGTCAGCATTGTGGTAGGTGCAAGTCGAATGCGGAATTCGTATCGACCAGACAACACTGGGATTCGAAACCGATTTACCTCATTGAAAGGTGAACGCTCTATTGCATGAGCCACTGCTGCTCTTAAGAGTACCCTTTTTTATATCTGACGATGAACAGTCTACCCGATTTTGGGTTTACCACGACTACTAATGTTCAACTCCGTAGCCTTGTCATTTTGAACCCTATCCAGAAGACAAGGAAACTCTTGAATCATGTATTGGGAGAAATTTTGCCTTCGTGGACTTTTTGATGGAACTAACCCGCACTTGCATTAGATGGAGAAGAAAATCACGAAAACCTCCCATGGGTTGTCTGACGGCAAGGAGACCATGATCCGTCTAACACTGAGGATATTTTACGTCAGCATTGTGGTAGGTGCAAGTCGAATGCGGAATTCGTATCGACCAGACAACACTGGGATTCGAAACCGATTTACCTCATTGAAAGGTGAACGCTCTATTGCATGAGCCACTGCTGCTCTTAAGAGTACCCTTTTTTATATCTGACGATGAACAGTCTACCCGATTTTGGGTTTACCACGACTACTAATGTTCAACTCCGTAGCCTTGTCATTTTGAACCCTATCCAGAAGACAAGGAAACTCTTGAATCATGTATTGGGAGAAATTTTGCCTTCGTGGACTTTTTGATGGAACTAACCCGCACTTGCATTAGATGGAGAAGAAAATCACGAAAACCTCCCATGGGTTGTCTGACGGCAAGGAGACCATGATCCGTCTAACACTGAGGATATTTTACGTCAGCATTGTGGTAGGTGCAAGTCGAATGCGGAATTCGTATCGACCAGACAACACTGGGATTCGAAACCGATTTACCTCATTGAAAGGTGAACGCTCTATTGCATGAGCCACTGCTGCTCTTAAGAGTACCCTTTTTTATATCTGACGATGAACAGTCTACCCGATTTTGGGTTTACCACGACTACTAATGTTCAACTCCGTAGCCTTGTCATTTTGAACCCTATCCAGAAGACAAGGAAACTCTTGAATCATGTATTGGGAGAAATTTTGCCTTCGTGGACTTTTTGATGGAACTAACCCGCACTTGCATTAGATGGAGAAGAAAATCACGAAAACCTCCCATGGGTTGTCTGACGGCAAGGAGACCATGATCCGTCTAACACTGAGGATATTTTACGTCAGCATTGTGGTAGGTGCAAGTCGAATGCGGAATTCGTATCGACCAGACAACACTGGGATTCGAAACCGATTTACCTCATTGAAAGGTGAACGCTCTATTGCATGAGCCACTGCTGCTCTTAAGAGTACCCTTTTTTATATCTGACGATGAACAGTCTACCCGATTTTGGGTTTACCACGACTACTAATGTTCAACTCCGTAGCCTTGTCATTTTGAACCCTATCCAGAAGACAAGGAAACTCTTGAATCATGTATTGGGAGAAATTTTGCCTTCGTGGACTTTTTGATGGAACTAACCCGCACTTGCATTAGATGGAGAAGAAAATCACGAAAACCTCCCATGGGTTGTCTGACGGCAAGGAGACCATGATCCGTCTAACACTGAGGATATTTTACGTCAGCATTGTGGTAGGTGCAAGTCGAATGCGGAATTCGTATCGACCAGACAACACTGGGATTCGAAACCGATTTACCTCATTGAAAGGTGAACGCTCTATTGCATGAGCCACTGCTGCTCTTAAGAGTACCCTTTTTTATATCTGACGATGAACAGTCTACCCGATTTTGGGTTTACCACGACTACTAATGTTCAACTCCGTAGCCTTGTCATTTTGAACCCTATCCAGAAGACAAGGAAACTCTTGAATCATGTATTGGGAGAAATTTTGCCTTCGTGGACTTTTTGATGGAACTAACCCGCACTTGCATTAGATGGAGAAGAAAATCACGAAAACCTCCCATGGGTTGTCTGACGGCAAGGAGACCATGATCCGTCTAACACTGAGGATATTTTACGTCAGCATTGTGGTAGGTGCAAGTCGAATGCGGAATTCGTATCGACCAGACAACACTGGGATTCGAAACCGATTTACCTCATTGAAAGGTGAACGCTCTATTGCATGAGCCACTGCTGCTCTTAAGAGTACCCTTTTTTATATCTGACGATGAACAGTCTACCCGATTTTGGGTTTACCACGACTACTAATGTTCAACTCCGTAGCCTTGTCATTTTGAACCCTATCCAGAAGACAAGGAAACTCTTGAATCATGTATTGGGAGAAATTTTGCCTTCGTGGACTTTTTGATGGAACTAACCCGCACTTGCATTAGATGGAGAAGAAAATCACGAAAACCTCCCATGGGTTGTCTGACGGCAAGGAGACCATGATCCGTCTAACACTGAGGATATTTTACGTCAGCATTGTGGTAGGTGCAAGTCGAATGCGGAATTCGTATCGACCAGACAACACTGGGATTCGAAACCGATTTACCTCATTGAAAGGTGAACGCTCTATTGCATGAGCCACTGCTGCTCTTAAGAGTACCCTTTTTTATATCTGACGATGAACAGTCTACCCGATTTTGGGTTTACCACGACTACTAATGTTCAACTCCGTAGCCTTGTCATTTTGAACCCTATCCAGAAGACAAGGAAACTCTTGAATCATGTATTGGGAGAAATTTTGCCTTCGTGGACTTTTTGATGGAACTAACCCGCACTTGCATTAGATGGAGAAGAAAATCACGAAAACCTCCCATGGGTTGTCTGACGGCAAGGAGACCATGATCCGTCTAACACTGAGGATATTTTACGTCAGCATTGTGGTAGGTGCAAGTCGAATGCGGAATTCGTATCGACCAGACAACACTGGGATTCGAAACCGATTTACCTCATTGAAAGGTGAACGCTCTATTGCATGAGCCACTGCTGCTCTTAAGAGTACCCTTTTTTATATCTGACGATGAACAGTCTACCCGATTTTGGGTTTACCACGACTACTAATGTTCAACTCCGTAGCCTTGTCATTTTGAACCCTATCCAGAAGACAAGGAAACTCTTGAATCATGTATTGGGAGAAATTTTGCCTTCGTGGACTTTTTGATGGAACTAACCCGCACTTGCATTAGATGGAGAAGAAAATCACGAAAACCTCCCATGGGTTGTCTGACGGCAAGGAGACCATGATCCGTCTAACACTGAGGATATTTTACGTCAGCATTGTGGTAGGTGCAAGTCGAATGCGGAATTCGTATCGACCAGACAACACTGGGATTCGAAACCGATTTACCTCATTGAAAGGTGAACGCTCTATTGCATGAGCCACTGCTGCTCTTAAGAGTACCCTTTTTTATATCTGACGATGAACAGTCTACCCGATTTTGGGTTTACCACGACTACTAATGTTCAACTCCGTAGCCTTGTCATTTTGAACCCTATCCAGAAGACAAGGAAACTCTTGAATCATGTATTGGGAGAAATTTTGCCTTCGTGGACTTTTTGATGGAACTAACCCGCACTTGCATTAGATGGAGAAGAAAATCACGAAAACCTCCCATGGGTTGTCTGACGGCAAGGAGACCATGATCCGTCTAACACTGAGGATATTTTACGTCAGCATTGTGGTAGGTGCAAGTCGAATGCGGAATTCGTATCGACCAGACAACACTGGGATTCGAAACCGATTTACCTCATTGAAAGGTGAACGCTCTATTGCATGAGCCACTGCTGCTCTTAAGAGTACCCTTTTTTATATCTGACGATGAACAGTCTACCCGATTTTGGGTTTACCACGACTACTAATGTTCAACTCCGTAGCCTTGTCATTTTGAACCCTATCCAGAAGACAAGGAAACTCTTGAATCATGTATTGGGAGAAATTTTGCCTTCGTGGACTTTTTGATGGAACTAACCCGCACTTGCATTAGATGGAGAAGAAAATCACGAAAACCTCCCATGGGTTGTCTGACGGCAAGGAGACCATGATCCGTCTAACACTGAGGATATTTTACGTCAGCATTGTGGTAGGTGCAAGTCGAATGCGGAATTCGTATCGACCAGACAACACTGGGATTCGAAACCGATTTACCTCATTGAAAGGTGAACGCTCTATTGCATGAGCCACTGCTGCTCTTAAGAGTACCCTTTTTTATATCTGACGATGAACAGTCTACCCGATTTTGGGTTTACCACGACTACTAATGTTCAACTCCGTAGCCTTGTCATTTTGAACCCTATCCAGAAGACAAGGAAACTCTTGAATCATGTATTGGGAGAAATTTTGCCTTCGTGGACTTTTTGATGGAACTAACCCGCACTTGCATTAGATGGAGAAGAAAATCACGAAAACCTCCCATGGGTTGTCTGACGGCAAGGAGACCATGATCCGTCTAACACTGAGGATATTTTACGTCAGCATTGTGGTAGGTGCAAGTCGAATGCGGAATTCGTATCGACCAGACAACACTGGGATTCGAAACCGATTTACCTCATTGAAAGGTGAACGCTCTATTGCATGAGCCACTGCTGCTCTTAAGAGTACCCTTTTTTATATCTGACGATGAACAGTCTACCCGATTTTGGGTTTACCACGACTACTAATGTTCAACTCCGTAGCCTTGTCATTTTGAACCCTATCCAGAAGACAAGGAAACTCTTGAATCATGTATTGGGAGAAATTTTGCCTTCGTGGACTTTTTGATGGAACTAACCCGCACTTGCATTAGATGGAGAAGAAAATCACGAAAACCTCCCATGGGTTGTCTGACGGCAAGGAGACCATGATCCGTCTAACACTGAGGATATTTTACGTCAGCATTGTGGTAGGTGCAAGTCGAATGCGGAATTCGTATCGACCAGACAACACTGGGATTCGAAACCGATTTACCTCATTGAAAGGTGAACGCTCTATTGCATGAGCCACTGCTGCTCTTAAGAGTACCCTTTTTTATATCTGACGATGAACAGTCTACCCGATTTTGGGTTTACCACGACTACTAATGTTCAACTCCGTAGCCTTGTCATTTTGAACCCTATCCAGAAGACAAGGAAACTCTTGAATCATGTATTGGGAGAAATTTTGCCTTCGTGGACTTTTTGATGGAACTAACCCGCACTTGCATTAGATGGAGAAGAAAATCACGAAAACCTCCCATGGGTTGTCTGACGGCAAGGAGACCATGATCCGTCTAACACTGAGGATATTTTACGTCAGCATTGTGGTAGGTGCAAGTCGAATGCGGAATTCGTATCGACCAGACAACACTGGGATTCGAAACCGATTTACCTCATTGAAAGGTGAACGCTCTATTGCATGAGCCACTGCTGCTCTTAAGAGTACCCTTTTTTATATCTGACGATGAACAGTCTACCCGATTTTGGGTTTACCACGACTACTAATGTTCAACTCCGTAGCCTTGTCATTTTGAACCCTATCCAGAAGACAAGGAAACTCTTGAATCATGTATTGGGAGAAATTTTGCCTTCGTGGACTTTTTGATGGAACTAACCCGCACTTGCATTAGATGGAGAAGAAAATCACGAAAACCTCCCATGGGTTGTCTGACGGCAAGGAGACCATGATCCGTCTAACACTGAGGATATTTTACGTCAGCATTGTGGTAGGTGCAAGTCGAATGCGGAATTCGTATCGACCAGACAACACTGGGATTCGAAACCGATTTACCTCATTGAAAGGTGAACGCTCTATTGCATGAGCCACTGCTGCTCTTAAGAGTACCCTTTTTTATATCTGACGATGAACAGTCTACCCGATTTTGGGTTTACCACGACTACTAATGTTCAACTCCGTAGCCTTGTCATTTTGAACCCTATCCAGAAGACAAGGAAACTCTTGAATCATGTATTGGGAGAAATTTTGCCTTCGTGGACTTTTTGATGGAACTAACCCGCACTTGCATTAGATGGAGAAGAAAATCACGAAAACCTCCCATGGGTTGTCTGACGGCAAGGAGACCATGATCCGTCTAACACTGAGGATATTTTACGTCAGCATTGTGGTAGGTGCAAGTCGAATGCGGAATTCGTATCGACCAGACAACACTGGGATTCGAAACCGATTTACCTCATTGAAAGGTGAACGCTCTATTGCATGAGCCACTGCTGCTCTTAAGAGTACCCTTTTTTATATCTGACGATGAACAGTCTACCCGATTTTGGGTTTACCACGACTACTAATGTTCAACTCCGTAGCCTTGTCATTTTGAACCCTATCCAGAAGACAAGGAAACTCTTGAATCATGTATTGGGAGAAATTTTGCCTTCGTGGACTTTTTGATGGAACTAACCCGCACTTGCATTAGATGGAGAAGAAAATCACGAAAACCTCCCATGGGTTGTCTGACGGCAAGGAGACCATGATCCGTCTAACACTGAGGATATTTTACGTCAGCATTGTGGTAGGTGCAAGTCGAATGCGGAATTCGTATCGACCAGACAACACTGGGATTCGAAACCGATTTACCTCATTGAAAGGTGAACGCTCTATTGCATGAGCCACTGCTGCTCTTAAGAGTACCCTTTTTTATATCTGACGATGAACAGTCTACCCGATTTTGGGTTTACCACGACTACTAATGTTCAACTCCGTAGCCTTGTCATTTTGAACCCTATCCAGAAGACAAGGAAACTCTTGAATCATGTATTGGGAGAAATTTTGCCTTCGTGGACTTTTTGATGGAACTAACCCGCACTTGCATTAGATGGAGAAGAAAATCACGAAAACCTCCCATGGGTTGTCTGACGGCAAGGAGACCATGATCCGTCTAACACTGAGGATATTTTACGTCAGCATTGTGGTAGGTGCAAGTCGAATGCGGAATTCGTATCGACCAGACAACACTGGGATTCGAAACCGATTTACCTCATTGAAAGGTGAACGCTCTATTGCATGAGCCACTGCTGCTCTTAAGAGTACCCTTTTTTATATCTGACGATGAACAGTCTACCCGATTTTGGGTTTACCACGACTACTAATGTTCAACTCCGTAGCCTTGTCATTTTGAACCCTATCCAGAAGACAAGGAAACTCTTGAATCATGTATTGGGAGAAATTTTGCCTTCGTGGACTTTTTGATGGAACTAACCCGCACTTGCATTAGATGGAGAAGAAAATCACGAAAACCTCCCATGGGTTGTCTGACGGCAAGGAGACCATGATCCGTCTAACACTGAGGATATTTTACGTCAGCATTGTGGTAGGTGCAAGTCGAATGCGGAATTCGTATCGACCAGACAACACTGGGATTCGAAACCGATTTACCTCATTGAAAGGTGAACGCTCTATTGCATGAGCCACTGCTGCTCTTAAGAGTACCCTTTTTTATATCTGACGATGAACAGTCTACCCGATTTTGGGTTTACCACGACTACTAATGTTCAACTCCGTAGCCTTGTCATTTTGAACCCTATCCAGAAGACAAGGAAACTCTTGAATCATGTATTGGGAGAAATTTTGCCTTCGTGGACTTTTTGATGGAACTAACCCGCACTTGCATTAGATGGAGAAGAAAATCACGAAAACCTCCCATGGGTTGTCTGACGGCAAGGAGACCATGATCCGTCTAACACTGAGGATATTTTACGTCAGCATTGTGGTAGGTGCAAGTCGAATGCGGAATTCGTATCGACCAGACAACACTGGGATTCGAAACCGATTTACCTCATTGAAAGGTGAACGCTCTATTGCATGAGCCACTGCTGCTCTTAAGAGTACCCTTTTTTATATCTGACGATGAACAGTCTACCCGATTTTGGGTTTACCACGACTACTAATGTTCAACTCCGTAGCCTTGTCATTTTGAACCCTATCCAGAAGACAAGGAAACTCTTGAATCATGTATTGGGAGAAATTTTGCCTTCGTGGACTTTTTGATGGAACTAACCCGCACTTGCATTAGATGGAGAAGAAAATCACGAAAACCTCCCATGGGTTGTCTGACGGCAAGGAGACCATGATCCGTCTAACACTGAGGATATTTTACGTCAGCATTGTGGTAGGTGCAAGTCGAATGCGGAATTCGTATCGACCAGACAACACTGGGATTCGAAACCGATTTACCTCATTGAAAGGTGAACGCTCTATTGCATGAGCCACTGCTGCTCTTAAGAGTACCCTTTTTTATATCTGACGATGAACAGTCTACCCGATTTTGGGTTTACCACGACTACTAATGTTCAACTCCGTAGCCTTGTCATTTTGAACCCTATCCAGAAGACAAGGAAACTCTTGAATCATGTATTGGGAGAAATTTTGCCTTCGTGGACTTTTTGATGGAACTAACCCGCACTTGCATTAGATGGAGAAGAAAATCACGAAAACCTCCCATGGGTTGTCTGACGGCAAGGAGACCATGATCCGTCTAACACTGAGGATATTTTACGTCAGCATTGTGGTAGGTGCAAGTCGAATGCGGAATTCGTATCGACCAGACAACACTGGGATTCGAAACCGATTTACCTCATTGAAAGGTGAACGCTCTATTGCATGAGCCACTGCTGCTCTTAAGAGTACCCTTTTTTATATCTGACGATGAACAGTCTACCCGATTTTGGGTTTACCACGACTACTAATGTTCAACTCCGTAGCCTTGTCATTTTGAACCCTATCCAGAAGACAAGGAAACTCTTGAATCATGTATTGGGAGAAATTTTGCCTTCGTGGACTTTTTGATGGAACTAACCCGCACTTGCATTAGATGGAGAAGAAAATCACGAAAACCTCCCATGGGTTGTCTGACGGCAAGGAGACCATGATCCGTCTAACACTGAGGATATTTTACGTCAGCATTGTGGTAGGTGCAAGTCGAATGCGGAATTCGTATCGACCAGACAACACTGGGATTCGAAACCGATTTACCTCATTGAAAGGTGAACGCTCTATTGCATGAGCCACTGCTGCTCTTAAGAGTACCCTTTTTTATATCTGACGATGAACAGTCTACCCGATTTTGGGTTTACCACGACTACTAATGTTCAACTCCGTAGCCTTGTCATTTTGAACCCTATCCAGAAGACAAGGAAACTCTTGAATCATGTATTGGGAGAAATTTTGCCTTCGTGGACTTTTTGATGGAACTAACCCGCACTTGCATTAGATGGAGAAGAAAATCACGAAAACCTCCCATGGGTTGTCTGACGGCAAGGAGACCATGATCCGTCTAACACTGAGGATATTTTACGTCAGCATTGTGGTAGGTGCAAGTCGAATGCGGAATTCGTATCGACCAGACAACACTGGGATTCGAAACCGATTTACCTCATTGAAAGGTGAACGCTCTATTGCATGAGCCACTGCTGCTCTTAAGAGTACCCTTTTTTATATCTGACGATGAACAGTCTACCCGATTTTGGGTTTACCACGACTACTAATGTTCAACTCCGTAGCCTTGTCATTTTGAACCCTATCCAGAAGACAAGGAAACTCTTGAATCATGTATTGGGAGAAATTTTGCCTTCGTGGACTTTTTGATGGAACTAACCCGCACTTGCATTAGATGGAGAAGAAAATCACGAAAACCTCCCATGGGTTGTCTGACGGCAAGGAGACCATGATCCGTCTAACACTGAGGATATTTTACGTCAGCATTGTGGTAGGTGCAAGTCGAATGCGGAATTCGTATCGACCAGACAACACTGGGATTCGAAACCGATTTACCTCATTGAAAGGTGAACGCTCTATTGCATGAGCCACTGCTGCTCTTAAGAGTACCCTTTTTTATATCTGACGATGAACAGTCTACCCGATTTTGGGTTTACCACGACTACTAATGTTCAACTCCGTAGCCTTGTCATTTTGAACCCTATCCAGAAGACAAGGAAACTCTTGAATCATGTATTGGGAGAAATTTTGCCTTCGTGGACTTTTTGATGGAACTAACCCGCACTTGCATTAGATGGAGAAGAAAATCACGAAAACCTCCCATGGGTTGTCTGACGGCAAGGAGACCATGATCCGTCTAACACTGAGGATATTTTACGTCAGCATTGTGGTAGGTGCAAGTCGAATGCGGAATTCGTATCGACCAGACAACACTGGGATTCGAAACCGATTTACCTCATTGAAAGGTGAACGCTCTATTGCATGAGCCACTGCTGCTCTTAAGAGTACCCTTTTTTATATCTGACGATGAACAGTCTACCCGATTTTGGGTTTACCACGACTACTAATGTTCAACTCCGTAGCCTTGTCATTTTGAACCCTATCCAGAAGACAAGGAAACTCTTGAATCATGTATTGGGAGAAATTTTGCCTTCGTGGACTTTTTGATGGAACTAACCCGCACTTGCATTAGATGGAGAAGAAAATCACGAAAACCTCCCATGGGTTGTCTGACGGCAAGGAGACCATGATCCGTCTAACACTGAGGATATTTTACGTCAGCATTGTGGTAGGTGCAAGTCGAATGCGGAATTCGTATCGACCAGACAACACTGGGATTCGAAACCGATTTACCTCATTGAAAGGTGAACGCTCTATTGCATGAGCCACTGCTGCTCTTAAGAGTACCCTTTTTTATATCTGACGATGAACAGTCTACCCGATTTTGGGTTTACCACGACTACTAATGTTCAACTCCGTAGCCTTGTCATTTTGAACCCTATCCAGAAGACAAGGAAACTCTTGAATCATGTATTGGGAGAAATTTTGCCTTCGTGGACTTTTTGATGGAACTAACCCGCACTTGCATTAGATGGAGAAGAAAATCACGAAAACCTCCCATGGGTTGTCTGACGGCAAGGAGACCATGATCCGTCTAACACTGAGGATATTTTACGTCAGCATTGTGGTAGGTGCAAGTCGAATGCGGAATTCGTATCGACCAGACAACACTGGGATTCGAAACCGATTTACCTCATTGAAAGGTGAACGCTCTATTGCATGAGCCACTGCTGCTCTTAAGAGTACCCTTTTTTATATCTGACGATGAACAGTCTACCCGATTTTGGGTTTACCACGACTACTAATGTTCAACTCCGTAGCCTTGTCATTTTGAACCCTATCCAGAAGACAAGGAAACTCTTGAATCATGTATTGGGAGAAATTTTGCCTTCGTGGACTTTTTGATGGAACTAACCCGCACTTGCATTAGATGGAGAAGAAAATCACGAAAACCTCCCATGGGTTGTCTGACGGCAAGGAGACCATGATCCGTCTAACACTGAGGATATTTTACGTCAGCATTGTGGTAGGTGCAAGTCGAATGCGGAATTCGTATCGACCAGACAACACTGGGATTCGAAACCGATTTACCTCATTGAAAGGTGAACGCTCTATTGCATGAGCCACTGCTGCTCTTAAGAGTACCCTTTTTTATATCTGACGATGAACAGTCTACCCGATTTTGGGTTTACCACGACTACTAATGTTCAACTCCGTAGCCTTGTCATTTTGAACCCTATCCAGAAGACAAGGAAACTCTTGAATCATGTATTGGGAGAAATTTTGCCTTCGTGGACTTTTTGATGGAACTAACCCGCACTTGCATTAGATGGAGAAGAAAATCACGAAAACCTCCCATGGGTTGTCTGACGGCAAGGAGACCATGATCCGTCTAACACTGAGGATATTTTACGTCAGCATTGTGGTAGGTGCAAGTCGAATGCGGAATTCGTATCGACCAGACAACACTGGGATTCGAAACCGATTTACCTCATTGAAAGGTGAACGCTCTATTGCATGAGCCACTGCTGCTCTTAAGAGTACCCTTTTTTATATCTGACGATGAACAGTCTACCCGATTTTGGGTTTACCACGACTACTAATGTTCAACTCCGTAGCCTTGTCATTTTGAACCCTATCCAGAAGACAAGGAAACTCTTGAATCATGTATTGGGAGAAATTTTGCCTTCGTGGACTTTTTGATGGAACTAACCCGCACTTGCATTAGATGGAGAAGAAAATCACGAAAACCTCCCATGGGTTGTCTGACGGCAAGGAGACCATGATCCGTCTAACACTGAGGATATTTTACGTCAGCATTGTGGTAGGTGCAAGTCGAATGCGGAATTCGTATCGACCAGACAACACTGGGATTCGAAACCGATTTACCTCATTGAAAGGTGAACGCTCTATTGCATGAGCCACTGCTGCTCTTAAGAGTACCCTTTTTTATATCTGACGATGAACAGTCTACCCGATTTTGGGTTTACCACGACTACTAATGTTCAACTCCGTAGCCTTGTCATTTTGAACCCTATCCAGAAGACAAGGAAACTCTTGAATCATGTATTGGGAGAAATTTTGCCTTCGTGGACTTTTTGATGGAACTAACCCGCACTTGCATTAGATGGAGAAGAAAATCACGAAAACCTCCCATGGGTTGTCTGACGGCAAGGAGACCATGATCCGTCTAACACTGAGGATATTTTACGTCAGCATTGTGGTAGGTGCAAGTCGAATGCGGAATTCGTATCGACCAGACAACACTGGGATTCGAAACCGATTTACCTCATTGAAAGGTGAACGCTCTATTGCATGAGCCACTGCTGCTCTTAAGAGTACCCTTTTTTATATCTGACGATGAACAGTCTACCCGATTTTGGGTTTACCACGACTACTAATGTTCAACTCCGTAGCCTTGTCATTTTGAACCCTATCCAGAAGACAAGGAAACTCTTGAATCATGTATTGGGAGAAATTTTGCCTTCGTGGACTTTTTGATGGAACTAACCCGCACTTGCATTAGATGGAGAAGAAAATCACGAAAACCTCCCATGGGTTGTCTGACGGCAAGGAGACCATGATCCGTCTAACACTGAGGATATTTTACGTCAGCATTGTGGTAGGTGCAAGTCGAATGCGGAATTCGTATCGACCAGACAACACTGGGATTCGAAACCGATTTACCTCATTGAAAGGTGAACGCTCTATTGCATGAGCCACTGCTGCTCTTAAGAGTACCCTTTTTTATATCTGACGATGAACAGTCTACCCGATTTTGGGTTTACCACGACTACTAATGTTCAACTCCGTAGCCTTGTCATTTTGAACCCTATCCAGAAGACAAGGAAACTCTTGAATCATGTATTGGGAGAAATTTTGCCTTCGTGGACTTTTTGATGGAACTAACCCGCACTTGCATTAGATGGAGAAGAAAATCACGAAAACCTCCCATGGGTTGTCTGACGGCAAGGAGACCATGATCCGTCTAACACTGAGGATATTTTACGTCAGCATTGTGGTAGGTGCAAGTCGAATGCGGAATTCGTATCGACCAGACAACACTGGGATTCGAAACCGATTTACCTCATTGAAAGGTGAACGCTCTATTGCATGAGCCACTGCTGCTCTTAAGAGTACCCTTTTTTATATCTGACGATGAACAGTCTACCCGATTTTGGGTTTACCACGACTACTAATGTTCAACTCCGTAGCCTTGTCATTTTGAACCCTATCCAGAAGACAAGGAAACTCTTGAATCATGTATTGGGAGAAATTTTGCCTTCGTGGACTTTTTGATGGAACTAACCCGCACTTGCATTAGATGGAGAAGAAAATCACGAAAACCTCCCATGGGTTGTCTGACGGCAAGGAGACCATGATCCGTCTAACACTGAGGATATTTTACGTCAGCATTGTGGTAGGTGCAAGTCGAATGCGGAATTCGTATCGACCAGACAACACTGGGATTCGAAACCGATTTACCTCATTGAAAGGTGAACGCTCTATTGCATGAGCCACTGCTGCTCTTAAGAGTACCCTTTTTTATATCTGACGATGAACAGTCTACCCGATTTTGGGTTTACCACGACTACTAATGTTCAACTCCGTAGCCTTGTCATTTTGAACCCTATCCAGAAGACAAGGAAACTCTTGAATCATGTATTGGGAGAAATTTTGCCTTCGTGGACTTTTTGATGGAACTAACCCGCACTTGCATTAGATGGAGAAGAAAATCACGAAAACCTCCCATGGGTTGTCTGACGGCAAGGAGACCATGATCCGTCTAACACTGAGGATATTTTACGTCAGCATTGTGGTAGGTGCAAGTCGAATGCGGAATTCGTATCGACCAGACAACACTGGGATTCGAAACCGATTTACCTCATTGAAAGGTGAACGCTCTATTGCATGAGCCACTGCTGCTCTTAAGAGTACCCTTTTTTATATCTGACGATGAACAGTCTACCCGATTTTGGGTTTACCACGACTACTAATGTTCAACTCCGTAGCCTTGTCATTTTGAACCCTATCCAGAAGACAAGGAAACTCTTGAATCATGTATTGGGAGAAATTTTGCCTTCGTGGACTTTTTGATGGAACTAACCCGCACTTGCATTAGATGGAGAAGAAAATCACGAAAACCTCCCATGGGTTGTCTGACGGCAAGGAGACCATGATCCGTCTAACACTGAGGATATTTTACGTCAGCATTGTGGTAGGTGCAAGTCGAATGCGGAATTCGTATCGACCAGACAACACTGGGATTCGAAACCGATTTACCTCATTGAAAGGTGAACGCTCTATTGCATGAGCCACTGCTGCTCTTAAGAGTACCCTTTTTTATATCTGACGATGAACAGTCTACCCGATTTTGGGTTTACCACGACTACTAATGTTCAACTCCGTAGCCTTGTCATTTTGAACCCTATCCAGAAGACAAGGAAACTCTTGAATCATGTATTGGGAGAAATTTTGCCTTCGTGGACTTTTTGATGGAACTAACCCGCACTTGCATTAGATGGAGAAGAAAATCACGAAAACCTCCCATGGGTTGTCTGACGGCAAGGAGACCATGATCCGTCTAACACTGAGGATATTTTACGTCAGCATTGTGGTAGGTGCAAGTCGAATGCGGAATTCGTATCGACCAGACAACACTGGGATTCGAAACCGATTTACCTCATTGAAAGGTGAACGCTCTATTGCATGAGCCACTGCTGCTCTTAAGAGTACCCTTTTTTATATCTGACGATGAACAGTCTACCCGATTTTGGGTTTACCACGACTACTAATGTTCAACTCCGTAGCCTTGTCATTTTGAACCCTATCCAGAAGACAAGGAAACTCTTGAATCATGTATTGGGAGAAATTTTGCCTTCGTGGACTTTTTGATGGAACTAACCCGCACTTGCATTAGATGGAGAAGAAAATCACGAAAACCTCCCATGGGTTGTCTGACGGCAAGGAGACCATGATCCGTCTAACACTGAGGATATTTTACGTCAGCATTGTGGTAGGTGCAAGTCGAATGCGGAATTCGTATCGACCAGACAACACTGGGATTCGAAACCGATTTACCTCATTGAAAGGTGAACGCTCTATTGCATGAGCCACTGCTGCTCTTAAGAGTACCCTTTTTTATATCTGACGATGAACAGTCTACCCGATTTTGGGTTTACCACGACTACTAATGTTCAACTCCGTAGCCTTGTCATTTTGAACCCTATCCAGAAGACAAGGAAACTCTTGAATCATGTATTGGGAGAAATTTTGCCTTCGTGGACTTTTTGATGGAACTAACCCGCACTTGCATTAGATGGAGAAGAAAATCACGAAAACCTCCCATGGGTTGTCTGACGGCAAGGAGACCATGATCCGTCTAACACTGAGGATATTTTACGTCAGCATTGTGGTAGGTGCAAGTCGAATGCGGAATTCGTATCGACCAGACAACACTGGGATTCGAAACCGATTTACCTCATTGAAAGGTGAACGCTCTATTGCATGAGCCACTGCTGCTCTTAAGAGTACCCTTTTTTATATCTGACGATGAACAGTCTACCCGATTTTGGGTTTACCACGACTACTAATGTTCAACTCCGTAGCCTTGTCATTTTGAACCCTATCCAGAAGACAAGGAAACTCTTGAATCATGTATTGGGAGAAATTTTGCCTTCGTGGACTTTTTGATGGAACTAACCCGCACTTGCATTAGATGGAGAAGAAAATCACGAAAACCTCCCATGGGTTGTCTGACGGCAAGGAGACCATGATCCGTCTAACACTGAGGATATTTTACGTCAGCATTGTGGTAGGTGCAAGTCGAATGCGGAATTCGTATCGACCAGACAACACTGGGATTCGAAACCGATTTACCTCATTGAAAGGTGAACGCTCTATTGCATGAGCCACTGCTGCTCTTAAGAGTACCCTTTTTTATATCTGACGATGAACAGTCTACCCGATTTTGGGTTTACCACGACTACTAATGTTCAACTCCGTAGCCTTGTCATTTTGAACCCTATCCAGAAGACAAGGAAACTCTTGAATCATGTATTGGGAGAAATTTTGCCTTCGTGGACTTTTTGATGGAACTAACCCGCACTTGCATTAGATGGAGAAGAAAATCACGAAAACCTCCCATGGGTTGTCTGACGGCAAGGAGACCATGATCCGTCTAACACTGAGGATATTTTACGTCAGCATTGTGGTAGGTGCAAGTCGAATGCGGAATTCGTATCGACCAGACAACACTGGGATTCGAAACCGATTTACCTCATTGAAAGGTGAACGCTCTATTGCATGAGCCACTGCTGCTCTTAAGAGTACCCTTTTTTATATCTGACGATGAACAGTCTACCCGATTTTGGGTTTACCACGACTACTAATGTTCAACTCCGTAGCCTTGTCATTTTGAACCCTATCCAGAAGACAAGGAAACTCTTGAATCATGTATTGGGAGAAATTTTGCCTTCGTGGACTTTTTGATGGAACTAACCCGCACTTGCATTAGATGGAGAAGAAAATCACGAAAACCTCCCATGGGTTGTCTGACGGCAAGGAGACCATGATCCGTCTAACACTGAGGATATTTTACGTCAGCATTGTGGTAGGTGCAAGTCGAATGCGGAATTCGTATCGACCAGACAACACTGGGATTCGAAACCGATTTACCTCATTGAAAGGTGAACGCTCTATTGCATGAGCCACTGCTGCTCTTAAGAGTACCCTTTTTTATATCTGACGATGAACAGTCTACCCGATTTTGGGTTTACCACGACTACTAATGTTCAACTCCGTAGCCTTGTCATTTTGAACCCTATCCAGAAGACAAGGAAACTCTTGAATCATGTATTGGGAGAAATTTTGCCTTCGTGGACTTTTTGATGGAACTAACCCGCACTTGCATTAGATGGAGAAGAAAATCACGAAAACCTCCCATGGGTTGTCTGACGGCAAGGAGACCATGATCCGTCTAACACTGAGGATATTTTACGTCAGCATTGTGGTAGGTGCAAGTCGAATGCGGAATTCGTATCGACCAGACAACACTGGGATTCGAAACCGATTTACCTCATTGAAAGGTGAACGCTCTATTGCATGAGCCACTGCTGCTCTTAAGAGTACCCTTTTTTATATCTGACGATGAACAGTCTACCCGATTTTGGGTTTACCACGACTACTAATGTTCAACTCCGTAGCCTTGTCATTTTGAACCCTATCCAGAAGACAAGGAAACTCTTGAATCATGTATTGGGAGAAATTTTGCCTTCGTGGACTTTTTGATGGAACTAACCCGCACTTGCATTAGATGGAGAAGAAAATCACGAAAACCTCCCATGGGTTGTCTGACGGCAAGGAGACCATGATCCGTCTAACACTGAGGATATTTTACGTCAGCATTGTGGTAGGTGCAAGTCGAATGCGGAATTCGTATCGACCAGACAACACTGGGATTCGAAACCGATTTACCTCATTGAAAGGTGAACGCTCTATTGCATGAGCCACTGCTGCTCTTAAGAGTACCCTTTTTTATATCTGACGATGAACAGTCTACCCGATTTTGGGTTTACCACGACTACTAATGTTCAACTCCGTAGCCTTGTCATTTTGAACCCTATCCAGAAGACAAGGAAACTCTTGAATCATGTATTGGGAGAAATTTTGCCTTCGTGGACTTTTTGATGGAACTAACCCGCACTTGCATTAGATGGAGAAGAAAATCACGAAAACCTCCCATGGGTTGTCTGACGGCAAGGAGACCATGATCCGTCTAACACTGAGGATATTTTACGTCAGCATTGTGGTAGGTGCAAGTCGAATGCGGAATTCGTATCGACCAGACAACACTGGGATTCGAAACCGATTTACCTCATTGAAAGGTGAACGCTCTATTGCATGAGCCACTGCTGCTCTTAAGAGTACCCTTTTTTATATCTGACGATGAACAGTCTACCCGATTTTGGGTTTACCACGACTACTAATGTTCAACTCCGTAGCCTTGTCATTTTGAACCCTATCCAGAAGACAAGGAAACTCTTGAATCATGTATTGGGAGAAATTTTGCCTTCGTGGACTTTTTGATGGAACTAACCCGCACTTGCATTAGATGGAGAAGAAAATCACGAAAACCTCCCATGGGTTGTCTGACGGCAAGGAGACCATGATCCGTCTAACACTGAGGATATTTTACGTCAGCATTGTGGTAGGTGCAAGTCGAATGCGGAATTCGTATCGACCAGACAACACTGGGATTCGAAACCGATTTACCTCATTGAAAGGTGAACGCTCTATTGCATGAGCCACTGCTGCTCTTAAGAGTACCCTTTTTTATATCTGACGATGAACAGTCTACCCGATTTTGGGTTTACCACGACTACTAATGTTCAACTCCGTAGCCTTGTCATTTTGAACCCTATCCAGAAGACAAGGAAACTCTTGAATCATGTATTGGGAGAAATTTTGCCTTCGTGGACTTTTTGATGGAACTAACCCGCACTTGCATTAGATGGAGAAGAAAATCACGAAAACCTCCCATGGGTTGTCTGACGGCAAGGAGACCATGATCCGTCTAACACTGAGGATATTTTACGTCAGCATTGTGGTAGGTGCAAGTCGAATGCGGAATTCGTATCGACCAGACAACACTGGGATTCGAAACCGATTTACCTCATTGAAAGGTGAACGCTCTATTGCATGAGCCACTGCTGCTCTTAAGAGTACCCTTTTTTATATCTGACGATGAACAGTCTACCCGATTTTGGGTTTACCACGACTACTAATGTTCAACTCCGTAGCCTTGTCATTTTGAACCCTATCCAGAAGACAAGGAAACTCTTGAATCATGTATTGGGAGAAATTTTGCCTTCGTGGACTTTTTGATGGAACTAACCCGCACTTGCATTAGATGGAGAAGAAAATCACGAAAACCTCCCATGGGTTGTCTGACGGCAAGGAGACCATGATCCGTCTAACACTGAGGATATTTTACGTCAGCATTGTGGTAGGTGCAAGTCGAATGCGGAATTCGTATCGACCAGACAACACTGGGATTCGAAACCGATTTACCTCATTGAAAGGTGAACGCTCTATTGCATGAGCCACTGCTGCTCTTAAGAGTACCCTTTTTTATATCTGACGATGAACAGTCTACCCGATTTTGGGTTTACCACGACTACTAATGTTCAACTCCGTAGCCTTGTCATTTTGAACCCTATCCAGAAGACAAGGAAACTCTTGAATCATGTATTGGGAGAAATTTTGCCTTCGTGGACTTTTTGATGGAACTAACCCGCACTTGCATTAGATGGAGAAGAAAATCACGAAAACCTCCCATGGGTTGTCTGACGGCAAGGAGACCATGATCCGTCTAACACTGAGGATATTTTACGTCAGCATTGTGGTAGGTGCAAGTCGAATGCGGAATTCGTATCGACCAGACAACACTGGGATTCGAAACCGATTTACCTCATTGAAAGGTGAACGCTCTATTGCATGAGCCACTGCTGCTCTTAAGAGTACCCTTTTTTATATCTGACGATGAACAGTCTACCCGATTTTGGGTTTACCACGACTACTAATGTTCAACTCCGTAGCCTTGTCATTTTGAACCCTATCCAGAAGACAAGGAAACTCTTGAATCATGTATTGGGAGAAATTTTGCCTTCGTGGACTTTTTGATGGAACTAACCCGCACTTGCATTAGATGGAGAAGAAAATCACGAAAACCTCCCATGGGTTGTCTGACGGCAAGGAGACCATGATCCGTCTAACACTGAGGATATTTTACGTCAGCATTGTGGTAGGTGCAAGTCGAATGCGGAATTCGTATCGACCAGACAACACTGGGATTCGAAACCGATTTACCTCATTGAAAGGTGAACGCTCTATTGCATGAGCCACTGCTGCTCTTAAGAGTACCCTTTTTTATATCTGACGATGAACAGTCTACCCGATTTTGGGTTTACCACGACTACTAATGTTCAACTCCGTAGCCTTGTCATTTTGAACCCTATCCAGAAGACAAGGAAACTCTTGAATCATGTATTGGGAGAAATTTTGCCTTCGTGGACTTTTTGATGGAACTAACCCGCACTTGCATTAGATGGAGAAGAAAATCACGAAAACCTCCCATGGGTTGTCTGACGGCAAGGAGACCATGATCCGTCTAACACTGAGGATATTTTACGTCAGCATTGTGGTAGGTGCAAGTCGAATGCGGAATTCGTATCGACCAGACAACACTGGGATTCGAAACCGATTTACCTCATTGAAAGGTGAACGCTCTATTGCATGAGCCACTGCTGCTCTTAAGAGTACCCTTTTTTATATCTGACGATGAACAGTCTACCCGATTTTGGGTTTACCACGACTACTAATGTTCAACTCCGTAGCCTTGTCATTTTGAACCCTATCCAGAAGACAAGGAAACTCTTGAATCATGTATTGGGAGAAATTTTGCCTTCGTGGACTTTTTGATGGAACTAACCCGCACTTGCATTAGATGGAGAAGAAAATCACGAAAACCTCCCATGGGTTGTCTGACGGCAAGGAGACCATGATCCGTCTAACACTGAGGATATTTTACGTCAGCATTGTGGTAGGTGCAAGTCGAATGCGGAATTCGTATCGACCAGACAACACTGGGATTCGAAACCGATTTACCTCATTGAAAGGTGAACGCTCTATTGCATGAGCCACTGCTGCTCTTAAGAGTACCCTTTTTTATATCTGACGATGAACAGTCTACCCGATTTTGGGTTTACCACGACTACTAATGTTCAACTCCGTAGCCTTGTCATTTTGAACCCTATCCAGAAGACAAGGAAACTCTTGAATCATGTATTGGGAGAAATTTTGCCTTCGTGGACTTTTTGATGGAACTAACCCGCACTTGCATTAGATGGAGAAGAAAATCACGAAAACCTCCCATGGGTTGTCTGACGGCAAGGAGACCATGATCCGTCTAACACTGAGGATATTTTACGTCAGCATTGTGGTAGGTGCAAGTCGAATGCGGAATTCGTATCGACCAGACAACACTGGGATTCGAAACCGATTTACCTCATTGAAAGGTGAACGCTCTATTGCATGAGCCACTGCTGCTCTTAAGAGTACCCTTTTTTATATCTGACGATGAACAGTCTACCCGATTTTGGGTTTACCACGACTACTAATGTTCAACTCCGTAGCCTTGTCATTTTGAACCCTATCCAGAAGACAAGGAAACTCTTGAATCATGTATTGGGAGAAATTTTGCCTTCGTGGACTTTTTGATGGAACTAACCCGCACTTGCATTAGATGGAGAAGAAAATCACGAAAACCTCCCATGGGTTGTCTGACGGCAAGGAGACCATGATCCGTCTAACACTGAGGATATTTTACGTCAGCATTGTGGTAGGTGCAAGTCGAATGCGGAATTCGTATCGACCAGACAACACTGGGATTCGAAACCGATTTACCTCATTGAAAGGTGAACGCTCTATTGCATGAGCCACTGCTGCTCTTAAGAGTACCCTTTTTTATATCTGACGATGAACAGTCTACCCGATTTTGGGTTTACCACGACTACTAATGTTCAACTCCGTAGCCTTGTCATTTTGAACCCTATCCAGAAGACAAGGAAACTCTTGAATCATGTATTGGGAGAAATTTTGCCTTCGTGGACTTTTTGATGGAACTAACCCGCACTTGCATTAGATGGAGAAGAAAATCACGAAAACCTCCCATGGGTTGTCTGACGGCAAGGAGACCATGATCCGTCTAACACTGAGGATATTTTACGTCAGCATTGTGGTAGGTGCAAGTCGAATGCGGAATTCGTATCGACCAGACAACACTGGGATTCGAAACCGATTTACCTCATTGAAAGGTGAACGCTCTATTGCATGAGCCACTGCTGCTCTTAAGAGTACCCTTTTTTATATCTGACGATGAACAGTCTACCCGATTTTGGGTTTACCACGACTACTAATGTTCAACTCCGTAGCCTTGTCATTTTGAACCCTATCCAGAAGACAAGGAAACTCTTGAATCATGTATTGGGAGAAATTTTGCCTTCGTGGACTTTTTGATGGAACTAACCCGCACTTGCATTAGATGGAGAAGAAAATCACGAAAACCTCCCATGGGTTGTCTGACGGCAAGGAGACCATGATCCGTCTAACACTGAGGATATTTTACGTCAGCATTGTGGTAGGTGCAAGTCGAATGCGGAATTCGTATCGACCAGACAACACTGGGATTCGAAACCGATTTACCTCATTGAAAGGTGAACGCTCTATTGCATGAGCCACTGCTGCTCTTAAGAGTACCCTTTTTTATATCTGACGATGAACAGTCTACCCGATTTTGGGTTTACCACGACTACTAATGTTCAACTCCGTAGCCTTGTCATTTTGAACCCTATCCAGAAGACAAGGAAACTCTTGAATCATGTATTGGGAGAAATTTTGCCTTCGTGGACTTTTTGATGGAACTAACCCGCACTTGCATTAGATGGAGAAGAAAATCACGAAAACCTCCCATGGGTTGTCTGACGGCAAGGAGACCATGATCCGTCTAACACTGAGGATATTTTACGTCAGCATTGTGGTAGGTGCAAGTCGAATGCGGAATTCGTATCGACCAGACAACACTGGGATTCGAAACCGATTTACCTCATTGAAAGGTGAACGCTCTATTGCATGAGCCACTGCTGCTCTTAAGAGTACCCTTTTTTATATCTGACGATGAACAGTCTACCCGATTTTGGGTTTACCACGACTACTAATGTTCAACTCCGTAGCCTTGTCATTTTGAACCCTATCCAGAAGACAAGGAAACTCTTGAATCATGTATTGGGAGAAATTTTGCCTTCGTGGACTTTTTGATGGAACTAACCCGCACTTGCATTAGATGGAGAAGAAAATCACGAAAACCTCCCATGGGTTGTCTGACGGCAAGGAGACCATGATCCGTCTAACACTGAGGATATTTTACGTCAGCATTGTGGTAGGTGCAAGTCGAATGCGGAATTCGTATCGACCAGACAACACTGGGATTCGAAACCGATTTACCTCATTGAAAGGTGAACGCTCTATTGCATGAGCCACTGCTGCTCTTAAGAGTACCCTTTTTTATATCTGACGATGAACAGTCTACCCGATTTTGGGTTTACCACGACTACTAATGTTCAACTCCGTAGCCTTGTCATTTTGAACCCTATCCAGAAGACAAGGAAACTCTTGAATCATGTATTGGGAGAAATTTTGCCTTCGTGGACTTTTTGATGGAACTAACCCGCACTTGCATTAGATGGAGAAGAAAATCACGAAAACCTCCCATGGGTTGTCTGACGGCAAGGAGACCATGATCCGTCTAACACTGAGGATATTTTACGTCAGCATTGTGGTAGGTGCAAGTCGAATGCGGAATTCGTATCGACCAGACAACACTGGGATTCGAAACCGATTTACCTCATTGAAAGGTGAACGCTCTATTGCATGAGCCACTGCTGCTCTTAAGAGTACCCTTTTTTATATCTGACGATGAACAGTCTACCCGATTTTGGGTTTACCACGACTACTAATGTTCAACTCCGTAGCCTTGTCATTTTGAACCCTATCCAGAAGACAAGGAAACTCTTGAATCATGTATTGGGAGAAATTTTGCCTTCGTGGACTTTTTGATGGAACTAACCCGCACTTGCATTAGATGGAGAAGAAAATCACGAAAACCTCCCATGGGTTGTCTGACGGCAAGGAGACCATGATCCGTCTAACACTGAGGATATTTTACGTCAGCATTGTGGTAGGTGCAAGTCGAATGCGGAATTCGTATCGACCAGACAACACTGGGATTCGAAACCGATTTACCTCATTGAAAGGTGAACGCTCTATTGCATGAGCCACTGCTGCTCTTAAGAGTACCCTTTTTTATATCTGACGATGAACAGTCTACCCGATTTTGGGTTTACCACGACTACTAATGTTCAACTCCGTAGCCTTGTCATTTTGAACCCTATCCAGAAGACAAGGAAACTCTTGAATCATGTATTGGGAGAAATTTTGCCTTCGTGGACTTTTTGATGGAACTAACCCGCACTTGCATTAGATGGAGAAGAAAATCACGAAAACCTCCCATGGGTTGTCTGACGGCAAGGAGACCATGATCCGTCTAACACTGAGGATATTTTACGTCAGCATTGTGGTAGGTGCAAGTCGAATGCGGAATTCGTATCGACCAGACAACACTGGGATTCGAAACCGATTTACCTCATTGAAAGGTGAACGCTCTATTGCATGAGCCACTGCTGCTCTTAAGAGTACCCTTTTTTATATCTGACGATGAACAGTCTACCCGATTTTGGGTTTACCACGACTACTAATGTTCAACTCCGTAGCCTTGTCATTTTGAACCCTATCCAGAAGACAAGGAAACTCTTGAATCATGTATTGGGAGAAATTTTGCCTTCGTGGACTTTTTGATGGAACTAACCCGCACTTGCATTAGATGGAGAAGAAAATCACGAAAACCTCCCATGGGTTGTCTGACGGCAAGGAGACCATGATCCGTCTAACACTGAGGATATTTTACGTCAGCATTGTGGTAGGTGCAAGTCGAATGCGGAATTCGTATCGACCAGACAACACTGGGATTCGAAACCGATTTACCTCATTGAAAGGTGAACGCTCTATTGCATGAGCCACTGCTGCTCTTAAGAGTACCCTTTTTTATATCTGACGATGAACAGTCTACCCGATTTTGGGTTTACCACGACTACTAATGTTCAACTCCGTAGCCTTGTCATTTTGAACCCTATCCAGAAGACAAGGAAACTCTTGAATCATGTATTGGGAGAAATTTTGCCTTCGTGGACTTTTTGATGGAACTAACCCGCACTTGCATTAGATGGAGAAGAAAATCACGAAAACCTCCCATGGGTTGTCTGACGGCAAGGAGACCATGATCCGTCTAACACTGAGGATATTTTACGTCAGCATTGTGGTAGGTGCAAGTCGAATGCGGAATTCGTATCGACCAGACAACACTGGGATTCGAAACCGATTTACCTCATTGAAAGGTGAACGCTCTATTGCATGAGCCACTGCTGCTCTTAAGAGTACCCTTTTTTATATCTGACGATGAACAGTCTACCCGATTTTGGGTTTACCACGACTACTAATGTTCAACTCCGTAGCCTTGTCATTTTGAACCCTATCCAGAAGACAAGGAAACTCTTGAATCATGTATTGGGAGAAATTTTGCCTTCGTGGACTTTTTGATGGAACTAACCCGCACTTGCATTAGATGGAGAAGAAAATCACGAAAACCTCCCATGGGTTGTCTGACGGCAAGGAGACCATGATCCGTCTAACACTGAGGATATTTTACGTCAGCATTGTGGTAGGTGCAAGTCGAATGCGGAATTCGTATCGACCAGACAACACTGGGATTCGAAACCGATTTACCTCATTGAAAGGTGAACGCTCTATTGCATGAGCCACTGCTGCTCTTAAGAGTACCCTTTTTTATATCTGACGATGAACAGTCTACCCGATTTTGGGTTTACCACGACTACTAATGTTCAACTCCGTAGCCTTGTCATTTTGAACCCTATCCAGAAGACAAGGAAACTCTTGAATCATGTATTGGGAGAAATTTTGCCTTCGTGGACTTTTTGATGGAACTAACCCGCACTTGCATTAGATGGAGAAGAAAATCACGAAAACCTCCCATGGGTTGTCTGACGGCAAGGAGACCATGATCCGTCTAACACTGAGGATATTTTACGTCAGCATTGTGGTAGGTGCAAGTCGAATGCGGAATTCGTATCGACCAGACAACACTGGGATTCGAAACCGATTTACCTCATTGAAAGGTGAACGCTCTATTGCATGAGCCACTGCTGCTCTTAAGAGTACCCTTTTTTATATCTGACGATGAACAGTCTACCCGATTTTGGGTTTACCACGACTACTAATGTTCAACTCCGTAGCCTTGTCATTTTGAACCCTATCCAGAAGACAAGGAAACTCTTGAATCATGTATTGGGAGAAATTTTGCCTTCGTGGACTTTTTGATGGAACTAACCCGCACTTGCATTAGATGGAGAAGAAAATCACGAAAACCTCCCATGGGTTGTCTGACGGCAAGGAGACCATGATCCGTCTAACACTGAGGATATTTTACGTCAGCATTGTGGTAGGTGCAAGTCGAATGCGGAATTCGTATCGACCAGACAACACTGGGATTCGAAACCGATTTACCTCATTGAAAGGTGAACGCTCTATTGCATGAGCCACTGCTGCTCTTAAGAGTACCCTTTTTTATATCTGACGATGAACAGTCTACCCGATTTTGGGTTTACCACGACTACTAATGTTCAACTCCGTAGCCTTGTCATTTTGAACCCTATCCAGAAGACAAGGAAACTCTTGAATCATGTATTGGGAGAAATTTTGCCTTCGTGGACTTTTTGATGGAACTAACCCGCACTTGCATTAGATGGAGAAGAAAATCACGAAAACCTCCCATGGGTTGTCTGACGGCAAGGAGACCATGATCCGTCTAACACTGAGGATATTTTACGTCAGCATTGTGGTAGGTGCAAGTCGAATGCGGAATTCGTATCGACCAGACAACACTGGGATTCGAAACCGATTTACCTCATTGAAAGGTGAACGCTCTATTGCATGAGCCACTGCTGCTCTTAAGAGTACCCTTTTTTATATCTGACGATGAACAGTCTACCCGATTTTGGGTTTACCACGACTACTAATGTTCAACTCCGTAGCCTTGTCATTTTGAACCCTATCCAGAAGACAAGGAAACTCTTGAATCATGTATTGGGAGAAATTTTGCCTTCGTGGACTTTTTGATGGAACTAACCCGCACTTGCATTAGATGGAGAAGAAAATCACGAAAACCTCCCATGGGTTGTCTGACGGCAAGGAGACCATGATCCGTCTAACACTGAGGATATTTTACGTCAGCATTGTGGTAGGTGCAAGTCGAATGCGGAATTCGTATCGACCAGACAACACTGGGATTCGAAACCGATTTACCTCATTGAAAGGTGAACGCTCTATTGCATGAGCCACTGCTGCTCTTAAGAGTACCCTTTTTTATATCTGACGATGAACAGTCTACCCGATTTTGGGTTTACCACGACTACTAATGTTCAACTCCGTAGCCTTGTCATTTTGAACCCTATCCAGAAGACAAGGAAACTCTTGAATCATGTATTGGGAGAAATTTTGCCTTCGTGGACTTTTTGATGGAACTAACCCGCACTTGCATTAGATGGAGAAGAAAATCACGAAAACCTCCCATGGGTTGTCTGACGGCAAGGAGACCATGATCCGTCTAACACTGAGGATATTTTACGTCAGCATTGTGGTAGGTGCAAGTCGAATGCGGAATTCGTATCGACCAGACAACACTGGGATTCGAAACCGATTTACCTCATTGAAAGGTGAACGCTCTATTGCATGAGCCACTGCTGCTCTTAAGAGTACCCTTTTTTATATCTGACGATGAACAGTCTACCCGATTTTGGGTTTACCACGACTACTAATGTTCAACTCCGTAGCCTTGTCATTTTGAACCCTATCCAGAAGACAAGGAAACTCTTGAATCATGTATTGGGAGAAATTTTGCCTTCGTGGACTTTTTGATGGAACTAACCCGCACTTGCATTAGATGGAGAAGAAAATCACGAAAACCTCCCATGGGTTGTCTGACGGCAAGGAGACCATGATCCGTCTAACACTGAGGATATTTTACGTCAGCATTGTGGTAGGTGCAAGTCGAATGCGGAATTCGTATCGACCAGACAACACTGGGATTCGAAACCGATTTACCTCATTGAAAGGTGAACGCTCTATTGCATGAGCCACTGCTGCTCTTAAGAGTACCCTTTTTTATATCTGACGATGAACAGTCTACCCGATTTTGGGTTTACCACGACTACTAATGTTCAACTCCGTAGCCTTGTCATTTTGAACCCTATCCAGAAGACAAGGAAACTCTTGAATCATGTATTGGGAGAAATTTTGCCTTCGTGGACTTTTTGATGGAACTAACCCGCACTTGCATTAGATGGAGAAGAAAATCACGAAAACCTCCCATGGGTTGTCTGACGGCAAGGAGACCATGATCCGTCTAACACTGAGGATATTTTACGTCAGCATTGTGGTAGGTGCAAGTCGAATGCGGAATTCGTATCGACCAGACAACACTGGGATTCGAAACCGATTTACCTCATTGAAAGGTGAACGCTCTATTGCATGAGCCACTGCTGCTCTTAAGAGTACCCTTTTTTATATCTGACGATGAACAGTCTACCCGATTTTGGGTTTACCACGACTACTAATGTTCAACTCCGTAGCCTTGTCATTTTGAACCCTATCCAGAAGACAAGGAAACTCTTGAATCATGTATTGGGAGAAATTTTGCCTTCGTGGACTTTTTGATGGAACTAACCCGCACTTGCATTAGATGGAGAAGAAAATCACGAAAACCTCCCATGGGTTGTCTGACGGCAAGGAGACCATGATCCGTCTAACACTGAGGATATTTTACGTCAGCATTGTGGTAGGTGCAAGTCGAATGCGGAATTCGTATCGACCAGACAACACTGGGATTCGAAACCGATTTACCTCATTGAAAGGTGAACGCTCTATTGCATGAGCCACTGCTGCTCTTAAGAGTACCCTTTTTTATATCTGACGATGAACAGTCTACCCGATTTTGGGTTTACCACGACTACTAATGTTCAACTCCGTAGCCTTGTCATTTTGAACCCTATCCAGAAGACAAGGAAACTCTTGAATCATGTATTGGGAGAAATTTTGCCTTCGTGGACTTTTTGATGGAACTAACCCGCACTTGCATTAGATGGAGAAGAAAATCACGAAAACCTCCCATGGGTTGTCTGACGGCAAGGAGACCATGATCCGTCTAACACTGAGGATATTTTACGTCAGCATTGTGGTAGGTGCAAGTCGAATGCGGAATTCGTATCGACCAGACAACACTGGGATTCGAAACCGATTTACCTCATTGAAAGGTGAACGCTCTATTGCATGAGCCACTGCTGCTCTTAAGAGTACTCTTTTTTATATCTGACGATGAACAGTCTACCCGATTTTGGGTTTATATATATAATTATAAATATAATATATATAATTAAAAAGTGCTTAAAATATATATTTTTTAATATCTTTTGATAGCTACTTTATACTGCATGTTCTATAACGATAATATATATTATATTTTTAATGTGTATAATTTTAATACATTTCTTTAAAATATAGTTAAAAATAAAGACAAAAACAAAAAAAAATTGAGAAAAAAAAAATACACTACTAATCGCAATATTACAAAAGCGTAATTGAATTTTGGTAAATAAACCTTTTCATTATTGAGGGAAACATAGATGAGTTAAAAAGACGATGCGAAAAACTACCTGAAAATTTCATTCGGCAATCAAGTCCATTCCATCATCAACAACTGGTTTTGATGTTAATAAAGAGCCTTAAGTTTTTTTTTAATTTAAACACAATTATTAATAAGCGATGTCACTAACTAATGCTCAGAAAGAAACAAAAAGTCTCTCAACCCCGATGAATCACTATTGAGGAAGATGAGAGTGACCAACCCATTTTTAATTGGCAGAAATAAAGAGAAGTTGCATCAGAAGAGCAAATCTAAGTTTCGCAAGCGATCTTTTCCTTCCTCAATGGTGATTTGAAATGTTTCGGTTATCAGTTTTTCTCCTTACTTGTAATTGTTAAGATGCAGACTATCATTTTATTTATTTAGGATCGCTTTATCCTCCTGTTCTCGAACTTCGTGATGTTACAAACACAACTGTCGTTCTCTACTGGAAGGATCTAGGAGATCTACTGTACACTCTAAAATGGAATCAAGACACTGTCACTACTAACTCCTCAACCATTAGAGTGGAAAATCTAACACCCTTCACCCATTACGACTTCTATGTGCGTGTCTCTGACGGCAATAGAATAGGAAACTGGTCAGATGTCCTTCGCATTCAGACAAAACCAGGAGGTAAACTCTCATTTAATTAGATTCCTACTATTAGTTCACACTCTCCCCATATCTTGTTCAATCGTTAATAAAATACTTTTTATTCATCCATTCAAGTTCAAATACATTTTTTTTTAAACTTGTAGTGGCTGAACACTTGATCTTCATACAGTTTTTTTTTTTTTTCAAATATTAATTCATTCATTAAATAGGGATGAGCGAAAAACGAATTGGAATTTTTGGATGGGTTAAGCGTTAGTCATTATTTTAAATTTTGTTATAAGCGATTCAATTTTTCACTTATTATAAAAGTAACATCAGTGATCATTTTTAACTCATAGTTCTATTTGAACAAAAAAAATAGTTTATTGCTCATATTTAAATATTTCATTATTTTATATTCGCTGTGTCAGACAAATTCAATAAAGAACATTACGTCGTAGCACTTGTGGTCCACGTCACCAACTTCATACTTTCATAGTTATTTTTATTATACTTTTATAGTAATTTTTATTATATTTTGTCTGATACCACGCGCCTTTTTTTCTTCCAATTCCTACTATTAGTTCACACTCTCCTTTTTTATATTTATATATCTTGTTCAAATTTTCAATCGTTAATAAAATACTTTTTATTCAACCACTCAAGTTCAAATACATTTCTTTTTATACTTGAAGTGGATGACTCTTGATCTTCATACAGTTTTTTTTTTTAAATATTATTTCCTCAATTTATTTAATATTTTTAGTATTATATGAGAGTACAAAAATTTTTATTAATTATTAAAAAGTAACTAAACTAAAATGTTTATTTGTTGACCTAAGTAAGAATTGGCTTTAATTTTTTATATATGTTAATTGTTCTTATTTTGAAGGTGCTACAAATGAAACGTTTCTGTGCTAGGAGATCAAAAATTAATATCTTCTTCTTTCAGTTCCTTTCCCTCCCAGAAATGTGAGAGAAAAATCGAAGGGAAGTCGGAACATATCTCTGGAGTGGGACGAGCCACAGCCTTCTAGAGGTGACATCATTCTTTACAGTCTGAGGTCATTATACTCTACAAAGAGAAGCATACAACCTTCGAATGTTCTATCTACGAACGAAACTTGGATTGTTATAGAAGGATTAAAGCCTGCAAGAACATACGTCATCCAAATGAGTGCCTCCACCGAGGCTGGCATGGGGAATTGGACGGAACCATTGTCCATCACCACCTTGTCAGAGCGTGAGTATAATCATAGCAGTACTTACTACTTAATAAAGAACGTTTCTCATTGTTCCGCCACGTTAGGCTTAAGAAAAATTCCTTGAGAGCAATAAATTCGACGTTTGTTAGCAAATACAGTTGAATTTAGATCGAAAAATCAGGTTTAACACAGCTGTTACAGTTCATTCACCAGGAGTTGGCACTTGATTCCGAATTCATCATGTGGTATTCGCTATTTTTGAGAGAAGGATGTGAACAATTATGAACACGGTTACAATATGGCGATCGTACGACAAAAATACTTTTTTCGCAATCATCCTGTTCAAATTTTCAATCGTTAAAGAAATACTTTTAAGTTCTCCACTCAAGTTCAAATACGTTTTTTTTTTTATATATGCAGTGGATGACACTTGATATTAATACAGTTTCGGCAAATATTAATTCACTAGTTACATAGGATTGAGCGAAAAACGAAATGGAATTTTCTGGTAGGTTAAGCCTTAGTCATTGTTTCTTTAAATTTTACTATACGCGATTGAGTTTTTCACATATTTTAAAAATAACATCAGTGATAAGTTCTAACTTATAACTGTATTTGAACAAAAAAAATAGTTTTTTTGAGCTCATTTAAATATTTAATTACTTTATATTCTCTGTGTCAGATAAATTCAATAAACATGACGTCGTAGCACGTGTGCATACTTTTATAGTTGCCTGATTTTTTTGATTTTTTTTTCAATTCCTACAATTAGTTCACACTCTCCCAAATTTTCAATCGTTCATAAAATACCTTTTATTCCTCCACTCAAGTCAAGCACATTTTTTAAACTTGAAGTATATGACACTCGATGTTAATACAGTTTTTTCAAACATTAATTCATTAATTAAATTTAATTTCATTAAATCCAATTGATTAATTTTAGTTCTACATGGGAGAAACAATTTTTTTAGTTACTCAATAAAAAGTAACTAAAATAAAAATTTTCTTTGTTGACCTAAGTAGGAATTGACTTTAAATTTCTTTTATTATACATTACTTGTTACAGCTCCATTCCCGCCTACAAATATAACTGTCACAAGCAAGACTGAAAAGAGTTTGTCCCTTCAATGGAACTTACCTACTCGAAAGACTGGAAGAATTCAATTCTTCACTGTAGAGTGGAATGACAGGGATTCATTGAACACTACTGAAGTTAAGTGTACCATCAAAGATCTCAAGCCATACATCACATACTACATCCGAATCAAATCTTGGAATGACGCCGGTTTTGGAAATTGGTCAGACACTATTGCAGAAACAACAGCTGCAGGGGGTAAGATTGATGGTTATTGATTCACGTTTGTCCCGTAGAGGACTGATCGTTAAGACACGGCTCCCAGCAGATCACCGAAGTCAAGCATCACTGGCTGCGGTCAGTGTGCGGGTGGGTGATCACTTGGATCAGTCTGTGTAGGGACCGAGGGTGTGCGGTATTGGTCCTCGTTAAACTGTTCTACCGTAAAGTGCTGGACTTCGCGTGCAGATCGTCGGGCTACCGAAGCAGGGATGCCATCCCCTCTGCAAAGGATCAAAATTGTGATGGCATGTCTTCGGATCATCCTCAGGGATGCTTCCCAGACCGTCGCCAATAGCCCATTGTGCAGCACTAGTGCGACGTAAATTAACTACAACTACAACTGATTCACGTTAACTATCTAATAATAATTGTAGGGTGCAAAAAAGTAAACGATACACTGATCGAGTTTTCACATGCTACGACGACTTAATCTTAATAGTGCGAGGAAGGGACTTCAAATATGTTTATGAATTAGCAAAGACATTGATGGGATAGCCTGGTTGGCTGAACGCTCGTGATCCGGCTGCTGTAAATTGTGACTGGTACAGAGAATGACAAATGGTGACTGTTGGGTCAGAGCTGGATAGGAGCCTCAGGAGATAGGAGGGTGAGGTGAACCGGGTTCGAATGCCAGAGATGGCTGGTCGATACGAATCCGCATCCGGCTTGCACCGACCACAGTGCTGACATAAAATATCCTCAGAAGTAGGCGGATCATGAGTTAGACTCACCTTGCCGCAAGGCTAACCGTGGAATAGTTTTTGTGGTTTTCCTCTCCATGTAACGCAAATGCGGGTTAATTATAGCAAAAAGTCTTCTACGAAGGCGACTTTCTTCTGATATTTGATCCAGGAGCTCCCTTGTCTTCTGGATTGGGTTCAAAATGACAAGGCTACGGAATTGAACTTTAGCAGTCGTAAACCCGAAAATTGGGACGGCTGTTCAACGACGGTTATAAAATATGTCGGGTCACACAGTCCTCCGTGTTCTTATAGAAAATAATTCATCTGGGGGTACTGAATTGGAGATTTCTCATTCTCTGGTTCAGATCAAAATTATGAACTGTGGCTGAATTAATAGATGTCTTAATGGGTTCGCCCCATAAACGAGTATGATGTATGGGTGTGGCAGAAGTCGAATTATTGGTCATAGGTGGCGCCACTAGAAAAAACAAGAACAATCGAAACTCTTGCCTTAATGGCCTGCGACAACAACAACAAAAGTTAGCAAACACAATATTTTAAGTCCCGAAACTAAACATATAAACGTACTTTCTATGAATAAACATAACTTATTATTTTGTTGACGTATTTGGATTTTTGACCCCCAAAATATAGAAAGTAGCCATAATCCGGGGGAAATAATTCTAATAGCCTGATCAGGAGATCGGTCGAGAGTTTGGACCCCTTACTGTTATTTTCACTTTTTGCGTATTTGTCATAGTATGATAAATTTTTAAGCGAATATAAAAACTCTCGCGTACAATTATGAAGTTCGTTCATCCACTGAAAATTTAATGCAAAAAATAAATTTTAGTAATTATTTTTTATTATTTTTTTTCTCTTTATTTAAAAATAGTGAAAATAGTGTTTTGAATGGAAAGATTTACAACTTTTTACTTCATTTTAAAATATGTAATTTGAAGATAAAAAATACAAAATTTGAGCGAAATCGGTCGAAATCTAATTTTAAATAAATCGTTTATTTGAAATTTGATTTGTCAGGAATTATTCGAACGGCTTCGTTCAAATTTTGTATTTTTCCTTAGAAATTACATTCCTTAAAATGAGCTAAAAATTTGTATACCAAGAAATTCAAAATTTTTTCGCTATTATATAAAAAAAAAAGAGTAAAAAGTAATAAATAAGTATGAAAAATTTTTGCATGAAACTATCTTTAAATAAACGAATTAGAAAGTTAAATGCAATTTTTTTTAATGCACTTAAAAAAAAATTCTAGTTAAAGGGGAGTAGGCAAAATTAAAATGAACAGTAAGGGTCTCTCCTAACCAAACTATTAGAACCCTATTTCCCTGGGGTATCCAAAACCGTAAAAAAAAGGCACGTTTATTCAGAGAAAGTACGTGTCTCATGATCTGAAATATAGCTAACTAAAGAGCAGCCTTCGAATCATTAATATTGAGATCTAACACGAAAATTTCTGATAATAGGATCAAAACAGATTCTTGTTCACACAATCTTTTACGCTATATAACATTTTCTTTTGATAGAATATGTGTGTCTCTTTATCATTTCGGCACCATTCTTATCATTGTCTATGCACCATTCCTCCCCTTTTTGGGGCTGTTCATTTTCGTATTTTAGCACACAATGACAACTTAAGGCTAAAGAAATTTATTCACATTTTATTTTATTTTATAACCGTCGTTGAACAGTAGCACCAATTTTTGGGTTTACGACTATTAATATTAAATTCCGTAGCGTTGTCATTGTGAACCCAATCCAGAAGACAAGGAAACTACTGGATCAAGTATTGGGAAAAATTTGCCTTCGTGGAGGGCTCTTTGATGGAACTAGCCCGCCTTGATGGAATTAACCGGAGAGGAAAACCACGAAAACCTCCCACGGTTACCCTGACAGCAAGGGGACTCTAACCCATGATTCGTCTACCAATGAAGATATTTCACTTGAGCACAGTGGTGGATTCCAGCCGGATTTGGAATTCGTATCGACCAGCCACGGTTGAGATTCGAACCCGGGTCACTTCATTATAGGGCTATCCCCTGAGTCATTGTGGCTCTATTTTGTTCATTCAGAATCAATAGTTTCATCTAAAAGAAGAAGAAAAAGCATTCCAATTTTTTTGCTAGTGTTAATTAAAAGGAAAGTTGGCCGCCTCTCAAACGAAAAGAAACTAAATGATAAAAAATTAATAAAAATAAATAGTCATCTAGCTCCAAGAGATAAAGGCATAGAGAATAGGAAGGCAACCATTTCATTTTATCCAACCGACTATTCCTTTTTTTAACTAATTATATTATTATTAATAATATTTTTATTAAAAGAAAAGAATTTTGCATAACTTAATCCTCAGCATTTGTTTAAGATGAATTTTCAGATAAGTTCTTTTTTTTTTTTTTTTCAATCTTTACTATTAGTTCACACTCTCCCTACATTTTCTTCAAATTTTCAATCGTTAATAAAATACTTTTTTATTCATCCATCCAAGTTCAAATACATTTTTTTAAACTTGTAGTGGATGGCACTTGATGTTAATGCAGTTTTTTTTATATATAACTTCATTCATTAAATTCAATTAATTAATTTTAGTTTTATATGGGGGAGAAAAATTTTTTAATTATTTAATAGAAAGTAACTAAAAAAATTTTTTTTTATTGACCGAAGTATAAGTTGACTTTAAAAAAATTTTTCTTTATATTACTTGCTTTTTTCTTTCCTTTCTAGTTCCTTCACTTCCGCGCAACATTCAGAATGCAAGCATCACCAACTCGAGCATTGAAATGTCTTGGGATGAACCATATCCGTTTGTGGGTCCCATTCTTTTCTACAAAATAAAATGGACGAGTTCGAAGACCGAGGGAGATGCAGAAGCTCTGAACAGGACCTATCTGATACAGGACTTGTCTCCTTACACAAACTATACTATCCAGGTCCAAGCTAAAACCCATGCCGGATTCGGCGCATGGTCAGATCCTGTCATCATACAAACCAAGGATGGAGGTAAGTGTTATAATTCCATGGATGCATGAATGTAAACAATAACAAGCTTCCTAAAAACGGAAGAAATTTAATAAACTTCCGGAGAATTCATCCGCTTATGTTATGCTTACGATTTGTGAACAGGTTTAATATTTTAGGACGTTTTATCATTGTGATGTGTGTTTAAATTTACGCGTAATTTTACCATTTATAAGAGTTTCCCGTAATTTACAAATTCTAACTGTTTGGGAGGTTAAAACAATTTTAAGAAAATTAATATCAAAACATGAATAAAGTGTAAGGTTTTTTATTTAATTTTATAATCGTCGTTGAACAGCAGACAAATTGTTTTTGGGGTTTACGACTACTAATGTTCAATTCCGTAGCTTTGTAATTAAAGAACCCAATTCAGAAGACAAGGAAATTCCTGGATCAAGTATTGGAAGAAGATTGCCTTCGTGGAGGACTTTTTGATGGAACTAACCCGCATCCGCATTTGCGTTACATGGAGAGGAAGACCTCGAAAACCTCCCGTGGTTAGGCTGATGGCAAGAGAGCTCTAGGCCAGGATCCGTCTACCACTGAGGATATTTCACGTCAGCAAAGTGGTCGGTGCAAGCCGGATGCGGAATTCGTATCAATTAGCTATCGCCGTGATTCGAACCCAGTGCACTTCATTGGAAGGCGAAAGATGTATCCCCTTTGCGGCAAGTGTAAGGTTTGCCAGCTGTCTTGAGTGTTATCCCTTATTTGGCTTTATTTGTGTAAAATTTCACCGTTTGATATTTTTGGGTTACATTGCTTGCGAAGCATTCCAAATTCATTTGTTGCTTGCATTGTTGAAATTTATTGTAACACTATATTATTGTAAACACTATAAGTATAATAGTATGCTTTTTCAAGTTTTCAAGTTTCAAATCAATTGGAAGCAGTAACCCGGAAGTCTCACGACGAATTTAACCCCCCAGCGCCATCTGTGCTTAGCTTTATACGGTCAACTATTCCTAGATTGTAGAAGAGGAGAAAGCATGGCAATTATTAACGATCAAAATGGGTTGCAGGTGGAGTAGAGCAGAATTCTCTATCTATGGCAACACTTTGCTTTCACCATTAGCGTATGGAGAGTCATAGAAGAAGGAAGTGCGTTAGTTTCTGTCTTGATTTTCAAATAGATTAAAATTATTTAAGTTAGGAAACTATGTGGAACTGAAAACTACATAGAACATACTTCTAATAGAAAGCGTTATGGAAGTTTTAAAAAATATTTTCAGCAATTAAATACGAAAAATATTAAAAAAAAGGAAAATTTATAGTTGTACATTCCTATAGGTGATCGCAAAGCTCGAATGAGCCATCTGTGGAGAAAACCGGTTCCATGCCTTTGTCCTTTTCCCCTTCCCTCTCCTCTTTTCAGTTGTATAGGAATGTAATACGATATTTTTCCTTTTCCTACTATTTTTCGTATTTAATTGTTAATTTTTTTTTTTTTTTTTTATTTTTTTTTTTTTTATTTTATTTTATTTTTTTTTTGAAATTTCCATGCCGCTTTCTTTTAGAACTATGTTTAATGCAGGTCCAGTAGTTCTAGAGATAATCAACCACGTCTGCAAATTCTCCTAATTTCTTACACCAATGTATTTTCGCTTACATCTGATAATCAATTCGGACTGCATGCAATCGTTCTTAAAATGCTATATTTCATTAGGAGTTTAAACTTTTATCAAAGATATTATTTTCTTTACAGTTCCCTGCGCCCCTCTGAATCTTCGTGAGAAAGGCGTGACCAACTCTAGCATCGAAATGGAGTGGGATGAACCACATCCTGTAATGGGATCCATCCTTCTCTACAAGCTGAAATGGTTGAACAATAGTTTGGCAGAGACTGAGGCCTCCACCTTTCTCATCGATGGATTAAATCCTTATACAAACTATAGCATCTTGGTGCAGGCAAAAACGAATGCTGGCTATGGAGCATGGTCCGAACCCGTGGTTATACTAACATATATAGGAGGTAAGATATATCTTTTTATTTTATTTTTGAACATCTGACCCAATTTTTTGAGTTTACGACTGCTAATGTTCAACTCTGTAGTCCTGTAATTTTGACTCTAAGACAAAGGAATTCCTTAATCAAATAGTGGGAGAAAATTACCTTCGTGGAGGACTTTTCTTTCCTTCCCTTCGTGGAGGAGGGTTTGATGGAACTAACCTGCGTTTGCTTTACATGGAAAGGAGCAGCCACGGTTAGCCTGACGGCAAGAAGACCCATGATCCGTCTACAATCGAGGATATTAGCATGTTTGAGGTCACCCCCTCGAACCACTAAGATTGAGTCCTAGAAAGTATAGATTTGATCACTAGATCAAAAGTTATTTAGGTTTATCCATTTTGTCTTGTGATGTACATAATTATTTTCTCTTTATTTCTGACGAAGATTTCAGAAATGAGTGTAAACAAGATTCTAAATCCGGTATGGAATTCTTAAAACCTTAAAAAACGATGAACAGGTTTGGCAGTTCCATTGAGATTTGTATTTAAATGTTTTCATTCATACTGTTTTTCTGTATTTTTGAAAACCTACCATAAATCGTTTTAAGGAAATTAACATCACAATTTAAGGGCTGCCTTGTGTTATTCAATTCCTGTTCACACTCTCTCCGTATCGTTTTTAACGTTAATAAAATCCTTTTTATTAAATTTAATTAATTAATTTTATTTTTATAGGTGAGAAAAAATTTTAATTATTAAATAAAAGGTACCTAAATTAAAATTTTTCTTTGTTGATCTAAGTAGAAATTGACTTTATTTTATTACTTCAGTTTCTTGTTGTTAAAGTTTTCAGTTAAAGTTATGTGCGCAATGGCCGGCAAATAACACAGGTCATACAGTAATACAGGATGGCACGTTTTTAGGATATGGAGAAAAAATCGCTTGGAAGTCTCATTAAGAATTTTTATACACCGATATTTATATATTAAGAGTGGTCTTAAAGGAAAACCCTGTTTATAACTAGTTTCATCAAAAAGTCCTCCGAATTTCTCCCAATCCAGGAGTTTCCTTATCTTCTAGATTAGGTTCAAAATTACAAGGCTACGCAGTCATAAACTCAAAAATTAGGTCGGCTGTTTAAAGACGGTTATAAAGTAAAATGAACCAATGATTGTTAAAAAGGAGAATGCACGTGGTTATTTAGAACACACTCAAACGGCTGTAAGATTAGAAAGATTAGAATGTAAGTGATTGTAATGATATGATATGAGTGCAGAAAAATTAATTTGTCTTGAAATTTCAAAAAAGTATCAGCAGTAGTTTTAGAATGAAATAAAATTCATAAGAATCAGGGTCGAAATGGGCTACAGGTGACGTAAAGCAGAACTCTCTACCTATACGGCAATACTTCGTATGCTTTCACCAATAGCGTCTGGAGAGTCATAGAAGAAGGAAGTACGTTAGTTTCCGTCTTCATTTTCAAATAGAGTAAAATCTTTTAAGTTAGGAAAGTATGTGGAACTTAAAACTGCATTAAACATAGTTCTAAAAAAAGTGTCATGGAAAATTTCAAAAAAATATTTTTGACAATTAAATACGAAAAATATTAAGAAAAGGAAAATTTATCGTAGCACATTCCTACAGGCGATCGCCATTCTCGAATGCGCCATCTGGGAAGAAGACCGGTTCCATGCCTTTGGCCCTTCCACCTCCTTCTCTTTTCAGTTGTATATACTACGATGTTTTTCCTTTTCTTAATATTTTTCGTATTTAAATGGTACAAGTATTTTTTTTTTTTTTGAATTTCCATAATACTTTCTTTTAGAACTATGTTTAATACAGGTCCAGAAGTTCTAGGGATAATCGACCAGGTCTGCAAATTCTCTTTATTTTCCTCCAACAGTGCATTTCCGTTGCATTTGATAATCAGCTCTGACTGCATGAAATCGTTCTTAAAATGCTATATTTCATTAGAGTTTTTCGCCGTAACGCTTTGGACAAATTCTGGTACTCTTCATTATCAAAATATGTTTGTTATCATTTTTTAAATGTTTTTCTTTTTTGTTTTTTTATTTTATTTTTATTTATTTTTTTTTTTTTTGATGCCTCGTCTATTATGTTTGAACACTCAAACTCTCATTTTCTGAGTCACTACTATTGTTAATTTTAAGATTTCACAAAATTTTTTGAGGCCTTCTGGTGTTGCCATGAATCGCCACCAAGCCTACCTTTTTGAATCCTCTTTTTTTACTGAGAGGTCATATGCGTGCCTCTCAGTAAAAAAAGGTCAAAGATTGAGGTAAGGTTTAAGATTGAGGTCTAGAACGTAAAGATCCGATCATTAGATTAAAAGTTATACAGGTTCATCCATTTTTTTTGTACTATACATAATTTTCCCTTTCTCTCTGACGAGGATTGCAAAAAGTAGTCTAGACAATAACAAGAGTCTATAGTTTGTCTAAAGTAAGAACTCCCCTAGCCATTCCACTGGGCCCGTGGCGGTGACTATGGTAACGAGGTAAAAATATTTCAAAAAGGGGTGTGTGGTCATTGTTTAAGACACGTTTTGGAAAGGGAATCTTTTTCTTCGGTCTATTGTGGTACCCCTAGAGTGAAAAGAAGCTATCCTCCCTGAAATGAGCTGTTCTTGTTACCATAGCATCGTAGACAACGTCAGACTTAGTGGTGAGGAAGTTCTTACAGTAGACAAGCTATAAACCCGGTACGGAATTTCGAAAACTTCTGGTGCATCCCTATGTCATTTTGTTATTTCGTAAAAACGATCAACAATCTTAGCAGTTTCATTGAGATTCGTATTTAAATATGCCTGTGGTTTTTTCTCATGCTGTTTTTCTGTATTTTAGAAATTCTACAATACTAGGAGGCTTCGCCCAGTGCAGTTCATTTCGGATTACTTCGCAATCCAATGCTCGCTTTGCTCGCTCATTGGATACGTTCTTAACGTCTAGCTTTTGTATACTTTATAGAGAGAATTTCTTTAAAAACACAATTGTAAATTTGGGCATTTGGCGATACAACACTTATAAAATTGAAGGATTTGTTACGTCAAGCGCTCAGGTATCATAATTTTGATCTAGTTGCGCTTCTATGTCATTTTGATTTATGTTGCTAAGTTAACTTTCAAAAAATTCTATGGCTGGCAACAGCATTTTTATTTTTTAAGTTGTTTATTTTTATTTTTGCCGCAGCTGAATTGAACAACCTGATAATGCTCACTCTGTTTATTGTTTCCGTTTTTAAAAGCGCTATATGTTGAGCCACCTCAGCTAGATTTGGCATGTGACATTTTTAGATGCAATCATTGGTCGATTTTCTAACGTTGCCATTCGAGGAGTTGTAATGAGTCTGTGTAAGAGAAATATAAGCCATATATCGCTTTAAGGAAATCAACGTCACGATCTAAGTTTCTAGTTAAAGTTTTCAGTTAAAGTTAAGTGCGCAATTGTAATAGTAGAAGACTGGTGTATTTGCTATAAAACAGCTGTTGCAGAATGAAAAAATAGGGGATATGGCCACCTCCTACAGGCCTTGTAGGCAGTTTATCATATCCTGTGTCCTGAATTGTCCTGTGGAAATTCCAACTCCAACGAGTGTTACTCACGATCATGCGTGAGTATTACAATTGTTGAATGATCATTTGTTTTGTATTGTATCAATGTATGCACACAACAATTTTCATTAAAATCGGTCCAGTGGTTCTTGAGACAATCGAAAAAGTCTGCAAATTCTTTTAATTTCTTACACCAGTGTAGCACAAGTCATATTGTAAACAGTACAATAATAATACAGGAGGGCACGTTTTTTTAGAATATCGAGTAACAATCGCGATCGCTTGGATGTCTCTTTAAGAATTTTATCCACCGAGATATATGTTTTTCATATGTATTAAGAGAGGTCTTTAAGGAAAACCCTGTTTATAACTAATCCTAAAAATTACTGTTTGTTATTTTCCAGTTCCACAATCTCCTATTAATCTACGAGAAAACCTTGCAACTAACACGAGCCTCGGAATAGCGTGGGACAGTCCTGGTGACAATGCCGGCCCCATTGTTCTCTACAAAGTGAGGTGGACGGATGTTAGTAACAGCAGAACTGGTGAGCAAGAAACTGAGGATACAATTTACCGCATTCAGAACTTGGAACCTTATCAGTATTATTTTATCCAGGTGCAGGCCAAAACAATGGCAGGTTATGGACCATGGACAAAGCAACTTAGGCTACGGACAAGCGAGGGAGGTAATAGCTGTTTCTGTTCTAAAATTGAAATGTATACTTTTCAAATGATTTGACATTAAATGATCCCATTTAAAGGATTACTGGAGATCCGTGTCTGATGAATGCAAATTTCATTCGGTTCCCGGCTCCTCCAAACAGAACTCATTCCCATATTATCACCTAAAAAAATTTTACCAATGAAAACTTTGACCACTTTCTGATTAGCTATGAGGCTTAAATTTAGATTGGAGCTTTGTGTTTGGTCTTTAGATGGCGCAGCCTATTAGTCCACCGTCTGATTAGCTAAAATGTTTAAAACTCTACTCGAAATCAGAGTAAGTAAGCAAAACAAATTTCAATTCCTTCCTGAAGCAGAATTTTAATGAGAAAATAGAATTTAATGTCTGATTATACTCTGTAAATAAAATAGGCGTCTTGAGATTACGTGTTAATATCATTAAAACAATGAACAATATAGCCTCACTGTAAGAGTAAGTCTCAATAATAAGACTGACAGATTTAATTTAGCAATCAAAGTATAAAACTTAAGGCAATCTAAACAATTAGCAGCTTTTTGTAAACATATATATAACTGTTTCCTAACAACCAAACATAACATTATGAACACAAACAAAAATATGCACACCCCACATTCAACCACGGACTGGCTCACAATGGCAGCCAACATGGTTGATCACCACACACGGCTCACCGTTGGACATACTCCTAGTCACTAGGGGTAGGCAATGCGCCAGGCAACTCTTCAGATGTTCGTGGGGCCATATATGTTAGATGTTAATAAATTTTTAAAAAAATGTGACGTGTTTGATGTTATTTGTATTTGTGAAGTAATGCCGCTAGTCAATTTATGCATACCCAAGGGTGCTGAAACAGTCAATAATTCATAGCTATGTAATCTTTCTCAACTAATTTTTACAATAACATTCTTTTAATGAAATAAATTCTCATCAATGCTTCAATTAACCCAATAACTCTTTGTCCTTCACCCAGGTGATGGAAATCGAGTTGATAGAGACTAATAGAATTTTTTATTTATTTAGTGAACGCCTCCAAATCTCCAAGTATGAGTTGGAAGGAAATCTCAACACCAGTTGAACCTTCTTGGAGGAGGTGGGCCAGTTTTCAGATAGGGAGTGAAGAGGGTGCGTTGGACAAACGGTAGCACAATGGTAGAAAGTCAGTTCCCCCAGATCACAGAGGACACCCCTTCAAAGTGTTATCCACGCTTCAACACACTCCTCAGAACAACTTTTCATTTCTTTTATAACTTTTATTGCCACAACTTAAAGCTGGCACACAAAACGTATCGTAATCACCAAATCTCCAAGTAATAACAGGTTGAATCATTGTACCAGTTACAATGCCACCCCGGTGGTGATAGGACCTATTCTATGAAGCCGGTCGTCAGTACTGCGGGAGGACGAAAGCAAAACGCTGTTTTGCTTTTCCGGAGACCACGCTTCTTAGCAAGATGTTTTTTTTCTCGACCAAATCACCTAGGGTATAACATTATTCTATGCAATTAATAATTACCATCAATAGTTTCAGCCAGCAAAATTTAAGCTTAATACAGCGTTTCTCAACCTTTCAATATTCGAGGCCCATTTTTCAATCATAATTTTCATCGCGCCCCCCACTTAGAGTAAAATGTATTTTGAATTCTGTCTTTAAATTATTTTTAACTAACTGCCAAAACAAAATTAAAGTAAAAGTCAGCAGCAATTGAGATTATAGAAACTATGTTTGGAGTGAAATTTTCAAAACAATTATAGTCCATACCTCTTTCAAATGATACTGTTGCTCGTCGAATTGGTGATACAGCTGAAAATGTAGTATCAGCTTTTCTCGATGTTGCGTGACAAAATGTTTTCAATACAGTTTGATGAAGCAACAGATATTAATAAAGATGCTCATTTAATTGCCTATGTTTGATTTTGTGATAATATGTCAGTAGTAGAACTACTTTTCTGCAAATCAATAGAATTCAAAACAACAGCGCTAGCATTATTGGTGTTAATTTTAAATGGTGTTATGAATTTGGCAAACTTAGAATGCAAAAATTGCATCGGAACCGATGATGCTCGTTCAATATCCGGTAAGTTCGAAAGTACATAAGCACTTGTAAAACAAAAATGGCCTCAATGCGTCTGGACACATTGCATGATCCACAGAGAAGCTTCGAAAGAAATGCGTTTAAATATTGTGTTAACTACTGTTGTAACCGTTGCAAATTATATAAACCCTGAGATCGAGAATCTTTTTTTCCACTCTTTGTAATGACTCAGTACAATCAGAGTTATGATTTAAATGCGAGGCAAGATGTTTATCACGTGAGAAATTTTTGCAACGTGCTTATGAATTAAGAGAAGAAATCGCCATTTTCCTAGAAGAGGATAACAGACCGGAAACCGAGAATTTTCACTTGCTTATTTGTGATGAAATTTAGCTATCATCGTCATTATCGAGAAATTAAATAACTTGTATCGTCAACTCCAAGGAACAAATACACATATGTTGGACACGAGTGATGCAGTATATGTTTTTTTGAAGATTGTGGGGAATTGGAATTGTGGGGCAGAAATTTAAAGCAAAAAAACTTAACAATGTTTGCAAATGTGGATAATTGTACTAAAACTTATAAGGCTGATGAAGAACATGTAAAAGTTGTTTTTGTAACCATTGAAAATAATTTAGCCATGCTGGCAAGGAATTTTAAAAAGCATTTTCATGCTGACGACAAACTGATAGCAAGTTACGAGTGGATTAGGAATCCATTTCATAAGACTCCCAAAGTACTCTCAATGGATGAGGAAGAAACATTCATAGACTTCACGACAAGTGACGAAACCAAAATACAATTTAGTAATAAATCACTATTTGAATTTTGGGCAGGAGGATGATTTTTCTGCACTAAAAACAAGGACATTTCGCATTCTATTACCATTTTCAACACCCAACCTTTGTGAAGTGGATTTTCTGCTCTGGCTTCTTTGAAGACAAAATATAGATCACGGCTAAATATAGAAACAGAACTGAGAGTGGCTATTTCTAATATTAAGCCTCCACCTCAAAAAACTTTGCAAGACAGGTCCAAGGAAGTCACTAAAAATTATAATTTTTTTTTTTTAAATTCAGAATGTTTTGATTAAGTAAGGTGGGTAAGCCGAAGGTGGCCAGTGCTCCTAACGTAGCCCACACCCGAAAGTAAAATTAAATTTATTTTAAATCATAAAATGTCCCTGCTGCATTGTAAATCTTGTATCTGAGGTCGCACGAGGCTGAATTGGAAGATATTTTCTTGAATGGCAAGATATTGTAATTTGAATGAGAAGATTTTGTAATTTATATGTGTTTAAATTCTTAGAACTTTGAGTTATGATATGTTTTCTGAAAGTTTATTTCTTTTTCTTCAACCACATTACTTTAATTCGAATTAATCTATCAGATTAATAGTTTTAAGTCGTACAAATGGTGAGAGAGATCATATGCGCATGTTCCCGAGGTAACTCGACACCGGTGGGGACACGTGGGCCATCACCTTCGGAAACAAACGTGAAATCTATAAAAGAGTTAATCATTACGTAGCAAATTATTTCTCAAAAAGGAATGATTGAATTGAATGCCAATTAATTTATTTCTTTTTAAGCAAATGTGGAACATAGGAATTTTTTAAATTTTTATAATATTTTGACGTTCGCTGCACTTTAGTAGAGTTTACGATATTTTGTTTCGAGTTTTTTGTATTGTTTGCATTTTAAGTAATTTTTCAGGTTATTTTTTAATTTTTGTGGTAGTTATGATTGTTTTTGTGGTCGATTCTGGTATTTTCTTGTAAATTTGGGTATTTTTATACTAGTTATGGGTTACGTTAGTTAACTGTAGTATGGTTATTTAACTCTTACTTGTTAGTTAATCCTTTTGAAAAAATTAACTCAATAATTCTTGATTAATTCTAATGAGTTAACTCAAAAGAATCGCAAGTGACTTCACACAAAAACTATCAATCTAAAATCAATAAAAAAATTATACACTCTAAAAACAAGTAACATTTTTAAAGTCGGGAAACTTGTTCCTACAAGCAAGACACTTAAAGTGCCTTTTTAAAAGACGTTTGCCAGTCCAAGTGTTTTTCCTAAAGATAATTTGAGTAAGTGAAAAAGTGATTTCAATGTATGGCTCACCTTTGGAACCTGTGGGAAACCTTAAGCGCAGAAGCTACAATTTTGAAATTGTAATATAAAATCATAGATATAAAGGCAGTCAAATCCCCTTTATTAGTCCCTGTATAAAATAAATGAAATTTTATTTTACAATTAAAAGTATACGTCCTATATATTAGAGATAGGTGTAAGATGTTACAGAAAAAAATTCAGCCACACAGACTCAATCAGAAAAATCAGGAAAAAGCCTCCCTTGGCTCCCCACCTTAAGTTTTAATTTAATAAGTTGTTTCACTTTAATAAGTTATTAAATATGTCGAAATTTATTTTGTTTTCCACATATATGTGCGCTTTCCTTTCATCCAGTTAATCATTTTTTTTAAATAATATTTTTTCTTGAATATTCTCACGCCACCCCTCTAGTATGCTCGTGCCCCCCTAGGGAGACGCGCCCCACAGGCTGAGAATCGCTAGCTTAATAGATAACAGTCCGTAACCTGTCAATGTAACAATCTAAAGTAAATGTAATTGTAAGTCAATGTATCTAACTTGTAAATGTAACACATCAAATGATTGTTTCCATCTGATACCAATAATTGTAACTGTAATAATTGTAACTGGCACAACACAGTTTCCTATGTCCAACGCCCGTTAGTATGTAACCCCAATGCTAATTATGTTAAAAAGTAAGTGAATAGTTTTAATAATCATGGCAATTAGACATGTGATTTAATTCATGTAATTTATGCACGGGAAGAAGTGGGTTGTCTTCTGGATGATGGGGTTTCTGCGTGACCTCCGGATGTAAAGGGGAGAAGGCCTTCCAATGAACTGGTTCGATCCGCAACCCACAGATCATGGGTTTGCCATCAGACTGACCTTCTTCCTTTTCATTGAACGCGGGATAGTTCCATCACGAAAGCAAATTTCTCCCTATACTTTATCCCCTTATCATCTGTATTGGGTTCAAAATGACAAGGCTACTGAGTTGAACATTAGTAGTCCTAAACCCAAAAATTGGGTCGGCTGTTCAACGACGGTTATAAAATAAAATTTATTAAGAGTGCTCTTTAAGGAAAACCCTGTTTATAACTAATCCTAAAAATGGCTGTTTGTTATTCTAGTTCCACAATCTCCTATTAATCTACGAGAAAACCTTACAACTAACACGAGCCTCGGAATAGCGTGGGACAGTCCTGGTGACAATGCCGGCCCCATTGTTCTCTACAAAGTGAGGTGGACGGGTGTCAGTAACAGCAGAACTGGTGATCAAGAAACTGAGGGTACAGTTTACCGCATTCAGAACTTGGAACCTTATCAGTATTATTTCATCCAGGTGCAGGCCAAAACAATGGCAGGTTATGGACCATGGACAAAGCAACTTAGGCTACGGACAAGCGAGGGAGGTAATAGCTGTTTCTGTTCTAAACTTGAAACGTATACTTTTCAAATGATGTAAAATTGCATCCCAATTAGAGGCAATATAGAATGGCATTATTTATCACTTGAGTAATACAGCATTAAAATGACATTCACGGTTGTCATTTTAATGTTAACATAATGGTTGTCCTTTTAAAAATACAAAACTAGATTATTATATTATTAACATCTGAGTCAAAATTCTTGATCGTTCCATATAAATATTTTGAGGGTTTTTGTTGGTTTCAGTGCGATTCATGATGGTACAACATCATTTGATGATCACCGTAATCCAACATTTTCTATTATGCGTTCAGGGTTTTTGATATGCCAACAAACTTCCATCATTCCATGATGGAAAATGATACTTACTTTGATGGTAATACTATGGTGGTTAACCATCAAGTAAAGTTTGACTCTCATGGACTAGCAATTCATGATGGTTCCGATTTATTATTATTTTTTTTTTTATGTTGAACCATCATAAATCAGTCCCAATTCCTACATTGGGATGGTGGTTGTTCATGATCGTTCCAACATTTGATTTCTAAGATACTACGATGTAAATTCGTGAAGGTTCAACATGAGCAAACCATCAAAACAAGTTCATCATAAATCAGTCCATATTCCTACATTGGGGTGATAGTTACTTTTGTTGGTTAAAATAAAAAAATACAATAATGTTTTATGATGGAAATATTGATGGTGACCATCAAAATTATCTTGGTTCATCAATGAAAAACCATCAACAATTTTGAGTTGTTAATAACAATCTTCCGGGCAGTGCTTTGTTTTATTAAATTCCATATGGTGCCTATCGCCTAGCTTAACTTTTATTTGTGAGGATATTTCGTTTCACGCTCGGATTAACGCCACATTCCACGACTCAATGTTCCGTGTGCTTTTTTTTTAATCTTCTCTTCGTCTGCTTTAAATATATTTATTATGGTGATACTTTTTCGATATTTGAAACTATTATCGTTTTATCTCTCGAATTAGTGAGTTGGCGATTAATTGATACTTGCACTCCAATAGGAAGAAGACAACCGCTACACACCCATGTGACCTATGATGTAAGAGCCAGCTAACTTCTACCAGCAAAATGGCATTTTAAATTTGAGCTAAATTTCTCTCCATAAGTTAGAATGTTAATTAACGTAAAGTTGATTAAATACAGGACAGTATCGCACATCGAATTTGTTGATATACAATTCTTTCTTATCTTATTTTACTGAACTTATTTGTAATTTATTGTAACCGTGATATAATTTATGTTTTGTATACCTGGCAACTTCGATGCATCATTAGTTCGTTTATGTTCTATAATGCTTCATGCCTTTCTTTGTGTAATTATACAGTGAAAGAATTGAAATCTTTGTTAAAGAATCTTTGTGAAAGAATATAGAATGTGCAACTTAAGAAAATTGGTACTTGACGAGCTTAACTTACTCGAAATAGAATAGAAAGAACAGTTGCTAACGTAAACAAATACCTCGTTTCATTAACCAATCAGGATCATGATACCCACACTACGTCACTTGCAGGTATTCCATTATGATTTACATTGAACACGCTAGGAAGCTGAGTTCTTAAAGAGATTCCGCGTGGATTCCAATCAAAATTCATTCCATGACAACTTTAGAAGAAAATGATATCTCAGATACATCAAATAAACTATTACTCACAAAAAATATTCCATCAGAGTCACTCTAAAGTTCTATAGACGAAAAAACCATTATCGGTTATAGAACTTCCGGAGGAACAGCGGCAGATTCTGATTTATACAAGTCTCCGACTGTACAGTATGTTTTGACATGTTGGACATTGTATCAATAATGTCGAAATTGCACTTATAATATCGTGATCACTATCAAGAACACATCAAAAAGATAGTGATTCGAACACTAAACATAAAGATAATTATTTAATACGAATACCCTTGCTGCCAGGCTAACCATGGGAGGTTTTCCTCTCCATGTAACGCAAATCTAATTAGTTTCATCGAAAAGTCGTAAATGAAGGCAGAATTCTACCAATACATTTACCAATCCAGGAGCTTCCTTGTCTTCTGGGTTCAACATTAGAAGACTATGGAGCTGAACATTAGTTGTCGTAAACCCAAAATTGGGTCGGCTGTTCAACGACGGTTATAAAATAAAATGTATTAAGAGTAGTCTTTAAGGAAAACCCTGTTTATAACTAATCCTAAAAATGGCTGTTTGTTATTCCAGTTCCACAATCTCCTATTAATCTACGAGAAAACCTTACAACTAACACGAGCCTCGGAATAGCGTGGGACAGTCCTGGTGACAGTGCCGGCCCCATTGTTCTCTACAAAGTGAGGGGGATGGATGTCAGTTACAGCATAATTGGTGAGCAAGAAACGGAGGACACAGTTTACCGCATTCAGAACTTGGACCCTTATCAGTATTACCTCATCCAAGTGCAGGCCAAAACAATGGCAGGCTATGGACCGTGGACAAAGCAACTTAGGTTACGGACAAGCGTAGGAGGTAATGTAAGCTGTTTTTGTTTTAAAATGAAATGTACAGTCCCCGGCCAAGTTATTAGACGCACTTTAAGATTCTATCTAAAATCTTTATTATCAGGTGATACTCTATATAGCTTTATAGTTTTGACGCGACTGTTTGCAGTTGTTTGCGTTATTGTATCAATGGGTTAAATTAAATGATAGATAATATAAATTTGACGATTGGATATATTAGACGATATATTATATAAATATAGAATATTTATTGTATCATGCATTATATTAGTAGATTGTAATAATTAGACCAAATTATTAGATGCACTGTAGTATTTTAATAATTGCATGTTTTGCACGAGATTATATGCAATACTTTTATATTTAAACATGCATGTAATGGATTTTTATTCAGGAGAATTTTTTATATACTTCCTTTTTGTATTTATTATTAACGTATTGCAATACAATGTTGACCCATTGATAAATTAACGTAAACAAATGCAAACCGGTTTCATCCGAGTGAAAACAGTAAATCTGTATAGTATCACCTGATAATTAAGATTTTACATAGAATCTTATAGTGCATCTAATAATTTAGGCAGGGTCTGTCTAGTGCTTATAATATGTACTAGTGCTTATTTTATATTTAATATATAGTGCTACTATATATTAAATTATATATATTTAATATATAGTGCTTAATTTATGAAGTATAAACTGAAAGATAAATATCCCTGTAAACAATTATTTGAAAAACAAAATATATAATCTATATTCACTCTCATGTATATTAGTTGAAGATTACATAAAAGATACAACCTTATAGAAATGAATAGTGGGTGAGAAGTAATGTTGTTTATAATATTTATTTCAGTCCCATCAAGTCTATTTAATATATAGTGCTACTATATATTAAATTATATATATTTAATATATAGTGCTTAATTTATGAAGTATAAACTGAAAGATAAATATCCCTGTAAACAATTATTTGAAAAACAAAATATATAATCTATATTCACTCTCATGTATATTAGTTGAAGATTACATAAAAGATACAACCTTATAGAAATGAATAGTGGGTGAGAAGTAATGTTGTTTATAATATTTATTTCAGTCCCATCAAGTCTATTTAATATATAGTGCTACTATATATTAAATTATATATATTTAATATATAGTGCTTAATTTATGAAGTATAAACTGAAAGATAAATATCCCTGTAAACAATTATTTGAAAAACAAAATATATAATCTATATTCACTCTCATGTATATTAGTTGAAGATTACATAAAAGATACAACCTTATAGAAATGAATAGTGGGTGAGAAGTAATGTTGTTTATAATATTTATTTCAGTCCCATCAAGTCTATTTAATATATAGTGCTACTATATATTAAATTATATATATTTAATATATAGTGCTTAATTTATGAAGTATAAACTGAAAGATAAATATCCCTGTAAACAATTATTTGAAAAACAAAATATATAATCTATATTCACTCTCATGTATATTAGTTGAAGATTACATAAAAGATACAACCTTATAGAAATGAATAGTGGGTGAGAAGTAATGTTGTTTATAATATTTATTTCAGTCCCATCAAGTCTATTTAATATATAGTGCTACTATATATTAAATTATATATATTTAATATATAGTGCTTAATTTATGAAGTATAAACTGAAAGATAAATATCCCTGTAAACAATTATTTGAAAAACAAAATATATAATCTATATTCACTCTCATGTATATTAGTTGAAGATTACATAAAAGATACAACCTTATAGAAATGAATAGTGGGTGAGAAGTAATGTTGTTTATAATATTTATTTCAGTCCCATCAAGTCTATTTAATATATAGTGCTACTATATATTAAATTATATATATTTAATATATAGTGCTTAATTTATGAAGTATAAACTGAAAGATAAATATCCCTGTAAACAATTATTTGAAAAACAAAATATATAATCTATATTCACTCTCATGTATATTAGTTGAAGATTACATAAAAGATACAACCTTATAGAAATGAATAGTGGGTGAGAAGTAATGTTGTTTATAATATTTATTTCAGTCCCATCAAGTCTATTTAATATATAGTGCTACTATATATTAAATTATATATATTTAATATATAGTGCTTAATTTATGAAGTATAAACTGAAAGATAAATATCCCTGTAAACAATTATTTGAAAAACAAAATATATAATCTATATTCACTCTCATGTATATTAGTTGAAGATTACATAAAAGATACAACCTTATAGAAATGAATAGTGGGTGAGAAGTAATGTTGTTTATAATATTTATTTCAGTCCCATCAAGTCTATTTAATATATAGTGCTACTATATATTAAATTATATATATTTAATATATAGTGCTTAATTTATGAAGTATAAACTGAAAGATAAATATCCCTGTAAACAATTATTTGAAAAACAAAATATATAATCTATATTCACTCTCATGTATATTAGTTGAAGATTACATAAAAGATACAACCTTATAGAAATGAATAGTGGGTGAGAAGTAATGTTGTTTATAATATTTATTTCAGTCCCATCAGCTCCAAAGAATGTTCGAGAAAAAGCTGTGAAGAATACAAGCATAGAAATAGAGTGGGACATTCCTGAACCTGATGTTGGCCCTATCACACTCTACAGAGTCCGCTGGTCTAACAACACCAGAATTAATCTGCACGCGACAGATGAAACATTCCATGTAATAAAGGACTTAATTCCATTCACTAACTACACCGTTGAGGTGCAGGCGGAAACAGAGGCCGGTCCCGGAAAGTGGTCTGAACCTGCCTCGATACAAACATCTGTAGGAAGTAGGAAATTCAACTAATATTTCAATTCATTTTTGATAGAGGGCTATGATAGCCAGGTTGGTAGGGCACCGGGCCCATGTCCAAGAGGTCGTGAATTCGATTCTCGCCAGCCGGAGACTTCCCGCGAAGTAAATGGCGACTTAAATCTGTCGAGTCAAGGTCCTCCATTGTCCCATAACAAATCATACCTCATTGGGTACCAATAAAGGAGTTTCCTTGTCTTCTGCTTTGGTTCAAAGTTACAAGGCTACGGAGTTGAATATTTGCAGTCGTAGACCTAAAATTGGGCCGGCTGTTCAACGATGGTTATAATATAAAATACAAAATTCATTTTTGATGTATATTTTAAAAATGCATTATTATATTTCATGTCCAAAAACTAAAGATCATTGTATCTCCGGTTAATAAAGGTTCAGAAACAATCTTGAGTAATTCATAAAACTCCTTTGGGGAAAAAAAATGGTGTATGTGTGATATCATTAATAAAAACTAAGATTTTTGTTCCCTAGAGCAATTATAAAAGATATCTCCTTTACAAAAACTTAATATTACATAATCGGCGGGTACGGTGTTTAATAGATTGTATGTTACGCATGCGATGAAATACCAAACTACTGAGTATCAAATTATTGAGCTGATCTTATTTTATAACATCATTGAACAGCCGATCCAATTTTAGGGTTTACGACTACTAATGTTCAACTCCGTGGCCTTGTCATTTTGAACCCCATCCAGAAGACAAGGGAACTCCTGGATAAAGTATTGAGAAAAATTTGCCTTCGTAGAGGACTTTTTGATAGAACTAACCCGCATTTGCGTTATAAGGAGAGGAAAACCACGAAAACCTCCAACGGTTAGCCTAACGGCAAGGGGACCCTAATCCATGATCCGTCTACCATTGAGGATATTTTACATCAGCACTGGGGAGATTGCAAGCCGGATGGGGAATTCGAATCGACCAGTCATCACTGGGATTTGAACCCAGTTCCCTTCATTGGGAAGTGAGGGCTCTATCCCCTGAGCCACCACGACTCTCAAGCTGATTTTTGAGAAGATCACTCCACTCAGGACGCAATGCTCTGCGAAGTTCCAATAGATAAGTAGGAGGTGATACGCTGGTTGCAACTTGTCGCCCAAGCATGTCCCACACATGCCCTATCAGATTCAAATCAGATGAGAATGCTGACTATTCCATACGGGTAATATCCTAAGAATGAAAGTAGTTTTCGTTTACTTGTTAAGATCATCCATAAGATACATCCATGGTCACATATTCTGAGCCCCCATAGCACATAAAAAAACATACATGTTACAGCAGGATGTCCCAATAAATTTCAATTGTTATGGTTCGAGCACAATGGCTCAAGGGGATAGAGTTCTCGCCTTCCAATGAAGTGAAACGGGTTTGAATCTCAGCGATGGCTGGCCGATACGAATCATCATCCTTGACCACAGTGCTGACATAAAAAATATCATTAGTGGTATACGGATCATGGGTTAGAGTCCCTTTGCGGACAGGCTAACCATGGGAGGGTTTCGTGGTCTCCCTCTCTATGTAACGCAAATACAAGTTATTTCCATCAAAAAGTTCTCCACGAAGGCAAATTTCTCCTCAATACTTAATCCAGGAGTCCCCTTGTCTTCTGGATCAAGTTCAAAATTACAATGCTACGGAATTGAACATTGGTTGTCGTAAACCCAAAAATTATGTCGGCTGTTCAACGACGGTAATAAAACTATTATGTTTCCGATTGGAACATGAAGGTCTGTTTTTGAAACCAGTATAATTTTAAATAATAAACTCCATTCAAAAAGAATAAATTGCAATATTGATTTTTTCAGTTCCTTCCGCTCCAGAGAGACTGGTTAAGAGTCACGTGACGAATCGCACCATTGAAGTAAAATGGGAAGAGCCTCAGCCCAACAGAGGACCCATTTTATTCTATACCGTCCAATGGGGGTCGCATAATGATACCACCAATGAACTTGAGTATGTGATTGTTGGTCTCAATCCATACACAGATTACTATATTGCTGTAAGAGCAGAGACTGAAGCCGGTTATGGAAGATTCTCAGATGTCCTCAGAGTGAAAACGAAAATCGGAAGTAAGTTTCTTTGATATCCTCTAGGCTGGCAACACGTTTTTTAAAATCCGTGCGGGTGGATACTAGAATAGCCCCCCCCGGGGCGTTTTTTTTAAAAATCTCAACAAGCGACTTTTTGAAATCTCGTCAAACTAGGTTTCTGGAAGATATTTCGGGGATATGTATTGCAACCTTATTGCAAGCAGTTTTTTTCATTTTTTTATTAAAAATATTTTAATAAATTTGTAATAATTTAAATTGTTTTCTTTTTTATTTTTTGTTTTTTTAAATAATAAACGAACAACTTTGATCCAAGTAGTAATCGCCAACTTGACTTTCAAAAAGTCGCCAAGGGTTGGGATATTCTAGGATTTTACCGTCCGTGCTGAACAAGCATGCGAAGCAAAGCATTTTTTAATTTAATTCGTAAAAATGGGCAACAAAAAAAAATCAAGATTGAGATTTTTATGTATTTGGCATCTTTGTATGGTAAGCTACATAATGCAGAAAATTGTTTTTCAAAAATACATTTTGTTTTATCAGTTTTGTGACATTCTATTTTAAAACTGAGGTACTTTTCCGTTAGCCGGGCACAAATGTCGCCAAGTGTGAACCAAACGCGAGCCAAGTCGCCAAGCTCAGCGATTGACAAAACAATCAACGGAATAAAAGTCGAAAACGTTCAACTATAAACAAATACTTATTAATAGTAAGCAAAACAAGTTCAACTATAAACAAATATTAATGAACTATAAAATAATTTCCATAATTTTTTTTAAAACCAAATTTAAGATTGAAGAAAAAAGGAAAACGTGCTTCGTTTTGAATGAATTCTGAGAACGCGGTCCCAAACTAACATTCCCCTTATGGTTGCAAGAAATTTGACGGAATTCTACATTATTTAACATGATTTAGTTTTAGAATTTAACAGACGTGAAAGTGAAACTGAATCAGATATAAAAGAACTTTTGAGCTTTCTTTCCAAAGAGTTAAATTCTAGAGAACGATCAGCAATAATGAATCATGCGGATGACCTTCGACCCCGCCGCTTCTCTGAATCATTTTCTACTAGCAGTAAGAAAAACATTCCCGATACTCGATTCAAATATAATAAATCAGAAAATAAAAAGAAATTCATTTCCGCTTCAGAATTGATCTCTTCTGAAATAAATGAAAATATGAATAAAAAATTATGCGGTTTTTGTGATTCCTGAAAACATGATAGTTCCGTATGTGAATATGCTAATGATTTATCCGTGGAAGGGAAAAAAGATATTTTGTTAAAGAAGGGGATTTGTTTCAAATGTATAGAAAATAAAGGCCATATTGCACGTTTTTGCCGTTTTAAGGTTGTGTGCAGCAGATGCCAAGGTAAACATCAAACTGTCCTGTGCTTTTCTAAGTTTAAACATGATGTTAAAGATAAAAATAGTCCTAGCTCTGAAGATAACGTACTAACGAATCAAACATCATCTGAAACTGTATATTTGCAAACATTGATTGTTCGTATACACAATAAAGGTAAAGAACACTTTATCCGGGGAATTTATGATTCAGGCAGCCAAAAAAGTTACATTAGTAAATTTGTAGCTGAAAGAATGGGATTAGAAAAATTGGGTGAAGAAGAAATTACTCATGGACTTTTTTAAAGATCTCAATCAACAGAATTGCATAATCGATACACTTTGCAGTTAAGCAGTATCAATAGAAAATATAGTTGTGAGTTAGTAGCTATGGATCAAAAGAAAATCTGTACGAATATTCCCAGGGCTAATAATTTTGAGTTGCTGAAAGATCTACAGTCAAAGGGTATTATTTTGAGTGATATTTCCCCAAAAAGTAAGGAATGTTTTCATGAAAGGAATTTGAACGAAATACATTTACTATTGGGGGCCGACGTTGCAAGAAAGCTTATAACAGATCGAACATCTCTCTTGTGGATTAGTGGCAGTAAAGACCAATCTAGGGTGGACTGTAATGGGAAAATCAACCAATCATGATAAATTTGATAGTTCGCTTTTAGTTCTATCCCTTCATATTAATGACGCAAAAATCAGTGATTTATGGGATTTAGATACATTGGGAATTGTTGATCCTTGTGAAAAACGATCTAGAGAAGAATTACATGATCTTGCCCTAAAACACTTTAAAGAAACTGTAACTATGGATCATGACGGGAGGTATAAAGTTTGCCTTCCATGGTTAGATGGACACATGCCTCTTGCGGATAATAAATCCTTGGCAGGAAAAAGATTAAAGAGCACAATTAGGTCTCTAAAATCAATTGACAAACTTAAAGATTATGAAAGGGTTTTTGATGAATGGGAATCTGAAGGGATAATTGAGAAGGTTGGCGAGCTTGAAACCTCCTCAACGTCAAATGTTAGTTATTTACCACAAAGGGCTGTATTTAAAGAACAATCTTCTACGAAATGTCGACCCGTTTTTGACGGCTCTGCTCGCACTCGAAACTCTGTTTCCATTAAAGACTGTATTGAAAAAGGCCCTAATTTAATTGAGTTAATTCCCTCAGTTTTGAATCGCTTCAGAGTTGGTAAAATAGGAGTCATCACTGATATTCGCAAAGCATTTTTGCAAATATCATTACATGAGCGGGACAGAGACTATTTGCGTTTCATATGGTGGAAAGAAGGAGACCCTATAAAAGAGATCATTTATCGTCATTGCAGGGTTGTTTTTGGGATAAACTGTAGCCCGTTTCTCTTAGCTGCGACTCTAGATCATCACATAGAACAAGCCCCTGCGCATCTTAAAGATCTAGCCACTAAACTTAAGAACTCGATGTATGTGGACAACTGCGTCACCAGTGTCGATTCTCCTCAAGAACTGGACTATTTTCGAAATGAATCATGTGAACTACTCGCATCCGCCAAATTTGATCTTAGAGGATGGTGTAACAACAGCTATTCCACTAGCATTGCAGAAAAAGACGAATTTCCTTTTGAAACTTTGAATATAAAAGAAGTACCTGTGCTAGGATTGCTATGGAATACAGAAGAAGATACTTTAACTTCTGATTTAAGAAAATTGGAATTTAAGGATGAACCTGTGACGAAAAGAAGTATTCTCTCATTAGCTCACAAGCATTTTGATCCAATTGGGTTTACTGCACCATTAACCTTGATTCCCAAGATAATTTTGCAAGAATGCTGGAAAATCAAAGTTTCATGGGACTGCAAGTTGCCTGATAATATTGTTAAAGAGTTTCATAAGTGGAAAAATCAATTTTTTGAACTGCAAAACGTGAAAATACCCCGAAGATTGAGTGAGTTCATGCTCAATTCAGGAAGTTTATCCTTGCATGTTTTCTGCGATGCTTGCAAAAAATCCTATGCCACCTGTGTTTTCCTTAGAGTTAAAGTTGAGAACGATGTAACCTGCCAGTTAGTCCAGACTCGAGTAGCTCCGTTAAAAAACATAACTATCCCTCGCCTAGAACTTTTGGCATGTTGCATTGGAGCAAGGTTAGCAGAATCCGTCAAAAAAGATCTGAAACTCGAAGATGTAGAAACTCACTACTGGACCGACTCCATGGATACCTTATATTGGATTAGAACTGACGTACCATGGGGTACATTTGTGGAAAATAGAGTCAGAGAAATTCGAAGATTATCTTGCCCGAATTCATGGAAATTTGTTCCTGGAAATAAAAACATCGCTGACTTACCATCACGTGGTTGCTCAGCAAAAACTCTTCTTCAATCTGAATTTTGGAATGGTCCAGATTTTCTAAAAGAACTTGAAGAAAGATGGCCGAAGAGCGAAATATTGCCAAATATCGATACAATCAATAGAGAAAAAAGAAAAACTATAGTTACTGCAACTAACGTAAAGGAGAGTGAAAAATTTTACAACAAGTACTCATCTTATTTGAAACTGTTGAGAATAACCGGATGGATTTTTCGATTCGCTGAAAATTCAAAGAAAAGAAAAATGACAGAACCTTTGGAGAGCTCAACAATAAAGAATTGAAAAATGCTGAGAATATAATTCTAAAGTGTGTCCAAAAGGATGCTTTTGCCAACGATGGAAAAAAGAGACTGAATTCTTTGAAAACAATTATTGATGAAGGACTGATCAGAATTAAAACTAAGTTATTTATAAGAGAAGATGATTTTAATTTTCGTCTTCCAATAGTTCTTCCCTCAGATTATACTGTGGTTAAAAATTTGATTTATTGGAAACATAAGCAATTAGGACATTGTGGAATTCAATTACTGATCTCAACATTACATGAGGAATTTTGGATCTTGAAAAGTCGAAAAACTATAAGAAATGCCATAAAATCCTGTGTCATCTGCAAACGTTTCCATTCTAAACCTCCCAATGTACCAGATGGTCTTCTGCCAGCAGATAGAGTAAAAGATGCAGCCATCTTTGAAATTGTAGGTGCTGACCTGGCTGGTCCCCTCATTCTGAAAGATGGTCAAAAAACTTGGATTTTGATGGTGACTTGTGCTATATTTAGGGCTGTTCACTTAGAACTCTTATCATCCCTCTCTACTGAAAACTTAATTTTGGGACTTAGAAGATTTATCTCACGAAGGGGAATACCGTCAGTTGTCTATACAGATAATGGAACTAACTTCGTTGGAACACAGAACCTTCTAAAAAGCATTGATTGGGAGAAGCTAAAGACTGAATCAAATCTGTCATCAATTACCTGGAATTTCATACCCGCGTCTGCCCCCTGGTATGGGGGATTTTGGGAACGTTTAATTGGCATGATGAAGAGAATACTAAGAAAGGTTCTGGGTAGAACATCATTGAATTACGAGGAAATGGTAACAGTTCTCTGTGACTGTGAGAGTGTTATGAATTCACGCCCCCTGACTTATGTGTCCGATGATGCGGAGGAGCTATCACCAATAACACCTATGATGTTCCTACAAGAAATAAGACAGGTGGGTGTTGCAGATTTCGATATTTTAGATCAAGAAGAATTTAAAAAACGACTTGCGTACAGAAATGAAATCTGCCAAAATCTTCGAAAGAGATTCAGAACAGAGTATCTTGGTCAACTTCGAGAAACTTCTTCAAAGACAAAAACTTCAGAAGCTCTGCAAGTTGGGGACATTTTATTTTATTTTATAACCGTCGTTGAACAGCCGACCCAACTTAATGGGTTTACGGCTACTAATGTTCAACTCCGTAGCCTTGTAATTTTGAACCCAATCCAGAAGACAAGGGAACTCCTGGATCGAGTATTGGGAGAAATTTGCCTTCGTGGAGGACTTTTTGATGGAGCTAACCCGCATTTGCGTTACATGGAGAGGAAGACCACGAGAACCTCCCACGGTTAGACTGACGGCAAGGGGACTCTAACCCATGATCCGTCTACCACTGAGGATATATCACGTCAGCACTGTGGTCAGTGCAAGCCGGATGCGGAATTCGTATCGACTGGGATTCGAACCCGGTTCGCCGCATTGGAAGGCGAACGCTCTATCCCCTGAGCCATCGCGGCTCAAGTTGGGGACATTGTGATAATTTGGAATGACAATGTAAGCAGAATTCAGTGGCCTCTCGGGCGTATTTTAAAGATTTTGCCAAGTAAAGATGGACATGCCCGAACTGCTAAGTTGCAAACCAAATCCGGAATCATAATCTGTCTATTGAAAAAACTTTGTCCTCTAGAAGTCAACAAAACAACTGAAGAAAAATTGACTGAACAACTAAAGAAGCAAGCTCCTCATCAGTGTGCGCCTCTGCAAACTCGTGCTGGAAGACAAGTGCGTGTTCCTGAACGATTTGAACCCTGATGCTGTGACTTTGTTTTTTTTTTAAGTTCAGTTAGTCACTCTACTGAACTCAAGGAGGGGAGTGTTGAGAATGCCCCGATCCCTCCCTAGCGGAAAAATACAAAAACACTCACATTACGAACTTTTTCTCCACGAGTATGGTAGCTTAGAATTTGTTTCTGAACAACGTACAAATCTGTAAATAGCTTTCTCCTTTTTCTATTATGATGTCTTGTGCTAAGTATATTTCAGCGTGATTTAGTTTTCTACAGACCTTTGAATAGAATACCGAGTGAAGACAGATTCCTTGTTTGAATCTTTAGAAGTCTTTGATTAGTATAGCCTAATTGATGAATTAATATGAAAATCAATCAATGAAGACTGTTTTTACAACCCATGATTTGAAATGTTGGGGCGTTTAACGGTGTCAATCCATAAAGAAAAAGCATTTGACCCATGGGTAACCAGTGAAGGCCATCACAACTTTTTTGTTTTCTTTATTGTATTTAAATTTGTACTTTTTTTTACAATTCATTAGATTTTTATAAATTCCAAAAGGAGATTTTTCGAAGATAATATCACAATTTAAGAAAGGTTTATCGAGTGCTATCTCATCTTCGGCTGAAGTTTTATAAATTGAATGGTAAATGAATTCCTACAAATTTAAATCCTGTAAACAATACAAGTACAATATAATCTGTTAAGATTAGGTGTACAATTAAATTCGAGTCTTTTTTGCGAATTTTAACCGCCAGTTCTGCTAATGTTAAACTTTATTAGATGCATCCATGAAATCCATGAAAAAATTACTTGAACCGAATCCATTCAGAAATCAATGAAGGAATATAAGCTGGTTGTTAAAATACCTTTTCAATTTTAGTTCCCAGCATTCCAAGGAATGTCTCTGATGCGAGTAAAAATGCAACGTACCTCCGTCTGACGTGGCTCCAACCCCAGCCCATGAATGGTCCCTTGGATTTCTACAAAGTGCAGTGGAATGCGGTTGATGATGACGATCGCCTACAAACAGCCTTCTCCAATGACACCACTTTTGAGTTTTTCACACTTCTTCCACACACCAACTACAACTTTCAAGTGAGTGCCAGCACTGTGGAGGGATGGGGTGATCCTTCCGTCACACTTACCACGAGAACTGGTATAGCAGGTGAGAGTACCTCTTGTTTTAACTTTTTTTTTTTCAATTCCTATTATTAGTTCACACTCTCCCTATATTTTGTTCAAATTTTCAATCTTTAATAAAATATTCATTCACTGAAGTTCAAATACATTTTTTTTAAAAACTTTAAGCGGACGAAACTTAATATTAACACAGTTTTTTTTAAATATTAATTCACTCTTTAAATTTAATTTATTAATTTTAGTTTCATATGGGAGAAAAATTGAAATTATTTAATAAAAAGTAAATAAATAAAAGTTTTGTTTGTTGACCTAAGTAAGAATTGACTTTAAAAACATTTTTTTATGTTACTTGTTTCAAAGTAAACCATAATACCCGGAAAAAGTGACCCATTCAAACGAGGTTGGTACTTTATTGACGTCGCACCAGAGCTGCACAATGGAATAGTGGCTATAGGCGAAACAACACAGAGGATGATCCGATGACATGCCATCGCAATTTTGATCCTCGGCAGAGAGGATGGCTCCCCTAAGTAGGGGATACTTAGGTTGCACGACGACGGCCGCGCACTTTACGGTTGGACAGTTTAATGAGGACCGATACCACGCACCCTCGGGTTCCTATTTAGGCTGATCAAAGTGATCACCCACCAGCTTACTGACTGCAGCCAGTGATGCTTGACTTCGGTGTTCTACTGGGAATCGTATCTTTACAATCAGTCCACTGCGGAACACGTTTCGTATGGATCGATATTTCATTCATTGAATGGAATGACGCTAATTATTAACTTCATCTTATCAAACACTTTTTTTTTTCTTTCCTTCCATACGTACCTAGGTTAGTAAAACCTTTACCCGTATATTCCGCGTCTGGCCACTATTCCAGCCAACCTCGACCCTGTGCTTTATCAGTGGCAATTATTTAAAATTACAAAAGAATGGGGAGTTATAATTTTGTTTTTCACACATACAGAAAGTTTCATTTGAATATTGTTTAAACAAGAATTTTTTTTTTTTTTTATGTATGTCATAGGAAGTGACAATAAATGAATTTTGAAAAGTAAATTATTAAAAAAGGTTAATGATAATTTTTTTTTAAAAATTTCCAGGTATTAAATAATAAAAGAAAGTAATTAAAATGTTATAATAGTAAATAAAAAAAAATAATAGAAAAAAGATATATACAATATTTACAACTTATAGGTATGCAAATCAAAATATATATTATTATTTTTTTTTAATTAAAATTTTAGAATATTATCATTATCAGAAAGAAAATTCATCACTAATAATAATTTGGATTTAAGTGTATTGTTAGTTAGGAAATGTTTTTGGTAGATTAGTTATATTGGTAGATTGGTAGTTAGTTAGTACGAGTATGCCATGAGGCTGTATAGATGCATTCAGTAAGATAGTGTTCTGGAGTGCCCAGAAGGCCGCATGTACAGTGATCGTTATCTGAGATATTTAGATATTTAAAATAACATGGAAAAGGACCATGCCCAGTTAAAAACCAGATTTCTTGTTTTGATGGTATCTTCTTAAAATAATCTACTTTATTAATAATTTTAAATAATCTTCTTCCCCTATCTGAATTGTTCCAATAATTTTGCCAAATTTGTGATAAAGAGTTCTGAAGTTGATTCTTTAGGTATGAGATCGGGAAGGGATATGAGTAATTTTGTTGTTTAGTTATCGATAATTTGGCTAGAGCGTCTGCATTTTCATTACCTGATATGTCGTCATGTGCTTCAATCCATGAGATAAATATATTTGCATTAAGGAGTAATTTTTGTATTTCTTGTCAAGCACTACGAATCTCATTAAGAGCATTTTGGCGAGCAGCTAGTCTGAAGTCATCCATCCGGTTGGAAACATTCTGCGGGATTGCGAAACACGCCATTAGAACATGATAATAGACTGATAATTTCTTTATAAATATTTAGACCTATGAATGATCTCGAATATGTCAACAGAACCAACCGTGAATTGGTTCTAAATAAGCCGAAAGGGATTATTTACTAATACCTTTGCTGGGTATAAACCGTGTTCGAATTTACATCAACGAATTTCGTACTGTTCCAGCAACATAATAATAATGTTCTTAATAACAGTCGTTGAAGAAATTAGAACGAGATGAAATATTGCCAACACCTGGCGACTTATACGCGGATTTCATTAAGTAAAACATTAAAACAATTTTTTGAAACACTTTCTGGCCTGCTTTGATTCAAAATAGACAAATTATTTGTCCCGAAAGTGAACGATGATTTTACAAGAGAAAGAAATATATGTGTATTCTAATTTAGAATATTATTCTTAGCAAGTTTCAAAATTAGTTATGAAGATCGATAACAGATGGCGTTTTCTAACATTTAAAACCATGAAACAATGTTTTATAAATAACCACCTTTTGCAGTCATAGATTAACACACTTCGAAGACAACAACATTAATAGACATTTTTGCAAATACTTTTGTTAGAAATGTCTGCCTTGGAGTAGAAATTCATAGATTCTGTTGATGGATTTCGTACCTAACTTTTAAAATCAATAGAATAAAAGGAGAAAAATGAGCATTTTATGCTTCGCTCCATTCTTTTTTGAATGAGTTTTACAAAAGAAAGAAATATATATGTATTCTGATTTAGAATAATATTCTTAGCAAATTTCAAAATTAGTTTTGAAGATCGTTAATAGATGGCATTTTCTAACATTTAAAATCATAAAACAATGTTTTCTAACTAACCACCTTTTGCAGTCATAAATTAACGCAATTGAAAGACCAGTTTTTCAAATACTTTTGTTAGAAATGGAATAGAAAACATCGTTTCATAGATTCTTAGTAGCAGCGCCATCTGTTAAAGGACAATAACTAACGTTTCGTAACTAACTTTGAAAATCAATAGAATAAAATGATTATATGTTTCGTTCCGTTCCTCTTTTTAAATGAATTTTCAAATCAGTTTGTAATTCTCAATATCTTTAATAAAAAGTTTTTTTACCTACAGTTCCACCAAAAGCAACAGTGACGTTCCTAAAAGTTAAAAATTCCACGGATTATCTGGCTGAGTGGCGAGTTGTCGAACCTTATCCTGGACCAACTACTTATGCAATATATGTGTGGAAGTTTGCCGGTCAATGTGAGGGTGGTGGTCGCATCCACGATATTCTACGTGGCAGCAAGAGTCGGAAGGAATGGAATCAGCCAACTGAAGTGCAAGTATATGGTCTGACTGCCTACTCTCGATACTCTGTTTCGGTTCTGCTGAAAACAGAAGCAGGTGAAACAAAAAGTAACGACAGTGAACCAATAAACACGCCTGCCGAAGGTGATTGTTTCAACAGTTTTGTCATAAATGTATTCTTAGTAAGAAATCTGTCTCGTTGCAAATGTCGCCTGTAATGAGCAAAGCACCGGGCTATTTGGAAAATTATTCACTATTTTATGATCGCCTTGATATTTTCTGGCTTATTGCAAGGAGCTTACATGTCTCTAAGCTTATACGTAAAGAATTACTTAATCAAACTAAATTGCAACGAATCTTTATTAAGGGTATTTAAAATATGCCTTCATAATTCTGGGCTTAGTTTAAATTACCTAAAATAAAATATGCTAATTGAGTGATGAATTGTGTAGTTTCAAATTAGGCTTATGGGTTAGGCTGATTAGAAAACCCTAGAAGTTTTTCCAATTAGTCTGGTGCTTTGAAGGATGATGGCGGCTGTTTGTAAAAAGCCGGATTATTCAATTAATTTGCAACACATATATAAGGAACTTCGCTGAAAAAATTTTATTATGGATTTAATTGTATGCCTTTAATATGTATCCTCAAGTCAAAATTATTAATGGCTCCATCAAAACATTTTGATGGGTAATGTTGGTTTCAGTGCGATTCATGATGGTCCAACATCATTTGATGGTCACTATCATCCAACATTTTATGCCTTCATGGTTCTTGTTATACCAACTTCTTGCTATATCAAACTTCCATCAACCATTAGATGGTTAATCACCAAGAAAAGTTTGATTCTCATGGAAAATGCTACTTTAATATTTAACCATTAGATGGTTAACCTTAAAGAGAAGTTTGATTCTCATGATCCAACAATCCATGATGATCCGTGATGGTTCCAACTATACATTTCCATGAAGGTTTAATAGAAATTCCGGTTGGTTCTGTTCCCAGGAATATACCATCAAAAAAAAATGTATGTCGGTCCTTCAAAACTCAGTTTTAATTCCTACACTGGGATGATGGTGGTTCACTATCGTTCCAACATTTGATTTCTAAGAAACTATGGTGGAAATTTTTGATGGTTCAACATGAACAAACCATCAAAACAAGTTGCTATTCTTATATTGGATCATCAAAAAATCAGTCTGCATTCCTACATTGGGGTGATGGTTACTTATGTGGGTTACCATAAAAAATTATAATGGTTCATGATGGAATTATTGATGGTTGCATCAAAATTATGCTGGTCCATCAATGGAAAACCATCAAAAATTTTGACTTGAAAAGGTTGGTCAAAAATTAAGTTTTAAATGGTGTCACAGAAACTACCGTTTTAATGTGACGTCTACCGTCACTAAATTTAGAATTACAACAAAAACGTATACAGAATTCTAGAATAGTTCGGAATAAACGATTACGCGGGAAATAAGTATTTTATATAAATAAGAGTGCGATGAATTCAACTAAACAGTTTTCTTTTACATGGATTTTCGAAGGTTTTTCGCCAAGGAAAATAAAAACGACAGCGTTTAAGTGCCTTGCACTTGAAGCAAACCTATAGTTTTAAGCTATAATGTCCATCTTGTCGTGAAGAATTATCTAAGTTTTAGAACGGATAAATAACTTAAATATTTTAAAAGCTATTAATTTTTTAAAAACATCGCCGATTTCGTGACATTCTTCATTCCAGATTAAAAATTATTTAAATCAATGCCTTATTCTCATTTTTTGCAAATATACAACTAGGCGTACAATTTTATAAGGGTTTAAATTCAAATACAAACTATAGTATACAAATTATATTTTATTCAAATACTATAGTATACAAATTATATTTTATTCAAATACTATAGTATACAAATTATATTTTATTGAAATACAAACTATAGTATACAAATTTATTAAAATGCAAACTATAGTATACAAATTTATTAAAATGCAAACTATAGTATACAAATTTATGGAAATACAAACTATTGTATACAAACTATAGTATACAAATTTATTGAAATACAGACTATTGTATACAAATTATATTGTATACAAATACTCAAATTCATGGAAATACAAACTCTTGTATACAAACTATAGTATGCAAATTTATTGAAATACAAACTATAGTATAGCTCACTTGATCTTGTTTTAGCTCCCGGTCCCCCAACAGATGTTAGAGCGAACTGCAAAGAAAAAAGTACGGAGGCTGATGTGAGCTGGAGTCTACCTGTCAGTCCTAACTCCAAAATTTCTCATTATTTCGTTGAGTATGGGAGCGAGGTAAAATAATTTTATTATTATTCCCTATTTTATTTTTCAATTTCTTTGGTTAATGTTGCTAATCTAAAATGAATTCTTGCTTTCAATATGAATAGTGGAAAATGCTCCACTTACCTTTAGACCGCCAATTTGATTATCCATAAAAATATTTATGAGAGTTAATTATATTTATGATAAATGATGATGAATTTACATTTAATGAAACGTGGTAATTATAAAGTGTTGAAAAAGAGTAAGTAAGTAATTAGCGGGACAAGCCGCTTCTCCAGTTGTATTACATCTACTGTTTTTTAAAAATAAAAAGTTAATATTTCTTCGGCACTTGCCACGCCATCTGGGGATAGTTTTCTGGGATGAGGGGTATGAGGGCTTGTTACACTATTATTTTTTTTTGAAAAGCTACATTTTATTATTTTTCAAACATGCACAGCATCCCAAGTCAAAATTCTTGATGGTTCCATCGAAAGATTTTGATGGTTTATGTTAGTTTCAAGTGTGACTCGTGATGGTCCAACATCATTTGATGGTCACCATCATCCAACATTTTTCCTTGTGGTTTTTGATATGACAACAAATTTCCGACATTCCATGATGAAAAATGCTACTTTAAAACTATGATGGTTATGTATCAAGAGAAGTTTGATTTTCATGGATCAACAATCCATGATGGTTCCAGCTGTGCATTTCCATGATGGTTTAATGGGAATTCTTGTTGGCTCTCAGGAATATACCATCAAAACAATTTTGTCTTTCTTATGTTGAACCATCATAAATCAGTCCGAATTCCTATATGAGAATGATGGTTGTTCGTGATCGTTCCATCATTTGATTTCTAAGATACTATGATGGAAATTCGTGATGGTCCATAAAGGAATATACCATCAAAGCAATTTGGGTTTTTCTTATGTTGGAGCATCATAAATCAGTCCGAATTCCAATATTAGGGAAATGGTTACTTATGTTGGCAACCATAAAAAAATTTGATGGTGCATGATGGAATTATTGATGGTTGCCAACAAGATTATGTTGGTCCATCAATGAAAAACCATGAAAAGTTTGGATGGCTTATTTGATGACGACATCCTGTGATATAGTCTTAAGTAGAAACCTCTCCTCGCCTAGAGCACTTTAGGTGACTATTGCTTACCATTTCATGCACGGGTAGAATTGGCAAGAGAATCCCCGTTTCTAAAAAGATCTCTTTCCTGTTTCTAAATCAGCAGATAACTCTGTGGTCGGAGAAGACTGTAACTTTTTTTCTTCTTTTTTATAACCGTCAGTGAATATTTTGGGTTATTTGATGACGACATCCTGTGATATAGTCTTAAGTAGAAACCTCTCCTCGCCTAGAGCACTTTAGGTGACTATTGCTTACCATTTCATGCACGGGTAGAATTGGCAAGAGAATCCCCGTTTCTAAAAAGATCTCTTTCCTGTTTCTAAATCAGCAGATAACTCTGTGGTCGGAGAAGACTGTAACTTTTTTTCTTCTTTTTTATAACCGTCAGTGAATATTGTGGGTTATTTGATGACGACATCCTGTGATATAGTCTTAAGTAGAAACCTCTCTTCGCCTAGAGCACTTTAGGTGACTATTGCTTACCATTTCATGCACGGGTAGAATTGGCAAGAGAATCCCCGTTTCTAAAAAGATCTCTTTCCTGTTTCTAAATCAGCAGATAACTCTGTGGTCGGAGAAGACTGTAACTTTTTTTCTTCTTTTTTATAACCGTCAGTGAATATTTTGGGTTATTTGATGACGACATCCTGTGATATAGTCTTAAGTAGAAACCTCTCCTCGCCTAGAGCACTTTAGGTGACTATTGCTTACCATTTCATGCACGGGTAGAATTGGCAAGAGAATCCCCGTTTCTAAAAAGATATCTTTCCTGTTTCTAAATCAGCAGATTCCTGTTTCTAAATCAGCAGATAACTCTGTGGTCGGAGAAGACTGTAACTTTTTTTCTTCTTTTTTATAACCGTCAGTGAATATTTTGGGTTATTTGATGACGACATCCTGTGATATAGTCTTAAGTAGAAACCTCTCCTCGCCTAGAGCACTTTAAGTGACTATTGCTTACCATTTCATGCACGGGTAGAATTTGCAAGAGAATCCCCGTTTCTAAAAAGATCTCTTTCCTGTTTCTAAATCAGCAGATAACTCTGTGGTCGGAGAAGACTGTAACTTTTTTTCTTCTTTTTTATAACCGTCAGTGAATATTTTGGGTTATTTGATGACGACATCCTGTGATATAGTCTTAAGTAGGAACCTCTCCTCGCCTAGAGCACTTTAGGTGACTATTGCTTACCATTTCATGCACGGGTAGAATTGGCAAGAGAATCCCCGTTTCTAAAAAGATATCTTTCCTGTTTCTAAATCAGCAGATTCCTGTTTCTAAATCAGCAGATAACTCTGTGGTCGGAGAAGACTGTAACTTTTTTTCTTCTTTTTTATAACCGTCAGTGAATTCTTTGGGTTATTTGATGACGACATCCTGTGATATAGTCTTAAGTAGAAACCTCTCCTCGCCTAGAGCACTTTAGGTGACTATTGCTTACCATTTCATGCACGGGTAGAATTGGCAAGAGAATCCCCTTTTCTAAAAAGATCTCTTTCCTGTTTCTAAATCAGCAGATAACTCTGTGGTCGGAGAAGACTGTAACTTTTTTTCTTCTTTTTTATAACCGTCAGAGAATATTTTGGGTTATTTGATGACGACATCCTGTGATATAGTCTTAAGTAGAAACCTCTCCTCGCCTAGAGCACTTTAGGTGACTATTGCTTACCATTTCATGCACGGGTAGAATTGGCAAGAGAATCCCCGTTTCTAAAAAGATCTCTTTCCTGTTTCTAAATCAGCAGATAACTCTGTGGTCGGAGAAGACTGTAACTTTTTTTTTCTTTTTTATAACCGTCAGTGAATATTTTGGGTTATTTGATGACGACATCCTGTGATATAGTCTTAAGTAGAAACCTCTCCTCGCCTAGAGCACTTTAGGTGACTATTGCTTACCATTTCATGCACTGGTAGAATTGGCAAGAGAATCCCCGTTTCTAAAAAGATCTCTTTCCTGTTTCTAAATCAGCAGATAACTCTGTGGTCGGAGAAGACTGTAACTTTTTTTCTTCTTTTTTATAACCGTCAGTGAATATTTTGGGTTATTTGATGACGACATCCTGTGATATAGTCTTAAGTAGAAACCTCTCCTCGCCTAGAGCACTTTAGGTGACTATTGCTTACCATTTCATGCACGGGTAGAATTGGCAAGAGAATCCCCGTTTCTAAAAAGATCTCTTTCCTGTCTCTAAATCAGCAGATAACTCTGTGGTCGGAGAAGACTGTAACTTTTTTTCTTCTTTTTTATAACCGTCAGTGAATATTTTGGGTTATTTGATGACGACATCCTGTGATATAGTCTTAAGTAGAAACCTCTCCTCGCCTAGAGCACTTTAGGTGACTATTACTTACCATTTCATGCACGGGTAGAATTGGCAAGAGAATCCCCGTTTCTAAAAAGATCTCTTTCCTGTTTCTAAATCAGCAGATAACTCTGTGGTCGGAGAAGACTGTAACTTTTTTTCTTCTTTTTTATAACCGTCAGTGAATATTTTGGGTTATTTGATGACGACATCCTGTGATATAGTCTTAAGTAGAAACCTCTCCTCGCCTAGAGCACTTTAGGTGACTATTGCTTACCATTTCATGCACGGGTAGAATTGGCAAGAGAATCCCCGTTTCTAAAAAGATCTCTTTCCTGTTTCTAAATCAGCAGATAACTCTGTGGTCGGAGAAGACTGTAACTTTTTTTCTTCTTTTTTATAACCGTCAGTGAATATTGTGGGTTATTTGATGACGACATCCTGTGATATAGTCTTAAGTAGAAACCTCTCTTCGCCTAGAGCACTTTAGGTGACTATTGCTTACCATTTCATGCACGGGTAGAATTGGCAAGAGAATCCCCGTTTCTAAAAAGATCTCTTTCCTGTTTCTAAATCAGCAGATAACTCTGTGGTCGGAGAAGACTGTAACTTTTTTTCTTCTTTTTTATAACCGTCAGTGAATATTTTGGGTTATTTGATGACGACATCCTGTGATATAGTCTTAAGTAGAAACCTCTCCTCGCCTAGAGCACTTTAGGTGACAATTGCTTACCATTTCATGCACGGGTAGAATTGGCAAGAGAATCCCAGTTTCTAAAAAGATATCTTTCCTGTTTCTAAATCAGCAGATTCCTGTTTCTAAATCAGCAGATAACTCTGTGGTCGGAGAAGACTGTAACTTTTTTTCTTCTTTTTTATAACCGTCAGTGAATATTTTGGGTTATTTGATGACGACATCCTGTGATATAGTCTTAAGTAGAAACCACTCCTCGCCTAGAGCACTTTAGGTGACTATTGCTTACCATTTCATGCACGGGTAGAATTGGCAAGAGAATCCCCGTTTCTAAAAAGATCTCTTTCCAGTTTCTAAATCAGCAGATAACTCTGTGGTCGGAGAAGACTGTAACTTTTTTTCTTCTTTTTTATAACCGTCAGTGAATATTTTGGGTTATTTGATGACGACATCCTGTGATATAGTCTTAAGTAGAAACCTCTCCTCGCCTAGAGCACTTTAGGTGACTATTGCTTACCATTTCATGCACGGGTAGAATTGGCAAGAGAATCCCCGTTTCTAAAAAGATATCTTTCCTGTTTCTAAATCAGCAGATTCCTGTTTCTAAATCAGCAGATAACTCTGTGGTCGGAGAAGACTGTAACTTTTTTTCTTCTTTTTTATAACCGTCAGTGAATATTTTGGGTTATTTGATGACGACATCCTGTGATATAGTCTTAAGTAGAAACCTCTCCTCGCCTAGAGCACTTTAGGTGACTATTGCTTACCATTTCATGCACGGGTAGAATTGGCAAGAGAATCCCCGTTTCTAAAAAGATATCTTTCCTGTTTCTAAATCAGCAGATTCCTGTTTCTAAATCAGCAGATAACTCTGTGGTCGGAGAAGACTGTAACTTTTTTTCTTCTTTTTTATAACCGTCAGTGAATATTTTGGGTTATTTGATGACGACATCCTGTGATATAGTCTTAAGTAGAAACCTCTCCTCGCCTAGAGCACTTTAGGTGACTATTGCTTACCATTTCATGCACGGGTAGAATTGGCAAGAGAATCCCCGTTTCTAAAAAGATCTCTTTCCTGTTTCTAAATCAGCAGATAACTCTGTGGTCGGAGAAGACTGTAACTTTTTTTCTTCTTTTTTATAACTTTCAGTGAATATTTTGGGTTATTTGATGACGACATCCTGTGATATAGTCTTAAGTAGAAACCTCTCCTCGCCTAGAGCACTTTAGGTGACTATTGCTTACCATTTCATGCACGGGTAGAATTGGCAAGAGAATCCCCGTTTCTAAAAAGATCTCTTTCCTGTTTCTAAATCAGCAGATAACTCTGTGGTCGGAGAAGACTGAAACTTTTTTTCTTCTTTTTTATAACCGTCAGTGAATATTTTGGGTTATTTGATGACAACATCCTGTGATATAGTCTTAAGTAGAAACCTCTCCTCGCCTAGAGCACTTTAGGTGACTATTACTTACCATTTCATGCACGGGTAGAATTGGCAAGAGAATCCCCGATTCTAAAAAGATCTCTTTCCTGTTTCTAAATCAGCAGATAACTCTGTGGTCGGAGAAGACTGTAACTTTTTTTCTTCTTTTTTATAACCGTCAGTGAATATTTTGGGTTATTTGATGACGACATCCTGTGATATAGTCTTAAGTAGAAACCTCTCCTCGCCTAGAGCACTTTAGGTGACTATTGCTTACCATTTCATGCACGGGTAGAATTGGCAAGAGAATCCCCGTTTCTAAAAAGATCTCTTTCCTGTTTCTAAATCAGCAGATAACTCTGTGGTCGGAGAAGACTGTAACTTTTTTTCTTCTTTTTTATAACCGTCGGTGAACAGCCGATTTTGGGTTTACGACTACTACTAATGTTCAACTCCGTAGCCTTGTAATTTTAAACCCAATCCAAAAGACAAGGGAACTCCTGGATCGAGTATTGGGAGAAACGTGGAGGACTTTTTGATGGAACATTGGCGTTACAAGGAGAGAACCTCCCACGGTTAGTCGGACGAGAAAGGAACTCTAACCCATGATCAGTCTACCACTGAGGATATTCCACGTCAGCACTGTGCGCAGTGCAAGCCTGATGCGGAATTCGTATCGACCTGCGAACCCGGCTCACCTCATTGGAAGGCGAACGCTCTGTCCCCTGAGCTATTACGACACAGACTATAAGATTTGTAAAACAATGTGAGTGTCTTTTTCTTTTAATAGAAACATTTTATTAATTATCTATAAGAAAGGAACTGAACAAGAGCTGTGGTGGCTCAGGGGATAGAGCATTTACCTTCTAAGGAGTTAAACCGGGTTCGAATCCCAGCGATGGCTGGTTAATACGAACTCCGCACCCGGCTCGCACCGACCTCAGTGTTGACATAAAATAGCTTCTGTGGTATAATGATTATAATTCCCTTGCCATAATCTTGGAAAGAGGATTTGTGGACAATGTATTTAAATATTAATAAATCTTAGAAACGTGAGTCTGATCAATTTTCCATGTGAGGGTTTTGTGGTTTTCTACTCCATGTTTTGCAAATGCGGGTTAGTTCCATCAAAAAGTCCTCCACCCGGCAGATTTTTTCCAATACTTGATTCAGGAGTTTCCTTGTCTTCTGGATCCCTTGATTCCTCCCAATATGAAGCGGATTCTCATTTTTAAAAAAAAAAACAAATGTAAGAAAATTAATAAAGGTGCGTTTGTGCTCATTTTTTGAAATATATTTCATCATCAATCCGGTGTTCAACAAGTCAACTGGGTCAACAAATGAGCGTATTAGTGAATTAATGAATCGTGACGTTTCAGTGAATTGGTCAATTAAATAATGAGTGAATCAGTTAGTAAATAAATAAATTGAATTATTAACCTTTAATTTAAGGAAAGGCAACCACTAAACACACATATTGTTTTTATTACTTATTTTTGCCACTGACAACTGTAGTTAACATTAAACATGCCAGCACTATACCTATTTCTACCATACCCGGACGAATGACCGGACTTTATGTTTCTTGATTGAATGTATGAAATATGGATGTTAGGAAGGAAGTAAACTAAAGAAACTTTATTATAATTAAACAAAATTGTATATTGCAAATTTTTATGTATAACAAAACACAAAGAATAAAAATTTTTAATTCATTGCTCAACGCATTTTTTTTTTTTTTTTTATATATATATATATATATATATATACAAAGTGTTTCCATCGTACATATCTCTTCTAATGATTATTATTTCTATAATTCTTATAATTGATATTATTTCTTCTGGGAACTTACGCTACCTTAATTGTTTCGAAATTTTATTGGGTGAAAACTAACAGTTAGTTATAAAAGAAGTAAAGCTATCAAAATAATACTTACCAAAACATTTAGTTTTTGTCACTTTTTCTGACACAAAAATGCCAGTTTACGTACTTTCTTGAAATTTGAATTCACAGTTATTCTCATTGAAAGCGACAGTTTTTGCAGAAATGCGCAACTCATCGAATTGAACACGCATTACATTTCCGATCCGATAACCTTATAAAGCAATAAATTGCTCTCCCGGTCAAATGACCGGCTATGGTAGAAACAGGTATACTACAAGTATTATTCGAAACAAACAAAAAAAGTAATAATAATAGAATATTAACTGTACATAATTGTTAGAAAAAGTCATAAGACGATAGGTGCATGTTCTTAAACGGTCATTTGTCCGGTTATGGTATGTTTAGTGTTAAGTACATTTTTTTTCTCCACGATATCAAAGTATTTTATGAAAGATCGCTTATTTTCAGTATCTCGGTTATCGTGAGGTGTCTGTGAAAGTGAACGATGTCTGTCAAGTACAAAAGATAACACTCAGAGGATTGCGTCCAGAACGGGACTACAAGATCTTTGTCAGAGCCGTTGGGGTGGGTGTGAAAATAGAGGGTGAACGGGCCCCCACTTCCTGCCTACTGTCTGCTGGAGGTTGTATTTTCACCTTTTGTGTATGTCTGTATACTATGTCTTTTTCAATTTTCTAAAGTGACTAGATAAAATTGCTTCGTTATTTACATTTTAATTTAAATTAAAACAGGCATAATTTAGTATGTATTCAAATTAATTGATGCTCACTTACAACAATGCATCGTTTTTTTCTTTTTTTTTTCTTTTTTTAATTCGTACTGTTAGTTTCACACTCTCCCTATATCTTATTCAAATTTTCAATCGTTAATAAAATACTTTTTATTCATCCATTCAAGTTCAAATACATTCTTATTTAAACATGTAGTGGATGATACTTGATGTTAATACAGTTTTTTTTTTCAAATATTAATTCATTAATTAAATAGAGATGAGCGAAAAACGAAATGGAATTTTCTGAATGGTTAAGCGTTAGTCATTTGTTTTAGATTTTACTATAAGCCATTCAATTTTTCACATATTTTAAACATCAGTGATAATTTCTAACTTATAGCTCTGTTTGAACAAAAATATAGTTCATTGCGCACATTTATATATTTAATTATTTTATATACGCTGTGTCAAATAAATTCAATAAAGAACATTACGTGGTAGCACGTGTAGTCCACGTCACCAAATTTATGCTTTTATAGTGGTCTGATACCGCGTATCTTTTTCTTTTTTTTTTTTTTCTTTTTTTTTTTTTTTTCAATTCCTACTATTAGTTCACACTCTCCCTATATCTTGTTCACATTTTCAATCGTTCATAAAATACTTTTTATTCATCCATTCAAGTTCAAATACATTCTTATTTAAACATGTAGTGGATGAATGACACTTGATGTTAATAGAGTTTTTTTCAAATATGAATTCATTAATTATATTTAATTAATTAATTTTAGTTTTGTATGGGAGATAAAACTTTAATTATTGAATAAAAAGTCACTAAAATAAAATTTTTCTTTGTTGACCTAAGTAGGAATTGACTTTAAATTTCTTTTATTATACATTACTTGTTTTATATAGGTATAGATAATTAAGCCCAAAAATTGCTATTTTACCGTAATTTAATAATTGCGAGCTTTCAAACAAACCATAAAAGAGCTATAGCTATTTGTCGTCAATAATCATTAAAAAAACATAAGATTATGATAATTTTAATTAAAAATAAATACCCTTTTGAATTCGTGCTAACAGGCAGTCCATAATAGGCTTCTAAACCGATTAAATTCCATGTCATTGATAGCCAAACTATCCTTATGAGGCATCCATTACAATTTTGATTATTAATTTTTTTACACCCTGACTATTATGGGTTTTTAATATTTCCATGTTTCGCTGGTCTGTTTGTACCAAATATTAATCAACCGCAATGAAGTAAATTAATAACGAGATTTTGTTTTCTCCCCTTAGTACCACCCATAGGAAATCAACAATGGATAAAAATCCAGAGTCCACAACCATCCCATTTAAATGTAATATGGAATGATATTGTATTCTCCGATGCTATGGGATCTTTAATAGAATACTCAGTGATTGTTGGAATGCCGGAATCGATGGGTAATTATATATTAAAATAATTGGCACACATGAGTTTAATAAGTGTTGCATTTTGTTTTGCATTTATATTATGTTAATACACTGCTGTAAGAAATTAAGAGAATTTGCAGACTTGGTCGATTATCTCTAGAACTACTGGACCGATTTTAAAGAAATTTGATATATACATACATTGATACAATGCAAAACAAATAACCATTCAACAATTGTAATACACACACACGCACGATCGTGCGTAACACTCGTTGGATTCGGAAGGTATGAAACAGCGGATGCAGAATAAACAAAAAAAAAAAGGGTTAATAGGGGGCATGGTACCCTCTTACAGATATACAGGCCTTGCAGCATGATTTCATACTTGAGATAAGGCAGTTTATCATTTCCTGTAGCAATTTCATACTTTCCTACTCCAACAAGTGTTACGCACGATCGTGCGTGTGTATTACAATCATGGTTACAATTGTTGAATGGTTATTTGTTTTGCATTGTATCAATGTATGTATATATCAAATTTCATTAAAATCGGTCCAGTAGTTCTAGAGATAATCTACCAAAGCTGCAAATTCTTTTAATTTCTTACACCAGTGTATTAATCTAAATGTAATCTAAAAAAGCAAACATATATTTTGTTACTAACGGGGCTTCATATGAAAACTGCCCGTGGTTCAAAGCAGTCTGCTGCTTTTGTAGCATTTTATAGGGCAATGAGCTAGATGTAATGGGATAATGCAAGTGACGTCTTGTGGGTGTCTCTATCCTGATTGGTTGTTGAAACGTGGTATTTGTTTACGTTAGCAACAGTTCTTTCCATTCTATTTCGAGTAAGCCAAGCCCGTCAAGTATCAATTCTCTTAAGTGAATCATTCTGAATTCTTTCTCGAAGATTTCAATTATTTCACTATATACTAACACAGAGCTAATTGTGTATCGAAATTGAAATACATAAACAAATAATAAATCAACGTTAAGTAAAAGTATATTTCAACTATACGGCTCTGTATTTAATTAACTTATCTTTAATTAACATTTGTAGAGAAACTTTAATTGACCATTTGGCTGATAAAGGTTAGCTGGAGCTGACATCATAGGTTACATGTGTGGATATGGGAGGTCTTCTTCTTGAAGTGCAAGTACCCAATTCTGATAATTTACAAATTTAGAGACTGAGCCGTGCAGACTCAGAGGATAGAGCGTTTGCCTTCCAATGAGGTGAACCGAGTTCGAATCCCAGCGATGGCTGTACGATACGAATCCGCATCCGGCATGCACCGACCACAATTCTGATGTGAAATATCCTCGGTGGTAGACGGTTAGAGTTCTTTTGCCGTAAGACTAACCGTGGGAGGTTCTCGTAGTCTTCCTCTCCATATGTAACACAAACGCGGGTTAGTTCAATCAAAAAGTCTTCCCCGAAGGGAAATTTCTCCCAATACTTGATCCAGTATTTCCCTCTTCTTCTGGATTGGGTTCAAAATTAAAAGGTTACGTAGTTGAACATTATTAGTCGTAAACCCAAAAATCGGGTCGGCTGTTCAACAACGGTTATAAAAATAAAATAAAATTTAGAAACTTTTCAAATTAATTATATTAAAGTTTAAAATTTTAAGAAGATTTAAAAAAAGGTATTTAAAAATTTTATTTATTGTTGCTGTAAGCTAATTTCGAATTGTTTGATTTCTAGGACCACCCTCCAGAGGTAAAATAGCCGATGAGGTTCCACTTTGGACAAATTATTCATCAGGACTGAGTAAATTGTATCAGGCTACACCAGCAGGATGGAATCCCTTTCTCAAAAGTAAAGTGATTAATTCGATTATAATTGAAAACATGCTTTGTTTAAGAAATATTTGATTTCCATGGATATCATTCACTTTCGCTTGCGTATAAAGTGGCTTCTAAAATTTGTTATCACTACGAGGCTAAGCCCCCTGTTCGCTGCCGCTCGCCAACCCCCTTCGCAAAAATTGTTGTTTCTGGGTAGAAAACAGTTTTTTTTTTTTTTTTTTTTTTTTTTTTTTTTTTTTTTTTACATGGATTGAAATTATTCATTTAACATGATATATGTACTAAAAAGAATGCTGTTTGCTTGTGGCTCAACGTCCAAAATAGGTAAAATCCTAGAATAGTGTTCAAACAAATTTGGTGAGTTCGCAACCGTAATTTAATATTTTCGCTTATCAAATGGGCGAATATATTAAATACTATATTTGCTTGCATCGCAATGTGCACAAAGCTGATCGTTAAGTTCTAAATCATTTACACTCTACAAACAAAGATAATGAAATATTTCTTGTTTCACATCAATAAAAAAAATTTCCTCAGAAAAATCACTAAATTTAAAAGTAACACTTGTGTATATGCGAATATCGTTATATCGAATATAAGAAGTTAAATTCTTTGTTTTCTTACACTACATTTACATGAAAAATAAAAATAGGCGCTTGAAAGCAATGTTTTGATGTAACAGACCAAAAAAATATTCTTATCAAATTCATACCGTTTCTGAAGTTAGGAACGCTACTTTGCGAGGATTGGTGAATAATAACCACGTGACGCAATGAGCCGATCCTCACTTTTCAGAATTTCAGCTTGATTCGGATTCACTCGATAATGCGTGTCTGAAAGAAGACTAGGAGAATCGGAGGTGAAAAATTAGGTTTTCAATGTCTGTTCCTAATATCAGGCCTGATCCGTTATGGCTCAGGGGGTAGAGCGTTCGCCTTCCAATGAGGTGAACCGGGTTCGAATCCCAGTCGGTACGAATTCCGCAACCGGCTTATACCGATCACAGTGCTGACGTCAAATATCCTCAGTGGTAGAAGGATGATAGGTTAGAGTCCCCTTGGCGTCAGGCTAACCGTGGGAGGTTCTTGTGGTCTTCCTCTTCGTGTAACGCAAATGCGGGTTAGTTCTATCAAAAAGTCCTCCACGAAGGCAAATTTCTCCCAATACTTGATCCAGGAGTTCCTTTGTCTTCTGGATTGGGTTCAGAATGACAAGGCTACATATTTATAGTCGTAAACACGATAATTGGGTCAGCTGTTCAAAGACGGTTATAAAATAATATTATAAAATCAAATTATAAAATAATATCAGGCCTCTTGTTAATTATTATTACAACTAATGTGTATGTTAGTTCGTTTTTCAACTTTCAGATGACGATGAAGAAGATCCGCTGAAATGCAGGCCGCTAGATGAAGATGCTCATCACGTGATTTTGCAATGCACTCTGGGCCTAGAAAGCAATTGCGCGACGAACAGGAGTTATTGCAATGCTCCACTCAAACCTGACACTCCTTATATGTAAGTAGCGGTTCAAATTGCACCACTCAGTAATTTTTTACGGCATATCCTTAAGTTGCCATCTTTTAAGATTTTGTGATTCCCAGATGAAGTTCGGTGTAAACTGCTCTTGACGTTTTACGATTGTTTTCTGATGTTTAAGATGTCCCAACTGCAATTGTCTTAATGCAAGATATAGATCGATTTTTCTGACTCATTACGAATGTTTTATGATTACATTAGAATAAAAAATACCGGTTTTGAAGGGATATTAGGAAATATATTTGGCGATCGAAATGTGGCGTAGAGCACCTACCTAGTGCAAACCTGCTTTCACCAGTAACGGTTGGAGATTCATGAGAGAAGTCAATTTCTTTCTTGATTTTCAACTTTCAAGTAAGGAACTTAACTACATTGAACAAAGTTCTAAAAGAAAGCGTTGTGGAAATTTTAAAAAAATATTTGTGAGAATTAAATACAAAAAATATTAATGAAAGGAAAAATATCGTATTACATTCCTATAGAGCTGAGAAGAGGGGACATCTTCTCCCCAGATCGATCGCGAATAGTAAGAGGATCATGTTGGATATTTTCAACCTTAATGAAATTTAAATGCTTTTTTTTTGCAATGAATGTTTATGTAACGAATTAATAAATTTCAACGATATCATTGAATTTGTAGTGTTAATTTCATAATTCAATATTCTGGAAACACTCTCCCGGTAGAGTTTCCGGGCGATCCTTGGATCAGGTGACACCCTTGTAAAGGTAAATTATTTCCATTTTATTTACTGCTGTGTATTTCTTAAAGCAAGGGCTTATTCTGAAGCCATGATCTGCCAAATAATAAGGATATTTCACGTCAGCAACGTGGTCGGTGCGAGACAGATGCTGAATTCATATCGATCAGCTATTGGAACACGGGTTATGTCATTAGGAGCCACCACGGTTCTTAACAGACTAGATAAAAAATCTAAATGAAAACTAATCAAATTTCTTTTTTTTTATATTACATTTTCTATCTGAAGAAGGAATATATTTGTTTAAGGGATAATTCCCAAAGTGAGAAGACTGCTTATTTTTCAAATAATGATTAAATGAAATAATTTAATAAAATAAAGTTTTAAAAACTATGTGAGGGGAGAGTCACATCGACAATGTTAACTTTCATCTATGTTAAGGTACCCTACCATAGAATCGAGTTAACATGTCTTATATACTAGGGAATTGCAATTATATTTTGTAGTGGTAGATACACTACAGTACTCCCCCACCAGAATTATATCTGTGAAAGAATTCGATGAACGGGTACCACTAGTTGATTCATTGCATTTTTGTGAGAAGCCGGGAGAGCTGTATTAAGATCACCGTACTTTTTTGAGTGCTGATTGTGAAAGCTGTATTAAAGTCACGGTCGTGGTAGCTCCTGTGCTGCCTTTAACAGTCGAGTGTAAACGTTGTACGTGACAGAGAAGCAACAGCGTGAGGAGGGCAATGTCGGAATCACAAGTAGCAAGTCAACTGTTTAATGTGGACATTCCATCTTAGGTGTCGTGTTCAAATCGAAGTGGGAGTATCTGTCAAGGTAGGCGTGTTCACATCACCTCTGGGTCGCCAATGTTGGGAGAAGAGTTATCGACAATGTCAACATCATCTATGTTGAGGAACAGAGCTAACATGTCTTATATACGAGTGAATTGCAATTATATTTTTGTAGTGGTAGATACACTACACAATATTTTTCAAATAGATTAAGGTACACTGAGGGTATGAACAGAAGACATGCGACAAGCATCTCCTTAACGTATCCTAACAAACGTATAGGAATTCCTGTTCCATATACCTCTGGTTAGTCTCAGTGTGCGTTTCACCTAAGTTAGAAAAAAATTATTATTGTCAAGTTTAAAACGGGAAACTTTTTCCGGTTGCAGAACACTCTTTTTTAACGATTTTCATTTTTTTATTGAATTTTTATTTTGTGACTAAAGTGACGTTTAGCATTTTTTCCCATTAATTCTTTCATTGCGATCCGCGAAAGTAGCGAATATCGTTTGTTTCTTCTTCATTTTTTTTCCATATTGCCTTGTTTATTACCCATTAGCAAAATGGGTCTTGTTTTGGGTTTGATGGCTTGCGCACCTTACTTGGATTCCATCACACTTTTCAACTGTGTTCACGAGTAATAGTTGACAGTGCGCATGCGTCGTCATTGCATGCGTTGCAATGGTGACCGCTGCTGTTTGATAATTTTTTTAGAATTCTTTTTTTTTTTTACTTTTAATTTTGTTATGCATTCAGTTGGTGAGTTTATTTTTGAGATATGGGACCAGAGAGATCTCATAAATACTTCTTGTGAGCTGTGAATAGAAGAGAATTTTATCATTTGAACAATATTTTTTCCTTTACTGTTTTAATTCGCGATCGCAACACTCGAGTACGCCATCTAGCGGGAGACTAAATATCGGGCATTAGTTCCCACATAACCATTGGCAATGACGGATGCCATTTTCTTAGCAGCAAATAGGAAGCAAAAATTCCCTAAGGAAAAGGTAGAACTTCTTGAAAAAACTAACCAGAATATGCCAAACATTGAAGCAGAACACGCCAAGCATTCGAAGAACAATTTCTCAATAATTTTTACCTTTCTATTACCAACAACATAACTTCCAATTTCATGATTACTTGCTGTTACAGATGTGTGAATTACGGTAAAATAATTTTTTCTGTCTTCAATTCATTACAAATTAAAAGGAAGTCAACATTGCTTTCGTCATTCCAATGAATTAAGTGAATTCAGAACTGTAATAGTTATAGAATATTCTTCTACTTTATAGAATAGTATATATTTCTGTATCTATATAATTCGGAAAACAACAATATAGAATCATCCAAAATACTTGAAATAGTTTCATTTGTGCTGATTATTACTAATTTTTTTTTTATCGTTTTCTTTGGTAAGTATTTTTTAGTTTCGAAAGAATAATTTCAACTAGAATTCAGCTATTCTGTTTTCAAGCTACATATTCAAATTCATATCGAGATCTTACAATTATAAAATTTTGATGTGTGGTATGTTATCTAAAAGTAATGAAGGGATAATCTATGCATATATTATTTGAAAATAAAACTTTCACACGAAGACCATTTCATTTGGAATTCTGCGGATTTATAAAACAGGTGAGTGTTATGATTTTTATAATAAAAAATTTGCTTGTAAATATTTTTTTTTCTTATTTGATGATAGTTCTCTACAGAATGGTTTTTTACGTCTGATTAAGAACTATAAGAATAAAAAAAAGAAACATGAAAGTTTTTATTTCAATATAAAGAATTTTTAAAATCGTTTTTTATCCTAAGAATTCTTTATTTTACGTTTTTCAGTTTATAAGATTTTGATAAAAATTGTTGTCAAAATACTTTTTTTGAAAAATTAAACGGTATAGCATTATGTGTTTATGTGTACTTCTTGTATACTCTAATGTTTGAAGTAATATGATTCAGAAAAGTATGGAGAAAAATTCGGTACTTACGTATTAACCACAGCTACAGATTTGGCAGATTTTTAAGTGCCGCCAATCTACACTTAAAATTTTTGGAAAAAATCTTAAAATGAAACACTTTGTTTAAAATCAAAGTAGTCAATCGGATTTCGGTGGAAAATGGGCCGATATAGAGTTTAGCATAGATTCAAAACAAACTTTTCTCTCACCTGATTCTATAGCCATTATGAACTCTAATAAATAAGATTCAAAATGAAATAACATTTCCAAAACGGACGTTTACTAAGATAAAGTTTCATGTTATGGACATTGGTACATTTTCGTTATATTTCACTCCATAAAATATTTCGCTCCTAAAAAAATAAAATTGCATCTTGTGTTGTTTTTGGCAAGTCCCAAAGACGCATTTTCGTAACACTGAAAAATGGCAACAAAAAAAGAATTTTTTTTTTTTTTTGTCTTTTTTTTTTTTTGTTTTTGTTTTTTTTGTTTTGTTTCGTAAGCATTCTTTATTTTACGTTAAAATTTAAATGGGCCTTTCATGTTATACCATTAAATTTAGTAAAAATATTTCTCAGGCATTAGGTTTGAACTCTTATAAGAATATACCTATTTTTTTCTCTTTATTTACAAATATTTTTCCGATGTGTTCTGGATGTTCCTTCTCTAAAAAAAAAGAGATACCATTTTGTTTTCGTTTGCATAAGAAAGAAAACAAACATTTTTTTTTTAAAATTTAATCAGCCACAATAAAGATGGAACGTTACAATGCTACATTAAAGACGTCTCCAGTGTAACTGAATGACTGTTCATATGGAAATCACAGGGATTCGGCACATACAACAACGCCCCCTATAATTCGTTGCGATCGCGAATCCTTTGAGACCGTGTCAATCAGTTTGGGAACCTCTTTATTTGTGATATTCACTTGAATTAGTATTGAAAACGATCCAGTTTGAACTGTAGGTTAAAATTTCCGATTCCTAATTCGCGATGGCATTTTAAGAAAATGGCGTCCGTCATTGCCAATAGTTATGTGGGAACTAATGCCCGATATTTACAGTTTCCCGCTAGATGGCGTATCGAGTGTTGCGATCGCGAATAGAGTTTTTATTTTTATTTTCACCAGCAGGAATTTTAATGCATTTACATAATAATAATTTAAAGTATTTTTATAATCTTTTTATATTATTAACTTATAATTACTCTCTTGACTGTGATTTTAATATAAATATCAATTCGCGATCGCAACGAACTATAGGGGGCGTTGTTGTATGTGCCGAATCCCTGCGATTTCCATATGAACAGTCATTCAATTACACTGGAGACGTCTTTAATGTAGCATTGTAACGTTCCATCTTTATTGTGGCTGATTAAATTTAAAAAAGAAAAATGTTTGTTTTCTTTCTTATGCAAACGAAAACAAAATGGTATCTCCTTTTTTTTTAGAGAAGGAACATCCAGAACACATCGGAAAAATATTTGTAAATAAAGAGAAAAAAATAGGTATATTCTTATAAAAGTTCAAACCTAATGCCTGAGAAATAGTTTTACTAAATTTAATGGTATAACATGAAAGGCTCATTTAAATTTTAACGTAAAATAAAGAACGCTTACGAAACAAAAACAAAGCAAAAAAAGAACTATTCTTTTTTTATCGCCATTTTTAGTGTTACGAAAATGCGTCTTTGGGACTTGCCAAAAACAAAACAAGATGCAATTTTATTTTTTTAAGAGCGAAATATTTTATAGAGTGAAATATAACGAAAATGTACCAATGTCCATAACATGAAACTTTATCTTAGTGAAAGTCCGTTTTGGAAATGTTATTTCATTTTGAATCTTATTTATTATAGTTCATAATGGCTATAGAATCAGGTGAGAGAAAAGTTTGTTTTGAATTTATGCTAAACTCTATATCGGCCCATTTTCCACCGAAATCCGATTGAATACTTTGATTTCAAACAAAGTGTTTCATTTTAAGATTTTTTCCAAAAATTTTAAGTGTAGATTGGCGGCACTTAAAAATCTGCCAAATCTGTAGCTGTGTTCCGAATTTTTCTTCCATACTTTTCTGAATCATATTACTTCAAATATTAGAATATGCAAGAAGTATACATAAACACATAATTTAATACCATTTAATTTTTCAAAAAAAGTATTTTGACTACAATTTTATCAAAAAATTATAAACTAAAAAACGTAAAATAAAGAATTCTTAGGATAAAAACGTTTTTAAAATTTCCTCATTTTTCAATAAAAACTTTCGTTTTGTTACTTTTTTTTAATTCTTATAGTATTTAATCAGACGTAAAAAAACCATTTTTAGAGAACGATCATCAAGTAAGAAAAAAAATTATTTACAAGCAAATTTTTTATTATAAAAATCATAACACTTACCTGATTTATAAGTCCGGAGAATTCCAAAATGATATGTTTTTTATTTGAAAACTTTATTCTCAAATAATATATACATAGTTTATCCCTTCATTACTTTTAGGTAACATACTACACATCAAAATTTTATAATTGTAAGATCTCGATATGAATTTTAATATGTAGCTTAAAAACAGAATAGCAGTATTCTAGTTGAAATTCTTTCAAAACTAAAAAACACTTACCAAGAAAACGATAAAAAATTTATTTATAATCAGCACAAAAGATACTTTTTCAAGTAATTCGGATTATTCTTTATTGTTGTTTTCTGAATTATGTAGATACAGAAATATATACTATTCTATGAAGAAGAAGAATATTCTATAGCTATTACAGTTCTGTATGGAATTCATTGGAACACATTTATTCATTGGAATGACGAAAGCAATGTTGACTTCATTTTAACTTGTAATGAATTGAAGACAGAAAAATTATTTTACCGCAATACACACATCTGTAACAGCAAGTGATCATGAAATCATGTTATGATGTTGGTAATAGAAAGGTAAAAAATATTGAGAAGTTGTTCTTCAAATGCTTGGCGTGTTCTGCTTCAATGTTTGGCATGTTCTGATTAGTTTTTTCAAGGAGTTTTACCTTTTCTTTAGGGAAATTTTGCTTCTTTTTTTATGCTAAGAAAATGGCGTCCGTCATTGCCAATGGTTATGTGGGAACTAATGCACGATATTTACAGTCTCCCGCTAGATGGCGTATCGAGTGTTGCGATCGCGAATACTGAAGAAGAAATGTGAGGTCTTGAACACAGATATAGGCTGGATTTGAAAACCAATCCGACGACAAACTTCAGTTTCTGCAACCCATGATTTGAAATGTTGTGGCGTTTGTCGCAGTCAATCCAGAAAAAAAAAAATCATTTGTCCAATCGGTAACCAGTGATCGTAATAAAATGATCACAATTTTTCCTTTTTTTAAATATATTTTTGCCATTTTAATCATTTTCTACACCATAATCACATTCTAAAACGAAAAATATATTTTACAAGGAATAGATTTTTAAAAACAGAAGATCAGAATGTACTCAGGTATAGAATCATGCCTTGCAATAATTCTCATGCAGTGTTTTTATTTATTTCATTTATTTATTTATTGTTCTTTTAAATTGTTATAGTATAATGGTCATTGATAATTTTAATTTAACACACAGGATTAAACTGAGGGCTTTTACAAGAGGAGGATACTCAGAAGCTGGTCCATTAACTGCAAGAACGTGTAAGCATCGTTTTTTCTCATTTATATAAAGGACATGGGTCCCGCAGTGGACTGATCGTAAAGACACATTTACCAGTAGCATCACTGGCTGCAGTCAGTGTGTGGGTGGGTGACCACTTGGATTAGTCTACGTAGGGACCGAGAGTGTGCGGCATTGGTTCTCGTTAAACTGTTCTATAGTAAAATGCTCGACTTCGCGCTCATGTCGTCGGGCTACGGAAGCAGGGGTGCCATCCCCTCTGTAGAGAATCAAAATTGCGATGGCATGTCTTCGGATCATCCTCAGGGATGCTTCCCATACCGTTGCCAATGATCATTGATCGACTGCACAATGGGTCGACCCATTGTGCAGGTCTAGTACGACGTTAATAAAGTACATAGCTATATAAAGGAAGTTATCATTTAATATAAAAAAAAATTATGCAACTGGTTTCGCCATAATAAACTCGCCGACGCGCAAACGTTACTACGTTTACTTATAGTATTGTAAAGTAAACTAAGTTTGAGAAAAATAAATAATAAAATAAAATAAGACATGCGCACATCATGATCATCGTAGTGGATAGAGAAAATATTTCTGAATTTTATGTCAAATATTTTTTTTTTCTACAGAAATTAGATCTACGGGTAGAAACGACCCATCTAACACAAAATCGTCTAGTGGATGTCTATAAGCCGTCATTCCTAAGCCATAATCTGTATAGGTACCAATGGACGTCCTTTACACAACCATACAAAATCCAGGATAAATTCACTGGAATCACACCTCCATCAGGTAGTCTTGCCATGGAGGATTCGTTGCCTTCATGACACATCCGAATTTTGAATCTCTACACAACTAAAATAAATTTTCATTTCAAACTCATCAGAATTACTTAATATCGTTAATATTTTATCAAATACAGCAGATTTTAGCTCAGAAATAATATAATTTATTTCTTTTATTAAAAACAAGATTATCTGTTTGAAAATATCGCCTCGCTTATACTTTCCAACCGTAAGTAGAGCAGGTCAAGAGCTATAGATTGTTGTTAACATATATATTGAAAACGACTCTGAATATATTGAATAAGACTTTGAATTTAATTAACTTAACGTTAATTAACATTTTGAGTTATGTAGAGAAAATAAGCTCATAAAGCTGATTAAGATTAGCTGGTGCTGACGTCACAGGTCACATGCGTGGGTATTGGTTGTTTTCTTCTTCTTAATGTGCAAGTATCCAATTATTATTGCTAGCAATATAAATGTATCAATAGAGACTTACATTTTGCTAATTTTGATGTCTGCTTTTTAGAAGAAGTAGATATTCGGAAGGCTTAAATGTAAACAAACAATCAAACTAGTGATGTAGACTTTTAATTGGTTTTTGTCATCTACCAGAAAACTCTTAATTCACACTACTAAGGTGTTATAAATATGGCCATAAACACAACTAGGTTGTAAAAATTTACTGCAATGCTCTATAAAAAGTATTTTTCACATTTATTTGACTTTTTTGGGCTTTTAAAGTCTAGAAAGAGATAACATGTATGTTAGGTAGGATTACCAAAAAACTAACTTGAATCTATTTTAGTCAATGATTCTTACATTTTGTTTATATTTCTTTGAAATATTTAATTGTTTTTAAAAATGTGTACTTAAAATTCGCACTATTTTGTTAAGGGAAATAACTTTTCTTTATAAAGTGATTAAGCAAAAATGAACTTTAGACGCTGCTTAAGATTAAAAGTGTTGTTAAATATTAATACTAAAATCTTTAAACTGTTTGGTAAGCCATTTTTTGTTTGTTTTGCCGTTTGAGATGCATTATTCTAGCGTTTATTGTAGATGTAATTAAAAAAAATGTCTATTTCTGCCCTGAGACTATTTCTGTAATCTTGTGAGGGAATATTTCCGTACCGGGATCTGCCACTCCAACTACAGGGAATATTTCCGTATCGTGATCTGTAGTGCCAATTGCAATCGCTAAGGTGCCAAATAGATTTTAAACTTGCAATTAACAAAAAAAACATGTATATGTTTGCCCGGGGGTGGGTACGAGTTATACATTTCAAGTTGATCCCTTTCTGTGATGTTTTTTTTTTTTTTTTAGTTTCTCGCTGGCCGCTGCCCAAAAGGTGCCAAGACTTCTAGCACAGAATACAATACGGAAATTTCCCGCTGTGCGTATCAACAATCATCGTTTAGGGGCTAAAGGGTTTTTTTACTTTCAAAATTTTAAAAACAAGCATGTAGTGGTTTGCCCGAGGATAGCTAGAAGTTGTAACCTTTGAGTTAGTCTACTTTTTTGAGAAAGCCAAACCTTACAGATTATTTTGGTATAGGTACATTTATTTATATATATCGGATTATGTATCCCCATATACTTAAAAAATAGAAATAGGTTATTAGTAATGCTTGTGTATAAACTTTTCATAAACTAGTCCTCTATAAAATTATTTACTAACTATTATTTATATTTATTATTAATTTTCTCCAAAAAATATGTGTATTTCAAACTGCAAAATACAAGATTGTGAAAATTTTTTTAATTTAAAATTGAGTTAAACTGGGGAGTAGGTACTTCGTTTGCGTTGCACTAAAGCTGCACAATGAGCTATTGCCAACGGTCTGGGAAACATCCCTCAGGATGATCCGATGACATACCAACGCAAAATACAAGATTGTGAAAATTTTTTTAATTTAAAATTGAGTTAAACTGGGGAGTAGGTACTTCGTTTACGTTGCACTAAAGCTGCACAATGAGCTATTGCCAACGGTCTGGGAAACATCCCTCAGGATGATCCGATGACATACCAACGCAATTTTGATCCTCTGCAGAGGGGGATGGCTTCCCTGCTTTGGTAGCTCGACAACCTGCGTGCAAAGTCAAACACTTTATGGCAGAACAGATTAACGAGGACCAATACCTTGGTCCCTACGCAGGCTGATCAAAGTGGTCGCCCGCTTTCTGATTGTAGCCAGTGATGCTCGACTTAGGTGTTCTACTGGGTACTCTCATCTTTACGATCAGTACTCTCATGTGCAACTCTGCTGCATTTTGCAAGATACTCTCAATTCCAGGCTTCATTTTCCACCCTCTGAAATTGAACCAAAAAATCTCTTGATCATATTTAAATGGCTAATATAATCATGAAAAGAGTACCTTGTCAGAAACTCATTATTTTAACAAGATCATGAAGAATTTTTGAAAATTATTTGGCATTTTGTTTATGTATATAGTGTTTAAAAATATTTTTTGAGTGCTTAGAAAGTACTCAAAAGGTGCCTATTTTTTTGATGAATGATTTGGCTACTCACCCTGTATATGACATCAAGTTCTACTTTCACAAAATTTATGAAAACCACTGCAATTAACTGTATATGTTTTTAAAATCTGCATTTATGACATTCATAAAATGTTAGAAGTCTCCTATAGTTATTATAATCAGCAATGAATTTTAATTGCTAATATGTTGTATTTTAATGAAGTTTCTAAAAGGAGGCTTGTTTCTTTTATCAATTTCTAAATCAATTTTTTTAAATGTTGTTTATCTCTAATATAGAATCTATATGTGTCATTTTAAAATAACTTAGCTTAGTTTTATGGTTACAAAAACAAGTACAGCATAACCATGAAACAGGCATGTTTTTATAACTCATTATTTTGTGTAATGAATATTTCATAAATTAATAGATAATCCTTTTTTTCATAATAGATCATTTTTAAAAGAATATAGAGTAGTATTATTTTTCAAGTTCTAGATACACAGGTTCGTTTACTGGAGACAGAAACTTCTATTTTCCGAAAACTTTTTAACAATCAAAATATACAAATCTCTCTCCTTTTTTTTCCAAATATTTTTTTAATTATTTTTTTTTCTCGTTGTGACCTGTTCCTAAATTTAATGTAGAAAAAAAAAACAATTTTACATCTTGTTGCAACATTAAGAATAATTAAACATGCACAATGGTTTAATAAGCAATCTTAAGGAATTGTTGAAAAGATAAGAACAGTTAAAGAAAAAGAAACTTCAGTGAGAGAAATAAAATATTATTTATCTTTGAAAAAAAAATACACCTCCTGAAAGACTTTGTTTTTTATTTAAATTATAAATGTTTTCATATAAAAAAAATCCTTTTCTTTATTTAATAATATTCTTTTTATTAATGAGGATTTATTTTCTCATATTTCATGTTCTAATATAGGTACTTCATATAGCTACTTAAATAGATTTTTTACATCAATAGCTTTAAATATATTTTTTAATTCAGTGTTGTTCTAATGAAAAGCTTTATATTTTTTTAATAACTTTAAGTAACACTTTTATTTTAGGAGGTTATTTATTTCTATATTATTTTGTTACAGTGGTAAGAGAGATGATTTTTATTTGATGTAAAAATATTACTAATCTCAAAACTTACAGAATATAAATTTTTGAGAAAAATTCTGACTCTTAGTAAGTAGATCCTCAAAAAGAACTATAATGTCATAACTAACAAAAATACTGAATGAAATATTTTATAATTTTATTTTGAAATTTAATATACAACTTCTCAAGTAGTAAAGCATGAATATCTTAACTGAAAACAAGCTCTTCTCTTAAAAAAAAAATTGTTATCCAAACATTAAAACAAAACATGATAGATCATACATAAGTTCAAAACTAATCTTGAGTCATTTTTGATCAAAAACATGCTCAATTCTTATAAACTCAAAAGTTACGTTCCATTATTTATTTGAAAGTGATAAAACTATGGATTTATTCAATTTTTTTACACAGTAAAATTTCTTTTTAATCATTTAAACTTGTAGTGTATCTACCACTACAAAAATACAATTCCAATTCTCTAATATATAAGATATGTTAACTCAATTCTGTGTTGGGGTACCTTTTCATAGAAAAAGGTCGACATTGTCGAAGGCTACTATCCTCACATCGATACCACTAGTTGATTCATTGCTGTTTTGTGAGAAGCCGGGAGAGGTGTATTGAGATCACCGTACTTTTGACTCCTGACATCGTGAGAGCTGTATTAAGTTCACAGTCCTGATTGCTCCTATGTTGCCTTTAGCAGTCGAGTGAATACGTTGTATGTCGTGTGTGATCGAGACTGAGTAGCGATGTATAATATCGCAGTCACAAGTAACAAGTCAACTGTTCAATGTGGACCATCCATAAAAGTGGGAGTTTCTTTTAAGACAGGATGTTCCCATCACGTCTGAAGGTCACTAATGTGGTCAGAGTTGTTATTGACTATGTCAATCTTCATCTATGAAAAGGTACCCCACCATATAGTCCTAGTCTAGTCCTGCGGTTGGTCGGTCTCTGAAGCTGGAGTGGCCCTTTTCCCCTTCATCTTGTGATGGTGGATCCTTGTGCTACCTTCAGGTCCTTGTATCCTAAAAATGAAAGTAGAGAGTTAATAGTGAGCACATTGCTCGAGTGATATCATAAAAAGACACATTTTCATAATAAGTAGATAACAAAGAATACAAGAAATATACTTCTTGTAAGAAGTTTGTCAAAAATTTAATTGTGCATCCCAGATACAATTCACTTTCTCTCTTTGTATTCTCACAGTACATTTTTAACATTTCCCTTACATTTCACAGTTCACTTTTACTAAAGCATAGTCAAGTTTGTTACAAATCAAGTTGATTTGTGTCAACGCTTTCATACAATTACATGTCCATGCCTTAATTACAATGTTTTTTTTTAATGTCTGTGTCCCACCATAGAATTGAGTTAACACATCTTATATACTAGTGAATTGGAATTGTATTTTTGTAGTGGTAGATGCACTACAAACTAGTTAAATATCACCTCCCGAGAATCGATTTTATTATTGCATTAGTTTAATTTACATATTTAAGTGTATTTCTTTTAGCATATTCAATGTAGAAAGTTATTTAAGACGTAATCTCATCTTTCCCTCTTAGCTAAACCTTCTACGCCTGGTTCAACTGGAGGAATTGTTGGCGGTTTTTTTGCTGTCTGCTTCTGTTGCCTCCTAATCTTTGGAGTGTTTCATATGAAAAAGAAGGGCGGTTTTGAACATGTCAGAAAGATCATAGAGCAAGTATATTCATTTTTTTTTTTTAATTCTTTATAATGAAATATCACTAATTTTTACTTATGCAACTTAATTCATTTTCTTAATTCAAGTGTGTGTTCTTTTAATGTACAGTTAAGAGTAATATTTAAAGAAAAAATTATGTAGATCTTGTCATATACCTATAGATATACATTACATTATGTCCTTAAAATCTTTGTACACTTTTGATACTTAGCTGGTCAAAAGTGCACCATGACTTTATTTACACAATATATAAAAATAACTGATTAATAATTCTTTAGGCATTTAAGTTCATTTGTAGGGTTATATTAATATGCCCCCTGATATGCCTAGAATTTTTCTGAGCTATCTGCAACAAAACTCTCTTGCACTAATATCTTTCTGCAAGATGCTTTTAATAGTAATGAACATTTATGTTTTATGTTAGCTTTGGCTATATTGATACAATATTAGAAAGCACTCTTTTTTGCGGATATAATCGTGTGGGCTGATGATAAGATTATATATTTTATTTCCGGAATTTTTAAAAAAACTTTATCTTTTTTTTCGGATTTTTTTAGTTATTATTTTTTTTTAATTAATTTTTTCTTCTCCCAGTTGTTTGTTATTTTTATTATTATTATTCTTTTCCCCCTTTTTTCATATGTCTGTAATTTACCTTTGTTTTATCTTCATTTTGAACTTACCTTATAAGTTCTATTTACTTGCAGCTTAGGCACAAAAAATGAAACTTATTGCTTTTCTTAATTTTTTCTTGTTTTTTTGTATATATATACATATATAATAATGTAATATATTATATATGTGTATAAAATATATAAATATATATATATATAAAAATATATATATATAAAAATATATATAGATATAAATATATATATATATGTGTATAATATATATATATTTATATATATATATAATTTTTTTAATTAAACAAGTAATAATTTTTTATTCTAATATTATGATTGATATTCTTGCATTTTATTGGGAGAAAAACACACTAAATATTTTCTTCTTTGCATTTTATAAATAATTAACATAATAAAATAATTAAAAATCATGAAATCCGTAGTAGTAATTGGTGAAAAAAAAAGATTGAGGACAAAATCACGCGTATAGGACTCTTCAAAAAGGAGTTACTCAAATGCGCGTTTTCATTTTGAGATTGAGTTGCTGTAATAAATAATATCGTACAAAAAATATTGGATTTAAAATTTATGGGGAAATCAATAGCAATAGCAACCAAAAAATCAATAGAATCATAGCCTTAAAAAGTAAATACTCAGATGCACGATTTCAATTTCCCATATTGTTTGAAATATATCTGTCACTGCGATTCTGCCTCAGGGGATATGCCTAAATATAAGAAAACAGATATACTTTTCTAATATTTTAAATCAATTAAGAATAAAAATTCATGCAAACAAGAGCTGAAAAGTATAAAATGTGTTATAGTTATAATTATAAATCTTAGGTTCCTAACTTTTTCTGAATCAACCACTCACTTCTCAAGTCAAAATATTTTTAATGTAAAATTAATAGTAATGAAAAAAATTGTTTCATTCTAACTATTTTTAATATTTTTGTAATGAAAGGCATCTATAACTATGGGTTTTAAGTTATTGAAAATTACTTAAAAGTACCTAAAGACCAATTTGAGAAACATTTTTATTTAAATTTTGATGAAAATAATGATTATAATGTGAATGACTGAAATTGTATTCTTGGCCATAGATATCACCACTGAAATAACAAGAGACGTACCCTCTACCTTAAAAATTTACTTGATTTAAGTGGCATAATTAAGACCCTAGATAGCCTGGTTGGTAGGGACCCATCTCCAGGAGGTCGTGGGTTCGATCCCCACCAGTCGAAGACTCCCCATGTAGTAAATGGTGACTGATGCACGTTAAATCTGTTACGTGACAAAGTCCTCCATGTTCCCATAACAAATCATACCTCTGGGGGTACTGATCGAGGAGTTCCCTTGTTTTCTGGATTGGTTCAAAATTACAAGGCTACAGTGTTGAACATTAGCATTCATAAACCCAAAATTGTGTTGGCTGTTCAATGACAGTTATGAAATAAAATTAAAAAAGTGGCAGAGGTGTGGTAGATAAAGCGTTTTCTTTCCAATTAAGTGAACAGAGTTCGAATTCCAGCTATGGCAGGTCAATACGAATTCAACACCCAGCTCACACTAACCACAGTGCTGACATAAAATATCCTCAGTGGTGTACAGATTAGAATCCTCTTGGCATCAGGCTAAACATGGGAGGTTTTTGTGGTTTTCCTCTCCATGTAATGCAAATGCAGGTTAGTTCCTTCAAAAAGTCCTCCAACAAGGCAGATTTTTCCCAATACTTAGTTCCCTTGTCTTCTGAATTGGGTTTAAAATTATAAGTCTACGGAGTTGAACATTAGTTGTGGTAAACCGGGAAAAAAAAAGGGTTGGCTATTCAAAAATAGTGATGAAGGAAAGTGACACAAGTAACAATAACATTATAAAATAGGTAAAAGTATCATTTTTGAATATCCATTGCCTTGGCTTTTTGTTCAACTTTTTCGGAATAAGCAATTTTCAAAATCAAATCAGAGAACACATTTTTACAATTTTAAATAGGACAGTTGAAGTTAATTGTATTTTGGTAATGTAACTTTAAAATATTATATTTAAAACTTCTTAATAAAACAAGTTGAAAGGCAATGAAAAGTGAACAATATTTAAATATTTTGAATGATAAATTTCTGACTTTTTAAAATAAAAAAAATGTTGAGAGTTAATAAATATATTTACCTTTTAAGCAACATTTAGAGAAGATGTAGGAGTAAAAACAAGTAATATAAAAAAGTTACTTTTTATTAAATCATTGCAATATTTTTCTCCCATATAAAACTTAAATTAATTAATTAAATTTAATGAATGAATTAATATTTGAAATAAAACTGTATTAACATCAAGTGTCATCCATAAAAAAATATATTTGAACTTGATTGGATGAATAAAAAGTATTTTATTAACGATTGAACATTTGAACAAGATATAGGGAGAGTATGAACTAATAGTTGGAATTGAATAAAGTTTCAAATTCATACAAAAATCATGGCACCAATTAAGGTTAAAATTGTGAAGTGGGTATTACAATATTTACTTTTCATTGTTAAGAAAAATCTTTTTTTTAAGACTAACTTTTTTTACAACAGCTAACATTTTTTACAACTTTTATAACAAATATTATGAATATAGTTGTTGGAAATGTAAATAATTAGAACCAAACCAAGCTATCAACAAAGAAGAGAGCAAAATGGAAGAAGATTTTAAAAAAAGGTCTCTACCTGCTATGGGCTGCAGATTCAGTAAAGAAGAATAAAAAATTTTTAACGAACTAATAATCAGCAATCCAGATAATGTATAGCACGCCATATAAAATCTATCTTTTATTGTTAGAAAGTAAAACTAATTACACAAATTTAGTTTTATTAACTTTTAAAATGTCTCAATTGTTTTAAAAAATATATATACATAAAAAAGCAACAAAATCATTATATTTAGGTTGATTATAAATTATTCTTTTAATTGTAACGTGTAAAATAATAAATTAGTTCGACAATTGTTCATTCTTTCTTTACTGAAACACTTTATACATGGTGTGTAGCGTTTTTAAAAAGGGCTTATTTTTGATTTTCATTTTTTAAAAGCCCTTAAAGGTGCTTTTTTCATTGAGATTTTAAAAAATGCTTAGTTTTCCCTTTTCAAAAATTTTATTTTTTCTTTACCATGTTGATTTTCCCAACTTATTATGCAAAAACGGGCTCTTTCCAGGTGTTTTTCCTATTTTGTAGCTCCATTTAATATGACTCTTGTTTTTGCTTTTCTTTTTAGATAATAATGTATTGAAAAATCGTTTATATTTTAGATCACGATTTGTACGTCCAACCCTTGCCTCGTCACAACCAGAAACTGGTGTAGAATTAGAGACTTATCAACATGGTCGGTGAGTGATTTTTTTTAACTATTAATTCGTTTTGTATTTTATTGAAAATGATTTGCTCTGTTTGGATAATATTATGGGTAATATTCTTGCATTTTGTTGGGGGGGGGGGGCACTCAAATTATTTCCTTCTTCGCATTTTGTAAATAATCATCATATTAAAAAATATAATTAAAAATCATGAAATCCATAGTAGTAATTGCCAAAAAAAGGATAGAGGAAGAAATCAGGCAAATTGGACTCCTCTAATGCATGTTTTGTTTCACGATTAGGTTGTTGTATTAAATAATATCGTAAAAAATATTGGATTTAAAAACTATTTTGAAATAAATTGCAATAATTGCCAAACATTTTATAGAATTATTGCCTTATAAGTAAATACACAAATGCACAATTTAAAATTTCCACATTGTTTGAAATATATCGAGATATTTATAAACCACGTGAAAATCAATATCAATAACTGCCGAAAATACAATGGAAAAATTACATGGATTTACGATACTATCGGTGTAAATTGACCATGTCAAAAAGTTATTATCTAAACGCCCGATTCAAATATTGTGTGTAAATTTCTGTGGAAAAGAAAAGTAAAATCTTTCTGTAAGAACTCTGTAACGTTCTGCAACAATGTCGCAGTGTCACTGCGATTCTGCCACTCGTTTTTTTTTTTCCCTTCATATTTTTCACCATATACTTAGGAAATTATTTTCAAAATGTAAAAGTGTTTAACTCGTGCAATTTCTCAAACATATCAATAAAGTTTAAAGCTTTAAGAGGTAAATGGGATCAGATATAAATTACAATTGAAAAATAATCATTTTTGAACTCCCTGTGACAAAAAAAAAAATACAGCGATAAGCTTGTAACTCGTGTCAATTACGTTTATTATTATGTGAAATAACTACACAAAATTTGTAAATCTTGCTTAAATATTTATGGAAATATGGACATTTTTATAAATAAAAATATTTTGTCTTATGTTAACTTTTGTTTACTATTACTGCAGAAATATTCAATAAAATTAAATGAAATTTTTAATTAATAATAAAAATATTGTTTTAAAATTTGAAAGAAAAAAAATTACACAAGATTATTTAAACTAATATTTTCTAACTGTGCATGTACAAGAAACATTTAAAACAAATTTTGTCTTGAATCGTATTTGATAACTAATGAAAAAGAAAAACTAATTTGAAAATTGAAAAAGCACTTTTCGAAGTAGTTTTTGTTGAATGATAATTTTGTATTATTAAACAAGATAAATGAAACATCATATTGGGACACACCCTATTAAATTATTTCCTATATCATCACATTTTGCTGTCCATCATTTTAGGGTACTATCATTTGTTATACAATTTTGTTTTGGGACGCGAAATGAAATCTGTGGAGAACCCTATATCATTTAGAGCTTTCAATTAAAAAAAGTACAAAAGCTAGCATCTCAAAATGTCAAGAAAAACAATTTAAACTCAAATGGACTCTGATTTAATTATACAAATTTTATTTACAGAAGTTCAGTCATTAACACTCAATATGAAAATAATAATGTTTTAAACAAAACTAATTTTTTTTTTATTTTAACTGAAATATTTTTGTAAAATTTTAATAAGGAAAAAAAAATTGAAAACTTTATTTAAAAAACAAAATGGAAATATATATCAAATGGAGGACTGAATTCAATTTACTAGATCTTTTTTCAAGACCGATTTCAGTCCTCAGGACTGAAGAGTACTTAAGAAATTTTATGCTTACGTAAAATTTTACGCAAGGATGCTTACATTAAATTTTAATGACACCTTACTGAACGTTTTGTAATAACTTCCATTTAATTTCATTAAGAAATAGTTCAAATAAACTATTTCTTTTAGTGCCAATAAATCTTATCAATATTGTAGAATGTTTAAAATTTAAAAATAGAGAAAGTGTTCATTGCATTCTATTATTTCTGTGCCTTTTGATAATCTTACAATTGCTAAGCTGATTCAGCATTTTGTACAGTCCTTTTTTTCATCCTATTCTAAGTTAGCTATCTCAATGAAAATGTTTGTTTCAGGTGTATTAAGATTCACAATTTCTGCGAGCATGTACGAATTATGCTGTCTGATTCTCATTTGAAATTTTCTGAAGAGTTTGAGGTAAACCATTCTTTTGTTATAGTTATAACATTAACACTTTTAAACATACTACTGAATTTTAATTTCTTTCTTTTTTTATAGAATATTTTTATATTCTCTTAGGTAAGCTAAAAAAAATTTTTAACGGTAACACTATGAAAAAATCTTATTCAAGGGCATTGCTGATGAAGGGAATGAGGGTCTTGAGTAATTAGAAATCTCAAAAAAAGTCCTCTCTAACATGAATTTTAATCAATTTAAATTTAGCTGATTTAAAATAAAAATATGCAGCAAAATTTCAGATGTGTAAGAAATCTGTTTCAATTTCTTTTTCAGGTGGGAATTTTTGAGAAATATTTTAAATGTGTATTTCAATTTAAACCCCTATAAAAGATTCCGATCCGATAGTAATTATAGTTTGTCTACAGTAAGAACTCCTCCCGTTTTAAATCTTTTTTATTGTGTCATGTTACCAGTAATTTACTATCCCGAGTTATCTCGAGCAAATGAAAAAAGTAAAACATTAGTCTTAATATGATAGTTTTTAAAACGAGGGACAACATGAAGTGATACTTTCCGAACGCAGTAAAGTGATACGCCTTTTTTCCTATGTAAATCTGGCAACTAGCGTACGTACAATCACACAAAACACGGGTGCATTTCCACAATCCAACAACAAAACTTCTAAACAAAAATTGGCAAACTTTCAATCTTTTTTTTTTTTTTTTTGCTTTCAGCGGAGTAAAAACACAACAAAACGTAATGACAAATTCTGCTACACCCAAGTTTTCTTGAGATAATAAATATTTGCAATATATCGATACCCGAGTTAACTCGCGATCATCAGGGAAGCAGTTATAGTTTAGATTTAACTTTAAATTCCTGTGAAAGCATTTAATTAAACTGTTATCACTTGAATTCCATAAATATACTTAAAAAGAGATTTTTCACAATCCTGAAGAAATAATACTATTTTTAAAACTTTATTTTCCATTTTTATCCAGTAACTACATTGAGGTGGTTATTAAAATGGAAAGGCCACTCTCATACAATATTTTTCTTGTATTTAACAGCGTCTTTGTTCTCATGTATCAGTCTTTTTTAATTTATGCATATTTTAGTTTCATATGAATTTATTCATTTTTTTTCTTCTTCATATTACAGACTTTGAAACATAACAGTCCGAAATTGCCTTGCACTGCTGCTGAAATGGATGAAAATCGCCATAAAAATAGGTGGATGAATATATTTCCATGTAAGAACTGAAAATTTGTTAACTAAGTTCTTTAAAATGCATTTTAATGAATAAACCAAAACAAAAACACTCCAAAGTAGTTAGTACTTAGTAAATTGAAAATGGATTTTAGTTACAGAAATAAATCATACTCTATGTTTTTTATCAAACACTGCAGTAAACTGTAAAATAAACAATTTGTGAACTCAAGGAACACAGGTGCACATTTGCAACTTTTTTTGACATGAGGCGACTATGGCAACTTTTTTGTGTAAAAGGCTAATTTAGATTGGAATTACTGTTTTCAGGAAAAGGAAACTCTTGGAAGACTTTTCTGTGCTCCTAGCGATTTTTATTTTTAGCATAAATTGGGTTGACAACCTGCGGTCCCCGGTAGCTTCTGAACACAATGAACTTTTTTTTTAAAAAAATTTTGAATTGCAAATCTGAGTCTATCACTTTTTAATGCGCTCAATTTGCACAGATTCATTGTAAATCTATTTTGTTTCTCAACCACCTTTTCAACGGTTGTTGCTATGAAATTCTGCATGATTTAAAAAATAAAAAAAAACAATTTTTAGTACGATGTGTAAATTTGTATTTGAGTAATCACTTTTCACAATATATATAATATATATATATACTTTATAAATTATTGATAAAAGGAAAAAATTTATATAATATATATATACTTTATCAATTATTGATAAAAGGAATTTTTTTTTAGATAAAGTATGTTTTTTTTTAATTAAAAACTTTTTTTTAATTAATTCTAGTCATTAAAAGTATTTAATTTTCTGCAAATATAAAAAAATTTTTATTTACAAATTTAGTGCTAGAACACTAACATTAATATAAAAATGATCATACTTGCCATCCACATGACTGACTAAATCATTGTATATGACAATTTAGTCATTTAATAATATTTTAGTCATATTTTTGATAAATTTTTGTTCTCATTTAGGCTACTTTTTTCATGTTTTAGGCTACTAAAAGCACTTTTTTTCTGTGTGCGTCTGTTGTTTATAATTATATATTCTTATATTACTTTTAAAATAATGCCTAACTTAATATTAATGACTTACTAATTTATGCATTCATTAATGTTGAAAATTACATAGAATGTTACTGTTAATTTATATTGTAATTATTAATTCTGTTTAAGCATTGATTAAATTTTTTTTATCTTCAGATGATCATTCCCGAGTAAAGCTGCTACCTCTTGGAGATGAACCTGCATCTGATTTTATCAATGCAAACTACATCATTGTAAGATTTTGCATTCTTTAAAAATGCTTATGACTTTAAACAGGGGTGATAGTGAGCCCTACTCAAAAATTCTGAAAATTTCTCGAGTAAAATCATTAATGACGCATTTCAAAAAATTTATGTCATTATAAATTTAAATAATTGAAATTTTTAAATCATGAAATTCTAAATTAATTCTAAATTTAAATGAATAATTATGTATAAGTTTCCTTTTATCTCTAATCACATTTATTATTTTACCAGCAAAAATATTTACAAATGAAAAAAGATGCCAAGTATAAATTCTAGTTCTAATATTTTTAAATAAAATATACAAGAATTTTAATACATAAATGTGATAGATAATTTCTTAAATATTCTGGACCATGAAATTCCAGAGTGCGGTTAGTGAAAAATACGAATTTTTCTGGATCATCTGTGTTTATTAGATTTCCACAAAGACTACAGAATTATATTTTTACTTATTTATTTTTTTTTCCTAATTCCAAAAAAGATATTTTATTCAGTTTATTGCTTGGTACAAAATTTAAAAGAAGTAAAATCAAACAAAATATAATCAATTAAAGGGCGAAAATATTTTTTTATGAAAAAAGAATATAAAGAAAAATATAGAAAGCTAGAAAATATATTTAAAAAAAATTATTGCTTTCAGGTTAAATTTTTGTTTTTCATTTTCTCTTTTTTTATGGTAAACTTTTTATTTAGTAATTTATTTAAAAGGGATCTTATGTCTATATGTTATTTACTATGATTTTTATTACTATGATTTGACCAAAAATCAAAAATTGATCAGCTCCTTTAGAAATCTATTGAAAATTACTTGTTTTCTCTATTGGATGTCAGTTACAAGCAGAAAATATAAACATGAGCTTCATTCTCTGATTTGTATAGTTTGGCTACAGCTAGAACTCCCCTCCCTACAATGTCGGAGGCTGCCTGCTGCTATGAATATAAGAATAGCACATTTCAGGGAAAGTAGCTTCTCTTTAATCTAGCACAGTGGGCTGAAGAAAAAGAGTTTCTCTTGTCGACCCCAGCAAAAACCTGTCCTAAACAATGCCCCACACCTCTACTTGAAATAGTTATACCTCGTTACCATAGTCACCGCCATGGGTCCCGACGAATGGCTAGGGGAGTTCTTACTTTAGACAAACTATTATCTTCCTTACCTTTTTTTAAAATTATTTTCCTGCTTTTGTCTTTGTTATTTTTTTTTAAAGAAAGTTGAAAAATTACCACATTGCCAAAACTTTTCTATCACGCAATTTACAAAATTTAAATCAACATTCAATCCATAGATTGATATAAATTGTGGTAAGGTGCTTTCAAATTTTTTAATATATTTGATTTAATTTATATTTTTTGAAACTTGAGGTTTCCCCCCAAACCCCTTTTTATTGCCTTGTTCAAACTTTTTCTAATGCATAACTGCCAACTCTACTGGATTTTTAAAGTTTCTAATGGTTTAATTAAAATTCTCCTGGTTTTTATACATTTTAGAAAATTCCCAAAAATTAAATAAGTTAGTTTCCTAAAAAAATCCCTATTGAAATAGAATTTGTGTACAAATTATTGCTTGCTTGAATATTTAAATAAATATTACTACCGCATAATGAAGCGAACATCATTTATAGGAATCAGTTCAAAACTTTTTTTGTTCTAAAATGTTAAGTTTATTTTTATTTAAAACTCACTTTTTAAATTAATCTTTTAACTATCTTTGATTAATTAAATTCCTTTTTATATTCGAAATTATGAGTAAACATAAACAAGTATTCCTAATAAATAATGAAGCGAATTTATAGAAATCAATTCAACACTTTTTTTGTTCAAATTGTTCAGTTTATTTTTATTCAGAAATCTCTTTTTAAATTAATTTAGAGCATTGTTTAAAACGCTCTTTGATGCATTAAATGCCTATTAATAATCCAAATTATTAGTAAATATCATACATAACATTTCAAGTATGTTTAATATCAATCATAACTGGAAAATAATGCAATTTCTCTATTTTGATGATTATAAAAATCCTTAAAATTCCTTATGTGTAAAATATTTAGTACATCATGTAACAATTATCATAAAATTTATATTATTTTGTTAAGTGTAGTGGATTTTTCCTATCCATGTTGGTAGCTATGCTAATGGTTAAACCACTTTGTGCACCTTTGCCCAATTACTTTTCTGCACACTATAGTATGTATATCCATTTCTGTACTTTTATTTGTTCTTTATTCACATTTTTTTTTTGTTGCTTCATTTGATGTAGTATTAAGGATATCCTATTCCTCATTGGATAATTTATATAATAAAAATTCTATTATTTTTATTCTTGTATTGGGATTAAAAATTTTAAATGTTATGAATTGGTTGTGCCTACAATTTTAAATACTACTACCCAAGTATTTTTAGTTCTTTTGCCTTCTTCCTTATTAATGTTTAAAAAATGTTTATTTAGGAAGTTGAGAAAATATTAAAAATGAAACTTATGATTGAAATCACTAGTTGGAAAATCGCAATATTTTCAATTATTTAATTATAAGAAGCTATTCTAATTATACGTGATAATGTTAAATGGTGTAGTAATTTAGTTAATGATGATTAATTTGCAATGTTATATTTAAAAAAATTTTTATATTTAAAAAAAATTATATTTATTATTCATTTTATATTTAAACAAAATATATTTAAAAAAATTAAATTTACTTAATTTTTTTATAAATATCATTTGATTTAAATCAATTGTGATTTTTTTCAAGTCTAAAATATTTTTCATACAATATAATTAGAAATGTAAGGTATTATTGTTTGAAAACAAATATTGAAAGGGGTATACTACTCATAAATCATATTTCAGACAATCTAAAAAGAAAAAAAAAGGACAAAATTAAAAGTGTATAGTAGTGGCATGAAACTTTAGAATAATAATTTTACATTAATTATATTGTAAAAAGAAAAAAAGAATGTTTTTTTGATAAATATGTTTAAATTATACCCATTTAGTTTCATGTTTATTCAAAGAAAAGTGTTTTCAAAAGTTGTACTGCCCTGAGTAACTTTTTTTTCTTTTTCTTATTGCAATTAATATATTTTTCATTTTAAGTCTGATTAACAAATTGCCTCCCTTGTGTTGAGTTAGAACAAAAATAACTATTTCATTAATCAGTGTTTAGTTTTTATATATTCTTAAACACTAGACATAATTAAAATAGCAATTTATACACTTTTATCTTGTAAACTTGCATCTACTATTTATTTTATAAATCTTAACCATAAAAGAAATCTGCATGGAAAGCAAAAATAGAGCAAAACATTATCCAGCTACTTACATTTTCAACTAAAAAAAAGCTAAATTTATGTATAAAATTATAGCTGCATTTATTATAAAAGTCATTTTAAACATACATTACCACATGTGTTCTTAAAGTTTAATTGCTACTGATAAAATCCGTTCATTTTGTCTGAGTTTTTCGTTTGAAATGCAAACAAAAAGGGAAAAGGATTTTATTGCTTTTGCTAAAAGTTAGGTGGCTTTGAAAATCAATTCAAGGTCATTTACCCCATAAAATGTGTTAACAAGTTGGGTAAGTGGATCTCAAAGAAAAGTTAGTTAAATAGAAAATTTATTTCGCTATTTGAAAGTAATTTTATGAAAAAATTTCCAAAATGATCTTGGTTCCTCGAAAAAAAATTGCAAAATTCTCAAAATGGAAGTTCGTTAAATAGAAATCCGCCTGTAATTAAATAATAATTATAATACTTAAGTAAGAAACATTAACTATTTAAGCTATATAATTAAGTATTGATAACACATTGGTTTGGTTGGTAAATTGGGAAAAAAGTAATTTTTTTATATTATTTTTAATTCATGATTTTTGCTGTTTCTGCATTATCTACTCCAAAATTTTCCAGGGTGATTCTAGTCTGCGTGAATATATTGCTAGTCAAGGCCCATTGGCAAATACGGTGGATGATTTTTGGCGAATGATTTGGGAGCAATCGACGACAATGATTGTGATGCTGACCCAGCTGATGGAACGTGGGAAGGTGAAGTGTGAAAAATACTGGCCAGATGAGAAAGAGCCCAAATACTATGGAGATATACAAGTGAAGCTCATTTCAGAGTCTATGCTTTCTTCTTACATCATAAGGGTTTTTCATCTACAGCTGGTAATGAATATTTTTTTTTTTTTTTTTAAATGGAAATGGTTACTTCAAGTGACTTGAAGCTTTGAATTTATTTAATGAAAGGGCTGTGGAAATTTGGAATTGACAGAAAATTTTATTCTGGAGGGAGTAATGTAATTTTTGGTCAAAATCTGAAAAAAATTACAACAAACCTAGAAATTGACAAATTTCATAATTGAGGGTAACAATAAGTAACGATGTAACATCTATTTTCATAGCTGCCAACTCTACTCGATTTTCCAGTAGACTACTGGATTTTGCCAGTTGCTTCTGGTCTACTGGTTTAATTAAAATTCTCCTGTTTTTGCAAATTTTAAAAAATTCCCCAAAAATTGACCAAGTTTCCTAACAAAATTCCCTGTTGAAATAGAATTTTTGTACTTATTATTGCTTGCTTGAATTTTTAAATAAGTATTACTAATACATAATGAAAGGAAGCTCATTTATAGAAATCAGTTCAATACTTTTTTTGTTCTAAAATGTTCAGTTTATTTTTATTCAGAACTCTCTTTTTAAATTAATTTAAAAAATATTTTAACTATGTTTGATGAATTAAATGCCTATTAATATATTAGAAATTATGAGTAAACATAATACATAACCAGGGGTCCGTCCTGGCCGAATTTACTACCGTTTAGCGGTACCTTCACAAATTCAACTTAAGGAAAAACGGCAGTTTCACAAATTCAACTTTAGGGAAAACGGTAGTTTCACAAAATACTTTTTCTTAAAATTTTATTTTTGCATCCCTTAAGAAACTATAAATCCATATTTTTGTGTTCATTTTTTAATATAATTTTTAATTTTTCACAAATTATATCTAAATTTTCACAAAATAGGTACCTCTCAGAAAAACCTAGACATACCCCTGATAACATTTCAAGAATGTTTAATGTCAAGCATAACTGGAAAATATTGCAGTTTTTCTATTTTGATGATTATAAAAATCCCTATTAAAATTCCCTGTGTGTAAAATATTTAGAACATTATGCAACAGTTATCATGAAATTTATATTTAGTAAAATCTACTGGATTTTTTCCTATCCATGTTGGCAGCTGTATTTTTATAACTTGTAAAAAATACTCTTTGCTCCGTTCTTTGATTAAGTTAGTTCTTAATTATAACCATATTTGTAGTTCAATGATTTTCAGTTTTTAAAAATTAAGCTTTCTGTATAAATTAGTTTTAGTTCTTAATTACAAGTTAGATATATGATGGCTAATTATATGACTATTAATAATTTTTTTTAAATTTCTTAGACTCTGTACAGTATGCTTCTATCTAGAGTACTGTAAAATTTATAAGTTCAACCTTCATCTAGTGAAGTTTTATTTTTTACAAATTTTAATGATTGGCATACTATTAAAAGTATGTTTTGTTGCTAATTGAATAAAAAAAAAATTGCATTTCTGATGAAATATTGCTGTATGTAATTAAACAAACAATTAATTTGAAATTATATTAAAATTTTCAGGAAAAACTTTGAAAAGTAAAGTAATTTTATTTCTAAACTCAACTGGGAATCATGATAATGTTACAAGAACATAAAAAAAAAAAAAGATTTTATATTTTACTATGTAAATTTCTTTTTAATTGTTTTCTTAAACTGAGATTCCTTTTAAACCCAATTAAGTAGGTTTTATAAATAAAAGTTTACTTTGGTTAGTATTTTTTACCAAATACCTATCAAAACATTTTCAAAAGTTCACCTTTAATGAATGCCAAATTTATAAAATGCAATGTTAACGAAGATAATTATTATTTTAGTTCAATGATACGTGAAAATATTGTTACTATAATATCCTATAATGTATAAAATTAGCAATATATATGGTGTCATTTTTCTAAGACAATAATTTACTGTATAAATTAACTAAGGACAATTTAGGCAATATACACAGATAATGCTTATTTTATATTGTAGGGCTCACAGCAGAGAATGGTTAAACAAATGCACTTTACTCATTGGCCTGACTTTGGTTGCCCTGAGCGTCCTGAAGACTTGATAAACTTTGTGACAGCTGTCAGAGACCATCTCCCAAGAATCAGGCCTGGACCCATTGTTGTCCACTGCAGGTGACCCTTTTTTTAATCCCTATTATTAGTTTACACTCTCCCTATATATTGTTCAAATTTTCAATCGTTAATAAAATACTTTTTATTCATCCACTCATGTTCAAATACATTTTTTTTAAAACTTGTAGTAGATGACACTCGCTGTTAATACATTTTTTTCAAATATTACTTTATTTATTAAATTGGGCTGAGCAAAAAACAAAATGGTATTTTCCGATGGGTTACGCGTTAATCATTGTTTTAAATTTTACTATAAGCGATTCAGTTCTTCACCTATTTTAAAAATAACATCAGTGATAATGTCTAACTTATAGCCCTATTCGAACAAAAGAAATAATTTATTCTGCACGTTTAAATATTTAATTATTTTATATTCGTTGTGTCGGATAAATTCAATAAAGAACACAGGGGTGAAAGTTTTTCGTATTTTGACGGATTTCCGTCTTTTTAAAAAAACCACAAGATGGAGCGAAATGGAGTATTACTATAATTTTTTAATTAAATATAAATTGATAAATGTTTTTAGTTATCAATTAAAATTTCATAATTTTTCTTTTTAAAATTGATAAGTTTAGATATACTGTAAAGATAGTTGTGTACATACAATATGTTTTTAATCAATATATATCTTAATTTTAATAAGCATTGTAGACTTAACATTTATTAAATATCAACATTTTATTGAATATTATTTTTACTATTGAACTATGTTTAGCTTGAAAATTGTTTTTGTTATTTATGAACAAAGTATTAACTTACGAAGTATTATTCTTTTCCTTAAAATTCTAGCAGTTTATTTTATTAGAAAATTAAATGTTTGAAAAAAATTAAAAACTGAGGTAATTTTTGTTTGAAATAACTAATTACTTTGCTTTTTTTTTTTTTTACTTCTGAACAATAGTAGGTTTGCTAAAATAAATATAGAATTTTTATAAGCCTTATTTGCATTTTGTATATTTTAATTTTTATTAAAAAGTTTGCGCACAATTTTTATGAAAAGAATTCATATATAATTTTTTGTTTACTTAAAATTATTGCACGGAACACACCCACTTCTGATTTTGATATTTTCAGTCTTGAAATTTTTTGAAACTTTCACCCCTGAAAGAACATGATGTGGTAGCATGTGTGGTCCATCTCCAAATGTATACTTTTCTAGTTGTCTGATACCACACACCATATTTTTTTTTCCTTCTAATTCCTACTATTAGTTTACACTTTCCCTGTATATATTTTAAATCGTTAATAAAATACTTTTTGTACATCCACAAACTTGTAGTGGATGATACTTAGTGTTAATACAGTTTTTTCAAATATTAATTCATTCATTAAATTCAATTAATTAATTTAAGTTTCATATGGAAGAAAAAAATTTTAATTCTTTAATAAAAAGTATCTGAAATAAAAATTTTATTTGTTGACCTAAGTAGGAATTGACTTTAATTTTTTTTAATATTATTTGCTTATATTCAGAATTATTATACAGTTGAACCTGTTTATCTCGAACCTCTATATCTCAAAATTTTTTAAATTCCCAACATTTACTGTCTAAAATGAATGTATTTTCCATGTTTATGTCGATTTTTTTTCCTTCAAAACCTCCGTTTCTCTAATTTCTAATAATAGAGCACAAATGTCAAAAATTTCTTTATCAGTAGAACTCGTAGACAGAGAGGAATTTTGTGAATCTGCAGGAAGTAGGGATGAACAGGTTGGGGGTGTTTCTTGGAATTTCCATCTCTATCCCTGTCCCTGCACTTCCTTAACTAGAAAGGAATGCACAGATTCTGGCAGTAAGTGAGGAGTTAATGCGTAGTGACCATCAGGGGTTAGCTTTTCAACATAGATAAGAAAGCTAAGAATAGAAATTCATTTTGACCTCAAAATTGCAACCAATGGATCAAAGGATAATTAAGAGTTTTAAAGTGAAATTTAGAAAACAGTTGGTACGCAAACTTGTAGATGCCATCGGTGAAAAAAGTTAGATGCTATCAGAATTACTGTTTTGCCTGGAGAAATGTGTGTCTAAAAACTATCCAAAATGGTTTTAAAAAGCTGGTTTTAAGAATAGCTGTGAAGATGATGAATAAGAGGTTGATGGCATCAGTAAAGAAGAAACTGTTAACGCTGAAAAAGCAGTGACAGATTTGCCAGAATGGAATGCAATGAAATCTGGATTTAATGTTGACATTAATTTTGAAGATTTTTACAAGTTGACAACTGCCTGGCAACATGCGGAACATTGACGATACGGAAATCATAAATAATGTCAAAGGAATATCAGATGAAGAGGAAGAAGCTGAAGATCACATTGATGAATCAAAAGTGAACGCAAAAGAAGTAGAAAAAACTGTAAAATTCTTATAAACTGGTCTTGAATCCCAGGAAAATATTGGCTATGAGGAATTTGCTATCTGTCTAACCTCAAAAGAATAATCGAAACAAATAAGGTTATAAGTCAAAAATCTTGGAAAAATTATTTTCAGTGTTAAATGTATGTTAAAAAACTGTTATGTAAATAGATGTATGTGGTATAATTAATTTAAAGAAATTTCTATTTTTTTCTACTAAAAACAATTAAAGCACTTTTAATAGAATTTCTTAATTAAACTTAATTTTTTTATAGTACCTGTATAACTCGAAACTTCTTTATCTCGAATTTTTTGCCTTTCCTGTGAGATTCGAGATAAACAGTTTCGACTGTATTATGGAATTGCATTCGTCAAAATATATAGTATTTGAATGGAATATGTAGGAATACATCGTTTCTCTCTACCGCTCTTGTTTTTGTTCTTCTTATTTAGAAAAAAGTATTTTTAATTTAATAGTTTGTGACAAAACTGATTGTAAAATAAGGGGAGCATTTGTTTAACTCTGATATCACTGGTATTTTCATATTTTACAAAGTAATCTTTTGTGAATATTATTGTTCTTGGAGTTGTTTTAGACAACTAATTAGAATATTTGTTTTAGACAGCTGATATAAATACTATCAATTTATTTTAGTGCTGGCGTAGGTCGAACAGGTACTTTCATCGTTGTCGACAGACTTGCACAAAACCTGAAGCACAATGATGACATCAATATATTTGAAACTGTCATGGAGCTACGGCAACATAGAATAAACATGGTACAAACTGAGGTATTTTATCACTTTAATTATTTTCTTTAGATGCAAGTCTTGATTGGTATAATGTTGCATATTTTTTAGAGTAACTTGTGTTATTATTCATGTATTATTAATACAGAGTGCGCAGCCAAATTTTTAAACAAAACATAAGCACTTTTTAAGTATTTTTTAAGCACTAAAAATATTTTTAATCACTTTAAAAAAATATTATAACTAAGATATACACACTAATAATTTTTTTCCCTTCATATTGTTGAAAATTCTTCATATAGGGGAGAGTCGGGTAGCCCCGCCCAGCGGGTACCCCCGCCCAATGTCAATTTCATATGTATAGAATATTTTTTCAAGTCAATGGGCCATCGGACAATAATTGTTATATTAAAAAAAGATTATTTTCAAAGTTTCAAGCATTTATGCAGCTGTTAACATGGTAAACAATAGTTTTGAAAATATGTTGAATACAGTTGTCATGATATTAAGAAAAATTGATTGAATGTTTCGATTAAACTTCATTTTAATATTAAAAAAATAATTTATTCTATACATACAGCATTAAAGTATGTAGTCTTAAGTTTAGTCTGCTCAAAGAACGAAGTTTATTTGTGAAAAAATTGTTCAAGTAATTACAAATTTTCAAAAAAATTGGATTTCGGGTAGCCGCGCTCACATGAATGTTAGGTATCACAGCCCACTTTTATTTCGTCGATAAATGTATGGTTCCAAAGATTTACTTAAATTAAATTATTTTCTTTAAATATTTAATATAAATAAATATATATATATATTATAATATATTAATATACATTAATAATAAAAAATATAACATTTGTTGTTAATAAATGATAGAATTCACTAAAAGTATATAAATATGTAATAAAAAAAATAATTTTGTGATAAAAATGATAAATAAGGTTTATCTATTGTCAATACATTGGTCATTTTCATTTACACCTAAAAAAACAATCAAAAAACATAATTTTTGTAACTGGGGGGGGGGCAACCCGACATATTTTGAAAAGAGCTGAAAAACATGTTTTTTTTAAATTTCTATTTTTTTAAGTTAAACTATTCTTCTTTTGGTTTATTCTTTTTGTATTATTTAATTAAATGATAAAACAATAGAAACATACAAAAATCTTGATTATTACTCAATATTATACAGAAATATAAGCAATAGTCCTTAAGTGGGCGGGGCTACCCGACTCTCCCCTATATATGTTAACAAAATTTTCAAAGACTTTACACAATCATGATAAAATAACTAGTTTTTGACAAAGAATTCTTTTCGTGATTATATTAGCCATCATAAAAACAATGTACAATTTCAAATATATTCAATACTGAGTGAATCATCATTAAATTTTTTAAATTATAAATAATTAATTTAACTATTATTTAAAAAGATTATCTCTCTTGCAAAATGCTGCAGAGTTGCTCATGAGAATGCATGAATCCTTCCCACTGAATCCAGCTCAGTATTCAAACCGCGCAAGTATTTAATAAATTGAGTGGCACTTTCATACGATTCGGACCGATGGTATATCAAAATAGATTGTGGTTGAATGAATTATGAAAACTTTTAAGAGGACAATGTGAAAACCACACTTATTTTGCCTATTTCGAGGCGCAAATTGATATGATAAAGATAAGAATCTCATTTTGAAAAAGGGAAAATTAAGCACTTTTTAAAAACACTTAATGAAAAAGCACCTTTAAAGGATTTTAACCCTTTCGCGCCTAACGGGACACATACGTCCCAAGCAAATTTCAAAAAAATCTTTTGGGACAGAAACGTTTCGCTGTCTTATGGGAGACTTTCCCACCAGTCCTGCCAATATTTTTGAAGGTATTTTCATTCACAGAACATAAATGGCACTACCGTACAAAATGCAATTCTTCCGTTTTTGAAGTGTTGTAGCAGCTCATTCCATACTGTACGAACGTAAATAGTTTAGTTTTGTAAAATACCGCCTATTTTCGATCAAATTTTTATTGATCTATAAATCTAAGGCCAGAGAAGTTACTCACAAAGCGGAATACCTGTAATAAATTGGTAAGTGGCAAAATTTTACTTCCGTTTGTATTATCGGTACGTATGTGTCCCTCCCGTCTTGGATAGTGGGAACACATTGTACCAACAGTCCTATGTGATCATTGGTTTTCTTTACAAAATTACTCATTGAAGACTACTGGGACACATATGTCTCAGTTGTCAGGACTGATGGGACATATATGTCTCAGTCCTAAATCAGTGTTTAAAATCTTCCTAAAATTATAACATCTTAGTTTTAGCTTTATAGTGTGCCCTACTCATACTTTACGCTACCAAAATTGTTCTGTTGTAAAAAAAAAAAAAAAAAAAAAAAAAAAACGAAAATAAGCTCCTTTAAGCACTTTTGAAAACTCTACACAGCCTGTAATATGTCTATAGATACAAGTAAACATAACATATAACTCAGTCTAGAAAATCATTCAATAATACTTAAAAGAAACCTTTATTGTTTCATAGCATATTTTGGAAAACAAAAAGTCCTCCCCCCCCCAAAAAAAAAAAAATGTTTTTTTAGTTGTTTAATGCATCTGATATGATACAGTTCCTACTGCAATTGATAAACTGAAAATAAATCTGTTGACCAACACATCATTTACATCAGTTTTAATAAAAATAAATTTAGAATAGATTAGATTGGTAAAATTAATTTTATTCCTAATTTTGAAGGGATTCGTGTATAAATAAAACTTATTAAACACTACAAATTTTTATTACAAAAAAAAACTTATATGCTTTTAATCATATAATACATTACTTATTAGCATTTTTTTTTCAGGATCAATATATTTACATTCATTTATGTGTACAACAGTTAATACAAGAACCCTCTAATCAAGAATGTAGTGGTGAGTACTCACTTAATACATCGAATAATATTTTTAGAGCTTTGCAAAATATTTCAGAAATTTGAATTTTTTTTTTCAAAACATTGATTTTAGTTCAATTAAAATTTTGTTTTTTGTTATTAATCCTCTTTTAAATGTCACGAAAAATTAAATATCTAAGAAATTTTTGGGCATCATCCAAGCAGTTTAGAATTGGTTAAAAACTTTTGGCAGTTTTTGCTTTCGTATAATCAAATTTAATGAAAAATACATGTTTTTCCTTAATGTAATGATTAATTGTCATCATAACTTTCAAAATCTTTACTCTGAAATTTGAAGTATACCAGAAGAATAATTTCTGAGAAATATTTTTTTTTAAACCTGTGCTATTCAACTGATTTATTTCAAGCTTGGACCTTTAACATATAGAATTTTCAATTAATTTATCAATACACTATATTTTTAAAACTTTGTTATTCATAGATTATTTAAAATTCATAAGTAATTTAAAGTGTTGAAAAGATGAGTTCCCATAGTAACTCATCTCTCTCTGGGAACTCATAAAGATGAGTTCCCATAGTGAAACCCATAGTAAACCATGAAGTTACAAGTGCTGAAAAAGTTATTTATCAAAATGTAAACAAACTGTTGCTTTTTCAATTCCTCACTGTGTATAATTCTGCAGGGTTCCCTCTTTTTTAATAAAGCAAAAATTAAGCATTTTTAAGGACTTTTTTTGAAAAAATTAAGGACTTTCTTAAAAAACATTAAGGACCTTAAAAATAGTATGATTGTTTATCATCGAATAAATATATACCAAAGTAGGAACCAGACAATTTTTGCAAACCCGGGTCAGTTTTTTTTTAATAACATTTTCAGATTGTTAAAGATTAACGACATCTATGAAAATTATCTGTATTCCCTTTTTAATCATTTTATTGAAATTGAATTGTAAAATTAGGTGCAGAAATATATTGAAAAAAGAGTAAATAAAGAAATTTTGGAAAAATTATTACAAGTTTTTATATTTCGCTACTGTATCACATATTCAGCTGTGGGCCAATCTTGGTAAAGTTTCATTGCAATAAATATTTTTATAGAATAAAAATACAATTATGTTTAAGATTTATAATGTTCTAAATATGTTTTTTAATAGTTCTCGATGAAACATATTAATAATAGGGTCTAAAATGATTTTTCAAAGGTATCAACGCATTCCTATGGCTAGTAAATTGGTAAGGTCACTTAAATAACAAATATTTATAAATTATTTATTTTTTCATAATCTATAGACATTTACTTGCAATATTTCTTTATCATCCTCTATAATTCTTAATATTATTCTCTAATATTATTATGATTTTATTTTTATGGTGAATTAATAGTTTTGAAAAAATCTATTGGAAAAATTTTATGAAAAACATATTGAAAGTAATGTGTAACTTAACCCTTTTGAAATTATTCCTCAACAGCAAATGTGTTACATTTACTTTTAAGATGAGCTTTACAATTATTTCCAGCCCAAAATGATATTAGGAATTAACTTTAATATTACTAAACAATCTGGCAAAACACATTTACTAATTTTAAAGCAACCAAAAGTTAAACAGAAACTTAAAAATATATATATAAAAAAGAAACAGTATATTAAATTGCAATGTTAACTGAGAAAAATGATTATTAAAATCTAAGTTTGAATTTTTTTCTAATAGACATTAATAACAAAAAGTTAGGGATCTTTTAATTGAGTAGATTTAAATTTTTATGTAACAATCTGCTTATCCTTAAAAACAATAACAATCTAACTGTGTAACAATCTAAAACTTTAAAAAAAGTAAATTTACATTGCAGCAAAACAAGTTATAAATAGTTACCTAATATTTAACTTTCTTGTTAAGAGCAAATCATGCATTATTTAGTACTCAGAAATAAAAATTTAAAATATTTATTGAAAAAAACTTGGTTTTTCTTCAAAAACTCATTAAATCTCTGGTTTTTTAAATATAACCTAAGTGGGGTGGGATTTTTCAAGCACTGTTTATTACATATCTATCTAATTTTTAATACAATCATTAATTTTGAAAAATGTTGCTGCTTTTTATAAATTTACAGTTACTTATTACACACTGAAATATTATAAAAATTTATTTAATTCTAAGATTTTTGGAAATAATTTTCGTTACGGATTCTAGTTCAAAATTTTTTTCTGATACTTCTTTTCTTAGGGTTTTACTTTATTCCTATTAGCAGATGCATCACCAGTGGAACTGAATTTCTTGAATTCTGTCAATTTTGAAGGTCAGTGTGGGTCTCCTACTTAGAACTGCCCCCCCCCCCCCCCCCCATCAAAAAAAGCACTATCTCTTCCATCTGCAATATTTCCCTTGTCCACACTCTAATTCTTTTCTTTTAGAATGTCACTCTTCTCATAGAGTATCATTCGAGGCAAAATATATTAATGAAAGAACTAATATATTAATAAAAAGACATGCTTTCTTCTCCTTGCCTGTAGCCATCTCACACTTCTTGCCTCTCTAAAATGCTTTACTCTCCGTACATGATCTAATTCTAGGTGATAAAAGCATGACTTTTTGGTTTAAAACATTGAACTGAAAAATTTTCCATATCAACTATAGTGATGCTGAAAAATTAAGCACTTTTAAGAACCTTGTACCAAAACTATGTACTTTAAAAGGCCCTTATTTTCCAAAATAAAAGGTAAGCAGTTTTTAAGGACCGTGGGAACCCTGTTCTGCTATAATTTGTTTAATTTTCTTTATTTAGAAAACAAATTTCAACATTTGAAACTTCATTGTTTACTATGGGTTTGAAGAAACTCACTTTTTTTAATACTTTTAAGCTAATCGTGCTCTTTCTCTCCATGCAACACAAACGCAGATTAGTTCCTTCAAAAGTCCTCCATGAAGGCAAAATTTCTCCCAATACATGATCCAGGAGTTCCCTTGTCTTCTGTATTGGGTTCAAAATGACAAGGAGCTGAACATCAGTAGTCGTAAACCTTAAATTGGGTCGGCTGTTCAATGATGGTCATAAAATAAAAAGGGTCCCTTTGACAATATAACGTCCTCTATAAGTGCTAAAGATTAAAGTAGCTCAAATTATGAAAACTTCATTTTAATAAATGGAAATCTTACAAATAATGCCTAGTTAAAATATGTAAATAGTTATTTTAATATACAATACAGGCTAACACAAAATTCTATCAATGCTACTGTAAAAGTGTGAACGTGAACATTAATTATATTCTTATTACATATTTAGTATTCCATGTTTTGGCAACAGCAGTTCTTGTGTACGATATAGAATTTGAGTTTTCAGAATAACGGTGTGCGTAAATTTTAATAAAAGTAAACAGTAAATAAACTGCGTTTGTTTTGTTTTTATTTTAAAAGTTGTTTCTTACATTATCAGAAGTGGGATAAACCAGCAACTGTAATTAATTTTGAGTTTTGAGTTTAAAATGGCATTTTTATCGCGACTTCGTAAAGATCAGTTACATTACGTAGCTAATGAGTTATCTGAAGATATTTCGTCTACTACTTTGAAAATCCCTGACTTGAGAAAGTTAATATTGAATAGCGAGAAATGGTTCGAGGAATGGTTGAAAATTTGGTTGAAGACGCCGAGCGCCTTCGCCAAGAAGAGAAAGAAAAAGCCGATCGCGAACTTACATTGGAAAAAGAAAAAGCCGATCGCGAACATGCATTGGAAAAAGAAAAAGCCGATCGGAAACATGAATTGGAACTCAAGAAGTTAGATATTGCTGCTAAAACTTCAGAAGTGGTCGAAACTGAAGATATAACATCGGCGCCAAAGGTTGATTGGCAGTCACAGCTGAGAAAGTTTTCTACGAGTAATGAGGATATCAGCCTTTATTTAGTACATTTCGAGAGAGTAATGAAAAGAGTACAAATGCCGAGTACATTGTGGATGGCATGTTTAATTAACCAGTTACCAAGTGAAATTGTCCAAATGATAATGAGAGAACCAGAAGAACAGTCAGAAAATTATGACTATGTTAAATCTCTTTTACTTAAGTGTTACAGACTAAGTCCAGAAAAATTTAGACAATTTTTTTATTCTCATGTGAATACTGGTGGAAAGTCATGGAAAGAATATTACCACGAGCTTGAAGCGTATTTTAATGGGTGGACTGCAGGACTTAAAATAAGTAGTTTTGAGAGTTTAAAAGACCTGATCATCACAGATCGAATGAAAGCTCGGGTGCCTCCAGATATACGAGAACGTTACTTGGATCAATGGACCCATATAATTTCACCTTATACATTAGCTGAAAAGATAGATGAATTTATTGAACTCAAAGATGTTTTTAAGAATCATATTCAGTATAATAATAAATCTAGTAACAATAAGTTTTTGAAAGAAGAAAATATCGCCAAAGGTAAACAAACAGAGCCAAGTAGAAGTACAACTAATAATCAAACTGTTTGCTACAATTGTTATGATACCGGCCATTTTGCCCGTGATTGTGTAAAGCCAAAACGTCCAAAGTTTTGTACTGCCTGCAAAACAGAAAGACATGGTACAAAGGAATGTCCAAAGAGAGCGTCTTTCCCATTAGTCAATGCAGTTTCGTTTTTACCCAGTTCCAGTAATAGTACTACGAAGAATATTATCATAGAAGAAGTAAATACTAATGCTCTTATGGATACCGCTGCTGATATATCTAGGTTAAAATATAGTTTTGCACAAACGTTTAATAAAAATATAGTTACACGAATTAGAGGTGAAAGGGAGTCACTAGGAATTATCATACTTAATGTGATTATAGACAGGGTAAAGCTGAAGGAAGTTCTGTTTTATGTAGTGACTGATGATACATTTGAAGGCCCTGATGTTCTCATTGGGAATGACATCATTGACTCACCCGAGATAATAATGGTTAGAAATCAAGGCAGATCCAAGTTAGTTCATGTGGAAGAGCTGGATTTTTTGCATGATTTCCAAATCAATGAAATGCCTGATAGGATTGTGTTGAAGACTCTCGAAAAGTTCGTGATTGAACCGCATACAGTTCAATTGGTAACTGTCTTCAGTGCATGTAAATCTCAAAACGGATTTATTTCCTGCAGTAGTCGAGATGATCTAAGCAAGGATGTTACGTTTGCTATCCACGATAGTAAATCACAAGTGCCCGTCGTGAATCCTAGTAGCGTAAAATTACAATTAAAGAAAAATCTTGTTATCTTGCGAGGAAATTGGGTATCTGAAAATAGTTACAATTCAATGGTTAAAGAAGATGCGGATTTAACCCCAGCCGTTTTATTAGCAAAAGAAATTGTGCGAAATCCTATCGATAGAGAATGTGTTAAAATTGGACCATCAATAAATAAAGAACAACAGTAAATTTTATGCGATTTGTTAAATGAATTTAGGTTGTGTTTTGCTTTAAAACAAGATGAACTAGGATGCATTAATAATACTATAATGCGTATCATTGAGACAGCGGGTAGTAAACCTGTTTCTCGTTCACCCTATCGAGCTTCGAACTACGAGAGACAAGTTTTAAGAGAAATCGTTCAAGAATTAAAAGACCAGGGTGTTATTCGTGACAGTTCTTCAGAATACAGTGGCCCTGTTTTGCTTGTATCTAAGAAAACTGGTGATCATCGTATGGTAATTGATTACAGACATTTAAATTCACAAACTATTAAGGATAAATTTCCATTACCCTGCATCGATGATTTGCTTGAAAGACTGTCTGGCTTTAGTTTATTCTGCATCCTTGATGCATGTCAAGGATTTAATCAGATAGCAATAGATGAAGAATCCTCACGAAAGGCCGCGTTTACAACTCCTGATGGACATCATGAGCCTACACGTTTGTTTTTTGTCTTATTGAATGGACCACCTGTTTTTCAGCGAGTGATGTCATTAGCTTTGGGTGATTTGCTTTGGAAAGGTGTATCATGCTTTATTGACGATATATTCTTCGGTTCTATCGGCTTTGATGATATGATAGTGAAGCTTCGACAAGTGCTTGAAAAGTTGCTAAAAGCTGGGGTAACACTGAAGCTATCTAAATGTGAATTCGGAATGCCAGATATTGAGTATTTGGGATTTGTAATTGATAAAAATGGAATACGACCAGGTCCAAGAAAACTTGCTGCCATTGCTGAATACCCCGTTCCTAAGACCAAAGATGAATTGCGTCGTTTTCTTGGTTTAACAAGTTTCTTTCGCCGATTTATAACACGATATGCTTCAATTGCTGAACCCCTCACAAGGATGCTAAAGAAAAATTCATCGTTTACATGGACTGATGATCAAAATGATGCTTTTGAAAACTTACGTTCTAAATTAGTATCGAGACCAGTGTTGAAACTATTTGATCCACGCGATGAAACTGAATTACACACTGATGCAAGTTCTGTTGGATTAGCTGGAATGCTCTTGCAATGAAATAAGTCTAGTGCTTTTCAGTTAGTTTATTCCGTAAGTCGCCGTACAACTCTTGAAGAAGAAAAGTATCACTCAAGTCGTTTGGAACTGATAGCTGCGGTATGGTCAATGACTAGACTTCGTCCTTTGTTGTTGGGTTTGCAATTTACATTAGTCACTGAGTGTTCAGCAATAACATACTTGAATACGCAAAAGAACATTAAACCCCAGGTAGCGAGGTGGACTGAACTGTTGAGCGAATTTAATTATAATGTTAAACATCGAGATGGTACTAAAATGGCTCATGTAGATGCCCTTAGTCGTTCACCAGTCGAAGAAAGAATTTGCACACCATTGCATGAAAGACATTACGAGTCCTGTAGAACTAACAAGAGAGCCTAGGGTATTTTACATCTCTACTGAAGAAGACAGGGTAGCCCTCATACAAGCTCAAGATCAAGATTTGCAAAAAATTGTATTTTCCTTAAGAAAACCAAAAACAAATAGGTCACTAAAAGAAAAACAACTAGCCGATAATTTCGAGTTGATTAACGGAATACTTTATCGCCTCCATTATGAATCTGGTGATAGAAACAAGACACGAAAGTTGTTTGTAATGCCAAAATCAATGAGAAAGTATCTTGCTGTTCTGGTGATTTTGGAGTTGAGAAAGTAATTCAAATGATATGTCAACAGTTTTTGTTTCCACGTATGGCAAGTTATATCAAGCAGCATATACGACAGTGTGTGCATTTACAAAAGTACCAGGCGGTAAAGCTCAAGGTAAACGTAATGCCATTCCACCTGGTAGTCGCCCATTTGTAACAAGTTCAGCTCGCAACAAGGAGCTTTTAGTTTTTGTCGACAATATGACTAAGTTTGTGCGCCTCCGTCCATGTCCTAGTTGCTCAACTAAAAGCGTTTTGAAGTACCTTGATGAATTTACTGATGATTTTGGTTCTCCGAGCTGCTTCGTGTCCTCGGCGTTTGAAGGCTATTGTAAGCAATTAGGAATCAAGCATACATTAAACTCCAGTCAAAGAGTACAAGCTAATGGACAAGTTGAATCGAAACTTATTCCAATGTCCTAATGGAATCTCACAAGAATTGGGATAAAATATTACCAGAAGTACAACGGTGTATTAAACTGGTCTCCGAGTAAGTCGACTGGAAAACCTCCTTTTGAACTCTTGTATGGATACACTCTTGTATGGATGGCCAGTAAAGCCTGGATATTTTCCTCAAGATCTACTACCAACATCAAATGACTACGTAAATCCAACAAAATTGCAAAGAGATGCCCAGGAAAGTATTATCATTGCACAAGAAAAGATGAAAAGGAATTATGACAAACATCGATGTGATGCATTTAAGTACAATATAGGTGACGTTGTGGTCGTAGACGATTACCCGAACAAACTACCTTATCTAACACTAAAACCCAAGTTAAGTACAGAGGTTCTTTAACAGTCATCAAAATATTACCATCCGACACTTATCAAGTTACTGATTTACGCTCAGTTGGACAATGAAGAATGCAACATAATTATACGACTACCGCCCACGCTTCGCAAATGAAAGTGTTTCATCTGGTCAACGACGAAGATCTGTCTGATGATGGGGACAATATTACTGGAAAAAAGAAAACTTCATTGCTTGTGAACCCATAAACGACAACAACTGTACAAATCAATGCAACGACGATACAAATAAAAATTTAAGCCAAGATAACAGTAGATATGTAAAAGTGTGCTGCTTCACTTGAGGGATTATAAGTTGTTTTGAAGGTCGAAGATGGTCGAGTGTGAACGTGATCATTAATTATATTCTTATTACATATTTAGTATTCCATGTTTTGGCAACAGCAGTTCTTGTGTGTACGATATAGAATTTGAGTTTTCAGAATAACGGTGTGCGTCAATTTTAATAAAAGTAAATGAACCGCGTTTGTTTTGTTTTTATTTTAAAAGTTGTTTCTTACACTACTGTGAATACAATCAATCCAAAAGCAAGTATGATTTTTCACCTATTCAAGATCTTCTCCTGAATGGAGAAAAATGGTTCTGCAAAGTTTAAACAAATTTTTACGGTCAAGAACCATGAAATTAAACTCTGAAAGACTGATACACTAATTATTATTCTGGTTTTCTAAGTGACACAACATTAAATTCTTTTGTACTGAGTCTCAAACAGCTATTGTCTCCTTTTCTGAATTTTATTGTCAATCCAATTGATTCAGTAATACTTTTTTTTGTTTATATATGTGGTGATTAGGTTAAATATATTAAATAAATTAATTCAATAAAAATTAACTATCAACACAGTTTAATAATAATAAAACATAAAAGAAATTATATTAAGTTACAAGTAGAAAGACGAATAGGATTAGCGACAGCAGCATTTCAAAAATGGTGTAAGTTCATCAGTCAGCAAGATGGAATGAATGTTAGCCAATTGACCTGTTGCCATTTCTTGAAACTAAGGTTTTAACTCAGAGATGTTGCCATCTTATAGAAAAGTCATTTCCTTGAGGGGAAAGTTTTGTACTGCCACCTGGCGAGCAGAGTTCATCGCCATCTGGTGAGAAGGTGGTTCACCACAGTACTCCCCCCCAAGTGGTAAAGGCACTGATGTCAGAGGTAACGAGGGTTAAAGCGAACATGCCTTCCAGAGCGTGTGATGGTCTGGGGTTGGATCACAGGGTCCTTGTCTTCTGGAGTAGGATCCAGAGAATTACTGATGTTTACACTAGGGGTTGCTTTTTGTCCTGTCAACACCTCGTCTGATGCTGTCGAGAAACATGGCTTAAGGCGATCAATGCCAATTGTGCATCTTTTGCCTTGTATGAGCACAGTGAAGTGTTTTGGGGAGCGCTCAAGTACTTGGTAGGGTCCATCATATGGAGGTTGGAGAGACCTTTTAATTCCACCATGACGCACTAGAACCTGACTGCAATCAGATAATGAACGGTGCACAAATGCTCCTGGTTCACAGTGGGCAGAACCTGGAGTCGGAGTCAGAGTTTGCATAGCTTTTTTTAGCTGCTGTACAAAATCTTCTGGCAAGTCTTTTTTGGTAGTTGTTGATGGAGCGATAAAGTCTGCTGGAAGCCTTATGGTTGTACCATAGACTAATTCTGAAGATGTACACTTCAAGTCCTCTTTAAAAGCGGAGCGGAGACCCAAGAGTACTATCGGTAGGGTTTCAGTCCATCTCTTGTTGCTGTGGCACATCAAGGCTTGTTTTAGGGAGCGGTGGAAGCGCTCGACCATTCCATTGCTGGCTGGGTGGTACGGAGATGTGCGAATTTGTTGAGTGCCCAATATTTGAGCTAATGACGTGAAAAGCGATGACTGAAATTGTCTTCCTTGGTCTGTGGTGATTCTTGAAGGCACACCAAATCGAGAAATCCAAAGCTCGAGCTACAGTTTCAGCTGTAATATCCGCCAGTGGTACTGCTTCTGCCCATCTGGTGTATCTGTCGATGCACGTAAACAAGTAGCTGTTACCATTGGAGGGTGGCAGGGGTCCGACCAGGTCAAGGTGTATATGGTCGAACCTTGCTGTAGGTGGTATGAATGGCTGGATAGGACTACGAGTGTGTCGGGTGACTTTGGATCTCTGGCAGTCTAGGCAGCTTCTGGTCCATTCGACTATATCTTTGGCGATAGCAGGCCAAACGTATCTGTCCATGACAAGTTTTTTGGTGGCTCTTACACCAGGATGGGATAGGTTATGGAAAGCAAAGAAAATAGGTTTCCTAAACTGAACAGGGACATATGGTCTAACTTTTTGCTTTCTAGAGTCACAAATTATGTGCAGTCCATTCGTCAGATGTAATGACTGGAAGTTTAGCGAGCACTTTTTATCACTCAGAAGAGCTTGAAGTTCAGTGTCACTTTTTTGAGCTATAGCCAGTTCATCAAAGTTTACAGGTGGCTCACTACCAATTTGCTGAATTCTGGATAACGTGTCAGCAACTACATTGTTCTCACCAGAGACATGCCTGATGTCGGTACTGAATTGAGATATGAAGTCCAGATGCCTGAGTTGGCGCGGGGAACATGTGTCAGAATTTTTGGTAAAAGCATATGTTAAAGGACGATGATCAGTGTAAATAATGAAGCATTGCCCTTCAAGAAGATGTCTAAAATGTTTTACGCCCGCGTATATTGCAAGGAGCTCTCTATCATAAGTACTATAATTAGTTTCGGTTTTTGTTAACTTACGAGAAAAGAAAGCAAGAGGTTTAGGACCTTTAGGAAAATGCGAATGGACAACAGCACCGATAGAAAAAGTGGAAGCATCAACCATTAGAGAAATTTTGTTATCGGGTGTATGATGCGTTAAAGTTGTTGCGTTAATCAACTCTTTTTTGCATTTTTCGAAGGCTAGTAAAGAATTCTCATCCCAGGGAACGGGACGTTTGTCGTTTTTTTTCGAATCCCTTAGAAACTCATTTAAGAGGGCCTGTGTTTCAGCAGTTTTTGGTATAAACCGCCTATAGAAGTTAATCATTGCTAAAAAGCGTCTTAGTTGAGAGATTGTTTCGGGTTTTGGAAATTTGGAGATTACCTCGACTTTGTCAGGAAGTGGCTTAACGCCTTCAGTAGTTATCAAACAGCCTAAGAACTTTACGGAGGATTTACCCAATATACATTTATCAGGGTTTAGCTTAAGGCCAAAGTCCCGCAAGCGTGAAAATATTTTGTGTAAATGTTCTACGTGTTCTTCTTCTGAAGTAGAAGAAATTAATATGTCATCAAAATAAGGGATGCAAAAGTCAAACGGAGCTAATACTTGATGTATGAATCTTTGAAACGTCTGACCTGCGTTCCGGAGTCCGAACGGCATTGCTGTATATTCAAAGAGGCCAAAAGGTGTCGTTACAGCTGTTTTGGGTATATCTGGGGGATAGATTGCAATTTGGTGGTAAGCTCGGGCAAGGTCTAGGGTTGAGAATACCTTTTTTCCAAAAAGATTTTGGGTGCAGTCCTGGATGTGAGGGACAGGGTAGCGATCAGGAACAGTGATCGAATTTAGACGACGGTAATCGCCGCACGGTCGATAATCACCGTTTGATTTCCTTACAACATGAAGAGGACTAGCCCAAGGACTTTTCGACGGCCGAAGAATACCTTGAGAAATCAGGTATTCAAACTCTTTCCGGACAGCGTTTAAAATGTTAGGTGCCAGACGACGAGGTTTCGAGAAAACTGGCGGGCCTTTGGTCTCAATGTGATGATATGTTTTGTTTGGGAGGTCAACATTATTGTTTTGCGATGGGTTAATTAACTCTGGATACTGGCGCAAGATATCGTCGAATTTTGAATCGCCCAAAAGAATTGAAATATTGGTGAAAAGTGGAGAATCCGAAGGCAAATGTCCACGAGAAGACAATTTTGTTTCGGCATCAATCAAACAATTATTTTTAACATCAACCAATAGATTAAATTTTTTTAGAAAATCAGCACCTATAATAGGCTGATTGACGTCAGCAATGATGAACTGCCATGTAAAATTGCGGCGCAAATTTAAGTCTAATTTTAACAATTTAGTGCCATACGTTTTTATGACTGTGCCGTTGGCGGCATACAATGTCAAAGTTTCGCGAGTAGTGGGAAGGGTTGTTTTGCTTTTTGGCAAAACGCTGACGTCTGCACCAGTATCGATGAGAAATTTAAATTTAGAAGAAGGATCGGCCAAGAGAATTCGATTTATGAGGCGGTCGCCTGTGTGGCCATCACACGATCGCCTAACTAATTTGTTGAAAAATTACATGGCTGAGTACACTTTTTGGCATTTTTGCCGAAGTTAGTGTGATAAAAGCATTTGCCATTAGCAGGATCTTTAAATTTTTTAAAACGGGTTCTAGAGCTGCTCCGTGTTCGAAAATGGTTTGGAGCTGGGCTACGCGATCTTTTTACAAAAGCAGTTAACTCATTAACTTGCTGTGTCAATTGAGCAACTTGTTGTTCTAATCGAGAGGTGTGGGAATTAGAAGTAGCGGCGACAGAATTAACTCCCTGATGAATAGAGAGATCATTAATCTTGTCTGCCACAGTGGCTAACTGATCTAAATCTTCGCTGAGAGCGGCCAAAATTGTTTGTGTCCCATTAGGTAGCCGACCAAGCCACAATGATTTTAAAAGAGTATCGCCTACGTTGTCACCTGCGAGTGAACGCATTCTCGTTAAAAGCTGGGATGGTCGTTGGTCCCCTAACTCTAAACCTTGGAGTAAAGTTCTTATTTTAGATGCTTCGCTTTCAGAGTGTAACTCTACTAAACTTTTTTTAAGTGCTTCATATTTATCATTCTCAGGGGGCTTTAACACTAAATCACTAACGGAATTTAAAATGTCCGATTCAACAGCAGAAAGCACATGGTTAAATTTGGTTATATCAGCTGTTATTTTAGCCAAATCGAATTGCGCCTCCAAACGGACGAACCATAGCGCTGGATTATTTTTCCAAAAGGGTGGCGCCTTGACGGCAACATGAGCGACTGACTGATTTTCAAGTTCAGTCATAGCGTATTAAGAATCTAATCACTTATTAAAAAAATAGAATGACAATTTAAAATGAAATTGAAGTTAAATGAATACAATGATTTACAATCACTCAATTAAGGAATTACGTTTGTAAAATGCATAAATGCGCATGCGCAAAGAAAAATTCAAAATTAAATTCAGAATACATTAATACGGAAAAGAAATTTTGAAATATGACACATCGTAAGATCAATAAATAAAGCTAAAAAAATAACATACCATGTTACCCCGTTGCAACTCAGGTTGAACTTTGACAAGAAAAAGAAAAGTTAATCTCTTATTTTAGTTAAGCATTTTAAGTTTTAAAATATTTAAGCTTACGGCATAAGATGATTGCCGATGTTGTAAGATTTAGAAGTTTGCATTATTTTAAGGTCACCAATCTGTGGTGATTAGGTTAAATATATTAAATAAATTAATTCAATAAAAATTAACTATCAACACAGTTTAATAATAATAAAACATAAAAGAAATTATATTAAGTTACAAGTAGAAAGACGAATAGGATTAGCGACAGCAGCATTTCAAAAAATGGTGTAAGTTCATCAGTCAGCAAGATGGAATGAATGTTAGCCAATTGACCTGTTGCCATTTCTTGAAACTAAGGTTTTAACTCAGAGATGTTGCCATCTTATAGAAAAGTCATTTCCTTGAGGGGAAAGTTTTGTACTGCCACCTGGCGAGCAGAGTTCATCGCCATCTGGTGAGAAGGTGGTTCACCACATATACATACTAAATTATTAATATCAGAGGCTATTTAAACTAAGTTTTAGTTTTCTCTCACCAAAGTTAAGCCACATGATAGCTAGAAATTTAATTTAAATCAAATGTTTTTTATTAAGAAATTATTAGGTTTTTAACAAAGATTTGCAGATTTTGAAATTTTTCGTAAATCCAATGCTGTGTAATTAAAATTTAATCAGCAAAAGAACATTGAAACCTGATATTATTACAGCAGGCTTGAAATAACATTTTAGAATTCTATTGAAATTTTCAGAATATTTCAATACGAATATCAATGCAGTTTTTTAAGCTGTAACGTATCTAATAATTATTAAATCTGGATTTTTCTCTAAAAAAAAATAATAACTACAACTCTAAGGCAATAAAAATCCTACCAGTCTAGTTTTAATGCATTCCATACCTGCCAACATTAGAGAAATAAAATAACGGAGATTTTACTAAACGATCCAATTATGGGTTTACGACTACTGATATTCAACTCCTGGATCAAGTAGTGGGTGAAATTTGTATGGAATTAACCCGCATTTGAATTACTTGGAGAGTTAAACTACGAAAATCTCCCATGGTAAGCCTGACGGGGCAAGAGGACTCTAACCCAGGATCCGTCTACCACTGAAGATATTTTACGTCAGCACTCTGATCGGTGCAAGCCGCATGTGGGATTCGAACCTGGGTACACCTCATTGGAAGACCCGAAGCCATCACTACTCGATTTAAACTACTAACACTCAACATACTGTAGAATTGGCAATAGCACCGTCTGTTGAGGAAAGTACCTTTGCCATCAATGGATATTTGTTTTTTTTTTAAATTTGAGAAGGAGACTTAGCAGGTATCTTCAAAACTACGTTTGAAAAAATTTTCTGCAGCTGAAATATAAATTATCTTAATATTTCATGGGTGGGGACTTTAATTAGGTGATTTGTTTCTACTTTCAGCTGTTTATACATTTCTATACCAATTTTAAACCATTCTATTAAAAAATGAACAAAATGTGTACAATTGTTCTTTGCCACATATTCTACTCAAGAAGACACCATACCTGGGGAGAAATTTTTCGTTGCAAATTCTCTTTTTTCTTCATTAGTAAGTTAAAACAAACTTAGAGTAAGCCATGAAGATTCAAATACTGAAAAGAAAATTTTAAAATATCCAAATGATAATTAATATGTAACGGAGAAGGTCATTTTTTCAGCAATTGTTACTTCATGACAAACTTTGGTTTGCCTGGATTTACAGTCAAATTATTAGACAGATTCTATGTAAAATTTAATTATCAGGTTTACTGTACATCGTTTTGATACGGTCTGCACTTATTTACGTTTATTGTATCAATCGGTTCAATTAGACGCTAAAGCAACGGGCCAATTAAAATTTTTTGGCAGGCCTCACATAAAGTATTAATAATTTACAAAACTTTATTTATAATAAAGATTTTATATACAAATTGTAATGCAAAATAAAAACAAACAAGAAAATATCAATAAAACGAATTTATTTGAAATTTGGCAGTTTTTTCGATACAAGCTGATCAATATCAGCCAGAATTGATGAGGTAGCTACACGTAAGCAGATTTCTAATCGTGCATCACTCAGTCTTGATCGGTGGTCATTTTTGATAATTTTATGGTTGAAAATAATTGTTCGCAAACATACGTTCTTCCGAACAGAGACATTTGCTTTGCATTTTTCGTCAAAAGCGGAAATTTATTAAGGCTCACATAAGATTTATAAAAAATTTCGATGTTTACTGAGAAAAATAATTTTTTTTAAATTGGTATTATTCTGCATGTCAATCACTTCCATTTGAAAGTCTTCGGGAACTGTATCCACATCGATATTAAATGGCGAGGAAAACATTTTCATGGAAACCGCTGTCTTCTCAGCTTTGAACATTTGGAATTGTAATTGAAATTCGTTGATTAAAATGTCTATATATTGTGCGTATTTTTGAGAAGTAGTAGCGTTTTCATTTTCTAAACGTGGAAAGTGAGACATTATTCTGCAAAAGATGCTGTTTCCACAATTTTAATTTGGGCTCAAAGCCCTGAATTTTATCATACAAATCGTGAATAAACTGTCCTTTGCCTTGAAGTTCCACGTTAAGATCATTGAGATGCTGAGTCATGTCGATAAGAAACCCAAAATATCACATCCATTCTTTATTACCAAAATGAGTAAAGGCATATCCCTTCATATCCGCGAACAATTGTATTTCGCTCTTTAAGTTGTATACTCTTTTTAGCATTGCACCTCTACTAAGCCAATATAATTCGGTATTAAGAACCTCGTCGCCATATTCAGTTTCTAAATCCTTCAGGAATTCTTTAAATTCACAGTGATTTAACGCGCGCGACTTTATAAAATTGATTAGTTTAACTATTGGTACTGTGACAGGGCTCGAAAAAACTCTGAAATTTTAACCGTCCCCGAGGACGGCTGGTCCAACAATGTACCTAAACTAAGCCGTCACTTCTAAATAAATAAAAATATAATTTTCTCTTATTTATTACAAACATTTATCATATAAATTACACAATGAATTAGTAGTTATTAGGATAACATTATACAGTTATAAAAGAAATACTAGGTTACTAATAGGTAACCTAGTATATATTTTATGAAATAATTTATTTCTTATATGAAATAATTTAAATGACGAAGGTCAAGTTATCTGGAATGTCAATTTATCCGAGGGTACTGCGTTTTTTAAATGAATCAAATATGACGTTTGCCAGTTCCACAATCAATCTAATGATTTACAGAGGTTTGTGCTCAGAAATCTGAAAGGGGTTTTCAATTTAGGTAGATGTTCATAATTGCGTTTAACGCTTCTTGTTAAGACCAGTACGTAATGTGTTTTTTTTTTTTGTAAGTTCATTACTGAAAAGCTCCTTTCAACCGCTGCAGTACTCCCAGACAGAGAAAACATCAATACCACCAAGCGCAGTATGTTGCTGTATTTCTAGATTAGAAGGTCATTATAGAGGTGAGGCGATAGACTCTTGTAAGATAACAAAAATTGAAAATGTATCACGAACGTTTTACATGTATCACGAAATGTTTGTTGTCCGCGGTGAATTTTTGAGCGCCGAGGACGGGGGGCGGTTTTTCGAGCCCTGTACAGTGACATTTGGCAAACTCAATCTTTTCGCACACAAATTTTCCTGGTGAAAACAGCAGTCTGACATTCTTTTATCATCTCTCCATCCGCAAAGGATTTCATTTTTTTTTTTTGCCAGTATTTGACTGACAACAAAACTAAAACTAGCCTTTACTGCCGTATTTGAATTTTATCAAATAGTCTGTTGGTTTCCGAAGTTTTTCTCCATTTGATTAAACTTATCTATCCGGAGTTGTCCTGTTAAGTTTTTATATTGTTGTTCATGTTTTGTATCGTAATGCCTTTTTATGTTATATTCTTTTAATGTCGACACAGTCTCTGAGCATATTAAGCATACAGCTTTATCTTTGACGAAAGTGAAAAAATAATCAAATTTCCACTTTTCTTGAAAATGCCTGTGCTCATCCGCAACCTTACGTTTTTTTTTTTTTTTTTTTTTTTTTTTTTTATTTGCTTTTCCGACATGCTATTATGGATTGCACTAATATTGCACTTACGCCTTACAAGAAACACAAGAATTGCTAAAATTGCTAGTTAACAGCTTACCAGTCTGACTGATTGTGTGACAGAAACAAACACAAACAAGCACAGACGCAACGCCGATCAACAACAAGTCGCCGACAAGTGAGTAACTCGTCCCAAAAAATTGTTTCGGTTTAGTATGTACTACCATTTTATTATAATTAATTTTATAACAATACGAAAGGAGAAAGTCGATAAAATAAATTCAATTTTAGAAATGCTTGGCGGGCCGCAAGCAGCCTGCGTGTTGCTCACCCCCGATATAGAGTATTTTATACCAAGCATTATATTATTATAATTAGACCAAATTATTAGATACACTTAGTGTTTTAATAATGACATGTTTTGCATGAGTTTGTATGCAATACTTTTTATATTTTAACATACATGTAATGGGTTTTTATTCAGGAGATTTTTTATTTACTTCCTATTTGTATTTTTTAACGTATTACATTACAATGTTAACCAATTGATACACAAATATAAACAAGTGCAAACTGTTTTCAGCAGAGTAAAAACACTAAAGTTGTATAAAGGTATCACATAGAATCTTATATTGCATCTATTAATATGGCCACAGACTGTACTTTAAATTAGTAACGAAGAGAATTTGCGACAAAAATTAACTCACCAGTACGGCGTCTACTTGTGCAGTGAACAGCTTGTTTGTTTCATTTTTGAACTCAAAATTGCTGACAACAATTTACTTGCAGAACCAATCTATTCAAATGTGGACACAGGTGTCTAACAGAATACAAGAACAAAGTCATGTACGCACATTATTCCTAATAATTGTCTAATTATTCATGTTATGTAAATTGTACATATAGTTATAATAAATATATAATTGTTATGAGTATTGTATTTAAGAATTCAAAAATGTGCTAATTAAGTATTTTGTAAAATCGGACCACCTTCACCCCCTACATACCTAAAATTAAAGAGCAGCAGAGTTAATTATTGAATATTGGTAGGAAAATAATTTAAGTTATGTTTCCAAGCAAGCATGGCAGTTCCCAATTTAAAATTTATTTTAATGTTGATATGTTAACCCCTTACCTCTTGCTCCCGTGAAATTTCCGGGATGAAGTGTTCAGTAATTACGCGCCAATAAGAATAAAACTAATCCATTTCTTTTGCCCGGAAAACATTTTATTTCTCATTTTACACACCAGATGGCAGTACTAGGATATTTTTTAAGGTAATTGTAGATAGTTTATTTTTAACTTGATATCAGCACTAATTAAATACGTGCATTTAGAAAAAAAGACCGTTTTCTTGAAAAGTAACCGATCATTAAGGGGTTAATATACCAGGTGCCATATGTTCATCTTCCCTTATTAATTTGCACTATAAATTTAATTTACTAGTTAGTTGCACTATAAATTTTATGATAATGCAAAATGTGAGTAAGCACATTAAAAAATAAAAATGCATAATTAAAATTACATGGTTGCCACTCTTCAGTCCTGGGGACTGAAATCAGACTTGAGAAAAAATCAGTCGACTAAATTTCATTAACTAATATATCTTTCCCATTTGTTTTTATTTATTTTTTAAACTATATTTTTAATTAATTAAAAAATGAAGAAAATTTTTTGGGGTTAATTAATAAATTCCTAGTTGATTATAATATTTGAGCCATTATCAGAGAAAGGTACATTTTAGAGTCAGTGAGCTATAAATTTCGAAAAATTCTTTTAAGAATTGCTAGAACTTGTTAATTGGTAAAAAAATTAATCTTGAAATTTTTTTAGAGTGGCACCCATAAAATTAGAAACTGAATTCTAAACATTAATATTTTTTTATGTATGGAAAAAAATACAACTTCATAACGAGAAAATTTTTGTATGAGGAGTTGCATTGGCCAAAAATAGCAAATATTTTGTTCAAAATAATGAAATGACATATTCATTACTTTTTTTGATCAAATTATAAAAATAGAATAAATCTATGCATAACAAAAGGCATATTACAATCAAAATTCTAATATTTAATTTTATAAATTGAATCTATTATACTAAATATTATATTTATTTTCTAGCAACTTAATTAGATGTGAAAAGAATTTTTTTTATTCAAAGATAAAAATTTTTGGTAATCAGATAAATTATTCCTCTAAGTTGCCTTTTAAACAACATTTAAATTAGATTTTTTTTTTAAATTAACATGACAAACAAAATTTATGAAAAATTTTATCTAATACATTTTCTAAAAATTTTGAACACATATTAAATAAAAATAATATAGTGAATGCCAACCATTAAAATATTTATAATTCCTCTAACCACAGGTATTTGCCTTTTATAGTTTTGGAGGTTTATCAGAAAAATCATTAAAATACAATGTTATTTTGAAAACATAATGAAAATGTTATCGAATAGTGTAACTAACTCATTAAGAGTAAAACTGTACAAACTTTCAAGCTTCGACTGCACTGTTATAATATCAACTTCTAAGATTCAGTTTTAAAAAAAATAAACTGCTTCAGTTTGGATTAGTACACAAGTGAGTAAGAGTTTGTAGATTAACCTGGTACCTCTACCTGATCCAAATTAAACTAATATTTAGGATCCATTGGAATCATTTCATTCTGAATAAAATATCAGGGATCTGTCTAGGTTTTTTTAAAAGGTACCTATTTTGGGAAAATTATATTAAAAAATCAACACAAAAATATGGTAAAGTAAGATTATATTTTCGAAAATTGTCACTACAAATAAAAATAATTTTGGACATGTAAATTTCTATATATCCCCCCCCCCCATATATTCAAAAACAATTTTGCTATTGTAAAATTTTGGGCTAAAAATGGTATCCAAATTTCAAAATACATAAAAATCATTGTCCATAGTTAAATTTCAACTTGATTTTAATAAAAACACACATTTAACAGTACTAAAAGTTATTTTAATTATGAGAACATTTTCAACTGAGTCATGCAGAAAAAAGTTTCACAGAGAAAAAAAATGGTTCATAAAAAAATAAAGCTCAATTAGAATAAATTGACAATAGTGTTTAAGACAATGTTCAAATTTCAACTTCCTGTAAAGTTTAGAGGGAGAGCCTCGTCGTTTAATTTACAAAAAAACAAAAACCAAAAAAAAAAAAACTTGCTTCGATATGGCCGGTTAGGCTTACCAAGTTGCATTATCTGACCAAAAACGTGCTATCTTTTCGTAAAATACAGCTTGACAAAAAAGCTCCTCTTTTCCATAGATTGCAATGAGAACTTTCTTTTTCATTTGTGAAACTATCGCTTTTCTTAAAGTTGAATTCGTGAAGTTACCGCTAAACGGTAGTAAATTTACACTCGACAGATCCCCGAGTATATAATCGCTTTTGGAGCTGTCATCTGGCTATTAATTGAGGACAAAAATTCAAGTTTTAGGGAATCTTTGTTAAAAATTGATACCAACTCTACTTATTAAGTACTTACATATACTAACATATGCAATACTAGGTACAGTCCGCAAAAAAAAAAAAAAAAAAAAACGAATCACCCTGAATAACTTTCGTTCTAATGATCGGATTTTCACGAACTAAGTGTCAATCTTAATGGTTCCTGGGGGTTACCTCAAATATGCTAATTAATTAGTGCTAACTATTAATTAAGTTACGAAATCAGACACAAAAAAAACGGACTTTCTCTGAATAAATATAAATATATTTTTTTTACATATTTGGATTCTTAACCTTCAAAATATAGGGGGTAGCTGCAATCTGGGAAATAGGGTCCCCATAGTTTGGTCAGGAGAGCGATCCAAAGTTCGTACCCCTTAATGTCAATTTCACTTTTTACGTTTTTAGTCATATTTTTAAAACTAATAAAGCAATTCAAAGAAAATTGCACCCACTCATTTACCCAAAGATAATTTAATGAAAAAAATAATTTTTAATAATTATTAATTTTTTTTATTATTTAATTAAATTGAGGATGAAAAAATTTGAATTATAAGGTGTGAATTTTTTTAGACCATATTAATCTACATATTTTTCAATTAAAAAATCTGAAGTTTCAACAGGTTTTATTTATTAGAAGCTGAGAAAAATTAAAATTAATTATTTTTAAAAAAACAATTTGGCGACAATAAAGAAATAATTAAATGGGGCGATTAATATTAAAATGTGATAAACTTGCGAGGAACTTGACTTCGCGCGCGTAGCGTAAAATTTCATTCATATTTTTTTTCGCTAATAATCGTTTGCTAATCTTTTTATTTTTATTTCTTTCAAACAAATTTATTTGCAATTCAGTAAAGAAATTTGAATAAAACATTTTCAATAAAAAACACTTTATTCAACGAATGTCTCGTTTTATAAAAGCGTGCTTCTGATAGAAAATGATTATACACCAGATTGTGCTTATTTAATGTGATTATTTTTTATTTTGTTTTTCAATAACTGATACAATTTCAATAATATACATACGTATGCATAGATTTGGAATAATATATTTATAAATTTCTTGAATATATATTTTATAATTATTAATACGAATGCGTAGTGAACATTTTTAAGCATCTTAAAACTTCTTTACATCTTATATATCACCTTAATCTTAAAATAAATTTGTAAATTACCTGTCTGCGCATGTTTCGAAAAATTATTTTTCTAACTTTTTAATTAAATTTTAACCTTTCTCAAAATCTTATTTTTTATGCTACCTTTCCATTAATATACTAATCAATTGTTTTAGTACTTTAATTTATGTTTTCCTTTAAAATAAAATTACTTTATAAGTTATTGTTCAGCTTTTATTGAAAGAAAACTTAGAATTATTGCCAGCTAGCTGAGAATTAAATCTTGTTAAGAAATTAAAAATATTCTACTGATCAATATCATTCGATGCAGAACACCTGACTATTTACTAATCATACTATTGTTTTCGAAAAAATGAAGATAAACTATTAATTTTCCTTTTTTTATTGTTTATTATTTATTTGAGTAATGAAAAGTAAATGCGTACGTGAGCACAGTAAAAACATACAACAGATTGTTTTGGTTTTTTAAATAAACAAAAAACTATGGACATAAAATTTTATTTTGACGTTCAAAGTTATTCTTGCCCACTAACTTAAAGAAAGTTGCCCTTTTCTTTTAAAAGGTTGAAAATATCTGCTTAAAAAGTTGTTTATATTATTTCTCAACTTTTGCAAAGTTTAAAAAAATATTGCTATATCAGGAAAATGTTTGATACGCCTTGTTTCGTTAAACAACTACTAAAATAAAATTTTTTAAAAAGATTCGAAAAACGTGCTATTTTTAGAATTATCATCTCAAAAATTGTTCTTTTTCTAACATTAGGATTTTCTCTACTTAAATAACCTATAATAATAGTTTTAATACACGTTTTGAAGAAATAATGAATGCAAACTTTGATCTAATATTTCGTAATAAGTAAACAAGAATATTAATAATTCATTGATAATTGTTTCATTGCACCGAAGTAGTTAATTCTTTTCGAAACAATCGGCCTTGCAACTATTTAACTTTGATTCTTTGAAATAGGAGTCATTTCATGCATGTCATTCGACTTTAAAATTTCAAATATAAAATGCAAAAATTACAAGAATGCGTAAGCTGGCTTTAATTAATAATAAAAAAACTGACAAAATCGTCGGCAAAAGAAGTTATCTCATGAAAAGAATGTCAGAGTTAAAAACTGTAACAAGTGTTACTCTTGTTTAATTTGGGGTATTATAAACCTAAATTTTCTTTTCTTTTAATTTTTTTAATAAACTAACGAAATGAGTATCCATTCGTTTTACTAGAAACCAAGTTTACTTAGTATCATTCGGAAATCATATGAAGTGCAAATTCTTGAGCTCAGGTGTAGGATATTTCATGCATGATCAGTAGTTTCATAAGTGAACTCTTATATTAGAAGGCAGCTAACTTCTTTAAAAATTCTAATTCGGAAAAATACTTTTTATTTTACAATAGTTATAAAGCATGTTTATTTTTTAAATGGTTATTTATATAACTTCCACATTGGCCATTAGTTTTCCGTTGATGAAGCAAAAACGAAGACCCTAGTAAGCAGCCAAAAACTAAATCATTATAAATTATTATCTTTTAATTTTTTTTTTTTTTTTTTTTTTGAATGCTCTAACCTTGCTATTTAAACTCTATGATCCGCTGTAATATGTTTTTGTTTGAGTCAATATTGGCATTTTTTATATTTTTTACAATTTACATACATCAACATACTTCAAGAAATTAAAATTTTTAAAAATTTGAACTCATTTTTTCAAAGAGCGAATCTCTAACAATACTTCGGCGAATCATAAAAAAATAATTTAGCACAATTTCTGAGTTAGTTTATCCTCTAATGATAAGTTAGTTTATCCTCTAAAATTCGATGATAAAACTTATTAGTTTTTGAAAAAGAGACTGTTACAAAGCAACTGAAATAAAAGAACTGATAGGAAAGAATACATAAAAGTTTGCTATACTACACTAAATAAATTATTTATATTAAATAATCAAAATATAAATTTACAAAATATTTCGTTGTTTTATATAATTTTTACATTTAAAAATGAGAAACTTTATGGCATTCCGCTAATTTATGCTTTATAATATTTGCAATGTTCAAAATGCTTAAAAGTTATCCACTTAAATTCTATAGGAAGGAATTCATACATTTTGATTCCATTTATAGTTTTCTATTAATTAAGCCACAGATTATTTAACCAAAGAATGTCACTGACTTATTGATCAAAAAGCTAAATTATTAATTAAACTCAGTAAAACTTAAAAGAGTTATCTACCACATATGCATTAAGTTTCAGATATATATATATATTTTATATATATATTTAGCAAAATAAAAAATACAAAAAACACGAAGAAAATTAAGAAAAACAATAGGTTTTATTTATTGCGCATTAGCTGCAAGTAAATAAAACTCATAAAATAAGTTCAAAAAGTAGAGAAATGAAGGAAAAAAATTACAGAACGATGAAAGAAGGGGGAAAGAAATAAAAATAAAAATAGCAAAAAACGGAAGAAAGAAAAATCTGAAAAAAAGGACAAAAATTTAAAAAAAATCCGGAAAATAAAAGATATAATCTTTTCATCAGCCCACACGATTATATCCGCAAAAAAGAGTGATTTCTAATATTGTAATATTGTTTCCGGATTTTTTTAAAAAATAAATTTTTTGTCCTTTTCTCTCCCAGTTTTTTGTTTTCTTATTATATTAATTCCCCCCCCCTTTTTTTTTTTCATTATTCTGTAATTTTCCCCTTGTTTATATATATATATATATATATATATATATATCTTTATATATAAGAAGAGAGTGGAATGATAACACATAACCAATCACAGAAGACTTCTGGTTAGTAACGCACGAAACAGCTAATCAAAATTGAGAACGCATGTGTGTGAAAAAGTAATAATTTTTAATAATGCTGTAAAAAAATACAAACTGACCTCAAATAAAAGTCAGAGGATTTCGAATCAAATAATTAAGAAAATTCTACGATTACGTTTATAAAAAGGAAGATTTATTAACTCAACAACAAAATTATAACATCACCATTCAAAAAAAAAAAAAAAAAAATCTCACATTTATTACGTAAAGCTATAAGAAGACCAAACGATTATTTATGCAAGCGATTATATATGATTATTATGAACTGAACTTTATGCAAACGATTGTTTATGACGTCATTAGATATACGTGTCATTAACGCAATATTATTCAGTGTTTATAATAATTTTGAGTGGCAATGTAAAAAGATAGTTGTTCTAAAGTTTTATAATAGAATGTTTGTTTTGATAGAACGCAGTTATTTATTTTAGAATTCCAATATATTTTAATAGCTTTGATAAATCGGGTAGAGTAATTGGAAGCACGAATCAACACTCTTTAAAGAAATTACTTACATTCCAAATTAACAAAATATATTGAACAGAGTTTATTTTAAAAAACTTATATCTTTAAAAAAAAATGGATCGCTGTGAATATCTTGGGCGATATCAACAGCGACATTGAGCTGAACATAATTTAGCAGCATAAAATCACCTGGAAAATAATCGTAGTGCTATCAATACGCGACGGCGGAATATAAGTTTATAATGCTGATAATAAGCACCTCTGAAATTTTACAATCCTATCATATTCTCTCTATGTGATGTTGGTGCAGAAAAACTGCCAGCTAATCTCAGGGAAAACGACTTTAATTTTGTTCGCGAAGCAAAAAAAATGTCATTGCGTAGCAATTACTGGGGGTTGGCGAGCAGGTGGCGGAGCCCTCTAGAATATATATATATATATATATATTTCAATTTTATCGAAAAGAAATACCGTGAATTTTATAAAACCTTCCGATTGCGCATCAGAACCATGCCCCAAATTTCTTGCTGGATCTTTTTTCTTTTCCTTGCCTGAAAGACTTGAACTGAGGTGTAAAAGCAATTAGCCCTACATAAATCATAATAACTTAAGTAAATTTGGTTTTAGTACAGAATTTTTATACAAATAACATCTTTAAAAAATTAAAAAATGTCTAGATAATAAGTTCAACGTTTAAATTTTGAAATATTGGAAAATCAAAAATAATTTCATTTTCATTTCTTCATTTTAAATTCAAATTTTATTTTCAAAGTATTAAAATGAATACTATTTTCTATGCCCAGAAAGCAGATCCAAAAATTCTCTTCTTGGTTGCTTATAGCAACAGAGACACACAATATTATGACGTCTCGTCATTCATTCAGTTTCTTTATGGTTGTTTTAAATTGTTTCCCTTTATATGGCGAGGTAATTTGGCATTTTTTTTTAAACTTTCGCCATATATATAAATCTTTATTGCGACCCAATTTACAACCCAATTTTTTCTAAATTTTGTCTACCCCCTCCCCCTATTTCAAGGGTCAGGATTCTAAATATGTAAAAAAATATATATATATGTTTATTCAGAGAAAGTCCGTTTCTGTCTGATTTCGTAACTTAATTAATAGTTAGCACTAATTAGTTAGCATATTTGAGATCACCCCCAGGAACCATTAAAATTGACAAGTTCGTGAAAATCCGATCATTAGAACGAAAGTTATTCAGGGTGATTCTTTTTGCGGACTGTACATATATCAGATACATAGATGCAAACAAATTTCTATTATAATATATATTTGTATCGGTCATAAATAAGCCAGTACCACCTGCAAATGAATAAACATGGGTAAATAGTATTCGCAAAGCTTTTACCAATTAAAATGTAAACCTGACGCGAGATTAAAAATAAAATAAAAAATTCTGCTATCAAATTTGAATTGAGTAGAAAAAGTGTCATCTTTATGGTTATGTTAGCTTTAGTCAATTAGGTAGAAACTCTTTCAAGTTATTATTAATAAATAAGCTATGGAATTTTTAATATAGTAATTAATACTACATAACGAAAATGTGTTTAGATCACGAAGCATTTCACTTGAAAACTTATAAGAAACTAGCGGACCCGACAGACGTTGTCCTGTACACACGTCTTTAATTGGAAAATTTCAAATTTGTTTGAATAAACTGTAACAATCGTTTGGATGCAAATTTTTATTAAAAAGTTATCATATTATCTAACGTCATTACATATATCTTATCACAATTCGACCAATCGATAGCGTGTGAGTATGTGTATACTATCAGGGAAGTTAAATGTAGAGGTTGTTTTAAATCAAAACTTAAACTAATTTTAATTAAAGGTAAAAAAGAGAAAACTTAAACTATATTATAACAGATATATTTTTTCAATTAACAAAAACTTAAGTTATCGTAATGCCATTAGATGTACAATATTTTTGGTTAATCCTTCAGGAGAATACACAAACAAATTCAAGGGTTTTCCAACTCTGGAACACGCAACATATAATTGACCGTGGGAAAAGCACGGGTTTTCTAAATCTAAGCCACAAATTGTCATTGTTTGACCTTGTGACTTATTAATAGTCATAGCAAATGCTAAGCGGATTGGAAATTGCAAACGTTTGAATGGTATAGGCGAATCTGAAGGAATCATTGGGATCCGCGGTAGAAGTACAACTTCACCTTGAAATTTTCCACTTAAAATAGTGACTTCCAAAATGTTACCCATGATTTTTTTTATGACCAGTCGCGTTCCATAACACAATTTCGGAGCATTCAAATTTCTAAGCAAAATTATAGGTAAACCAATTTTCAATCGCAAATTATGAGGTGGCATTCCATGTATATCCAGTGAATTTAAAAACTCGGCAGGATAGTTGACAACTTCATCAGGATCAACAACAGTGTCAATCGATTTAAATGTAATTTCACTACCAGGCAATGATTGTTGTACTTTAAAATTGATTGCGTCAACATCTAAATTTTTTGCGGCTAAAATAGCTCGCTCACGTAGCCATGCATGATTAGTATAATTATGTGGCAAATCTGGAAAGATACTTTTTATTAACTCCTCTTTGGTAGAAACCATGTTGTAAAAATTCTGTGGTAGTCGAAATATATTGTGTATCTTCATACAATTGAATTTTCCCATTGCCAATGTCTAACAGTTGTTCAGAGAATCTTGACGCTAATGGATCATTTTGAAGTTGAACACGCATATTAAGAGTAAGGCATAATTTACTGACACTTCGCCACAGATAAGATTCTTTCAAACATGCGTTTATTTCGTCTGCATATGTCGCACGTGGAATGGCGGGTAATGTTTGTCTGAAATCACCTGACAGCAGCAGTAGAGCACCACCAAAAAGCCGAGTATTATCTTTGATATCTTTTAGGGACCTGTCGAGAGCTTCAAGCGAATGCTTGTGGGCCATTGTACATTCATCCTAGATAATAATTTTACATTTTCTAAAAACTTCAGCTATGCCTGAATGCTTCTTTATGTTACACATTGCTTCGGGATTGGTATGAATATTCAAAGGTAATTTAAGTGCTGAATGCGCTGTCCGTCCACCATCAAGTAAAGTTGTTGCAATGTCTGATGAAGCAATTGCCAATGCAATATGATTTTGAGATCGAATGCGCGCAAGTATTAGTGAGATGAGGAATGTTTTGCCAGTGACACCTGGTGCGTCCAGAAAAAAAAATCCACCTTGTTGTGCTGCAATTGACACGTTAATTTGATCATATATATTTCGTTGCTCAGCAGTAAGCAATCGTTCATTGTTAGCAACAAAAGTAGCCAGAGGAGTCATATCGAACTGGTGTTCACGTTGAACATCGCTGTTGATGATATCTGCTGCTTGGCGGATTGGCGCTGGCATGCCAAATTTTATGAGCGGCATGTTCGAAATAAGAATACAAATATCCTCAATCATTATTAATGCCTCGTTATATATTTCTGCGGAGAATTCAATACTGAGATTTTGATTAGTAATTCTAATCCGATGCAAAATATCCTCACTCATTGAGTCTTTATATTTATTACACAGAGCAGATGCTTCAGACGGAAAACACGTTGTCAATATTATTGAAAATAATTGACGAATTTGCTGTGGAGATAAGCTCAGTGCTGCATCTGCAAGTGTGAGGTCCCAATGGTTATCATCCTCCAATAAATGTAACTCACGACACGCATCAAAGAAAGTGCCGTATAAAGTACCGTTGACTTTTCGCAAGTATTGGAAGGATGCCGGTCCAGGAACGTTAACCAATAACAAACGCAGAAAAAAGCATTCGCGTTGCTTAGGATGAACTGTATATAATCGTCCTAAAGTATTTGTCATAACTATGTCGGCAAATCCTGGGACTGGAGTGCCTCGTTTCCGTGGTTCCCAGCTTTTTGATTGTTTATTCCATGTAAAAAATTTAGGAACATCAGTATACATTAATGTCTTTGCAAATTCACCAACACTATCTTGTCGATTACAAAGGTTGAAAAATTCAGTAAGAGTTGTTTTTGGAGCTGTTAAAGCTTGTTGTAGTGCATTCTGTTCTGTGAAATAAACACGATGTCCATTTTCAAGATGCACAGCCAAATGTACAACAGCAGGATCCCTTTCATGTATAGGAAATGTAAAAATTCGCCAAATAGCTTCATTACTACTTATGTATCGTCCCATTTGATAATGTGTTATTTCGTCATTCTTATTAACATTTTGAACAGCAAATCACTGCCCTTATGAACGTACTTCTAAATGTACTTGATAGACTTCACCGAACTGCATAACTCAACGTTTATGTGTGCTTTATAGGTTTTGCACAGCAATGGTGAGTATGGAACTACCCAGCGATTATCGGGGTCTCTATCTTCATAGGAATTGGTAACTAGTTTTAAACCAGAGTTTCTACTACAGAATGGCAACAAGGAGATGATAACGCTGGAGCAATAGGCTTTCCACATTGTGATTGGCAGTTGAAGATCCCTCATGGTTGCAAGAATTTGGAAAGTTATCGCTTTTATTGTGAATTAAAATAAAAATTCAAATAATTTTGTGCATGCACGATTGTGTTTGCGTGCTTGGTGTGTTGCCACAATTGATTCATTGATTAATTGTGTTTACATTTATTTTGTAAACAACCACTACCTAAGAGGAGATTTGTGCCTAAAAAATGAAATTAGACTAAAATGATTTCGAATTTTTAAATATTTAAAAATATAACAATAAAAATTTATGTTTTCATTGCCATGTTTATTATTTGTTTTTAAATAAAATTATATCTTTTTGATATTAAGAGTATGTTAACGGGTGGTCTTAATACTTTTAAATTATCAAATATTCTCTTTTTTAAAAGCTTAGCTGCAATATTTATATAATTTTCTTACGTTCTGTTGTACGGAAAAGGAAATTTGTATTTTAATTAAAATAATAGTTATGCCATGTGAAGTCTTATCTTCCTATGCATATTTCCTAACCTTTGTACTTAATTATTAAGCATTGTAATTGTAACATAGAAAATAATTCTTCAATGAAGTTTAAATTGATGTTTAAGTGTTTATATATTATGTTAATTTGACTTTGAAAGTGTTTCTACTTATAACATTTTATAAATGAATTTGTAACGTGCAGTTTTAATAACACGCGTTGAAGAGTTAATAAAACTATGGTATAATTTTTGTTTTATTTACATGTATAGTCTGTGCTATGGTTCTTTGTCACGCTGTTTTCTTTGATGCCTCATGCCCTCTTGTTTGTACTTATATAGAAGTATTTTTTTTTTACAAAAAAAAATAATATTTTTTGAGTTTTGGAACTTCAATTTTTTTTTTGAATTAGGGACTTCAGCTTTTTTATTTTACTTATTTTTTCTTTTATTATTTACCCCTTGTCTATCCTTGGGTTGCAACCAGTAAACACTATGCCTATACTTATCCTTGTGATTCATGAATTGAATGAAAAGGCATTACCCCATTAATTTAACATTACTTTTCTTTTTTATTATTGATTTTTAGTTGTTTATTTGAAAAAGCTCTGTTTGAACTCTAATGCACCATTGAAAAACATTTTTCCTTAGAGCATGAGTGGTGAGTTTTTCATTGTGTATTACCAGGGTTCGTGATTTTTTTTTTTTAAAAATCAGATTTTTTTTTTATTCAAATTCACTGCAAAAACTTTAAATCATGATTAAAAAAACTCTATAAATGTTTAATCAAAATTAAATTAATATCAAAACTATATTATAACAATATTTTAGAAGCTCTTACTTAGTAAAATAATTTTTCATTATAATACATAGCAAACATTTTGAGATAAATGCATGATTGAAATTTAAAGACTAGATGAAATAGAGAATTTAGAGAATACTTCAGGGGTCTGTCTAGGTTTTTCTGAGAGGTACCTATTTTGTGAAAATTTAGACATCATTTGTGAAAATTATATTAAAAAGTAAACACAAAGATATGGATTTATCGTTTCTTACGAGACACAAAAATAAAATTTCAAGAAAAAGTATTTTGTGAAATTATTCTATCGTTTTTCCTAAAGTTGAATTTGTGAAGGTGCTGCTAAACGGTAGTAAATTTGGCTTGGACAGACTCATATACTTTAACTATTAAAACAAAGTTTCAATTAACAAACCATAATTTTAATTTAAAATTGTGATTTTTTTCTCTTGATTTTTAAAATGACAAAATAAATGTAGTCATTCATTAAGAAATAAATAAATATTTAATCTATATATTTTTATATCAGAATATTCATTTTTAATCCTATATCAAAATAGATAAGTTAAGCTAAAAAAAATTTTTTTTTAATCTATGTACTCATTGGAATTATTTTTCTCACAAAATTTCTTTATAGAAAATCTGATAATGTCAAAGATAATGTAAACGTATTATGAGAAAAAAAAAAAAAAAAAAACCCAGTTAATTACTCTACTGCTTCAAAAAAACTTTAAAAGAGTTTGAAAGGGAAGAATGACACTATGTCAGGAAAAAAGTATCTAAATTCATCAGCCTTTTTTTTTTCCTTCTAATTTTTGTATATTAGGGTAATTTCTTTTTCATTTACATTTTCCACCAATAAAATATAATGTAGATTTTAATGACATGCTTTTTCAATCAAAAGGTAGAATTTTAATTAACATTATTTGCCTTTTTTTTTTTTTTTTTTTTTTTTTTTTTTGAAAACAAATCATGTTTATTAATTACTTTCTACAGCTATGCAAGTCTATATTAAGACAGCATTAAATGTTTACTATAATCTGTACTTTCAATCTCAAGAATCAAAAGATTTTTAAAAATGTAATTTCAAATTTGTTGGAATTTAACACACACCAAGAAAGAAAGTAATTTCATTAACTAAAATTAATTAATGTAGCAATTTATTTAAAATAAATTTTAAAACTAAGAAAAGAAAATTATAAAAGTATCAATAATTTAAAACACTGTTTTTTAACTTATAAAATTAATATATTTATAAAAAAAATCAGTTGGTTTAAATCAATGATTTTTTTTTAAAAAAATCATTTGATTTAAATAAACAAACCCTGTGTATTACTAATGAAAATAGTGAGATAACAAATAATCGTAATTCATAATTTTGAATTAAAATTAATGATCTACTAAATAATATCATTAACATCGTGCACAATGAATTTCAATAGTTAACTAGTAATCAATAAATAATGTTTCAATTTTGATTTGCTATGTTTTATAAATGAATAAATTTTATTTGAAGAGAAGTGTACTTAGGATAGGGCTCCAACTGGACTGACTCTTCTCTAGATTAAATTGCATTTATAGTTAAATGACACCTTTGCCAGAATTGAATATACTGCTCCAAACTTAAATGATATTAAGAACTGTAAGTAAGCTCATCAATATTTGCAACAAGCATGATATACCTACTATGAAACACAAGGATGAAAGCAGCAAAATTTTATTTCTTTTTCCCAGATTGCCTTCGACATTCTAAATGCACCTTAATATCGTTTTAATACTAAGTTGTTTTTTTTTCGTGAAGTCTATACAACTTTTTGCAATAGCTCAGTCAAAAGGGTAGTCGAAAATCTGAACACAAATGCTATGACACTTCGCATTTTCTTTTGTATCTGTGAAGTTAAATTAAAAAATATTTTAGTAAAATTCATTCTTCCAAAACTAATTTTTTTTAATGCAGTTTTTTTTTTAGAATTAAATATTATTTGTATTTTATTCATTAATGATCATAAAAAATAAGTGTATTTTAAAAGATATAAAACATTTTGTATCATGTTTAACATCATAATTTTTCAACGTAATTTTGAAGAATTAAAGAGACATAGTAAATACCAGAAGTTAAAAAATGGTATTTTTAAATTTTGGCTTATTAAAAAGCTTATTGAAATTTTTAATTTTGATTTTCAAAAGTACCTAATTAATAATCACGTAAAATACTGTATATCATGCCGGTTGTTCTGAAATTACATCTAACACGTTGCAATGGCAGCAAATTGATATTTCAAAGAGAAAAAGAAAGAAGAAAAAAACATTGTTATAGAATTAATTGTTAAGTAGCCGGTGTGATGAATAGAAAACCAGTTTGAAGAACCGATGACTCTTGAACATGTTATGTTTTAATCGCCATCAAAGTTTTGTTTTCTCTAATAATCACAAATTTTAATGTTTTAGTCAATCCCACCTTCATCAGTCATGATTCATTCAATTTTCATAGAATTTTTTTTCCTTGCTTAATTATTAATTTTTGACCATTAATGTGTTTAGTCTTTTTTACTTAAATTTTATCAAGGATTTTAAAAATATACAGTAAGGTTGAATTTTACGGAATGCCCTGTTTAACTTGAAATTTTTTCGATTATTTTAAGCGGTTGACAACCAGTTTACTGTGCAAAGGACTGGAGTTAGATGATTTGAATGCAGTCATCGAACTCCATCCAAACTCAAATATATTATGCAGTTTAAGTAATGATATTTAAGAGATTTAAATCCGACACGCAAAAAAGGAAAAAAATAGGGATATTGCTAAAGCAATTTATTATTGGAGCGCGTGGTTTTTATTTTATTTCATAATCGTTGTTGAAAAGCCGACACAATTTAGGGTTTACGGCCACCAATGTTCAACACCGTCGTCTTGTAATTTTGAACCCAATCTAGAAGACAAAGGAACTTTAGTATCAAGTGTTGGGAGAAATTTCCCTTGCAACTAACCCGCTTTACATGGAGAGGAAAACTACAAAAACTTTCATGTTTAGTTCGACAGCAAGGAGACTGAAACCCATAATCCGTCTATCGTTAAGGATATTTAACGTCCGCAATGTGGTCGGCGCGTGCCGGGTGCGGAATTCGTATCGATCAGCCATCACTGGGATTCGAACCAGGTTCAGCTCATTGGAAGGCGGGCGCTCTATTCCCTTAGCTACCACCACTCCGGAGAGCGAGGTTGAGGCATCCAAACCATGTAAGGGGCTGTTGTGCTTGGGAAGAAGCAGATTGTTGGTCGATGAAACCCTTAACCAAATTTTTAATCGACAGTACTAACTGCTAATGATTTTTATATTTTCGAAACTTTTTGGATAATACGTCTTCCTTTAAAAAAGTTTAAGCAATACATTAACGCTAGTCTCATGTTCAAAATGAATAAATAAAGAAAAAGTGACCACGCTTACACTTAATCGTTCTCATTTTTCTGCTGTATAATCTCATTTTTCTGCTGTATTTTCAATTCGCTTAGGAAGTACTCGATACAGTAAAATACGCAAAAAGTAAAATTAGCATTGCTCTCCTGACCAAACTATTGGAACCATATTTTCTTGGTTCCGGCTATTCCAAGTATCTACCCTAGCCTGTTACGTGCCATGAGGCCATATGTTGCCAAAAGTAGTGGGCATTGAATATATATATATAACGTCGTTGCCTAGAGGAAGGATAAAAACTGGTTTTAGACAGGGAAAGAGGGCGCAATATTTATTTAATAATCATTAGAGAGAGAACAGTTATCGAAGTGGCTCAAAATCGAAGTGCTTCTCAATAAAAGAAAGGGAAAATCTTGCAAAACAGATTGCTGGTCGATGAAACCCTTAACCAAATTTCCAATCGCTAGTATACTCACAGCTGATGATTTTCATATTCTGCTTGAACCTTTTTCGATTATACATCTCAATCTAAAAAAGTTTAAGCTATTACATTAAAGCTAGTTTCGAGTGCAAAATGAATAAATAATGAAAATGTGACCAAATTTCACTTAATCGTTCTCATTTATCTGCGAACTTATTTTTCTGCTATATAACAAAAATTTTTCTAGAGAGCGTGCATTGCGCCAACGAAGGATGAAGCACCAAAACCAGCACAGAAGTTCGTTGTAATTCTAAGATTTTAATGACTTTTGCAGTGCCGTTATTGCGTCTAAATGGGCTAACCACTTACCATCCGATGATGGACTGTTACGACTAGAGCAGATTCTAAGAATTCTGTTAATAGGTATTCCGCCGATGGGTAGAACTGAAGGGGGAATAAACAACGAGTTAAGTTGCTGTAAAAATTGGAAATCATCCTCTAAGAACCATTCCACGGCTCGTGCACGCATTAATTTTAGGCTATGTGCTAGGCATGGTAAAAAAAAAAAATGGCAATATTGCAATTTCTATATGTATATATATAACGTCGTTGCCGAGAGGAAGGATAAAAAGAGGTCTTCGGCAGGGAAAGACGTCACAATAGTTATTAGAGAGAGAACAATTATCCAAGTGACACAAAATCGAAGTGCTCCTCAATATAAGTTAGGGAAAATCTTGTAAAATGTTTCGTTTTAGGGAAGAAGGGAAATCTCAATAATTACAATCGATCTTAAAAATTGGAGAAAAAAAACCTTTCCCACCGTTTAACTAAAGAGAAAAATCAAAAATGTTAATGCATGACTTAAATCCAAAATAGATTAAAAGACAGGATGTGAATATTAAAGTGTGCGAAAGAGTGTTTTGTTTAGAATAATAAATTAAGAAATAGACTTAGATAAAGGAATAACATAAAATATGAGTTGAAGCTTTTCATGTTACACACACGACACGCATATATAAGGAGGGGGGAGTTAATATAAAAAGATGTTGAATTACAGTTTTAAAAATTAATACGTTAAAAATAAGTTAACTAACTCTTTTCGTTTCCCGAAACTCTGTAGTGATATAGTAGTAATAGCTTGTATATAAAGTGATTTAAGTACTAGCATTAATATACTATAAAATATTCGCTTCCCTTTGATATGTATATTCAGGGCCGGATTTAAAGCTTGGCGGGGCCTTAAGCTACTGAAAATGATGGGGCCCTTATAAGTTCAATTCTATTTGTATACACCTAAAGTAAATAGAGATAATTTTTTATTGTTGAGTATTAATATTATATAATTAAAAAATTTGATATTACTTGATTGTTAAATATATAAATTATGAGACTGTAATTTAAAACCTTTATTTTATTGCATATATTTTTTGAACGAGAAAAAAAATGTTGCAACAAAACTACATTTTAGTCCATATTTCACCACATTTAGAAAAAATTAATATTTTTTGAAAACAATTCTATCACATGCTAATGAAACATCGATTAAAACATAACATTAAAAAAACTCTCCAAAACTTTAATGGTTTAGTATTTACAAGCTGTCCTGTATGTAATACGATGGTCCAATCCACTACTAAATGTTTTGCAATCAAATCTCTTAGTTTACATGAAATGGCAGAAAATATTCAAAGTTGAGCTCTTAATTACATTTTTGGCACACAGTTTTAGATTATCTGTGCAGTTTTTAAGCCGACAACGGTGTTTCCCGTTAGGATTTTTTATTAATTTATGATCAAATTGTATTTTCAAGTAATCTGGGTTTCTTTATTGAACGCATAAGCGTCTTCCTGCAATATTTCAATGCACACTCAATCCTAAGTTAGCTACTATAATGTGTCGATGAAATTCGAGGAGTTCTAGAGTTTGTTCAGGCGCAAAAAGTTTGGAAAGTTTCCATGCTGCAACCAATGATATCTCAAATGCATTGATGCATAATGGCCAATACCATTTTTTTTTTTTTTTTAAACTTTTAGAGAAGAACAATATGTTTCCATAAGATTGTCAAACAAGTCTACTCCAGTCTTTTACTTATAAGAAAAAACACATTATGGTATGTCTGCTTTTTGCTTGTGTCTCTAAAATCTATCTTCCCCATCATTTTCGATAATTTTGAAGGGAATTTTTTTGCCTATTCTATTTCGTCCAACAGTTCCTGTAGCAAAGAATATCTTACTTTTGGAGATAACGAAAAGATCCTAAGATGTGAAAAAGTTATCCATATAAATTTTGTGCTTTGCTACAGCTTCAACTATATATATATTTTTTGTCCAACATTCTTATAATTTCCTGTACTATTTGAAATAATATTTTTCGTCATCATTCCTGAAATCATGTCCACTATTTTTTGACGGATATTCATTTTTTTTTTGTTTTTTTAAGTACATCTGTTAAATTTTTGTGCAAGAATAAAAATTATCATTACTTACATTTTTGGCTTATAATTTCAAGGATTTATTAAAGAGTCTATTAAATATTAGAAAGAATAAATGTGACCACATATTCAGCTAAAAGGAGTTTTCAATATATCAATGGAACACACTGCGCAGCTTAGTACCCAGAACGTAATGACATCTTTCTTATTTTTCATCAACTGCGCAGTTAACTTCGTCCCATGGGACTACTAAATTGATCTGTGCCGAGGCCTTCCTTCTTCTAGGAGGTGTTGGTTTGACCCAGTTCTTTACTCTTAAATTATTTATAAAACATATTTTCGAATTTGACAAGGTTTCTAATTTAAGTAAAATATATTAAAGTAAACAGGGGCAAATATTATAAGCTATTAGATAATTACTAATTTCAACTTTGAATTATAATTGAACGTGAACCTCTTTAACGACTATGTGACACAATGGATTTCTCAAAACAGAGTGACCCAAAGAAATACTAAGAATACTATAGGTTATTAAGATTATAAGTACATTCGGACTTGTGTATATTCTAGAAACAATAAATAAATTATACACATTTTCTTTTGATCTTTATTTTTTAATTTTTAGTGGTACAAAAGAGTACAGCGTAAGTGAAAAGTACAAAATAGGAAATACATATATATATCAAGTTGGATCTGACAATTTGAAGCATTTCTATTCCTTTCACTCATATACAATGGACAAACAGTATTGGTAGCCAGCTTGACTCTCTGAAGTTGCTGCAGGTGCAATCATATAAGGTCTATGACTACTATTACTGGGAACATCCTGAGAAAAGAAGTAGCTTAAAGTCTTCTTTATAACAATTGTCTGCTTAGCCAGCTGTAAAATAGAAGCATCATTCTTGATAAAAAAATAAAAATCATGTTATCTTAAAATTGTGTAGTGGGTCAGAATCCAATCTAAGACTTCAATTATAATAAAATCTGGCAACCATGTTGGAAAATAACGAGCTTAATTATTTTTATGAATTTAAAAAAAAAAACAAAAAACGATTTTATTGAAAGTCGTATTGCAAATTCAATGCCTGAAATGTTATCTTGTTGCGGCACAGAGATATTCTTCCAAGTAAATGAGAATCTGCATACACCATTGTAGAAACATTAAGTCCTGGTAAACATATCTCACAGAAAAGCTTTAAAAAGACAATGCTGTGAAACTATTCCCCGGGACAAACATGAACCATCAGTAGAAAAACAAACTGCAATGTAAATACTAATTAAAATTTTAAATTTAAGAGAAACTATATTAAATTAAAGAACAATTCCAAATATAATCAAGGCGAAAGCCAGAAGCGAACAAGTTGCTTCAAATTAAATCAATAATCACATAATTTCAATCAATCAATCAATTTCACATAAAAATTTGATTGCAATATAAACAAGTATATTGCAATCAAGATACTTGTTAAGATTTCATACAATAATATATAGTTGAAGCACAACTTTTCAAATTGTAAATATTTTAAAGGTTTGCATACATTAGTTTGAACCAACTTGAATTACAGAGAGAAAGAGTGAGACACTCCACACAGAAGAGAACATTTTTAATTAACAGAAAAGTGTTATAAGCATGCACTAGAAAACTTGATGAAACATTATTAGGAAGCATGTACACATACAATTATATTAAAAAAAAATACCCATGAACTTTTAACCCAGGCATACCCATTTTCTTCTTGGCAAATTTGTGACATCTTCAGAAAAGTCTCACTACTCCTTATTAGAAAGCACAACAAACACAATCACGAAGCACATATACAAGCAATGTTAAATGCATCACATTATATATATAGTAGACTGGTTAATCTTATTTAATACTTCTATTGCAGCATCCATCAGAGGTTATCTCTTTTGTGGTAAAATTTGACACAAGAATCTAAAATTAAATAAATACGTACTTGTCTGTCACAGACAACTTGATTTTATCGAAATATCCATCTTTGTTAAATCTAAATTAGGTAAGCAAACATTTAAAAGCATGCTTGGTAATAAAACAAAATGAATATAGCTTAGTAAATACCTGAGTGCTTTACGTGGAAAGCATTAAATACATACATGAAAGCATTAAATTTAAGAACTTAGTGAAAGGCAAATAAAATATAACAATAACTTATCAATTCATATTTAATAGTAATAAATTATTTAAAAATAAATAAATTGTGAATCAGGGAAAATAATTTCATGCCAACGTCACTTTTACCAATAAATTGACATAGCGAAGAACACATGTAGGTTAAGCATCTTTTAACCTTAACTAAATAATAAAGTTTCTATTTTACATCAATAATGAAAACAATTAGGATATTTTCAAACCATGCTTTATAAATCCGAACATTGGGTCAGGTTAGATTGAATATTATGAATTATGTAAATAGAAGATTAAGTATCTTTACAGAGCTAAGAAAAATCTTCCTTATGAATTTTAATCCTTATGAATTTTAATTCCAGTCACATTAAAAAAATAATCAATAAACTTACATAGGCATTTAAACAAAAAAATAATAATAATTAACATAAGTGATATATACATGTGTGTGTGTGTCAAACATATTTACTAAAATAGCTTCAAAATTTGGAATTTTATAATTATATGTCAATGTCCCTATAAACATTAAATAGTTTATCTGAAAACATGATAAATATTTGTGTTATGAATTATGCTAAAGAAAGTTTCCTAATTCATTAAGTTAATTTAAATAGAATGAAACATATAAAAAAACAAACCTCTTATTTTTTTTTTAGATTGTCTCTTATACCTCACAACTTGCCAACTTAATTCTTTATTCTGATTTTCCAGGACAGACACAGTTAGACTGATGGCCAAAAATTCTTAAAAAAAAAAAAAAATTACATAAACAACTAAATTAACTTACTGATACAAGAACAATGTTTACTTTATAAGGGAGAAAATATAAATGTTCAAAAAATAACTAATGCATCAGACCAATAATAAAAGTTTATTTACTGTCTAGTCATTGTTTTTTCTTCTTCCCTAGCCTGCATTTCACTTCGGCTGAAAAAGAGAGACCCTACATTATTTTAAATGCTTAACAAAGTAAAACGAACCTTACAGAATATTGATACACAAGAATTCATTTTTAATTTATTTTCTACTATTTTTTGAGACTGAATGCTAAAATAATTTTTTTTTTAATTCATCGATATAACTGCAAGTACAATGCCACTGATAAAGCAAAAAGAATAATTTTTTTTAATTAATCAAAATAAAATAAACAATACATTAAATTTATTGCTTATTAATAAAAGTGTAAGATCACAAGCCACTGTAATCAGTGAGACACGGTCTTTTTCTTAACTTGAGTTTGATTAATGGCACATACTGATAAACATTAAAAGATATTTAAATTCATTCTGACTTTAACTATGTTATTAAAACTTTAATAATTTACAAACAGAATAACATAACCATACAGTAGGAAAAACTTATAACAATTATGGTACAATGCCACTAATAATAATATACAATTAATTGAATAATTAAAACAAAAACAAAACAACAACGTTATCAGGGGTCTGCCCAGGTCGAATTTACTACCGTTTAGCGATACCTTCTCAAATTCAACTGTAGGTAAAACGGTAGTTTCACAAATTCAATTTTAGGAAAAACGGCAGTTTCACAAAATACTTTTTCTTAAAATTTTATTTTTGTATCCCTTAAGAAACGATAAATCCATATTTCCAGCATATTTTTGTGTTGATTTTTTAAATATAATTTCTTAATTTTCACAAATTATGTCTAAATTTTCACAAAATTAGTATCTCTCAGAAAAACCTAGACAGACCCCTGATTATAGTAGCAATAGAGATAGATATTAACACTAGCCGAGGCACTCCTAATGGCTTCTGTTCAAGCTGCTTCTCATTTAAGCTAAAAAAGAATAAAATTAGATGAATCTCTGAGCAACAGAGAAATTTTATCAACATATTTGTTGCAGTAATCTATCTCTTTAGAGTTGTACAATATACAAATTGTTATTTTGAAATAGTTCATTAATCTAAATGACTGGTTCAATATTTTAACAAAATGCAGCTTTTTTTTAAAAATTAATTTTAGTCTTATTATTTTGTATTAAGATTAGCAACTAATTGCACTGAATCTCTTCTTGATAAAGTGTTGTGAACAAAAAAACAGCTAAACCTTTGTAAACTAGAAGGGCATTATGCTGTTTAACAAATAAAATAGTTGCAAAATAAACCAACAATCTATTAAGGCTAGTACCATTACCCTTAAAGAATCAGAAACCTTTTGTAAGAATAGGCTAACTTATAAATTTTAATTATCGCCATAGAACAGCTGTCTGAATAATCATTTGTTAAAAGTATTACTACAAATTTATTTACAGCAGAAATGGTATATAGTTAATATTACTGATACTAATAATGTAAAATAACAAAATTGAGACTGAAAATTTATGCTTGAATGCCAAAACATGATCATACTGCTCTTTAACAGTCAAAAATATTCTATTATGCCCAAAGTGAGTTCAACACTCTTGGCGATCTTACCTCTTGTCTTTCAGGGGCAGAACCAACAACATTGAAAGAGAACCAGTACTTAAATTTACTCATAAAATAATCAATAGCCTCTAAACATTATTCCTGCATTTTGTAAAGTAGCACAATTAAGAATATCAGGGGGGAAAAACACGACTGAATACTTTTCTTCTTTACAACATCAGAGTACAACGTCTGTTGGAGTCCAATGACCACTCTTTCCCGTCGATATGGGCTGAGTTCTAGTGATGCGCCTAAATGTTAAGATAAGATAATGATATTTTCATAATATATATAAGTAAATATAAAGTTGTGTAGGGTCAGGTGGGGGAAAGTGGTGGTAAAATCAAGGGTTTTTTTTAAAAATCCTTATAACAGTAAGTTTTAAGCACTAGATATCAGGTTTTTAGTAGATATTATATACATTAGACTTATATAGGTTAGAAATATTGTGTTTATATAAAGTTTTGCCAAGAAAATTTCTTGTAGATTCATTTTAAAATAGGCATGTTTTGATACCACCACTTTCCCCCAGGGTGGGGTAAAGTGGGGGTATAATATGTTTTTATTTATTATTTCTTCAAAATTTAACTGTGAAATAAAGGAAAGGCTATGAGATTTACATTCAAATCTATATTCAAAGTATCCAATTTACATAAAATTTCTTGCATAGTTTTTATTATAATTACTGATTAAAAAAATAATGTCCACGACTGTCAAATCTTGGTTCATCTAAAATGCGAATAATGCTGCTAACTTCCACATTATCTTCATCATCTAATTCTGGGAAAGTATAATAATTTCCCAATTTAGACTTAGTAAGATATTTAACATGATATAGATCACCATTTTTCTCAACAACTTGCCCGATAAATGAGCACATCATAATTCTTTTGGAATTGTATTTTACCTCAAGCCATGAACCTTGATTGATTTTTCTGGTATCGAGAGGGGTTGTAGGACTGGTGGCTTTTTTTATTTTTATATCAGACCTGTTTTGGTGTTTTCGTTTAGTAACCTGGCCTAAATTGCATTTTTTCTTTCTGTCTTCTTCTTCCAGTGCTAATCTTTTTAAAACATTCTCTTGAGTTAAAATTTCCCCAGATTTGCTTTGCACCCTTTTTCTTTTTTTCTTAGAGTTATCCATAGCTAGAACCGTGTTTGCAGATGGTGTGGGAGATACTGTCAACAGAATTGCTTTTTTCAAATCTTTCATAGGTGAATCTAGTAGTGCAGAAACTTTAGAAGATGCCGAGCTCTTATTTGTAGCTGCAACTGTTGGATTATTTTCTGTAGGAATTATACGATGTTGAATGGCATTTCTATTGAGAGGATAAAGGCCAGTCCCTCTAAATCCATTTACAGCATTTGTTGCCTTCATTTTTTCAAATAATTTCTTTAGAAGAAATGGAAAGGTTGCTTTGGAAACATTTTGCAACCTGCTCTCTCGATACCAAGTTTTTAATACGTCCCTCCACGAATTTTTCATTGGTGAAAAAACTCCAACATCTAGTGGTTGAAGTGCATGGCTGCTATTAGGAGGGAGGCATAGTAAAATAATACCATTATCCATGGCTAGCTTAATGGAATTATATGTTAGGTGACTTCCATGGCCATCATATATTAACAATACCGGCTTTTTAAAGTTTTTGACGAAATCGATAAAAAACTTCATCCACGTTTCAAACAAAAAATCCTGCATCCAACCAGACTCTGTGCACCCGTAAAGAGTTCCTTGTGGCCCTCCAGTCATCCAGGATTGATATAAGTTCTGTCCTTTGTAGACAACAAAAGGAGGTAAATATTCACCAGCAGCAGATATGCAAAATAATACTGTATACATGGCCTTACCACAGTCGGCAGACTTTAAGTAAGCTGTTCGACTTTCATTCTGAACAAAAATCTTGCTTGATCTGGGATCAGTAGACAACCCTGTTTCATCCAAATTGAAAGTCCTTCCTGGCTCCTTAAGCAAACTATTGCTAAGCAGTACATTTTCATATATGTTAAAGAAAGCATTTGCTGTTTCTTCGCACATATCTTTAGCTCTGGCTTTCGTTAAAAGTTCTGGCTTTCTTTTCCCAATTTCTCCTTTCCATCTCTTTTCAAATCCTCTCACCCATTCGATTCCTGGCTTTCCATTAGGAAAGAGATTGCTGAGCTCCTTATTGCTTAGCAAGTATGTTTCAACAACATTAAGAATATCTTTTCTGTCGAATGGAAATCCACATTTTGACAGGAATTTCACAGCTTCAACGATGCATTTCTCTTCTTCCTGACTAAGAAAAGGCGATCGGCCAGGTCCTTGATGTGATGGACTTTTAACAATCCACCTCCTTAAAGTTTGTTCAGGAATACCATTTTTCTTGGATGCAGAATAAATCGATGCTCCATTTTTAACTTCTGCTATAGCCATCTGAAGATCATTTTGTGTATACTTAGGACCACTAGTCTTTTTTATGTAGTTTCTAGGCATACTTTAGCTGGAAAAAAAAATTACATGTCAGTGAACAGTCACACATTAAAATTATCAAAATTGAAAAAAAAAAAGAATTAAATTTATTCTAATGATATTAAAAAATATTCTAAATCATGATTAAATATGTAAAAAATAACTTTTAATTTAATTGCATTATCATATTAAGATTAAAATTTATAAATAAAGCCTATTTTTTTAGATTAATACTTTTATTACAGCCCATTTTTAAAAATTAATCACATCTACAGTCTAAAATTGAATCATCATACAACATTGAGCTAAGCCTAACTATACCACCACTTTCCCCCACCTCAGAAAAAAATCATAAAAAATTGAAATAATAAAATAATTCTTACCTTGATGCATGAATCTGTTTCTAAGAAGTTCTTCTACTGAAATGTATCAAAATACACTAATTTTTTCAAGTGAGAAAGGATCAAGAACAAAGTTTATCAATACGATGTGTTAAGAACAAACTGCACATATATGTAAACAAGAAGATAAACAGCAGTAAACTTGTTGCCAGATTTACAAATCTTAATAGAAATATTTGTCACAAACTCCAATTATGTATTAATTGAAAAAAAAGTAAAAATATGTACATTTATTGTGAAAAAAGTGCATTTTTTTAGATTACCACCACTTTCCCCCATCTGACCCTATGCATGAACTTCTTTTTTAGAAACTTTGCTATACTTTTTTCAAAGATGTTAGCCAGTTGAATGTTGCTTTTGTAGTTTAAATGAATGCCATCTGAACCTACACATTCATCCACAGATAAAGTTAACTGACAGAACATCAGCCTAGGCAAAATACAAATCACCTCGTTGAATCTCCTAACAATGTCGTTCTCAAAATGTCGATGATGCCTGCTCTGATCTTTCAGGGATAGAAATTTGTTGACTCTTCGCTCAAGAACAACAATTTCTCCACAAATTTTCTTAGCGGTATAAACCAGTTTCTTAAAGATGGGAACTGTACACAGCTGCACATCATTAGTACCATTGAAGTTAAGCAAAGCAAATTATTAATTAATAGCATAACCATATATGTTGAAAAACAAATCAGATGAAATATAATGCAACAGTCTTTGAAGTAGAATAGTTACACAAGATACAAACAATGACAACAGTTTAATTATATAATCATTGAATAAGTTTAAATAAATTACATTTCAACTTACCAACATGAATTAACACAACATCGTATTGTTTTTTCACACATTTTAACTTCTCACTTAATCTATACCAGGATATGAAACAACATCCCAATTTGGTTTAACATTCAAGTAATTACCTAAATACTTCACCATTGTATCACCTAATATAAAGAGTAACAAAGTAAAATATATGTAAGTATTTTGTGAAAGGACAGAAGAAATATGCAAAGTTTGTTTTACATTGTCCTTTATGACTAAAACATTAACTCTAAAAAATCTTGAGGTATTGAGATTAAAAGATATATATATATATATATATATATATATATATATATATATATATATATATATATGTATATATATAGATCGATATAATATATACAAGTAGTTTTATTAATAATTAAATGAAAAACTTTAAATTACACTATCAAACAACTCTTCACTGTTAAGAAAAAATTCAATATAAAAGCTTTCAATAAAAATAAAATTTAATATATTTTCTAGAAACCTTTGTATTATGATGCCTTTGTATTAAGATAGCTTTGTATTATGTCATTGAAATAAACATAAATCATCTAAATTAAATATAAGAAATTCTATTACTAAACTGCTTCACACAAATTTGTCAGATCAAACAAAGGATTTCAAAGGAAGCAGAGAAAAACATTCATGAATGAAATTTCTTTTATTATTACGATTTTCTTAAAATACATAAATTTTACATATAAAGAGAAACAAACTATGTAATTTAAATTCTAAAGCGTTGTATTTTCAGAAATTTGATATAATTCATTAATCTTTTTTAAATTTCATGTAATTTTTTTATATAATGCTTTAAAACATGCACTAATGTTATAAATCTTTAACTAATAAGAATTACCTGTAATTAAAACTTTCATGATGATAAAATATGAAATCCCACGCAACCAAATCAAGAAAATGGCTTCCACTAATATACGATTGCTTTTGTTTAAAAACAACGCCAATTACGTTGGCGAATAAGTTTGGAACAGTACTGATTATACAATCAATATAGGGTTATAAGAAGATTGATGGATAAAAGCTAGCGCCAAGCTCACTCCGCCCAGTTACCAATTCCTAAATTGACCAAATATCCGATTATCGATGTCCACTCTTACACCGTTTGATAGACGCAATTCATATGATTGACCGCCATTGTCTACATCTCTACGACGGTAAGATGGATAACCATCGATATTGGTGATAGCGTCAGTTTGACATGGTTTAGGAAAACGTTTCGTACATTTCCCATTATCCATACATGGTGACATCATGTTGAGAGAACCACATGGACCATGGATCATATTAGTAATCACAATCAGTGGCGTATCTAGGGTATGGCAAGTATGGCGAATGCCATGGGCGCATTATTTCAAAAAGGCGCAAAATCAATCAACATCAACAATTATTTTTTTAATTAAAAATGTCACAATTTTTTTTCTTCAAGTTATGGCAGAATAAAAAAATACATTTAACCTTTCCTCGTGGGCTCGAAAAGAAGACATCGAGGTCTTTTGAGGAACTCTTTTTGTAACTGGGGGAGTGAAGTATAAAAGGGAACCGCTAACAATAAAAACAAAGTAGGTGATGAGCGTTAAACAATTTTAACCTCCCACTGTTTTTCATAACTTCGTTTGAAAACTCATAGACCACCTAGGGATAATAGGAGGGCCAAGGTTTCCAACGCTTTTGCTTAACTCCAAAAGCGCGGAAATCTCCTTAGGTTGTTATATTATATTCAACATTAAAAAAAATGGGGGAAATAAGGAAAAAAAAAACATTTCACATACCAACTCTTTTTAAATGACTTGACGTCTGTGTGATAACAATTCATACACGTTTCTACATTCATTCACTAGACATTTTTTCTTTCATTATACTTTCAAGTTAAGCAACAGAGGATTCGAAATAAATGAAAAATTTTAATGTTCATGAATACATTCACGATAAATACTAAAATAAATCAGTAATAAAAAGTAGCTTTTTCTTTTCTACTATTATATTTACGACGATTTCGGCAAAAACTAAATTTTAATTATTAATATCGTAATTTAAAGAATAATGCAGAGTTTTTAATAATTATAATTCTCTTTAATAACTTTTCGATACATTCCAATAAAATATTTTTAATTTCAGAGAATTTCCTAAACAATTGACATTTAATGTCCATCAAAATCCTTTGACAAAAAAACTTTTAACCCTATATTTAATTTTATAACCGTCGTTGACAGCCGACCCAATTCCGAAGCCTTGCAATTTTGAACCCAATCCAGAAGACAAGGGAACTCTTGTATCGAGTAATGGGTGAAATTTGCCTTCGTGGAGGACTTTTTGGTGGAGCTAACCCGCATTTGCGTTAATTGGAGAGGAAGACCACGAGAACGTCCCACTGTTAGCCTGACGGCAAGGGGACTCTAACTCATGATCCGTCTACAACTTAGAGTATTTCACGTCAGCACTGTGGTCGGTGCAAGCCGGATGCGGAATTCGTATCAACTGGATTTCGAACCCAGTTTGCCTCATTGGAAGGCGAACGCTCCATCCCCTGAGCCATCGCGGCTCCCATATTTAAATTAAAAGGAATTTAATTTTTTTTTCTTTCTAAAATGTAGCTTCACGATACGTCAAAGCTGTAATAGAATGAATTTAAGTTATCGCTGATAAAGTGAAAAGACAAAATGTAAGCTCATTATTCATTATAGAAAATTACAGGGAATTTAATTTTTTTTTTCTTCTTTTTAGTGTATTATGAATTTAATTTTTTCTACTTAAAACGAAGAATAAAGCACAAACTTAACTTTACAAAAGTATAGAATATGTACTAGCTTTAAGAATGTATATTGTAGAATTGTATTGAATGTGTATTGTAGCACTATGTCTAATGTTATAGCTCTTGAGTAGCAAATATATAGATGTAAGTCAATGCCTGTTTCCTCGGCAATACATAACGTATTTATTTAAAATCGTGTCCTTTTTTATAATAAGAACAGAAAAAAAATCCTAAAAATAATATTTTTTGATTTCGTTTATTTAATATAGTTTACTTAGACATTCATTTAAATTTAATATAATTTACTTGGAAAAAATGCTTTTCTACTTTGATTATTTGATATTATTTAAGTATAATAGAAAATGCTGTATGTTAAAATTAAATTATAGTAATATAAGCTGAATCTTTAAATTTAAAATATTTATCTATATGAAAAAATTAGTAGTACAACAACAACAGACTAAAAAAATGAAAGGCGAACGAAAGAAACTTCGGAAGTTCAATTCCCACAATTTTCCAGGGAGGAAATGGATGGAACCCCTTCAGGCAGAAAAACCAGATGGCCAGATGGTGATGACCAAAGGACAGAGAGATGTGAAAACCATGGGGTGTCTCAGTCTAGCTTAGACTAATTATTCTGTAGTGAAATGCTTGTAAATCTTCAATTTTATCAGGGGTTAAAATCTCTTTGAAAAACGTTTTCCGCAACTGCTGAATAGATTTCAAATAGAACCCTTCTATAAATTAGTGTGAATCCTTCCACAACAGGTGATTTTTGCAACCCATGGTGAGAATCACCTCCACTAAAGTGTAAAATAATAAAAATAGGAGCTTCCTCTGCCTCGCTCAACAAATAATTTAAACCAATGAAACGATTTAATGATGAATACACCCCACTATTTTGAAAAATAAAGGGCAGGCGTTATAAGTAGTTAGGTGCTCATACCAAAAATTCTGCTCGTTTTAGTTAATGTTTCAAAATTTAAGTCAAGAAAATCAAATATTTAAAGTCTTTAGATTTTTATAATATATTTTGATGCAGCTTCTGGGCTTTTATAGTTGATTCATAGATTTAAGTGAACAACGTGTACTACAAGAATTTTCTTTGATTGTAAGTAATCATTTCCTAAATATTTAAACTAATGCATTATACTTAAATTATTAGTTAGCGTTATATGCGTTCGTTATATTTTCTAGAAATGATGTCAACTGCTAAGATTTCTTCGAAATATTTTATTAAGTCGAAGAGAGTTAAAAACTAAACCTTGCAAAATTTTAGATATTTTTGGTAAAATTTAAAATTCTTAATACCACGAGATAACAGGAGTAGAATTGTGTTTCATGGAAAATTTCGAATTTCAAATTTACATAAACCAAGAACAAAACATCAAAACATAAATTTTGCTACCACTAGAAAAAAGTTCCCCATTAAGTTGCAAGTTAGCATCTCTCTGTATATGTAGATAGAGTGGGACATTTGTTCTCCCTCCTTTTAATCTTATAAATTAGAATTTATAATAATTTTTAGTTTTTATTGTTACTGTTTTATGACAATGCATTTAATATGAACATAGATTTTTTGTATTAATAATTATATATTGTATAATTAAATACTCGTTAATGCATTATAATTAATACGTAATAAAAAACAACCAATGTTGAAATTTCTAATGTTAGTGGGATCATAATTTTTCAAGTTTCCTGAAAAATAATTGCGATAAGTAAATAATTTTGTGTTTAGTACGTAACATTCATTACGTTCAGCACATAGTTTCCAACAACCGATAAATGCTTTTCTTTCTATTCATAAATAGATAGATTTTGAGTTTAATCACTTGTTTTTTTTTCTTTCCTTTGAATGGTTATATTAAGTAACAATGCTTTAAGTGTAAGTTTCAATAATCCTTTTACTTACAAATAGATTTTTTTTAATTTATAAAGACATGTTTGTTTTGTACTTTAAATTACATTTATTCAATATTTATCAACCTTTCTTTGAGTTATGGAACACCCTTCCATAGCTTCTCGGGCACAAAATTTCGTAATCTTTCCCCTATCTCTTTTCTTTTATTTCAGATTACAATATTCTTCCTTTTTTTTTTTAAAAAAAAAAAAAAAACATTGAATACTTACTTTTTTTTAAAATTTAATAAGTCTTTTACAATACATATCACTTACAGTATATTTATATCACTACATATTATATTACTTGAAAAAAATTGTTATACTGTTTTTAAAAGGGTTCATAAAGTGTCCTTTATATATTTATTTCTTATAATCAAAGTTAAATGGAAACAAAATAATATTAAGGCTATAATATGTTGTTTAAAGCCAACCACTACAAGAGTTTAGTAACTTGAAAAAAAATTATCAATGAAATAACAATTACAATAATTATTTTTCATTAAATAATTGCCTTTATTTTAAGAATATAAAAAAAATAATAAGCATTTTATGTATTGAAAAATTAGATCTTGTTTAATAATGAAGTATCTTAGGAACTATTATGTATGAAGTTTCTTAGGAACTATTTGATCAATTTCGCTAAAATATAGTATTTTTCCTTAATAATTTACCTTCTTTTAAAACGATGTAAAAAATTTATGACTTACAATTGAGTTTTTTTACGACTATTATAATTAAAATAATAAATATTTACGAAAAGTTATTTTTTTAACAAATGGCCTTTATAATTCAGGGAAACTTTTTTTAAAATTCGATTGAAAAGCTCTGGAGTTACTTCTCATATTGCGGCTACCCCCAATACTTAGGGGTACAGAAATCTTAATCAGTCGAAAAAATGACATGTTTATTCAGAGAAAGTAAGTTTTAGTGTCTGATTTCGTAACTTGAAATATTGTCCCTGCACTTATTAATTAGCATATTTTAAGTCACCTCCTTGAACATGAGAAGAACGTGAAGATCTGATTATTATATCAAAAGTTATCAGGGTAGTCCGTTTATTTATTTTTGCGCACTAAACGTCTAAAAACTTATAATTCAAATCTGTTTAATTTTTTTCTGCCTTTTCTCTAATTTGTTCCATTCTGATGCAAAGAGAATTTTTCATAATTTGATTTTTTTTTTTTTTTTTGTTGGTCTATTTCTCAACTTTTTGCCTTTTTGTTTTCACTGTTAAAAAATCAATTATTTCTAGATATTCTTAAACTTAGACGTCAACTTCCTCTAATTTATTTCTCATTAAAGAATGTACTATTGTCGCTATTTTGTCTAGAGTTCTGTATTTAATTATATGTTTATTTTTTCTTATTCGGTTATTATATAATGTTTGTAAAACTTAATTATATTAAGAACATCGGTTTTTTGTAAATAAAAAACTAACCAAAATATAACTTTTAATTGTAGCTAGTTTATTTGTAATTATCATAACAAATCGTAATTATTTACACTGTGATCTTTAATGAATTTATTATATCGCAATGATTTTATTGTTTTGGTACTAGCAAAGGATTATTTTTAAAAACAATCAATTTTATTCAGTTTAAATTTTGAAAATAATGGGTAATCATCCGGTTATGTTATAGTTCTTCTTTAACCCAGAGACATTTGTTGCGTGCGCGTATTTTTGTTTCCTAATTACATTTGTTGCTTAATTAAACAAATTGTTAGGATTTTTATTGGCAGTTGAAGAAACGCAAGAGAATCTTCCTTAAATATGATAAAGCAAACTTTTTTCATTTCTAACTAATGCTGATTTCGAACACACGTGAATGCATTACAATTAAAAAGAGATAATTTTATTGTTATAGTTAATTTTTATTTATTTATTAATCTATTAAAAAAAAATTGCAATGCAATATTTTTGGAAAATTTTATAACCGTTGTTGAGCAGCCGATCCAATTGTTTGAGTTTGCGACTGCTAATGTTCAACTTCGTACCCTTGTAATTTTGAAACCAATTCAGAAGACAAGGGAACTCCTGTATCGAGCAATTTGTAGAAATTTGCCTTCGCTGAGGACTTTTTTGATTGAACTCATCCGTATTTGCGTTACATGGAGAGGAGGATCACGAAAGCCTCCCGCGGTTAGTCCGACGGTAAAGGTAACCAATGATCCGTCAAAGAGGATATTTTACGTCAACACCGTGGTAGGTGTAAGTCGGAAGCGGAAATCGTGTCGAGCAGTCATCGCTGAGAATCGAACCCGGGTCACCTCGTTGGAAGGCGAATGCTCTATCCCCTGAGCCTCCACGGCTCATTTTGCAATAGTACCAAAAGGCTTAAATACTTCAAACAATACTTTCATTTCGCATCGCATAAAAAAAAAGAGATTATTAATATTTAAGGAAGGGCGCCAGTGCGAGATTTGCCATAGGCGCTTCTTTCCATAGATACGCCTCTGGTCACAATGTCAAACAATTCTTGAACAACATTCGGATTTGGAATTTCCGCTGAAATAATTTTGTCAATTTCTTCTGGGCGTACTTTGTCCACCAACCAAATCAAAATATGCGCACGTGGCATTTCTTTGTAAAACAAAATACTGTAAAATAGTACATAAAAAATATGAGTAATTTATTGAAAATGATATTTTAATTAAGTAACAGGACTGAAAAGATTTATTGTACCAAATTTTAGATAAAAAATTTGTAATTTTATTTTTTTGCTTTTTTTTTTATTTAATATTTCAAATAAGAAATTTTAAATAAAAACAATTGAAAAAGTTTTATATGAAATCAATTAGCTTCACAAATAAATTTATATGTTAGAGTGGTTGTTAACCAACGCACGTATAAATTCGATCTAAAATTATACAAAATACTCACTTCAATTCCGCACTGAATCAACAAAATGTGTAGTTTTTTAAATTTTTAAAACGCACACTTCAAAACTCTTCAAACACAATAATAACACGAAATTACAAAATATCTTCCTGATTTTGATCACAGCACAAAAGAAAAACAAAAGTTTTATGACTTTTATTATTTTTATGCTAGTGAGAACCAAAACAATATGGAAATGAATGAGGGAAAACTGGATCCTACCACGTGATTTCCCGGCCAATAAAAATGTAGCGTTAAACGTTTAACGCTTTCTTGTTGGAAGTCGCATAAGAAGTATAACTTCAATAAAAAATTAATTAAAAAAACAATTGAAATTGGACTGAATTGTGAATCTAAACCATTCTCGAATCCTTCTGAAGGTACACAGAAAATTTCATTTATAAATCGGTCCAGCCGTTTAGGAGGAGTTCAGTGACAAACACACGCACAGAAGAAATATATATATAAAGATTAACAAAACTAATATTAAACAAAGAAAAGTGTAGTTATCATTGGTACCACAAAATAATTCAAACAATATTTATACAATGAAGTATTTTTAAAAGCTTTAAATTTAATCTAAAATGAAATAATATATTTTAAAAAAGATTTCTTTATAGCTCAACAAGAATATATACCTGGATGTTACCAACCGCAGCATACTCAGTTTAGAGCAGAAAAAATGGGTTTTCAAACAAATAAATTTGGTGTTTTGAGCAGATTGGCCTAATAGTTTTTATATTTATAGAAGCACTGCTTGTAAAAATTAGATTTTTGAGTACATAGAAAAATTAAGCTTTGAAAAAAATTTCTTATTAAATATAAAAAAGCTATTACAAAAAAATTACTATTTAGAGTTTTATTACACCAATTACCTACGCGGACTTAGGGCTAAAGATAATAGAAAGGCTGGTTCACTCTTTTGAAGAAACTCTCGCCGCGCCAAACCTCCGATTTTCTCCTGTGACGTCACTTTGGCGCAAAGCTTGAACTTTTACTTCAAGAACGGAGCGTTCGGTCTAACTAACTCTTAACTAAAATTGGAGCATTCCTTTTTGAGACATATTCCAAGACTTTCGTTGTTTTCTATGATTTTTCCCAGTTTTTTAAAGTGAATTATAAAAATTTAAAATTATTAACGAAATGCCAGTTTGTGCGATTGCAATTTGCAAAAACTCTGATAGAAATACAAAAGGAAACAATATAATTTTCCAAGCTTTCCCTAAAGTAAATGTACAACTATGTAAAGAATGGCTTCAACGTTGCAAACGAAATGACCCAGTTAATATAAAACATGCACGAATATGCAATTCGCGATCGCAACACTCGATACGCCATCTAGCGGGAGACTGTAAATATCGGGCATTAGTTCCCACATAACCATTGGCAATGATGGACGTCATTTTCTTAGCATCAAAAAAAGAAGCAAAATTTCCCTAAAGAAAAGGTAAAACTTCTTGAAAAAACTAATCAGAACATGCCAAACATTGAAGCAGAACACGCCAAGCATTTGAAGAACAACTTCTCAATAATTTTTACCTTTCTATTACCAACAACATAACATGATTTCATGATCACTTGCTGTTACAGATGTGTGTATTGCGGTAAAATAATTTTTCTGTCTTCAATTCATTACAAGTTAAAATGAAGTCAACATTGTTTCGTCATTCCAATGAATAAATGTGTTCCAATGAATTCCGTACAGAACTGTAATAGTTATAGAATATTCTTCTTCTTCATAGAATAGTATATATTTCTGTATCTACATAATTCAGAAAACAACAATAAAGAATAATCCGAATTATTTAAAAAAGTATCTTTTGTGCTGATTATAAATAAATTTTTTATCGTTTTCTTGGTAAGTGTTTTTTAGTTTTGAAAGAATTTCAACTAGAATTCAGCTATTCTGTTTTTAAGCTACATATTAAAATTCATATCGAGATCTTACAATTATAAAATTTTGATGTGTGGTATGTTACCTAAAAGTAATGAAGGGATGAACTATGTATATATTATTTGAGAATAATGTTTTCAAACAAAGAACATATCATTTTGGAATTCTCCGGACTTATAAATCAGGTAAGTGTTATGATTTTTATAATAAAAAATTTGCTTGTAAATATTTTTTTTTCTTGATGATCGTTCTCTACAAAATGGTTTTTTTACGTCTGATTAAATACTATAAGAATTAAAAAAAAGAATCAATATGAAAGTTTTTATTGAAAAATGAGGAATTTTTAAAATCGTTTTTATTTTACGTTTTTTAGTTTATAATTTTTTCATAAAATTGTTGTCAAAATACTTTTTTTGAAAAATTAAATAGTATTAAATTATGTGTTTATGTATACTTCTTGCATATTCTAATATTTGAAGTAATATGATTCAGAAAAGTATGGAAGAAAAATTCGGTACTTACGTATTAACCACAGCTACAGATTTGGCAGATTTTTAAGTGCCGCCAATCTACACTTAAAATTTTTGGAAAAAATCTTAAAATGAAACACTTCGTTTAAAATCAAAGTAGTCAATCGGATTTCGGTGGAAAATGGGACGATATAGAGTTTAGCATAGATTCAAAACAAACTTTTCTCTCACCTGATTCTATAGCCATTATGAACTCTAATAAATAAGATTCAAAATGAAATAACATTTCCAAAACGGACGTTTACTAAGATAAAGTTTCATGTTATGGACATTGGTACATTTTCGTTATATTTCACTTCATAAAATATTTCGCTCCTAAAAAAATAAAATTGCATCTTGTTTTGTTTTTGGCAAGTCCCAAAGACGCATTTTCGTAACACTAAAAAATGGCGACAAAAAAAAAAGAATGGTTCTTTTTTTTTTTGTTTCGTAAGCATTCTTTATTTTACGTTAAAATTTAAATGGGCCTTTCATGTTATACCATTAAATTTAGTAAAACTATTTCTCAGGCATTAGGTTTGAACTCTTATAAGAATATACCTATTTTTTTGTCTTTATTTACAAATATTTTTCCGATGTGTTCTGGATGTTCCTTCTCTAAAAAAAAAAGAGATACCATTTTGTTTTCGTTTGCATAAGAAAGAAAACAAAAATTTTTCTTTTTTAAATTTAATCAGCCACAATAAAGATGGAACGTTACAATGCTACATTAAAGACGTCTCCAGTGTAACTGAATGACTGTTCATATGGAAATCGCAGGGATTCGGCACATACAACAACGCCCCCTATAGTTCGTTGCGATCGCGAATAAGCATTTCTTGAAAGATTATGAAGATGACATGAGAAATCGTTTGCTTGTATTAGAGTGATTTTAAAATCTTCTGCAATACCAAGAGTAAATTTGCCATTTTCTTCTTCACAAACAATTTCTTCTCGGCAAGAAAGATTGAACAAACGCAAAGTGTTGGTTCGTGCATTGGACAGATTAAAAACTCAAAGTCCAGAGAAAAGCAATTTAAATACAAGGAATGAAAATTTTTTAAGTACAACAAATTGTGATAAATGCTTTAAATTAGAAGCAGAAGTACTGAAAGAGAGAATTGAAACTTTAGAAAAGGATTTGAAAAATAAAAATAATGAAGAAATAAAGTTAAAAAAAATATCAGTTCAGCGTATGAAACGGTGGAACGCATTTAGAAAAAGAATTCTGAATAATAAAAAATTATGAGCAGAGAAGGGAATTGTTGAAACTGGAACAAGCTTTAAAGAAAATGCATAATTTAGAAAACAGTGTAAAAAAAGTATTTACAAGAGGTCAAATACAATCTTTAATGAAGAGTACTTCAAATGTCAAATGGACAACAGAGGACATTTCCTGATGTATTATTATACGTTCTCTTTCTTCAAAAGCGTATGATTTTTGGAAATTTAAAATTGGCCTACCTCTACCAAGTGCTAGTACGTTAAAGCGATGGTGAGCAAAATTATCTTAAAAAATGCTCCAGGCTTACAGAAAGAGGTTTTAAATTTGATTAAAAAGTATTATAGTATAAAGTATTTATAGTATTATTTAAAGTATTTATTTAAATTAAAGTATTATTAAAATAAAGTATTTATTTTAATATTATGGCCAAGAAAATTTTTTTGTACTATGTTTATGAACGGAAATATTGTGTAAAGTTTAAAAGCTAAGAACCAGAAAAAGTCTAACTTATTTTTACAGACAGAATGATGCAAAGTTATAATATCTTTGCTAGCGACTTCCGAGATCTGTGTACACAGTGACGTCATGAGGAGAAAAGTCGTATCTTCAGCTCTGAGAGCGGAGTGAACTAGCCCTTCTCTTCTCTTTAACCCTGACGCGGACTGATCAAACTTATCACCCACCTGCTTACTGACTGTAGCCAGTGATGCTTACCTTTGGTGTTCTACTGGAATCTTTACGATCAGTCCACAGCAGGATTATAAAATAAAAAAAAGATAGGTGTGCATAAAATGTTCAATTTTTGAGTCAATGTATATAACTTTATCTAATATAACATAATTTCTTTTTTTTTTTTTTTTTTTTTTCTTCTTAAGATGTTTAAACACCTAAGAAAAAATAACATGAACGTGGAAGCCTAAAATCTAACAGCTCTGGAGTCTGTAGTTGAGATGTTTAACACTGATTCTAAAACCAGATTTTTTTTCAATGAATAAATCTTACCTATTCTCTATCAAAATTTACTCACCCTTCGAAAAATATTAACACCATTGCTAAGTAAATACTAATTTCAATTTATATATGCAGCTAAAATTATTTTATTTAAAAGTACATTTCAAATTATAAATTTTACAAAATATACTTGTACAAAACTGTTATAAGAGGAAAGCTGGATATCAATATCATGATTTTGGAATGGATGTTCTTTTACAATAGTTCAATCAAACATTTCACCTTTGCCCCAGTTGGGTAAATAATTGGCTCCATATGAGTCCTATATGAACATGCACCGCGGGACCAATATTGGAATGACAAAATTTTTTTAATATTGGTCCTGTAAAGGTTTAATATTGGCCTATATAGAGCCAATATAAGGCATACATGGACTAAAAAATAAATATAAAATATCGAGTGAATCTGATAATTCTATATAGGGCCGATATTGGTCGTAAAATGGCTGTAAAATATTGTGTGAATCTGACATTTTTATATAAGGCCAGTATCAGAGAAATAATGGCCCTTTGAACTCACATTGAGCTAAGATTCGTGAATATTGGTCCAATGAGGGCCTAAGTTATTTTGACGCTAGGATAGGCTTGAAAACATTCAAAATTGATAAATTAAGTTTATAGCTAAGTTACAATTTAAATGATTGTCTTATTTGAGCAATTTTTTTGTTCACACACTAATTAAAAATAGTTGTCTAAATAATTTTCATAAGTATCGAAAACTCTTTCTTTTTTAAATCAAATTTTTCCACCTCCTACAAAACTTTCTTTGATTTGGACTCCTTGGTTCTAACATGTAACAAAGCACTATGCCGAAGTTAACACATTAGAAACAGTTAAAATTCTAACAAAGACATTAATTTATAAATAAATAGTTACTGAATAAAAAGTGCTAGATAATTAGCGTAGATATTAATTTATGAAATAGGATACAGCATACTTTATCAAGGTGTGTAACTAGATTTTTCAACAAAAAATAAGCACTTTTTAAGCACTAAAAAAATATTTTTAATCCCTTTCCAAAAAAAAAATAAAATAAAATCAGTTAGGATACTGCAGTAATAAAAATTATTATTTTCTATCGTTTATAGTTCTTAATTTATAAGCACAGAATAATTTTCAAAAACTGTACATAATCATGATAAAATAACTAGTTTCTAATAAATATTGCAGAAAAAATTGTTAAAATCATGCAATTTTTTGTAATTTAGAAGGACAATCGACACTGCAAAAAAAAAAAAAAAATTCTATTTGAAAGATATGAATGGGCTTATGGGCTCTTAAAAAACGTAAATCAAAAATAAGTACCTTTAAGCACTTTTTAAAAATGACGCACACCCTGCATTAAAAACTGTTAAAATTTAAGATTCTAACAAAGACATTAATTTACGAAGAGATAATTCTTGAATAAAAAGTCTTCAGATAATTTGTATATATGTTAGTTTATGAAATAAGGCACAGCTTTATGTTTTATACTAACAAAAAAATATTATTTTAATGCAATTGACAATTGTTAGTTTAAATTATAAAGTTGACAGTGGATATTAGATAGTCAACTATACCTTAATCTTAAAGATGTTATTTCTGAAAATATGAAAGAAAAAAAAAGGACACTAATTACTTATACATATATATAACAAAACAACATTAGGCATAAATAAAGGTACTAAAAATAATATGGTATAGTTTCGGTTATATAAACAAAAAAGTTCCTTGTGATTAAAATCCAGAATTTCAATAGTTTTTTCAGAGGAGTGGAAATTGACATAGTTTTATGGAGAAAAAAAATATTAACAAAATAAAAAAAAATAAAAAACTATGTTTATTTTTGTGCCTTTACATGCGCATTCAGTCACACAGTTTCACTTTATTTGTTACAAATTATACTCTTTAACATTATTTATTTACATAGTTTTTCACATAATATTTTTAGGAAACATCAGGGAAAAAGACTAGGCTCAAATATTATATGCACATAATTTCAATCACATTTCTTTGAGTAGAATGCTATGCAGTCTGCCAGAAACATATTTTTCCTTTTAAGATTATCATTTATTTACATTTTTCAGCCAATTTTTATATACTTTTTAACCAAAAGAATATGCTTACAATTGATTTACTAAAGGATTTAAAAGTTTATCTAGTGTAATTGGTGTTTAGGTCTGGAAAGTTTATGTACTAAAAGCTATGCAATTGTGCATAATAAAACATGTTAAGCACAAAAAACAGTTAAAAAGAAAATTGTGTGCTTTACACATTGTACTTTAAAAGGACATGGAAGAAAATTTCTCCTTCACCTCCATTACTAATTTAAAGTATAGAAAAAGTGAGTTCAGAGAAACCATGAAGTTTCATATAACGAAAAGAAAATTTTAAAATATGAGAACTGAGGATTTCGGAATGGAGAAGTTCTCTTCCATTAATTTGATATTTCAATATTCTTTTTTCTGCAATTCAAACTTTATTCCTAACTCTAAATTTGCCTGTACTCACTTTATCTTTATTTTAGATTAGTAATGGAGGTTAAAGAGAATTTGCAATGAAAAATTTCTTCCGTGGTATGGTGTTCTCTTAAGATTACCTTATTTTCTTTTGATATAATTGTACATTCTGGGCTAATTATTTTTAAAAGCAAATATAGTTTGTTCACCAGGAGTTGGCACTTGACTCCACCTACTCGGATGCAGAGTTCATTATAGAGCGGGAATATGAGGAGAAGTGTTTTGACGCTTGAATTTGAGATAATCTTTAATGCACGCCAAACGCAAACAGTGAATTCTTTTTGAGTCACTTACTTCCCTTTATCATCTGCTATTATACATATTTCATTACTCTAGCTAATTATATATATTTTTAATTTAAAAACTGCTGTTTTCCCAGCAAAATGTCTCAAAAAGGACAAACTATTCACTCAAAAGAGAAATATCATAAAATTTATGACATATTTAATGTTAATAAAATGCACATAAAAATTGCGGAAAAAATATTTTTGCCATACGATCGCCTAATAGCAACCTTGTTCAGGATTGTTCGCATGCTTCTCCCAAAAATAACGAAATAGAATCATCGGATACCACATGATGAAAGCGAAACCAAGTACCAACTCCTGGTGAATGAACTATAGCAAGAGTTTATTTCAGCATCAGTACCTGTTTACGCCACTTACAAGCGCTTGTAAAATTAATCATAAGCCCAGTGGCAGAATTTATTCGAGCTATCTTTGACAAAACATTTAACACTAATATCTTTCTGCAAAATACTTTTAATAACAAATATATTTGTTACTAATTTAAACTTACAAAAGCGCTGGTTTCAGAAGAAAAAAAAAAAATTTACTTTTTTTAGTTGAATACGTAATAATTTTTTATTTTAATACTATGGGAGATATTCTCGCATTTTGTTGGTGTGGGGCTGATGAGCAAATTATTTTCTTCGCATTTTGTAAATAATCATCACAATAAAAAAAATAATTAAAATTCTTGAAAGTAGTAATTGACTAAAAAAAAATTGATGACTAAATCACCCGAATCGTACTCCTCAAAAGCACTTTTCATTTCGAGATCAGGTTGTCGTAATAAATAATATTATGTAAAAAAAAAACGATTTAAAAACAATGGAGAAATCAATAGCAATAACTGGCAAAAATTATATAGAATTATTGCCTAAAAAAGTAAATAATGAAATGCAACATTCAAATTTTCCATATCGTTTGAAATATATCATGATATTCAATATCAATAACTGCCGAAAATACAATCAAAAGATTACATCGACTTGCGATACTATCGGTGTAAATTGAGCGCATCAAAAAGTGATTATCTAAATGTATGATTCAAATATTACGTGTACATTTCTGTTGAAAAGAAAACTAAAATTGTTTACTTTTCCAAAAGAAAAATCTTTCTGCAAGAACTCTTAACAATCTACGACAATCTCTCCGCGATTCTGCCACTGAGATAATAAGTAGGGATTTTCCTGTGGGTCGGTAAAAGTTTTATCCTTCAAGTTAAACCCCTACACTGTTTTTGTTAGTTTTTTTTTGTTCTACTCTTTGGAAGTTTCCAATTTTGGTGTGGTCGGTACTAATACAGAAATCCTCCCTTTTTTAAAAGAATGAAAATCAGAGTGAATCAACATTTTGGTAATATTCTTAGAAGTTTTATAAGTATTTTGATATTAAAATAATCACACTTACTTAAATTATTTTTCATTTCATACAAAATTAAAAAAGGGTTCATCCCTTTATCAATTTGCGTCAAAAGTCATCTAAATGTAAATTTTTCAAGATAGAACTTTTTAACTCAAAAACGTTCTCATTCTGCTTTCAATATTTTTGCGACACAGAGGACACTTTGTAATTAACGCAGCACATTTTTCACACGATATTAAATGACCGCATGGCTGAAACACAATTTCCCTCTCTTCGTCCATACAGATTTTGCATAGTAACATATCGTTTGTGGCATCTGGATTTCGAAGGCCTGGAGAAAAAAAACTTATTGAGTCATGAAAGAAACATTGCTATGAATGATACACTATCTGGCCAAACGTAACCGGTTGATTATGGTGGTTCGTCCGGGGTCCGTTAGTTGGAATCTGAGGTGTATGTGGACACTCCCAACTCTACGAAGGCCCATTTCTCTTCCACTCGCACATCGAGACTTGTACAGGCGTGCTTTAACAAAATGGGCATCTCAGACCCCCCATCTAAATCCATAGCTGCCAAAGTAGATAGGAAAAAAATCCTGTAGATTTTACGAAATAATTTAAATTTCGAGGTAATTGTTGCAAAATGTACTAAATATTTTGCACATAGGGAATTTTAGGGATTTTTATAGCCATCAAAATGGAAAAACAGCAATAATTTCCAGATATGACTGACATTAAACATACTTGAAATGTAATGTATTATATTTACTTATATTTTTGAATATTAATAGGCATTTAATTTATCAAAGATAGTTAAAAGATGCTTTCAATTAATTTAAAAAGAGAGTTTTGAATAAAACTGAACATTTTATAACAAAAAAAAAGTTTTGAACTGATTTCTATAAATGAGGTTCGCTTAATTATGTATCAGTACTACTTATTTAATAGTAATCTGTACAAAACTTCTATTTCAATGGGGATTTTTTTAAGAAACTTACTCAATTTAAGGGAATTTTCTAAAATATAATATATATATATATAAAAATAATTTTAATTAAACCGGTAGACAAGAAGAAACTGGCAAATTCCAGTAATCTATTGGCAACAATGTAAATCCCACAGAACAACTACAGGACGAATTAGAGTGCAGATTACGTAGCCAGCCGAATCGACTGCAAGGCACTCACTTCAGCTGCGATGCAATTCAATTGCTATAAAAAACTGTTGGAAAGTCTTCTCAGGCGTGTACAGGCTGTCACCCATGCAAAAGAGGGGTCAACATCATATTAATATGTGTCTCAGGATGCTCTTAAGTTCACGCCACTGGGCGTCCAGATAGTTTTGGCCAGATAGTGTAGCTTCATTTTCTCAGATCAAAAAATTATGTTTTGAAAGACAAATACAAAAATAAATGTTTTTACATCAATTGACATTTGTGTTGAGAATTTATGCATAGTTTTATTAATATAACTATTAAAAGCAGTAAAAGAGTTCAATTACCCAAAACTCAACAACCAGTAATACTAGAAGATCACTAGTTGTTTTTGCTTTTAAGGCAAAGATAAGATAAATCATAATAGATAACTAGAAACTTATCTTTAATAGATCTAGTTAATTATATGAATAGAACTATTCATACAATTATCTAGATCTATTAAATATAAGATTCTAGTTATCTAAACTCAGTGGCGCGACAGCCCTTAGAGGGCCGAGGCCTACTGTGCCCATCTCAGTTTTCTTAACCTTGGGCTCTGGGGTGCAGGAGCAGATGTTCTGGTCGGGTGGTCGGCCGAATGCGTAACCCTCGGTGTTTAGTTCCGGAGCATGTTCGGTTTTCATTAATCAACCCACCGAAGGGAAGAAAGGCCGAGACGACCTCCTCCGGCCCAAGGGTCGAACCCGGGATCTGTGGCACGGGAGGGCGAAGCGCTACCACTCAGCCACCGGGAGTCTTTAGTTATCTATTATGATTATAATTTAGATAAACAAAGATTTATCTTTTATGATTATAATCTCTTATGATTATAATCTAGCTTAATAATAGATCTAGATAAACATTTTTAATCTGATCAGTAAAAAAATAAAACATGCTTATAATACCATAATTTATGTAATTATACAATAAAAGTTATTACATTGTATACAATGCCGAAAATTAATCATTAAAGTATAAAATGATTTAAAAATCCTCACATTGCCTTAGCATTGTTTACAGTGCCTAAGACAAACTGATAAAGTAAGAAACATTTCATACTTTTTTATTAGTATAATTAAAAAGCAACGTGATTAACTCTAGAAATACTAAAATTTAGTATACACCTATAGTGCCCAAAAGCAGTCAAAATGACTGCATTGTGAAACAATAACTAATGTGTAAAGATATTTGTTTAAATTTTATTTTTAATATTATTTACAGTTATATAACAAATTATTAGTAAATATTAACAATAAAAAAAATTATGTTGTACAAAAAATCACAAAATTCTAAGAATTGTGTCCTTCTAATTGAAATTAAAAAGCAGAGTCAAAATGACTTCTTAGGGCATTCTAGTGTTAAGAAGTCTAAGTTGTTTTTCTCCAATTTTTATATGAATTTCAGCTTCTACTTAATTCAAAGTATTGTAGAAATCAACTTTGAAGTTAACACTGTTAATTAAACTACATTATGATTATTAACTTGTTTTTATTGTTTTAAAATTTGATGTTTCCATTATTAAAGAAATTTTTTTGTATTTCTTCTTTTTAGATAGAAATAAACCTATTTCATTAGGTAGTTTTTCCCCCCTCTAAGAAAAGACACTACTGTTTTAAAGTTTATCACACTTTATTTCCATTTTAAACATTAATTTATCAAATATATTCTTCTTTCTTTTATTTTTATCAATTGCTTATTCAAGCTTTCTCTAAATAAAATATGCAGCATATATAAAATTCAGATTTTTCAATTATAGCAATATATATATATATATGTGTGTGTGTGTGTAACATCTAAAATACTAGCTTTATAAAATTAAAAGGATCTTTTGAGACTAAACTTAAAAAGAATTATATCTTATCTGCAGATAAGCTTATCTGGTTTATGAGAACATTAAATAATCTCTATCATGTACTTAACTCAGCCCTTCGCGTACATCTTAAGTTTCATTGAATAGATATGAAATCTTTATTTATAAAATGAGTCCATACTGCGCAATAAAATATCTTAAGATCTAGCCGAAATGAATTCCCATTAAAATCAAGCACTATGTTGAGATATTAATTCATCTCCATCTGGTCTTAAGATCTTACAATGCCGCTTCTAGAGGGATAAAAGGTTTGGATTTTAGAGATCACATGACATGAACAAATATATTATATGTTACACGAAAAGGTACACTTAGATTTTGGAAATGGAAGTATAAAGTTGTGTCTCGGAGCTCTGCTCCATTTGTACAAAGTTGTAAATAGATTTATTTATTCTTTCCTCAATAAAAGCCTAGAAAAATTAATATGTTGTTATTATGATTAAATAAAACTCGGCTCGAAAGTTATGAAGGAAATATGAGAGAGGGAGCATGACATATATATATATATATAATGCAATTTTTCTTACTTAATATTTATACATTAATTGTAGTTAAATCTGAATGATGTATTTAGATGCATATTCAAAGGAACTTTAATAAAAATAAATAATTAAAGTTTTGCTTGGATATAAATTAAATGCTTGGCAGACCCTTGGTGGAAAGATTATTTGTTTTTGAAATAAATACCCAAAGAATGCATCTAAAAATAGAATTCAACACCGTAGAGGGGCTTTAAAAAAACAGTCTATGGAGGGAATACAAATTAATTCCAAGCTTTTTTGCAAAAAGAAGAAGTTTCAAACAAAATACTCATCCCGTTCTACACTGAAAATATTTTGTTTAATAATGACATACACTTGATTACTGATAATTTAACTTGATTACTGATAATTTAAATTGTAAAAAAAAAAACAACAGGAAACAGATATTGAAACTGTGCCATGAAAACATATTGTTACAAAGGTTACCATCTTATGTAAGCGTAAGTTAAAGCAACTAGAGGGTGCATAGCCAAATCTGTCAGCAAAAAATAAGCACTTTTTAAGTACATTGTAAGCACTCAAAAGATATTTTTGACACTCTATACATTAACAAAATAATTTTCAAAGACTTTACATGATCATGATAATATAACTAGTTTCTAACAAAGAACTCTTTTTCTTGATTATATTGGACACCATAAAAATTTCGTGAGATTTTTTGATTCGATTTGAGAGGGTGGAAAATGAAGCCTGAAATGGAAAATATCTTGCAAAATGCGGCCGAGTTGCTCATGAGAATGCAATAATCTCATCCAATCCAGCTCAGTAGACGCGCATGAGTACTCCAAAAAATTTCATCAACTATGTAAAATGATAGGCGCTATCATACGTTACGGACCGACAGTACACCAAAATAGATTGTGAAAATGTTGAATAGAATGTGAAAACCACGTTTTTGCAGCGGAAAAAGACACGGTAAAGAAAAAAAATCTCATTTTCGAAAAGAGAAAATTAAGTACTTTCAAAAAACACTCAATAAAAAAGCACCTTTAAGGGCTTTTAAAAAACGTAAATCGAAATTGAGCGTCTTTAAGCACTTTTAAAAAACGCTTTGCACCCTGTTAAAGCAATTACATAAATTAAATCCAGTGCATTACAAGCTATTCAAGGAAATTATGATAATTACATAATTGCTAGCAATGGATTTTTTTTTTTTTTTAAAAAAAGAGAGATTTTAAAAGTTAACTCAGCATTCCTGTAAACATAAGTATAAAAAAAACTTATGTGATTAATAAAATAACTCAATTTGTACACTTAACTAAATTAAATAAGGTACACAAAATAAATTTTTAACTAATAAAAAAACATTTAATGCATTTTTATAAAATTATATTTCATAAACTGTAAATACCTAATTACATCATTCCATCACTAAAGTGGAATGTAACAATATTTAGATGAATAAGTTGGAAAATGCTTACTCAACACTCTAGTACAATACTTGTGGAACAGATTGTTTCTGTAATTATAAACAAATATTCTGCGTAGTGCAATCATTACAGAAGCATTTGCAAAATAATTACATGCATAATAACTAATACCCTTATGTGAGAACAAAAACAGGAATTCTGTTATAGAAGACAAATAAATGCACCGTAAAATATGATTAATTAAAAGTCATGTGAAATTCATAATGTAAAGATTTCTAATGAAAATAGTGAAAGTAGAACACTCCAACAACAATCACTTGTCAATCGAGGAAAGCATTGGGCATAGCCAGATTTCTCATCGAAAAATAAGCACCTTTTAAGTACTTTTTTAGCACTCAAAAAATATTTTTAATCACTTTCCAAAAAAAAAAACAAAAAAAATAAAAATTAGGATCTGTGCAGTAATGAAAATTATTTTTTTTTATGGTTTAAAGTTCCTAATTTATAAACATAAAATCAATAAAATTCAAAGACTTTACAGAATCATGATAAAATAACTAGTTTCTGATAAATATTGCAGAGAAAAATTGTGAATTGTGCAGTTTTTGTAATTTAGAATGACAATTGATAGGGCAAAGAAAAAATTTCTTTTTTAAAGATAGAAAATTAAGCATTTTTTACAAACCCCGAATAAAAAAAGCACCTTTAAGGACTTTTAAAAAACGTAAATAAAAAAAAAAACACCTTTAAGCACTTTTTAACAACGTTTCACACCATGTGTAACTATACTAGTTTTAATTCCTGATAAAACTTAAGGAAAAAAAAAAACAGCTTAACAACAGCTTAACATACTTAAATAATGCTATAATAAATTAAATAGTTTACCATAGTTGGAATATCATGGTTAAATATCCCATAGATTAAGCAATGAGTGGTCACCATTTTGTAAAAGACAAAAATACGAAACAATATTCCCTATATTTTCCCAATTTGGAAAGAAAACCTCAAAATTCTGTTATTTTTAGGTGATTTCTAAGTTTTTCCTGGCAACCCTGTAAATATTATGAGGGGCCAGAATTCCTGTTATTTAAGATCCTTATGACATCAAGGAAACACCATGGAACAAATAATTTTTAAAATTTTTTTAATATAAGCAGTATTACCCAAAGCAAAAATATCAATTAAAATATACTTACTGGATGCTGATGTACTTGTAGGCTTTTTAACTACATTCAAATATTCCATCTTTGATACCCTTGGGTTCATTCTAAAAAGGCAATAAAATATTCAAATTAAAACAGACAAACCAGTATTTATAAGACTGAAGTTTATAAATTTATAACTCTGATTAAAGGTATGGAAATTTTTTAAACAGGGTACTTTTTAAACACTAAAAATATATTTTTAAGCACTACACACATTAACAAAATGCAAAATAGTTTTCAAGGACTTTACATGGTCATGATAAAATAACTAGTTTCTCACCAAGAACTCTTTTCTTGATTATATTAGCCACCATAAAAAAGATCGAGAGATTTTTCGATTCGATTTTAAAGGGTGGAAAATGAAGCCTGAAATTGAGAATATATTGAAAAATGCAGCAGAGTTGCACAAGAGTGCTAGAATCTCACCAAACTCAACTCAGTAGATGCACATGCGGATTCGCAACTATTTCATCAAATATGTAAAATGATTGGCGCTTTCAAACGCTATGGGCCGACAGTGCACCGAAATGGATTCTAATTGAATGAATTGTGAAAACATTGAATAGAACAATGTGAAAAGAACGCTTATGCATAATACGTGGCAAAAATCAACATGGTAAAGAAAAAATACAATTTTTGAAAAGCGAAAATTAAGCACTTTTTAAAAACACCCAATGAAAAAAAGCACTTTTAAGGGCTCTTAAAAAACAAAAATCGAAAATAAGCACCTTTAAGCACTTTTTAAAAATGCTATGCACCATGTTAAATCAAAAGTGATATTTCTGCTCAAGATTTTGGCAGTTTTCAGATAAAATAGAAATGAGGAGAAGGTCTTTTGAATAATTTATTGCTTAGAGCAGTATCACATAAAATAATCATGAAAATGAATTGTCATATTGAACGACACTGTTACAGAATTCATCTAATATGTTCAGGCTGCTTTTTTTCTTTCAAATTTATAGACAAAATTATTTTGAACAAAATAGAAACAAACAAAGAAAAATTTCTTTTACTTTTCAACTTCAACATATTGCAAATACAAGTTATTGTATGAATTTGTGGATAATATAAAAATAATATATTTGGGGAAGTTATGATAATGCTATTACAGCGTGAAAAATAAGGGAAAATATTGCAGTTCCTATAACTAAGTCATCTCAGTAGCCAAGGCTAACTCTCATCAAAAATAATGAGTACATTTGACCAATTCGTGCAAACTCTTTACCAGTGTAGTTCAACAAGATTTTACAGTTGATAAAAATGTATAAAAATATGAATAGAATTCAAGCATTCAAAATTAAACCATATTTTAAAATCGAAATTTTTTTTTTAATAAAAAATCATTTTGGAATAACAAAAAAAAAGCAACTTTTTCTAACAAATTCTTGGTTTAGTATTATAAATTATGCCTTCATTGCATTACCATTAACATTTCACTAAAGAACAGTTTTACAACTACATGCTATTAAGTTTGATTTGCATAAGGTTTTCATAGGAACATAAAATTGTTGAGAAGTTTCCCAATATTTTCTTACAATGATTATCTAATAAATTTATTAGATAATCATTAAACTAAGATTATCTAATAAATTTTGTTGAGACTTTACATTTCACAACAAACTTTTAAAAGAAGTTTAAGGCATATTTCTTAGAAATTTAAAATTTAGTAATAATATTTTTGCATTTCTGTACAGAAATTTAACAAAACCTGAAAATAATAACTATAGAATGTAGGAGGATTAAACAAATAGAAAAAAAAAAATTCCTTATATTTTAGAAATTTTAAACCAATAATTTAAATAAACCACAAATAATATAAATTTTCTAACTATTAACAAATAGAATAGGCATTTCCTGAATTACCATGGTTTTGAAAAATCTTGTTTTTTTTTCCTCTTATAGTAGTACATTTCAGTAAGAAAAATTTGCAAATTTTGAGCAACATTTGCAAAAAGTATAGTAACTAAGATGGGAAAAGTGAGGAAAGTGGATAAAATAAATCATGAAAAAACGCCTATTCTATATAAAGAGTGTAGTGAAAGAGTATGGCAAATTCAAATACAGTCGCACTTCTATTTAACGAACTTAGATTCTGCGAATTCTCTATTTTGCAAAAATTTTTTTTGAGGAACCAAGAACATTTTGGAAATTTCTTCATAAAATGACTTCCAAATAGCGAAGTAAATTTTATATTTAACGAACTTTTCTTTAAAATCCACTTTTCTTATTTCCCAAAATATTTCGGAACAATTCAAACTTGTTAATGCGTTTTATGGTGGAAATTACCTTGAATTGATTCTCTCAGCAACTTCACTTTCAGAGAAAGCAGTAAAATCCCTTTCCCTTTTGTTAGCATTTCAAACGAAAAACTCGGACAAAACAGATTTTATCAGTAGCAATTAAATTAAAGAATGCATGTGGTAGTGCATGTTTAAAATTACCATTATAATAAATGCAGCTATAATTTTATACATAAATTTAGCTTTTTTTAGTTGAAAATATATGTAGCATGATAGTGTAACACTGGATAATGTTTTACTCTTGCTTTCCACGCAGATTTCTTTTATAATTAAGATTTATAAAATAAATAGTAGATACTAGTTTACAAGATAAAGGTGTATCAATTGCTATTTTAATTATGTCTAGTGTTTATGAATTTAAAACCTTTTTTGTGTTGTTTAAGCACTTCAGAAGGTGATTTTCTACTTAACGATTTTTCCATATAACGAACTTATTACCCGGATTTAGCGACTTTGTTAAATAGAGGTCCGACTGTATTAGTAAGGATATTTTTTTTTAACACAAATTCCTTATTTGATCGTATTTATGGTTATTTTTTTATATAAAACTCAGTCAGATTAAAACTTTGCTTAACATAGGGATGCAGTATCATGTTAAGGGCCAGCAATAACACAAGTCTGCAATCGTAAATATTCAGGGAGTATTAAGAGTTATCTAGTTAAAAAATACTAGTAAGAATTACACATGCGTAACTTAGTTTTTCACATAATAAATATAATATAAATGAAATAAATATATTTAATCTAAATTTCTCTAAATATAGTCAGAAGAATAAAAAAAAACATAAAAGCTATGAAAAATAAAAAGAAACTTTACAAAATTTCATTTACCAAGTTAACTTTTACTATTAGTTAGTTAGAAAACAAAATTTATTAATATTCCTGTTATAACATCTGACTAACAGGATTGAAAATCTTAAAATCATATTCCTTAATATTAACTTTTGAATAAGGAATTCCTCAAATTTATTTTATTTTTAAAACAGGCGTTGAACAGCCGACCCAATTTTAGGTTTTTGACTACTAATGTTCAACTCCGTAGCCTTGTAATTTTGAACCCAATCCAGAAGACAAGGAAACTCCTGGAATCATACCCCCAGAGGTATGATTCGTTACAGGAACATGGAGGACTTTGTGACTTGACAGATTTAATGTGCATCAGTCACCATTTAATACACGGGAAGTCTTCGGCCCGTGGGGATTGAACCTGCGACCTCTAGTTCCTTCCATTTATGCTCCATGGGCTCCTCCCATTTATTTGCAAAAATTCATATGTAATTAATTTTTACTGATAACACTGAGGTGAAAGACCAAAATAAATCATTACCTTAGTGTTTCAAAACACAGTCGTTAAACTATTATATTATTTTTTATATTTTTATTAATATTCTTGACAGTTCAAGGATTAAGTTAAAAGACTTCAGGGGCTACTTTGTACATTCCTGGCTTAACACAATATAAATTTGTCAGCTAGTGTTTTACCTTTGTTTATATGTTCTAATGTTACATTAAATTTTCTTCATACTTTTTTGGCTCATTATAAGGGAGGTCCCGTCGGCTTCGTCACTATAAGTCGGGTCTCTAGGAGCATTTTAACCGCTTTACTGCTGTTGCCATCAGACTTTGTAATGTTTTAGATGTTTTTAATAAATGCCACGGATGCGACCTAGCCGAGCTGGTCGCCCGGTCGGGCTCATGTGCTGACGGACAGATCGCGGTTCCAACTCAGGAGCTGTTGCGGCGGCGGGTCATTTTACCGTGTGCCCAAATGAGGGCGGTACGGAATTTTTATTTCTTAACACATTATAAAAATCGGATGCATTGAAAACAAAATATACCTTGTATCTTGTTCTAAAAGTTTTTCACAAAGGCGATGAAGCGATGAAAAGATTTCTCCCCTCTGAAGGGATTGAACAATCACATCTTCAACCATTGATGAAGGGAAAATTTCTTTCGCTTTTTGGACAATATCGGATTTTAAAACTTCTTCTGCTTGAAGTTGGTCGGACAAAAAATTTCCACCAGTCTGAAAAAAAATAATAAGGTTTACATGTTGCAAAATTAATTTATTTTACACCAAGTACATTCGCATTAACACATCGCTTTGCGGTTCCATGCTCATACCTGCTAACATTGGAGAAATAAAATAACTAACAACATTGTTTTAGGCTACGAGCGAAGTTTTGATACATCGTGCATAATCATATAAGTCAAAAAGAGAAATTCAAAACTGAAAATAAGATAAGCACTTACATTTAGCCACAGTAAAAAATATGTATATAAATCCTAATCTAAAGAAGGTTTTTTTAAATCATTCTTTAAATTACTTTAACTATAAACACTCAACATACTCCAGTACTGGCAATAGCACCATCTGTTGAGGAATAAGAGAAGTATTTCCTCCATTAATGGATATTTTATAGAAATTTTTTCTTTTTAGACTTCTTCAAATACAGAGAAATTTGAGAATATACAGGTAAACAGGAGATAGTCAAGAGAATTCGTTAAGAAAAAGGAGAATTCATTAAAAAACAGGAAGATTTGGCAGGTATGCATTCCTGCTGTTACTCTTGAAATTAATTCAATCGCAAGCTCACAAAATAAAGATCTTGAGGGGAAAAAATAAAATTGTCTAGAACAGTCAACATTTTTATCAAAAATTTAAAGCAAAATAACTGTAAAAAAATTCCTGATACAATATTTTATAATTCCAATAGTTTTCAAACAAATTGGAATTTGAAGGGGAAAAAATCCCTTTAAATATTTTACACCTTTGTAAATTTAATTTTCTAAGTCTTGAAGTTTTGCTGCACATGTGTTTCATACTACTAATTTTTTAAACTCTCCTAATAGTGGCTGAAGGGGCACTTATGTATTTTCACCCTTTAACATTGGCATAGATTTCAGAAAAATGGACCAAAAATGGAAAAATTTTTTGGCTGTTTAATTTTGTTCTTTATATTATTATAAAAGTTAGATAAGGGTTTATTACAAAAATAAAATTTTAATGCAACAACTACTGCATTTATAATTTTTACATACACATAAAAAAGTAATGGATTACACACACATCTTATTCAATTAGAGCAAATTAAACAACATTTTGAAGCTAAATATAATATAACTAGCATAATATAATATAAAAACACAACAATATGATTTTCAATACATAAATCTTAAAATCTTTTGCAGTATGGTACATCCCAAAACCCCCACCCACATTTCCCTCCCTCGACTGAAGTCGTAATCGGTGAAAAACTAGGACCACTAATGCCATCTATTAGGAAAATAGTTAATTAAGTATCCTTAAGTAGAAACGAACTCAGTTGGGGCTTCACGAAATACAAACGTTAATTTTACTCTTGCCCAAAGTAAGTTCGGGCATCACAAATATTGCATGTTGTAGTTGCTCGAACTGGATTTTGTCAAACCTGGTATGGGGTTGATATATTGAGAAAAAATTATAAAATTCTTAACACATATTTTAGGGATTTTAATATCATTTAATTAGACATCAATGGTTTAAGTAACTAACAGTATGTATTGAAAAGAAGAAAAAAAATTCTTACTAAATCAATTCACATTTAATAACACTTTATCAACAGGTATCTAAAGAAATAAACAAAACACTCTCAATAAAGGTTAAAATTTTCATTTACTCTCTCATCAAACTTACATTGGATCCAATAGATTTCAGTCTTTTATAAACAGGGCGGTTTTGAATCATTCTTAAATAGTTACACTTCGGATAAAATTTTGCATGTTCCAAAATCGGTTCATCAAATGGTTCCCAATTAGAAAGACTGCCACCACAGTAGAAGCAAGTCACTGCATCTTGGACACCTTCAAAGAAAAAAATGTATAGTTCGGCATGATTGTAAAGCTCGACATTTTAACCTTTTGCTTACAGCTGGTATATTGGACCAGAATAACAGGCTTCATTATGTTAAGCTCTGTAAAGAAAGAGTTACACTGAAAGCTCAGTTTGCTGCTGAGTAGCAGCAGCAAACTGAGTTTAATCTGTAACTCTTTCTTTACAAGAAAAGAGTAAGCAAAGAGTTACTGAAAGCTCAGTTTAATGCTATGAGTAGCAGCAGCAAACTTAGTTTAATCAGCAACTCTTTCTTTACAAGAATAGTTACAAGAAAGAGTTACAGAAAGCTCAATTTGCTGCTATGAGCAGCAGCAGCAGCTTAATCAGTATCTCTTTCTTTGCTAGAAGAGTTACAAGAAAGAGTAAGCAAAGAGTAGTTACTGAAAGCTCAATTTGCTGCTATGAGCAGCAGCAAACTAAGTTTAATCGGTATGTTAAATTTATTTTACCTGTTTCAGGGAACAAAGGAAACTTCAAACTTAATTTATCAAAAAAGGTGACTCAATAAAAAAAAAAGGTGACTCAATAAAAAAAAAAAGGTGACAATAGGTACCGTTTTAAAAGAGTCGCAAAATGCCTTAAAAGGAATTTGGATATTTTGTTGGCTATTACTAAATTTGAATCAAAGAGAGGACAATACCATTGGTCAGCGACAGCAGGAAAGGACAGTTAGCAGTTTGAGGAATCATGCATACACGAGAGAAAAGTGAGGAAAAGTTTTGGAACAGAGCGAGATCAGACATGTTTGTGAGGGAGATAGATGAGCAATGACAGGATGGAGAGAGAGTAATTTTTGTTTGACTATGATGCTGCAGATAGTGGATCTTTGTGGCCACTTGGGGGCCAATCTATATGCTGTATTTCTTAAGCTGTAAGAAAGTTCTCCACAAGCTGTATGACATTACCAGGGGTCTGTCTAGGTGTTTTTAAGAGGTATCTTTTTTATTTAAATTCAGACATAATTTGATAAAAATTATATTAAAAAATCAACACAAAAATAAGATATAATAAGAAAATATTTTCAAAAATTTTCACTACAAATAAAAAGAGTTTATTTATTATGGTAAATTTTCATATATATTTTTCCCATATATTCAAAAACTATTTTGCTATTGAAGAATTTTGGGCTTAAAATTATACCCAAATTTAAATATCCATAAAATTGATTGTCTATAATTAAATTTCAACTTGAATTCAATAAAAACATACATTTAACAGCACTAGCACTAAAAGTTATTTTCATTATGAGAACATTTTCGGCTGGATAGTACAGGAAAAAAAAGTTTCACAGTGAAAAAAAATGTTTCATAAAAAAATAAAGGTCTATTAGAACAAATTCAGAAACATGCATAAAATAGTAGTTTAAATTTAGACTTCCTGTAATTTTTACAGAGGGACAGAGTCGTCATTTCATTTTAAGTAACTCTGTGCGGGGTGGGGGGGGAGCTTGCTATAATAAGGCGTAAGCGACTGGTTAGGCATACCACACCATCTGACCAAACACTTGCGACCTATTAAAAGGGCCACTGAGGGTCGACTAATAAAGAGCCACACATATATTCAATCATGTTGGTGGCAAATATGATGACTTTTTTACAAAGAAAAGTGTTCTAAGCACCAAATTTTTTTTTTATCAAAAAAATTAGTAAAAAGTTTTAACAAATTTTACTTTAATTACTAGAATTTATTCAAAATAGAAAAAACTGACTTTTCTAAAAATTAGAGGGGGGGAAATAAATTCTAACGAGAAAAAAAACTAAGGCTCAAACTGCAATGAAACTGTAAACAAAAAATTTAAAAATTCATATTATAATTAAAAAAAACTTATAACATTTAAACAAAATAAGATTTAATATTTATTTGATATTATACTTTCAATATTATTTCAATTTCTTGAATTATTATATGTTTTATGAGAGTTTTAAATAGGAAACTTTATTTTTCGGTTTTTCCCATACTACAAAAAAATTTAAAATAAAATAAATTAAAAACAACAAACAGTTTAAAAATTTGTGTTTTCTTTCAGTTTTCACATTTTTCAGGCTGCAATAACATACTAAAATATACAAACCATATTAAAACAATAGGGATTTGAAATACAGTGGTTTTTGAATCCCAATGTTACAGTGGCACAATTAACAGTGGTTTTTGACAAAAGAGTTAAATGGAATTTTTCAATTAATTCAAAAAATAAACTAAATTCCAAATTATTAATAAAATAAATATGTTACATCTATTTTTGAATGTTTAAAAAACTTATTACTACAGAACCTGTACCAATATTTTACTGCTGTTTTTGAATATATCATTCTTACCCGTATAATACAATCCACATTCAGCAAGATCAAGAATTTTTATTGTAGAATGAGGCCAATTCCTAAACGTCGATAATCTCTCCTTCAAATCTATCATTCGAGGATTTTTCGGCTTGTTGGAAACGGAATGCATTAGAGAAGACTCAGTCGAATACGGAAAAAATGGCTTAACACTCGTCGATGCACCTTCAGATCTTATGAGTAGAGGACATTTTGGAACAGATTTAATATGTTCTTTTAATGGTTTGTCCCCAGGCTTCCAACTACATAATATAAGTTTACAAAACGCGCATTGGACTTTATCGTCTGACTGTAAATAAAAAAATCCAGATGCAACCAGTTCACCGACGTTAATAAATGGCAGCGGCCATTTTTTGTCAAAAGAATCCCATCTGTTTTTCTCACGTTTCATCGTTTCAAATAGTGCTTTGTTTTCAGAACCAATATTCAAGTTTTTCCACACATTTGGATTATCCACGACGTCTGAGTCTCTCGATGGACTCTTAAAAGGAAAATGCTTTGAGGATTTATTGATTTCTGGATTTAAATCTCTGGATAGAAAGCAGTCTGCTGGGTTGCAACATAACATTTTGATTGTGTATCTGAAATAAATAAATAAAAATAATAATAATCAAACCTATTTGTAATAAGAACAGAAATGATTTTATTTTGGGCTAATAAAATATGTTAAATTTATTTAACATAATATAAATCTGTCACCTTGCTACAGTACTACAGACATAATATATCACTACTGACACTGTAATTGAAAAAAAAAACTTGATATAACATAAAAATTCAAAATCATTTTCAATTTTTCACATTCAATTTTTTGTAATACAGTTTCACTTTTTTCAGACTTGTTGGAATGAACATATTGATATGGAAATAAGTATTCCAATTTTGACATTGAATGGTGTAAACATTATTTAACACACAAGTTAAGGTTTCTAAAATTTAAAGCACTAGGTATAACACAAAATTCAAGATAAAATCAGCTGCATTCGAATTCAGAAACAAAATATACGTTTTAGGATAATAAAATATATTTAACACACAAGGTAAAAAAAAAAAAAAAAAGCTTAATTTTCAAAGAGTTTTGGGGAAACAGAGTGTAAATTAATAAAGGAACATCACAATTACAATGCAAATTAAGCTTGTCTAATCACTAGAATTGCTAGTTACTAAAAATGCCTAGCTGCGTCATCATCAGTGCTATCGCATTACAATTCAAGGAATACGAAAAACGAAACAAAAAATAATATTAATCAGTTCAAATATATATAGATATCACGGCTCTTGCGTAAAGTAATGACATATTTATTTTAAGAGATAAAATATATACATTTACATACCAGGAAGTGGTTACAGCAGCACAAAAGAAGGTTAACCAAGTCAACAATATACTTGGATTTTAAGAAGAGTCAAATGAATTATTTTGTTCTTTTATTTCAATTTACATTACTAAAAGTCTATTTATAACCTAAGATAAAAATTTTGAATCCTTAAATTCGAACGGATTTAAAGTAAAAAGTAAACACTCGTGCAACAACTTCTCCCAACGCGAAACTTGTTTACAAATGACAAAAAGTTTGTCCTGAGGCGTTCAGGAGAGCCTCACACAAAAAGTTTAAACCTGTTGCCGAATTCATCGTTCGTAATAATCACAAAACATTTCAATCGGTTCAATTGTTTTATATTCAGAAAACAAATTCAGGCGCTGTAGTGAAATAAATTTGGAGATTTAAAACGTCCTGCAATAGACAGATCGTTAAGACACGGTTCCCAGCAGATCACCGAAGTCAAGCATTACTGGCTGCGGTCAGTGTGCGGGTGGGTGACCACTTGGATTAGTCTGCGTAGGGACCGAGGGTATGCGGTATGGGTCCTCGTTAAACTGTTCTACCGTAAAGGGCTCGACTTCACATGCAGGTCGTCGGGCTACCGAAGCGGGGGTGCCATCCCCTCTGCAGAGGATCTGTGGTGTAACTGTGGGGAATTTAATTATCGACAATGTCAACTTTCATCTATCAAAAGGTACCTTAAGATAGAATCAAGTTAACATGTCTGATATAGTAGTGAATTGGTATTTTATTATTTGTAGTGGTAGTTAGTTACACCACATTACTCCCCTTCCAGAATTTTATCTGGGATAGAATTCGATGAACGATTACCACTAGTTGATTCATGCTATTAATATATTTAGTTAATTTTGCTCATTATATTTTTACTTCATTTCTTCTTGGTAGCATTTCGCTCATATTTTTTTTTCTACATTTTTTATAGAATTTCGCTCATTTTTTTTTTTCCTATATTGTTTATTGACATTGACCGGGAGACTTTAATTACTTCACCGGATTTATTTATTATTTATTATTATTATTATTTTTTTTTTGAGCATTTTATATTAACAGCAAATCAACTGCTTTAATGTGGACCATCCAACGAAGTAGGCGTTACTGTTGAGATTTCTGCGAAATGGGCGTTACTGAGTGTTCAAATCACGTCCGGGGGTCACCAATGTGGGGAATTTAATTATCGACAATGTCAACTTTCATCTATCAAAAGGTACCTCGGGATAGAATCAAGTTAACATGTCTTATATAGTAGTGAATTCGTATTTTATTATTTGTAGTGGTAGTTAGTTACACCACATAACCAACTACCACTACAAATAATAAATACGAATTCACTAGTATATAAGACATGTTAACTTGATTCCATTCACCATTCCGACCTTAGACGCGGACGAGAGAGGTTGCTCCTCGGAACCGGTTTTCTACTGCAATGGATTACGAAGACATCGACGGATCTGCAGGCGCAGGACAGTCCGAGTATCGTGGGGGCCAGTCCTCCGGACGGTCGGGCACCCCGCCTGTAGATTCTTTGCATCTTGCGTTCACTCGTACACCCCAGCTCTTATCAGAGCTCGCAGAAAGGGATATGAGGAACACGGCCGAATCACAGCCACGAGATGCGGGGCTGCCTGGCACCCTTACGGCACTGACAGGGACGGCTACGCCGAAACTGCACGGACCGTCTGGGAGCCTTGCAGTGCCCAACATGGTTAGGTGTGATAAAGATATAGCTATCACCTTTAAAAATAAGAGAGAAGAGGAACAAGAAGTATTGATTCCCCAACCTTCTATGGACCTAACGAAAATAACCGATGGCATCTCATCCATAGCATATGCTTCTTCAAATATGGACTTAGATGGACAAATTAAAAGCATGGTTAGCTGCCTGTGTGGATATGTGAATGAACTCATGAACTTAGTTAAAAATCAAGGAGATCAGATTAACAAGCTTAAGCATTATGAGGCAGGATTTAAAGACCTCAATGACAAACAGCTTCAATATGGATATGATAAAAAGACCCGTGTATCATTGGCGTGTAGCGAAGGTCGCGATGGAAAAATTAAGTCTAAAAAACCAGCTTTCCCTAATAGCCAAAATCAAAAGTTGTTAGAGAAAAATCAACCAACACCTATCCCAGTTTATAATAAATATGACCCTCTTAACAATGAGGAAAATATACCCGAACCCCTAAATCAAATAGAATTTGTTGACATAACGAATGAAAAGTAAATGATTCTGCCCACAAAAAACGTAAGGCATCCCCATCCCCTACTAAAGATAGCTGGACTAAACGATTAGCCAAAGAGGACGACCCCCCCCCCCCAAACAATTGAGGAAATCATGGACTCATTAAATGATGACCCCAATAAAAATGAATTCATACCAGTCAAAAAACAAAATAAACCACCACCGATAATTGTGAAAAGTTCTGACTTTGAATACCAAACTTTCAGAGACGACACAAAAAATGATGGAATTAATGATTACATCGTTAAAGAATCATATGGAAACTATAATATCAAACCCAAAAGTGAAGAAGTTCACAGATATATACGAAAATATTTAGAGGATAGAAATATAGGATTTTACACGTATCTCTTACCCTCCGAAAGAAACCTAAGAGTAGTTATAAGAGGCATTCCAAATGACCTTAATGATAATTGGGTATTCGATAAAATAAGAGGATTATTCCCTCAATGCACTACAGCCATCAGAATGACCAGAAGAAAAAATGGCGAGATTATAAAACTTCCACTCTTCCTATATACACTCAAAAGAGAAGGGAACTACAAAGAAATCTACAGTCTTTTCGACTTAGACAATCTTAGAGTCAAAGTAGAAAAGTATGAAAATAGATCTGGGGCAGTGGCTCAATGTCACAGATGCCAAAATTTCTATCACTCGGCAACTGCATGCCACCTTCCCCCAAGTTGTGTCAAATGCGGGAAAGATCATCTCACTAGCCAATGTACTAAAACAAAAGATGAAAAAGCCACCTGCTTTAATTGCGGGAAAGATCATCCAGAGAATTATAGAGGGTGTGATAAATACCCGGCTGCTCCCATTAATAAAAAACAGCAAACCTATAAAAGACCAGATAAAATCTTCCAAAATAAATCATATGCGGAAGCCCTAAAAACAAACGAGACTGAGGAACTAAGAAAAGCAATAAATGATGCTAAACAAATTTTCAAAGATCTAAGCGGCTTAGTCGCTTTAGTTCATGAAGCCAAACGTCTCCCAGCCCTTAACGAGGCAATAGAAAAAATTACAGAGGAAATCAATGACCAGCATCATGGATAATAACATTAACAGAAAAAAGCCATTACAGATTATGTTATGGAATGCTGCAAATGTAACCACTAAATTAAGTGAATTCACGAACTTTTTATTTGAACATGATATCGACGTTGCACTTATAACGGAAACACATGCTAATGCTTGTAACAAACTGAATGTTGTTAAGTATAACACATATAAGACGGACCGAGCACAATTCAGAGGTGGCGGCACAGCGATCATTGTAAAGAAATCCTTAAATACCATACTATACAGCACTAATACTGGCGATGGATACGAAGAGACTTCTATTCTCTTATACTTAAATAAAAAAGACTTCCAGAAAATCACTAGTATCTATAATAGACCCTCCCACACTATCACGAAAGAGCTACTAAATATTCTGATTCCTAATGATATGAACTGCATCATAGGTGGTGATTTTAACTCAAAAAATACCATTTGGGGTTCTAGAGTGGATAATCACTACGGCATTAAACTACATGAACTAGTCAAAGACATGGACCTAACTGTTATAGCTCCAACTGAACCGACCTACTTCCCTGTAAATGGCCAACACCAACCGGACCTACTAGATTTCTTCTTAGTTAATAATAATATTAACTTTGGTTGCTACACAGTCACAGAGTTATCTAGTGATCATGTCCCAGACCAGACTTCACGCAGTACCCACTGAGGAATGCAGATCAGGAAACAAAGTTATGATTCTGTTGACTCTCTTATGTTCAACATCATCAGTCCCGAAGTCTGCGATATGAGCATTAAGTACTCCAACAACTCCATTGAAAGTGCCCTGAACTCCCCTCATTTGGAAGAGGAGAGCCGTAGGGAATCCATCTTCCGTTCAGAATGCAATATCGAGAGATGTTTGCAGCATAATGCCAAGTTGACTGCTCAGCCAATCAGAAGCCTCGATTCTTCGGCGCCAGCCAATGAGAAGCCAGTATCACCACCGAAGACCCCAGAATCGGTGCCCGAATCAACTGAGCCTGCGGCCGCATCCCTTCCGACTGCTACTCCCTCCTCCACTCCAGTTCGAAAGAAGAGGCGAAAAACGAAAACAAAGATTCTCCCACTGGACGTTCCCCTCGCACTCCAGTATGCCTTTGAACTCACGCACTGCTAAACTCCTGTTTCAAGGCTTCGACTACAAGTCTGAGCCGCACATTGTTCCTGCTACTAAGATCTTCCCATTAAAGAAAAGCTGATTTGGACTTTGTTATTCAGATCAAATCTTCAGAATTCCACCCGATTTTACCTGGGACAACCAATCAGGATAGAGCATTTCCACGGTGGGCGTGGCCTGATTCAGTGCTACAACTGCCAGGGATATGGACATACCCAGAGTAAATGCAACAATTCTCCGAATTGTGTTAAATGTGCAGGACCCCACCGAAGTTTTCAATGCACAAAAAGTCGATCTACACCTGCAAAGTGTGTGAATTGCACCGGAGACCACACTGCCAATTACTCCGGCTGCCCATCCAGACCACTTAAAAAGCGCCATCAACCCAGACAAAAATACAGAGCTGATAACCCAAAACCCAATCCACCTGATATTTCACCTACAGCCAGAACTCTCCTACTCGTTGCCGAGTTGGAAAAATTATTGGACAATAAAGAAGTATTCACGATTCTTCAAAATTTAATTTCTTCAAAAATTTCTAAGTCTACAGCATCAGATCCCACATAGCCAGCAATCCAGCCAATCACCGGGCAGCATCCCTCAAGCCACGCCCACCTCTTTTTTCTTCTCACTTTCTTCTAGCCCACTCAGATGCAACTACATACGATAAACACTTCACTATGGAAAGGTAAAAGGCCCATTCGGGGCCTAAACGCCTTGTACAAATCGAGACGACGACTTGATTCCATCCTGAGGTACCTTTTGATTGATAGATGAAGGTTGACATAGTCGATAATAAAATCCCCACATTGGTGACCTTCGGACGTGATTTGAACACGCAGTAACGCCCATTTCGCAGAAATCCCGACAGTAACGCCTACTTCGTTGGATGGTCCTCATTAAACAGTTGATTTGCTTAATATAAACTGCTCAAAATAAAAATAAAAAGATCCGGTGAAGTAAATAAAGTCTCCCGGTAATAAACAATATAGAATTAAAAAAAAAAAAAGAATGAGTGAAATGCTACAAAAAAATTGAAGAATTAAAAAAGAAGAATGAACGAAATACTATAAAAATTGAAGGAAAAAAAAAAATATGAGCGAAATTCTAAAAGAACAAATGAAGTTAAATATAATGAGCAAAATTAACTAAATATATTAATAGCATGAATCAACTAGTGGTAATCGTTCATCGAATTCTATCCCAGATAAAATTCTGGAAGGGGAGTAATGTGGTGTAACCAACTACCACTACAAATAATAAATACGAATTCAGTAGTATATAAGATATGTTAACTTGATTCCTCTGTCAGGGAAATGAGGGACTTGGCTATGTCACAGCCGCGAGATACGGGGCTTCCTTGCACCCTTACGGCACCGACTGGACAGGCTACGCCGGAACCGCACGGACCGTCTGGAGGCTTGGTAGTACCCAACACGGATAGGTGTGACAATGAATTATCACTTACCACTGGTAACAACATGGATAGACAAGAAGTAGTGACAGTCCTAAACCCCTTCGATGAAAGTCTAACGATCGAACAGCTAAAAGAAAGCAGCGATAAAATAAAATTATACATCGCACCTAAGATAGAGGATAGGGACATCCAAAATGCTATCCTGGTTCAAAATGGATATGTTGAAAGACTCATGAAAGTAATTTCTAAATTAGGAGATGAGATCAATATACTGAGACAAGAGGTTTCATGGCTCAGGGGATAGAATATATCAGATAATGTTTGGATTAAACCTAAAAATAAAACTAATCATACTAAAAATTATAAACCCCCGTTTCAAAACAATAGTAAAGAGTGTGTACAAAACAATAGTGGAGATAGTAAATCTTACTAATAACAAAGGTAAAAGGAAAGCATCTCCTGAAAAAACTTGCCCTAGCGAAAGTAAACGCATAGCAACACATGAAAATCTACCAAAACAAGATGCCGAAAACAATTTAAATAACGCAAATGATTTTGAGTTAGATGAGAATAATTTAAGTAACGAAAATGATATTGAGATAGATGATGTTAACTTCATCGCCCCAAAGAAAACGATCAGAAATCCACCCCTTATCATAAGAGATAAGAATTTTGATTATGAGGTTTTCGAAGAAAATATGAAAAAGGCTGATGCCACAGATTTCGAGTGCAAATATAGTCACGACAGCATGATTATTAAACCAAAAAGTATAAAAACAGACAGAACAATTAGAAACTATGTAGAAACTAATAACATAGCACACTATACATACCGACTACCAAATGAGAGACATCTCAGAGTGGTTATAAAGCAAATACCCCCTAGTCTAAACAAAGACTTTTTAATCAACCAGCTAACATCCCACCAATTTGAGGTCGTAGACGCAGTGCAAATGACCAGAAAATTTAGAGGTGAGGTCACTTACCTAAATATGTACTTAGTTACAATTAAGAAAATAGGAAACTATAAAGATATTTTCAGCCTTACTGAAATAAATAGACTACAAATAAAAGTAGAAAGCTATAAAAGCAGACCTGGCCCTGCACAATGTCACAGATGCCAAGGCTTCTACCATTCGGCAGCAATGTGTCACCTACCACCTAAATGCGTGAAATGCGGGAAGGATCATTTGACCTCCCAATGCACAAAATCCAAAGATGAAAAACCAACATGTTGCAATTGCGGCTTAGCCCATCCGGCAAATTATAAAGGCTGCGAAAAATTCCCCGCTACAAAAGGAAAGCCCAGAAACAACAGACCGAGTGGCAAAACTTATCATAATAAAAGTTATGCAGATGCCCTTAAAAATCAAAACGACTCTGATATGCGAAGCACAATAAATGAGGCCAAAAACATCTTTCAAAAACTGAATGATATGGTCAGTGTGTTAAACGCATTAAATGCCATACCCCAGCTTAGCAAAGCGGTCAAAATATTAGAACAATAGGAAAATCATTTATATCATAATGAATAGTAAACCTATTAGTATCATGCTGTGGAATGCGGCTAATCTTAGCACAAAATTCCACGAACTCAGTAATTTCATCTTAGAGCATGACATTGATATTGTTTTAATAACCGAGACCCATGCAAATGCAAGTACTAAATTAACTCTTGCAAATTATAATACATATAGAACAGATAGGACAAACTGCAGAGGCGGTGGGACCGCAATCTTTGCAAAGAGAAGTCTCAACACTATACAATACAGTAATTACAACTGTGACGGTTACGAAGAAACGTGTATTCTTCTTTATAAAAGTAACAAAGATCATTACAAAATTACGGCCATATACAATAAACCGAATCACATATTAACCCAAGATATGCTAAAAACACTACTACCAGATGGAGTAAATTGTATTATAGGCGGTGACTTTAATGCAAAAAACACTATCTGGGGATGCAGAGTGAACAATAAGCACGGCAAAGAACTCCATAAACATATACAAGACCTAAATCTCACAGCCATTTCACCTATGGAACCCACCTATTTTCCATACACCCCTCACAAACAGCCAGATCTACTCGACTTTTTTATAGTAAACAACAACACTACAATGTGCTGCCACACCCTTACTGAATTAAGCAGTGATCACGTACCGGTCATAGCTACCATCGGCACAACCATAGAACATACCCCAACCTTCACCAAAAAAACAAACTGGGAGTTATACCGATTTAAATTTGAGTTTCCAATGTTCCTAGCCCGTAGGGCTATCTACATTTTCATCGAAAATAATAACAATAAGGGAGGAAAGGGGTTAGAGGACCACTGCACCACTGCTCTCAACACAATAGAGGACATAAACAAGGCCATTAGTAACCTAACCAATGATATACAACAAGCCTATAAAGACGCTACTGAAACAAAAATCAGCAAACACAACTATATGGTACTCCCACACGACCTAAGAGAGCTCATAGGTTACAAAAACTATATTAGAAAAAAGTGGCAGACAAATAGAGACCCCAGGGATAAGGCTGAATTAAACAGGCTAACCAAAAATATTAAGAAAAAATGTAAACAATATAGAAGTGAAAACTGGGAAGATAAAGTCTCGAGCCTATGCACAGCAGACCAATCGGTCTGGAAAATGTCCAAAACACTGAAAAACACTAAGACGGTTAATAAACCAATCATTCACGATAACCAAAATATATACAAAGACGAGGACAAATTAAATGTCTTCGCGGATACCATGCAAAACCAATTCCAACTAAACATAACACCTTCAGATGATGATGAAGATAAGGCCATAGACAAAATCTATAACCAAAACGGCCTCAACGATTCAGACGAGCTCTCCTACACGGAGATGATTAGCATAATTAAAAAGCTTAATAATAGAAAAGCCCCGGGCATGGACAACATTAACAATATCATGTTAAAATATATGCCACAAAACAAACTTAACGAATTATGCATAAGAAACAACATTTTTCCAGACATCTGGAAAAAAGCAACAGTGATACTATTTCCCAAACCGGGTAAAGATTCACGTATCGCCACTAACTTCAGACCAATCAGCTTGCTACCAACCTTTGAGCGAATAATACTAAACAGGCTACAACCACATATAAACTTCATACCCAAGGAACAGAAAAGATCTGTCCACCAGACTTATAGACTTTATAAGCGATGGCCTATATAAAAATGAAGCGACGGCACTGCTTATGCTAGACGTGGCGAAAGCTTTCGACCGCGTCTGGCATAAAGCACTAATATCCAAACTGATAAAGAATTCACTACCATATGGCATTATTCAAATCATAGACTCCTATCTGAAAAAACGCACATTTCAGGTTAGAATAAACAACAAACTCTCAAACAAACGCCCAATAAACGCCGGAGTACCGCAGGGCAGTATTCTAGGCCCGGTGCTCTACCTTGTGTACACCAGCGACTTCCCAATCGTCACTGATAATGCTAACTACATGATAGCCTTCTACGCCGATGACACGGTCATTGCATATCGATCACTAAATCCAGACCAAGCAGTGAAAAAACTAAACGACTGCATGCCACCCATCGAAGATTGGTGTGCTAAAAACAAAATCTCCATTAATGCAGAAAAGTCGAAACTAATGATAATTAGGAAAAAGAAGAGAAAGAAACGTATTACCAGCAAAGTTTCACTCTTCGCAAGTAACGTACCGATTGTACAAAAAGCCGACTATCTCGGACTCACCATCAACGATAGATTAAACTGGAACGATCATGTCGACAAAATCAAAAACAAGTCGCATGCAGCCTACTCATGCCTTAGAGCACTACTTAACGCAAACTCAAAACTACCACTAAACCTAAAAAGACTACTATACATCTCCTGTGTTCGACCAATCATTACTTACGCCTGCCCGGCCTGGAGATGCCTTAACAAAACACAAATCAACAAATTAGAGGTCATACAAAACAAAATAATACGAAGAATTACAGGTGCACCCTGGCACATTAGCAATAAAGCCCTTAGAAGGGACCTCGAGCTGGAAACAATTAGTGAATTCATGAATAAACTAAGCGCCAAATTTTATAGCGCAGCTATGAATAGCACTACATCAGACTTTAACCAAATATTCGAAAAAGAACTGATACATGAAATCAAAAAATATAACGCAATTACAAACTTCCTATTATCAGACATGATCTTATCTAAACACTTTAAGATTGCAAACAAATAACACACACAGATATGACTCTAGGCCTACAGCGAACCCGGTGAAGGAGCAACCTTACTCTGTAGGGTCCGATCTGGGCAAGCTGTAGGCTATTAAAACTAGTACGACGAGCAACCCGGCACGAGCGGTGATCACCGGGACGGCCGGGTCGTCGTTTTAACAGAGGCTAACTCTAAACAAATACAACACTCATACTTATAATTGTATAAATTATACTATACCCAAATATGTAAATATATGATTTTTAAATTACTGTATAACAGAGACCCACTCTAGACAATACAATCACCTTGTTGTATAAAATTACATTATACGATAATATGTAAATATATGATTCCCAATTGCTTTATATATATACTATTGACTAAAGGGGACTGTAATAGATAGCTAAACCACTAAAAGTCTCAGTTGCCCAAAAGGGCCATTAAACAGATGAAGTAGTGAGGTGCCTACAGAAATTCTCATATCCGATTGACATAATCGATAATAAAATCCCCACAGATCATGCTTCCTAGACCGTCGCCAATAGCAGCTCTAGTGTGACGTAAATGAACTACAAATTCAAAACCGATTTCGTTTTAGATTAGTAAAAAAAGTTAAATTAATTTCAAAAAAGTACTTATCAAACTTAAGAGTTAAAAAATAATGTAATTGTGAAAATATTTTTTTATCAATTATTCTTAATATTTGGTCAGCTCTATTAATAATTTTTAAATGTATATTGATTTCAGCTGTTTGATTTCTTTTAAGCTGTAATGTCACATTCTCCAAACATGCAAATGAGATGATTTTTGGAATTTCTCTTTATCGAGATCAGGGTAATTTTTTTCTTCTTCATATTTGAAGTACTATCACTGCTTCGAACCTTGGGATATTTTCGTGGCTATCGTCTCTGATCTTCCAGATTTCTCGCCTTAAACACGATGTCTGCTTAACTTGACTGCAATTTATTTTTAATAATGTCCAACTTGAAATTATTTTCCTGAAATAAATCTAGTCCAAGGATTAATTAGTCATTGATATCTGCTACATGACTGATTGTAACTGGCATCTCCAAATTTAATCTTAAGGTGGACTTCTCAGTGAATGTTGATTTTGAGTCCAGATAAATTTTTATCTTAGTTTCTGTGCCAAATCTGTTCTGATAATCATGATATTGGCCCAAGTATCAATTAACAAACGGTATGAAACTTTATTGACATGCCCAATAACGAAAAGTCTCCTATCGCCACTCGAAGAAGAAATCTGCAGCACTTTGACTTGGAGCTTGCCTTCTAATATTCCTAAGTTTCGGGCAGCTTTTATGTACATGCCCATCCTTAACACAGCTCCAACAAATTATTTCTGAACGTCGTGCTTTCTCGCGAACGGCGGATCTCTCGTAAGATTTTTTCAATAGCTTCTTTAAGTCAGCGTTCGAATCTGTGTCTGAAATTGCTCTGACTGAGTCCTTCCGTGAGCTGCCTCAATCTCGTGTGTGTAGACGTGAGGGAATCGATCGGCGAGTCTAAGAGCCTTTTCTGTCTCACACACTGTCTATGAAGTGTTGGAGAGTAAAATCTTGCCGTACTTCAGAAGGACAGTCGACAGATTCGGATCCAAAAATGCAAGATGAGACAACTGTTGACTATCAGCGTTCGAATCTGTGGCTGAAACTGCTCTGACTGTGTCCGTCCGTGAGCTGCCTCAATCTTGTGCGCGTAGACGAGAGGCAATCCTTCAGATCGGCGATTCAAAGAGCCTCTTCTGAATCACACACTGTCTATGAAGTGTTGGAGAGTAAAATCTTGCCGTATTTCAAAAAGGGTAGTCCACTGGTTCGGATCCAAAAATGCAAGATGAGACAACTGTTGACTATCAGCGTTCGAATCTGTGGCTGAAACTGCTCTGACTGTGTCCGTCCGTGAGCTGCCTCAATCTTGTGCGCGTAGACGAGAGGCAATCCTTCAGATCGGCGATTCAAAGAGCCTCTTCTGAATCACACACTGTCTATGAAGTGTTGGAGAGTAAAATCTTGCCGTATTTCAAAAAGGGTAGTCCACTGGTTCGGATCCAAAAATGCAAGATGAGACAACTGTTGACTATCAGCGTTCGAATCTGTGGCTGAAACTGCTCTGACTGTGTCCGTCCGTGAGCTGCCTCAATCTTGTGCGCGTAGACGAGAGGCAATCCTTCAGATCGGCGATTCAAAGAGCCTCTTCTGAATCACACACTGTCTATGAAGTGTTGGAGAGTAAAATCTTGCCGTATTTCAAAAAGGGTAGTCCACTGGTTCGGATCCAAAAATGCAAGATGAGACAACTGTTGACTATCAGCGTTCGAATCTGTGGCTGAAACTGCTCTGACTGTGTCCGTCCGTGAGCTGCCTCAATCTTGTGCGCGTAGACGAGAGGCAATCCTTCAGATCGGCGATTCAAAGAGCCTCTTCTGAATCACACACTGTCTATGAAGTGTTGGAGAGTAAAATCTTGCCGTATTTCAAAAAGGGTAGTCCACTGGTTCGGATCCAAAAATGCAAGATGAGACAACTGTTGACTATCAGCGTTCGAATCTGTGGCTGAAACTGCTCTGACTGTGTCCGTCCGTGAGCTGCCTCAATCTTGTGCGCGTAGACGAGAGGCAATCCTTCAGATCGGCGATTCAAAGAGCCTCTTCTGAATCACACACTGTCTATGAAGTGTTGGAGAGTAAAATCTTGCCGTATTTCAAAAAGGGTAGTCCACTGGTTCGGATCCAAAAATGCAAGATGAGACAACTGTTGACTATCAGCGTTCGAATCTGTGGCTGAAACTGCTCTGACTGTGTCCGTCCGTGAGCTGCCTCAATCTTGTGCGCGTAGACGAGAGGCAATCCTTCAGATCGGCGATTCAAAGAGCCTCTTCTGAATCACACACTGTCTATGAAGTGTTGGAGAGTAAAATCTTGCCGTATTTCAAAAAGGGTAGTCCACTGGTTCGGATCCAAAAATGCAAGATGAGACAACTGTTGACTATCAGCGTTCGAATCTGTGGCTGAAACTGCTCTGACTGTGTCCGTCCGTGAGCTGCCTCAATCTTGTGCGCGTAGACGAGAGGCAATCCTTCAGATCGGCGATTCAAAGAGCCTCTTCTGAATCACACACTGTCTATGAAGTGTTGGAGAGTAAAATCTTGCCGTATTTCAAAAAGGGTAGTCCACTGGTTCGGATCCAAAAATGCAAGATAAGAGCAAGCAAGATTTCGCATAAGAAAGCGTACCCCCGCTAAACTGTTCCCGTACCCCTGGGGGTACGCGTACCACACTTTGGGAAACACTGCAGTAGGGAACCGATTATCCGGAACGATAAGAACCATCGCTATTCCGGATAACTGATTTTTCCGGTTTTCTGAATAGCTACAAAAAGTCGTTTTTTTTCATTGTCAAACCCAACTAAAAATATATATATTTAGAAATAATCTTAAAAAGAAGAAGAAAAAACGTTAAAGTAATGATTATTTCTAAAATGATGGTAAGGTAAACCTCTTTTAAAAAAGAAAGAAAAATCCTAAAATCTTAAGAGGAAAAAAATTTTTTTTGTAAAAAATGGTGGGAAAACTTATCGAATTTCGTTCCGGTTTTCTGATTTCCGGATAAGAGGTTCAGTACTGTACTAACCAAATAGGCTTCCCAGCAATGGGATTATAACAGAATGCGTAGCCAGATTTTCCAACAAAAAAATAAGCACATTTTAAGTACTTTTTAAGAGCTCAAAAAATATTTTTAATCACTTTCCAAAAAAAATAAAATCATAATTTTTATCTGTACAGCAATAAAAAAAATTGCTAGCGTTCAAAGTTCTTACTTTATAAACATAAAATAAATACATTTTTAATCACTTTCCAAAAAAAAAAATAAACCTAATTAGGATCTGTGCAGTAATAATAATAATAAAAAATTCAACCGTTTATAGTTCTTAACTTATAAACATAAAATAAATAAAATTCAAAAACTGTACATAATCATGATAAAATTATAAGTTTCTGATAATTATCGCAGAGAAAAAGTGTGAAAATCATGAATTTGTAATTTAAAACGACAATCGACAAGTCAAAGAAAAAAAATCTCTTTTTAAAAGATAGAAAATTGAGAACTGTTTACAAACCACGAATAAAATCAGTACCTTTAAGTGCTTTTAAAAAATGCAAATCAAAAATAAGCACCTTTTAAAAACGCTAAGTGGACCTAAACGTATAAGGAGTGGACCTCATCAGAGCATAAAAGGGAATAAAATCTTCTTTTGAGGGAAAAAAAATAGCAGTACAGAGTTTTCCTCTCTGAAGTAGGGAAATTTTCGGCTCGATTCCGGAGAGTGGAAGATGTAAACAGAAATAGCAAGTCAAGGTATAGTTTGTCTATAAAAAGAGCTTCCCTTGCCACACAGTCAAAGGTCGTCTGCTGCTATGGAAACGAGAAATAGCGCATTTCAAAGAGGGGAGTATTTCCCACGATTTCTTTTCTCTCGCTGACCCGTGTCTAAACCTGTCTTAAATAATGACCCAACACCCCTATTTGAAATAGTAAAACCCTGTAACCATAGTCACCGTCACCACTCCTAACAAAGGGCTAGGGAAGTTCTTTGCATAGACAAACTATACGTTTGCAATACATACTACTGTTTTTAAGACATTAGAATGTGATGGCAGAAGAGTTTTGAGCAATCCTGTTTCTTATTCCTAGAAATATTTATAAAAATGTGTATCACAAAAGAAGAATTTCAATAGCATACCAAGTGATCGTCTGTTCGGCAATTAATTTTATTATTTTCTAATATTATTAAGCGAAAAAAGGTAAAAAATTCTCTGACAATTCCTGGTAAAATTATGTTTTTCCCAAACTTTTTTTCAGAACCTCATTATTCATGACATTTCTCAGATTATACCTGCTCATAGATGGTTGTCAGTTTTTCATGTATCATATTCACAAATGGCATGTTTCTTCAAAATTGGAAAAAAAAAACATTCCAAATGTAGTAGGTTCTCCCAATCAAAGCAAAATAAATAAAAAATTCTTTTGAAAAAAAAATGTAAAATATTTTAAAAAAAATGTTTTTTTTTAAAGTTTATGTTTTAATCTAGTTTAAATAATAGTATTTTCAAGCGATGTAATATATCTTTCTTAAATAAGAATTCTTCTCCAAAAAAAAAAAAAAAATTTTAAATACTAAAATTGTTTTTTAAAAATTTTATATTTCTAATCTAGTTTGAATAATAGTACATATTTTCAAGCTATGCAATCTATCTTTTTTAAATAAGAATTCTTTTCCAAAAAAAAAAAAAAAAAAGTAAAATATAAAAAAAAATTTGAAAAGTTTATATTTGTTATCTAGTTTAAATAATTAGTATTTTCCTGCTATGCAATATATCTTTTTAAATAAGAATTCTTTTCCAAAAAAAAAAAAGTAAAAAAAATGTAAAATATTAAAAAAAATTTGAAAAAAGTTGATATTTGTAATCTAGTTTAAACAATATTTTCAAGCTATGTGATATATCATTTTTAAATAAGTTTAAAACTATTGGAAAGAAAAATAAATGTGATGAATAACTTAAGAAATTTTACTTCAATATTTTACTTAAATGAATAGATTAAAAACCAATTATATGAATTATTGTTAAAATATTCACAATAAAATTTTATTAATAATACTATTTAATTTACAAATCACATGCTAAACATATAAACTACTACAAATAACATTCACAATTTCTAATAGAATATTAATTTTTATAATCAAATAATCTCAACAATGAACACTCAGACTCTTAAAAAATACATTAAGATTTAAAAATTCTGTATAGAATTTATTTTTATTTTTTTAAAAGAGTTTTTGTGAAAAACATTTAACTTTCTAGTATCACATTAAATTTAATTTATTTGAAATTAAGCTAACTTTATTGTACCTATTATTAAACAATTGTATTGGCCATTTTTAGTGTACAACAATTGTATTGGTCAAATAATTGTAATAAATATTAGAATTATTTGACTCGAATCTTAATATGTTTATAACTTATATGTTCTTACTGACAATTTATAAATTCTGATTAAGAAATTTTAATTAAAAATTCTGAATTTAAAATTTCGGTAGAGAAAAATAATTATTTATTTTAAAAGAGTATATAAGAAAAACATTTAACTTTCTGCATAGCTGCCAACACGAATAGGAAAAAATCCAGTAGATTTTAAAAATATAAAACCCATGATAATTATTGCATAAAGTACGAAATATTTTACACATAGGGAATTTTAGGAATTTTTGTAGTTTTCAAAATAGAAAAACGGCAATATTTTCCAGTTATGATTGACATTGAACATGCTATGTATTATGTTTACTTATAATTTTTAATATTAATAGGCATTTAATTCATCAAAGATTTTTTTAATTAATTTAAAATAATATAACTGAGTAAAAATAAATTGAATATTTTAGAACAAAAAAAGTTTTGAACTGATTTCTATAATGAGCTTTGCTTCATTATGTATTACTAGCAATGCTTATTTAATTATTCAAGCAAGCAATTAATAATCTGTACAAAAATTCTATTTCAATAGGGATTTCTTTTAGGAAACTTACTCAGCTTTAGGGAATTTTCTAAAATGCACAAAAAAACAGGAGAATTTTAATTAAACCAGTAGACCAGCAGAAACTGGCAAAAACCAGTAGTCTACTGGAAAATTCAGTTGAGCTCACAGCTATGTTTCTGGTATCACACTAAATTAAATTTATTTAAAATTAAGCTAATTTTATAGTACTTATTAAACAATTGTATTGGTCATTTTCAGTTTTTTGTTCTCTAGTAATAAGTTTCTTTCAAATACCAACCCTGGTCTAGTGGGTTGTTAGGAAAGTAATTTCATTTTTCAGGGTTCCCACTCAATTTCAGAAATATAATTCCCTGACAGGTATACCAGGTAAATTTTTATGAAAATTTAGACCATATTTTCATCAGAAAACTTTGATTTTAATACTTGTAATGTGAAATATTAGATTTTTTGTCTAAAAAAAATATTATTAAATGAGGAAGGAAACATTTCAGTCTGACTAAAATGTGAAATTTTTACAACAAATAATTTTAATAGAAGTTAGAATTATTTAACTCAAATCTCAATAACTGATTACTGTTACTGACGATTTTAAGACTGATTATTTTCTAGGTATGATATAGGAATATTCCAGGCTTTTATATAAAAAGTGAAACTTTCCCTGACCATTCAATGATTCCAAGTTGGAATAAAATTTTCTGATAATTCCAGGTTTTCCCTGACCTGTGGGAACCGTGTTTTTCCCCAACAGATGACATAATTGTATTTTCTAAAAGCAAACTTCACACTTAAATGACATAATCTTTGTATATTTTGACAGCTGATACAGCAAAACTTGCTTGTGAAAAAAGTCAATCAATTCTGTGCAGCAGTTTTTGGTTGGTATCCTTTCAATTATGGAAAAAGAAAATCTGCATTTGCGGCATATTTTATTATGAAAAAGGTAAATATGCTGCTAAAGCAAGAAAAAATTATCCGATTTGCATGGAAGACTAGCGCCAAAACTGGTTTTTATTTTATTTTATAATCGTCGTTGAAGAGCCGACCCAATTTTTTTAGGTTTACGACTACTAATGTTCAACTAAGTAACCTTGTCATTTTGAATCCAATCCAGAAGACAAGGGAACTCCAGGATCGAGTATTGGGAGAAATTTTGCCTTCCGGGAGGACTTCTTGATCGAACTAACCCGCGTTTGCGTTACATGGATTTGAAGACCACGAGAACCTCCCACGGTTAGCCTGATGGCAAGGGGACTCTAACCCATGATGGTCTACCACTAAGGATATTTCACGTCAGCACTGTGGTCGGTGCAAGCCGAATGTGGAATTCATATACCAACCAACCATTGCTGGGATTCGAACCCGATTCACCTCATTGGAAGGCAAACGCTGTATCACCTGAGCCATCACGGCTCTATTCGCCAAAACTGGTTTGCAAAATTCTGATCTGACAGTTTTTAATGTTACAGCACATTCTGGAAGGCCAGCATAAAGCTAATGAAGACACAATACAGGCATATAACAACTCGTGTGAGAATCAATTTATCAAATCCGGCAATGAATAATTATTTAAAATGCTATGGTTTTATCTCAAAGTTTGACAGATGAGCTCCTTATGCTCACACAGAAAGAAATCTCTGCCATTGTCCTCTATTATTTACTTCAACTGTTAAGAAAATTATTCATTTTTAAGGGGCATCATCACAGGAAAGGATTGTCTGCAATAATGATAAACGCAAGAAATCATGGAGTAAAAAAGACGAACCGACTTAAAGCAGTTCAAAAGTATCACGAGAAATAATTTTATTAGATGGGATTTTAAAGGAATCTCTTTTTATTATTATTATTTAGCCTCAACTGGACAACCCAGGGATCAATTCTGAAATGTACTGTCATCAGCTAAATGATTCACTTAAACAGGAAAGGCCAGAAGTTATAAAAGAAAAAAGGGCGAAGTGTTTTACCAAGATATTACGAGACCCCGCGCAAGTTTAGGTAATTAGCCAAAAGCTTTTACAGCTTAGACGGCATATACTGCCACATCCACCATATTCTCCAGATCTGGCACCTTCTGGCTATTTGTTTCAGTCTCTTTAAAATGCTTCAGGTGGTGAAATCTTTACTTGAAATGAGGTTAAAAATCATCTGGATCAGTTTTTTTGCCAGCAAAGAAGAAAAATTTTATGACCGTGGAATCATGCCACTGCCAAAAAGATAGAAGATATTGGATCAGAATGGACAATATATAATGCAATAAAATATTTATTCACTATTAGGAAATTATTTCATTTTATATATAAAAAAAAGAAAGAAATAAACTACTTTCTAAACAACCCAATTATATGAGAATGAAATAAAATGTATGAAAAACACAGAGTTGGCAAGGTTTAGAACAGAATGGATTAATCCATGGTTTAAACCTTTCTGTCCAAAACCCCTTTATCTTAAACTGTCCAAAACCCTTTTATTTTAATTATGTTACAATTTCAAAAAAATATTGCAAAAAATCAAAGGTTAATTTTTGAGTAAGAAGTAGAATGAAGAAAAGTTATTTTTTTCTAAATTTTTTTTTCTATTAATATTGCATTATTTATCCTTATGCATAAACATAATTTATCAGCATTAAAAGCACATTTATTTATATTTAAGGAATAAGGTATTCACTTTTGTTGTTCCTTGAATTGTGGAGCTTCAAAAGGCATAAATCTTTCCCTATTATATTATTTTCCTTTAAGCAAATTGTATAAAAAGTATCAAATATTTATTCATATATGTAATTATGTGCACAATGGTTAGCCAGATAGAATTTTGACTTTTTACCAAAGTTCAAGGTTTTGGACACTTTAAGACAGTTTGTAATAGTTTTAAGCAGTAAAACCCATGTGTCCTGCCCAAAACAAGTTTAGGACGTCCAAAATCCCAACCCTGGAATGAAACTAATTTCCAAACAGGCATTCTAAAGGAATTAATGGCAGCCAAATAATAGATTTGTTGAACCTGGGTAACAAATATCACAAGTCATGTTGCTGCACCCAACGTGAGCTAAAACATTTTTGTCGGCTATGGCACAAACAATTTTTCTTGAATTTTTTAAACCATTAACATTACTTGCCAATAATAAATCTTTTTTTAGCCAAGCTCGCAAAGGACTATCAGATTTATACGGGCAAGTTGATCTCGGAGCTAGCTCTGGTTGAGATTTATTGTTGCTTGATAAGTTTGAGGTTGACGTGCAGCTAGAGTGACGAGAAGATAAACGTGAGCTTCGTCTCACTGAAGTAATATTCATAGATAAGTTATTTTCCTTGTCGGACAACATAGATGGTGCAGAAAGTGCATCACCATCAGAACTAAAACATTGCTGTTTCAAAGGTCTCAAATCATCCTTCTGAGATGTTTGAGAAGAACACAGATTTTGTATTTCTGCACAGCTTAGTCTCTTCAAACGCACAACAGGCGATGCCAAAATTTTGGGATCTTTGGAAATATCGTTGAGAGATTCTAAAATCCCCGATAAACGAAAGTTCACTTGTGAGTTTGAAAAGAGGGAGGAATTCACCCTTTGGTTTTTGAGAGATAATTTACGCGAACAAGATATTGTTTGGGACATGGAGTTTTGAGACTGCACACGAGTCAAAGACACGTCAGAGGTACACATCGATTTGCCATCCAAATTCTCGTTAGTCGTGTGAAAACTACCGGGCGATGAAGTGGCCCTCAATATGGTCCTATTTGAATCATTTAAAGAACCACTATCATGGGTTTTAACAGATGATGGGGACGACAATGGATTGTTAATATGGTTTACAGAACCACTATCACAGGTTATAAAACTGCTGAGTGAAGAGGTAACATCTGTTGGCTTACTACTCACTTTGCCCAAAGGTATAGTATTATCAAAACTATCAGTAGTAGTATTGATATTGTTTGACAGCGAAAAACCATTGTTTGGAATATCTGCAATCCAATTACAAATTCTAGATGACCAATCCTGCTCCTTTAAAGGCAGAGTTACAATAGAGGGTTGGGTGATAGCCTTGCTGGATTTAGAGCTCTGTGTTTCAGTTCGACTTGAAAGGGAAAGATCAGCAATTGTTTCGTTAGTAGCTGAGCTCTCGCTGCACAATTCCATGCTTCTTAAACAGTCAATCAAGTTGCTCTTACATGGATTTTTTAACACGTCATCAAGCTCAGTTGAATGGCTAATATTCACATCTGAAATGGAGTGATAGGATTTACTTATATCCAACTCATTTTCGGCTGGTCGTTTTTGTTCAACAATCTGAGAAGAACGTAATCCATTTTCCATTGTGCCACTTTTAGGAGAGTCTACTTCTGTAAATAAATTATCGTTGGGAGGGATTGCATTGTTCAGGGTTACACTATATCTCCTCTGAGCTTCTCTTAGCCTAGCTCTTAGGTCACACTGAGATAGCAATATATTGTGATGGGTAGTCACTGATAGTCTTTCCATTCCTACGACGAATTGGTCATATGCAAGCTCAGCGGCGAATGCTTCGGATAAATGGGCAAACTTGACCACTCCTTCAGGGTGTGCGAAACCATCTTTGTCTTCAGCAACAAAAACAGACAAAACAGTTCCAAACGGAGAGAACAGATCTCTCAGGTACTGAGCTAGAACGGCAGGCTCTCTGCATCGATTCAGATCTGTGACGTACAACAGCTGGTGCTGCGGCCTTCTGTCCCCTAACCTTAAAATTTGCTTCTCAAATAATTTAAAATCAAAAAGTAAATCTTGCACAATAGTTGCACAAACGCAGCGTTTCATTATTTTAGTTTGAGACACTCGTTGCACGAGGCTTTTTGCATCATGGGCATTTGCATACACCACAACGGCTCTTCGACAATGAACACGATGAGAATCCACCATCATTCGCTTGTGAAGGATGCTTTTATCGGAAGCCAAGCCCAGGTCTTCCCACAATTTTGTTTCAGGAGTAATATCATCCAGCAGTTCTATAAGAACATGTTTAGAAAAATCATATGTTCTGGATTGGCTGTTAAGAAGATCTCCTGCTTGTGGCTCATAGGCCTGAATTCCACTTAATGGCAACAGTGGTTCTTCTAATCTATAAAATAAAAAATGCAAGATTATGTAATTACTCATTACAACAAAGTCCTATCGGTACCTGTTTTGCACCAACTACTTTTGTCAGAGTACCAAAAGGTTTTTGTACCTAAAATATGCGGTGGTTTGCCCCGGGCAGATTATTAGCTATACCCTGAGTTAATCCTCTTGTGATTTATTATTAATTTATTATTTTCTGGCAAACCGCAGCCTTGTTTCACCAAACAATGGTTTTGGTGCAGGTACCAATATCACTACTGGTTCTTCCTCATATTTGCAATAGTCTATTAAAAATATTAGGTTTCTTGAACTTTTGCAGTCATAGTTTATATGTTTTATTATTATTATTTTACAATATTGTTTGTTGCTATGAAATAGTAGAGAGTGGCTCACCTTGGAACATCTAAATTTTTGGTCTTAAATTTAATTATCTTTTCGATTCAGATAAATGTCAGCATCATTTAACCTTGGAACATATTTTGACTCTATTGATTAAGCAGGTAAGAATTTATTACTTTTGAAGCATGTTTACTTACTTTCATATAAAAATTTTATTAGTTGTAGAAAGAAATTTTAATGAAATTATTTTTAATAAAGGATAATAATATAATGAAGTATAAAGCTTTCTCTTTAGAAGTTATAAAATTTAATTGTTCTATTGTTAAGCCTAAGAGTATGATATTGAAAAATTTCATATTAAGATTTTGAAATATTAATTCTAAATATTTACATCCATTAATTAATAGATTATTTACAGTAGAGACAGCAATGCATGTAAAAAAATACTAGTAACTAATGATGGTTATAAAAAAGTTTATATGACAAAAATATAAATGGTTATTTAATAAAGCAATTTTAAATGTAAATAATAATAACAAATGAGCATTTAACACTACTTATGCTATAACAGAATTTTTTCAGGCTTTGTGTGACATACCTTTATAATACTGATATCTTTCTGCAAGATACTTACTAAATAACAAATATACATAACAAATATACATAACAAATATAATAACATTAGTAGTAACAGAATCGTGAACGTAAAAAAAAAAGAATTCAGATTAAATAAAATAATTTTTTTAATTGGATATGTAATATTTTTTTTTACTCAAATATTATGGGCGATATTCTCGCATTTTGTAGGGGAATAACACACTATTTCATTTTTCACGCTTTGTAAATCATCATCACATAAAAAAATATATATATATAAAAATTTGCAGCAGTTGTAACTACTACTGAAAAAAAAAAATTGACGACAAAATCACGCGAATATGACTCTTCAAAAAGGGGAAATGTTCTGATTGACTAAACGAAGTATATAATTGCGATCTTTGCCGGAAGGTAAGTCAGTTGAACCTATCATATCAACATTAAAAACCTGAAAACAAATGTCAGGAGTTAAAAGTGCACTATCACCAATTTTCCTTAATTGGAAAGAACTTTACATGTTAGGAAAAACTTTGTGATATCTTTCACCATATCCAGCCAATAAAAGCTATATTTGATCTTTTCTTTAGTTTTCGTTGTGTTGAAAATTGAGCAATCAATTAAAATTACAGTTTCATCATAAAGAGCTATGTTTATTTAGTATTATGTATCTGGCAACAACTCTTTTGATTCATTCCAATTTTTGTTTTGTAAACAATAAGACGTAATGTTAATGTTCTTACTTCTTTTCTTATGTTTATTAAAAATCCAAAATTTAATTAGCAATGTCTCTGTTTTGTCGATTTTATGACACTTTACTCTCATATGTCCCCCAAAAATAGATTAATGAACTATTTTTAACATTTGATCAATTCTACACTTTAGTAATAAAACTGTTTAACAGGTTCATTTAGAATTTTATCTCTATGACATATTAACCCACTGACGGTTCTGCACGTAGAAAGTCGTATTTTAACCTGCAGTCTTCACTGCATAGCAAAACCGGTTTTCCAATGTTAATAGATAGGGGAACTGTGTGTAGGGGAGAAACTTTCTCCCAATTTCGCCCATTTCCTTAACCGCCAGTGGGTTAATCCATCGATTAAATTTCCTGTATTTTGTTTCGACGCCATATGAACTTTTTTAAAAGCCCTGTAGCAGAATTTTTTTCGGGCTTTCTGCGACAAACTTCCCTAGCACTAATACTTTGCTTCAAGATACTTTTAATTAGAACAATTACTAATTTAAAGTAACTAGTAGTTACAAAAGAAAGTAAAGAATAAAAATGTATAAAAAATTTTAATTGCAAAAGTAATATTATCTTAAATCTAATATATATTAATATATGATATTCTCGCATTTTGTAAGTGGAAAAATGCATTCATTAATTCCTTTTTCGAATTTTGTAAATCATACACAATTTAAAATATGTAAATAAATTAAACGATAATAAATTAAAATTTTTAGATCAATTAAAAATCGTAAAATACGTGCATAGCTCCCAAAATAAAGATCACGAATCACGCGAATAGGACTCTTTAAAAAAGAGGTAATTAAATAAGTGTATGTAAAATATGGTGTTCTTTAAAGAAAAAAATAACAAAAGAAAGAACATCATTTCTAGAGCGAAATATCTTATAAACTTTCGCCATTTCTGCATTTTTCATTTTATATTAGTAATTCGAATTTCTAGCTGAAGCCAGTTATTTTCAATTCTTTTTTAAAACAATCTCAAATGAGAATAGAAAAATCATGATTATTTCTTTCCTCTCTGATGTTCCAAAAAGACATTTTTGAAAAGAAAAAAAAACATTTTTCAAAAAATAAAGCAGAAAGGGAAATCAAAATTTTCCCCCTCCCAAATGAAAAATTTTTCTGCAAAAAGTTTGTAACGTTCTGCGCCAATGTCGCTGCATTTCTGCCACAGAGTTTAAAAGTTGCACAACCACTTTCTCTTTCACTAAATGAGAATTTTTTATTTGGATTGGTAGTAGAAAGCCCCATTCATCAAACAAAATATTTATTTATCTCAATGTTCATTTTCAAGAAAACAAAATTTATTGAATCAGTCAATTTAAAACAAATCCCAGAGATATATGCACTCTTTTTAAAGTGCATTTTTTTAAAAATATAGGACATAATAGATCCAGAAATTATATAATGTTCACTATTATACTATCTCATTCATTCAAATATATTTATAATTTATTTAAAGCTTGAAAAACAATAAAGAAAATTAATAAACAAAACATCCGCAAATGCAAGACAAGTGATTGCAAACAGAAAAAATGGAGGTTCAATTCTGATTTAAAATGCAAAGAGATTATCAGAAGGGAACTTCCTCATAATCATCTCATAATTCATTTTAAAATTTTCTTTTCTATATTTGAATATTTTAGGTTTGTCTGAACTCATTTCTTTTAAATCAGTAATGAAGGAGAAAGTGAATTTGCAACTTTTCTCTTTTCACAAAACTTCGTTCTGACAATTTAGTCAAGATATAAAAATATGGAAGCTAGGTGTCAGCTATAAAATGCCACCATTTTTTTTTTCTTTACAAAACAATAAAGATGCATCATACAAATTATAATTGTCAAATGTCCAACAAACCATATTTATCAAGTTTTTAAATTATTATAGAACAAATGGTGCCATTAATGGTGTTTTTGCTTATTGTCAATTACTGTCCTTTTTTAATAATTATTGTCACCCTACACGGAAAAGAATTTTAAAATAAGAAAAAGTTTTTGATTTAAATTATGTGTTTGCTCATAAAATTTTGTCTCACTTCAGGTAATGAAAGGTACAGAATTTTTTTTTATTGCAGTGAAAAAGTAAACATTCATAAGAAAATTCTTAATATTCATTCAAAATTCTGGATGCTTTTCTCAAAAAATATTAATTTAACTTTTAACTAAATATTATTTAAATTTTTTTCTTATATTTACTTATTCTTAACTGATTCATAGAAGAAAAATTTCTTCACAATATTTTTATATTAAAAAGGGGGACATTTTCCCATGCAAATGATTTGAAACTGTCTTTACATTTTTTCTAAAAGTTTTTTTCAATCCTGCTCATTGAGTTGTATACTCAAATGTATGGTTTTAATGTAAATATTATCAGAATGAGATGAATATTTCATAATTGTCTAAAGCAGAAGAAAAACATACATATATACAGCAAAACCTCCAAGTTACAGAACCCATTCCATGGGGAATCCTGGTCTATACTCTAAAAACCAATATTATAAAATTAAAAAGAATATATAAATTCATGATAACAAGAAAGCAAGCACTTGACAAGACCATTTAGAAAGTCATAAATGTTTAATTCAACAAATGGTAAATTTTAAAAAAATTACCGATGCTTAATTTTCCGAAATTATTAATATACAAACACAGTAATTTAATTTAAAGTAGTTAAAATAATAATAAATTATAAAATGAATCAAGAAATAAAAGTAAGCAATTTCTTGAGAATACAACGAATAATTAACATGATAATAATAAAACATTTTACTTGTAATAAAACGCCATCTAAATTCGTACAATATAAAATAAATATTTCATAAAATTTTTAAAACTTGATTAAATTAACTCGACTGAAGGTAGTGTCTAGCATTAGGATGGGTGTGCTTCCTTAGGAAACAGGATGACCCTTCAAGGCATGTTTTCAAGCATGCGCAGTTTACTAATCATAATGAGTAATGCCTCCTCCTTGCTCTTCTTGCAGACGACTACATAACAGAAAATAGCGCGCTGATTTCAAGAATGCGACAAATTAAAACTTATCAAGAAATAATAAAAGATTATTAAAAGGGTATTTAATTATATTTTATTCAAAGTATTGATTTTCTGCTTTTTCATTAGAAATTTGTATTTTCGTAATAGTTGAATGATCATCTTTTTTAATTAATTGATGAACGTTGAATAAATAAAAAGCTTTGCGAGAATCAATGTTCAGTTTCTTTCCTATTATCTTTATTTGATGTTAAATATACTGTGACTGGTGACTAAGACGTTTAGATGGAACAATTGTGAACAGAAATCAGAATAAATTATTTATAGTTGGTAAAGGCATATATATAAACAATCATTATTTAACGATCATCGTTGAGAAAAGGCAGCATTTCATGTATTGAATAAAATATATTTACAAGAAGATCGCTGTCATCTTGTAAATATAGTTTTTTCAGTCGTTTTTCATTGATTCAATAAAGTCTTCACATGATTACTTAATAAAAAATACATAAAAAATATTTCACATACACAATAAAATGTGACCCAAGCATACATGTGATGCATTTGGTGTGACTAATAAAAAGCATGTTACCCAATTAGTCTAAGCAATAATGTTAGATTTAAAGTACTTATTTATTGAGTGTAGGTAAATATTTAGCCATATTTGAGGGAGGTATGAGTTCATGACAAAGTGATGAATTCAAAAGCTTAAAAAAATTTCAGGCCAATATTTTTAACTTCAATGAGAAAGAGATCTTGATTAAAATCATCGACAAAATGAGAAAATTTTTGCATTAAATTGACTTACATAATTCGAATCAATTTAAACCCATCATTTTTGCATTCTTATCCCTAACTCAATGTATTTAATTACAAATTTACACAAAGAAAGTACATATCATTTAAAAAAATTCTTATATTTCAATAACGCCTCTGTAGATGGCACCACCACTATCTGAACTTTTCTTTTAACTGATACTTCCTTTCCCAACTTTGGAGAAAGGATACGAATGAACAAAAAACTTAACAATTAGGCTCTTTTTCGTATAGCAGTAAATTATATAAGATGATTGAGAGGATCTTAAATATTTCAGAAAAGAGTTTTAAAAAAATTAAACTTATAAGCATTTAGAAATGAAAAGTATTATGGTGCACCTAAAAAAAGCAATCACAAGGCATAGCATAAATAATTTATGTAGTTTCATTATAAATATGCTTTGTGATAAAAAGTTTTTAGGATTTTTGCGCTATTGTTCCAGTAAACAGCTGAGTTTGAAATGAAATACATGAACAGTAAGAATGATTAATAAGTTCGAAAATGGGTACCGTTGAAATATCAATATTAAGTTTATTGTGTTAATAATCTTGTTCGACATTTATTCTTTAAACAAGATTGTATTTAATAGTCGTTTGCAATTTTTTCCGCATTTTATTCATTAAAATTGATTAATTCAGTTAAAAATTCAGTTGCAGCGTAATCTTTAAAACATTTTTTTTTTATTTTTTCCAATACAAATTTTACAATTTGTTTTCAACTTCACATCCTCCTGTACTTATGCCACATTTATATCAACAAAAAAATTTCCATTAAGTTTTAATTTTAAGATAAAAAAAATCCCTTTTGTCCATATTTTCTTGTTTTCAGTTATATTTTTTTATCATTATTTCAAAGTTTTGATGTAAAAAAATATAAAATTGATCTACTTTTCTAACAGGTATTTTTTTCATGTATATTTATATCCAGGTATAAAGACTGAGAATTAATATTATTTGATTATGTTTTTCGTTTGCAGTGGCACGCATAGACTCAGGTGATCCCACAAGAATTATAAATGCGCTCTATTTTAGACTAAACAAAATTTTTTGAAAAATATTGCATAAGACAAGAACACTGTGAAGAGACAATCGGGAATTTATAATCATTCATTTCATTCTAATTTATATAAATTTATAGATTTTAATATAAATTATTTTAATATGAATTAGCAAAGAATTAATAATCGCGATGAAAAGGCGGAATTTAGAAAAGTGCATTGTTACTGAGTAACAGTATTGAATTCATCTAGTAGAGTGCACTACATTTCTGAATGAATATATATATATATATTTAATATATTATATATATATATTTAGAGTATTTAGATATTATGACGGTAATTATTATAATTTTATGTAAACATAAGTGTTTTACACATAGCTTTTTTTATCAGTCAACTTAGTGATAAAATTCCATTAAATTAAATTCTTATAAAGAATTATAATTCTTTTTTTGTAATCTGAATTCCTTCAACTAATTCTTTCTTTTTTATCAGTTAGGTTTGTAATATATTTGTTTAAAATTAAATTCTTTAAACATTAACGTTAACGTGAACCAAAATAATACTTTTCAAAGTAAAGACATTTCTTCTTTATCAGAAATAAATAAATAAATAGATAGATTTATCGAAAAATATAAAGATCGGAAAAAAGTGACGGTTTTTAATCACATCAAGTAACATAAAAGTATAATTTAAAATCAATTAACTGTAATGTCTTGAATGAAAGAAAAAAATAAAGAGATAAATATTATTTGAGAACATAACTGCAAATTAAATATTTTAATTAAAGAAATCGTATGGGGTCTAAAATGATTTAAAAAAAAAAAAAACGAAAAAAAAAAAAAAAAAAAAAAAAATACGTATTATAACTCAAAATAAGATTCAATATTTATTTGAGATTAAGTTCTATATATTCTTAACCTTAGGACATTGCTAATTAATGAAAAGCTTTTTCTTATTATTTTTTAAAACTACCAAAAATTAGAAATAAAGCTCAAAAAAATCAAAAACGGATTAAACCTTATAGTCGAATTTCACGTTTTGTAATAATATTATATTAAAAAAAATCAAAATCAAGGTATAAAAGAAGAAGAAAAAGAGAAATAATGGCAATTTTAAAGGAAAAAAAAAAAAAAGATTGTAAAACAACATGGATGAACGACGAAATTGGCAGTAATAAAGCACGTAAAAATTAATGATTAAACTGCCTCATTCGAAAGTTGCAAGTCGTTTAATTGCCGGAATAAAAATACCAGTATTTTTGAAACCCCGTGGAGAAGCCTAGCAATAACTGTTGAAAGAACGATAAAAAATCTCTTAGATTTTCGGTAAAATTGGCACAAATAAAGTGCATATTCGCGATTTAGTGTGGTATTAATATATATTAAAAATATCGGTATTTTCAAAACCATGAGAAAATGCGTAGTGCCGAAAACAAGCAGTAGAAAAAGAGCCTGATTCTACAATAAAAGACTGGCATAAAAAACGTACATCATCAAAGGAGATTATTACTGCCAAGACTTGTCCGATTCGAAAGTTTCGAGCCGTTATAATATTGTATTTAAGAGATCGGTCAATAAACATTTGGAAATCCGACTCAGGGAGGTGGGGTAGCTCTTGAAAATTTAGATCCGATAAAACGCGATCGAAAATAACTTGGATTAACTTTGAAATGGGCTCAAATAAAGAGCTTTAAAAGTATTCGTAAAATTCAAAATTCGCGCATCATAATTCTGCGGAGTTAAAATTGTCGGGATTTCAAAAACTATGAAAATTCGTAGTGAAAAACACCGAAAAGAGCGATCAAAAGACTATATTGATTTATATTTGGTGCGTTGAAAGACTCATGCGCAATTTAAAATCCCTAATTTTTTTTTTTTATCTTTACTTTTTTTCTTCTTTCTTTTGTTGTCTTTTTTTTGCTAAAAAAAATTATATATATATATTTTTATTATGTTTAAGATCTACAGCAGGCCGTAGAAGGCTCACTAATATACATGAAATTTATTAATTTTGGAATTGTGCGTCCTTTAAACCTCATGTCCCCCTCCCTCCCGCAGCGGGATGGTAGATGAGGTGTTATTTACGCCATTCTGTTTGCCTTTTGCTCTAAGCCAGTATTTCCCAAACTTATGACTTTTGCTTACCCTTTCCAAATTTTCGTAGCGCTGTGTACCACTAATAAAAAAATGAATGTATTTTTTTTAAAAAAATATGTTGATTTTTATTTTTCAGTACAAAGATTTGTTAATAAGTTTATTTGCATCAGTGAGAAGGATGGTATTGTTTTTGCTATGATAACAGCTGCTGTGATAAAAAATTGCGCAAAAGTTAAAAATCACAATTGGCTGTTGACACCGCTAATTAATAACTGTTAACTCTGCAAAAAATAACCAATAGAAAAATACGTAATCTTACATTAGCTTTAAAAAAAAAAAAAATAATAATAATTACATTTTTGTTTGTTGTAAGATATTTCGCATAAGAATGCGTACTCCTGCTAAACTGCTCCCGTACCCCTAGGGGTACACGTACCACACTTTGGGAAACACTGCTCTAAGCGATGAACTTAGTCGAATCTCGTATGAAGCGCATATTTACGGTAGTGATATCGAAAAACTAAATTAACATTCAGATTCCTAGTATAATAGTATATGTATTCCTAGTAAATTTATATCTTTATGTCTTATTTATTGTTTAATATCTCATGATATTTTGCAATGTTGTACTTTACGTGGTAAAATAATTAGTATTTTAGAATATTTTATATTTTATTTTATTTTCTGAAGTATGTTTTTACTTAAAACAAAAATCGTGGTTATTTTTTGAAGATTTCACAGCGGTAAAGAAAATGCCATTTAGAATGTTTTAGAACATACAAGAGCATTTTATGTACTTTTATTTCTTCTTTTTTATTTAAAATTTTTTTTCGCGCCTGGGGCCCCAGGCACTCAGGAGGGGGAGGGGGCTAGCTCTTGAAAATGATTATATTGAAAAAAAAAATTTAAGAGGAAACACATTGCCTTGTAAATCTTTTAAAATAAATATATTCCGCTGAATAAATAGTATATATATACTATATTTTTTTCTTTCTTCGAATTGTGATTAATTACCTTGCAAACATTGTTGATTGGAATAAGAACAGCTTCAACTTCTGGAAAACTTAAAAACTGACCAGAAACCAAATTCTCTACATTTCAATGAGGTGTTTAGGCAAAGAATATCTCCCCTCTATATTCTTTGGTTTAGGTACTCAACTTTCATTTCCTTTTCAATTTTCTCCCCTCTTTTCCTTGATTGTTCGCGCTTCCAAAAACATCATGAAGCCCTAGGGGCGTCCTTTGGCCAAGTAATGGAAGGTAATAAATTTTACTAGTCCAAAAGGCTATTTATAGAAAAGCGTGTCTAATTAAAAGAGTTTTATTCTATTGGTTTCTATTAGTTGATTTAAGACTGATGGCATCATTGTTAGCTATAATCTACATCCATGTTAGTTTATGGGAGAAGTCATTTTCATTTTTCCTCAAAAACTTACCCTCAGACAACTTAATATTTCATATTAATAGATCTCATCAAAACTTAATTACCTAATGTTTCAAATTATTTTAAATTATTATTAATTTTTTAAACAGCATTGAATGTATTTTTAGAGCAATATCCATGATGCGTTTATGAAGTTATTTTTTTAGCTATTCGTGAACTGGAAAGAAAAAAGAAAAAAAAAAAAAAAAAACACATAAATACATAATTGATTTTTGTTGCCTGCAATATGAAACTGTTCTCTAAAAAATATTTTTTGCTATCTAAAGTTAGGAATAATTTACAATGTTTATCCGCACTATTTTTTTAAGGTGAACATTAAAAATTTTTTCTAAAAAGTAAGAGAAATTTAAGTAGAAAAAAAGTTTCTGTGACAGAAATTTATCACGTGGGCACTTTGGGTGCCTTGAGTGAAATAACTTTGGGATACCTAACTTATAGTTTTAAAATCAACTAAAATACTTTCAATTCTAGATCATAGCAAATCTTTTTGATATCAAATACAGAAAAAAAATCTGAGAAATATCCCAAGAGATTTTTAATAGGAATTCTTCGTGAAAAAAAAATTTTTTTTTGGAGGGGGGATAAAAAAAAATCTGCAATCAATTCTCTAGCTATAATATATAGAAATTTCTAGCTAATAGTTCATAGAATATAATAAGTTATTCTAATTATGACTCAGATTCACTGATTATTATAAACTTTAATGATTTTACAGAGTAATTTTATGTATTTTTGTGAAATATTTTCTTTAACATTTCTTGCAACGTAAATCATTTTAACAATAAAATTTATAATAATTACTTATTTTAGTTTGTGCACTTTAATTTATCATTTTAGTTATGTTCTAATATATTAAATGACATTAGAAATATTAAATAATGCTATTGCAGTATTTAATATTTCTAATGTCATTTATTATATTAGAACATAACTAAAATGATAAATATAATTTTAAGATATAATGATAAGATAATTTTAATGATAAGATAAATATAATGATAAGATAATTTTAAACTATTTTGTAATAATATATTGATCAATATTTCACTTTATTCTAAATTTAATATTTTTTTCAGTTTAATTTTTTTAAAAATATTTTTCCTTTAAAGTTTACTTTAGCAATAGAACGAATAGTTCAAAGTTCTTAATCATGCATAAAAAGAACTATTGATGTGTACTTATTCACACTTTGTGCTTCGCTATATATGGGCTATCTGCAAATATAAGATACATTTTTCAATTTAGTTTTTCATTCTTAATTGCATGAGGTAAAATTCGAGTGGATGGCATAATTAGTTTTAAAGCTGTAAGAAATTTCTTCGAAATAAATATACTTTATATAAAAGGAAAAAAAAAAAAAAAAAAAACTAACGCATATTAAATTTTGAATATTAGCCTATTTTTGAGCTCATTCGAATAAGCGAGAAAAAAATGCATTGGGAGCAATACTTGTAATTAATTACTATTAGGATTAAGCAAGCTTAGCACATAGGCGTAGCATAAAGGGGACATACTTTTTTTTTTAGAAAACTGTTAGTTTATTACGAATGTATACGTATGCTTATTTGTATACTCATGTATGCATATATATGTATATGTAATATGCTTGAGTATGTAATATGTATATTTATATATAAATGTGACTTCTCTTTTTTACGTTACTTATAAGTCATATTTTTTTAAATTTCACAATAGACTGAGAACACTATAAGTAATAATATTTCGAAAAAAATATTATTTATATATTTGCCTATTTCTAAATTCTTCTATTCAAATTCTAATTCAAACCTAATTCAAATCTAAATTCTTCTATTGCCTAGTTCTAAAAAAATTTTGGTGAAATGGCTCAGGATTGAAAGAAAATTTCTTTTTAAATTTATTCTTCTTTATTGTTTTTGATATTTTTTTTTCTTTATTGTTTATTTTTAGTATGTCAAACTTACAGCGTTCAAATGATATAGAAGAAGATTATATTTTGTCTCGTATTTAAAAAAAAAAAAAAGTAATACTTAATGTGTCGTGAAAGATGTAGAGTGAGCACTGCTTTGGGGTTGGTGAGCGTTAGCAAGCAGGGGCAGAGCCTCCAATTAAGTCGTAGTTCGCGTCTCTAAAAATTATATTACAGACTAACAAAAACAGTTTTTATTAAATGTAATTTCCTGGGCCGGTATAGCCTGGAGGGCGTGGGTTTGATCCCCATCGGCCGAATACTCCCCGTGTAGTAAATGGTGATTGAAATAATGTTCTGTGATTGCTCGGTAAGGTTTAATTAATAGTTAATAGAAAATATCTCGAAGTTTCAAGGCAATAGAAAATTTTTAACAATATTCTGTCCAAAGAGCAAAAATATTTTTTATTTTAATCTCCTTTGGAAAGAAAATTTGAGTCGATTTATAAATTATTGATGATTTTCTAAGCTTTTAGAATTTAAATACATGAACTTTTTATCTGATATTATTTAGATTTTTTTTTTATTATTATATTTATACGAGGTATTATTTAGTATTTCATACTACAGGGTGCGTAGCGTTTTTAAAAAGTGCTTAAAGGTGTTTATTTTCGATTTTCGTTTTTTAAAAGCCCTTTGAGGTGCTTTTTTCATCGGGTGTTTTTAAAAAGTGGTTAATTTTCCCTTTTTCAAACTGAGATTTTTCATTTGATATATTGATTTTCGCTTCGAATTATGCAAAAAGACACAGTTCACATTGTTCTACTCAACGTTTTCACAATTAATTCAACCCCAATCTATTTCGGCATATTGTCAGTCCATAGCGCCATTCGTTTTACACGATTCAAAATTTCATAATTTTTGGCAATTGTCAAAAATAATGCCAAAAAGTTTTATTTTTGACATGACGGTTAAAACAAGATAAAACCGTCAATGGTCAAAAACTTTCCAACCCTGCCTAATTAAGAATATTTTTTTTACAGCACTCATATTTGTTCATTAGGATTTATATTGCTGAAAAAAGATGGTTATGTATACTATAATATTAATTATTTAAATATAATATCAGTTACTGAAAAATTCATATTTGCATTTAAAGTCAATAGTCCTTTTTAAAAAATAAAGTGGTGAGTAACAAAGAGAAATATCGACTTGATGGAAAGAAATATGTGCTACAACTTTTCTAATATATAATTTTTTTTTAATATATATATCGATCACTTTTTGTGGTTAAGCATTAATGGGTTATGTAAATAAGTTGTGTCAATATTGATACATTTAATCAGAATAGATATATTTTTAAACAGGTTCTGTTACAGATACTGCAAGCGAGGGTGAAATGGAAACTGAAGAAGCTACAGAATTACTAGTTGAAGGTAATTTTTTGTTGCTAATTTATGAAATATCAAAGTTTTTTAGTGATATGTTTTCAAGCTACATACTTTTACAGGCCACAGTCGAGTTGAAAATCTGAGCAGGCCAGATGCTACAGAACACTATTATATTAAACAACAACGAAAGTGAACACTGTTATTCACAAAAGCCACCAGTAGCAAGTAATTAATATTTTATACTTATAGTTTGTTACATTGTAAACTGCAATTTCAAACTGAAAATATCAGCATTTTAACACAATTAAAAACTGTAAATAATGTTTCTCGTACTTGTAAGTTCATTTGAATTCGTTAATCGCTTTATATATTTGGTTTTGTGTTTTATTCTATTTTTTCCTTACATTTAATTTTCTGTTTCTTACATGATATATATTTTTCTTAATGTGTTCTATTTTGCTTTTATTTTTTTAGTGCTCACACTATTGTATTTATTTATATCAGAAAGCACTTCTATTGATATAATATTAGGTATTGATATATTATTAGAAAGCACTTCTTTTTGCGGATATAATCGTGTGAGCTGATTAAGAGATCAGATATTTTCCTTTTTTTTTTCCGGCTTTTTAATTAATTTATTTTTTTCTTAAATTATTTTATTTTATTTTAATAGTTTAGTAATTTAATGATTTAGCGCCAAAGCTCAGCAAATTATTTAATTACGATAAAGCAGCCATTTCTAAGTCCATTTAAATTTTTGACAATAATTATTAAAAGAGCGTAAAAGAAATTAAAATTTCTTAGATAAATAAAAGTACCGTTCAAAGTCAATCCCAACAATAAGCTCAGAATAGGAAAGCAACCCTAGCGGCATGCCTTGATACTTCCGGGCAAGAGTTTCTATGCAATTCGTAATATTTATGAAGTGCCATTAGAAATTTGTCTCAACATTTACCGGGTAGCCTGTATAATGTATTAAACGATGCAATTTAACGATAACACCATCAAAAACTATTCTCAATTTCAATACAATTCTTTCTGTGTGAGAATCATAATTGTTAGTGTAAACAAATAAGTTAAATCGAATTATTGTTTTTTTTCTCACCACTATGATATAATTCTTATACATACATTTGAAAATAGATTATTTGATTATTTAAAGTTTGTATGTTTTCTTACTGGTAAGGATAAACAAGTTAAGATAAGATTGTCTTTTTCTGAGGAAAACCGGATGATTAGAGGGGAGAATAAAAATTCTTCTTGATAGGCTAGTAAGGCATTTGCTTCCGATGCATTTTTTTCGGTTCCTTGGGGTATTAATCCACTTTTCCGTCGAATATCGAAGGCCCTGTTATTAGTCTTGGAGTGATCGTTTTAAAAGAATTCTGAATGCTCTGCGTGAGTACTATGCATGATTCTTTATCGCCTTCCTAAAGTGTGGTACGCGTACCCCCAAGGGTACGGGAACAGTTTAGAAGGGGTACGCGTTCTTATGCGAAATATCTTGCTACAAAGGAAAATTTAAAAAAATTTTATTTAAAAAAAAAGATAGCCATGAAAATTTACGATTACGTATTTTTCTATTGGCTATTTTTTGCAGAGTTAACAGTTAATACTTAGTGGTGTCAACCATAGAGTTGAAATACTGGTGTTTTATCAACTCTATTGTGTCAACAGCCAGTTGTAATTTTTAACTTTATTCTCCATTCTAAATAAACATAGCGTTACGAAAATTTTAGAAAGGGTACACAAAAGTTATAAGTTTGGGAAACACTGCCTTACGAGATCATCGCCAACAAAACCAATTAATTTTATTTTTTGGATCCGGAATGAAAAATGTAGCAGAAGAGTCCCGATTTCTGTGTGGATGCTAGTTTCTGTTTCTGTTGGATCGTTAAACTAGTTAAAGTGATTCTTCGCTTACCTAAGTACCAATCTTCATTTCTATAGTTCTCCCCCCCCCTTTTTTTTTTTTTCTTTCTTTTTCCTTTATTTCAATCGCTTTATTTTGTTATTCACAGATATATCTTAAAACAAAAGGATTCACTAAAATAAAAAGTTTGTTTTTCATTAATGCCTTATATGTAATTAAAATTAAATAAATTTGTGTCTTAGATTTAATTTGTGTTATAAAATTTTTAGTATAATAAATTCACCACATCTTTTAAAATGCTTTAATAGAGGGGAAAAAATATATATCACATTTACCCATTATAGCTTTCTGATTATGTCATTTTAATTATAAATATTTCCCAAGTATTTTATTTCCTCAAATCTAGCTACATGCTTCGCAAGAAGGCAATTAAAAAATTTCGTTAGAATTATGTAAAAATGATTCGTTTAGGTGTAAACAAATTAGTTAAGTAGTTTGTTTGTAATGACGTACAGGGATGTGTTGCTGGAGCACACTCCTAGATAAGAAGGATATGAAAAGAATAGTGTGATAATGTAATCTCTAGGAGAGGAGATTTTATTAAATAAAAATGAAAAAAAAAATTGGAATAACATACGTTAATAAAATTTTTTATTTTAAATTTATATATATGTATGTGTCTAATCATATATACAGGAGTTTGACAAAATAATTGAGACACTTCGATACTAACACATTTTTTTACATTTAAAAAATAAATACTTAGAGAATCAGTTCATAAATTTAAAAGTTATTAGATGGTACGATTTCTCCTACATATCAATGAAGTTTAACGCTTTTTGAACGTCGACAATGAACTACAAACGGAAAAAAATGTTTTTCAACAACTGCGCCAAAAAATGTGGCTATAAATTTGATACTCATAACTATTATTTTGGATATTATATGCAATAATTGGGCAAAACTTTGTACACCTTGGTTAAATATTTATAGAGATGTATGAAAATTTTTATAAAAAAAGAATTTTTTATCTTTTTTGCTATAGCTTAAATATTTAAAAAAATTAAACAAAGCGTTTGAATCAATTTTAAACTGATAACGAAATTATTGCTTTAAAATTAAAATAATAATAATAAAAACTGCACCAGAAAAGAGTAATTGAAGTAGTTGCTTTATTTATATAGCGCATGTGCGGAAAAAAAAAAAAAAAAAAAAAAAAAAAACATTATCTCAATTTCGCAATGAATCGTAGTTAACAACTAATAAGTTAAGTCCGATTTGAATATCTTAAAAATGAAAAAAGTTTCAAGCAATTTTCTAAGTAGTTTTCTTACTCTTTTAAGAGAAAGCTCAAAATTATGAGGGCTTTTCCACAAATTTCATTCTGTACCATTTAACAAGATTTATTAACAAATGATAATACTCTACTAATGATGTGGTCAGGACAACAAAGTGCGATGGAATTAGGAAATAAAACATGCGAAAGAAAAGATACTTTAATCGGCATATTCTCCAACCGGTGTCATTTAGGAATTTTGTTTAATAGTACAAAATGAAATTTTTGGAAAATCCTTTATTACTTTGAGGTTTCTTTTAAAAAGAAAAAAAAAACTCCTTAGAAAATTGCTTAAGATATTCAAATCGGACTTAAGTAGTTGTCAAATACGATTCACTACAAAATTAAGAAAATTTTTTAAATTATTGATTTATTTTATTTAGTTATTTTTTTGCGTATATGCGCAGTATAAAAAAAAAACGTTATTAATACGTATTTGGAGCAGTTTTTAACAATTGTTTTCAAAATTTATGTCATCAGTAATCCAGTTGGAGACACACACTAATTCTTTATTTTATTATATGTATTAATAAATAATATGTAATTATATGTAATTTAACAAGATTAGCTTATTTCATGAGTCAAAAAAATTGAAAAAAAAAAAAAAATGCCATAAGAGGAAATAAACCATTTAATAATAATAATAGATTTGAAAATTGACTGATTTAAGCAAAGTTAGATATAAATACATATCTTCAATAACTTGAATTCGTGGCTGTAAAAATTCATGATTTTGCAGCTAATATTTTCACGTTTTAAAGTAAATAAAAAAACAAATTTTGAGTTAAAATAACTTTTATAAAACTTATTTCCGCTTCAATAACACTTTCAGAATATTCCTGAAATATTTCACTAAAATGTGCAAATTTTCCTATTGTACTATAACACAGTTTATTGCTTTCTGACATAAAGAAAAGTTCGATATTCATTTTATAAGTACATTATATAACATATCATGTGGATTAAAAAAAAAAAACTAAAAAAAACAGGAAGCAATATTATTTTTTACCAGATTGAAATAAAGAAAATAAAAATGATAATACTGGAGATAATAATCATGAGCGTAATGATTTCCACGCTGCATCAATTTAAAATTGGATAACCCTTAACTGAAAATGCCGTGGAATTACTCTCCCGCGAGGCTCTGTTGACAATACTGAAGAAAAACAATATCTTGTTATGTAATAAATATTTTGCTTAGTGCACTTATTTATTGTACTTATTCACTTACATTAAAAAGGCTAAATAAACAGCTTTTTAAATACAGTTTCAATAAACTTTTTCTATTATATAAACATTGCTGTTTTATATTTAAATTTGCAGATTTCATTTATAATAGTAATTGAACAAACATTTGAACAAACCAGTTATTAAAGAATAATAATGAAATTGAAAAAATATTTTTTGGAACTTTCCGAAGATATCATTAAATTTTAGATATTATTTAATTTTGTAAACAATACAAAATACAGAACAAAAGAAACACAAAAGAAATAATATTCCACGGCAGATAACAATCAGGTGAATCGTAGAACCCTTTGACGCAGAATTTTCATTCAAGACATTTTTCATTACTTTGTAACAATTTAAGTCAAAATAAGTAAAAAACTTAATGCTATTTAGAATTATAATAATTTATGGTTATGAAAATAAATGTGGAAAAGGACACAAGTGTTCCTTGCCAAGTATAGACTGACGGCGCACTTCCAAACAATATTTTTCCAAATGTGCACTTATTTGTAATTATTTAAACATAAGGAAACATAAGTAATTTAGCATTGAAACTTCTTTAATTTCCAAAATTAATTATTGATCAAATTAATTATATATACATTTTTGAATATAAATAAAGAAAAAAAAATTCAAACTTCTTTTCTTTTGGGTTTTAATACAAATATAATTCCGATAATCTAACGGATTTTTTTAGTAACTATTAGACTGTTTCTTATATTCAAAAAAATACAAAACTATGTTTCTATTAGTAATTAGACTGTCAGAAAAAATATATATAAAAGGATGTTTCTGTTAAACAGTGTGCATCTTTCACGACCAATGGAGAATCATGATAACTTAAAAAGTATATTTAATAAACTAACAAAAAATATTTATAACAAGATAACAGACTAGGAATTAAGTAACAAATGATTAGCTGTAAACATCTATAAGTAAAGTCTTCATATACTCTCTGGATCAGTGAGGCAGCGCCGCTCTTCGACTGTCGTCATTGATTTGTTAATAATGACGGAAAGTGGCGTCGGCTGACATATATCACTGTTTCATATGCGCCAAAGGGTTAAGGATTCTCTCTCGATGGGGGATTAGGGAAACAGAAAGTATCTTTAAACTATCCATATTTCAAGCAAGATCAAAGTAAATTTCAATATTATATGTGCAGTTGATTTTTATCAAAAAATAAATAAATAAATAAAAAATGAATAAATAAAACGTTATAATATCAATATTTTTATTTTTAACAGCTTGAAATACATTTTGCTGTCAAAGTCACAAAGAGCACTCTAGTTTCAAAAAATTTATGAAGTTCCTGAATCTGATTTTTTTAAATTTTTTTTCCAGTTTGCATTATTATAATAATAAAAAGCAAAAATACAATTATAGAAATAAAATCACTACAGACTATTTTAAGAAATTTTTTCGTGACTCATCGAATTTCAGTTGAAGGAAGAATGTAATAATAATAATAATAATAATAAAAATGAATAAATAATAAATGAAAGTACTACGTGCAATATCAAATGCTTTCAATTGGAGAAAATTGTGAAATATTTTCTTAAATAAAAAAAAAAACCAAAGATTTTATCTCTACGATGAATATTTAGGATATAATGATGTGAAACAAACATCTGCTGTGGGTGGACTAATTCTGATGCATGTTAATTAAAAAAGTATAACAAATAAAGAATAATTATATTAATATAGGGTTTATTTTCCAGTTAATGATCCTTTACATTATCTATTAGTTTTATAACCAAAAGATAATATGCAAGTGCTTTTATTAATGAAAAATAATAACAAAAATCTAAGGACAGGAGCATGTGAAAAGAGACATCCTAAAAATTTAGATACAAATAGTAGAGAAAATCATTCTTATCCTTGCTGAGTCTTCAGAAAGGGGTAAGACATGGGGGAAACATTCGTCAAACATCCCCTCCCCTCTCACTAGATGTGACAGTCCTAGACTAGACAAAACGTGTAATTCCAATGTATCTCAGTGCCATCTTTTGACGATACACGTCTCCACTAACTAAAAAGAAACTATTATTATTTATTTTAAATAACTGGTGCAGCCATCTATTAACAGAATAAAAAAATATAATACACACTAGCAAATACTCTGTTTTATACGGTTTAACTCAAATAATCTTTATATTGTAACATATTTTGCTATTACCTGAATGAAAGAGTAAAAAAAAAAAAAAAAAAAAAAAAAAAACATAATATAAAATGAAATTGATAAGTTCGAGTAAAAAACAAATGCATTATGAAGATTGAGGCATTTTTAAGTACTTGAATTAAAGTTTCAAATTTTTCTTAAGAAGCTATATTTTAAGATTAAGGTAAAATTTAAATGTATTTTTTTTTCAATATTTATATTTTATTTGAATTTTTTGGAATGTTTTTAGTAATAAAGAATAGAAACGTCGCGTTAATTATAATAGTAATAAAAATCAACGAATAGAAATTTTGACATATACATATATCACTCGTATTAATTAATAAAATATGTTACTTTAACATGAAATTAATGTTGTAAATGCAAGTTTCATTTATGAAGTTTAAAGCAAAAATTTGAAAAAACATCAACTTGAATCATTTTTGCATATTTTAAAGTTTTATGAAGTAAAATTATTGGGGGAAACAAAAAAAAAACTCTTGCGGAGTAAACAAAAGGGAACACAATATTATGAGTAGTAAATATATTTTATTCGATATATTTATTGCTGCCTTTTCTCTATATTTTATGAAATGCTCATCAAATACTATTACTATTGCATAAACATATTTGAATTTAAAAACCATTCTCTATTCGAGTTTCCTCTGGTAATCACCACATCAAATAAAGATTTTCGTTCGCCAAATAATTTAAAGAAATTAACATTAAATTCTTTAGGATATATAAATTTCTAGTGAAAAGGCAGATAATAAATATTTTGAATGAAGTATAGTTACATACACTTTAGGTAATCTTTTATTAGTTTTTGATAAATGTGAATTAATGTGCGCCATTCTTGAAATGAGCGCGTTATTTTCTATAGCGTAGTCGTCTGCATGAGGGACAGGGAGGAGGCTTTACTCCTTGTGATTAGTAAACTGCGCATGCTTAAAAACATGCCTTGAAGGGTCATCCTGTTTCCTAAGGAAGCACACCCATCCTATCGCTAGGCACTACCTCGACGGTATGCCGGACGATTTCCAAAACAATAAACAATAGTATTCTTGAATGTTTGTATGAAACAAGATCCCAGCGCGGACCACAGTTTAACCAATCGCGCCTCATTCACTAAAAAGAATAATGAAGTTTAATTTTAATCCTTAGCGCCATCTGTGTTCAGCTTTATACGGTCGCACATCCATGGTAGGGCTTGTAGTTGAGAGTTCCCTGTTGGACTCGGTGGAAGCATGTTGAATTTGATGCCTCTGAGCTCATATAAATCTTAATAGGCTAAATTGAGCCTTACCTATTGAAACGCAGTGCTATAAGCGAAAGCAGAGAGCACTTTACTCATACTTATGTATGAGTAAATAAAACTTCAAACTCCATGGTAGAATGACAGAATAAAAACATTAACAAGCTTCATAAAACCGGAAGAAAATTTAGAAAACTTCCAGTCTCCGCTTATGCTTACAAAGTTATGCTGTGAACAAGTTCTAGAAAGTCTTATGATATTTGTTCAAATTTACTCAAAATTTTATTATTCTTAAGAGTTTTATAAATTCTAACAGCTCGTGAGCATAAAGCAAAATTTCACAAAGATTTGCTACATTTTGGATGTTATCTCTTAAATCCGCTGGTATGAGACGATTCTATATGAACAGTCATAATACCTGCGATTTCTATAAGTCATTCTGTTACTCTGGAGACCAGTGGCGAATGCCATGGGCGCATTATTTCAAAATCAATCAACATCAACAATTATTTTTTTAATTAAAAATGTCACAATTTTTTTTCTTCAAGTTATGGCAGAATTAAAAAATACATTTAACCTTTCCTCGTGGGCTCGAAAAGAAGACATCGAGGTCTTTTGAGGAACTCTTTTTGTAACTGGGGGAGTGAAGTATAAAAGGGAACCGCTAACAATAAAAACAAAGTAGGTGATGAGCTTTAAACAATTTTAACCTCCCACTGTTTTTCATAGCTTCGTTTGAAAACTCATAGACCACCTAGGGATAATAGGAGGGCCAAGGTTTCCAACGCTTTTGCTTAACTCCTTAGGTTGTTATATTATATTCAACATTAAAAAAAATGGGGGAAATAAGAAAAAAAAAAACATTTCACATACCAACTCTTTTTAAACGACTTGACGTCTGTGTGATAACAATTCATACACGTTTCTACATTCATTCACTAGACACTTTGTCTTTCATTATACTTTCAAGTTAAGCAACAGAGGATTCGAAATAAATGAAAAATTTTAATGTTCATGAATACATTCACGATAAATACTAAAATAAATCAGTAATAAAAAGTAGCTTTTTCTTTTCTACTATTATATTTACGACGATTTCGGCAAAAACTAAATTTTAATTATAATATCGTAATTTAAAGAATAATGCAGAGTTTTTAATAATTATAATTCTCTTTAATAACTTTTCGATACATTCCAATAAAATATTTTTAATTTCAGAGAATTTCCTAAACAATTGACATTTAATGTCCATCAAAATCCTTTGACAAAAAAACTTTTAACCCTATATTTAATTTTATAACCGTCGTTGACAGCCGACCCAATTCCGAAGCCTTGCAATTTTGAACCCAATCCAGAAGACAAGGGAACTCTTGTATCGAGTAATGGGTGAAATTTGCCTTCGTGGAGGACTTTTTGGTGGAGCTAACCCGCATTTGCGTTAATTGGAGAGGAAGACCACGAGAACGTCCCACTGTTAGCCTGACGGCAAGGGGACTCTAACTCATGATCCGTCTACAACTTAGAGTATTTCACGTCAGCACTGTGGTCGGTGCAAGCCGGATGCGGAATTCGTATCAACTGGATTTCGAACCCAGTTTGCCTCATTGGAAGGCGGACGCTCCATCCCCTGAGCCATCGCGGCTTCCATATTTAAATTAAAAGGAATTTAATTTTTTTTTCTTTCTAAAATGTAGCTTCACGATACGTCAAAGCTGTAATAGAATGAATTTAAGTTATCGCTGATAAAGTGAAAAGACAAAATGTAAGCTCATTATTCATTATAGAAAATTACAGGGAATTTAATTTTTTTCTTCTTCTTTTTAGTGTATTACGAATTTCATTTTTTCTACTAAAAACGAAGAATAAAGCACAAACTTAACTTTACAAAAGTATAGAATAGCTTTAAAAATGTATATTGTAGAATTGTATTGAATGTGTATTGTAGCACTATGTATGATGCTATGATGATGTCTATGTTATAGCTCTTGAGTAGCAAATATATAGATGTAAGTCAATGCCTGTTTCCTCGGCAACACATAACGTATTTATTTAAAATCGTGTCCTTTTTTATAATAAGAACAGAAAAAAAATCCGAAAAATAATATTTATTGATTTCGTTTATTTAATATAGTTTACTTAGACATTCATTTAAATTTAAAATAATTTACTTGGAAAAAATGCTTTTCTACTTTGATTATTTGATATTATTTAAGTATAATAGAAAATGCTGTATGTTAAAATTAAATTATAGTAATATAAGCTGAATCTTTAAATTTAAAATATTTATCTATATGAAAAAATTAGTAAGTAGTACAAGACTAAAAAAATGAAAGGCGAACGAAACTTCGGAAGTTCAATTCCCACAATTTTCCAGGGAGGAAATGGATGGAACCCCTTCAGGCAGAAAAACCAGATGGCCATATGGTGATGACCAAAGGACAGAGAGATGTGAAAACCATGGGGTGTCTCAGTCTAGCTTAGACTAATTATTCTGTAGTGAAATGCTTGTAAATCTTCAATTTTATCAGGGGTTAAAATCTCTTTGAAAAACGTTTTCCGCAACTGCTGAATAGATTTCAAATAGAACCCTTCTATAAATTAGTGTGAATCCTTCCACAACAGGTGATTTTTGCAACGCATGGTGAGAATCACCTCCACTAAAGTGTAAAATAATAAAAATAGGAGCTTCCTCTGCCTCGCTCAACAAATAATTTAAACCAATGAAACGATTTAATGATGAATACACCCCACTATTTTGAAAAATAAAGGGCAGGCGTTATAAGTAGTTAGGTGCTCATACAAAAAATTCTGCTCGTTTTAGTTAATGTTTCAAAATTTAAATCAAGAAAATCAAATATTTAAAGTCTTTAGATTTTTATAATATATTTTGATGCAGCTTCTGGGCTTTTATAGTTGATTCATAGATTTAAGTGAACAACGTGTACTACAAGAATTTTCTTTGATTGTAAGTTATCATTTCCTAAATATTTAAACTAATGCATTATACTTAAATTATTAGTTAGCGTTATATGCGTTCGTTATATTTTCTAGAAATGATGTCAACTGCTAAGATTTCTTCGAAATATTTTATTAAGTCGAAGAGAGTTCAAAACTAAACCTTGCAAAATTTTAGATATTATTGGTAAAATTTAAAATTCTTAATACCACGAGATAACAGGAGTAGAATTGTGTTTCATGGAAAATTTCGAATTTCAAATTTACATAAACCAAGAACAAAACATCAAAACATAAATTTTGCTACCACTAGAAAAAAGTTCCCCATTAAGTTGCAAGTCAGCATCTCTCTGTATATGTAGATAGAGTGGGACATTTGTTCTCCCTCCTTTTAATCTTATAAATTAGAATTTATAATAATTTTTAGTTTTTATTGTTACTGTTTTATGAAAATGCATTTAATATGAACATAGATTTTTTGTATTAATAATTATATATTGTATAATTAAATACTCGTTAATGCATTATAATTAATACGTAATAAAAAAACAACGAATGTTGAAATTTCTAATGTTAGTGGGATCATAATTTTTCAAGTTTCCTGAAAAATAATTGCGATAAGTAAATAATTTTGTGTTTAGTACGTAACATTCATTACGTTCAGCACATAGTTTCCAACAACCGATAAATGCTTTTCTTTCTATTCATAAATAGATAGATTTTGAGTTTAACCACTTGTTTTTTTTTCTTTCCTTTGAATGGTTATATTAAGTAACAATGCTTTAAGTGTAAGCTTCAATAATCCTTTTACTTACAAATAGATTTTTTTTAATTTATAAAGACATGTTTGTTTTGTACTTTAAATTACATTTATTCAATATTTATCAACCTTTCTTTGAGTTATGGAACACCCTTCCATAGCGTCTCGGGCACAAAATTTTGTAATCTTTCCCCTATCTCTTTTCTTTTATTTTAGATTACAATATTCTTCCTTTTAAAAAAAAAAAAAAAAAAAAAAAAAAAAAAAAAAAAAACATTGAATAATTACTTTTTTTTAAAATTCTATAAGTCTTTTACAATACATATCACTTACAGTATATTTATATCACTACAGATTATATTACTTGAAAAAATTTTTTATACTGTTTTTAAAAGGGTTCATAAAGTGTCCTTTATATATTTATTTCTTATAATCAAAGTTAAATGGAAACAAAATAATATTAAGGCTATAATATGTTGTTTAAAGCCAACCACTACAAGAGTTTAGTAACTTGAAAAAAAATTATCAATGAAATAACAATTACAATAATTATTTTTCATTAAATAATTGCCTTTATTTTAAGAATATAAAAAAAATAATAAGCATAATAAGTATCTTAAGAACTATTATGTATGAAGTTTCTTCGGAACTATTTGATCAATTTCGCTAAAATATAGTATTTTTCCTTGTTAAATTACCTTCTTTTAAAACGATGTAAAAAATTTATGACTTACAATTGAGTTTTTTTACGACTATTATAATTAAAATAATAAATATTTACGAAAAGTTATTTTTTAACAAATGGCCTTTATAATTCAGGGAAACTTTTTTTAAAATTCGATTGAAAAGCTCTGGAGTTACTTCTCATATTGCGGCTACCCCCAATACTTAGGGGTACAGAAATCCAAATCAGTCGAAAAAATGACATGTTTATTCAGAGAAAGTAAGTTTTAGTGTCTGATTTCGTAACGTGAAATATTGTCCCTGCACTTATTAATTAGCATATTTTAAGTCACCTCCTTGAACATGAGAAGAACGTGAAGATCTGATTATTATATCAAAAGCTATCAGGGTAGTCCGTTTATTTATTTTTGCGCACTGAACGTCTAAAAACTTATAATTCAAATCTGTTTAATTTTTTTCTGCCTTTTCTCTAATTTGTTCCATTCTGATACGATGAGAATTTTTCATAATTTGATTTTTTTTTTTTTTTTTTTTTGTTGGTCTATTTCTCAACTGTTTGCCTTTTTGTTTTCACTGTTAAAAAACGAATTTTAACGACTGGCGCCATTTCTGCTTAGCTTTACATGGTCAGTCATCCTTGGATGGTTGACTTAAGTTAAACAATAACAAGCTTTCTAAAACTGGAAGAACTTCCGGTGTATCCCTCCACTTATGAGGCGATGTGTGAACAGGCTGTTGTGATTTGTAATTAAATTTAGGCGTACAATTCTTAGGAATTTTCTGTAATTTATAAATTTTAACATGTCGTGAGCCTAAAACAAAATTAATTATCACAGCATAAATAAACATAGTAATGAGTTTTATCTTTTATTTGGCAATATTTGTGTAAAATAGAACAGTTTGTAATTTTTTTAGAAAAGCATTATAGAAATCTCGTGGAATCTTCCGAATTAAATTTATTTCTTGTTTCTTTGAAAGTTAGATAAAAAAAAAACATGTTATATTGGAAACACAAGTATAATAAAATTGGCTGATGCGTCTTTTTCAAGCTTAGTCGTAAAATTTAGTCGGAAGTTGTGGTCCGAAAGTCTTACGAGTTTTAACTTTTAGCACCAACTGTGCTTAGATTTACACGGTCAACCATCCATAAGCACAAGACTACCCAAGAAGGACCTAATAGGCGATCGCAACGCTTGAATGCGTCATCTGGGAGGAGACCTGTTCCTTGCCTTTAGCCCTTCCTCTTTTCAGTTGCATGGGAATGTACTACGATAGTTCTCCTTTTCTTAATATTTTTCGTATTTGATTGTTCAAAATATTTTTTAAAATTTCCATGGAGCTTTCTCTTAGAACTATGCTTAATGTAGTTTTCAGTTCCACATAGTTTCCCAACATAAAAGATTTTAATCTATGTAAAAATCAAGACAGAAACTAACGTATTATCTTCATCTATGACTCTCCACACGTTGATGGTGAAAGCATGCGAAGTGCAGCCATAGGTAGAGATTTCTGCTCTACCCCACCTACCACCTATAGCCCATTTCGATCTCCAATATTAGATAACATCAGAAAACCAGCAAATCTAACGTTATCGTGCACAACTTTCTAATATTAGAAATATATAAAAGGCCGCAGTTTTCTCTGCATTATACGAGTATAACACTAGATTCTATACAAACTAATATTATCTAGCTCTCGCCATAACATTAATTTGCATTGGTTTTGATGCTATATAATATTACACAATTGCCCAAGTAGCACAGAAACATCGATCTATACCGTGGCCGTTCCTATCAATATTTTGAAAGCGGAGGAACATAGATACTGTGAGCAAGTTATTGAATGAATTCCGTCAATGAAACTTTAAAAGTATTTTTCTTAAAACACTCTATATTAAATATATTTTAGTTCCAAAGTTCAAAATATTTGTTAGAAAGATAAAAATGAGTAAAATTTCTTTATACTTGCTCATATTAGTGAAAGTAAAAAATAGAATGCCGTGAAAAATATGGAACGGGATTGGAAAGTGAAGCGAACTCAATATTGTTATCAACAAAGTTTATCCCGTTTATCCATATGAATTCGTGTCACGTGATCTTCAGCTCTGACGTCACGCTTTACGATCCATGTTTCAGTTTGTTTGTGAATTTTTAGCGTGTTATATCTCTTAATATTGTCGTCAAAAGTCACCTTACTGATTTAATTTAGGGAAGCAAAGTTTATTCATCTTCTATTTACTTATATAAACTCTATTAATATTGTGTCAGGTTCATTTCTAATTGCAATGTTTCACTTCTATATTTAGGTTAAGCCTACATTACCGAAAGAACATTCCATTACAAAAGATCATATGTAGCTGGTTTTGAATTATAATTAAGTAAGTAATTTTTAACTTTTCGCTAAATTTTAAATATTATTATCGGAATAATTTCTAATTAATGACGTAAATTTATTGTCAAAGTTGTTTGTTCCGAATTGTTTACTTCTTGTTTGCTGGGATGGTAAATGTTATGTTTAACAATCTATCTAATTTTTATTAAATAAATTCACTAGGTTCGTAAATAATTTTATGTAAGATGAAATGTTTCTAATGTCATTTATTGTGTGAACAAGGTTCATAGCATTGTAGTTATGAGTGTATAAATACTTTTCATAAAAATTAAGTCTGTCAACGTTAAATCTGTGTGCTTTTTAACAGTTAATTCGTTATAAAACATTAAAAATTGTGCTCAAAATGATGTAAGTATACATAAATTATCAAAATATTAAAGTAAGTGAATTGTAAAAGGTTATATAGATTTTAAAATTATGTCTAAAAGTAAAATAAGCAGTATGAAAATATTAAACAATTTTAAAAAAAGAAATAAGTTTAACTTTTCAATTTCTGAAAACAATGATATTCTATTTACCTATATTTAATCCAGTCTTGTAATATAATTCTCCATATAAAAGTTCTTAATATAAGATTTAGTTTATGGTACAGGAATGATTGTTATTCGTTACTACTACAATTTTTTTTAAAAATGTGTCAGATATCAAGTAAGGTATGTGTTATGTATAAAGTATGATATGTGTTTGTTATGTAACAAGAGTATACTAAAGGAAAATTAAAATAGACACTAAAGGCTCAAAATCAAAATAGAGATTTATATGTTTATTAAAACTTCTTTAAAGAATTTTTTGTTTGCTGAAAATTATAAAAAAAATTTATAGATGAAAAAGGAAAATTTAATTGTCAAAAATAATATCAAAATGTGTTTATCTTTAAAGTAACTTTAAAAACTGAAGTATAATTTGGATAAGAATGCAACAACTAAAACTTATAAGTTTCTGAGATTATGATTCGAAAATATTGATCAAAGCTTTTCTAATTAAATATTTTATTGTTTTTCAGGCTTTGAAAAAACCCAACCCGTTTGGGTTTTATTGAAAAAACCCGGGGGAAATTGGGTTTTTTCATTTTGTGGTCATAAACTTTAAGTTTTACTGTATGAATATTTTTATTTATTAAAAAGTGTTGTATTAGCTTAAAAATAGAAATAAATCTGAAAAGTTATTTTAATTTTATTATATGTATTTTTTATTATGTTTAAATAACACATTATCACTAATACATATTTGAATCTTCTTCAAACATTCGAACATTCACTCGAATTTTGTTCCTGTTTTAAAATTCCGTCTTCAATCTGCCGAGTAGGGCAGTTGGAATCCACGAATTTTCCGAGAAGTGTACCTATGCTTAAATCTGCCGTGTAGGGCAGTAGTGATCAGGAGCGGAGAAGTGCAGCGAAAAATCAGTCAGTGGAGAAAAGCAGCAGTAGAAACCTGTGAACCTTCCGAAATCAGCAAAAACTGAATCTGTCGAGAAGGGCAGTCAACTTTTCCGTGAAGTGCGAGAAAACTTTCCTGAAACTTTCGAATCATCCTGAAAGATCCTGAAACTTTCTGAAATCTGAATCACCTGGATACTTCACCGAAATAATTGGATTATTCTCTGCAAATCAGAAGGGCAGTAGTGATCAGGAGCGGAGAAGTGCAGTTGTGAAATCCTTGGATACGAATCTGGTTTGAATCAACGAAACATTGGATTACCATCGGACACGGAGTTTCTTCAATCAAGGTAGGAAATTTTCAATTTTAAAAATGTATAAAAATTCAAAGAAAGAAGACCTAGTAAAAGTATTAGAGGAAATAGGAGGTATCGCAGACAGCAGCGATAATATCGTTAAATTAAAAGAAAAAATTGAATGTACCGAAATATTTAAAAATGATTCAGAATTTGTCAAAAATTTAATAACTAACGCCGTGGAAGAAAGAGTACAAACAGCGGACAGGGAACTTCAACAAAGCGAGATTCAAGTTGAGTTAGAAAAATTAAAATTAGAAAGACTCGAGAAGGAAATGCTTTTATTAGAGGCAAAAAACAAAGCATTTGAAATTAACCCTCCCAAAACAATAAATGATACGCCCGAAACAAACGTGTGAAAATAACAACAGGCATTCCTCGTGGTAACGGACAAGTGGAAATAATGCATAAGATCCTTATACCGATACTAGCAAAACTTGCGATAAAAGATCCTACTAAGTGGTACAAATTTGTTCCAGCAGTACAGCGCACCATTAATTCTACAGTTTCTCGGAGCACTCAGAAGACACCCTTTCAACTTTTAACCGGAGTGAAAATGAAAACAAAAGAGGACTTACAAATTCTGTAAATGTTGGAGGAAGAGCACATAGAATCATTTATCCAAGATAGAGAGAACATTCGAGAACCGCAGGCAATACAATAAAAGAAGGAAGAAAGCCAAAGAATACCGAGAAGGAGACTTAGTCGCTATCCAAAGAACTCAGTTTGGATCTGGTCTCAAATTAGGACCAAAGTTCTTCGGTCCATACAAAATCACAAAAGTGAAGAATAATGACCGATATGATGTGCTAAAAGTCGGGAATCACGATGGACCGAACAATACTTCATCTTCAGCTGACCACATGAAACCGTGGTCAGTAAATGAAAAAAATATTTTTATATTTTTATACTTTGCTTTCTCGTTTTTTCTTCTTTTTTTCCAGGTAACTGTGTCTGAAAGCTGTTGTAACAGAAAATACGGACATTTTACTGCAGGATGGCCGAATTCTGTAGAGTTTCATTGTCATAGTGTAATAGTTGCGAACATTGCATCATCTTCTTTGTCGTTGAGAGGCGCCAGCGAGTCCTGACGTGGAAGTCCCGAATTCATAATTAACTCTGAACTTTATCCATAGAACATTTTAATATCTTATTCGGAGACCACTGCGTGAAGGCAGCCCTCCCGTATCATGTCATTCACCGTTTATCACTTATTTTCTTTTATTTCTATTAAATGTTAAGTTAATATGTTATATCATCGTCGTTATTTTACCCTTATGCTGCACACACCCCTACATATATATATATATATATATATATATATATATATATATATAACAACCTAATAATTTGTTTAGAAATGTTTTAGATTTACTACATCTTATTAAACTTTTATATTTCTACTTGTAAAACAATTTTAAAATAACATTGCAGAAATTAAAGATACGATTAATGTGAACAAAAATTATACATATAGTTTTTAGCATTCCTCGTTTCGCTGGACTATAATCATTGCATTTGAAGTACATAGTAGTTTTGGAATTTCTTTTTAACATTTTTATACTGCAAGAAAAAGTTTTTGACCATTACTACGCTTAGATGTCAGCTATAATTAAAATATATTATATTGATGTTGCTAAAAGAAAGACTGAAAAAAAAATTGTCGAAAAAACTTCAAGATGATCATTTGTAGTCAAATATGGTCAAACGAGTGCAGTTGAAATTTGTTATTTTCCTGAATTTTGGGGGCTAACTTCATGCTTCCCCCCCCCCAGTATTATTTTTGGGATTACGGCTTAAATAAGGGTGGTCAAAAAAATTTAAAAGGTGGTCATTTGTGGTCAAACAAATACAATATAAAAATTTTATTTTTATTCATTTTTCGTAAAAATGCGAAGTTAGTCCTCGAATTTAATTTTTAGGATTATGTCCAAAATAAGGGTGGTCAAAAAAATTTAAAAGGTGGTCATTTGTGGTCAAACGAATACAATAAAAAAAAATTGGATTTTTATTTATTTTTCGTAAAAATGCGAAGTTAGCCCCCGAATTTAATTTCTATGATTATGTCCAAAATAAGGGTGATAAAAAAAAATTAAAAGGTGGTCATTTGTGGTCAAACGAATACAATAAAAAAATTGGATTTTTATTTATTTTTCGTAAAAATGCGAAGTTAGCCCCCGAATTTAATTTTTAGGATTATGTCCGAAATAAGGGTGGTCAAAAAAAATTAAAGGGTGGTCGTTTGTGGTCAAACGAATACAATAAAAAAATTGGATTTTTATTTATTTTTCGTAAAAATGCGAAGTTAGCCCCCGAATTTAATTTTTAGGATTATGTCCGAAATAAGGGTGGTCAAAAAAAATTAAAGGGTGGTCATTAGTGGTCAAACGAATACAATAAAAATATTGGATTTTTATTTATTTTTCGTAAAAATGCGAAGTTAGCCCCCGAATTTAACTTTTAGGATTATGTCCAAAATAAGGGTGGTCAAAACAAATTAAAGGGTGGTCATTTGTGGTCAAACGAATACAATATAAAAATTGGATTTTTATTTATTTCACGTAAAAATGCGAAGTTTAATTTTTAGGATCATGTCCAAAATAAGGGTGGTCAAAAAAATTTAAAAAGTGGTCATTTGTGGTAAAAATATGATCAAACGAATGCAGTTTGAATTTTCCTCATTTTCGGGGGCTATCTTCGCATAGCTCACTTCGTTTGTTTATTTGTAGCTTGAAGTCAGGCTTGCAGAAAATGCCGCTAACTGGTTAAATTTAGTAGGAACATGGCAAACAATACTGGTGGCCAAGAGTAGGAATAACCCTATCAGAGATATCTTTTATTTGGATTTTATAATTTTATTTCTTGTCTATTTATTCTATATCAATTTATTGAAGTCAAATTTGTCACAGCAAGTTGAGTTAGTATCTGTTTATACTTGTTATTTCTTTATATTAACTTATCTCTTTATATGAGTGTTGTATTAGTTATTTGTTTATATGAGTATGCCTGTTAGTAAGTCATGTAACATGAAACTCAAAAAGTTAACTAAATGTCTTCACATCTGATTTTAGTTATTGATATATAATTAATTTCTAATTTCATTCCTTAATTTCAGTAAGATTTGTCTTGTGTTGTCTAAATATAAAGTTAAAATTTGTATTATAATCCGCCTCAGAGATATTCACATCTTTTATTTGGGATATAAGGAGTTTTTTAGTGATTTAAAATGTACCATTATTTATTTATTTTTGCTTAAGTTGGACATTTTGCATCGAGGTTTGTCGTGTTTTAAGTTTTATTTAGTATTAGTAAATTAAGTTTCATAAATTCACCCTTAAGTGTCTTCTTCCCTTGCTTTCTTAAATTTTACAGAAAATTTTTTTTTATTTAGTTTTTTTTTCTGTTCTTTGTTTACAAAATTTTTATGGTTTGATAGTTTTATAACATTCAAGAATTCACATTTTACCAATGTTAGTTTAATATAAATTGTTGTAAAGTTAAATCAGATTTTTTTTTAAATAAAATAAAAATTGTAAAAATTGTAGTATTCTTAGTTTGCATAAATTGTCTTACTGTAATACAACTACTCCTTGTTTTGTATCTAATGCACAACTTAATATATTGCTTGCAAAAAATGAAATGAGTGTTGTCATGATTTGAATTTCAATAAACATTGGTATCATTTGGTTTACTTTCGTTTTTACCTTACTTAAATTAGTCTTAAAATATGTATTTCCACAGAAATAGACATTGCCACGTGAAATTGAACACAAGATTAACACCATGAGAAAATATTGCTGATGCATAAAACATATATATAAGGATATTAAAAAAATAATTATAAAATTTTAAAGAATCCTTTTCACCCACTTCAAATTAATCCCTAAATATAAATACATTTTTTAAAAACAAATACTTATATTTGTACAAATATTACAATGTTATAATAATTAAATAATATTTGGACTCAATGGCTTGAATCACTAAATCGATATAATTTTTGAAGAGAATAACACATCAATACTTTGTATGTCATGTCTGCATCACAATCCCTCTGTGTTTTTTTTTTTTTTTCTTTCCCCAATTTATTTTTACAATGTAACTTTTGTTGTTTGATGTCTCACGAAATATTTCTAACAGTCAATATGATTGAAATAGACCAAATTTAACTGGAAAAAATCATTGGTTAAATAAAAATTCTTTGGGTATTTTTGTTGCTTGTGGAAATGGGTGGAGGAAGATTTTTCTAATTTGGCAGTTGGGTCAGTTTTTCCGCAGGATGAACAACTGATTTACATCATCAACAAACAATTCAATAAAATTGCTTCACTTTAAGGAATAAATTGAAATGAAGCTTTAAAGCATAAAACACAGATTTATTTTAATATAAAACAAAAATGGAGTTTATCATGTGGAGACAAAAATTAAGTTTGCTTTATTTTAAAATACTTTATTAATTATAATATTACATAAACAGAATAAAATTCCTTCATTTTGAAAGATGAGTTAAATACTCATAATACAATTAAAATGAAACAAAAAGTATACAGGTAAAATTTTGTTTCAACCAACTTACTTGTGAAACAACATGCTTTTATTATAATAATTATTTAAAACATTAAAAGCACAGTGAAATTCTTTCAGTTTAAGACAGCAGTTTGCAAAAAGTATTCTGCAGTACTCTTAATGTTTCATGAAAATTTGAAAGATATTCCGTAAGTAAAACCCACATTTATTTTTTAATTCTGTTTTTATATTTATATCCAATCAACAATCCATTATTTATCAAATACTTCTAATTATTTCCATGAAATTATTCAAGTAAAATGCCATATTAAAAAAAATAGTAACACTTTATAAGACATGTATTTATTTTCTAACAATGTATTGAGTTAATTATGTAAAGAATGTACATTTATAAAAAATTATAATTGTGTCAGTCATTTAATTTTTCAATTTAAAATGAAATTACTAATTTCAACAATACATAAAAATGTTTCACTAAATAATTATTCAAAGGTATATCAGGGGTCTGTCCAGACATTTTGTGAAAGGTCCGTTTTTGTAAAATTTTGAAAAAATTGCTTATAATTTGTGAATACAAAATAAACGTTAAGTCACATTATTTCAACCAGGGTCCTGCTTTTGTGAATTTGTGCAAATAGGGTCCTGTTATTGCAAAAAAGTTTTTCAAAGAGTTTTTAAATTGTAAAGACATACAAGATCATGCTCAACACTGTAAAATTATAATTAAAAAAATTAAATTTTAAAAACTAAACAGCAATTGCTGCTACTAAATTAGAGATGCAATATACAAATATTTGGTATTTAGCCTATACTGCTGAACGCAGGATATTCATTTCAGACGAATAAAGGAAGAAACGTCCGCCGAAGACAAAACTTAGTTCGTTTACATCTTTCTTTCCCTTCCTTCCTGGTAAGAGTTTATTCGATTAACAAAACAATAATGAAGATAAACAAATTTGTGAAGGGGGGTCCGCTTAAAAGATAAAATATTTTGTGAAGGATCCGTTAACAGACCCAAATTTCTTCTAAACAGACCCCTGTAATATATATATATATATATATATATATATATATATATATATATATGTAATACAAAAAGTATAATACTTTTGTATTAATAAAAGAATTAAATCTCTTTCGTTTTAATAAAATGTCTTTGTTAAAGAATAAGCGTAGAGAGATTCTATTTTGGGAAGTCAAGGCTGATAAACATACGATTGAGTTATTTATAGAATCTCTCCCCCTTTCACTTCCATATAAGGAAGCATGAAATGATTTTCCTTAATGCGTAAGGATACAAGAATGCCAACGACTGTGCCTGTTTACTCAAATCTGTGTTAGTATAAAAGCGAGAGCAATGCTTTTCGCATGGCTTTTCCATCATGTTGTGATCCTGGTAATTTGTTCCGGAATTGTCCAAAGTCTTGCTTTATCGATACCAGCGATCGATTGTCCAAGCTTTATCGATACCAGCCTACTACCATTAATAAAGATATTTTGAGTGTAACATGGCTTACGACTGCATTATTAAAGCTAAATACACCACTGATAATAGAGATGAAGCTCTGTTATTATAAGACGCCAGGATGTTTACTTGCTAAGGAAACCATTGTTATCTATTTTCCGGCTGACTACAACGTTGATAAAACCTCATCCCGGGGGACGAAGGACGAAAGAAAGAAGTGCCTAGTCCGCGGGGAAAAACGAATGAAGAAAGGTCTGTTTTCACCACCCCATCTTTAACTACCCGTACGTTCATCGCAGTGAGAATGCTGACGTTGGCTCGAGCTCGTCACATGCCTCTCTGAAACCCATAGTGTTGATCGAGATGACCCTACAGTGTCCAATCTGGAAATGACCGATGACCCTACAATTCCGTAGTGCTCAAAAAGAAAACAAAAGTGAATAAGGTGCGTGAATCTTAATCATGAATATTCATGAAGTGCAATAACAAAATTGTTTACTTCTTCTCTTCACAATCATGAAGGTCAAGGAAAATGGAAAGAAAGTACTGTAGATATATATTTTTTTTTTATCCTCTTATGTTTCTTTCTTACTAGCATAATTGAATAGTTTATCGATATCGGAGATGAGTAGTGTTTTAAAATTTTCATTATGAAGAACTGAATATATTATTTTATAAATAGTTTGATTGCATTTCTTGTGTTTAGATTGCTTTTCTTTAAAAATATGATATAATAGTGTATTTTTATGCATTTAAAATGTTTTTGAGGGAAATAAATGTGTTTCAAACGTCAATTAAATCTGTGACGGCAAACAAAATTCAAAATTTTTCAGCTTTTCAAACAAAAACAAAACTAAAAGAAATTTGTAATGCTTTTTCTTTTTCGGACTTGGTCAAAACTAAATATTCCTATTAAAAATGTGAAAAATTAAATGTTACCCAAACAAAAGGACATTTCACACTTAACAAATTGTGTGAGTTTCCCCTTATTACGATAGGCGAATTTGTTAACTCAGCTAAGTTTTTTATACTTGATACTGAGTTAATGTATGCTTTAGTAGGGTTGCAAACTTGCAAAGATTTTTGTTTGTTTATTAATTGTGTCGGGCCAGTTGTTAATCAAGTTGGTAAGAGACTGATCATCTCTGCTAAATCTAACAATGACAACTTATTCTTGCACATTAGACAACAGAATTCTCATAATGTTAAGGTCAAAAATTGTGAAAAAAAATGAAAGTTTAAGATGTTTCAATAAAAGTAAACATTTTGAAAAAAAAAAAAAAAATAGAAGTTTAAGATGTTTTAACAAAAGTAAACATTTTGAAAAAAAAAAAAAAATAGAAGTTTAAGATGTTTTAACAAAAGTAAACATTTTGAAAAAAAAAATAATGTGAGGGGTAACAAAAATAAAAAGAATAGGAAAAAGAAAGAATGACCAAGAAGTTAATAACAAAAAGTACAGGAAAAAGAAAGGCCAAACATTTCAAATGATTCGAAGATAGAACTAGGTAATGGGTGCATACATTATCAGGTTAACATCGACGAAAAAATAGGAAATAGAAAGAAAAATTTAAGTAAACAAAATTTTGAAATAGTACATGTATCAAATCTTAGGAAATATAACAACCCACAAATGTAGAAATTAAATCATGAATAGTGTCCAAAACAAAAGAAAATTTTTTTACTTCTTCAAGGGAAGAAGTGATATTTGGATAAAAATCCATAAAAATTATGTATATTTTTGTGTGAAAAAAATTTTTGAAAATTTTAGTAGATTAGTTATAAATATATGTTTCATTTTTCTTTCTGTTTAGTTGCCTAAACAGATAAAGTGTATTATCATGTTTTTATTGTTGTCATTGTATACAGTTGTTTTTTTTACAGATAATTGAAAAAATGCTATTTGTAGTAGTGAAAAGGAACAGTCGTACCAACATAAATTTTAAAAGTTCAGAGAATTCTAAATTTTATTATGATTTCTTTTTGGCTTGCCAAAAATCTTTTTTGGGGGGGATGTAATACAAAAAGTATAATACTTTTGTATTAATAAAAGAATTAAATCTCTTTCGTTTTAATAAAATGTCTTTGTTAAAGAATAAGCGTAGAGAGATTCTATTTTGGGAAGTCAAGGCTGATAAACATACGATTGAGTTATTTATAGAATCTCTCCCCCTTTCACTTCCATATAAGGAAGCATGAAATGATTTTCCTTAATGCGTAAGGATATTAGAATGTCAACGACTGTGCCTGTTTACTCAAATCTGTGTTAGTATAAAAGCGAGAGCAATGCTTTTCGCATGGCTTTTTCCATCATGTTATGATCCTGAAAAGTTGTTCCGGAATTGTCCAAAGTCTTGTCCACCCCCTCCCTTGCGGAGTGTGGATGTGAAGTGTTATCGATACCAGCCTACTACCATTAATAAAGATATTTTGAGTGTAACATGGCTTACGACTGCATTATTAAAGCTAAATACACCACTGATAATAGAGATGAAGCTCTGTTATTATATATATATATATATATATATATATAAAGGTATAGTTTTTTCAGTTTTACTCTTTAGAAAACTAATTAATCTTATTTTAGTATTTTTTTATTTTATGCATATATAAAAATAAGTCCAGAATAAGACTAGGCGCCGCTTTTGAGCTGCGAATGGAACTGTCTGACAAATCTAGAGTATTGATACAGTTATTGATTTTCACATTAAATTGTTTCTCCTCATTAAACAGTTTTTCTGTTGTTTACATGTTTAAAGTTGCAAATGAAAGGAATTAAGGAATTAATCTTGATGATGCGCTCATAATTTGTTAAACATGAAACAAATATTAAACATAACATTTATTAACAAAAATAGTTTTAAAAAATTTTAAAACAACTTATATTTAAAAAAAAAAGCATGGTTAACATTTTATTTTCTGACTTAAATAAATTTAAAAAAAACTAACTATGCACTAACTTCCCTTCCCACTTTTTTCAGGCTTAGGACTGGCAGTACTATCTAAAATAGCTCTGGCGTGTTTAAAAGTTTTTTTTAATTTTTTAAAAAATTTTTAAATTTTTTTTATTTTGAATTTTTTTTAATATTTCGTTTCCATCACATTTAAAAATCATTCAATTAATGGACTTCCGAAGTTCTCTAGCATTCTGGCAATGAAAACAATTTCATTTGCATTATGTAATGCCATATATGGCAAATCTCCTTCGAAATATTTGAAATATTTAATACACCCAATTGCGCTTTCATCATGGACTCTATCTTTTGAGAACATGTTATTGCGCTCCAAGACAGGAAACTGGATTCTATCTTTTAAAAATGTTGGAGTTTTTAGAGTGCAACGTTTTCAATAAGAGAGCCATTTCCATATCTCCTGGCTCAAGCTTTGCACTTAGCAGAAACATTTCTTTATCGGAGGAAATGAAAGAAATAGCCGCAGATGGGGTTATTCCAATCATAGCATTCAGTGTGTTATCATTTTTGTAATGAATGACTGAAAGTGAGCTGTTGCTCAACAGGATTGTTGGGCTTCTGAATTCAAAATTCGGTGCAATCTATAATCACACGACATTGTTTATTTTCGATTTTTATCTGACTAGGCATGTTTGCTTGGATCAAAGATCTACTCGGCCAAATATCAAGAAGCAACAGTTTGTTATATATCACATTTACAGTATTATTGAAGTATCTTGAAACTGTTGAGTCTGATATTTCAAATAATATTGACAAGAACTCATTAGTGATTCCAGTTCTTAACTTAATGAGAAAAAGAAAAAAGTGTTCTTCTTCACTTAACTTTACTCTTTTCTGTAAATTATCCTTCAGATTCAGAAAATTAAAGAGGCAGTAAAACTTCTCTCTATCAAATCCTGTAATCGACTTCAACTGCTCATCACTCTTAATATTTTCGACACTAAACACACTTTGAGGTTCTTTTTTTTTAAACTCTTCAACTAACTTTTGAAGGAAACTCAATTCATCAATAACTTCAGTGTTTGGCAAGCTTTGGACAGCAAGTCTGTACAGCAAGTCTCACTAAATAAAAAAGAAATATATATATGAGTAAATGCATAAATATAATGCATTCAGATGAAGAAAAAATTATTCTAATAACTATTTATGAAATTTTTAAGAGCTTAATTTAATGATAAAACATGAATAAGTGAAAGTAATTCTTTCATTATAAAATATTAGTTTCTTTAATACTAGCCGCTTAAGGCGGCCAGCTGTCCGCCACGCTAAAGGTTTTCACAAATAAAGTTTTTTAAAACATAGCAGGAAATCTGAAGATTAGTGGACAATTCTTCTTCCGTGTTCTTCAGATGTTTCTTGGGCCCTTGCACTGCTAGTGGAGACACGATTCTCTTCCAATCTTCTTTGACGTTTCTCAGGTGTTTCTCGGATCCTAGCACTGCTAATTGAGACACGAACCTCTTCTAATCTTCTTTGACGTTTCTCAGGTGTTTCTCGGGCCCTAACACTGCTAGTGGAGACACGATTCTCTTCCAATCTTCTTTGACGTTCCTCAGGTGTTTCTCGGGCCCTAGCACTGCTAGTTGAGACACGATTCTCTTCTAATCTTCTTTGACGTTTCTCTGATACTTCTTGGGCTCTAGAATTGCTTGTCGAAATTCGGTCATGTTCCATCCTTCTTTGACGTTGCACAGACGCTTCTTGGGCCCTTCTTAATATCTTTTTCTTTGACAAATTACAAAGTTTTTTAGAAGGCGGTTCTGCCATGTCAGTAATCGGGTTTTTAAGAAGTCAACGAATACTTTAGAACAACAATTACTATGAAAGCAAATCATGAAACTTCAATATTAAAATCTAAGTGCTTACCTGCAAACTGAAACTTTCAGAAAATAACTATTTACATTTAATAAAAACTGTTAAAATAAAGAATAGAAAAACCAAAGAGATCCAAGGTAAGTGTGATCGTTCCTTCAAAAACAATTAAATTCCTATTTTATATATTATATAGCTACAACGCTTAAGAAAAAAAAAACTAAAATGCTAAATATATGAAAAGAACACGAAAACGAATTAATTTTGGTAAAAATATACTTGAGGGTGCCCCTTGGCGAAATTGGCGACTTATGTTTGGCGCCATTCCTGTTAGCGCGGAACACTGTGGTAACAGGAATGGCGGCCAAAACTGTATAAAATTGTAATGAACCCAATATAAGCAAAATTAATTAACGCAATAAAGTGAATTTTGAATCGAAACAAAAAATAATTGAGTAAGTACAGAAAGAAAAGGAAGAAAAAAAAAAAAAACTCACTTCTTCATTAAGCTTGAATATTCTCAGATTTAGGTGCACAGAATTCTCTAATAGCAGTTAGATACTGTCTAAATTTATTAGAAATGGAATTTGTGTACCTCCATCGCCAAATAAGTTTAGCGAAATACGAACCGTATCGTGGTACCGTACTGGCGGTGATTTTTTTTTTTTATCGTCCCTTTTTATGATTGCCCACAAACCTTCGATCTTACGAACCATAAGCAAAAGTAACCTTACCAGCCGGTATCCAACGCAGAACTAACGGACCTCTGAAATTACATACACAGTTGAACATTTAAAAATAAAGCTTAAATCTAAATCTATCAGAATCACGATTGGGTTTCAACATCGCCCAGCTTCGCGATCAACCGCGAACACAACTTGGCGAGAATTAAGGGGCACCCTCAAATATAGTCTACCCCAAAAATTATCGTCTTCGCTTAAGAAAAAAAAAAAAAAAAAAAATAGAGCGGAAAGAAGAAGAAAAACTTATTATAACAATTATGAACAGCGACAAATATATCAAAGCGAAGCGTTCTATTTTCGTATCGAATATGTTGCCACATTTTTAATACATAAGTTAAACTTTTCTCCACTTTAATAAATGTAAACTAATGCGAACCTTACAATTAAATTATTAATTCCTTCGTATATTATTAGTTTAAGTTGTCGAAAATTAATATTTCAATTGTAAGGTTCGCATTAGCATACATTTATAAAAGTGGAGAAAAGTATATGCATTTTTATGGCTCTTTGAAGACGAAAAAGCAAAGATTTTCTTACAAAATGACTGATAACTAAAAAACTAATCCAAATTTTTGAAAAAGAAAAAAAATACTTCTTCATTATGTCAAAACACAATTATGTGCAGAGTTTCGTGCCTGGGCGAGGCTTCTGGGGCGATATATTGTGATTACAAACACACACACACAGTCGCGTTTATTATTATGTATAGATGAGCAGTTTGACGGTGACTTGCCATAATAGATGACTTCTTCTTACCAACTGTACTCATTGCGTAAAGCTTTTATTGCACATTGATAAGTCATTTATATTTATTATTAGTTATAACAATGAAGAACCATTCTTGAAATGTACTACTAGTAAAAATTGTAAGAGAGAAAAAAGCTAACTTTAAAATTACAATTTGAAATTATTGCATCGAAGAAAAATTAAGCTATTTTACAAATTAAGAGGTTAACAGAGTAATGTTAGATTTTAGCTTATAAATTAATATTTTTAGAAACCTTTCAATTCCATAATAATTAAATTAACTGATGATTACAATTTAGATTAGTAATTAAATCTTCTAGTATAAACCTCAATTACTTTAACTATTTTTTATGATTTAATAGATATAATTGTAATTCTTTTATTTTTAAATTTAATGATATATGAATAGAAGAAAATCCATTTTTATCATTATAAATATAAAATTTTTGAAGTTATACTTCTTATGCGACTTGCAACAAGAAAGCGTTAAACGTTTAACGCTTCATTTTTATTGGCCGGGAAATCACGTGGTAGGATCCAGTTTTCCCTCATTCATTTCCATATTGTTTTGGTTCTCACTAGCATAAAAATAATAAAAGTCATAAAACTTTTGTTTTTCCATAAATATTTTAGTTTGATTTGATACACATATAATTTAATAGGGTAGTATTTCTTATTTTCAAACTTAGTGGATAACAATTGTAAAAAATGGGTGAAAACAATCCCACGGACAATGCGACGGATTTAAGGTTATGTCAAGGTACGTCTCTTGTGAATATCAATTGATTGTTAGGTTTTCTCTTTTCTAATTGCCATTTATATTTCACCAAACGCAGCCATGAGGGATATTAAATTATTTATTGCAAAATTTTTATTGCCACTATCCACTGCAGGTTCACAAGCTCTGGCAGACGTTACTGGTGAAGAAATTGATTATTGTGAGCGGCCTGTGATCCTTGCAGGAGATTTTAATATGAATTTCTCGTGGGTAGACTATATTTGAGGGTGCCCCTTGATTCTCGCCAAGTTGTGAATGCGGTTGATCGCCAAGCTGTGCGATGTTGAAAACCAATCGTGATTCTGATTGGTTTAGATTTTAATCGTGACTCTGATTGGTTTAGAGTTTGGCGTTGTTTTTAAATGAATTTTCAAATGTAATTTTAGAGATGCGTTAGTTCTACTTTGGATACCGGCTGGTAAGGTTACTTTTGCTTCTGGTACTAAAAATGAATACTGTAAATAAGATAAATCAATTTTGCAATTCTATTCACGATAAGTTTAGACAGTACCTAACTGCAATTAGAGAATTCTGTGTACCAAAATCTGAAGATATTCAAGCTTAATGAAGAAGTGAGTTAATTTTTTCTTTCTGTGCTTACTCCATTAATTTTTGTTTCGATTCAAAATGCATTTTATTGGGCTTATGAATTTTGATTCTATTGTGTTCACTGCAATTTTAAAAAGTTTTGTTTAAATTTTCCAATGTTTCATTGAAATATCATTATGTTTTGGCCGCCATTCCTGTAACCACGGTGTTCCGGGCAAACAAGTATGGCGGCAAACTTAAGTCGCAAATTTCGCCAAGGGGCACCCTCAAGTATATTTTTCCCAATGATCCAACAACTAAAGGGGGAACTACCATTGATGCAGTTTTCGCAAGAAATATTGAAAAAATAGAACTCAAACATTTCGTATCTTACTTTAGTTATCATAATCCCATTGTAAATTTTATAGATTTTGATATTTCTCCACTCGAAAATAATAATTAAATGATGCGATCAATTGTGAATTGTAAGCAATGTTAATGATTAACGTCGCAGGTTACGAAGTTTAACTTCTTCCGCGCGGAGGGATTCCACGCACTATTTTTTTTGTTTCTTTAATATTAGCACTTTGGAAGTGACTTGCCCTAATATATCACTTCTCATAACAATAGACCGTAATGAATTGCTTTGAATGCTTCTTAATGTAGCGAGTTATTTAAGTTTCGTATTTATTAGTAGTCATAATAGTAAGGAACTATTTATGAAATATTATACCAGTAAACACTATGTGAGAGAAAAAAGTTAACTCTGAAGTTAATAGTCTTAGGTTATTGTAAAGAAAAGAAAATCACGAGCAAGTTATTACACGAATAAAAAAGTTTATCAAGTAACACTAGATAATCTTTTATGTTTAAATTTTTTTAAAGCTTTAAAATATAATTGTCATAAATAAATTAATCTTTAGAATCTTGTTTAGTAATTTTTATACAACTTTTTATGCATTTAGTCGGGGTATTTGTACTTTATTAAAATTTATTTATTTTTTTTAATTTTACTTAATTTTTACTGTATATATTTCTTTGGCAGTTTTAAAAATGAAATTTGAAAAATAAAAAGTTCTATTACTTTCATTAATACATACTTAGTTTATATTTACTTTATTATGTTTAAGTCAATTTTATAAATACTCTATAAATTTAATTTGCTATAAACTTAGTGCAATATATTTCAAGGAATGAGTTAAGTATAACAAATGTCTGGTCTATTTAGTAACGTCATTATCTTAATATTCTAATAATAATATTTTCTTAACTTAATTAATTTTATTATAGATGAAAATATGTTGCATCTATAAATAAATAGAACAACGACACTTACTTTAAATCAGTAGATATCGTGTCCACAGATTCATTTAATGATGAAACCTCATTTTCGATAGTGTCAGAGCGATTTGAAATTCTCCGTTCTTTATTTCTAGTAAAAAAAAATTTCGTGGGAATCGCTCCTTGCTTTAACATCCTTCTGTAGGTAAAATTTTGGTATTTGAAGCAATGTTCTTCGAAATGGTCAGAACATAAAAGCGTGTATTTGGTTCGAACGAAATTGTCTCGTTTTATTTTTATCAACCATGTTTTCAATTGTTCTTTATTATTCACAGGAAAAGTAAAAAAAGATTTGTTGATGCAGTCGGGTTTAGTTCGACAATTGTGGCATCCAAATGCAGCACAATAGGCCATTATATTACAAAAATATTTAATAAAAATCAAAGGTAAGAACACGTTGATATCAGAAACACTAGCAATGCACTGCTCTCCGCGTTTGTAAACAGAACGACTCACGTGACCTGTGACGTTGCATGAAGGGATCCTATTATATACCCAGTTAAACGATTTTGTGTAGAATAGACAACTAATTAAGTTTTCATTTTGTAACGTAGCTAAGTTAACCGTAAACTGATCATAAAGCCAAAAGCGTTAAGCATACCCACAAAGTCTTAGAGACAGATTAATTTGTTCGTGTTCGTGCTTTCCTTTGTTCTCCTGCTCAGTTAATCTTCATGAAAAGATTCCGTGATGTAGGCTATGGTATAAGCAAATATTCAAGAGTTTTGTTGATTTATAGTGTAAGAATGAATTTATAAGAAAATATAATTTTATAGGACCTCCGTTAATCACATCAATAGCAGAACTATCATTCAACGCAGTGACTGCATGTGTCTGGCAACCTAGCAGTCAACTTCATATTTCACTCGTTTATTTAATTTACAAGGCCCTGAACGGTTTTAATTTTGCGAAATAAAGGCCTTAATGCTATAGGCCTGTTTACGCAGTCTAAGTTATTGGATCAAGATTGATTGATATTGATGGAAACTTGTTTTGCTTTGAGCTCGGATCGCGTGAACGATCATCCTAGTACTTGGTACAAGTCCTTGAATGACAGTAGAGCATGTTCTACTTTTCATCCAAGTTTTTCCTCCTTTAACCCGTCAGCTTCTAAAGTTTAGTGACGTCAACAAGCAGGCATCAGATTATGTATTTTGTTGTCTGTTATCATATATTTTTGTCCAAATAAATTAATCTGTTACGGTCTATTTGTGTTATTATGATTTTATTTGAATTTATTTAGTAATTTTAAATTCATATAATTATGATTTTATAATGTTGATTATGAACAATGCGTGTGCGCAGGCCCGTCGCTAACCGATTCGAGAGGGGGGGGGGTGTTGAAGTTCATTTTGCCGACTGCCATATAATCTTATACGTGTATATATATATATATATATATAAATATATAATTTGTATATGGCTAAAGCTTTATAATCAAAGGTAAAACAAAACAAATAAAAGAGTTCAAATACGCCACAAAACTTGAGCTGAGCTTCCTAAGTTTATTTTGAAATCATTTCGACTAGTTATAAACATAATGCTATTCATCGAAATAATTTTTACAGCACTTAAAAATGCAACCGCCATAGGTGAAAAATGTCGTATTATTGATAACTAAATAGTACCAGTAATTATTCAAAATAATACAAAGAAAATATAGTTTTTACGTTTCAATTAATTTTAATTATTAAAATGATAACAAAGTATTAAAGAAGAAAACTATTTTTAAATAAACTGAAACTTATTCAATTAAAATAAGTTTTTAGTGATAGTAATCAATAATTATTTGTGGAAATAATTTAAAAAAATAAAGTTGTAAATTTAAATGTTTTTCAATGCAACTTTGAAATACTTTATATTTAAATATTTTTTGAAAAATCACTTAGTAATTAAAATTTATCTTTCGTTTCACCTAAACGTTGTTACCATAAGCTAATTAGAGCAACTGTTTGAAGATAAGAAAGTAAGTCATAATCAGCAAATGCAGTATTCTATAAGATATTGATTCCAAACAAAATTCATTCAAAAGTAAACTGTCCTTTAATTTAAAAAAAAAAAAAAAATAAGAAAAATAATGTAGAAAATATTTCCATTTCAATTATAAATGAAGAAATTCACATAAAAATGATAAATTTACTTCGACGTTGTTTTAAAAGGGAAAAATATTTTGCCAACTTATCAAGCTTAATTGTTATCTTTTTCTGCTTTGAGTAAAAGCAGTGAATTTAGGCGTTCAGTGGTCATTGTTGTTAGAAGATAGTTTTTAATCAATTTCATTTTGCTGAAAATTCTTTCATTTGTAGCAACTGTCATCAGTGTTGTCAGATTAGGGGTTTCCCCCCTAAATTTAGGGGGATTTTTTTTATCTTCAGTGGGTATTTTAGGGAAATTTGTTTTTAGGGGATTGTTTTAGGGTTATTTGTGAGTTTTTTCTAGTTTCATTTTGGTTACGTCCTAATATCAAATTCTATAACTGAATGTGTGAAATGGTAATATGAAAATCAATATATTAAACCAAAACAAAAAGATTAAAATTTAATTCTAGAAATTAACCCCTTTGTTGAATGTCAACCTGAACGTTTGGAGAATTCAAATTATTTAAAAATAAGGATAAAGAAAAAAAAGAAGTACGTACAAAAGTAGAAGAAAGATTGGGAACACGAAAAGCAGTTTAAAGGCTAAAACATATACAAATCAGAAGGTATTGACGAAAATATGTTGGATATTTTATCAAAAATTTAAGCATAATGTTAGGATTAAAATCTTAAAAAGACTATATCGTTGATAATAAAATATTTATGAAAAAATGTGCAAGTCAATATCTTAAATATTTTAGTAGAAATTAAAGATAATGTAACTATTGAAATGTAAAAAAGATTAATTTGTTGGTAATAAAATATTAAAAAGTATTAAAACAACGTTTTCTATACATTATTTAACTTTTGTACTATTTTTTAATACTAATACATAAGGTTAAAAATTTTGGGGTTTTCTTAGAATTTTTAGGGGATTTTACAACGCCATCTGGGGGTGAACGGTTATCATCACCTGGCAACAGTGACTGTCATTGGTGCAGTTAACGCTAATAGATTTAACAATAAAAACTTATGAAAGCATTTATGCTAAAATGATTATTCTGATTTTTTAATACAAAACTGTGAATTGAATTTTTACATAATTACAAAATTATTAAGTTTCTTTTTACTAATAATAACTTTTTACTAATAATAACTTAAACAAATGAAAAACTGTTAACTTTAGTCAAAAAGATAATATAAATACATTAAATACATAAGAAATACAACAAAATAGCTAAAAAGAATTATTTATCAAAAAAAAAAAGAAAAAAACTGAAACTTTTCTATTTTTAAACACATTACATTTTCAATAAAATAAGCATTAGTACATTTCTGTTCATAAAGGATTGTAGCTTGAACTTATAAAAACAAAGCCTACGAATAAATATAGAATTTGATGTTTGAAATTTCAATTAAATAAGATCTATGAAAAATAATTATTTACTATTAATACTATTTCAAACACAAAATAAAAAGCTTAGTAAAAAGTAAAAAAACGGAAAAAGAATTCCAAATGTCGGAATTCAAATGTGATTTAGGAATTGAGAAAATAATTGAGGAAATAATTTAATTGGAAATAATAACACATTTAATGCAATTTAATTAAACTTAATATTTAAACATTAAGACTGCAAATAATAAATATATATTCATAAAAAAATTATACTTACATTCAAAACTTAGGCTGGGGTAGATTGGATTATCGTTGGCTTGTGAGCGGATTTTCTATTTTATTCAATAATAATATGAATTTATAAAATACGCTTTGAGTAACTAAGTACCCGTACTAGACAGTTAAAGACAGGTCAGTGAAGTAATTGGTACCACAGCTACATGTGCATTGAGCCCCTTCCTTCCCCTTCTTAACGACATGGATAAAAATATTGTCTTTATTCTTAGAAAGAGTAAGAGAAAATATAGCTTAGGGCATTTCTAGCTAACCACTTTTAAAACACTCTCGATTTTTCAAGTTGACAGAAATATCCGGGGTTTTGTATGTTGCTTCACAAGATCCGAGTCCCAACACCATCCTTTTTTTGCGCTTTTTCTTAGTGCCGGTAACGGCTTGATCAAACAGAATTGCCACTTTTCCGTGAATACTCAGAATTCCTCTATTTTCATCGTATTTTTATTGAAATAATTAACGAATCCAAAATTACAACATGTAATACTTTGAACTCGGCAACCATCCACAAATTGTGAGAAATGATTGAAGTGTCGATTCGATTGAGTGTAACTCAATTTAATGTTTCAGAATTCTTAGGATTCTTGAAAAAAAATATTAAAAGCAAAATATAATATTTTATTTTCAAAACAGAAACTTTTATAAAGGTGAATTGAGGATCACATTTATGTTTACTATTTTCCATAGAGAATATCAAATTTTGCTGTGATGATTAATTATTCTAAAGATATGAATTGGTCCCTGAACAATTTATTTTACGTAAAAAAATTTTTAAATCAAATAATAATCCAATCATCATAGAATTTTAAAAGTTATGAACTGAAGGGTAGTTAACAAATCAAATGTTTTTTTTTTCTTTTAGATGTTTAAAGTCTTTTGGAGTTAGTAAAATTCTTCATAGTAGAAAAATAGCTTTTACCAATTGAAAATATAAATTATTTAATAATTGGTGTTATTTAAACAGTATTTAACAATTTAAATAAGAAATTTTAAATAATAAAGTATCCCATTTAATAGGTACTCTTATTTGTAACTTTCCCCCAATATTTTGAAAGTAAAAGAAAGAAAAAAAATAGGTTGCATCACCGGCACGATTATTTCATTTAAAATTTATTAATTCTTAAAAAAAAAAGACTTATGTAAGTTCATCACTTCCTTTAAAAAAATTACTTAAACCTTTAATAAAGAGTTGATATAATTCAGAGAATTAATATCTGAATTTTATGATGCATTATTAATTAATTACAATAACAACTAATTATTATTACAATAACAACTAATTATAATTAATTATTAATAACAACTAAAAATTAAGGTCACTAAAATTTTTCTAAATTTAAGAATGTGTCGGTGAAATAATAATACAAGAGAAATGGTTTTCGAGATTTTGGCTTGTAATATCGGTCATCTTAATTTGAATTATCATAAATGGTTATTCTTGGAGGAGAAAAGAAAAAAAAAAACTAAATTTGAAAACACATTTCACAACAAGATTTGCCGAGTCGGATCTGGGATCTCGAAATGGACGAAACTCAGATAACATTGAAATCCGTTTAAATCTCATCACCAATGAAAAATCCGACAAGGAAAGAATTTCGGCAAAGTCGGGATTTTGGCTTGTAAAAAAAAAAAAAAAAAAAAAAAATGCCGACTCAACCTGAATTTGCCGACTGGGTGATATCGCTGGGGGTGGGATGGGGGTGAGACACCCCTCTCACCCCCCCCCCTCCGTTGACGACGGGCCTGCGTGTGCGAAGTTTTTCTTCCAATCAATCAGTGAGTGACATTCAAGAACTTGGATAATGTCGACGAATCATCCAATTTCTTGGAGAGAGAAATTCCTTCAATTTCTCTGATTCAAGAAATTGGACCGTGAAAACAGGCCTTTAAGAATGAAATAAGTTACCTTATTTTATCATTATGAAAAAAAGGAGATGTTCCCAAAAAGGGACATATGCGCCTAATGGGTGAACAAAAGCAACAGAATTGACTTAATGAAATCGTACTACACATTTTGTAGAACGGAATTACAGGTTCAGAAGTAACGCCTACTTTCTGTAACGTATAATCGTGATAAACCTTGCTAAGTGCGATTTTCCGAAATCAATCGTAATTTTCCAAAAATTTACTATCTTAAAGTTTTCAACAGCATAAAAACTATGTCAAAGAATAGTCGGCGTAAGTTTACTGAATAGACTACCAAGCAAAAGAAAATGTGTTCGTTGCCATCCTTATGATGGACAGATTCTCTAGAATACCTTTTTAATGTCCTTGTCGGAAGTTACAAGAAATTGGCGATCGAAATGTGCTACAGGAGGCGCAAAGCAGAACTCTCCACTTATGGCAACACTTCACATGCGTTCACCATTAGCGTGTGGAGAGTCATAGAGGAAGGAGGTACGTTAGTTTCTGTTTTCATTTCATATAGATAAAAATCGTTTAAGTTGGAAAACTATATGGAACTGAAAACTACATTTAAGCATTGTTCTGAAAGATAGCATCATGGAAATTTTAAAAAATATTTTTATTAATTAAAAATATTGAGAAAAGGAAAAAATATCGTTGCACAATCCTATACAACTGAAAAGAGGATGAGAGGGAAAGGCCAAAGGAATGGAACCAGTCTTCTCCCCAAATGGCGGATTCGAGCATTGCGATCGCCTAAAGGACATTCACAGTTTTTAAAATGACAAAAATTTTCACCTTCTTGAAATTTGTTTTGTAGAAAAATAAAATTCCGATCGTTTCAAGCACAATATTAATCAAATCATAATATAATTATTACAATTGGAAAAAGTTTTGGACAGAAAGTAGGCGTTACTTTTCATTAGTATATCCAAAATTCGAGGTAACAGACAGTTAAGATAATTTTTTACAAAACGGTGAGCGAATTGAATAAATATGATGGTGCTGAAATAATTTCGATACCATAAGCTCCAGTGGAATACACTTGTTAATTTACCGTTACTTTGTACACTATAGGGATAGCGCGAGCACAGTGCAATTATTGAATGTAGCGAACGTCAACCCCTCGCAGTGCAATGAGAGGTCTCTGCTCGGATGAGCTTCTATGTTGATGAAGGCATCGTCAGTACCAGGTGAGGTTTATAAAAAATTAAATAACAATTTACTTAATGTATGACTGGTAGCTAAACAAATTTATGTATTTAATTATAAATTTTGAGCACTATAACGTTTATTGCTTGGCAAACTACTTTAAATTCATTAAATGTGTTGTAATATTTTAAACAAAGGGAAAGAAATATAACTGCTCTTTACTGATGAGAAAATAACAACAGTTTCAGTTTTTCCATGTCGAAAAGAACCAGGATTACAAAATTCATATTAACTGGTCTCCTGAGGCCGGGAAGCAATTTAAAATTTATTCATCTTGTAGTGGAGTGAAAAATACTCTGAGAGGAAAAAGGAAGCCCTGCAAACATTGGCAATGGAATAATATGTTACAATTAAGATACATTTGTGCTTAGCGGAATATTAACATGACACGTCTAGTAATATTAACCGCTTCCCTGATTATCCCCGGGTACGTATATATTGCAAATATTTATCGTCCCGAGAAAACTCGGGCTTAGCAGAATTTGTCAGTACATTTTGTTTTATCACGTTTTTACCCAGTTGGAAAGCAAAAAACATAATCTGCTGTGATTGGAAGTTTACCAAGTTTTATTTGGGAGTTTTGATGTTGGAATGTGGAATTGCATACGTGTTTTGTGCGATTGTAAATACGATGGTTGCTGAATTTACACAACAATAAGAGTAAAATAAAATGGCGTGTTCTTTCACTTTGACTTGTTCCTTTTTTTGAGAACTATCATACAAAGACTAATATTTAACCTTTTTCATTTGTCTGAAATAACTCGGGATAGTAAACTGATTTCAAGTTAAAGGTTTCTTACGCATAAAATAATTCAAATTTCAACTTGTACATTATGTTTTGTTTTAGTTCCTTGTATTTATTAATAAAATTTAAAAAAAATATGTTGTTTTTTCCCCCCCAAAATAATTGTGGTAAGAGAAGTGGTTAAGGACATTTGATAATGCACGTGCATGAGCAGTAATAACTCAGGGGGGCACGAAGACCTCTTTTTTATTCTGAGTAAAAACAGCAAGCTGATCTGCTGCGTACCTCCCCTTTTCCGCGCGAACTATTTAACGAGCTTTGTTTTATGTATTTATGAGGAAGGGGAGTCTCTTCGTATGCTTCACAGCAGGTTTTTGTTTACATCCAGAGCAAAGAAGTGGCTTTTATGAGGCAAATATTGACGCTTCGGCTTTAATCTCAATTAGCAGTTTACATAGCTGCGTCACAAAATAAAAATTTAACATGTTCGATAGAATTCAAAATTCACTAGTTCAAATGAAAATTTAACTATTTTGTAGATGCTCTCTAAGAAAGCTCAATCAGTTTAAAACTGGTGGAGAAAGGTATTGTAATAATTTTAATACAATAAAAAATTACCAACTAATCATGTGTAAAAAAAAAAAAACGGGTGTCATATTTTCCGAAAGCATCGATTTCTGCATATAAAGGAAATATTACAGAAAAAATTAAGCTTAGACCAAAAACTGCTCCATGAATAGCATACTAACATCGCATTTCATACTCATTGCATACTCATTTCGCATTTTTTCCAAAGACTAGTGAAGAGCACCCTTTTTCACAGTTAGATTATAAAGATGTTATTTTGCCTTTTCATGCAAAATTTGCCTTTATTTTGGTTACTGGCGATCGAAATGGGCTATAGGTGGCGTAGAACGGAACTCTCTACCCATATGGCAACACTTTGCACGCTTTCACCATAAGCGCGTGGAGAGTCATAGGAGAAGGAAGAATGTTAGTTTCTGTCTTGATTTTCAAACAGATTAAAAACTTTCGAGTTAAGAAACTATATGGAACTGAAAACTGCATTAAACATAGTTCTAAAATAAAGCGTTGTTGAAATTTCAAAAAAGAAATATTTGTGACAATTAAATACGAAAAATATTAAGAAAAGGGAAAATATCGTAGTACATTCCTATACAACTTAGAAGAGGAGAAAAGGAAGAGGGTCAAGACATGGAACCGATCTTCTCCCCAGATCGAGAATTGTAGGGCTTTCTATTTTTTGACGTCTTCTTGTTGGTGCTAATTGAATTTTTTAAAATACTTTCTTGCATCAGCTTGAAATTCAACTTTCATTTGAAAGTTTAAGAAAGAACTTATTTTCCGAAAATACCCTTTATATGGAACGAACGAAAACATATATGGTATCAACACCAGTCCTTATATTCTAAGCTTGATTCCCTACATAGGAACTTTTTTTTTTATAATTTTATTTATTCATTTTTTGCTGGTGGGGTATTCACGTTGGCATTTTTCACATGATTTAAGTGCAAGGGCAAACAGAATTTTATAAAGAATAACAAAATATGTATTTAAAAATTATTTTTGGATTGTGAGTAAACATTCAGTTCCCGAAATGTGTCTTGATAGGCAGAAAATTAAGGGCTGCTTCTATTATTAGGGGCCAAATCATTATTAGGCACCTTTTAAGTACTCAAAAACGATTTTTGAACACTATATAGATTAACAAAATGCAAAAACAATTTTCAAACGATAAAATAACTAGTTTCTGATAAATAACTCTTTTTCTCGATTATATTAGCCATTATAAAATGATCAAGAGATTTTTTCCCGGTTGAATATCAGAGGGTGGAAAATGAAGTCTGAAAGGGAGAATATATTGCAAAATGCAACAGAGTTACACATAAGAGTGCAATAATCTCTCCGAACCCAGCTCAGTAGACGCACATGCGAAGTATTTCATCACACATGTAAAATGATTGTCACTTTCATATGCTATTGAACCGACGGATTGTAATTCAATGAATTGTGAGAACATTGAATGTGTAAAACACGCTTCTCATTTTCAAAAAGGAAAAATTAAGTATTTTTTAAAAACACCCAATGAGAAAAAGTACTTTTAAGGGCTTTTAGGAAGTGCTTTTTAAAAACGCTACGTACCATGTTTCAGATGGCAGCTACCACCATATTTTCATATCCAAAAATTGAAATCTAATCATTAGAACAAGAGATATTCTTTTATTTTGTGCAATCATATATATATATACACACGTGAAGAGCCATATAAAATCGTTTCAGTTATACAAGTGGTAATAAACAGTTCTTTCTCGGTATGGAGTTGAGCAAATGTGTTTTTTCATGGATTAAATTAGAACACAGACCGAACATCTTATAACTCGATTTCTTGAGGTGGTCGGTTCCGGAATCGAACCAGACTCCGAGGCAGAATCTTCTTCGGCTATTGTTTCCTGCACAGGGAGGAAAAAAAAGCTCAGATTATTGAAACAAATGGAAAATCAAATAGTAATTTTAGGTCAAGTCTGAGAAGCTCCTGTTTTGAAACGTTGGGTACTTGTTTTTATATTTTGTACAACATACAGGGTGCAAAACATGGTAACATACAGGGTTCGTGGTAAATTTTGCTCTATTACACTAGTAATTTAAATTATAAAAAAAAGTTAATTTAGATAAACCTGGAGGAGTAAATCATGCAGATACGAATGCCAATTTTTTTCAAAATGGAAACAAATGGATAACTCTAGTTTGTCTACGGTAAGAATCTGCTGCTACGTAAACACGAATAACGAATTTCAGGGAGGGTAGCTTCTTTTCACAGAATAGACCGAAGAAAAAGATTCCCTTTCTCTCGCTGACCCAAGTAAAAACCTGTCTTAAGCTATGACCCCTATTTAAAATAGTTATACCTCGTTACCACAGTCACCGGTCCAGACAAATGGCCAGGGGAGTTCCAACTTTAGACAAACTGTAGCCATTTTTTCATTTAGTGTCGTAGTGATTTCAATCGAACTTTTAGCCAAAACGTAAATATTTGTCACAGCTTTATTCCAAATTGAAACAAATCTAGGCTTAAAGCTCCCTTTTTCCACAAAGAACAAGTACAGCACGTTACGTAACACATCTGGTTGAAGCTTCTTCCTGGCTTCGAATATAAGGCACAAGTTGAGGCAAATATTTACAGAGAAAATGAAACACTTAAGAGGCTCCACCCATGACGTGTCTTTGGCATTCTATTATGACATTGCATTTTAAAATTTTGAAACAAAAAAAAAGTTAACACTTAAAGCCTTTTGGCTTACATTTATTTTATCTGAACTCCACATTATAAATTTGAACTGCCAATGACGGTGGGTTTCCCACTGATAACTTTTGAAAGGCCTGGGCAATAGTCATAAGACCCGTAGTGCCACGGATTAGAAAATAGCGAAATTAGCGGCAAACATCAATATTAGATTTATCGAAACCATAACCTCCAATGAATTTACTGCTGCTGTTAATATTTTATTTTATAACCGTCGTAGAATTGCCGTCCCAATTTCGGGTTTACAAATACTAATGTTCCACTTATTATCTTTGTAATTTTGAACCCAATCCACAAGACAAGGAATTTGATGGAACTGATTTATGTTACATGGAGAGGCTCCCTCGGTTAGAATGACGGCAAAGGGACTCTAACCCATGATCCGTCTGCGTATTGACAAACCATACCATAGATTATAAAAGGGTTGGCAAAAATTTCTATTGGTTTTAAAGGGGCGTTCTCGCAAATCGCCAAACAGCTGTGCGCTTATGTTTTCGGTATCTATCATTCACCAAGTTATATAATATGGGTGAGACATTTCAGAGTTTCAATTAAGCGGGTCTTCATTAGATTCTTCTACATTAAATGAAATATAAAGCGTATTTTTTTGTTTTGTTATAGCGCCGACATAATCGTTTGTATCTGTTAACAAAATTGTGTTTATTAGCGTGTTTTAGAAGGTCGTTATAAAACACAGATAAAAAAATTATATATTATTACCTCCATTACACCTTCTATATTTTCATAACTTTCATTAAATGTATTTCGAGTAGTGAACTTCTTTACCTACTCTAATTTTTTTTAAATTTTATTTAATTTTGAGTCATTATGGAATTCTTTAAATATTTTTCAACGTAGAGATTATTTAACAATAATGCGAAAAGCTGAAATTTATAAATGTATAATATTTACAAATGTTTAAGAGAATTTTTAGCAGCTATTTTGTACTAATTATTTTAGTTGAAATGTTCATTTTACGCAGTTCTATGATAATAATCGTAAAATTCATTGAACAATTGAGTATTACATTTTAAAATGCAAGTAGAATTCAATACTTGTTTCATTTTATAATTGTAAAATGGTAAGTAAGTAACTTCATCATAAAGTTTTACATGATAGGAGAATATTATACGATTGCTTCATAATGAAAGAACAACAATTTAAGTTTTAAACTTTTTGTGGAAAAGAAAAAAAAACGACAATTTTTCTTGTCATCGGTGTTAGCGATTAGAGATATTTTTATAGTATAAATATCAAGTCAGTATTGTTCCCTTTTAAATAAAAATACATTTCGCTCCGGAAAAAAAAGTACCTGAATTTTTTCAATAGAAATTTCCTAATTATTGCAGCAAAAAACTTTTAAATTTCTAATCAAACCTTTCTTTATTATAATTTTGTGTAAATACTTATTATTAATAATATAAATGACTATTAAAAGGAATTATTTGAGAATGTCCAATTTTAATGAATTAACTGTTTACGCAATCAGATTAATAACTTTTTTCATAATTTACAAATGGAGTAAAAGTCTTTTACAATTTAAAAGTGAAGAAAAAAATAAAGTTGAGATTAAATTTATAAAGTAAGCATAACACTCAGGACTTACAATTATAAATCAAACAATCACTACATTTATTTATTAAAAAACACTCTTATGACCTGATAATAAATTAATCTAAGTCTTAAATGTGAGTTCTATAACATATAATTTATTTAAACTCAGCACATACATCTAACCTCTGTTGTCGCCAATGGCTCAATTTTAAAATATAGTTTTTCTTTTATAAATTTTCTGATATTTTCATATGAAGGATAGTATTGAGTTCGAGAAATAAAAATTTGTGTTTAAAAATTTTTTTAAAAATTATAATTATTATTAATATTTGACAACAGGAAGTTTTTATTTGAAGGTTGACAATTTTTTTAATTATGTCATTTTTTTTAATTGTGCCATTTTTAATTATATTTTTAATTACCAAACTCATATAACAGTATTTAGGAATCTATAAATTTATGTTACGTATGATAGTTACAGAATAACCTGTACGCAATATATGTAAATTAAATATATTTTTAAAATTGTGCATTTTCTATTAATTACATTTATTATTCTTGTATTGAAAGAGTATCAAGGTATCTATGACCTCCATAATGAATGAAGTATTTACGAACTTTTATATATATTAAAGAATTGAATAAATTTTTCGCGAAGTTTAAGATCTCATCTCATTGCAAAAAAAGTAATTTAATAAATATTTTTTTACAATAAATGCTTCTAGTAATGAAACAAACGCTTTCAAACTTTATTTTAAAAATATCGATTATTTCGTTTGCAAGAAATTATTACTTTAAAGCGTGATAACATTTTTGAATACTCTAATTTTTCTTCTAGTAAATAATATGTCTTTGTTAATTTCTAAAAAAAAAATCTTCATAAAAATACTCACATTATTCTTTTATAGAGAATATTGATTTAATAGAGAATATCACTAAAATAAAACAGGTTATGCTTTCTTACAATAAAAGTTAAATAGAATTAATTCTTCAAAATAGCGTTCCAATAAAACGTGGTATTGAAATGTTACGTTATTTTTTGTGATTGGTTCATTAATAAATTATTTTTATTTCTTCGTAAGCACAATTCTTGTAAAAAAAATTAAAAAATTAAATCTGTTATATAAAAAAACTAGATAACATTTTATAAAATATAAATTATTGCGTTTAATAAAATATAAAAACAGTGTATTTGTAAAGTGATCCTTACAATAAAAAGGTTATTTTCTTTTTAAATTCTCTACTAAAAAGAATTAATGAGTTATTTTTATTCATCATGACTAGTCGAGGAGGAGAAAAAGGATACTGAATTACACTGTTTAGGTTAATGTAATTTCGTTCTCCCACCACATTTACGCGTAATCCATCGCCAATACTACCTACAAGTTTATAATCTATGGTATGGTTTGGCAATACGCGATCCGTCTACCACTGAAGATATTTTACGTCAGCACTGTGGTATGTGTAAGGAGGATGCGGAATTCGTATAGACCAGCCATCGCTGGAACTCGAACCCGGTTCACCTCATTGGAAGGGGGGAGATCAATCCACTGAGCCATAAAATAATTTATATTCCGACAAAATACAGATATACGGTCCTTGCAGAGTGATTTTATACTTGAAATAAGACAGTTTATCATTCCCTGTGCCGTTTGTCCTGAATTGTCTTATGGCAGCTTCGTACCTTCCGACTCCAGCGGGTGTTACGCACAATCATACGTGTCTATTACAATTGTTGAATGTTTTGTATTGTATTAATGTATGCATATATCAAATTTCATTTAAATCGGTCCAATAGTTCTAGAGATAATCGACCAAATTCTCTTAATTTCATAGACTAGTGCAGGGATGGGCAAACTTTTTTGGTCGAGGGCAAAAAATTGAGAAAAAATAGTTTGGTGGGCCGAGTAAGAACTTCTAAAATAAAAAAAACCGATATGCAAGTTTTAATTTAAATATTTAATGAGATGAATGAAATTGCGATTTCATTTTTAAAAGTTCCTCATATTGAGGTTCGAAGTGATATGTGCTTATTTTAAGGAACAATTTGAACTGTTAATCTACTTGTGAAATGATTTTTTCTAAGGTTCGTAGTTGAAAACACTTGTTTACATATATAAGATGAAGCAAACATAGCACTGGTTTTCTAGGCATGAGATATTAAGTTTTGGAAACTAGCTTTTGGTAATGATTTGCAAAACTCAAACTTTGGCATGTTTAGAAACAACAATAGTGTGCAATCTTTCCATATTCAATAAATAATGTTAGAACTCGCACCGGCAGAAAAATCCGCTCGTTGGAGCTTAAAATGCGATGTCTGCCACATGTGAAGCACAATTCACCTATGTTAGATTCCGTATGTCTGATCCTCGAGAAAGACAAACGCTTGTTGGAGCTAATGCGTGGCTATTCCATAAAGAACTTCTGCTTTCAACATTTTACCAATTGAAGCTGTCTGTGCTAATTATTTCCATCAATTCCACCAATAGAGAAAGTAAAAACGTCATCAGTACTTAGTTAAAAAAGAAAGAACAAAAATAGCTTTAAACAAAGTAGACAAAATAATGGATGGAAAATGTATCTTGTTTATATTCGCCACGAATAAAATTCTATCCGCTGGCCGGATAAAACCTTCCGACGGGCCACGGTTGGCCCGCGGGCCGTAGTTTGCCCATCCCTGGACTAGTGTATTACAACTCATTGAACTTGAATAACAAATGAGTTACCTGTTCATCTGAAGAAGGATCTAGGGCGTCCAAAAACTCTTCGGGACTCCTGATGAGGATGGGTGATGGGACGTGTCTTTCAGAGGGCAAGTTAGAGAGTGGGGGTGAGACAAAAGAAGGCGTGATAAAGTGAGTCAACCTCTCAATGATGGAAGAAAATCGGGATTCCCAATCAGACTGTCTACCGCTGCCCCCATGTCCTCCAATACCTTTTTGGGGTGAATAAATTCTATTTTATATTTCAAATGACCACTCTTTGTATAAATATTTTTAGAATTACTTTCTTTAAAAAATGAAGTTAAAAATATGGATGCAGAACCTTATATGTGATCGCAACGCTCGAATACGCCATCTGGGAAGAAGACCGGTTCCCTGCCTTTGGCCCTTCCCTCTCCTCCTCTTTTCAGTTGTATAGGAATGTACTACGGTATTTTTCCTTTTCTCAATATTTTTCGTATTTAATTGCTAAAAATTTTTTTTTACAAGTTCCGTGACACTTTCTCTTAGAACTATGTTTAATGTAGTGTTCAGTTCCATATAGTTTCTTAACTTAAAAGATTTTAATCTATTTGAAAATCAAGGCAGAAACTAACGTACTTCTTTCTTCTATGACTCTCCACACGCTAATGGTGAAAGCAGGCGAATAGGTAGAGAGTACTGTTCTACGCTACCTATAGTCCATTTCGATAGCCAATAGAGCTAAGCGCAGATGGCGCTAAATTCGTAATAAGATTTCCTACTTCAGATTTATTGTTACGTCTAAAGCTTAAAAATCATGCTATCTTATATTTTTTTGATACAGTAGACAATTATGACGTGTGCTATTTGTAAATCCTACTTTAGCTGCAACGTAAGTATGACATTCAAATCATAGCAACCCTTATTTATGTTCTGACTCGCTAACTTGTCTTCAATCAATTTATGGCTCACGTCTTTTCGGTGTAAAATTGAATATAAATTTCAATAATGAATCTTCTTAAAGTTTTAAGAATGTTCATACATCGCCTCGTAAACATATAATATAACATCGGAAGTTCTCAATATTTCGTTCTGGTTTCAAAGTTGTCTTCATTCAGTTACAGTTCAGAACTATTTCCATTCAGCTGCAAATCTATACACTCAAGATGTCTCAAATTGATATTTTTTAAGTAAGAGGAGAACTATAGTAAGTATTGTAAGAGGAGAACTTATAGTTCCATTAGAAAAAAAAAATGGTTTATTGCACGCATTTAAATATTTATTTATTTTATATTCGCTGCATCAGGTAAATTCAATAAAGAACATTACGTAGCAGCACGTGTGGTCCACGTCGCCCAATTTATACTTTTATAGTTGTCTGATACCACGCCTTTTTTTATTGAATTCCTACTATTAGTTCACACTCTCCCTATATATATTTATATATCTTGTACCAATTTTCAATCGTAAATAAAATACTTTTTATTCATTCATTCAAGTTCAAATATATATTTTTAAACTTGTAGTGTAGGACACTTGATGTTAGTACAGTTTTTTCAAATATTAATCCATTTATTAAAATTAATTAAATAATTTTAGTTTTCTATGGGGAAATTTTTTAAAAATTATTTAATGAAAAGCAACTAAAATTGTTGACCTAAATAGGAATTGACTTAAATTTTTTTTTCTTTCTACATTACTTGTACGGCCCTTACTTAAAAAAACAACCCTAGTATTTAAAAATAACATTTTTTGATGTTAAAAAACTTTCGATTAAGAAATAGTTTCCTAAAAGGAAGAATATTGTTACCACACAAATCGACATAAACTAAAGAGCTGAGAATGAGGGCCAAAGCTCCAGGTGGTGGCCAAGGTGTAGGTTCTAGTATGATGGGCAATATTGGTTTCCGTAGAACGTCAGCTAAGCTCATCTCTCTTGTGCAAAGAGGGGAGAGAATATAGCGAGGAGTCAGGCAGCAAAGAATAACCTTTAAGGAAAATAACCACTTACATTGTATGCATAGAATTGTCTCTTGTATTTATAAATTACGCATAATCAATCAGCAGAATAAATTTGTAGACTTTTTAAGAGTAATAAACTCAAATTTCGAGGCTTTATCCACAATTTTTAAATTTGAATAGATAGTAAAATATTAATCTAATGAAAAGAGAATAAGCACATAAAACAAACTTACGCTTGCTGTGTTACAATATTATGGGAATTATCTAACTCTCTTTCTTTAAAATAAAAGAATCTGCTCACTGATTGGAAGGTTGAAATGAAAGTTAAGTAAAATACAATCGTGATTCAATGATTATGACGCCCGGTGGCTGAGTGGTAGCGCTTCGCGCTGTCGTGCCACGGGTCCCTGGTTCGATCCTCGGGCCGGGCAAGGTCGACTCAGCCTTTCATCCCTTCAGTGGGTCGATAAATGAGTACCAAGCATGCTTGGGAACTAAACACTGGGGGTTTCGCGTTCGGCTGACCTCCTGACCGGAACATCTGCTCCTGCACCCCAGAGCCCAAGGTCAAGAAAACTGAGATGGGCACATTCGGCCTTGGCCCTCAATGGGCTGTCGCGCCACTGAGTTTAGTTTAGATTCAATGATTATACGAAAATTACCCCATTTACATTTTGAAGACAATCTAAAAATGTTTTGTGTAACGAAACACTTTTAGATTGTCTTCAGAATAAGCTTTTAGATTATCTTGAGAATAAGCACGCAAGACAAGCTTACATTTGCTGTGTTACAATATTATGGGAATTATCTAACTCTCTTTCCTTAAAATAAAAGAATCTGCTTACTGATAGCAAGGTTAAAATGAAAGTTAAGTAAAATACAATAGTGATTCAATGACTATAAGGAAATTACGCCCTTCTACATTTTGAAGATAATCTAAGTGTTTTGTGTAACGAAACTTATATTATCTTAATAATATATTAACAAGATACATCAAAAGAAAAATTGAGCAGTCAGAGGATTAACTAATGTGCCGATTATATTGGTAGTTTTGAAATTACCTTGTTAACGGGGAAAATGAAAAAATTTTTTTGCACTTTAATGAACCAACTTAGCTAATCTTCAAATGAAATAGAATAACTGCACTTGCAACTGATACATAAAGTCGAATGATTGAGAACCTTACTTTAGATTTATTGATGCCCTCGTATATCTTCCCATAGAGTGCATCTCCGGCCATCAAGTGACCGATGTCCATCCAGCAAGTGTAGCCAGCAAGCTCAATCCGGTGTCGAAGTTGTAAAACAGCCTCTTGGGAATCCCAGTGATAACTTATGAATACAGGAGGGGAAGGGGTTTCTTGCTGTCCTGGAATACATTTTTATTTTATTCTAGAACAGAACGATTGGAGAAAAAAAGTTTACATTACGCAACATACTTGTCGCCTCTTTAGGCATTTCCTATAAATGTTTTGAAACAGAGGAGATTAGAAGCAAAATAATTTGGGGCCCTCATTGGGCCAATATTCATGAATCTTGGCTCAATAAGGGTTCAAAGGGCCGATATGGGCGGCCCTATATAGAAATGTCCGATTCCCCCGATACTTTATATCCATTACTCAGCCAATATAAGCGCTATATTGGCCCTATATAGGATGGTAGTGACACTGCATAGGAACACTATTAAAAAATCTAGACTTCCCAATATTGATCCCGCGGTGCATGTTCATGTAGAACCCATATGGAGCTATGTTTGAGTCCAACTGGACCCAAGGTATAATTGCTGCTAGAGATTCTTTTAATGCTTTCAACTTTTCCGAAAATAAAAGAAAAAAGTGGCCGTAAAATTTCGTCATTTCTAATTAGATTCAGACAAGTTAAAGACATTTGAACAAAAAATTAGTTCTAAAATCTGTCATTAAAGGTTACGCAGATGGAACAGAAATCCTCTCTTATCATAACCAAATTTGCTTTCTAGTCACTTACTTTTAAATTACAATTTAACGAATTCATAGGGATATTATTAGCTGAATCGTGGATAATTCGTTCTCTATCTTGGGCAAATGACTTACCTTATGAAATATTTGAATAATACGCAAATGATTAGAAATCTTTTTGTTTAGGGACTTAAAATACGGCGAATGATTACGAGCTGATTCATTTGAAATTTTAAAGCTGAAAAGTTTGCTTATTTCCTTGATTTCTTACTTTAAAAAGTACTTTTTCTATGTCACGAAGCGAAGAAAATACTTCATTTACATCTTGCTGCATTAAATAAGTTTTCACTGTTACTAAACCATGCAAAGCATAAGAAAAAGTAACAGTTCATTATCATCGACTTCTGTCTCAGAGTCATTGTTTCCTATAAATCTACTTCATTGACTTCATGCAATTCGTTAAATCGTGAAATTCCGTAAATAGGGGTTCGTTAAACCGGGGTTCGACTGTATTTGTAATTTTGAGTTTTTATTTATTTCAATTTTTTTTAAAAACTTCAGTAGACAATTTTAACGCACAAAAAATATTTGAAGGGACTTCTAGGCCTCTTATTTACAAATCAGGTACTAAATAAATTGTGACACTCTCCAAAATAATACAAACCAAAGATTTGTTGTCAGCTTTTTTCTTCTTATTATTTTTCTTATTCAACACTGTTTCACAATCGACTATGGATTTAATTACATACTGCGTCAAATCAGAATTAGGTGATTTTTGATGCCTTACTAAGTATAAAAATCTAATAATAGTGTCGCAGTTGTCCGTGCATTTTTATTGGCCGGAAAATCACGTGGTAGGATCCAGTTTTTCCTCATTCCTTGCCATATTGTTTTGGTTGTCAAATTGTCATGCTATATTGTTTTGTCAGCATAAAATTAATAAAAGTCATAAAGGTATTGCTTTCTATACACATTTTTGTATCCCTATTTTAAAGATATTTTCCTGTACTGCTATTATTACGCTTTTAATTAGAAAATTTGAAAATAAGAGAATTGTTGTTTTTTTTATAATTATTATTATAATGTAACACTTACATTTTTTACATTACTGAGCTACATTTTAAGATGGAGTTATTTAGAAAGGTGGTCTAATCTTATTAACCGTTTTACAATTGTTATTTTTGTGCAGATAACATTTATATACTGTTAGAAATTACAGTTAAAGAGATCTGTTAAATGATTTAGAACTTAACGATTAGCTTCATGCGCAATGAGATGCAAGCAAAAATAGTATTTAATATATCCGCCCGTTTGGTAAGCGAAAATATTAAATTACGGTTGTGAACTCATCAAATTTGTTTGAACAATACGAGGGTTGCTATTTATATTTCTGGCCTTGGCAACAGTAAGTGTTGCTAGGCGACCGCAGACGATTTTAATCGAAAGTTTGATATTTTTAAAGATAAATTCAGCAGACGATTTACCCTTATAGCGTCATTTGTGTTGTTGACAGTAAATTGAAAAGTTCTTCTCTTTCAAAAAATGGAATTGAATCGTGAAAATTTTCGTGCCATTATTTTTCATAACTTTCGACGTGGATTGTCAAGACAAGAGTGCCTCGATGAACTTAATTCTTTATTCAGCGATAAAGCGCCATCCTACAGCACTGTAAAAAATTGGTATAACGAATTTAATCGTGGTCGATGTTCGATCCAGGACGAATCCCGTGCAGGTCGTCCAAAATCCGTTGTTGTGCCAGAAAAGATCGATGCTGTGCGTGAACTGATAAAGCAAGATCGTCATGTGACATACCGTGAGATAGAGGCGTCTTTGGACATTAGTATGACTAGCATCAATAAAATATTGCATGAACATTTGAGCGTAAAAAAAATTTGTTCGCGTTGAATCCCGCATAATCTGACAAGCGCTCAAAAAAAAGCTCGTGTCGATTGGTGCAAGGAAATGTTGGAAAAATACGTTCAAGGTACATCAAAGGCTGTGTATAACATCTACACAGGTGACGAATCATGGATCTATGCATATGAGCCGGAAACAAAACAGCAATCAACTGTATGGGTCTTCCAAGACGAGGCAAAACCAACAAAAGTTGTTCGTGGAAGAAGCACATCGAAATAAATGATTGCCTGTTTCTTCGGCATTAACGGTCATGTGGCAACAGTGGCGTTAGAGCAACGCAGGACGGTTAATTCTAAATGGTACACGACCATTTGTTTGCCAGAAGTCATCGGAGTAATTCGAAAAAAGCAGAAGAACAGGCGAATCATTCTTCATCATGACAATGCGAGCTCTCACACATCGACTCAAACAAAGGCATTTCTGACGGAGCGAAAGATCGAACTGATGGGTCATCCGCCGTACAGCCCTGATTTGGCACCCAATGACTTCTTCTTATTCCCACACATCAAAAATAAATTACGTGGACAACGATTTTCGACCCCCGGAGAAGCGGTTGATGCATTCAAAACGCATGTTTTGGAGTTACCTCAATCGGACTGGAAAAAGTGCTTTGAAAATTGGTTCAAACGCATGCAAAAGTGTATTGATCATCATGGAGAATATTTTGAAAAAACAATAAAACCAATTTCGATCCTACATATTTGTTTTTTCATTATTAGGCCAGAAATATAAATAGCAACCCTCGTATGAATGTTATTTTAAAAAATGATTACTTAGAAAAATTAATTCTTCTTACACCAATAGATCTAAATATTTATAATACCAATAGGGAAGTTGAGGCACAAGCGTAAGTAAACAGAATTTGTTTTAGATACATGTTTTAAGTGAACAATTTTAACCTTAGTATAACTGAAAAAACTGTTTTCTGTTAAGACACAACAATTATTGCGAAGCAAAATCCTCGGGGTTGGTGAGCGAATAGAGGGCTTGGATCCCTTGTAAAAATATGTTTTGAGTAAGAAAACACTGGCAAAATGTGCTAAACAGAAGTGAAAACATGTAAGTTAGGCCTATTGAACGAAGAGGTATAGTTTGTTCACCAGAAGTTGGCACTTGGCTCCGCCTTCATCACGTGGTATCCGACTATACATTTTCGCTCTTATTGGGAGAAGGATGTGAGCAACCCTAAACATGTTTGATATTTAGCAATCGTATGACAAAAATATTTGCTACGCAATCTCTATGTGCATTTTTTTAACATTAAATATTTAATAAATTTGACAATATTTCTCTCTTTTGAGTGAATAGTTTGTCCTTTTTGAGACATTTTGGTCGGAAAACAGCAGTTTTTAAATTTAAAATATATTTAATTAGTTAGAGCAACGAAAGATAATAGCAGATGATAAAGCGAAGTAAGAGACTAAAAAATAATTCACTGTTTGCGTTTGGAGAGCATTAAGGGTTGTCTCATTTTCAAGCGCGTAGATGTTTCTCCTCTTACTCCCTTGCTGAAATGAACTATGCGTCCGAGGAAGTGGTACCCAAGTGCCAACTCCTGGTGAACGAGCTATATATAACCATTATTATTATTTTTAACCAAAAGTAATCCCCCGACGATATTCTAAAGCAGGTGTTCTCAAAACATGTTAAGATCACAGTCGTAATTGCATAAATTTCCGGAAGAAGAGTTTACCAAGTTGAAGAGTTATGTAATTGGCGACATCCATTCTGTCTATTTGCTCCAAGCAACTGACCAACAAATCGATGCAGTATCTCGTTCTGCCATTACTCTTTATCCAATGTTCTAAAAGGCTGACAGGTGGGATGGCTTCCTCCCCAAATCGTTTGATCTCTCGCTCATTGTAACCTGTGAATAAATCATTTTTTAAGATTGTATTTTTTTAAATGATTTTATTCAATATTTTTTTTTAACGTAAATTTTGTTGAAGAAACTGTTATACATGCCTTTTGGAACATTAACAACTTTTCCCCACGTTTTTATTAACTAGCTTTCGTGTTTATGGTGAGTGTTATGATTACGGGGGAACCCGTAAAAAATTTTGCAAAAAGCTATCATACAACTTCTGTGCCTACAAAAGTCAAAAGTCTTGATAGTTCCATCAAAGCATTTTGATGGTTTATGTTGGTTTCAGTGCGATTCATGATGATCCAACACCAGTTGATGGTCCCCCTCGTCCAACATTTTCCATTATGCGTTCATGGTTTTTGATATCCCAACATATTTCCATCATTCCATGATGTAAAATGCTACTTTAATACTATAATAGTTAACCATCAAGAGAAGTTTGATTCTCATGGACTGACAATCCATGATGGTTCCAACTATACATTTCCATGATGGTTTAATTAGAATTCTTGTTGGTTCTCAGGAATAAACCATCAAAAAAATTTTCTTATGTAGGACCATCATAAATCAGTCCGAATTCCTACATTGGGGTGATGGTGGTTCATTATTTTACCAACATTTGTGTCGACGCTCAGGTAAATATATGTACTCTCTCAATAAACAGAAAGAAGTGGACTGTAAATTTACTCAATTTTTTATTTGTTGATATTTGGAAGAGAGCTTTTTCGTAACTCTTTACGGCTCGCCTTCCACACACACACACTCTTTCTCTGTGTTACATTATGCCAGGTGGCGATACAAATCCGTGCGGATACATACCGCCGGGCGTTGCATTGTTTTAACAATCAACAATATTACTACAGCTATAAACAATATTACTACTAACACACAACTATTACTATACTAAGAATAACAATTGCACAATAAATTTCACAATAAATTTCACATGAATATAAAAAAAGTAATATAAGGTTGAAAAAAAAAATTATTTATTCAATTGGTAATAAACAAATCTTGGAAATTGGCCGTTTAAAGATTCCTTTGTTTGTTTTAATACTACAAACACGAACTCTGTTATCCTTTCCCGGAAAGACCTCCACAATTCTACCTATTGGAAATTTACATATGGCCAAATTATCTTCCTTTATCAAAACCATATCTCCAGTTTTAAGGTTTTGTTTATCAATGTACCATTTCGACCTTTGTTGCAAAGTTGACAAATAATCTTTGTGCCACTTTTTCCATATTAATTGCACGAATTTAGTGGTTTTGTTCCATAAACTCAACCTATTATCAGATACATTGGTTACATCTGGTTCAACAATTGATGTGAACGGTCTTCCGATCAGGAAATGGCCTGGAGTGAGAACGCTCAAATCATTGGCATCTGAAGATAACGGGGTAAGCGGTCTCGAGTTTAAAACAGACTCAATTTGAGTAGTCACAGTCAAAAAATCTTCATAAGTTAATTTCTTATCACCCACTACTCTCTTCAGATGATATTTGAAGGATCTCACTCCAGCTTCCCAGAGCCCTCCAAAATTCGGACTTCTCGGTGGCAAAAATTTCCATTTGATATTTTCATGACTCATATAATTACATAAACTCTTATCAGGATTTTTAACTAAGCTAAATAATCGCTGTAACTCATTATTACTCCCAACGAAATTAGTCGCATTATCTGAGTACAGAATACTGCATTTTCCTCTACGCGAAAAAAATCTCTTTCATGTAGCTATAAATGCTTGAGAGCTCAACTCTGTCACAAGCTCCAAATGAATCGCTTTTGTGACAAAGCATACAAAAATCGCGACATAAATTTTTTGAAAAATGCCTTTCCGTTGGTTCTTGTATTTAATTGTAAATGGACGGCAAAAGTCCACTCCTGAAATGGCAAATGGAAAGTTTTGACTCACACGACTTTTGGGTAGATCACCCATAAGTTGATCACAAGTTATTGGTTTAGCTTTAAAGCACGGCAAACACTCACGAACTACTTTTCTACAAATAGATCTGCCATTTATTGGCCAAAATCTTTGCCTTATAATAAACAATAACGTTTGAGGTCCAACATGTAAATGCTTAATATGATTACTAATAATTATCAACTTTGTTAATTTATGTTTTTCTGGTAACAATAATGGGAATTTTTTGTCAAAGCACAATTCACTATTGGACAAACGTCCACCAACTCTTAAGAGACCATATTCATCAATGAAAGGACATAAACTTCTTTCCTTACTTTGCTTTGAAACTTCACCTGTAATTTCTAAGTCTCTAATTTCCTTGCTGAACTCCCGTTTCTGCACTAAACTTACCAATTTTTGTTCAGCTCTTTTGAGTTCATCTGGAGACAAAGACCCACTCGTGGTGTCATATGTGCTCCGACAATTATCGATGAACCTATATACAAAACTTAATACACGAATGAGTTTACTATAATTATTACTAACTTCCAGAAAATTATAAAGAAAATTACTATTATCACTAATAAAACAATTAAAGTCACTAGATGGTTTAAATTCATTAGAAAATTCATCTTCAATAACTCTGGATGGAATGTCTCTATTTGGATACTCACTGTTACACAAGAAATTTGGTCCATCAAACCACAATCTACAATGTGAAAGTTTATCAGGATCGAGACCTCTGGAGATAATGTCTGCCGGGTTCTCAGTTGATGGTACATATCTCCAACTGTCAATGTTAGTTAAGTCTTGAATCTGGGATACACGATTGGCAACGAAAGTCTTAAGTAGAAATGACTCTTTACGTATCCAAAAAAGCACGATCATGCTATCACTCCATAAGTAGATGTTGGTTATAGGCAAATCAAGAGCATTTATCACTTTTTTCACTAATTTGGCTAGAAGAAGTGAGGCACAAAGTTCTAGTCTTGGGATGGTTACTCTTTTCAAAGGTGATACACGACTTTTGCTAGCAATTAATTTGATAGTCGCTGCTTGACCACTTTTAACACACTTACAGTAAACAACAGCACCGTAAGCAGCCTCTGACGCATCAGCGAATCCATGAATTTCAATCATATCAGCTCCCTCTGTAAGTATACATCTATCAAATTCCATGTTGTTGACACTCTTTAAAGCTTCGACAAACTTTTTCCACTCTTGGATTTGTTTCTCAGGTAGTTCTTCATGCCAGTCCAGTTTTAAAGACCATAGCTGTTGCAAAAATATCTTTGCTTTTGACACTACTGGTCCAAGCAATCCAAGGGGGTCAAAAAGGCGTGCAATTGTGGATAAGACACAGCGCTTCGTAACTTTCGAGTCTTTTCTATGTGATGCGCTACAGGCAACTTTAAAATAAAGACTATCTTTCTTCGGACTCCAGGAAACTCCTAGCACTTGTGTTTCATCACAGTTAGTAAAATTATATATTTCTTCACCATCAGAAGCTAGCGCTGCGCAGTTGCTATGCCATTTATGGAGATGCATGCCAGCATTCCTTAAAATACCAATTAACTGATTTTTAAGTTCCGTTGCAGTTGCTAAATTATCAGAGCCGGTCAACACATCATCGATATAAAAACCATTTTCAATGACTGGAGCAGCAAGAGGATAATTTTCTCCGTCATCAATAGCTATTTGCTTTAATGTACGAGTTGCTAGAAATGGTGCACACACTGTACCATAAGTGACGGTATTCAACTCGTAGGTTTTGACAGGTCCTTTCTCTTTTTCTTTCCAAAGAATACGTTGCAATTTTCTTTGGCTTTCGTGAATTAAGATCATTCTGTACATTTTCTTAATGTCTGCTGTGAAGGCATAGACATATTTACGGAACCTTGTCATGATGGAAAATAAATCACTCTGAACTATGCCTCCATTTAATTGCAAAGAATTTAAGGAATTACCAGCTGAGGTAGGATAACTCGCATTAAAAACAACTCTTAGGACAGTTGACTGCCTATCAGGGCGGTAAACTCCTAAATGGGGAATGTAGTAAGTGGCTTCTTCCTCCTCATCATCCGAAATTTCTGACATGTGTCCCATCTCTAAATATTCATGAAGGAAATCTTTATATAAAGATAAATAATTTGGCTCCTTAATGAAACGTTTCCACATCAGATTTAATTTTTTTAACGCAAATTCTTTAGATTTTCCCAAATGCTTAGGATCCTCTTTTAAAGGCATCTTTACTATGTACCGTCCCTCAGAATTTCTAGCATAGTTGTTTTTAAAATGTTCTTCACAAATAATTTTTTCTTTACTCTCAATTATTTCAGTTTCGATATTTTCTATCTCCCAAAAACTTCTAACAGTTTGTTCTAAATCAATAGTTTCTTTAACTAACCCACAATGGATTTTATTACTCTCCATATTTGATATGCTTCCACTAACTAAATAACCAAACACAGAATTTTGTAAGATTAAATTCGAGTTAGGAGGGTGAATTAGTCCAGGTTTTATTAGCTCAAAAAACGATTCCGCACCGATTAATAAATCAACTCTCTGCGGAGTGTGAAAATACTCATCAGCTAAGTTAATGTTTTCCAACCCTTCCATACACTTGTTTACTTTCTTTGAGGGTGTGAGATCAGTAATTCTAGGAACAACTAATAAATTTAGATCAACATTAAAAGTTCGGGCTTTATTTATTAAAGTAGCACTAACTTGAGACCTAACAGAAATAGCTGAATCATTCAACCCAGACACCACTATGTTTATTTTATTTTTTCTCAATTGCAGTCGATCTGCACATTCTTTACTTATGAAATTAGACATAGATCCCGAATCTAATAAAACACGAACTTCACTCTCATTTCCAAAACAATCACATAAGTAACAAATAGCAGTACTCAATAGAACTGTTTTGTTTTTATTCCAGACATAACTACTCGTGGCGGAAAAGATATTGGCGCCTGTGTTTTGCTCTTCGCATGCTGCAGGTGTAAATTCAGAAGCAAGCGGAGAGAGCGGATTTCCTCTATCAATTTGTTTTTTGTTCGATTCTGAATTCATAATGTTCTCCTCTCTTATTTTTGATTGCGCTAAATAATTATGTTCTCGATTAAAGTGTAATGAAATATGATGCCTTTTACTACATTTTGCACAAGTATATTTTGATTTACAAGACATCACTTTATGTTTACCAAGACAATTAAAACACAATTAATTATCTTTAACAAATTGTATTTTCTCCGACACAGATAATTTCAAATAATCTGGACACTTAAATAATGGATGGGTTTGACTACATAAAATACACTTTGAATCTTTTACATCGGAAAAAAACACTTTTGAAAAGGATTTATTATTACTCTTCTGATTATATTTATTCCGTTGAAAGGAGTTACTTTCACTTTCGAGACGGGACTTCCCCACTCGTGATGATAAATATAGGTCAGCCTCACTTGCTAACTTTTGTGGTTCAAACCAACTATCCGCTTGTTTTATATTAATGTGTGCAGCTGTTTCTCGATCTAGAGTTGAAAATAGTTTATCGGAAACTATCAACTTCTTCAAGGTCTCAAAATCATTCACTTTTCTTAACTTTAAATAATATGGTCCATCAATGGAAAACCATCAAAAATTTTGACTTGGGTAGTGACAGGAGTCTGTACCTAGCTCCAATTAGATTCATCTATACTTCAAATTATTTTTTTACCATAAATAATGTTAAAATTCTAATATTTTTCGAAATGTAATTTTTCCTTAGTCATCGAGTAGATATCCCAATGGCTAGAAGCTTAAGGCAGTTGCCCTGTCTTTTATAGATATATGTATATATAAAACCGTTGTTGAACAACCGACCCAATTTCTGGGTTTACGACTACTAATGTTCAACTCCGTAGCCTTGTCATTTTGAATCCAATCCTGAGGACAAGGAAACTCTTGGATCAATCATTCGGAGAAATTTGCCATCGTGGGGGACTTTTTGATGGAACTAACCAGAGTTTGCGTTACATGGAGAGGAAGATCACGAGAACCTCCCACGGTTAGCCTAGTACCACTACGCTCTATCCCCTGAGCTTTCGCGGCTTGGGGGATAGAGCGTTCCCTGATGCAATGATGCAAGTTCTATAGTAAATTTTTGACAATATAGCCGTAGAATCGTCAGTCGTTGACGCTCAGGAAATAGAGCACTCACCTACTAATGAGGCGACGAATTCTGCTTTCAGCAGTGTGAACGTGAAATATCTTTAGCGGTAGACGAATCATGAGGTAGAATTACCTTGCGGTCGGGATAACTATGGGAGACATACAACTCAAGCACGTTAGTTCCCTCAAAAAATCCCTACCAAGACTAGTTTGTCCCTAGGTTCATTCCAGGAATTCCCTTGCATTCTTTGTCGGGTTCGAAATTACAAGGCTACGAAGTTGAAATGTTGGTAGTCGTTATTCCAAAAAAGGGGTCAGCTGTTCAAATCCAGTTACAAAATGAATTGAGAAAATCTTTTTAAATTTTAAAAATCCTGCTAGTGGAGAGAACTTGTTTTAAATGTTTCGTCTGATGGACAAATGTCAAGAAAAATTTATAAAGTCTTAACTCTCCCAGTCAGATTTTTCACTAGTGATTCATTTAAAAAAAAAAGTATCTCTTTATGTTTAAAAATCATAAAGGCCGCCGTTGGTTTGGTTGTTCAGATAATGTAACATCTTGTTTTAGATGCGGAAAATCTGTAATACTGAGAAACATGAAATTACGAAGTTGTGTAGAAAAAAAAAAAAAAAAAACACGGAATTCGGTGGAATAAAGAAATATTTATGAATCCATTATTGGTTCGGGAATTATTTACTTTTAAATTAAAAAAAAAAAAAAAAAAAAAACTACAAAGTATACAGTGGGACTTGTATTTAACGAAGTTGCTAAATCCCGATGATAAGTTCCTTATATGTAAAATCCAATTTTGAAATATTTAAACAACGTAAAACAAGTTTTCAATTCATAAACAGTAGACATAATTAAAATAGCACCTTTATCTTGTAAACTAGTATATTTAGTTTATAAATCTCAACTATGAAAGGAATCTTGCATGGAAAGCAAGAATAGAGTAAAGCATTATCCAGTGTTGACATACATTTTCAAGTGACTTCGAAAATCAATTCAAGGTCATTTCCCCCATAAAATGCGTTGACAAGTTTGAAATGTTCTGAAATATTTTGAGAAATAGAGAAAGTGGATCTCAAGGAAAAGTTGCGTTAAATAGAAAATTCACTTCGCTATTTGGAAGTTATTTTAGGAAGAAATTTCCAAAACGTTCTAGGTTTATTTTAAAAAAAATCGCAACAAATAGAAGTTCGCAAAATGGAAGCTTATCAAAAATTTTTTCTAATTTAAACAGTCATGCAATATAAAGTTATCGTTATCGGTTGTTAACAAGTAAAATTATTTATCATTTATAACTATTTATTGTATCCTCCATTTTGTACTCATAAGTTGTTTTTTTGTTCAAGTACAAATTATTATTTTTCAAATCCAAGTTCTAAAGCAAGCTCTGAACGTTCATTCATCACCTCGGAAGATGCTTGACCCAGTGGACACCTGTGAACCTAAGTCACGGAGGCGAGCAACATTACCCATGCCACAGAAACCCGTTTATAGGGTGGACCACATTCACACATCGCACAACAGAGAACAACACGGAGATAGTGAAACATCCATGACCTAAGAGGGATTCGAACCCGCAAACATTGGCTTCACAGTCAGGCACGCTAACTGCTCTGCCACCTGGCCGGCAAAAATCCAAATTATTGTTCATTTCATTTCAATTAACATTCTAATCAAATGTTCTGACATACAATTATAATTACTATATATCTTATAAACAAATTAATCAAAATGAAATAGAAATGAAAAAATGAATAAGAGGTAAGTAGGGGAGACGAGAAAGGAGCCTCCCAGTTTATTTTTTTGAAATTTGAATATGCTTATCCTGGAAAGTATACTAACTCAATCTTCTGGCTAAGGCAATCCAGTCATGTCCGGTGTTGGCACATGTAAGCATCTTCCCAACCTGCGTCAACCATGACGAATCCTCCCTCAGTGGGTCATTCCACAGGTCTGTATTAGATATGCAGTCCAATTGGATACTTTCTGAACACTCTGAATATTCATCTGAAATAAGAATATTCTTTTTTAATATTTTTTTCCCATCAGCATCGAAGGTACGTATACCTCATTTTCTGCAGATTGATTACTTAATTTCAATTTATAACAGCCAACCCAATTTTTTTATTTACGACTACTAATGTACAACTACGTAGCCTTGCAATTTTGAACCCAATACAGAAGAACTCCTGGATCAAGTATGGGGAGAAAGTTTGTCTTTGTGGAGGACTTTTTGAGGGAACTAACCCGCATTTGCATTACACGGAGAGAAAAACCACGAGAACCTCCCACGGTTAACCCGACGGGACACTAACCGTCTTCCACTGAGGATATTTTTTCAGTCAGCACTCTGGTCGGAATAAGTATCAAGCAGTTCACATCATTGGAATGCTCTATCCCCTGAGCCATTCCTGATTGATTATTAAAGAATATACCTACACACACTTTTGTACAATACACAAATTAAGCCGTGGTGGCCTTCTGGATTGGGTTCAAAATTGCAAGGCTACGGAGTTGAATATTAGTAGTCGTAAACCCAAATTTGAATCAAGTGTTCAACAACGGTTATAAAATAAATAAAATAAAATGCATGAATTAAGAACCATGGTGGCTCAGGGGATAGAGCGCTCAACTTATAATGTGGTGAACCAGGTTTGAATCTCAGCGATGGCTGGTTGATAAGAATTTCGCACCCGGCTCTCACCGACCACAGTGCTGACTTAAATTATCCTCAGTGGTAGACGGAACATGGGTTGCAGTCTCCTTGCCGTCAGGCTAACCGTGGGAGGTTTTCATGGTTTTTCTCATCGTGTATCGCAAATGCGTGTTAGTTAAATCAAAAAGTCCTCCACGATGGCAAATTTTTCCCAATACTTGATCCAGGAGTCCCCTTGTCTTCTGAATTGGTTTCAAAATTAACGCAAAATTGTGGCTACGAAGTTTAACATTTGTAGCGGCAAATCCTAAATTAGGTCGGCTGTTCAACGACGGTAATAAAATAAAATAAATTAAAATTCTAAACTAAATAAAAAAAAAACTATTATTATTAAAGTAAAGAATTTCTCAAAACACGGTAAATACTATAAGGTTCAATTTTTAAATAAATTAAAAATTTCCCGAGTACTTTGATGTAAGATTTTATCTAATAATCCTGGGATTATTCGGATTATTAAATTAATTTAACTTAATAATCAAGGTTTGATGTAAAATTAAATTTTTTTAAAGTTTTCAGCTGATATAAAATCGAGGATTTTAGTTCAAATTTATGCTCCTTAACAAATATAAAATTTATTCGTTACAATTATAATTATTATAACCGTAATGAGGAAATTATATAAATTAGATTGCTTTTAAGTAACGTCGACCATATATTAAAACAAGTAATATAAAAAGTCAATTCCTTGTTAGGTCAAAAAAGAAAATTTTTATTTTAGTTATTTTTTATTGAATAATTATAATTTTTTCTTCCATATAAAACTGAAATGAATTAATTAAATTGAATTAATGAATTAATATTTGAAAAAACTGTATTAACATCAAGTGTCATCCACGACCAGTTTAAAAAATGTATTTGAACTTGAGTGGACGAATAAAAAGTACTGAAAATTTGAACAAGTTTATATATATATATATATGCTAAAAAATTGAGAAAAAATGCAGGAAAAAAAATATTAAAAATCCGGAAAACAAAATAAAGAAAGGATATAATCTCTTCATCAGCTCACACGATTATATCCGCAAAAAGGAGTGCTTTCTAACATTGTATCAATATAGCCAAAGCAAAATATATCAATACAATAGTGTGAGGAGCACTCAAAAAAATTGAAACGAAATTAGAACACATTAGGTAAAAAATAAACAAAAATATCAAGCAAAAAACAAAAAATAAAATGTAAAGAGATAATAGAACAGTACGCGAGAGGAAATCTGCATAGTGAGGAGCGAATTTAAATGAACTTACTCGTACCGGCATCTTTCAAGAATGATTTAAAATATTTACGTAATAAGATTGCCAGATTACAAACTATGAAAACAGAAGCATAAATAAAGTGATATCTTATGGCACGTTCTTACTGCAATACTGAAGCGCACATCCATTATCGGGCCCATCCAAGGTAACTAACAAATTTGACGCTCTACTGTTCTATTATCTCTTTACATTTTATTTTTTGTTTTTTGCTTGATATTTTTGTTTATTTTTTACCTAATGTGTTCTAATTTCGTTTCAATTTTTTTGAGTGCTCCTCACACTATTGTATTGATATATTTTGCTTTGGCTATATTGCTACAATATTAGAAAGCACTCCTTTTTGCGGATATAATCGTGTGAGCTGATGAAGAGATTATATCCTTTCTTTATTGTTTTCCGGATTTTTAATATTTTTTTTCCTGCATTTTTTCTCAATTTTTTAGCTTTTTTTATGAGTTCTATATATTTGCAGCTTATGCGCAGTTAATATAACTTATTAATTTTCTTCGTTTTTCTCTTAGTTTTTTTGTGCTATATATATATATATATATATATATATATATATATATATATATATATATATATATATATAAATATAAATATATATATATATATATATATATATATATATATAAATATATATATATATATATATATATATATATATATATATATATAAATATAAATATATATATATATATATATATATATATATATATATATATAAATATATATATATATATATATATATATATATATATATATATATATATATATATATATATATATATATATAACGTCGTTGCAGAGTGGAAGGATTAAAACAGGTCTTAGGCCGGAAAGGAGGGTACAGAATTTATTTATAAATTATTAGTCAGAGCAGTCATGACTGAGAGTGAGTACGAAAAGTTGCGCTCCTCGGTTATATGTTAGGGAAAATCTTGCAAAGTAAATCCGTAAAATGTTTCAATTTAGGAAAAGAGGGAATTCTTAGAAATTACTATTGGTTAATTAAATAGATCACGCGATTCCCACGAAGCTTAAGGGGAAAAATATCCTGCTTTTAATCAAATGCATGCCTGAGCCAAAAATAGATTTAAGAACAGGATGTGGCTTTTAAAAGTGTGAGCAATTATTTAGATTAGAATATTTAATTAGGATAACATAAAAAGATTAATAGAAGCTTATTATGTTACATATATATATATAATAATAGTATATATATAATAATAGTATATATATAATAATAGTATATATGTATATAATAATAGTATATATATATATATATATATATATATATAATAGTGAGAATTGAAAAAAAAAGTAATATGAAATTTATTTAAACTTGAATGAAACAATTGGTAAACAAATTCTTTGAAATTTTGAATCAGCGTAAAATAATTTTCCGGGGATCAAAATAGTTGTAATAATCGATCACATGGAATGCATTTTCGGCGAAAAAAATGGCGATCGGGTGACGATTTACAAAAAAATTTCTTATTGCCATTTTTATTTTTGTGGTCTTGTGACAGACAAATCCCTTAAATAATCTAGTAAGTATATATGTTACGGTGAATGACCGAATGTCAACAATCACATAATCGCTTTGGTGAATGTCCGAAATATCCGATATAAATTTACTCGTTGATGTTAGTATATTTATTCGATATTTTAATTATCTGCTGAGGATAAATTAAAAGAAACATTAGTGTTCGGAGTACCGGGCAGTGGTATTGAAACTTAAAAAAACATCAGTGCAGGATATACTGGACAAATGTATACCGGGCAATGGCACTTAGTATATATTTGGGACATTTACCAAAGCGACTATGTGATTTTCAACATTGACCGGCAGCAGTCAACAACCACCTATTTCGGTCATTCACAGTAACATATATATGTTAACAAAACTAAATTTGAATCAAATATACGAATGTTAAAAGAAAGAAATACAAATATGATACTCCAATATTTTAAAAAATAGAGACATCAATCAAACCTTTTATGGAGGCACTGAAGAAGAAATATTTCTGGATAAAATCTGTTCTTATCAAACGGAAATCACATTCTATTACCTTAAATTTAAAAAGAAATACAATTGTTACAAGATAAGGAGAACAAGCTTCAACTAGGTAAGTTTATTTAGAGTCCAGAAAGTAAGAGAGATTTATTAAGAGAGACTTTTTAAACGTACAGGAAACAAAGTAACTGTCGTTTCGGCTTAAAACACATGATCTTTTATAGCACTAAATAACGGAACAAGAAATGACAAAATAGAACATTCAAGAAACTTTGGAGGATACAGAAATAATAAATAAGAGCTTATAGTAAGTATATTTATAGATTTTTACATTTTATTTGAGCCCTTAGGATCGAACTCGGTGTCTTTCTCTCTCAACGACGACGACTCTAACCCCGATTATAACCTCTAATACCGATCAATTATATAATCTACTCAATATCTATTTCTAAACAACCTTCCACTGATTTTAATTAAATAATTAGGCTATAATTGAACATGGTTTTAAATTAGAAATAAGTAGCTTAAATTAAATTTTTATTTGAACTGTAAAACCATCGATTTCGGCCAAAAAATAAATGTTGATTCTCCGTGAAGAGCTGCACAATCATTTTAGCGATAACTCAACTGTCTCAAGTTATTCCTCCCATTAAAAATTCAAACACAAAAATTTTATTCGCAACTATAGCGTACAAGGGACCAACATACGGTACAAGTGTATAAAAAAAAGAGCATTAAAATAGCCTTAGGCCATTACGCACATGGGACGTCACAAAAAATCAGGTTTCATTTTTGATTGTATCATTTACGGAGATCTTTTAAGGCAATTTAAATGAACATTTAGGGGGGGGGGGCAATCAGGTTTTCAGATTCGGGAGAGAATTTCCAATAAATTAAAACTGAAAAAAAAAATAATATTTAAGATATCTAAGAATTCGCTTTCTTTGGAGAGCAATGCTTCTTTTGTGAAATAGGAGAATTGTTATATATTATATAGTTCGTTCACCAGGAGTTGGCACTTGGCTCAACCGCGTCAGACGTAGAGTTCATTTCAGCACTACGGAGAAACATTTCCACGCTTGAAAGTGAGACAACCCTTAATGTGCTTTTAACAAACAAACACAGTTTCTTTTTCAGTCACTTACTTTGCTTTATCATCTGCTATTGTACCTTTCATTCTCCAGCTAATTAAATATATTTTAAATTTAAAAGCTGCTATTTTTCCTGCAAAACGTCTCCAAAAGAACAAACTATTCGCTCAAAAGAGAGAAATATCAAATTTATGAAATATTTAATGTTAAAAAAAATGCACATAAAGATTGCGAAATAAATATTTTTGTCTTACGATCACCAAACAGCAACCTTGTTCAGGATTGTTCACATCCTTCTCCCAAAAATAGCGAAATAGTATCGTCGGATACCACGTGATGAAGGCGGAGCTAAGTGCCGAACTATACCTCGTCATTGCATAGAATGCCCGTACTTTTTTCATTGGTCATTCTATGCATAGAATGCGTGAGTAATGCATTTAGTATGAATCATTTCATAGTGAACAAGGTATGCTATTAGTCACACTATTAAATATGTTGGCAATGTATGAAAAATGAATTATCTCACATTTTTGGCATTTTATAGAATGATTAGATTTCACACATTGACGATAAAATGACTTACTTTCTTGGCGAGGCATTCGTTGAGCGTGAGGAGATGCATGCAGTGGAAATGAGTGCATTTCACAATACCGTGCCGTTGGCATGTTTTGGCACACGGACACGGAATGTTGATGGAATAAGAGAGTCTCTTGTAACAGACATCTCTCAGGTACTCCGTCTCCCTCTCCAATAAGTGACGAACCTTTCAACATAGCATTATATATATATATATATATATATATATATATATATATATATATATATATATATATATATATATATATATACAGGGTCATTCATAATTCCCTCTGTTTACTACAACCTTATATTTCCTACAACTGGCTTCAGTGGTACATGTTACTGCCATCTCTACCGGCAACTGCTTAAATTAAAACTTGAATACTTTCGGAATAATTTCATATGTTCTTTTTTGCCATATTCGTCTTCGTTTTTTTTACTATAACGCTACGAAACCCCGGAGGGAATTATGAATAACCCTGTATATATATATATATATATATATATATATATATATATATATATATATATATATATATATATATATCATGTTTGATGCAAAATACATATATATAGCTAAAAGTTATAAGAAAATCTCATATCAAGAAGTTTTTAAATTAAAGTAGTAGGTAAAACAATAAATAAAGCTCTCATTTATTCGTTACATGTTCGTCATTTGCAATTTTTCATAATTGTGGCTTGTCACTGTTTCACACTAAATTGATTCATATAATTAAATGAATTATAAAAAAATAAACTTAAAAATAAGCTTCTCTTTTCCTTAAAGAATCACGTATCATGTATAACTATTGATTTAAAAAGTATAGTTTCTATTGTTCTTTTATTTATTAGAAAAAAAAGATCTACGATGGTGTTTGCCAAATTCTAATCAAAATTTAGATTAGCGGCCATTCTCAAATGATGTCATGCTTGAAGGAGAAGAAGGGGGTCACGAAATTGTGACAAGGGAGAGGGTAACAAGAAGTGTGACAACACATATTTTGGTTTATCATTTAAAATCATCAGAATAAGAAAAAGAAATACTCATATGATCATAATGCTCACAAAAATCGCTTAAAAATATAATTTGAAATAAGGTATATCACGTAATTTTCTGTTTCTAAATCGTAAATCAATGTTTATGTAATATGGGATGACAAAAGGGTCATAAATATTGAAGAAAAAAAAGTGTGACATCATTTATGGATGGCATCATTTATAAACATTATAAAAATTGAAAGAATAATGATTACCTTTGAGCATATGTGCGGCGAGGGATAGGAAAGCTTCATTTCATCGTCTGCTTTTAAACAATTTCTTTGACAAATGGCAACCTTCAAAAGATTTCAACCTTTTTAGTATCCATTATTTATTTGCATATAAAGAAATTGATTAACTTTGATTTGAAAGTTAATTAACCTAAATTCCTAAATTTACTTAACGTAATAAGCTAAATTTCCGAAATTTACTCAAACTGATATTCCTGAATTTAGTTAACTTAATATCCTAGAGCCAAAGCTGCGTGTTTCTTAATACGTATTACTTTTTTACTTCATCTGCTGTTCCTAAATTTCTTAATTTATTAACTAGCTGCTGTTACTTAATACTGTTACTCTTTAATTACGTTAAATAAAAGAACTCTTCTCTCCAAATTAAAAATAACACTAACGCTTCTTCAATAACCACCAGAACATAACAAGTCATATAAAAAAATTTAAAGTCAATTCCTTAGGTCCACAAAGAAAATTTTTATTTCAGTTACTTTTTATTAAATAATTAAATTTTTTTCTCCCGTATAAAACTAAAATTAATTAATATAATTAATATTAAGGAAATAATGTTTGAAAAAACTGTATTAACATCAAGTGTCATCCACAACAAGTTTAAAAAAATGTATTTGACCTTGAGTGGATGAATAAAAAGTATTTTTATTAAAGATTGAAAATTTGAATAAGATATAGGGAGAGTGAGATCTAATAGTTGGAATTGAAAAAATAAGAGTTAATTACTTGTATTCTGTGTCCGTATATTTTTTGTAATTTAATACTGTGGTTATAATCAACTGGAACTTCCAAGTTCTTTCTTCGCTTCCATTCATGTCGAGAGGACCAACGGAACAATCGAACTAAAAGTTTCGTGAAAAATCCAACTGAAACAATCATGTTAAAAAAACAAAAAACAATCGTGACTTCGTTTCTCAACATTATAAAAATCAATACGATTACTACAAAAAAAAAAAAAAAAAAATGTTCAATCATCTATTTTTACCCATTGGGGAAAATATTACAGATTCAAACCTTTCCTCTTAAAAGGATTAAAAATTATTTTTTAAAGTTTTTTTAAACAGTATTGTCATTTAGGTAAAATGGTCAATTAGGTCCACAATTAAGTTTTAGCTGACGTCACACTCATCAAATTGCATTAAAATTTCGTGTAAAGGTGTGATTTTAGCTGAGCATATGCGAAAAGAAACATTGTAATTAAAGATTATTTTCACCTTGAGATTTGGATTTTTTTCACGCTTGAAAACCCTAAGTCAACCTCGTTTTAAGGTTTATATGTGGAAGGCTGTTGGATTAGGGTACTGTGAGCAGATTGTCAAAGATCTTGTAAACCGCATAGGTTTCCATTAAAAGGTTTTTGCTGAGTTAAAATAGACCTTATTTTGCTATCTGCATTTAATATTCAATGAGATTATATTTTATAACGAGCAAGAATAAATACAAAATCTACAGTTATCGGGGAATGAAAAACGAGAGTTAAAAATGTGTATCACCTGGAAGTAAACCATTGAAATCGAGAATCAGTATCATGCAGTCGAAACTGAAATTATCTGTTTGGATGACGTCATTCTGCGAAATCCATGGAATCGAGAATTTCAATGTGCCCGCTTCTTCTTGGATCTCTTCCGAATCCTAAGGGTAATAGGTTTACTGTTTATTTAAATATGGAATAAAAAGTTTCACACCACTTTTAGAAACCAGCTTTGCAATAGTGGCGGAATGTGAAATGCAATTAAAAGTCCGTCATATCTGCAATTGATAAAAGATGAACTTATCTTTATTGCGAGCTTTACGTAATAAGCAACTGCATATGTTTCTTGTTAAAATAGCATTAAAACAAACAAACAAAACAACACAAACAAACAAAAAAACACACACACGCACACACACGTATATATATATATATATATATATATATATATATATATATATATATATATATATATATATATATATATATATATATATATATATATATATATATATGACGGCAGGCACTGAACTTTCATTTGTCACCTCGGAAGATGCCGGAAGTGTTCCTCATTTAACGTTGTGAACCTAAATCACGGAGGCGAGCAAAATTACCCACGCTGCCACATATATAGTTTGTCTACTGTAAGAACTACCCCGGATACAAAGTCGCACATTTCAGGGAGGGTAGCTTCTCTTCTTTCTAGAGCTAACACAAGAGACTGAAGAAAAAGTTTCCCTTTCTCACGCCGACCCGAGCCAAACCCTGTCCTAAACAGTGACCCCACATTCCTACTTGAAATAGTTATACCTCGTTACCATAGTCACCGCCACGGGTCCAGATGAATGGCTAGGGGAGTTCTTACTTTACACAAACTATACACGTTCATAGGGTGGGTCACATTCGATAGAGAAACAACACACTGAGAGAAATCTCCATGCCTGAGTTGGATTCGAACCCACAACCATTGGCTTCAAAGTCAGGTACGCTGACCGCTCGGCCACCTGGCCGGCTAAAAACTAAAAGGAAAAAAAATTGAAAAGAGAAAGGCTTTGAAAGGTGAAAATGAAATAACGGGAAATACCTTTCAATGTCTTAGATAACAGTAAATATTGATTTTAAGAGTAAACTGTGGAAATAATGGGGCTTAATAGATCAACAATACGCGCTTTATTTTGATGGGATTTCTATATATGGCAGAAGAACTTACCTATTGTTACTGAAGTCAAAATTCTTCATGGTCTCATCAAAAAATTTTGATTGTTTATGTTGTTTTCAGTGAAATTCATGATGGTCACCCTCATCCAACATTTTCCATTATGCGTTCATGGTTTTTGATATGCCAACAACTTTCATCATTCCATGTTTTAAAATGCTACTTTAATACTATGATGGTTAACCATCAAGAGAAGTTTGATTCTCATGGTGATCCGTGATGGTTCCAACTATATATTTCCATGATTTTTTAATGGTAATTCTTGTTGGTTCTCAGGAATATACCATCAAAACAATTTCTTTTAGTGTTGGACCATCATAAATCAGTAAAATTTCCTTCATTGGAATGATAATTGTTCCAACATTTGATTTCTAAGAAACTATGATGGAAATTCATGATGGTCACCCTCATCCAACATTTTCCATTATGCGTTCATGGTTTTTGATATGCCAACAACTTTCATCATTCCATGTTGGAAAATGCTACTTTAATACTATGATGGTTAACCATCAAGAGAAGTTTGATTCTCATGGTGATCCGTGATGGTTCCAACTATATATTTCCATGATTTTTTAATGGGAATTCTTGTTGGTTCTCAGGAATATACCATCAAAACAATTTCTTTTAGTGTTGGACCATCATAAATCAGTAAAATTTCCTTCATTGGAATGATAATTGTTCCAACATTTGATTTCTAAGAAACTATGATGGAAATTCATGATGGTTCAACACGAAAAAACCATCTAAACAAGTTGCTATTCTTATGTTGGACCGTCATAAATCAGTCCTACATTGAAGTGATGGTTATTTATGTTGGTTAACATCAAAAATATAATGTTTTATGATGGAATTATTGATGGTTACCATCAATATTATGTTGGTCCATCAATGGAAAACCATCAAAAATTTTTACTTGGGTAGACAGAAGATAACGGTGATCACCCAATTTGCTTTATGAAAATAAGGGGGGAAATTGTAAGATGGAAATGATGATGTTCGTTTTTCCGCTTTTCTGTATTGATACTTCGCGTGCAGGTCGTTGGGCTACCGAAGCAGGGGTGCCATTCCCTCTGCAGAGGATCAAAATTGTGAGGGCATGTCTTCGGATCTTCCTCAGGGATGTTTCCCAGACCGTCGCCAATAGCTCATTGTGCAGCTCTAGTGCGACGTAAATAAACTACAACTGTATTGATAACAGAAATAAATAAAAATAACTTCCATTTAAATATTTTTCGTATAATAGCAGAAAAATGTATTTCCCTATAAAAATTTTTGTAACGATATGTGAAGGCTAATAATTTTTAATTTTATATCATTAATATTATGATTTTGACCGTGAGTTAACTTTTCTTACGCACTGTAGTCGAGCTGTTCAAATTTGCATTTAATCGACTAAGTTTGTTTAATTCTTTTAGAAAATTTTCCACTTTGATTCTAAGATGCACTTAATTACAAATGACAAACCTGAAAAGTAAAGTTTCGTTTAAATTGTGGAAATTTCCAGTATCTGAGTCGCGTATTTAAATAAATATAACTGGCAATCCTAACTCGAAATTTTTATCTTAACATTGTTTTTCGAAGCTACAGAAATTTAAAAAAAAAGCCAATACTCGAGGCAAAGCTATAAATTTAATCAATTCGACGATACGATTCTTTAGTATGAACGATTAACTTAAATATTAAAAGTCTTGGCGAGATAATTCCATCTAAATCAATTGTTTTTATGAGCATTGGAGCTGAACTATATTCAGAAGCGTTGGCTATACGAATAAATGATCTAAACTTGTCCTTATACTTGAAAACGCCGATTCTTTCATATTTTATTTTATGGAAAAACTTACGCTTTTTCTATTTTATCCGGGGTTTGATTACTTTAACCATATGAATCCCTTCAATCTTTCTAAGACTGAGCAAAATATCATTAGCACGTTGAATGCCATGGGGGTTACCGGTGACCGGCGAAGCCAAGATTATTAGAAACACATAATTAGAGTAAATTTTCAATGCTTTAATTTTTTTTTAATATTATTATCATTACTAAAATGGTTTGAAGAAATTAATGCAATATAGAACACACAAAAATCATTTTGGCCAGACGGGCATGCCATGTAAAATAAGCGTGGCATTCAACGTGCTACAAAAGAGTTTTTTTCAAGTGAATTTATCAAACTTTAAATCTTTTCCAAATAAGCATAAGTATTTTACTATCATCGCATTGTTAATTTTTTTTTTGTAGAAAAAACTAGTTATTTATTCAAGGTCAATTTAATCGAGTTCGTGAGAACGGGAGTTCGAATCCTGCAGGCCGAAGAATCCTAGTGTATTGAATGGTGACGGGTGTACGTTAAATCTGCCGGGATAACGAAGTTCCCATAACAACTCAATCCCTTTGGGTGCACTGAATTGGAGATAGGTCGTTCTCTGGTTCGGGTCCAAATAACGATTTGTGGATGAATGAAAGGATGTATGAATGGGTCTTCATTGTAAAAACGGGCTGAGAAGAGTGTAAAAGTGTCTGAAATTGTATTCTTGGCCATAGATGGCACCACTGAAAAACGAAAAATGCTCCCTCTGACTTAAATTCGCTTGTTTTCCCAAGCAGGTTTCCTGGCATGACAAGTAGGCAATAGAAACAACAACAACAGATCAATTTAAAAATTTATAAGGGAGGGGGGGGGGTAGAAACTTACCGCATGCAATAAAGAGTATAAAATATCCATGCTATCCAGTATGTCTAGTAGAATAGCTCCATGGTGAAAGAATGAGCAATTGGCATTGAAACTCTTGGTCATCAGGATACCTTCATCTGGGTTTTCCTGTTGCAAGAAAACTATTTTAATATACAATAATAATAAAAAACTATCTTTATAATAATGATTTATAATTAATTAATATTTTCTTAAATGACTACATACATATATATATATATACATATATATATACATATATATATATATATATATATATTATATATATATATATATATATATATATATTATATATATATATATATATATATATATATATATTATATATATATATATATATATATATATATATTATATATATATATATATATATATATATATATATATTATATATATATATATATATATATTTTTTTTAATTTTATTTTTTAAATAATAGATCTTTGACCTACTTTGAAAGATAAACTTTTATCAACTGAAAAATACTTCATACATATCTTTAAAATTTCGTTTTTCTTATTTTTTGGTTTCTAAAATTTTTTTTATTGTTTACATAAGACAAATTTGGTTTTAGCTGATTTTAGTGCTTTTTTATTTCGACGTACAATTTTAAAGTTTTATCTTAAAATTTTTGACTTAGAAATTGTTTAAATCAATTTCATCAGTAAGATCTATTACTGCGAACTTCTAAGTAGAGCATATAATAACTTTTAAATAAATTATTCCGTTTTTCATTTTGCGCATTGCACATAAAGTGTGTCTATCAATGTTTCAGCAACTAGCTCTTTACCTTGATTAATTTGGGAGCATCTTCGTTGAGGAGCTTATAAATGTGATCGATGAACCATTGGGGTTTTAGAATGACTACTGTGCAGTTGTTGTCGTTCTTCTCTGAGGCCATGTGCCATACTTTCCCCCTGTGGTGGTAGAAGTGGATAAGGGACACAAATTCTTCCTCACACTCTATACCCTCAAGTCTTGCCACCTCTGAAAGCTGCAAAACACACACATTTACTATTATTCCATTAATTTATTACATATATTTATGTTACAGTGAATGACCGTATTCAAGAGAATGTCGACTTTCACCAGTAAATGTAATCCAATTTGATATTAATTTATTCGTTGATATTATTACATTTATTCTATAGTTTAATATCTGCTGAGGATAGATTAGGTGAAACATTTTGTTTCAAAATCCCATTTTATCCATTTTATAAAACATTTTTCTTTAGCCTCTAAAAAATATTTCATTTCTTATGACTGGATTTAAAGTTTTAGCGTTCTTAAAGTCTTCAACTGGATGAAGAATCTACACAAACGTCCTGCGTTTTAAAAAAGAAATATTTTCATAAAAAATAGCACTGTATCCTACTGAAACCACTTAGAAGAGAGGAATCCTCCGTACGGGATAGCGCAAACGGGACTGCCCAAGATTGTGACATCTTGAGCGTCCTTCACTGCGCATTTTAGGACTCCGAAGGTTATTTCTTCCTTTACCTCCACTGCATAGTTTATGCTTCAGTGGTGTAAGAGAATTTGGTCGATTTTCTTTAGAACTACAGGACCGATTTTAATGAAATTTGATATGTACATACACTGATACAATACAAAACAGATAACTATTCAACAATTGTAATAAACAGGCATGATCGTGGGTAACACACGTTGGAGTCGGAAAGTAGGAAACAGCGGTTGCAGAATTAACAAAAAAAAAAAAAAAAAAAAGGGTTAATAGGGTACCCTCTTACTGATATACAGGCCTTGTAGCGTGATTTCATACTTGAAATAAGACTGTTTATCATTTCATATGGCAATTGGCCTGAATTGTCCTGTGGCAATTTAACACCTTCCGACTCCACCGAGTGTTTCGCACGATCTTGTGTGAGTATTACAATTGTTGAATGGTTATTTGTTTTGTATTGTATCAATGTATGTACATACCAAATTTCATTTAAATCGTCCAGTAGTTCTAGAGATAATAGACCAAATTATCTTGATTTCTTACTCGTGTGTCTTTACAATGGACTATTAAATTCGAAGGCCTTCTCCCTTCTAAGAGCACACAGCAAAAGAGGTACCTTGCACATATCAGCGAAGTAGACCTCACGTTCGACCAGTCTGTCCACTGCCTGTTCGAAGAGCATCCACTTGAGGGGTATTTCAGTACCAAAGTAGGGCAGCAGACGAGCCATCTCCAGGATTTTCTCACGGAGTTCTCCGATCATACTGTCCACCGCCAACGTTTCAGGTGAACCAACGTAGTAGAACGTCGGACACACAAGGTGGTAGAACACTTTATCCTGGATGCTCTCTTTGATCTTGTTGAACTGATGCTCAACCTATGTTGGAAAAAAGAAATTCTTTATCTTTACATAAAGTATTCTATACTGTCAGGAGAAACTTTTTATGGCGAATCTTGTTTCACTTCAACTAGTATTTTAAAATATAGAGATAAAATATATATCTCTGTCATAGACCAAACATTAAGAATTAAATTGCGAATATTTTTTACGGTTATAATAAACGAATGTACTTAAAAAAAATTTTTTTAAATAATTTTATCTAAAATTTAATTATTAGTAATTTTTTTAAACTAAAAGCATTATATCATTTTTATTTGAATAGAAAAAAAGCATAAATTTCTACTTAATTCTTAATAGTTTCTCGTTTTTAAAACTTAGAACTTCATATGGGCAACACTAATAATAAGACATGCAACTTAACCCAATAAAGTCTCCCATAACATACGTACTGTACATTATTTTATCATTGACACGTACTGAAAAAATTCAATATGAATGAAGTTGGTATTATATTTACGCCCCACAAGAGCTGCACAATGTGCTATAGGCGACGGTCTGGGAAACATCGTTGAGGATGATCCGAAAAAATGCCATATTGCAATTTTGATCCTATGCAGAGCTGATGACTCAACTGCTTTGTAGCCCGACGATCTGCGCGCGAAGTCGAGCACTTTACGGTAGAACAGTTTAACGAGGACCAGTACCACACACAGACTACACAGACTGATCCAAGTGGTGAACCACCCGCTTACTGACCGCAGCCAGTGATGCTTGACTTCGGTGTTCTACTGGGGACCGTGTCTTTACGATCAGTCCACTGCTGGACCTATCTGATATTATTAATTCTGTTAAGAACGGACTTACAATGTCGTTATCACAATTGAAGTAGCAGGATTTGTAAAAATAGTTAGGATTTCAAAAAAGAAAAATGAATTTAAATTAACTTTAACTGATTAAACTTTGATTCCTAGTGGAAACTTTTGAAGAGAAAGATTAAGAGACGAACCGCTGAATCAAAAGTGGTTGAATCTTCTTGCACACCAACAATGAGGACGGGTGGAAAAAGAGTGCAGACGATGTCATTCACGTCCTGCTGATTCTTATGACGCTGATCATCCTTCGGATAAGCGATAGAGACGTAAATCATTTCCAACCATATGTGTAACAAGGATAAATAAGAGACGGCCTCAGAAAACTCGAACTGAAAAAGGAAAGATTTTGAATATATAATCATTTCTAAAATTTAGCAGACCGTTCTCACTGCATGTAAATCACGAACATCCTGTCGAAAGAGTTATGCATTTCACCAATCAGGTTCTCATTCTCTCTCGACAGTGATCAGATATGCGTGAATTGCATCGCATGCAGTGAAAATGGCTGTTTTTCGACCATTCTGCCATCAAATTAAAAAAATCAACAAAAAAGTTGTGATCGTCTTGTCACGATCACTGATTGCCCATTGGTCAAATACTTTTTCGTTCTGGATTGACTCCGTCAAACGCCACAACATTTCAAATCATGGGTTGCAAAAACTGTCTCAATTGATGTTTGTCGTCAGATTGATTTTCGAATCTTGCCTATGTACGCGTTTCAAGACGTCACAAAATACTTTTCCTTCTTCAGTATACATATTTATATTGAAATCACCGTCAAGACAGTAATTATAAGTTATTAATAAAAAGAATATAAAAATATTTTAAATTAATATTATGTATATACATTAAAAATGCCTGCTAGTGAAAATAAAAGTAAAAACAGCTGTGGTCTCCATAGCAACGCATGCGCATTGCTTACTATTACTCTTGAACACAGTTGAAAAGTGTGTGGACGCCATCAAATCCAAACCAAGACCCATTTTTCCAATGTGTACTAACGTTTGATTGTGAATAATAGTTTATTTTTATGACTGATGATAGTTGAGCTTTTCATGACTTGACTATTACTCAACTTTCATGAGAACAGAAAAGTCAATACTAATTATGAAAATGGCACTAAATGTCATCATGATGCAAAGTCACAGTTATGCTTTTGTGTTGTAATTTTTCCAATATTTAAAACTCGTTTTCAACGCTGCCTTATCTGGGCTCATAAAAATATTCAAAAATCGAGTTTTGGTTTTGCTAGTTTTTGTTTAGATGGAAAAATCATGAGAAATTGGAAATTTCTAAATAGTTAAACAGTTTTATATGATATTTTGCTGTTCCAAATCCCAAATAATTCTCTACAACAATATGGTATATATGTATATAGAGAGCCGTGATGGCCCAGGGGATAGAGCGTTCGCCTTCCAATGAGGTGAAGGGCGATTCCGTGAAAAAGGGAAAAAGCATTGGAAAATTCAAATAAGAATAATGTTATTATTTTGGATTTTTTCTGAATTAGAAAGGTTTGAAGTTTGATAATTGTTAATAATTTTTTTTTAGAATTTAGTTTTTTAGTGTTGGTAACCCATTGAACATTGGCATTTGCTTGTTCTGATTTGGGTAAAGAACATGGTCAGATTTTGAAAATCAGTAAGTTAACATTATCTTCCTTTCAAAATGTTCCAAAGAATAAATATTGTTTATTGCACTTAGTAGAAATATTGTGCAGTGCTAAAATAAGTTTTTGTTGTTAAATTCACTTAATTATATAAATTTCAACTAAACATTAATGCATGTAGCATAAGTTCCCAAAAACTAAGAAAAGTTTTTATGTGTAAAAATGAACATGTGATACAAAAGTAAGAATAATATTTTTTCTTTCTTAGAGGATAGCACTAAATAAGCAGCAATAGTTTTCCTTTCAAATATTATTTATTTCTTGTTTTGTGCGCTATTCAATATGTGTAACGTAAGTTACTGGCTTGCATGTAATTGAAGTTACCAATGTGAAATGAGTCCATTTCTTTTGAAAATTGGCATATAAACTAAATAAGATGTATCCAGTTACAATAACAAAATTTAAATAAATAAACACTGCCTTAAAATATTCATTTTATTGAAAATCTTTGCATTAAGTTATTTAATTGGGTGTTGGCATTCATATGTTTTCAAAGTTGGACGAAATCTCTCGACAAGCTAATGGTGGCAAAAAGAAAGTACAAGCACGGCATCTTCTTCATTCAGTTCGAGAAATGTACCAAATGTTCATAGAAAAATATCCAGAATGTAAAATTGGAAAACTAAGTTCTTTGAGCTCCGTCCAAAGCATGTCATGCTTAGTAACAGACCTCCTAGAAATGTTTGTCTTTGTAAGTATCACGAAAAATTTGGATTGGCTACTGAAGCCTTCAGAAAATTCCATTATGGTCCATCTTTAGAAATTCTTCTGAAATTTATTTTTATGTTCAGAAAAAACAGATGAGTGCTGGTCTGGAGAATGTGAAACTTGTTCTCATCAACTTAAAGATTCACTAAACAAACAACCCAACAAGAAAACCTGAATGGTTTGAATTGGTATGTATGGAAGAAAGATGATGCTGGCCAACGGAAAAAAATGTTAGAAGAAGGAAATTCAGAAGATTTGTCTTAACACATAATTAACGTGAAGCCACAGTTTCGAAACCATGTTGTGAACAAGCTGCGACATTAAGGACATTGCAATCATTCGAATAGATTTCGCAGAAAATTATTCATGTGAAGACGGACGAAGAAGCAAGTCCCCTATCAGCAAGGTACTCCGGAAAGCATCATTCAATGGCTTTCATAATTGATGATTTTGATCACACTAAAGAAACGGTAGTGCCATATATGGATTGCATTTCGGAAAATTTGCCATATCAGCAAGGTACTCCGGAAAGCATCATTCAATGGCTTTCATAATTGATGATTTTGATCACACTAAAGAAACGGTAGTGCCATATATGGATTGCATTTCGGAAAATTTGCCATATCAGCAGGGTACTCCGGAAAGCATCATTCAATGGCTTTCATAATTGATGATTTTGATCACACTAAAGAAACGGTAGTGCCATATATGGATTGCATTTCGGAAAATTTGCCATATCAGCAAGGTACTCCGGAAAGCATCATTCAATGGCTTTCATAATTGATGATTTTGATCACACTAAAGAAACGGTAGTGCCATATATGGATTGCATTTCGGAAAATTTGCCATATCAGCAGGGTACTCCGGAAAGCATCATTCAATGGATTTCATAATTGATGATTTTGATCACACTAAAGAAACGGTAGTGCCATATATGGATTGCATTTCGGAAAATTTGCCGGCGGATATCAAAAATGTTCACATCTGGTCAGACGGGCCAAGGAGCCAGTTCAAGAATCGATATATAGATCCAGTCTTACCTAATTTTGAGCTTCATCATGGGAAAATATTGATGTGGAATTATTTTGCCACGTCACACGGCAAAGGTCCTGTTGATGGGACAAGTGGATCTATTAAAAGAAGTGTAAGAAATGTCGTATTGAGAAGAAAGCATATTGTCTTCAATGCCTCTGAGTTTGGGACAGCAGCACAAGAGCATTGAACAAAAATAAATGTGGTAGAAATCACACCAGGAGATAAAAAGGGTCAGAAAAAGTTACATCTGTGTAGTCTATTCTCAAAAGCTCCACAGATTAAAAACATTAAGCAGATCCACCATTTAAAAGTACAAGATGGCATACCAGAAGGGTTTTTTTAGTGAAAGATGTTGAAAAACAAAATGATGAATCCAAGATAAAAGCTGGGGATTGGTATATGGTTAGATACGTGGACACGTTATATCCTGGTGTGGTAATGTTTGTTGAAGAGCAAGAATTTAAAGTCAATGTAATGGCTGCTGTGGAAATCTATTGGAAATGGCCAGAAAAACGAGATGAAATATTTTACCAGAAAGAAAACATAGTGAAAAGAATTGAGCCCCTGTACTAGTTAAAAACAGAGGACATTATAAGTGTGCATAGTAATGTGTGAATCAAGTGTGTAAGTCAAAAGTTTCTGAATTTACTTCATGTGCACTTTTTCTCCCTTGCACTATACTGTTTAAATATCTTAATTTGCATTTGTACATTATTGGAATAATAATGGAATATTGGAATTGATGCAAAGTGAATTTCATAACGTAAGTTACCCATTTAAAAACTTATATTTAATTTAACTTTTGAAATAAAATCTTAAATCTAGGCATAATAAATATTTAAACATGTCAGTAAAATGATACATATAATCTTAATCAATTAACATTTGTATAAGAACAGAATTTTGCCTTCAAGCATATTGCAAATTTATGCCATTCCTTTTTCAGTAACGTAAGTTACCACACTAGTTTTAGGTTTTTACACTGCTTAAATTGAAAAAAAAAAATAATTATTCTAATTAAACTCCTTTTGGTTTTGATTGTAATTTTAAGAAATCACTTTATTTTAATGTGTGTATTAGTATCATTTGTTTGCTTCTAAGTACTCAGTGTAATTAAGTTTATGTGAATGTAACGTAAGTTACCGTGGAATAGCCCTGAACCGGAATCGAATCCCGGCGATGCCTGGTCGATACGAATTCCGCATCCGGCTTGTATCGACCACAGGGCTGACGTGAAATATCCTCATGGGTTAGAGTCTCTTTGCCTTCAGGCTAACCGTGGGATGTTCTCGTTGTCTTCCTCTCTATGTAAAACAAATGTGGGTTAGTTCTATCAAAAAGTCCTCCACAAAGGCAAATTTCAATACCTGATCCAGGAGTTCCTTTGTCTTCTGAGTTGGGTTCAAAATGACAAGGCCACGGAGTTGAACAGTAGTGCTAATAAACCCAAAAATTGGGTCGTCTGTTCAACGACGGTTATAAAATAAAATAAAAGCGATAGGTAAAATATTACATTTCTTGAAACAAATATGCTACGATTAATACAAATATTATTCTTAGCCAAAATAAATGTTAAATAAAAATTATTTTACAACCAATACATAATTTTCTCTCGAAATTACCCTAGCAAAAATTTTACTCTGGCCCCAGTTAGGCTCAATATGAGTCCTATATAAACAACAACAACAACAAAACTCTCCCCTTTTTAGTGCTTTCCTAATTTTTGAATGGCCACTAATTAAATATTATAATTAGCTTTTTACAGTCAATGTTTCGCAAATAGGTGTACTTCATCGGAACCACAGGAACAAGAATTGTACTCTCGATGAACTGACGAATACAAGGCCTCACGAGGAATTGTCGCCTCCACGAATTCCTCCCAACTATCGCCCCTACTAATTCTGTGCAATGAATTGTCCTTCCACTTAAAGTAAGAAAAATAAACGATATCAAAATTTGGTGAAATATTATCGATGTTAATCAGAACAAATGCGGAATTCAATTTGCTTGTCAAACCACCTTTTGTTTCAAACCTCCTGGTTTTATCTACCTGTGTTTTGCTATGATTTTTATCTTTCCATTGCTCAGATTGAAATCATTCGTCATATTTTAAAAACATTCCTTTCAATTCCGTAGTTTTTCACATTTTGACAAGGATTCTAAAATACGATATTAAGAGTGGCTGCGAAGATTTTTTAGAATACGTTTTTTCTTTAAAAGGGAAAATAAAATATTAAGTCTTACTTGGAGATTTTCTCCAATGAAGATGGGAGAGTCCAAATCTTGCGACAAATCAAACACGAATACGTAAACAGTTTGTGGCGAAAGGAACATCTGAAAAATGAACATTTATTGGAAATGATATGGAATGGAACATTTTACTTGTCTTTCTGTGGCTCAAGGGACCTCCCAATGACCCGGATTAATATCAGTGTATTTAGCTATTGAAATGAATACAATAACACTATAAATTGTAAAATTGGAATGCAATAATTAACAACTAAATATTGAATTGCAGACCTAACATATGCAAGCAATTCAACAAATTCAGAATCCTATTAATAACAGTGCATTTAGCTATAGAAATGAAGAGTGATTAAGTGGCTTCATGAAACATTTTTGTTCAAAATGTGATTTTCTTTTAAAAAAGTAATGGGATATTAGATATTATTTAATAGATTCTTCTTACATTCTCCATGATAAAAATTCATTCTTCTCAACGCATCGTAAATTTTTCATGGTTAACTGCACGAAATGTGTTATTTTCCTTTACTGTATTGAATGGCACTTCCACAGAAAGGAGAGACTTTTAATTCCTACTATTATTTCCTTCTTCCAATCGTTCATAAAATACTTTTTATTCAACTTCAAATACATTTTTTTTTTAAACACTTGATGTTAACACAGTTTTTTCTAAATATTAATTAATTTATTAAACTAAATTCATTAGTTCTAATTTCATTTGGAAGAAAAATTATAACTATTTAATAAAAAGTAACTAGAATAGAATTTATCTTTGTTGATCTAAGTAGAATTGGATATTTTTTTTTTTTTCTTGCATTTCAAACGAAAAACTCAGACAAAATGAACGGATTTTATCAGTAGCAATTAAACTTAATAACGCATGTATTTAAGATTACTTTTATAATAAATACAACTATAATTTAATACATAAATTTAGCTTTTCTTTAGTTAAAAATGTATGTCACATGATAGAGTAACACTGGATAATGTTTTGCTCTCTTCTTGCTTTCCACGCAGATATATTTTATGGCTAAGACTTATAACTAGTTTACAAGATAAAGGTGTATCCATTTTTTAATTATGTCCAGTGTTTATGAATTTAAAACCTTTTTTGTGTTGTTTAAGTCTTTCAAAAGGCGGTTTTCTATTGAACGAATTTTTCATACAACCAACTTATTGTCGGGATTTAGCGACTTCGCTAAATAGAGGTCCGACTGTATTTTGCTGCTAGGGGATCAAAGCTTAAAGGAACTAACTTGATGCAGTAAAAGGTTTTTAGCGTAACCTCCGTAGTCCCAGATGTTGAACGTTATTAGGGGTGATTGTTGGACCTTCTTAGTTTCGCTAATTGCTTTTGGGTCTGATTCTTTCAACAGCTTCTCCACTAATTCCACGATTCTCGAGGGCAATTCTTCAGGAAGGATTTCATTCATGGATTCTTTCAAAGTCTAAAACAAAGGAGAATTTATTTTTAAAACTGTATTTGTTATTGAGACACATTAAATAAATTATTTTAAAAGAAAAGAACTTAGCCAAAGAACATTATTTAGTATACGTTAAAATTTAAAGAATAAAATCTGTTTTTTGAAGGCTTTTTTTTTTTTTTTTAATAACCGTTGTTGAGCAGCCGACCCAATTTTTGGGTTTACGACTAATAATGTTCAACTACGTAGCCTTGTTATTTTGAACCTGATGCAAAAGACAGGAGAACTCCTGGATCAAGTATTGGGAGAAATTTGACTTCGTAGAGGACTTTTTGATGGAACTAACCCGCATTTGCGTTACATGGAGAGGAAGATTGCGAGAACCTCCTACGGTTAGCCTGACGGTAAGGGGGACTCTTATGCATAATCCGTCTACCACTGAGAATATTTCACGTCATTGAAGGCTTTTTTTGCGTTTGACAAGAAGAAAAAAATTGAACCGAAATTAGAAATCCTTGAATTTGAATAAAAAAAGAAAAAAGCTTCAAACTTTAATTTTGCTATCTTGCTCAAAGCTCAGAAAATCAGGCTGGCATTTTAAAAAAATAATAAGTAATTATTTTAACTAAAAACTGCCATTTTGGCAAAATATATTCACTAACAGGAAAAAAGTTAAAGAATCAATCTCAATCAATTCAAATCTCATTTGTAGATGAAAAAAACTTTTAAAAGTAAACTATAATTCTTTAAATTTGAATACTAATTACTTTAAATTCAAAGAAAAGCTTGAATTTTAAACTATATATATTATCTTATAAGACTATATAATATCTTGTTTATAAGAATTATTTGGGCATTGGAACAGACAAATAACTTATATTTTCAATAAATAAATAAATAAATAAATAAAATGCTGTAGCTCAAACAATGCAGCATTGGAATAACTTTTTAAAGATTAAAATATTAAGCAGTGCCTCATTCGCCATAAGGTTTAAGAGACCTTTAGCTAGGGCCTTTCCTCCTTAAATGTTGGAAATATTTCTTGCTTTTCCTTATGAATTGTTATTAGAATTATGACAAAATTTGAAAAAAATATTGAAAATTGGGTTAACAAAAATTGAAAGTAATATAAGCTCAAATTTATTAAAATATTATAATGTGCTTCAATTAGAAACCTTTCAAAACAAATGTTTAAGATTTATTTTTAAAATTTTCTGGCCTTACAAAGTATCAAATCAAAATCTATTAAGGAAAGCTAAAATAAAAACAATAGAGGATGAAATTAAAAAACGAAGATAGAGCTGGCTCGGACATACCCTTAGAATGCCCAAAGAAAAAATTACACCTGTTGCGCTTACATGGGCCCCTGATGGTAAAAGAACAAGAGGAAGACCCAGACTGACCATCCAACGCATGTTTTTGGGTGAATTAAAAGAATGTAGAATATCTGGCTGGGAGGAAGCACGATCCATTGCTAGGGACAGGAGGCGTTGGAGGGATATGCTAGAGGCCTTAAGTGCCCAAGGCACGTAGAGGATAAGTAAGTAAGTAAGTAATGTGCTTCTGTTATAAATAACTTTAAAATATTTTGCAAATGAACTAAAGTAAATTTTGGTTTAAAGTTACAACCAAGAAATCGTACCCAAAGAAATCGTAGTTTACATAATCATTTTTTACGTAATCATTTTTCCATAATATTTTTTAAATAATAATTTTTTACGTAATTATTTTTCTAAGTAATCATTAATCATTTTTTTACGTAATCATTTTTTCTAAGCAATCATTTTCTATTTACAAAATGATTAATTCTAAGCAATTATTTTGTAATCACGTGCACACGAATTTCTGGATTTGGTTCTAATCCCAAATGCCTTTTTATTTTCAAACTAACTTTTTTTCACGTTGATATTTCTCGCCATTTTCATGAGTACCATATACTAGCTGTTAATCTAACTTAACAGTTATGAATAACAATTACAAACTCACAACATTTCAAAAAATCAAAAATTCGCTAAAACGCGTAATTCCAAGTCACGAGGGTGGACGAAAAGGGAAAAAAAAGCTGTGGAAAAAAAAGCACCTCGTAGGTAACGATATGTTCGATTCGGGCCATTCAGACGGAAATTTCTCTCCTTAATTATTATTAGAACTAAAGTAGACATTTCATAAAAATTAATTTGAAATTTACGAAGATGAAATTTTCTCACTACAACAAGTTGCTTAAGACTCTCAAACAGTTCTAAAATTGCTTGATGGTTGATTGATGGACATATTCTTTCACAAAGATTCTTTCACAAATATTTCAATTCTTTCACTTCATTTCATATATTTACACAGAGACTTAACACAAAGACAGGTGCGTAGCCATGTAGAACATAAACAAATTATGCAGTAACGTTGCCAGGTTCAAAAACATATCACCTTTACAATAGAATAAGTAAACAAATAATAAATCTAAGTAAACAAATAATAAATCTAAGTAAAAGATAATAAATCTAAGTAAAACACACCAGAGAGAATTATATTTCAACATATTAGATGTGCGATACGGCGCTGTATATAATTGACTTCACTTAAATTAACATTCTAACTCATGTGGAAAAGCTTAGCTCAAATTTGACACGCCATTTTGTTCATTGACGATCAGCTGGCGCTTACGTCAGAGGTCAAATGTATGTTTGATGTTTTCTACTCGAGGTGCAAGTACTCAATTGGGTGACTTTTTCGGTGCTTCATTTTTCCAATGCTTCTTTTTTCATGTGCATTTTTTCCCTTTGCTTTTTATTCTGAGTCTTTTTTTTCTATGCTTTTTATTAAGGTTACATTTTCCCCGTTATTCTTGACCACAACGCAATTAAAAAAACAGCCAAAATTTATTCCGTCGACTATCATTAGACTCAATCGAAAAGATGCATTTATGAGACATTCTATAAATCATGTCTTTCAACTAAATAAGTTGAGCCGCGATGGGGATAGAGCCTTCCGATGAGGTGAACTGGATTCGAATCCCGGCGATGGCTGGTCGAAACGAATTCCGGCTTGCACCGACCACAGTGCTGACGAGAAATATCCTCAGTGGTAGACGGATCCTGGATTTAGAGTCCTTTCGCCACCAGACAAACCGTGGGAGGTTATCGTGGTCTTCCTATCCATGTAACGCAAATACGGGTTAGTTCTATCGAAAAGTCCTCCACGAAGGTAAATTTCTCCCAATGCTTGTTTCAAGAAATCTCTCTCTTGTCTTCTGGATTGGGTTCAAAATGACAAGGATACAGAGTTGAACATTAGTAGTCGTAAACCCGAAAATTGGGTCGGCTGTTCAACGACGGATATAAACTCAGTGTGTTACATTCGAATTATATTCTTACCTGGAGAACATCTTCGGTCTTCGGCTTTGAAGATCCGATTTTCGAAAGGCTCGATTGCAAACGAAACTTCTTGTTTGCTGTCTTTTTTCTCTCTTCTTTCTTCTTCTGCAAAACCATTTCTCTTACAATATTCACGGCTATTGCTTTGAAGTATTCTTCATCTCCATACAAAACTGAAAGAAAGAGTGAATTTAAATCCATTTCTGGAACGGCGAATTTCGTTTGAAAATGTTTTGTCAGACATTAGACCTCTGACAGTACATTCCAAACTTCCCCCGGAATATACAATATCATGTTTAATATTCTATTTAAATTCTTATGTATGTAACTGTGAATAACAGGGTGGTTGTTGACTTCCACCGGTGAATGTTGATACTCACTTTGGTAAATGCCCGAAATGCCCTGCATAGACGTTTCTTTAAGGTACGTTACCGAGCGGTATCTCTCGCTGTGCAAAGATCTTGCTCTTACCCTGGATGCATCTTCGTGCTGTCTTTCTCTGTATTGTGCTATGCGTCCTTTTATTTGACAAAGATTTATAAGCCTAAATAGAACACACAAGCCTGCAAATATATGTTATTCCAACAAACCAATAAATATTAAACCGGTACTTCGAACACTGATGTTTCTTCTAATCTATCCTCAGCATATATTAAAATATCGAATAAATATACTAATATCAACGAATAAATTAATATAAAATCAGATCTAACAACTATTTTTGACATTCACCAAAGCGACTATATAATTGCTGACATTAACCGGCGAAAGTCGACGTTTTCTTGATTTCGGTCATTCAAGGCAGCATATATATATATATATATATATATATATATATATATAATATCGGGGCAACATCCCTGATATCATGGGTGTATTCAGCTTGAATAAATCAGTCGTAAGCCATAATATTCTCTATAAAGGTTTATTGAAATGAAGGCTGGTGGTTATAACAGTTCACATCCCCACTCCACAAGGGAGAGGGTGTGGACAAAAGTCCTGATGGTTCCGGCAGATCTTGCATGGAACGCATCATGTTGAAAGAGACATGCGAAAACCACTGCTCTCGCATTTTATACTAACACAGAGATAGGTGAAAAGGCTCAGTCTTTGCATTCTTTGTATCCTTACGCATTAAGGAAAATCATTTAAAGCTTCCTAATATGGAAGTGAAAGAGGGAAAGATTCTAAAAATAACTCCTCTTTTGAAATATAAATCTAATTATAATTCAATGTAGTGTTTTCAGCCTTGAATTCCCAAAACAGAATATCTGTTGCAGCCTCATGGAAAGATGTGGGAGCCCCCTAGCGGCAGAATACGAATAAGACTCAATAACTATTAAGAACACTTTGAACGTGAACGATCACTTGATACAAGCGCTTGGCGCTTTTCCCTTTCTGTTACTAATCTACATTTGTTGTTCATCTTTTATCGTTATTTTTTATCGTTATTTTTATTAAATTACACTAAAATGACAATTAGCTTAGTCTTCATTCGTACTTAGATATTTATTATTAAATATATTGTATGCCAAACCCAGAAACAAAAGAGTAATAAGGTTGGTGTTGCAGCTTCGAATTATTAAGAACAGCAGCAAGGTAAGTGATACCTAACCTTGTTATATTTTGGAAGTAGTAACGCCTTCAGTATAGAACAATATCTCTACTCTTATTCTTTAACAAAGACATTTTATGAAAATCAAAGAGTTTTAATGCTTTTATTATTTCAAAAGTATTTATAATTTTTGTATTACATCCAAAAAAAAAAATTTTGTAAGCCAAAATAAAAAATTTAGAATACTTTAAATTTATAAAAATTCAGGTTGGTACGACTGTCCTTTTCCCTACTACAAATAACATTTTTTAATTATTTGTAAAAAACAATTATTTACAATGACAAAAATAAAACAATGATAATGCAATTTATCTGTTTAGGCAACCAAACAGAAAATAAAATGAAACATGTTTATATAACTATTCTACTAAAATTTTCAAAAACATTTTTCACACAAAAATATACAAAATTCTTATGCAAATGAACTGGGCAACAAGTGACATTTAATCAGAATTGAAGATTCTGTGTGGTTAAGGGTTATTTATTTGATGAAAATCTGTATTCCCCGTTTAAACGGAGGAAAACAGAATTTCATGAAGCAGAAGGAAAATGAGAGATCCAGATTGGACATATACAAAAATTGTTTATAAAACTTTTCTCAACTTGTTGAGAGAAAAAAAAGTTCAACTTTCATCGCCCTCACATCCAAATGATGCTGAGGTGAACATAATACACGCGATTCGGATCTCCCAAAAAAATGGTTTTACTTCTTCCGTTGAAGAAAGTAAAAAAAAATTTTTCTTTTGAACACTATTCATGATTTAATTTTAACATTTGTGGGCTGTATTTTTCTTAAGCTTTGATACATGTACTATTTCAAAGTTTTGTTTACTTAAACTATTATTTTTATTTAATTTGTAATTAACTTCTTGGACATTCTTTCTTTTTCCTATTTTTTCTTTTGTGTTACATATATATATATATATATGCATATATATATATATGCATATATATATATGCATATATATATATATGCATATATATATATATATATATATATATATATATATATATATATATATATATATATATATATATATATATATATATATATTTATATATATAAGTTTAAAATGAAGATAAAACAAAGGTAAATTACAGACAAATGAAAAAAGGAGGGGGGGGGGATAATAAAAATGCCAAACAGCTGGGGGGAAAAAAAAGAATTAATTAATTAAAAAAAATAAATAAATAAATAAATAAAGTCTTTTTAAAAAACTGGAAAATAAAAGATATAATCTTTTCATCAGCCCACACGGTTTTTGTATTATTTCCCCCCCTCCTTTTTTCATTTGTCTGTAATTTACCTTTGTTTTATCTTCATTTTAAACTTATCTTATAAGTTCAATTTACTTGCAGCTTATGCGCAATAAATGATACTTATTGTTTTTCCTAATTTATTATTTTTTTATTTATTTTTTTTTTGTATTTATTTATTTTGCTTTATATATATATATATATATATATATATATATATATATATATATATATATATATATATATATATATATATATATATATATATATATATGTATATATATATATATATATATATATATATATATATATATATATATATAACTTGATTATAAAATCTAGTATTTTTTTAAAATTTTAGCATCCTCTGAATTTATTAAATGCATGTCATTTATCTTGCCTTTTTCCGATAAAATAGATTTTCAAAAATTTTTTTTTGGGGGGGGGAGGTAGAAAATGTCTCTAGCAGCATTAACATAGAATATACATTTGATATACTCTTAAAAAGTAGAATAGGCGTTTTAAGGATATGCGATTTGCCCACTTCTAACACTTTTCCTCTCTCTGTTGTCGTGATTTTGGAACATTTTGACTTTTTCCATTGTAACGAAGAGAAGAAAAGGGTGGAGAGTGTGGAAATCTCGTCACCTTGGGACACCTATTATATTTATAAAGATTATAAAATATGGCTAGTTAGTAAGTAAATTCAAGATTAATTTCTTGATCTTTTTCTCTTGAATTAACAAAAAAGGAAATTTAAAAATAGATGTTTCCTTAAGCGAAGAAAATCTAGTTATCGCCTACTTTTTCCATAGTAACGAAGAGGAGAAAAGAGTGGAGAGTGTGGAAATCTCGTCACCTTGGGACACCTATTATATTTATAAAGATTATAAAATATGGCTAGTTAGTAAGTAAATTCAAGATTAATTTCTTGATCTTTTTCTCTTGAATTAACAAAAAAGGAAATTTAAAAATAGATGTTTCCTTAAGCGAAGAAAATCTAGTTATCGCCTACTTTTTAAATAGTAACGAAGAGGAGAAAAGAGTGGAGAGTGTGGAAATCTCGTCACCTTGGGACACCTATTATATTTATAAAGATTATAAAATATGGCTAGTTAGTAAGTAAATTCAAGATTAATTTCTTGATCTTTTTCTCTTGAATTAACAAAAAAGGATATTTAAAAATAGATGTTTCCTTAAGCGAAGAAAATCTAGTTATCGCCTACTTTTTCCATAGTAACGAAGAGGAGAAAAGAGGGGAGAGTGTGGAAATCTCGTCACCTTGGGACACCTATTATATTTATAAAGATTATAAACTATGGCTAGTTAGTAAGTAAATTCAAGATTAATTTCCTGATCTTTTTCTCTTGAATTAACAAAAAAGGAAATTTAAAAATAGATGTTTCCTTAAGCGAAAAAAATCTAGTTATCGCCTACTTTTTCCATAGTAACGAAGAGGAGAAAAGAGTGGAGAGTGTGGAAATCTCGTCACCTTGGGACACCTATTATATTTATAAAGATTATAAAATATGGCTAGTTAGTAAGTAAATTCAAGATTAATTTCTTGATCTTTTTCTCTTGAATTAACAAAAAAGGAAATTTAAAAATAGATGTTTCCTTAAGCGAAGAAAATCTAGTTATCGCCTACTTTTTCCATAGTAACGAAGAGGAGAAAAGAGTGGAGAGTGTGGAAATCTCGTCATCTTGGGACACCTATTATATTTATAAAGATTATAAAATATGGCTAGTTAGTAAGTAAATTCAAGATTAATTTCTTGATCTTTTTCTCTTGAATTAACAAAAAAGGAAATTTAAAAATAGATGTTTCCTTAAGCGAAGAAAATCTAGTTATCGCCTACTTTTTCCATAGTAACGAAGAGGAGAAAAGAGTGGAGAGTGTGGAAATCTCGTCACCTTGGGACACCTATTATATTTATAAAGATTATAAAATATGGCTAGTTAGTAAGTAAATTCAAGATTAATTTCTTGATCTTTTTCTCTTGAATTAACAAAAAAGGAAATTTAAAATTAGATGTTTCCTTAAGAGAAGAAAATCTAGTTATCGCCTACTTTTTCCATAGTAACGAAGAGGAGAAAAGAGTGGAGAGTGTGGAAATCTCGTCACCTTGGGACACCTATTATATTTATAAAGATTATAAAATATGGCTAGTTAGTAAGTAAATTCAAGATCAATTTCTTGATCTTTTTCTCTTGAATTAACAAAAAAGGAAATTTAAAAATAGATGTTTCCTTAAGCGAAGAAAATCTAGTTATCGCCTACTTTTTCCATAGTAACGAAGAGGAGAAAAGAGTGGAGAGTGTGGAAATCGCGTCACCTTGGGACACCTATTATATTTATAAAGATTATAAAATATGGCTAGTTAGTAAGTAAATTCAAGATTAATTTCTTGATCTTTTTCTCTTGAATTAACAAAAAAGGAAATTTAAAAATAGATGTTTCCTTAAGCGAAGAAAATCTAGTTATCGCCTACTTTTTCCATAGTAACGAAGAGGAGAAAAGAGTGGAGAGTGTGGAAATCTCGTCATCTTGGGACACCTATTATATTTATAAAGATTATAAAATATGGCTAGTTAGTAAGTAAATTCAAGATTAATTTCTTGATCTTTTTCTCTTGAATTAACAAAAAAGGAAATTTAAAAATAGATGTTTCCTTAAGCGAAGAAAATCTAGTTATCGCCTACTTTTTCCATAGTAACGAAGAGGAGAAAAGAGTGGAGAGTGTGGAAATCTCGTCACCTTGGGACACCTATTATATTTATAAAGATTATAAAATATGGCTAGTTAGTAAGTAAATTCAAGATTAATTTCTTGATCTTTTTCTCTTGAATTAACAAAAAAGGAAATTTAAAAATAGATGTTTCCTTAAGCGAAGAAAATCTAGTTATCGCCTACTTTTTCCATAGTAACGAAGAGGAGAAACGTGTAGAGATTGTGAAAATCTCGTAACCTTGCGATGCTTTATAAAGATTATAAAATATGGCCAATTGGTAAGTAAACTCAAGATTGACTTCACTGCTAACACACAGCAATTCTGTTGCTTTATTTTACACACAGTTTGTTCTCCTTTACATTCATTTATTCTGTACAATTTCACTCTTATTCAACTAATAGTTCACACTCTCCCCATATCTTATTCAAATTTTCAATCGTTCATAAAAATACTTTTTATTCATCCACTCAAGTACAAATACATTTTTTTAAACGTGTAGTGGCTGAACACTTGGTGTTAATACAGTTTTTTAAAGTATTAATTCTTTCATTAAATAGGGATGAGCAAAAAACGAAATGGAATTCTGATGGGTTGAGCGTTAGTCATTGTTTTAAACTTTACAATAAACGATTCATTTTATCACATATTTTAAAAAATAACATCAGTGATAATTATAGCTCTATTTGAACACAAAAAATAGTTGATTGCGCACATTTAAATATTTCATTATTTTATAGTCGCTGTGTCAGAAAAATTCAATAAAGAACATGACACGTGGTAGCACGTGTGGTCCACATCACCAAATCCATACATAAAATAGTTGTCATTTACCACGCCCCTTTTTTTTCTTCAATTCCTACTATTTTTTTCATACTCTTATTTATTTATATATCTTGTCTTGTTAAAATTTTCAGTCGTTAATAAAAAATACCTTTCATTCATCCATTAAAGTTCAAATACATTTTTTAAACTTGTAATGGATGACACTGGATCTTAATACAGTTTTTTTTCAAATATTAATTCATTAAATAAATTCAATGAATTAATTTTAGTATTATATGGGAGAAAAAAAATTGCAATAATTTAATAAAAAGTAACTAAAATAAAATTTTTCTTTGTTGACCTAAGTAGGAATTGACTTTAAAAATTTTTTTAATATTACTTGTTACATATTTACTGATTTTTTTTATTTATTTTTGTTTATAAATTATTGTTTGTGTTAGAAACACTCCCTCGAAATTCTACTTAAATGCTGCACATCAATAAAACATACCGTTTTCGTTTTCATTGCTCGTGTCTATCACTTCATCGTCTTCATTATCAGAGCTGCTGCTGTTGTTGTTGAGGGTGTCTTTGAGGGAGAATCTGTTGCAAACTTTCAAAGGGGTCCATGGTTCTGAAACTGACCTCTCGGACGTTTGACAGTAACAAGTTGTATCAATCCCTTCACAGTCGTTCTCAGATGCATCACTGCAACGAACAAAATATTAGGAGTCTTTCTAACTGCTTGCAAAAAATTCACGCAAACGAATTCGGAGATGTGAGGTTGATTGATAAAAAAGATTCATCCGCCAATCAGATTCCACAAGTTTTCAAAATATGAAATCATCAACAATTTATTACAGTATTATTTCCACACTGTTTAATTCTGAGTAGTATAGTCCGGATCGTAAAAACACGGTACCCAGTAGAACACCGAAGTCAAGCATCAATGGTCAGTAGGCGGTTGGGTCAGCCTACGTAGGGACCGAGGGGGCTCGATATCGGTCCTCGTTCTATCGTAAAGTGCTCGACGACTCGCGCATGCCACCGAAACAGGGGCGCCATTCCTTCTACAGAGGATTGCGATGATCATCCTCAGGGATGTTTCCCAGACCGTCGCCAATAGCCCATTGTGCAGCCCTAGTGTGATGAAAATAACGTACCTACCTGAGTATTATACTGTCATAATTTGTTTGTATTTTAATGTTTAAAAAAAAACGGCTTTTAAATGTTATGGTTTACTCAAGTTTTGCCTGTTTGTACTTTTCTCTATACTTTATTTTCTTTCATTTATCATTATTTAAAAATGCAATATAAAAAAGACCTAAAAGTGACACTTTCTGTGTTTGTCTGCACATATTGTATCGTCATGCATTGAATTAACTTAAGTTTTATTGGATAAGCGCAAAAAAAGGTGATTTGCCGTTTCTCCAACGTTGTAGCGACCTCTTAATTTGCAACTAAAATATACTCCGTTATTGGATAATTTTGGTGGTAATAAATTAAAAAAAGAAATCAAATTTTTCGCTCTATAGTTCGGACACCTAGTATATAAATTGATTTCAGGTATCGATTTATAATTTTCTATTTTAAACTTTTCAATTTTAACTTTTTTTTGTTTATTGAATTAAATAAAATATTTAAACACTAGCATGCTACGTACTTATAAACCAAACACATACCCTTTTTGCTTTATTAACTTTACGTAATAATGGTCTTTTTGAAGGGAAATTCTCCTAATCAGACTTTAAGAAATTATGCAACAGTAGGAGATGTTACAATAGCAAATGCTAAGTTGCTCCAAGGATAGATCATTTGCCTTCCAATGAGGTGAACCGGGTTCGAATCCCAGTGATGGCTGTCGGTATGAATTCCACTTCCGGCTCGCACCGACCACAGTGCTGACGTAAAAATATCCTCAGTGGTAGATCATGGGTTAAAGTCTCTTGCCGTTAGACTAAGATTGGGAGGTTTTCGTGGTTTTCTTCTCTATGTAACGCAAATGCGGGTTAGTTCCATCAAAAAGCCCTCCACGAAGGCAAATTTCTCCCAATACTCGATCCTGAAGTTCCCCTGTCTTCTGTATTGGATTCAAAATTACAAAACTACAAAATTGAACATTAGTAGTCGTAAACCCGAAATTGGGTTGGCAATTCAACAACAGTTACAAAATAGCAAATGTTAAGAGTTGTGGTGGCTAAGGTGATAAAGTATTTACCTCCCAATGAGGTGACCCGGGTTCCTATCCCTGTCATGGCAGGTCGATACGAACTCCGCACCCGGCTCGCTCTGACCATAGAGCTAACGTAAAATATCTTCGGAATCATGGGTTAGAGTCTCTTTGCCGTTAGGCTAACCATGGGAGGTTTTGGTGGTTTTTCTATTCATGTTACACAAAAGCAGGTTAATTTCACCAAAATGTACTCCACTAAGGCAGATTTCCCCCAACACTTGATTTAGGAGTTCGTTTGTCTTCTGGAATAGATTCAAAATTAATAGGTTACGGAGCCGGAAGCTCAATATTGTGTCGGCTGCTCAGCGACGGTTATAAAATAGTAAATGGTAAAAGATATCTCACCCTGACTTGAGAAGCAACTTCTTGAGGAGAGCTTTTTTTCCGTCTGGTGGACCAATCATAGCTATTCTTGAGTGATAATAAGGTGTGCTGCCGTATGATAATGCATGCTGGTAAGCTTGCACTGCGTTGGGGCCTCTTGCTATCACTTCTGTTGGCACAGATCCGGCTGAGGAAAATAAACTGGTTTTAGAATTGATGTTAATCTACTATCGGAGTTATGTTAGTGAACCATTGCATGGTACTCTCATTAACGTTCACGTGAAAATAATACGAATTGAGAGAGAATAATAGAAGAAAAATAATGGGATCTGATTGCGAGTAGAATCCATGATGACATCTTGAGATACATTTTTCAGTAAGTATTGTGATTCAGCAAGGTGTATGTATACAAGGTTGAAATTATATACATGTAAAGAATATTAACAACTTTATTTTAACAAACTATTTAGAAAGTTTTACAGATAGAAGGAAACAGAAGATAGAAGGAAGGAAACAGATTCTAATTACTGGAGATATAGGAAGTTTTACTTAAACGACCTCAAAATTAATCCTATATGGAATTTTGGAAATCCATGTGTCCTATCACTTTTTTTAATAGTCAAGCTGAGTTCTGGCACGACTTTTTGACATGTACTTTTATGCAGAATTTTAATTTGAGTAAAGATTTGTAAAATAGATAGCTGAAAAATCCGTCAAATCATAAAAATCGTTTTAACTAAAAAATAAATTGGAAATTGGAAATAAGGAATTATATTGATATTTTGTTAAAAGTCAATAAATTATAATAAATAAATTTCAAAGGTAACTGTGTAAAATTACTATGTGTAGTACTTTCATTCTAAATTAAATTTATTAAACATAAATGTAAATTTGCTAAAACATTCTAAATTACATTTATTGTACATAAATAATATTAAACATAATAGACAACAGTTACAAACAATGAATACAATGCATATGTCATTACAAATACAAACACGTTAACTAATCTAAAGCTATAACTATTATTAATGCTATTGATTCATTTTTAGATTAATTTACTTGTAAGAGAAATTACATGCTGAAGCCAAGACAATTGTATAAACAAAAATTGACAAATAAGTTTTTGTAGGTAGACATTATTTTTCAAAAGAAAAATATTTTAATTTTTACATAACTTAATAGAGAAGCTTTGGAAACATTTGGAGCTCACTTGGAAACATTTTATTACACTTTCAGTACAAGTTAATTTGAATTAAATTTAGAAAAGAAACATATAGGAATTATATATATAGCATATAGGAAAACTAATTTTTTACTAGAAAGCATTTTTTTAACTTGTTATAGCTCAATAAATTCAATTTCCAACCACTCTGGTGAAAATTCTCTAACCATCGAGTTAACCATGGGAGGTTTTCGAAGTTCATAGAGTCTCTGTATAACACAAATATACACAGAGATGCCAACTACTCCAGATAAGTCCAAATATTTTAAAAACCGGTATGGAACTACAAGCTAAAATTTGCAGATTTTGGTAAATTTTTCCGGCTTTTTAAAACACTCATCACGGCTTAATAGCAACTAAGTGGTTTATCATATAAGCGTTTGAATCATTTAGAACTAGAGGTGAGTAAAAATCCTATATATCGAATTTACTAAACAAAGAAGGCCGGGATAGCCTGGTCGGTAGGGCGCTGGGCCCATGTCCGAGAGTTCGTGGGTTCGAACCCCACCGGCCGAAGAGTCCCCGTGTAGTGAAGTGACTGAAGCACGTTAAATCTGTCGAGTCGCAAAAGTCCTCCATGTTCTCATAACAAATCAATACCTCTGGGGGTACTGGATTGAAGATCGATCATTCTCTGATTCAGGTCAAAATTACGATCTGTGGATGTATGAATGGGTCCGCCTTATAAACAGGTGTGACGTGGCAGAAGTCGAATTTTATCCATAGATGGCGCCACTGAAAAACAAGAACAATCGCACCCTCACTGCCTAAACAGGCATACGTCAACAACAAGAATCATACATTAAAAGACTACCACTCGAAAATATGTATCCGCTGCCCGGAGCAAGTTAGCATCTCTGTTACACACTCTAAGTAACCTATTTGTCATAATTTCCGTTAAATAGTGTGACTTACAGTGTGCCACAAACTTGACTGAAACAGTGATGCCATAAAGATCCAGGATGATCCATAGTTGCTCTTTCACTGGCAATCCAGTCAGTATGGCACCCTTGTGCTCGTTGTTTATGAACAGATGAAACTGTCCCCTTCCATTCACATAGAACGTCAATCTACGAAACAGAAGAAATATTTTGAGCTCACAATTGTGCATTTTTTGCACTAAAAGGATCCATTTATATCGACCTATAATAAAATTCACAGATAGATTTTTTTAAAAATATGAAACACACTAATTATTTATAATTCATTGGTGTTCGAAATTCAAAGAATTTTTTACCTTTGGTCGTGTAATTCCAGAATCACTGAACAGATTTGAATAAAATTTGGTTTGACAAAAGGTTGATATAATAGAAAAATAACAATCATTCATAAAATTGGTGCAAAGAATACTTGACAGAATCTGCGAACGAACGAAATGTGTTACTTCACAAAATTTGCTATTTCACGAATCTTGGTGCCTCCAATAGAGTTAGGCAAAACGAATAATCTAAGTGATTCGAATGAATTTTATCAGTTCACTTTAGTGATTCGTATCAGTGATTCGATTCAATAAGCTATTCTATCAATTGAATCAATGGATCAATTCGTATCAGTTGCAAGTTTATGATTCGAATCACAAAATCAATTCAGTAATTCGAATCACTGATTCGAATGATTGCCCAAATCTATCCACCAAGCGTGTCATACTTTATGAACGACACTTAAGAGTCATTTCATATGATGAAGGAAATCAACAGACAGTTTCGTATGATAAGGCTAATGAGATTTACTATTGATTTCTTCCGCACAAATTTGGATGAAAAATTCCCACGAATCCTGCAGGGTGACCACATACGGCAAACAAAAATCCTAGTGTGTCTAATAATTTGGATGAAAAATTCCCACGAATCCTAAAGGGTGACCACATACGGCAAATCCTAGTGTGTCTAACAATTTGGAATGTAAAATTTTATGGAGTATTAGAAGGTTATGTAACAGGCTTTTTGAAAACAGTTGAACCTCTATTTAAAAAAAGTGCTAAATCACGATAAAATGTTCGTTATATGGGAAATTCGCTAAATAGAAGATCACCATTTGAAATACTTACGAAACACAAAACAGGTTTTAAATTCATAAACATTAGATATAATTAAAATAGCAATCGATACACCTTTATCTTGCAAATTATTATATTATTATAGCATTGTTTCAAATGATTTTAATATTTCTTCATATGAAGGTTTGGTGATTTCTTCATCATTTTCGTCTTCCTTACAATTTATTCCGGTATTGTTTTTATTTTTCACACTGCCCAAAATAACCGATTCAGTTTATGTTTCTGTGGTTGCAGCTTCAGAATCAATAAAAAGAAAAATCATTAATCAGTACATCATCGTTAATTTCGTTGTCTTCTCTTAACTGTACCCACATTTTTTAAGTTCTACTAAAGGTTTATCATTCTCATCTTCCGCACTTTCCAAATTCTCCGCGTTGGCTAAGAATCCAGCTTTAGCAAAACAGTTACGAATAATACGATCTGTAACATCATAGTTCCACGCTTTAGAAATATCTTCAATGCTTTCTCAGCAATTGATTTTTGTCATGGATTCCTGTATGAAATGCAAACAAAAAGGGATTTTACTGCTTTCTCTAAAAGTTAAGTACCTGCGAAAATCAATTAAAAGTCATTTCCCCCGTAAAATAGGTTATCAAGTTTCAAATGTTCCAAAATATATTGGGAAATAGAGAAAGTGAATCTTAAAGAAAAATTCGTTCAATAGAAAATTCACTTCGCTATTTGGAAGTTATTTTACGAAGAACTTCCCAATTCTTTGTTCCTCGAAAAAAATCCCAAAATAGAAAAATTCGCAAAATGGAAGTTCGTAAAATAGAAGTCCGACTGTAATTCACGGAATATCAATGAAAGGAAAAGTGACATTGTTTTCTTATGTTGAATAAACTTTTTTGTTTTTGAAACACTCCCTTATCCCTAAACTTTAAAAATGACATTTCATTTCGAATTTTGCGTTTATCAAAATAGTTTTTAGTTAATTTGATCTAATTTAGTTAATATGATGTGATCTGAGCAATTTTGATATGTATTATGATTGTGAAGTGAACAGTTAATTAAGAACTAATTTTTTTGTTTTTTTAGTACCATTTTGTTTTGACATCGTTTTCCGCCGTAAGTAGGTCAAACGTCCATTACTGTGTGGGTCAAAACTCTCTGAATAAAGGTTTGTCTTAATTCAATTATTTTAAATTAACTGTTTCTGGTTATGGATAATTTTTTTAAATCTTTCTAAAAGCAAGCAATAATGAATACCAGTTTCCGTACTTTTTATATCTTGATAGAAATAAGTTCCTTACCTGTTACCATGGATTGCCCAGTTTTCTGGCAGGGGTCTTGCCCAGTAACCTGGCTTAGAGACGAGATCGGGACAAATATATCGAGGCAGTTTTTTATTGGCGAATACTGTGGGATCACAGGTGGTGAGGCCAATGCGTAGAGCTCCGGTCCAGTCCTGATTGGCTGACAAGTGGATGGAGATCTTGGAGTTGGGAGTGATGGGCTTGTGACTAAAAGTGATGGCATCACAGAAAGAGGAACAACGAGAAGCTCGAGTGCCGCCTTCTTCTATCACGACATTTGATCCATGCACGCTATGAAATTTCATCTCATCCTCGCTATCCAACAAGAACCTCTAAAAAGAAATTTCAGTAAGTTGATATATTTTCATTTGACTTCAGAGGTCAACTTAGGCTAATTGTAGCATCAGATAGGTTAGCTGTAAACTTGTATTAACTGTTTATGTTAGTTTCAGTTTCTGTATCCTGTCGTACCGCAGTGGACTGCTCGTTAAGACACGGTTCCAGCAGATCACCGAAGTCAAGCATCACTGGCTGCGGGCCAGTGAGCTGGTGGGTGACCATTTGATAAGTCGGCGTAGGAACCGAGTGTGTACGGTATTGTTCCTCGTTAAAATGTTCTACCGTCAGGTGATCGACTTCGCGTGCATGTCGTCGGGCTACCGAAGCGGAGGTGCCATCCCCTCTGTAGAGGATCAAAATTGTGATGGCATGTTTTCGGATCATTCTCAGGGATGTTTCCCAGTCCGTTGCCAATAGCCCATTGTGCAGCTCTAGTGCAACGTAAATGAACTGCAACTACAACAACTGTATCTCATCAGGTTGTTATTAAATGTGTTCGTTGTGATGCTAGATCACGCTCATCTATTGAATTAGTATTTAAATGATACATAACCACACATTGTGGCAGCGGTGGGATTCGAACCCACGTCTCAGAAAAGACTGATGCCTCAAACCAGATATAGTCCATTACCGTATCAATACAATAAACATATAAGATATAGTCAATTACAAAAATTGTCAATTTACAATTTGACTGGATTTACTGTATCGTGCTTTGTATAACATGCTATGAATATAGTGCGATTTTGAAAAGTTACTTTTTAGTTACCTACTAAAAAAAAGCTTTTACGGCTACATTGCTTACAACAGGTGGCGCTATTAGGGGTCTACCACCTCCTCCCAATCTGGTTCAACCCCTTGCATTCTTTCAAATCACCCTCCGTGCCAAGTCACAAAATTATAGACGAATTAAGATCCGTTCAATGAGGCAGGTCTCATCGTGTTCCCTATGCGCGGAGATGACTTTGTCAGATGATATGAAACAACAAGGGTGTGATTTCTAATCTGTTATTATTTTCTTCTTTTTATCCAGAAATTGTTTTCTCTTTTTTTACAGTATAGTAATTTTTAACAAAATATTCCCTTTTAAAAGATTTTTTCTGTGTTCTCTGTAAATACATGAAGATTGTTGTTTTCATTATACATTAAGTTTTAATTTTCAAACTTTGCGCCATTTATTATTACAATATACCTAAACACAGCTCCAAACAGTAAAATTATAGATAATTTTATTGGGTGAGGCCGAATTGTTATGTCTGTATTCTTTTTATAATGGAAGAATATAAATTAAGTCCGAAATCTACATAACCCCTTATATCTGAGAATGATGACGAGGGCTTGTACATGTTTGATACATGTTTATTTTAGATTCTGGATTATTGATGCTCAATATTTACAAATATACATAAATTAAATCATATAAAAACAAAGTCCAGCTTTTATTTCTGCAGCCCCATTCCTCCCTCACCTACACTCCATCATCTTCATATTCATCTCATTTCTCAGGAGAGAGAATCCTTCTAAATCTTTCCTTCCAAAGTCAAAATTCTTGATGGTCCATCAAAACAATTTGTTGGTTTATGTCAGTTTTAGTGCGATTCATGATAATCCAACATCATTTGATGGCCACCATTATCCAACGTTATCCATTATGGTTTTTGACATGACAACAAACTTCCATCATTCCATGATGGAAAGTGCTACTTTAATACTATGATGGTTAACCATCAAGAGAAATTTGATTCGCATTGACCATCAATCCATGGTGATCCGTGATGGTTATTACTAAACATTTCCGTGATGGCTTATTCGGAATTCTTGTTGATTCTCAGGAATATACCAATAATACAATTTTTTTATTTTTTATGTTGGACCATCATAAATCAGTCCGTTGAAGTAACATTGATGGTGGTTTATAATCGTTCCAACATTGGTTTTCTAGGAACCTATGACGGAAATTTCTGATGGTTCAACATGAAAAAACCATCAAAACAAGTTGCTATTAGTTGTTTGTCCATCATAAATCAGTCCGTTGAAGTAACATTGATGGTGGTTTATGATCGTTCCAACATTGGCTTTCTAGGAACCTATGACGGAAATTTCTGATGGTTCAACATGAAAAAAACATCAAAACAAGTTGCTATTAGTTGTTTGTCCATCATAAATCAGTCCGAATTCCTACATAGGGGTGATGGTTACTAATGTTAAACCATCAAAATCATAACAGTTCATGATGGAATTATCTATGGTTACCATCAAGATTATGTTGGTCCATCAATGGAAATTTTGACTTTGGTATTGGGGAACAACACTTCCCGTGTCCCTCAACATGCGACCCTCAGGTCAGGGGTCCTTCAGTTACTTGGGAGTGGAATCAGAATCCTGACAATAATAATTCTGTAAAAATAGCACATTCAATTCGAAAATTCAAATTTGTTGAAGATAAGCACCATTGTTATTTCTCTTTACCAGAATTTTTATTTCTCTTCACCAGAATTTAACCTGAATAATAAAATACCAATATATAATAGATTATTTACTTACACGAATATCGACAATTGTACACTTCCTGGTGACCTTATTCGAACATTAATAAACACATTCATTTCACAGCATTTCAATTCCTAGAATCCCTAAAAAAATCATCTTGTTTATTAGTTTCGATAATTTGTGCAGCAATATTCAATCAGAAGCAGTAATTAATGAAAGTATGCGAAATATCACTATTAAAATCGTCACTATGATTAGTATATCAATAAGAAAACATGTTACGCATCGCAAAAAGAACAAAACCATTTCTTGACCATTGAATATTTCCTTTTATCCACTATTTTATAAATTAAAATATTTACTGCCCATGCTCTCGATTTGCGGAGATGATTTTGGTCGAAAAAATTAAAGACTACAAAAGGTTCAAAAACAATGCAGTGAAGCATACCAACACTTACCTACCATAGCCGGTCAAATGACCGGACTTGATGTTTCTTGATTGAATGTATGAAATATGGATGTTAGGAAGGAAATAAACTTTCTTATAATTAAACAAAATTGTACATTGCCAATTTTTATGCATTACAAACACAACGAATAAGAATTTTTAATTCAGTGCTCAACGCATTTTTTACATGTACAGGGTGTTTCCATTAAACATTTTTCGCAAACATATGTAACATAGACTAGATGTGGTATTATTTCTTCTAAGAATTTGTGCCGTCTTGATTGTTTCGACATTTTCTAGGTAAAAACTAACAGTTAGTTAGAAATGAAGTAAAGCTATCCAAATAAAATATAAGCTACTTACCAAAACATTCAGATTTTGTCACTTCTTCTGACACAAAAATGCCAATCTAAAATTTTAGGTACTTTCTTGAAATTTGAATTCACAGTTATTCTGATTGAACCAACTGCGCAACAGTCTTAGCAGAAATGTGCAACTCATCGAATGCAATACGCTGAACACGCATTACATCGTCATTTCTGATCCGATAACCTTATAAAGTAATAAATTGTTCTCCCGGTCAAATGACCGGATGTGGTAGAAATAGGTATACGATAAATATTGTTCAAAACAAACAAAATACAAAAAAAATTAATAGAATATTAACTGTTTATAATTATTAGAAAAATTCAAATGTGCAAAAAAGATAAGCGCATTTTCGATGCAAAAGTTCTTAAATGGTCATTTGATTGGTTATGGTATGTTTAGTGTTAAGCATTAGTGATGAAAGGGATATTAATTTGGCCGGATAACGGATACCGGATATCCGGACAATCTTTGAGCCGGATATCCGGTATCTGGCCGCAGTACTTTTTTTAAAATAAGTATTTATATTTAATTGGACTAGACAAAACTATTATTTTTCTTTTGCTTATATGATTATATATTTCTTTTAAATAAAATTTTAATTAAAAGTACTTAACTTTAAATTTCTGAATATCAATATATAACTATTATGTAAATAACACTTAGTTGAAGAATGTTATCTGCACTGAGTATTGTGCTTAGCTTAAATAAAAGCACTGATAGAATATTTATTATAAGTAGGTGGCAGAAACAAACACCTGTTAAAGAATCAAACTTATTTATATTAAAAATCAAATTGAAATAATGAATAAATTAATAATTTTAAAAATATTTCTTTCTTTTGTTCTTAATATTGAAGTATATATATAATTTTAATCATCTTTTTCTGAAATAATGTTCTTGTTCTTGTTCTGAAATAATGTTCTTAATAATGTTCTTATGCTCTTGCCATTTGCAAAAACAGGTTTTTCTTCTATAGGTTATTCTTACCACCCACTTTGTAAGACCAGGTCCCTAAGATAAGAGATAAGATATATTGTGTAATGGTCAATGGTGTTATCCCCTTTGTTAACTGTAACTGAATCAGTATACTTACCTCAGTTGTGCTTTGATAGTTATAGGCTGCAGTTATATTTTGCTTTATTTTTATAATTGTGAGAATAAATTTGTCATAAACTGTTGAAAGGCAATTATAATCATGAGTTTTAAAAGCCAAAGTGCTGTATGGAATTATTTCAAGTATGAGGAGGATGCAATTAAAGTGAAATGCAATCTTTGTTCCTGCTTTATCTCAAGAGGTGGAACAGGCAAAAAAGCATCAACTTCTCCACTATTAAATCATCTAAGGAGAAAACATTTAGCAGACTATGCCAAAATCTGCAATGAAAAAGATCAGGATTTAGGTTTTGAATCCACTGATGATACTGTAAATGCAGATGATCTCAGTACAAGTTCTAAAAAAAGAAGATTGGGGCAACCAACTTTAGAGGCAGTTCTGGAAAAGAAAAAAATCTGGGATATAAACAATCCAAAAGCTGTAGAATTACATTATACTATTGGGCAAATGATAGCAGTAGATAACACAACCCTGCGAAATTGAAGTTTTTGAAAAATACAAGAGAAGTTATTGTTGATTTATATATTATTTGATGCACTAATTACGAAAATGACCTTCATTTTTCCCAATCACATCAGGATTTTTTGTAAAATAGATACTAATGTTTTTACTAAAATCCTATTTGGAAAGGAATTCTCTCAAACAATTTTGTATATACTATCTGATAATTGTCGTATTCATTCATTTTGATCTTTGTAAAATTTAATCTTGTGAAAGTAAATTGATTTTTGAGTGATTGGTTAATTTTTTATTGGTTAAAATGAATAAAAAATACTGTTGTCAGATCGCACAAGTCACGTCTGATCGAGAGAAAAACAATCAGTTCCATGTGTTTAAACTTTTTACATCAGTTTCTAGACGAAAATCCCCAACATACCATTTTAATTAATTTTTTTAAGATAACTTACATAAAATTGACGATTGACCAACAATAGCAAGTATTCTGTAGGTGTATACATGAAAGTTTGAAACAAAACAAACAAAGGAAAAAAGTTTATATTTAGGTACATACTCGTTTTCCTCTGAAACTTATTTTTGATGATCTCCTTTTATGCTTAATCTCAGGTCTATCCCGAGCTATCATCCAACAGTAGTCGGCAAGCATGTTTTTGCCCCATTTTAATTGATATTTACGCTCCATATCTCTGATATTTTGATGGAACCTTTCCCCTTGTTCTTCGCTGACTGCTCCTAAATTTTCGGGGTAAAGTCCACAAGTGAGTGAAGAAAATGCATTTTAACACTCATGGAGCAATCCAAAGTTTTAAATTTGTCCAGCATTTCCATGACAATTTCTTTATAATCAGAATCCTTGTAGTTATCCAGAAATTTACTGACGACATCTTTGAAAGCAACCCAAGCTTCTTTTTCCGTGTTTCTGTCATGTTAGTCCCAAAATCTTTATCTTTCATGAGTTTGTGGATATCTGGACCAACAAAGATTCCCCTTTCAACTTGGCTTGGGATAAACCTAGAAACTTTTTGCACACGTATTTGAAACAATCGCCATCTTTTGGAATAGCCTTGACAAACTGCTTCATTACACCTAATTTTATGTGGAGCGGAGGTAACAATACTTTTTTGGATCAACTAAGCTGTTTCGAATACCGTTCTTGGTACCTGGGTCAAGATTTTGTCCTTTCGGCCATTCTTTTTTAACCCAATGTTGTGTCTTGTCACGGTTGTCCCATTCACAAATAAAACATGGGAACTTTGTAAATCCACCTTCTTGACCAAGAAGCATGGAGATAACTTTCAAATCACCGCAAATAGTTCAACTGTGGTAGATATATTTTATTTTTCCAGGACGAGAGCCAGGTTTTCATAACATTCTTTTAAATATACCGAGTGCCCAACTGGTACACATGCATACTGGCTCCCATGATGAAGAAGGGCAGCTTTGAGGGCTTCTTTTGGGTAAATCTATAAACAGTCTCCACTCATCTTTATCGTAGATGACATTAAATTTGTTCATCAACGTTAGAACAATAGACCAAGTTCTCCTCTTCATCAAAGTACTTAATAAATTCCTTTTCTCGATTCCTGTAGCAATAAAAAGATGTTCCTTTGGCCAATAAGTGTTTTTCTTTCAGTCTGGAGCCTAACAATTCAGCTGCCTCTTTCGAAAGGCCCTGATCTCTAGTCAGATCATTCAGTACAACCTGAGAGAAGGGCTGAGGCGAACCGGCTACAGATGGCTTATATTCGATATCGGAGCCTTGAACTTCTGGATGTTCTGAGTCTGAAGACTCTGAAGAGATGACTGGAAATTTAGTTGGAGGCAAAGGCACAGACACATCAGGTCCATGAGGAACGAGGCGTATGGACGATGGAATGTTATCAGGATAAGATATTAGTCTTTGATTTTTCGGTTATACCCAAGAACATGGCATGAACAAAAATAACAATCATCAAAGTGGTTTTGGGGCTCCCTCCACGTCATAGGAATTCCAAATCGTAAAGCAGTCTTCTTTCCTTGGTACCATAAGCGTAGATCATTGAGACACTGCACACAAACTTTATGAGGAGCCAGTGATTTGTCCTGATCACCGAATTTCATGCCAAAATATGTAAGATAAAGTTGTCTTGCATAGTTTGTAAAGTTCCTCATGCGATTTTTAACAGCACTATATTCGACGCATATATGACAAAAGTCATCTGGGAATTTTTCGCAATGACTCGAACTCCCTATTACACTTGATAGTGTTCCTGAGAGGTCAGCAAACCTAGATAAGAATTCTCGCGAAGGTATTGGTAGAGAGAGATTGGGATAGAGAGAGGGATTGTGATCGAAATATGTCATAGAGATGTATTTTGGTATATTTGACCAAAATCGAATACTGGTCAGGCAAAAAATTCAAAAACGAAAATTTTTTTATGGTAAATATTCATAAAAAGTCCAGTAAAATTGATTTTTTCAAAAAAACTTGACGTGATAGAAATTTTTCATTATTGTTTTCCATTTTAGCACCAAAAAATACATAAAGTTCAGCTATCAGACCCCTTGTATTTTTTTCATCGCAGGCCTGTGTAATCAGCCATACTTATTTGTGGAAGATGAAGGTTTTCGAAATCTCATGGCAAAAGCGCAACCACAGTATAAAGTTCCATCAAGAGAATATTTCAATCAAGTAATTATACCAAAAATGCATTCAAAATGTAAAGAAGAAATTGAGTCATTGCTTTCTTCAGCTACATATATATCTTCAACTACTGATATATGGTCAAATTCAGTAAATAAAGACAGTTTTATTAGCTTTACTGCTCACTGGATAGATAATGATTTCAATTACAAACATTTTGAATTAAACTCAAGATACTTTCCCGGAAGTCATACTGGAGAAAATGTAGGCAAGATGTTAAGCAGCTTGAGCGAGGAATGGAATGTGGCAAGTAAAATATATCTGGTCATTCGTGATGGTGGTTCAAATATTGTAAAAGCCGGAAATGATCTCAATTTAGAAAGTGAATCTTGTTTTTTACATAATTTGCATTTAATTGTAAGTGATGCATTAAATTCCCAAAGAGCATTAAAGAATATAATGACTCTAGGAAGAAGAATTGTTGACCATTTCAACCATTCTTCTTTAGCTTGTTCAAAATTTAAAGAAATACAAGAAAAACAGCTACATATACAATACAACAAATTAGTGCAGGATGTTTCAACATGATGGAACAGTACATTTTACATGTTGAACCGCTTACAAGAATTACAAAATGCTATATCCATCTATGCGAAAGGAAACAATGAAATTCAGAACTTTTCCTCATATCAGTGGACTTTAATTGAAAATTGTATAAAATTGCTTCAACCATTTGAAGAAATAACTAAACAGATAAGTAGTTCAAAATCACTAATTTCAGAAGTTATTCCTATGGTTGTAACTTTACAACGATATTTGTTAAAATCTGTTGAAGTTTCTGGAATTGGAACAATGAAAGAAGCATTAGAAAAAAATATACATAAACGTTTTTCGACAATACAGTTGAACAAACATTATTCACTGCCAACGATTTTGGACCCACAATATAAAACACTGTTTTTTGATAAAGATCAGAGTTATGATGAAGTTGTGAAATCTTTATTACTTTCATTAATGAAGGAAAAAGCATCTGAAATTTTTAAATCGTCAGAAAATGTGAACAATAGTAAGTCAATCGCAAAATATTCAAGTTCTGAAAATTCTCAACTGAAGGTGAGGAATGTGTATCTAGTTCTGTTTGGGATGTTTTCTCAGAAATAACTAACAACAGTAATATAAATAATAAAATTACTGATACTGACAAAAATGAGTTAACTTCAGTGCAGGAGTTGAATAAATACATTTCATTACCAGTTATGGTAAGGAAAGAATCACCACTCAACTGGTGGGAAAAAAATCAAAATAATTTTCCCATATTATCAAAATTAGTCTATAAATATCTATCTCCTCCTGCAAGCAGTGTTTATAGTAAGAGGCTGTTCTCTGAAGCAGGCATCATTTATGAGCAAAGAAGAAACAGAATTTTGCCAAAAAATGCTGAACAATTGCTTTTTTTGCATCACAATTTATTGATTTTGAGAAATGATAAATTGGCTTAAAAATCATTTTTTATTTACTTTTTTATTTCAAATCAATGTATATATTGTCATCACTGTATTAACCGTATTAATTAATAAGTACAATCCTAATTACATGGATTAATTTTATTATTTTAATGTTAGACCAATATAAATTAATTTTAAAAAGCAGTTGCATGCAATGTTTGTATTAATAAAAATGTAAAAAATAATTATAAATTGAATAAATAATATCATATTTGATCTCATATTTTGTTGGTACTTATAAAACAATTCCTCAGATCGATTATTACTTTATTCTAATATTTGTCTTTAATATAACTGCCAACCATTCAGATCTTTTCTCAATTTTTTAAATCAAGTGAAACTAGAAAAAAAACATTTAATGAAATTAGTTATTTATTAGTTAATATTTATATGTTTTTATTTGATAAGATTGCCAATTTCATTTTATTTTAAAAATCAAAGAGGTTGGCTATTATATAATTATAATATAATAAATATGCATATCCGTATAGTAAATATATTCCGTTGTAATTGTGTACTATATTTTTATATACTACATACTATGTTATATTACATAACTTTCAAAATACTAACATACTTTAAGAATATTTATATCAATGGTTAGTATAACTTAGCTGTTGTAGGCGTGACCAAGATAAAAACTAAAACCTAATAGATATTTTAAGTATAATTTCTTTATTTTATAAACACTATAAGTATAAAAAAAATTATATTTGAAAAGAATATTGATTTTTATGTTAAAATTACATTTTCTACCATCATTGTGATGAATTATATATATATATATATATATATATATATATATATATATATATATATATATATATATATATATATATATATATTTCATTTTTACCTTTCTACTCAATATTTTATTTCGAGCCAAATGTTACTGCCGGATAACAATAATATCCGTCCATAACAGGATATTCGGCCTACTAGCCGGATCGGATAGATACTGCCTGCCGGATATCCGTTGCATCTCTATTAAGCATCACTAAGAAATCACAAAGAAAACATAACTATTTCTTGATTGTAAATCTCATGTTTTATCTACTAATTTATAGTTAAAAATATTTATTGTCCGGAGATGATTTTGCTTAAAACACAACTAGGGCTCAAATATTTAAAACAAAATCGAAACAACTGTTCAGTGTATCATATCATATCCTAAACATCCATATTGAAATTCCACTATGAAAACTAAAACATCACATTATGTTTACTCAAAATGTTTCTTTTTATCCCAAGTCAAAATTTCTGATGGTGATCCATTGATGGACCTACATAATTTTGATGGTAACCATCAAGATTATCCTTCCAGCATGAACCATTATATTTTTTTATGGTAATCAAGATAAGTAACCATCACCTCAATGCAGGAATTCCGACTGATTTATGATGATCCAACATAAGAATAGCAACTTGTTTTGATAATTTGTTTAACCTTCACGAATTTACATCGTAGTGTCTTAGAAATGAAATGTTGGAACGATCATGAACCATCCCAATGTAGGAATTTGGACTAAATTATGATGGTCCAACATAAAAAAAAAAACCCAAATTGTTCTGATTCCTGAGAACCAACAAGAATTCCCAATAAACCATCACGGATTGTTGGTCTAGGAGAATCTAACTTTTCTTAATGGTTTATTCATCATAGTATTAAAGTAACATTTTCCATCAAGGAATGACGGAAGTTTGTTGGCATATAAAAAACTATAATGGAAAATGTTGGATGATGGTAACCATCAAGATTATCCTTCCAGCATGAACCATTATATTTTTTTATGGTAATCAAGATAAGTAACCATCACCTCAATGCAGGAATTCCGACTGATTTATGATGATCCAACATAAGAATAGCAACTTGTTTTGATAATTTGTTTAACCTTCACGAATTTACATCGTAGTGTCTTAGAAATGAAATGTTGGAACGATCATGAACCATCCCAATGTAGGAATTTGGACTAAATTATGATGGTCCAACATAAAAAAAAAAACCCAAATTGTTCTGATTCCTGAGAACCAACAAGAATTCCCAATAAACCATCACGGATTGTTGGTCTAGGAGAATCTAACTTTTCTTAATGGTTTATTCATCATAGTATTAAAGTAACATTTTCCATCAAGGAATGACGGAAGTTTGTTGGCATATAAAAAACTATAATGGAAAATGTTGGATGATGGTAACCATCAAGATTATCCTTCCAGCATGAACCATTATATTTTTTTATGGTAATCAAGATAAGTAACCATCACCTCAATGCAGGAATTCCGACTGATTTATGATGATCCAACATAAGAATAGCAACTTGTTTTGATAATTTGTTTAACCTTCACGAATTTACATCGTAGTGTCTTAGAAATGAAATGTTGGAACGATCATGAACCATCCCAATGTAGGAATTTGGACTAAATTATGATGGTCCAACATAAAAAAAAAAACCCAAATTGTTCTGATTCCTGAGAACCAACAAGAATTCCCAATAAACCATCACGGATTGTTGGTCTAGGAGAATCAAACTTTTCTTAATGGTTTATTCATCATAGTATTAAAGTAACATTTTCCATCAAGGAATGACGGAAGTTTGTTGGCATATAAAAAACTATAATGGAAAATGTTGGATGATGGTAACCATCAAGATTATCCTTCCAGCATGAACCATTATATTTTTTTATGGTAATCAAGATAAGTAACCATCACCTCAATGCAGGAATTCCGACTGATTTATGATGATCCAACATAAGAATAGCAACTTGTTTTGATAATTTGTTTAACCTTCACGAATTTACATCGTAGTGTCTTAGAAATGAAATGTTGGAACGATCATGAACCATCCCAATGTAGGAATTTGGACTAAATTATGATGGTCCAACATAAAAAAAAAAACCCAAATTGTTCTGATTCCTGAGAACCAACAAGAATTCCCAATAAACCATCACGGATTGTTGGTCTAGGAGAATCTAACTTTTCTTAATGGTTTATTCATCATAGTATTAAAGTAACATTTTCCATCAAGGAATGACGGAAGTTTGTTGGCATATAAAAAACTATAATGGAAAATGTTGGATGATGGTAACCATCAAGATTATCCTTCCAGCATGAACCATTATATTTTTTTATGGTAATCAAGATAAGTAACCATCACCTCAATGCAGGAATTCCGACTGATTTATGATGATCCAACATAAGAATAGCAACTTGTTTTGATAATTTGTTTAACCTTCACGAATTTACATCGTAGTGTCTTAGAAATGAAATGTTGGAACGATCATGAACCATCCCAATGTAGGAATTTGGACTAAATTATGATGGTCCAACATAAAAAAAAAAACCCAAATTGTTCTGATTCCTGAGAACCAACAAGAATTCCCAATAAACCATCACGGATTGTTGGTCTAGGAGAATCTAACTTTTCTTAATGGTTTATTCATCATAGTATTAAAGTAACATTTTCCATCAAGGAATGACGGAAGTTTGTTGGCATATAAAAAACTATAATGGAAAATGTTGGATGATGGTAACCATCAAGATTATCCTTCCAGCATGAACCATTATATTTTTTTATGGTAATCAAGATAAGTAACCATCACCTCAATGCAGGAATTCCGACTGATTTATGATGATCCAACATAAGAATAGCAACTTGTTTTGATAATTTGTTTAACCTTCACGAATTTACATCGTAGTGTCTTAGAAATGAAATGTTGGAACGATCATGAACCATCCCAATGTAGGAATTTGGACTAAATTATGATGGTCCAACATAAAAAAAAAAACCCAAATTGTTCTGATTCCTGAGAACCAACAAGAATTCCCAATAAACCATCACGGATTGTTGGTCTAGGAGAATCAAACTTTTCTTAATGGTTTATTCATCATAGTATTAAAGTAACATTTTCCATCAAGGAATGACGGAAGTTTGTTGGCATATAAAAAACTATAATGGAAAATGTTGGATGATGGTAACCATCAAGATTATCCTTCCAGCATGAACCATTATATTTTTTTATGGTAATCAAGATAAGTAACCATCACCTCAATGCAGGAATTCCGACTGATTTATGATGATCCAACATAAGAATAGCAACTTGTTTTGATAATTTGTTTAACCTTCACGAATTTACATCGTAGTGTCTTAGAAATGAAATGTTGGAACGATCATGAACCATCCCAATGTAGGAATTTGGACTAAATTATGATGGTCCAACATAAAAAAAAAAACCCAAATTGTTCTGATTCCTGAGAACCAACAAGAATTCCCAATAAACCATCACGGATTGTTGGTCTAGGAGAATCTAACTTTTCTTAATGGTTTATTCATCATAGTATTAAAGTAACATTTTCCATCAAGGAATGACGGAAGTTTGTTGGCATATAAAAAACTATAATGGAAAATGTTGGATGATGGTAACCATCAAGATTATCCTTCCAGCATGAACCATTATATTTTTTTATGGTAATCAAGATAAGTAACCATCACCTCAATGCAGGAATTCCGACTGATTTATGATGATCCAACATAAGAATAGCAACTTGTTTTGATAATTTGTTTAACCTTCACGAATTTACATCGTAGTGTCTTAGAAATGAAATGTTGGAACGATCATGAACCATCCCAATGTAGGAATTTGGACTAAATTATGATGGTCCAACATAAAAAAAAAACCCAAATTGTTCTGATTCCTGAGAACCAACAAGAATTCCCAATAAACCATCACGGATTGTTGGTCTAGGAGAATCAAACTTTTCTTAATGGTTTATTCATCATAGTATTAAAGTAACATTTTCCATCAAGGAATGACGGAAGTTTGTTGGCATATAAAAAACTATAATGGAAAATGTTGGATGATGGTAACCATCAAGATTATCCTTCCAGCATGAACCATTATATTTTTTTATGGTAATCAAGATAAGTAACCATCACCTCAATGCAGGAATTCCGACTGATTTATGATGATCCAACATAAGAATAGCAACTTGTTTTGATAATTTGTTTAACCTTCACGAATTTACATCGTAGTGTCTTAGAAATGAAATGTTGGAACGATCATGAACCATCCCAATGTAGGAATTTGGACTAAATTATGATGGTCCAACATAAAAAAAAAAACCAAATTGTTCTGATTCCTGAGAACCAACAAGAATTCCCAATAAACCATCACGGATTGTTGGTCTAGGAGAATCTAACTTTTCTTAATGGTTTATTCATCATAGTATTAAAGTAACATTTTCCATCAAGGAATGACGGAAGTTTGTTGGCATATAAAAAACTATAATGGAAAATGTTGGATGATGGTAACCATCAAGATTATCCTTCCAGCATGAACCATTATATTTTTTTATGGTAATCAAGATAAGTAACCATCACCTCAATGCAGGAATTCCGACTGATTTATGATGATCCAACATAAGAATAGCAACTTGTTTTGATAATTTGTTTAACCTTCACGAATTTACATCGTAGTGTCTTAGAAATGAAATGTTGGAACGATCATGAACCATCCCAATGTAGGAATTTGGACTAAATTATGATGGTCCAACATAAAAAAAAAAACCCAAATTGTTCTGATTCCTGAGAACCAACAAGAATTCCCAATAAACCATCACGGATTGTTGGTCTAGGAGAATCTAACTTTTCTTAATGGTTTATTCATCATAGTATTAAAGTAACATTTTCCATCAAGGAATGACGGAAGTTTGTTGGCATATAAAAAACTATAATGGAAAATGTTGGATGATGGTAACCATCAAGATTATCCTTCCAGCATGAACCATTATATTTTTTTATGGTAATCAAGATAAGTAACCATCACCTCAATGCAGGAATTCCGACTGATTTATGATGATCCAACATAAGAATAGCAACTTGTTTTGATAATTTGTTTAACCTTCACGAATTTACATCGTAGTGTCTTAGAAATGAAATGTTGGAACGATCATGAACCATCCCAATGTAGGAATTTGGACTAAATTATGATGGTCCAACATAAAAAAAAAACCCAAATTGTTCTGATTCCTGAGAACCAACAAGAATTCCCAATAAACCATCACGGATTGTTGGTCTAGGAGAATCTAACTTTTCTTAATGGTTTATTCATCATAGTATTAAAGTAACATTTTCCATCAAGGAATGACGGAAGTTTGTTGGCATATAAAAAACTATAATGGAAAATGTTGGATGATGGTAACCATCAAGATTATCCTTCCAGCATGAACCATTATATTTTTTTATGGTAATCAAGATAAGTAACCATCACCTCAATGCAGGAATTCCGACTGATTTATGATGATCCAACATAAGAATAGCAACTTGTTTTGATAATTTGTTTAACCTTCACGAATTTACATCGTAGTGTCTTAGAAATGAAATGTTGGAACGATCATGAACCATCCCAATGTAGGAATTTGGACTAAATTATGATGGTCCAACATAAAAAAAAAAACCCAAATTGTTCTGATTCCTGAGAACCAACAAGAATTCTCAATAAACCATCACGGATTGTTGGTCTAGGAGAATCAAACTTTTCTTAATGGTTTATTCATCATAGTATTAAAGTAACATTTTCCATCAAGGAATGACGGAAGTTTGTTGGCATATAAAAAACTATAATGGAAAATGTTGGATGATGGTAACCATCAAGATTATCCTTCCAGCATGAACCATTATATTTTTTTATGGTAATCAAGATAAGTAACCATCACCTCAATGCAGGAATTCCGACTGATTTATGATGATCCAACATAAGAATAGCAACTTGTTTTGATAATTTGTTTAACCTTCACGAATTTACATCGTAGTGTCTTAGAAATGAAATGTTGGAACGATCATGAACCATCCCAATGTAGGAATTTGGACTAAATTATGATGGTCCAACATAAAAAAAAAAACCCAAATTGTTCTGATTCCTGAGAACCAACAAGAATTCCCAATAAACCATCACGGATTGTTGGTCTAGGAGAATCTAACTTTTCTTAATGGTTTATTCATCATAGTATTAAAGTAACATTTTCCATCAAGGAATGACGGAAGTTTGTTGGCATATAAAAAACTATAATGGAAAATGTTGGATGATGGTAACCATCAAGATTATCCTTCCAGCATGAACCATTATATTTTTTTATGGTAATCAAGATAAGTAACCATCACCTCAATGCAGGAATTCCGACTGATTTATGATGATCCAACATAAGAATAGCAACTTGTTTTGATAATTTGTTTAACCTTCACGAATTTACATCGTAGTGTCTTAGAAATGAAATGTTGGAACGATCATGAACCATCCCAATGTAGGAATTTGGACTAAATTATGATGGTCCAACATAAAAAAAAAAACCCAAATTGTTCTGATTCCTGAGAACCAACAAGAATTCCCAATAAACCATCACGGATTGTTGGTCTAGGAGAATCTAACTTTTCTTAATGGTTTATTCATCATAGTATTAAAGTAACATTTTCCATCAAGGAATGACGGAAGTTTGTTGGCATATAAAAAACTATAATGGAAAATGTTGGATGATGGTAACCATCAAGATTATCCTTCCAGCATGAACCATTATATTTTTTTATGGTAATCAAGATAAGTAACCATCACCTCAATGCAGGAATTCCGACTGATTTATGATGATCCAACATAAGAATAGCAACTTGTTTTGATAATTTGTTGAACCTTCACGAATTTACATCGTAGTGTCTTAGAAATGAAATGTTGGAACGATCATGAACCATCCCAATGTAGGAATTTGGACTAAATTATGATGGTCCAACATAAAAAAAAAACCCAAATTGTTCTGATTCCTGAGAACCAACAAGAATTCCCAATAAACCATCACGGATTGTTGGTCTAGGAGAATCTAACTTTTCTTAATGGTTTATTCATCATAGTATTAAAGTAACATTTTCCATCAAGGAATGACGGAAGTTTGTTGGCATATAAAAAACTATAATGGAAAATGTTGGATGATGGTAACCATCAAGATTATCCTTCCAGCATGAACCATTATATTTTTTTATGGTAATCAAGATAAGTAACCATCACCTCAATGCAGGAATTCCGACTGATTTATGATGATCCAACATAAGAATAGCAACTTGTTTTGATAATTTGTTGAACCTTCACGAATTTACATCGTAGTGTCTTAGAAATGAAATGTTGGAACGATCATGAACCATCCCAATGTAGGAATTTGGACTAAATTATGATGGTCCAACATAAAAAAAAAAACCCAAATTGTTCTGATTCCTGAGAACCAACAAGAATTCCCAATAAACCATCACGGATTGTTGGTCTAGGAGAATCTAACTTTTCTTAATGGTTTATTCATCATAGTATTAAAGTAACATTTTCCATCAAGGAATGACGGAAGTTTGTTGGCATATAAAAAACTATAATGGAAAATGTTGGATGATGGTAACCATCAAGATTATCCTTCCAGCATGAACCATTATATTTTTTTATGGTAATCAAGATAAGTAACCATCACCTCAATGCAGGAATTCCGACTGATTTATGATGATCCAACATAAGAATAGCAACTTGTTTTGATAATTTGTTGAACCTTCACGAATTTACATCGTAGTGTCTTAGAAATGAAATGTTGGAACGATCATGAACCATCCCAATGTAGGAATTTGGACTAAATTATGATGGTCCAACATAAAAAAAAAAACCCAAATTGTTCTGATTCCTGAGAACCAACAAGAATTCCCAATAAACCATCACGGATTGTTGGTCTAGGAGAATCTAACTTTTCTTAATGGTTTATTCATCATAGTATTAAAGTAACATTTTCCATCAAGGAATGACGGAAGTTTGTTGGCATATAAAAAACTATAATGGAAAATGTTGGATGATGGTGACCATCAAATGATGTGGAACCATCATGAATCGCACTGAAACCAACATAAACCATCAAAATTTTTTGATGCAACCATCAAGAATTTTGACTTGGGGATTACACAAAATTCCAAAACCGAATTTTAAAAATTTAAATATGTACTGAAAAGAAAAACTCTTAAGCTTTTAGAAACATTTCTGGGCAAAATTTTTAGAACTTAACCTTGTTCAAAATATGTATCTTGAATTAGTAACTGATTTGTAAAACTGCAACTGTGAAGAAATTCAAAGAAAATATATTTTAAAAGAGAAATAAATTATTTTAAATAAATTAATTTGCTAAAGATAACACATTTTAAGAAAGTTTGACAATATGTATAAAAATGATTTTTTTTAAATAACTTAACAGAATAAGTATAAAAGAGATTAATTCTTTAATTCAGATATATAGAAATTTAGGCTCGATAATTAAGGCATATTGTAATCATAGGTTTTGCTTTTTATTTATATAAATTAATTTAAAAAAAAAAAAAAAAACTCTTTTCAAATACAACTCTTGAAAATTGTCTAACTATTGCAATCTTTAAGTATAGATAAAAGATGGAGAAAAAAAATTTGTCAATTAAGTAACAGGTTTTCACAACGAAAAAATAAGCATTCTTTTATTCTTTTCAAAGCAAAAATAACGATTACAATGTTTTGGACTGTTATCAAAAAGCGGATAACATAGGCAATGAATATATTTCAGAGACCTGTTTATTTTATAGTAAATCAAAAGGTAATTTAAACTATTATTTTAAATAAATAATGTCTCACAAATCACATTTCAGGAATTTCTTGTTTTTTTATTTTATTTATTTTTTTGATTGCAGAGTATGTTTACTGATAGATATACTTATTTAAATATTTAAATGATTTCTCAGCTTCATTTAATTATTGCAAATAAAAATTTATCTATAGAATTATCTTACTACAATTAAGAATAAATTTCTTAATCTAATGTTTAAAATAATTTATGGCTCATAAATCACTTGTCAGTAATCTTATCTCTTTTTTTTTCTCCAAATAAACAACAGTGAATGCATTGATCGACATACTTAGTTAATTGTTCTTACAATACGATTCTGTTGGTAATAAAAAAAATTATCAGTAAATAATAGAATTATTTAATAATTTTCTTAAGAAAACAATTATTAAGTTATTGTTTAAAATAATTTATGGCTCACAAATCACTTGTCAGTAGTCTTACCTTTTTTTCTTCTTCTGCAAATGAACAACAGTGAATGCATTGATCGACATACTTAGTTAAATGTTCTACAATATGATTCCGTTGGTTTTTAAAAAAAAAATTAAAAAAATTATGAATGGAATTATCTTATGATTATAATTAAGAGTAAATTTATTATAAACAATACCTTAATAAATTTATTAAGAATAAATTAAGTTATTGTTTAAAAAAATTTATGGCTCATAAATAACATTTCAGTAATTTCCTCTCTTTTTTTCCCTTTTGAAAAATGAATAGTGTGAGCATTGATAGTTAAAAATGACTTTGCAATAATGTTCAGCTGTTAATTTATTAAGTTATATAATTAAATGATGAATTATTTAAATAATGAAGTAAATGACTTTTGAATTCTTATAATGCAGGCATATCTATGCATTTTTTTTCTTTATTTTAACATATAATAACTGATTTACATGAGATAATCACATATCAACTTACAGTTATGTAATAAAAAAAAACAATACTGTTTATACTATTATTATTTTATTTTAGAAGTTGATAAATTTCCAAATAGCATTTTCATTAAAAAAAAAGATATGCTAAGTAAATCGTTTTAGTAACGTGATTTAGGAGTAAAATAATACTTATTTCTATCACAATTAAAAAAATCATTCATTTAGGGTTAATCTTAAACTGACCGAGTTAAATCAAATTGAGGGAAAATGTTTTGTTTATTTTATTGTATTAGGATTTACAGAAAAGAGAACCTACCTTATCAGATCTGTGGACACGTGAAAATAAAGTGACTATATTAAAGTGCGGCCGTTGCTATGGCTCTGTTGTCGTGCAGGCTAAAATGTATCAACAAGCGTTGCTAAGGGCTCGATGAAAGCCAATCGTGGTAGTAAAACACGGATTCAAAGTTTAAACTTCTCTTGCCCTATTGTTTCTTAGAAATGGGAAAACGCCTTCCTTTTTTCCCGTAAATTCTTTCTTTTTTCTTTCTACTAGTAAATCGAACATAACGTATTCCAGTGTATGTTTAATATATATATATATATATGCAGGGCTGGTGGTGTGGGAGGTGACGGGAGGTCGCCGTGATCTCCTCAAAATTTTCATTATTTGGCAAATTTCTCCTGGCTATGCAGCATTTTTACGATAGTTCATTTTCTCTCTTTCTTAAATTCCTACATTTAGTTCACACTCTCCTATATATATTTATATATTTCATTCAAATTCATCGACTCAAGTTCGAATACATTTTTTTTAAAACTTGTAGTTAGTGGATGACATTTGATGTTAATACAGTTTTTGTTTTAAATATTAATTTATTCATTAAATTTAATTAGCTAATTTCAGTTTCATATGGGAGAGAAAATTGTAATTATTTAATAAAAAGTAGCTAAAATAAAATTTTTCTTTATTGACCCAAAAGGAATCGACTTTTTTTTAAAATATATTACTTGTTTTATAAAAATGTTCATTTATCCATTTAAGCTATATTTACGATGTTTTATGTAGTGTTTGAAATCGATAGAAAGTTTATTGCTTCAAAAATACTTGTTTTTAGTTTAACTTTTTTAAATAGGGATGATAAAAGCATGGAAAAATATAATTTCAGGTTCCACAGTTCTTATATTTTCCTCAATAAATCTAATGCCCTCTTCTCCTTTAAAAAGTCTATTTTTCAATCCGTAGTCATGGAGTTCTTATTTCCGACTGCAAACGAGTCCGTTAATTAAATAAGAAACGTGTAATTTATTCTTTTAATAATAACCAAATACAAGCAGCTGTCAAAATGATGGAAACACTTCTAAACTAGTATATTTTTTTCAAATTTCTCAAACAATACTTAGAGGAATTATTTTATAACTTCAGAAGTGTTATGTGATTTCTCATACATATCAATCAAGTTTAAAGCTTTTACAGGTTTGGGGAATCGATAATAAATTACAAACGGAAAATAATGTTTTTGAACAACTTATGCCAAAAAAATATGTAGCAATAAATTTGCAACTAGTGTCAATTATTTTGGTTATTACATGCAATAATTGCTCAAATTTTCATTTACTTAGCTGAAATATTCATGGAAATGAAGAAATTTTTATGAAAAGAAGAAGAAAAAACTCATTTTTCAGTCTTAAGGTTTTTGCTTTATGTTTGAAAATAGTCAATAAAACTAAACAAAATTTTTAGAGCAATTTAAAGTTAATGACAAAGGCTTTGCTTTAAAAGTTAAAAAAAAAAAAAAATGTAGAAAACTGTGTGCTATACACTGGTGTAAGAAATTAGGAGAATTTGCAGACTGGGTCGATTATCTCTAGAACAACTTTAATGAAATTTGATAAGTAAGCGGTTGATGCATTCAAAACGCATGTTTTGGAGTTACCTCAATCGGACTGGAAAGAGTGCTTTGAAAATTGGTTCAAACGCATGCAAAAGTGTATTGATCATCATGGAGAATATTTTGAAAAACAATAAAACCAATTTCGATCCTATATATTTGTTTTTTCATTATTAGGCCAGAAATATAAATAGCAACCCTCGTATTACAATAAAAGTTCATGCACCGATATATGATTGTATAATGAATGAATACATGCGAAAAGAAAAGATACTTTTATACGAGATGATCCTCTACAATGCTGGTGTTATTTTTAATAAATTTTGTTTAATACACTGCTAGAATTTTCATACTAAAATTATGGTAAAATAACCGGCAGCAGTCTGTCCTCGCAATTAACTATAAATTTTACGGTGAAGAAAATTTTTTACCATTACGGTTTTTAAACCGTTTACAACTAGTATGGTTAAAAAAACCATGGATGCAAAACTATATGTTTTTTTTTACGCTTTACAACTAGCATGGCTCCAAAATCGAAAAATAATTAACCGGACTTTCTTGATAGTTCAGCAGTTTTATGGTGCTGCCATCAGTGCGTGAATGACTGTATCGTATTCAATTATAGTTCATGGTCGGGGAATGCAGGATAATTAAAACTCTTCACATATTGAAAGGAATAGAAGGAATATTGTGGTGTCAACTCCGGGACTCGAACCCCCGATTTGAGATTGGTACATATTATAGCAGAGAGGACTAATCTGTCAATGTTCAAGGAACTAATTGACTTCATTAGGTGGTCTTAGTTGGTGCGTTAAAATTCTGGTTGTTTAACCGTAATAGGTGAAAACAGTTAATAAACAGTTTTTTTTTCACAGTTAGCAGTTTGAATGCCAAAAAAAAATATTTAATTTTCCTGTTCCTCACCACGGGGTGAATTAAAAAAGAAGAAAAGTATCGAGAAACACATGCTCAAAACAATTAAAGAGACCATTTTTAGTGGAATTTATCAATTAGAGAAAATAACATAAAGTGATTGTTTCAATATAGATATGTTTAATGTTTAGGTATGCTTTCACTTTTTAACATAGCTAATCCATAATAGTTTTTAGTATGATTTTTATTTCAAATTAGGCAGTGGTAAATAAAATAAAACATTATAGAATTATTAGTCCCGCATTTTAATAAATTGAGAATAAAATATTTAATTTTCCTGCTCATTATTTCCGCACCACGGGCTGAATTAAAAAAGAAGATCGAGAAACTGACACAATTAAAGAGACCATTTTTAGTGGAATTTATCAATTAGAGAAAATAACATAAAGTGATTGTTTCAATATAGGTATGTTTAATGTTCCTGCTTTTTAACTTAGCTAATTCATAATAGTTTTTAGTATGATTTTTATTTCAAATTAGGCAGTGGTAAATAAAATAAAACATTATAGAATTATTAGTCCCGCATTTTAATAAATTGAGAATAAAATATTTAATTTTCCTGCTCATTATTTCCGCACCTCGGGGTGAATTAAAAAAGAAGAAAAGTATCGAGAAACTGACACAATTAAAGAGACCATTTTTAGTGGAATTTATCAATTAGAGAAAATAACATAAAGTGATTGTTTCAATATAGGTATGTTTAATGTTCCTGCTTTTTAACATAGCTAATCCATAATAGTTTTTAGTATGATTTTTATTTCAAATTAGGCAGTGGTAAATAAAATAAAACATTATAGAATTATTAGTCCCGCATTTTAATAAATTGAGAATAAAATAATTCGGATACAACTTCTTTTTTTCGTACTGAAAATGTCACTTACCTGGTTTTTCCACTAAGTTTTTCAATTAATCTAAAATCAGTTCAATTTTATTATAATTTATTATTATATGTTGTAATCTTCGGTGACTTTACGTTATTGAAGTAAGCAAAGCTCGTTGTTTGTAATTCATACCGTTTAAATAAAGATAAAATGTATTTAGCGTCACTTGGTTATGATGCTATTGCTCTTGGTCAATTCAGGATAGTTAAAATTTATCTCTATTAAGAGATTTTCTCAGATCCCTTTAGTAAAACATTTAACTCCAAAGTATCGGTATAAAACTGCTTAGTATTGGTGCAGTTTTAATAATCACCAAATATATCAGTATAATATTTTATACCTATATTAGTATATTTGGTACTTATTATATAACCTTTCAACAGTTGAGTTAGTACTTATTTGTCGGTGGCAGCTAACTAAAGCCGTATTTAAAAAAAAATATATATTAAAACTTCGTAAGGATTTTGGAGCAGGACCATTTCACTATCTGACCTTTAATTTACTGTTAAAATATTAATAAGTAGTGGTGGAAAATAATTCTTTTAATTCTAATTCATTAAAATATTAACACACTATCTTAGTTACCACTGGAAAACATATTTTCTGAAACTACGGAAAACCAGTTGTAGAATTCTTATCAAAACAAATTTGCCAATTACCATAATACTAGTAGTACATATTACCGCCTGTGATACATTAAGCGTTATTTATGAATGCCGATTTTCTTAAACGAGTTTTCCATTAATCTTTCCCCCATGAGCGTGACATTTTAGCACATAGTATGTTGTTGTTTTTTTTCAATTAATGCACATTATAAATATTAATTCAGAATTAGAATTAATGAAACATTCTTGGCGTCAATGATTTCTTCTACTTTATCGTGCGTAGTTAATTTATTTCAATATGCATATATTATCTTAATTAATTAAACATCATTTTACAACAGTCGTTGAACAGCCAACCCGGGTTTGCTACTACTAATGTTCAAATATTAAACCTTATAATTTTGAACACAATACAAGGGAACTCCTGGATCAAGTATTGGGAGAAATTTGCCATCGTGGAGGACTTTTATGGAACATTTGCGTTACATGGAGAGAAAGACCACGTGAACCTCCCACGGTTAGCCCGACGGCAAAGGGACGCTAACCCTTGATTTGTCTACCACTTAGGATATTTCACGTCATCACTGTGATCGGTGCTAGTCGAAATTTGTATCGACCAGGTATCGCTGGGATTCGAACCCGGTTCACCTCATTGGAAAACGAACGCTCTATCCACTGAGCCACCGCGGCTCAATTCAACATCATTGGCGTAATGAGATGCATGCAAGTGACGTAGTGTGGCTATCTTGATCCTGATTGGATGAGGAAGTTCGTATTCCTTATTTTTCGAGCACAGACAATCCTTTTTTCAAATCCAGGTTCGTTCCGTTAGGATTGACAAAATGTTTTTAGATAGAACTAATTATTGAATATTTTCTTAACAAAATTTTCTTTGTTTTTGTGAAAAATATTGAAATATTTTAGGAAAACAAGAAACAATTACCGGGATTGAAGCGAGCAGTCTGCTAGTGTTCTTAAAAACTACTTGAAATATTTAATAAATATTATTTATATTAAATATTACTTATATTAAATATTATTTATATTAAATATTATTTAATAATATTATTTAATATTAAATATTTAAAATTAATAAAATAAATATTTATTGAATATTCAAATGGCTTAAAAGTAAGATTTGTAACTCAAAGAAATTTATGATGAAACGAAAAAACACCCATTCCTATAAATACATTTTGATAAATGGTGCACTCGAGACAAAAATAGAAGGATTTCAAACCTGTGTGATAAGTAAAAGCCACAATAGATATTTTTTTATCTCTTGAAAACAAAGAGATGATGCCAAGATAGACATTTGTATATCATTAGAGGTTAAATCCTGCCATCTATTTTGTCACAAAGAATAAACCACAATTGGCGACTTCTCTCTTTTTAAGTGCACAACTTTTTTACCACTTCTGTTGGGAGATTCGGTTCATTTTGTTGTCTTTAAGCATCATAAATTAAATTAATAATTTTAATAGATTTTTTTCGAGTTTCTTGAAGAGTTTTAAAATAAGTTCATCAATGGCTTTATTTTCGACGGAAGGTGTAAAGAATTTTAGCTAACTGAGATGGAGATATTGCAAAATAGGAGAAATACTATTGAAACAGGAAAATTTATTCTAACATTTGTTACAGTAACATAATTTATGATTTTGAAAATAAAATAACAATTTGATTGATGAAACTAAATTTTCAATTCGCTTAACAATTTCTCGAAATATGGCAAACTATGCAAAAAAAAAAAAAAAAAAAAAAAAAAAAAACTAATTAACAACAAGGGGTCCAAACTTTAGATTGCTTTCTTCACCAAAATATGGGGACCGTATTTTCCTTACTTTTTTTGGAGGGGCAGAAATGTGTTTAAAAATGTTTATTCACCGTCTTATTTCGTAACTTCTTGTCTACACTATTGATTTACATGTTTGAAGTAACACCATTATGTAGGAAGATTTAAAATGGTCCGTTTTAGCTTTGTACAGTAAAAGCACAATCGAAAAATTTTGTTCTGCAGACTAAATCTATGACGCGATTATTAAAAAAAAAAGAAGACTTTTCACTGTAGGGCGAAAAGCAGGGCGTTGAACTCACATTCGTGAGAACAGGAGTTCGAATCCTGGCGGCCGAGCTCCCCGTGTAGTAAATGGTGACTGCTGCACGTTAAATCTGTTGGGTCACAAAGTCATTCATGTTCCATTAACAAATTATACCTCTGGGAGTACTGAATTGGAGATGGATCGTTCTCTGGTTCAGGTCAAAACTACGATTTCTGTAGATCAGTGTTTCCCAATGTGTGGTACGCGTACCCCTAGGGGTACGGGAACAGTTTAGCGGGGGTACGCGTTCTTATGCAAAATATCTTGCAACAAACGAAAATTTCAAAAAAATTTATTTAAAAACAAAGCTAGCAATGAAAATTTACGATCGTATTTTTCTATTAGCTATTTTTTGCAGAGTTAACATTCGTGGTGTCAACAGCCAGTTGTGATTTTTAACTTTCGTACAATTTTTTATAGTAAAAAAACATTCATTTTTTTATTAGTGGTACACAGCGCTATGAAAAATTTAGAAGGGGTACACCAAAGTCATAAGTTTGGGAAACACTGCTGTAGATGAATGAATGGGTCCGCCCTATAAACGTGTGTGACATATGGGTGTGTCTGAAGTCAAATTTTTATCCATAGATGGCGCCACTTGAAAAAAAAAGAACAATCACATCCTAAGGCCTAAGACAACAACAATAACAATGATGACAATGAATAAATTTTATTGTGTTCATCCATTTCAATAGTTCCGTCAGCAATTGTTTTTGATAAATAAATTTTATTGACATTACTAGAGTATAAACTCATTACAACTCTGCTATGATTTCCAGATTATCGACAAAATATTAAAAATACAAAAACTGTATGTTCTGTAAAAAATATTAGCCTTTCGATATTGCGACTAAATTTTTTTATAGATAAATACATTTTTCTGATGTTTAAGTTAGTGATATTATACGATGAAGGTATAAATGGAAGATTTATTTGTCTTATTATTTATGGTATCAATACATAAAAGCGAAAAATAAACATTGTTTCCTTGTTACAATTTTAACCTCTTATTTTTATATAGCAATGTGTGTGTGATCACAGGCTAAATTATCTACTTCCTTACGAAGAAAACGTTTGCAGCTATTTTTAGAAAACTTGCCTTCCAGTTCAGAATGAGCCTTTTGTTGACCATCCTATGGTTCATACCCTCTTATTCCCTTTCATGACCACTAACTATTAAAATCATCGTTCACTGTTATTAATGCAATCAAAAGGTATTTTATTTTATTTCAGAACCGTCGAGGAACTGGCTACTCAATTTTGGGTTTACGACTACTAATGTTCAACAACTTCGTAGTCTTGTAATTTTGAACCTAATCCAAAAGACAAGGGAGCTCTTGGTTCAAGTATTGGGAAAAAAATTTGCTTTCGTGGAAGATTTTTTAAATGAACTAACCCACATTTTCTTTACATGGAGTGGAAAACCACGAAAACCTCCAATGGTTGATCTGACGGCAAGGGGACTCTAACCCATGATCCGTCTACCACTGAGAATATTTTACCTCAGCTTTCTGTTCGGTCAGAGTCGGATGCGGAATTCGTATCGATCGTATGACTGGGATTTTAATTGGAAGGCGAACGCTCGATCCCCTGAGTCACAACGGCCCCCTCAAAAGGTATTTTGTGTTTTTTATAACTGTCGTTGAACAGCCGACCCAGTTTTGGGTTTACGACTACTAATGTTCAATTCCGTAAGCTTTTAATTTTTAACCCAATCCAGAAGACAAAGAAACTCCTGGATCAGTACCCCCCAGAGGTTTGATTTGTTATGGGAACACGGAGGACTTTGTGACTCGACAGATTTAACGTGCACCAGTCACCCTTTACTACACGGGGAGTCTTGGCCGGTGGGGATCGAACTCCAACTCCTTGGACATGGGCCCAGTGCCCTACCAGCTAGGCTATCCCGGCCCCTAGTAAAAAAGTATTGCATTTCATTTTAATATCTTTTTCAAAGCATGTTACGATTCTGGTAACTTGTTGTTCAACCATTCCTGCCTCTTATAAACTACGCTTGCTACGTCATTCATTCAGTCCAGAAATTGTAGGCAAAGGCAGTCTACATTTGATATATATATATATATATATATATATATATATATATATACAGTCCCTGCCCAAATCTTAGACGATAAGATTCTATGTAAATCTTAATTATCACATGATACTATGTAGCATTATTGTTTTAACGCTACTGAAACCGGTTTGCACTTGTTTACGTTCGTCTATCGATTGGTTAAATTAGACGATATATAAATTACGTCAGTTATTATAGTAATATGATATAAAAATTAGACCAAATTATTCGACGCACTGTAATGTGTTAATAATTGCATGTTTTGTGGGAGGTTATGTGCAATACTTTTATATTTAAACATACATGAAATTGGTTTTTGTCCGAGAGATTTTTTATATACTTCTTATTGTATTTAGTTTTAACGCATTGCATTACAATGTTAACCAATTGATACGCTAACGTAGAGCAAGTGCAAACCGGTTCCAGTCGCGTAAGAACAATAAAGCTGCATAGTATCACCTGATCATTAAGATTTTACATAGAATCTTAAAGAGCGTCTACTAATTTGGCCATATATATATATATATATATATATATATATATATATATATATATATATATATATATATATATATATATATATATATATATATATATATACATATATACATATATATTTATATATATATATATATATATATATATATACATATATACATATATACATATATATATATATACATATATACATATATATATATATATATTATATATATATATATATATAGTATAATTTTTATTATTGCTGCAAGAATAAAATATGTACATTTGCTTACAACGACAAATGTCTCTATAACGGACTGTATTTAGATAAGTCTCATAATAACGTAGTATAGCATCATCATCATCATTTAACTACAATCCTTCGTTTAGATGAAGGGGAATGAAGAAACAAATCGACTTTAGTGGCCTATTGGAAGTGTTTCTGGGCAACCCCTCTTCTGCTGATCCCTTTTTGGAACATCAAGAACACATTTCAAAAGAGAGGGGGCAGAAAAGAAAGATGTGATAAATGACAGAGGCATCCGTCCCGAATTCAAAAACGTTCTCTTCCTAGTCAAATTGCTCGTCTGCCCCTCAACGACATTCTAAAAGGAATTCCATTTAACCTCCTCCAACCCCCTCACAAATTGAACTTTTTCCATTCATCTACGGATTGTTTCTTTCAGAAATAAAACAGATCCTTTTTCTTTGCACTCGTCTATAAAGCTTTTTTTGTTGTTTATTCCGAATGTATCATACATAATCGGTGAGGCATTGCAGGTTTTCCAATATCTGTGACGCTTATAAACAACTGACAAACTAAATGTTGAAATATTTTTTTATTTTATAACCGTCCTTGAACAGCCGACCCATTTTTTGAGTTCAAGACTACTCATGTTCGATTCTGTAGCCTTGTGATTATGGAACTCATTCCAGAAGACAAGAGAACCCCCAGAGGTATTTTTTGCTACGGGAACATGGAGGACTTAACAGATTTAACGTGCATCAATCACCATTTACTACACGGGGAGTCTTGGATCAAGCCGGGATCGAACATACGACCTGTTGCATACGGGCTCAGTGCCCTAACAACCAGGCTATCCCCGCCCTAGGGAGAGAACATAAACATTTTCAGAATCCGTCTAATTACTAAAGAATAGAAGAATAGTTCGACTGAAACAAAAATTTTTTTTTTTTGAAACTCAATCCAGAAGACATGGAGAACTCCTGGGTCAAGTATAGGGAGAAATATTTGCCTTCGTGGAGGACTTTTTGATAGAATTAACCCGCATTTGCGTTATATGGAGTGGAAAACCACGAAAACCTCCCATGGTTAGCCTGACGGCAAGGGGGCTCTAACCCATGATTCGACTACCACTGACGATATTTCACGTCTGCACGGTGGTCGGTGCAAGCCGGATGCGGAATTTGTAACGACCAGCCATCGCTGGAATTCATACACGGTTCACCTCATTGGAAGGCGAATGCTCTATCGCCTGAGCTTTCGCTGCTCATTAAGTATTAACTCAAGTAACTTAAGTATCTTATTAAAATCTGTCCAATGGAGATGATTCCAAATTGCAAAATGTGGCCGGGAAAGCCTGGTTGGTAGGGCATATGGTCCATGTCTAAGAGTTCGTGGGTTCGATCCCCGCCTGCCGAAAACTCCCCGTATAGTATATGGTAACTGAGGCTAGTTTAGTTTGTCGAGTCACAAAGTCCTCCATGTTTCCATAGGAAATCATACCTCTGGGGGTACTGATCCAGAAGTTTCCTTGTCTTCTGGTTTGTGTTTAAAATTACAAGGCTACAGAGTTTAACATTAGTAGTCGTAAAACCCAAAAAAATCGGATCGGATGATCAAAAACGGATATAAAATGTATATAAAAAAAATGTAAAATGTGAGATGATTGTATCGAATTCTGCAAACCAGGCCTCATTGAATTGTAAGTTATCCCGGCTCTAGTCCACGGTCTGAACTTCCGTTTTGAGCCTCTTTCTGAAATGTGATGTTTTTATATAAACCTATTACGGGTTCCGTTGCTTAATTTTTTTTTATTTACTATTATTAATATTATTTTTCAATTATTAATTCTAATTATTATTATTATTTTCTAATTGTTGCTCCTTTTTCATAGATGGCAGAACTGACGTGTAATTTACTTTATACATTTTTTTATAAATTATATACGTTGAATGACGGAAATCAAGAGTATGCCGACTTTCAACGCTGAATGTCAGCAATCACATAGTCGCTTCATTGAATGTCCGAAATATTTGTTATATCCGATTTGATATTAATTTATTCTTTGATATTTATTCAATATTTCTGCTGAGGATAGATTAAGAGAAACATAAGTGTTCGGAGTACTGAACCTTAAAAAACATCAGTGTTGGGCACTTAACTAGACCTCTAGACTTGCTGTATAATAATTGCTAGTAATTGTGTAATAACCACCTTCGAAATATTTTATATTTTTCGGTTCAACGAATTATTTTGTTCCGTGCTATGAGCCTTATATCCGATAAATAGGCCGTTTAAAAAAAATTTTTTTTTTTTTTTGTACAGAATCAAAATATAAATTAAGTACTATATTTTTTATTTAGTAAGTACATAAGCATGTTTAGGATCTTCTCACGAACCGGACTTATGGTTGGAAGCTAATATTGCAGTCCTCGTTATAAGCGAGTTAAACTGTATTTCTATAACAAAGAAAACCTAATATTTAATATTGAAAAATAGTGATATAAATTTTTGATATTAATATTTAATTTATAATATTCCAACTATAAAGTAAAAAAAAAAAAATTTAAAAATATCTGTCTAACAGAAGCATGAATAAAAGAAACAAAACATATATGAAGATAAATTGAAAATAAATGCACGAGATAAAATAAATGCACGAGAACATCAGAGAGATGTGGATTTTTGAGTAGAGTTTTTGAATTTGAGGTTTATACCAAGTGTAATTTTTAAAAAAAAGTGTTTTTTAATAAAATAAAAAAAAAGAACTGTTTCTTAATATAGCTTGATTCGTTGCATAACATTTAATTTTTATTTCAAACATTTAAATCTTTAAATATAAATTACGTAAACCATTAGCAATTATTCGCAGTTCAGAAGGTTAAGCCAATGAATTAGTTTTGTCGAGGAAACAAACTGCCTACTTTTCTTTCAGATACACTTAAAACTTGATTCTAGAACAAACTCACGATTTCATTTAAGGCGTTGAATGAGGAGATTTTGAGGAACAAATTCGTTTAATCTTTTCACGTGCAAAATCAGCGAAGATTTTTGTACAGCCACAGAATATCCCCTTTTACCTCAAATGTTTCTATCCTGCCGTGCTCAGATAAAGATAAATGGAAGAATGATCCCTCCCTCCTTCAGTAAAATAAAAGGGGGCTATTAACTTTCCACAAGTATTGGGAGGATCACTCAACTGATGTATGATCATTTTCAAGAAACCTCTTGCCACCTTCATATTTTAGCAAAGTACATTCTATTTCTTTTTTGTCTTAAATAAAGAACGTGTTTAACTGTCTTTAATATATGTTGTTTATTATCCTTGGAGAAAACGAAATCAACATACTATAGACATTAGTGGTCACAAATGAATATACAGTCAGACCTCTGTTTAATGTAATTCCCAATAATAAGTTCGTTATATGAAAAGTTCGTTAAATAGAAAAACACCTTTCAAAATACTTAAACAAAACAGGTTTTAAATTCATAAACACAAGGCATAATTAAAATAGCAAAAGATACGCATTTATCTTGTAAACTAGTATCTACTATTTATTTTATAAATCTGAATAGCAAAAGAAATGTGCATGAAAAGCAAGAATAGAGCAAAACATTATCCACTATCATGCAAAATATATTTTCAACTAAAAAAAGCTAAATTTATGTATAAAATTATAGCTGCATTTATTATAAAAGTAATTTTAAACATACATTACCACATGCGTTCTTAAATTTAATTGCTACTGATCTGAGTTTTTCGTTTGAACAGAAAGGGAAAGAGATTTTACTGCTTTCTCTAAAAGTTAAGGGGCTGCGAAAATCAACCCATAAAATGCTTCAGCAAGTTTGAAATGTTATGAAATACTTTAGGAAATAGGGAAAGTGTATCTCAAAGAAAGGCTCGCTCAATAGGAAATTCATTTCGTTCTTTGGAAGTTATTTTACGAAGAAATTTCCAAAATATTCTTGATTCCTCGAAAAAAATTGCAAAATAGAGAAATTCGCAAAATGGAAGTTCCCTAAACAGAAGTCCGACGTATAAGCGAAAAAGAAACAAAACGGTATAAAATTTTCGCAAATCACTATTGATGTAGGCGGGACAAAAAACAACAAATTGAACAAACTCTTTGTGTTGTGCGATATTCTATCCTGTGATATCTCAAACAAAAAATAACGACCCTTAAATAATTTAAAGAAAGCTTCTCTTGTTGATGTTGGAAAAGTTTAAAAATTAAACAAGTTAAGATTATTTTCCAACTTTAGTTTAATTCACAAAATATTGTTGCAATATCAGGAAAATGCCTTATTTTGTTAAAGAGCAAAAATTGTAAAATGATGCTATTGTTTGAATCTTTAAATTAAGTTTTCTTTTCCTACTAAAATAGGATATATTAAGGTTGAAATCAGTTTTTAACCTCAGCGTATCTCGACGTAGTAACAGCAAAATTGGTGATAGCCTCTTCGTTCATTTAGTCTTTTCTGACGTCGGAAGCTCATATTTCTACGAAATATATAAGCAGAGCTTCGAAAAATAGCGAACTCGGTTTAAAAGGAGAGATATAAGGAGAATAGTTAAAGCAACGAAATCGATATTTGGCCACTAATAGAACTGATCGTAAATGAAGAATATGTTTAAAACCCATATTTTACCACATTTAGAAAAAAGTAATATTTTTTGAAAAAATTTCTACCACATACTAATTAAACATCAAGTAAAACATAACATTCAAAAAACTCACCAAAACTTTAATGGTTTAATATTTACAAGCTGTCCTATATATAGGACGATGGTCCAATCCACTACTATATGTTTTATGAACAAGCCTCTTGGTTTACATGAAATGGCAGGAAACATTCGACGCAAAGTCCTAAGTTACATTTTTGGCACACAGTAATAGGTTTTCTTGTACAGTTTTTAAGCTGTCGTTGTTTTCCATTAGGATTTCTTATTAATGTGTGATCAGTTTGCAATTTCAAGTAGTTTCTTTGTTTAACGCCTAAGCTTCTTCCTACATTATTTCGAGGTACGCTCAATCCTAGATAAGCTACTGTCGACGAAATTCCAGCAGTTCTAGGCTTTGTTCAGGCACAAAAAGTTTGGAAAGTTTCCATGCAATGATGTCTCAAATGCATTTCTGAATAATGGCCAATACCATTTTTTCCCTTGTATAGAAGAACAATATGTTTCCATGAGGTTGTCAAACAAGTCTACTCCATTCTTATACTTGTTTATAGGAAACAACACATGATGGTATGTCTACTTTCTGCTTCCCACCTTTCATTCTTCTTTCAACGAAGCATTTTGTTTCTTCAAAATTAGTTACTACTCTGTTATCATTCCAACGAACGGCTGCAATTTCATTTCTAGAGTCAAACTTTCGATCTTCCCTAACATTTTAGATGATTTTAAAGGACATTTTCTCTCTAACAGTTCCTGTAGCGTTCTTACTTTTTAGGCTAACGAAAAGTTCATAAGATGTAAAAAAGTTATCCATATAAATTTTATGCTATGCTGGAGTTGATTTTCAACAACCATTTGAGATAATGACTTTTTCGCTTTCTTTATGTCAGACTCAATATCTTTCTTCGCTCCTTGATATGGTATTATATGAAAAGGATATCCATCGAAAGATGCGAGTATCCAAATTTCACAGGTTTCCCTTTCATATACATTTTGCAACCGTGTTTTCCAAAATAACGAACCATTCTTTCATCAATACTTAAACACCCTAAATTGTTGTATAGATTCATTCAACAGTTCATAAATTGGACGAACTTTTGTAAAAGCGATCTGATGAATCAATAGCAGTGTTGTCATTAAAGTGTAAATACTTCTTGATATCAAAATACCTTTTCTCGACATTGCTTGACTGACGAGCGTTGTTCCAACATCAGGAGCATTTTCCCAGTACATTTTTTCTCTAGGCAAAATGTGATAACCACTGTAGAATAAAATTCCTAGAAATTGCTTGAATTTATCAGTCTTTAGATTAAATTCTTGATTATTTTTTTTTTTTGTCCAGCATACTTGTTACTTTAATCTACTGTTTTTGCAATCATATTTTCAGCCATCATTTCAAAAATGTCCACAGGTGATTTTCCTGAAACCATGTCCACTATTTTTTTATGATTTTCACTATGAAATAATTCGGGAGCTGACGAATATTTTGGTGTTCGATTATTCCATTTTGGTGATGAAATATTTACTTCTTCAGTTGTTTTTTCCCTTATAACATCAATAGTTCCTGCAGTTTCTTCTTGTGGTTTTTCATCAAATATAACAGGTCCATGTTCATTACTAGTGCAGGCATCATCCAATGTCTTCATCATCAGTGACTACATCGGGATCAGGTGGCAATATTACCATTTCAGGGTCACTATCGTCAAATTCATTCACTTTCTCGCTAAAATGGCTACGCATTGAATGAATGGCTCTCTTCTAAGTTCATAACTGTCCCCCAAAAAAGATAGCGTCACCACGTGATTAAATCTCTTGAGGAGGAATTTTAAAAGCAAACTCTGACGTTTTGTTCAGAGAAACCCGGATGTAATTGAGTTTCTCAGCTGGTTATCATTGTCCTGTATATAGGACGGCATCACTTGTAAAACCAGTTTAAATATACATTTTTCGATTCAATTTTTACTCAAATTGGAGTTAAAAGAAATTTTATGTTTTCTTCTTGTAATTATTTAAAATGAAATTTTAACTCGGGTCAAATAAAATAGATATTTTCAAAAATTTAAAAAAAAATACAAAAAATTGTACATAAAATGGGTATAATTAATTTCAATCTATCAAAAACTTCCTTTTAGAAGTGAAAAAATAATTAAATATCAGCTGTAAAAATGCAACAAATTGCGCATCCTTTATAATACGGGTTTTCTGTATAGACAGAATGGAACATTATAAATATACAATGTTATTATAAATTCCACTTAACATTCAAAAATTTCTTCAGTTACATGGTCGACATGTTATAACAACTACGAGACTCTTAAATAAATTCCTTTTTTTGTCTTTTTAAACTTTTTGCGATTAAAAAACTCTCGATTAAAAAACAACGTTAAAAACACAAATAATGTCAGGTAAAAAGTTCATGAGTTCGAATTCTAAAACCTTATCAAATCATGAATAATTTATGACTCGATTCAAATTTTATTTTCAAATAAAAATAAAACAATATTTGATTTTCGATCAGAAATCAGCCCAAAAAATATCTGTTGCCTAAAAGCTTCTAGAAATTTTTTTATTAACTATTAATAAATAAACATTTCCGAACTCACAAAATATTGAAAGAAAAACTTTCAGCTTTATTTTTTAATCCTTCAGTTTGGTTGCTTAGCAACGGAGAAAAATTAGGTATCGTTCTTATCTTAATTTACTCCATTTGGGAAGGCGATATTGCTTTGCCGTTTTTCGGGACTATCGCTAATTATTGATTCAATTTTTTTCGAAATTTTGTCTCTATTTTTAGGGTCCAAATCCAAATATATATAAAAAAAATTATACGTTTATTCAGAAAAATTACCTTTTTCTGTATGATTTTGCAACTTAATTAATAGTTAGTACCAATTAATTATCATATTTGAAGTCACCCCTTGGAACCATTGAGATTGATACTAAGTTCGTAAAAATCCTATCATTAGAAGGGGTGATAACTTTTTATATTGCCCAGTGTACACGGGCGACGTTTGTTGTTCACTAGTAGGTATATAAGACATGTTACCTTTTGATACATGAAGGTTGACATGGTCGATTTGAACATTCCCTTCATGTTAATGAGAGCACGGTGGGTATATATACACCGAAGAGCCATTACATTATGACCACCCTCCATCTATAACAATGGGCTCGCCCAGGTTTTCATGGTTTCTCGCCCAGGAACAATGTTTTCATGGGGCACAATATGAACCATAATCCTCATAGAACAATCCCTGACGTCTGTAAACTACTTGAACATAGTTGCAGACCAGGTTCACCCATTCATTTCAACAGTTTTTCCTGCGGGGGATAGTGTTTAACAACATACCAACAGGATAATGCACCTTGTCATAAGGGTCGAATCGTCATGGATTGGTTCGAGGAACATTCCAGTAACTTTCAAGTCATGTCTTGGCCCCCAAATTCACCTGACCTTAATCCAATAGAGCATTTGTGGTCCTACTTGGAAAACCAAATTCGTGCTGCCACGCTACCCCCTCGCAATGTGAGGGAATCGCAGGACCAGTTGGTGAGCATTTGGTACCCGATAGCTCAGACTACCTATCAGCACCTTGTGGAATCAATGCCACGGCGGGTGCTAGCAGTTTTGAGGGCTAAAGGTGGTCCTACATGTTATTGCCAGGGTGGTCATAATGAAATGGCTCTTCGGTGTGTATATATATATATATATATATATATATATATATATATATATATATATATATATATATATATATATATATATATATATATATATATATACAGAGAGAGAGAGAGAGAGAGAGAGAGAGAGAGGGAGACCAAAAAATTTCTTCAAATTTAAAGTTTTCAAAATATCTACATTTTCTTTAGTTACATTTATTAATATGTTACAGACAGCAGTGTAGTTTATTGACATTTGCTCGAGAAAAAAAATAAAATAGAAATTCCCCAAATCTTGAATAGCAGGAAAATGACATATTAGCTTAGAAGTTTAAAAAACAGTCATAAGCCTTTATGTTAGATGGACCATAAATTGCTTAAATTAATTATTTTTATACTATAGAAAGAATAAAAAAAATCTTTGTTGTTGATAGGTACAGAATTAAATTGTGTATAATAATCAATCATTAAATAAATAACTTTGATTACATTCAAGCATATTACAATCACACATAAACTTGGTATTAGGTTAATATTTGCTTTCCCTCTTTACAATATACTGTAAAAGTTTTCTAGTAACACGTTAATGTCCTGTCATTCATAAGCCAGGAAAATGACAAATATGCCATTTTATAGCATTTAACTTTAATTTAACATTTTGGCCTAAGACGTTTACATTCCGCAGAAAATAACAGGATTTCTTGAAATAACTCAGATAAATCTATGTAGTTTACGTTATTAATGATTTCAAGAAGACAGGAAAATGACAACATAAAAACCTACTCACCTTGAAAAATTCTTTGAAATAGATTTTGAACCAGAAAATTGGTTCTTTATTCATGCAACAAGACATGTTCAGATAGGAGGGTATCTAATCAATCTATTAACATAAGATATTGATTGCTGGTGCTATCTATTTCGGTTATAAATCAGTAAATAATAGTAGCTAAGGAAATGACAGATTTTCATATGACAAACAAATTATTGACAGAAAAAAAAATATTTTAAACTAAGTTTTAGTAAATAATACCCTCTGCGTATATTCTAGAAATGCTTGCAACGGTTGAGATAAAAAAAATTAGATATTTAAAAATTTATGGGAAGTTTTGAAGCTAGTTATTATTGGAAATATTGTTTGTGATATACCAAAAACATGACATTTTGAAATTCAATTAAATTTTTTAAGTATACAAAACAGTCAATGCTAGTGCAAAGTCATTTCAAAATTCTAACCGCAATGCTATTTATAAATTTTTTTTTTTAAAAAAAGTTCTTTTAGAGGTATGGTATTAGATCTTGAAGCAAGGGACTGTGAATTGTCATATTTCGTGAGAATCACCCATATATATATATATATATATATATATATATATATATATATATATATATATATATATATATATATATATATATATATATATATATACTAAACGTTTAAATTACAAAAGATGAATAATGAAAACTTTTTTATATCTACATCCTACTTACCGTACAATAGTTCTTTATTTAAGCAATAATTAATTACGGAGGGGGTTTAATCCCCTATAACTGCGCCACTGCCTACAACAATATGTTTGTTCGACCATCGTATTAATGCACTCAACTTACGCATTTTATTCGAAGTGGTGACATTTTAAGTATGTAGTACACTGACGCATTCTGCTTTTGTCCAATAAAAGCTCCTTTCGTCGAATCATCATCATGCCTTTAAACGTCATTCTATTTTAAACTGTCCCATTCCTAAATGCTATTCTGGAGAGAATTTCCGGAATCTATCTATCCATGGATTTTCTTATTAAAACGCTTCTTTAATTTTGTAGACTTTATGGGACGAGCATAACTTCAGAATAATGGTCGGGAATTCCTTTCCACTTGCGGACAAGAATTATGGGGGACGATTAGCTCCCTCCTTAATTGTAACATCCCTCACATTAAAGGACGTCTTAAGTTGACGTCTTTATGTACATGAACTGACTTCCGCAGTCGCACCATTAGTTACTATCGATTATCATGGACTCTCCAATCTTCAATATTCGGACAAATTTATCGGAGAAAAATTTGGTTCATTTTGTTGTTTACATTAAGCTTGTTTTTCATTTGAAAAGTCATTACGAAAAATTTATGAGACAATAATTTTTATTGTTCTACTAGGGCGGCTAAAGCCCCTGTTCGCTGACGTCCCGACGTTCACAATAATTGCTGGTATAAACCCATTGAAAATATACGTTCTGAAAAGAATACTTTTCCCCAAACCTCCTGTCAGATCTCTATTTAACGAAGTCGTTATATGGAGATTGTTATATGGAAAACTCGCTAACTAAAAAAAATCACCCTTTGAAATACTTAAACAGGCTATAAACACTTTACATAATTAAAATAGCAATTGATACAGCTTTATCTTGTAAACTAATATCTACTATTTATTTTTATAAATCTTAATTATAAAAGAAATGTGCAAGGAAAGCAGGAATAGAGCATAACATTATGCTACATACATTTTCAACTAAAAAAAGTTAAATTTATGTATTAAATTGTAGCTGCATTTATTATGAATGTAATTTATAAAAATTCATTACCACACGCGTTCTTAAGTTTAATTGCTATTGAGAAAATCCGTTTTGTCAGAGTTGAAATGCAAACAAAGAGTTGCTTTCTCTAAAAGTTAAGCGAAAATCAATTCAAGCCCCCATAATATGCGTTAACAAGTTTGAAATATTTTGGGAAATAGGTAAAGTGGATTTCAAGGAAAAATTCGTTCAATAGAAAATTCACACTTGACTATTATTTTACGAACAAATTTCCAAAATGTTCCTCGGGAGAAAGAGAAATTGGCAAAATAGAAGTCTGAACTGTATTTCCCTTGTGATACTATTCAGATCTATTTGAGAACATAAATTATTTTTCTAAGTAATCATTTTTTGAAATAGCATTTAAAACTAAAAGTATATTATGTTAAAACAAATTTGGTGAGCTGTAATTTAAGAAGTCTGACTGTATTTCCCTTGTGATACTATTCAGATCTATTTGAGAACATAAATTATTTTTCTAAGCAATCATTTTTTGAAGTAGCATTTAAAACTAAAAGTATATATTGTTAAAACAAATTTGGTGAGCTGTAATTTAAGAATTTCGCTTACTAAACGAACGGGTGTATATCTTAAATACAATTTCTGCATTGTGCATTTAACCGTAATAGTATATTAATGCACCAAAATATAATTAAAACGGTTAATAAGATCTTATTTAAATAACTCACAATGAAACGTAGAATTACGTTATTTTAATAAAAACAATCCTCCTAAACTTCAGAAAACAAACAAAATCAGAAACGTTATAATAACAGTACCTTTAAATTAGGGAGGCAAAAATATTTATAGAAAAACAGTAACTTCATGACTTATATTAATTTAATGCAGATGACAACCCAACTAATATGAAAAGTAGGATCCTACTATGTGATTTTTCGGTCAATAAAAATGCACCGTCGATAATGGAAAACTGCGGCACCATCTTTAAATTTTTATATATAGTTCAATTTATTAATAGTAGAAAAAATTTATTTAAAAAAATTAGTTTATTTTATTTATTTAAAGTTTTTTAAAATTTATTTAAAATTTCATAAGATATACAAATTTTTTCATCATTCCAAAGGACGTAATTCGGTCGAATAGTTTCTGAGTTATCTTATTATAAAAAAGTTGTTAAGTAATAGCTGTTTTTGAAACTTTTCTCTTTAAATCTAAATAAGGCAAAGTCAATGGAAATTGATATTTAAAGTAGTGATATGTATTAAAGTGCGTAATCGTCGGGTTGGCCGTGATCAGTAGCATCATTAGTGGTGCTAAATAATTCTGAATATAGCTAATTATTTCAATTATCAGTGGATCTTGTTGATATCTAATATTAAGTCACAGAAAGAATAACAGATAATGTTTTAATCTAAAGTACATAAATCTGGAACAGAATTTCTTAAAAAGGGCAGAATTTTTTTTCCGGTGGCAACGGGAAAAAAATAACAGACTTTCTGTAATTGAAAGAAAATAATAAAATATATAAAATGTTTGTGTTAAGTATTTGGTTTTTTCATGACATGTTTTTTGTAAATTACACGCTAATGGATAAAATGAGACTTATATCTATACTTATAAAAAGCATTGAGAATAAATTAGTTAATTTAAGGACGCTTTGAAATTACATTACGTTGAGTTAACGTCGTTCATTAAATACACACGCTTTGAAGTTATATAAACTATATTTATTTGACTAATTTTAAGTACAGCCGAGGTAAATATTAAAACTTAATGAGTATTCTACAGCAAAACAATAAAAAAACTAATTCGTAATTATTTATTCTATTTTATTTTATTCGTAAAAGTTTATTCTATTTAACAATTTTGATTTTACACCGTGAAATGCGAAAATTAACTTAAACTACAAATACAAATAATAACACAGAATTTTTTTTCTTTCTGACATTATTTCAAAAAACGATATTCAGCCAGCAGCTAATGAATATATTATAAATAATATTAAACTATTAATATAATAAGTCAATAGAAATTTAACTATTTGGAGTCGGAGTAGTAAATAATAATAATAATTATGAATTTTTTTTTTTAAATATATATTCGAGAGAGTAAAAAAAAGATTATACTAGTTTTATGAGTTCAAAACAAAACGTTCAACTACTGTCGTGCTGCCATCTTGCGATTAAAATATTAAATAGGTTCCCTATACGTTGCACTAAGTTCTCATTTATCCGTCTTATCCAACCACGGTTTCTTCCCTAAGGCCACTTTACAATCTGCATAACTTCATCGATCTGATAACTTTGTTTTGCATGTTTTGTTCACAACCTTTTAGTTTTTTGTGCGTAAATCCGCTCAGAGAACACGGTACGGTTTGTGAAAATTATTGGCAAAGATTTATTAGTTCTCTGAACAAAGTTGCTTCTGAACGTTTTTATATTTCTCTATATTATTTTAAATAGTTATTTCTGGTACCTACTAATCAAGTACTGAATTTTAAAGAAAAATACAATATTTGCTATATTTTTAATAAATCGAGAAAAATTTGAAGAAAAAAATATAGAAACGACAAAATTCTGAAAAAGAGTAATTGCATTAATCAATATAATTAATTATACGTAATAAACATAAATTTTTGCATATCAAAAAATAAAAAAATAAATAAAATAAAAAACAAGACATTTGAATATGTATGTGTATGCCCTGCTCCATTATCTATGTAATGCAGAGCAATTGAAAAGATTAAAATAAAGAAATAAGATTTGAATCTTGTACAAATCTTTTCTAACATTTATCTGTTTAAGGCATATCGTAATTTTTTTTAATCATAAATTTTTACGGAATCATGAAATGTTCAGGCCCGTCGCTAACCGATTCGAGAGGGGGGGGGGGGTGTTGAAGTTCATTTTGCCGACTGTCATATAATCATATACGTGTATATATATATATATATATATATATATATATATATATATATATATATATATATATATATATATATATATATATATAATTTGTATATGGCTAAAGCTTTATAATCAAAAGTAAAACAAAACAAATAAAAGAGTTCAAATACGCCACAAAACTTGAGCTGAGCTTCCTAAGTTTATTTTGAAATCATTTCGACTAGTTATAAACATAATGCTATTCATCGAAATAATTTTTACAGCACTTAAAAATGCAACCGCCATAGGGGAAAAATGTCGTATTATTGATAACTAAATAGTACCAGTAATTATTCAAAATAATACAAAGAAAATATAGTTTTTACGTTTCAATTAATTTTAATTATTAAAATGATAACAAAGTATTAAAGAAGAAAACTATTTTTAAATAAACTGAAACTTATTCAATTAAAATAAGTTTTTAGTGATAGTAATCAATAATTATTTGTGGAAATAATTTTAAAAAATAAAGTTGTAAATTTAAATGTTTTTCAATGCAACTTTGAAATACTTTATATTTAAATATTTTTTGAAAAATCACTTAGTAATTAAAATTTATCTTTCGTTTCACCTAAACGTTGTTACCATAAGCTAATTAGAGCAACTGTTTGAAGATAAGAAAGTAAGTCATAATCAGCAAATGCAGTATTCTATAAGATATTGATTCCAAACAAAATTCATTCAAAAGTAAACTGTCCTTTAATTTAAAAAAAAAAAAAATAAGAAAAATAATGTAGAAAATATTTCCATTTCAATTATAAATGAAGAAATTCACATAAAAATGATAAATTTACTTCGACGTTGTTTTAAAAGAGAAAAATATTTTGCCAACTTATCAAGCTTAATTGTTATCTTTTTCTGCTTTGAGTAAAAGCAGTGAATTTAGGCGTTCAGTGGTCATTGTTGTTAGAAGATAGTTTTTAATCAATTTCATTTTGCTGAAAATTCTTTCATTTGTAGCAACTGTCATCAGTGTTGTCAGATTAGGGGTTTCCCCCCTAAATTTAGGGGGATTTTTTTTATCTTCAGTGGGTATTTTAGGGAAATTTGTTTTTAGGGGATTGTTTTAGGGTTATTTGTGAGTTTTTTCTAGTTTCATTTTGGTTACGTCCTAATATCAAATTCTATAACTGAATGTGTGAAATGGTAATATGAAAATCAATATATTAAACCAAAACAAAAAGATTAAAATTTAATTCTAGAAATTAACCCCTTTGTTGAATGTCAACCTGAACGTTTGGAGAATTCAAATTATTTAAAAATAAGGATAAAGAAAAAAAAGAAGTACGTACAAAAGTAGAAGAAAGATTGGGAACACGAAAAGCAGTTTAAAGGCTAAAACATATACAAATCAGAAGGTATTGACGAAAATATGTTGGATATTTTATCAAACATTTAAGCATAATGTTAGGATTAAAATCTTAAAAAGACTATATCGTTGATAATAAAATATTTATGAAAAAATGTGCAAGTCAATATCTTAAATATTTTAGTAGAAATTAAAGATAATGTAACTATTGAAATGTGAAAAAGATTAATTTGTTGGTAATAAAATATTAAAAAGTATTAAAACAACGTTTTCTATACATTATTTAACTTTTGTACTATTTTTTAATACTAATACATAAGGTTAAAAATTTTGGGGTTTTCTTAGAATTTTTAGGGGATTTTACAACGCCATCTGGGGGTGAACGGTTATCATCACCTGGCAACAGTGACTGTCATTGGTGCAGTTAACGCTAATAGATTTAACAATAAAAACTTATGAAAGCATTTATGCTAAAATGATTATTCTGATTTTTAATACAAAACTGTGAATTGAATTTTTACATAATTACAAAATTATTAAGTTTCTTTTTACTAATAATAACTTTTTACTAATAATAACTTAAACAAATGAAAAACTGTTAACTTTAGTCAAAAAGATAATATAAATACATTAAATACATAAGAAATACAACAAAATAGCTAAAAAGAATTATTTATCAAAAAAAAAAAGAAAAAAACTGAAACTTTTCTATTTTTAAACACATTACATTTTCAATAAAATAAGCATTAGTACATTTCTGTTCATAAAGGATTGTAGCTTGAACTTATAAAAACAAAGCCTACGAATAAATATAGAATTTGATGTTTGAAATTTCAATTAAATAAGATCTATGAAAAATAATTATTTACTATTAATACTATTTCAAACACAAAATAAAAAGCTTAGTAAAAAGTAAAAAAACGGAAAAAGAATTCCAAATGTCGGAATTCAAATGTGATTTAGGAATTGAGAAAATAATTGAGGAAATAATTTAATTGGAAATAATAACACATTTAATGCAATTTAATTAAACTTAATATTTAAACATTAAGACTGCAAATAATAAATATATATTCATAAAAAAATTATACTTACATTCAAAACTTAGGCTGGGGTAGATTGGATTATCGTTGGCTTGTGAGCGGATTTTCTATTTTATTCAATAATAATATGAATTTATAAAATACGCTTTGAGTAACTAAGTACCCGTACTAGACAGTTAAAGACAGGTCAGTGAAGTAATTGGTACCACAGCTACATGTGCATTGAGCCCCTTCCTTCCCCTTCTTAACGACATGGATAAAGATATTGTCTTTATTCTTAGAAAGAGTAAGAGAAAATATAGCTTAGGGCATTTCTAGCTAACCACTTTTAAAACACTCTCGATTTTTCAAGTTGACAGAAATATCCGGGGTTTTGTATGTTGCTTCACAAGATCCGAGTCCCAACACCATCCTTTTTTTGCGCTTTTTCTTAGTGCCGGTAACGGCTTGATCAAACAGAATTGCCACTTTTCCGTGAATACTCAGAATTTCTCTATTTTCATCGTATTTTTATTGAAATAATTAACGAATCCAAAATTACAACATGTAATACTTTGAACTCGGCAACCATCCACAAATTGTGAGAAATGATTGAAGTGTCGATTCGATTGAGTGTAACTCAATTTAATGTTTCAGAATTCTTAGGATTCTTGAAAAAAAATATTAAAAGCAAAATATAATATTTTATTTTCAAAACAGAAACTTTTATAAAGGTGAATTGAGGATCACATATATGTTTACTATTTTCCATAGAGAATATCAAATTTTGTTGTGATGATTAATTATTCTAAAGATATGAATTGGTCCCTGAACAATTTATTTTACGTAAAAAAATTTTTAAATCAAATAATAATCCAATCATCATAGAATTTTAAAAGTTATGAACTGAAGGGTAGTTAACAAATCAAATGTTTTTTTTTTCTTTTAGATGTTTAAAGTCTTTTGGAGTTAGTAAAATTCTTCATAGTAGAAAAATAGCTTTTACCAATTGAAAATATAAATTATTTAATAATTGGTGTTATTTAAACAGTATTTAACAATTTAAATAAGAAATTTTAAATAATAAAGTATCCCATTTAATAGGTACTCTTATTTGTAACTTTCCCCCAATATTTTGAAAGTAAAAGAAAGAAAAAAAATAGGTTGCATCACCGGCACGATTATTTCATTTAAAATTTATTAATTCTTAAAAAAAAAAGACTTATGTAAGTTCATCACTTCCTTTAAAAAAATTACTTAAACCTTTAATAAGGAGTTGATATAATTCAGAGAATTAATATCTGAATTTTATGATGCATTATTAATTAACTAAAAATTAAGGTCACTAAAATTTTTTTACATTTAAGAATGTGTCGTTGAAATAATAATACAAGAGAAATGGTTTTCGAGATTTTGGCTTGTAATATCGGTCATCTTAATTTGAATTATCATAAATGGTTATTCTTGGAGGAGAAAAGAAAAAAAAAACTAAATTTGAAAACACATTTCACAACAAGATTTGCCGAGTCGGATCTGGGATCTCGAAATGGACGAAACTCAGATAACATTGAAATCCGTTTAAATCTCATCACCAATGAAATATCCGACAAGGAACGATTTTCGGCAAAGTTGGGATTTTGGCTTGTATTATCGGTCAGCTTGCTTTGAATTATCATAAATGGTTACTCTTGGGGAAGAAAAGAAAAAAAAAAAAATTTAAAAACACATTTCACAGCAAGATTTGCCTAGTCGGGTCTGGGATCTCGAAATGGACGAAACTCAGATAACATTGAAATCCGTTTAAATATCATCACCAATGAAATATCCGATAATGAAAGAATTTCGGCAAAGTCGGGATTTTGGCTTGTATTATCGGTCATCTTGCTTTAAATTATCATAAATGGTTATTCTTGGAGGAAAAAAGAAAAAAAAAAAAAAAAAAAATTTAAAAACACATTTCACAACAAAATTTGCCGAGTCGGATCTGGGATCTCGAAATGGACGAAACTCAGATAACATTGAAATCCGTTTAAATCTCATCACCAATGAAAAATCCGACAAGGAAAGAATTTCGGCAAAGTCGGGATTTTGGCTTGTAAAAAAAAAAAAAAAAAAAAAAAAAAAAAATGCCGACTCAACCTGAATTTGCCGACTGGGTGATATCGCTGGGGGGGTGAGACACCCTTCTCACCCCCCCGTTGACGACGGGCCTGGAAATGTTTATAAGAGAAAGAATTAATATTGCTTGTAGAAAAGGAATTTCTATATAAGGCAATACATTTCTATACAATTAAATAGAAGTCAGTAGTTCCTACTGACTTCTATTTGTACGAAAATAACAATTTCTATCTGATTAAGGATTGATATGAAAGATAATTAGCAATATCTATAAGAGGATTGGTCTAATTGATTGACCAACAATAAGTCTAATATTATGATGATAAAAAATCCGGATCTGCATTTAAAAAAAACTATGTTTATTCCGAGAAAGTACGTTGAGGTCAACAGTTTTGAACCATTAAATTTGGTACTTAGTTAACCAAAACCAACCATTAGGACAAAATTTATTTAAAGTGATATGTTTTTTATTTTACTCGCTGTACACTAAATATCCCTTTTCGAGCAAAATATATTTATAACATGTTAATATGTATATTTTAACACTATAAACTAAACTCGTGGCTCGACAGCCCATTGAGCGCCAAGGCCTCCTTTGCCCATCTCAGTTTTCTTGACTTTTGGACTCTGGAGTGCAAGAGCAGATGTTCCAGTTGCGTGGTCAGCCCAACGCGGAACCCCCGATTTTTAGTTCCCAACCATGCTTGGCACTCATTTTATTGACCCACTGAAAAGAAGAAATGCTGTGTCAACCTTGCGCGGCACGAGGATCGAACTATGGACCTGTGGCACGTCAGTGTTAAGCGCTACCACTCAGCAACCGGGCGTCATTTTAACAATATGGTGTTTCGATATTTTTAACAGTATAATTAAGAAGAAGGATAAATGAACAGAGCAGAAGGCCTGAACAGAGCACAACTATTTAAAATCATAGAATTTAGTCTTGATTCAAAGTTATAAAATATTTCGCAAAGCAGGATGCATGATTTAGTTCGAAATAGCCAGTGTTCTCTTATTAAAGTTTTCCAAATTTTCAATAAGCTGGAGCAGAGAAAGTAATATCCTAAACAGTTTAAAATTTGCCTAAGCACTACTTGTCGTAAATAGTTTATACACTGCAGCAAGTCTTTTCTCGAATTTTTATGCAATTTTCAGTCGTGATTCAAAGAGGTTAGAACATTCCAATGAGGTGACCCGGGATCGACACGAATTTAGCACCCGTCTCTCACCGATCACTCTGTGCTGATGTAAAATATTTTCCGTGACTCCCATTGAGGGGATTTTATTTCATCTATCTGAAGGTTCCTCGTGATCGAATCAAGTTAACATGTCTTATATACTAGTGATTTGGTTTTTAATATTTATACGCCACTCCATTGCTTGCCGTGAGGCTAATCGTACTATAATCTACATATTACCCTACTAGTTAGTCGTTAAAATGAAATAAGATCTTTGCTGTGCGTTCTGATTATCATAATGTTATTTAATTAGTTTTCGCTATCTAAAGAATCAATGTGCCACAATGAAGACATATGACAAGTAATAGATAGAATGATATTAACTCCAGCAGTTACATAAAGATTACATGATCAATGAAAAAAAGGCTAATAAGACTTCACAAATAAATTCTCGCACACCAACGAGTTTGTAATCGTTAGTCTTTTATAGAGGTTAATAAAGAATCGTGTGACTTCTGTATGATCTCCCCCCCCCCCTTTAAGATGGGGATGGAGGAGGATCGAGAAAGAATATATTAGGCAAAAAGGTTGCTGTTGGAAGAAAAAAAATCAGGTAGTCAGTGGATCGGTTTAGCTGTTTCCTAGTCAGTCAAAAGTGACACTTAACTGATGAAGTCAACCTACAAATGGAATGACCCCTCAATGCACTTTTTTTCCCTACCCCCTTCGAAAAAAGGAAAAACCACCCGTTTAGACATATTAAAAAAGTTAAAGCTCGGAAATCGAAGGATAGGGTGAAGAAAGAGGGAGGAGGAAGCTTTCTAGTTGAAGGATTGAATTGAAGTTATTTCAATTTGACTGAAACCCGATCGGGGGGTGGGGAGAGAGAAGAAGGGTCCGTAGAATAAAGCAACTTCGCACTTTGGAATCTTGTCTTTTCCTGTTAGAGCGATCTCTTTCGTTTTTCATTTCGTTACCATTTTTTATTTTTTTATTTTTTTTTCGCCTATCGCGTTTATTGAATTGGTAAAACACTTATTTACCAGTGATTTACTTAAGTTTTAGTCTCGCAACCATTCGGGGGATGATCCATTTCTTTTTTTCATTTTCGAGAGGAAGCTATTTGCCAAATGTGAATATTTTTTTACAACACACCCCTCCTCCTTTAAATTGTTCGAGGGGAATGCTTTGTAACAGAAATTCGATTCAGACGACGTTGCCAAGTTTTTCTTTTTATTTCTTCCGGAGAGTTTAAGTTGATAGTTAGTACATTTAATTCAAATATTTATTAATTTTTGCTTTCTTAAAAAAAAAGTTTACCAATGGGTATACTGTCAAAAGTGACCGAGTTATAATCGACAAAAATGAGAGTGATGGTTGTTCATGATGAAAACTCGTGATGGTGTAACAATGCATTTTCATGATGATTTAATTATAGTTCTGGTTGGTTCAGCAGGAATATACCATCACCGCAATTAGGTTTTTTTAATTTTTTTTTATGTTGGCCCATCGTAAATCAGTCCGAATTCCTACATTAAGTTTATGGTGGTTCATGATCGTTCTAACATTTGATTTTTAAAAAACTACGATGGAAATTTCTGGTGGTTCAACAAGAACAAGTTGCTATTCTTATGTTGAACCATCATATATCTGTCCGAATTCCTACACTTACTTATTGGTTACTTATGTTGTTTACCTTAAAAAATATAATGGTTCATGATGGAATTTATTGATGGTTACCGTCAAGATAATGTTGGTCCATCAACAGAAAACCATCAAAAATTTCGACTTGGGTAATAAAAAATCTTAAGACTCAATCGTAATGGTTTAAAGGCCTAACATTAGACCTACTATCTTATTAGTGCAGACAATATTTTATGTTACAAAGCGTACTTTTTCGAATAAGCATACCTTAATACTTGAAATTATGTTATATTAAAAGTAAATATATCAGATTACTTTTTTATAGAAACGTAGTTACTGGCAGTGTGGGAAAGAATTACAATTGGAAAAGTTATAAATTGCTTACTACTGAGCAATTATATCACACAAACGCAAAATATGAAATTGCTCGAAAATAGGTTATTGGATGCGTTAAAATAGTTTTCGTCAAGGAAAGTTCAGGTATAATTGATTAAATTTAATGCTCTTTTTCTTAACCAAATGTTTTGGCGGAAAAGAAAGAATAGAGAATTTTAATGAATCCAGTAACCATATAACGGTTTTGGAATTCTATTCTAATGTATTAGGTAGAGTCGTGATGGCTCGGGAAATAGAGCGTTCTCCTTCCTATGAGGTGGATCGGGTTCAAATCCCAGCGATGACTGGTCCATACGAACTCCGGCTTGCATCGACCACAGTGCAAAAAAAAAAAAAGAGCTGACGTAAAAATATCCTCAGTGGTAGACGGATCAAGGGTTAGAGTCCCCTAGCCATCAAGTTTATCTTGATATAGGTTTTCGTGGTTTTTTCTCCATGTAACACGAATACAGGTTTGTTCCATCAAAAAAGTTCTCCGCGAAGGCGAATTTCTCCCAATATTTGATCCAGGAGTTCCCTTGTCTTCTGGATTGGGTTTAAAATTACTAGGCTATGGAGTTGAACGTTAGTGCACTAGTAGCACTTCAGCATTCATATTTATATTGAAATCACCGTCAAGTCAGTAATTATAAGTTAATAATTAGAAGAATATTTAAAAAAAATTATTATTAGGTAAATACATTAAGAATGACTGCCGGTGGAAAAAAATAAAAGAATTATCAAACAGCAGCGCAGAAATATGTTATGCATATTTCAGCAAGGACATGATGAGAGTTTTAAGGACTCACCCCCATTCTAAATCGGATTACACTCCTCTAACTCGTAATAACTCAAAATACGGGAAAGTGGTCAAATGGAGCTGCACATCGTTTACTGCAAAACGGTGGGAATTTAAAAGGCCTTCTCTTCAACAAAGAGAGCTCAACAGTTCGTAAAGTTGATTGTAACGCTTGAACCATCTTGTAAAAGCTCCTTTGATGCGACAACTAACAATACGGCTCGATGACAGAATGAAAATTCTTTGATGTTGCAAGTCAAATCTATTGACTGTTCCCTCTCCCCCCCTTTTTTTTTCTTTTGAGGGGTGTTACTCCTCTCAATTTGCCGCTACGGAGGCTTTTGCGAACACCTGCCCTTCGTTTTATTTTCTTTCTTTCTTTTTAAACTGTGATTTGTAGTTTTATTTATTTGCCTCAAATCATATTGCCATTGATCAACAACGAAGGAAAATTTACTTTTTGTCTAGATTGGATCTCTGAGGATGGAGAGATAAAATCTCATAATATAATTTTGTTATTAGTAATATTTGAGTCACAGTAATAAATTGTTGTTGAGAAAATTTCGATTTGGAATAGCAAGATCGGTTGAATAGTTATCAAAATTTTAAAATATCCTAAATTTAAAATCAGACGTAACGAGCTATCGAAACTACTTTTTCCCGTTGTTTATAGTGTAGTGAGCTACTTTTTAAAGGAAAGAGGTTCCAAAAAAATAAATTTAATAAAACAACAGTTGCCTACTTTTAACGTTAGTTACTCGTAAATAAGGAAACAAAGCTCAGAAAATTCTTTTAAATCTGATCCTTCGCGGGGCCCGACAACGTACACAATAAGAATGCCTCAGTGGCCAAGCGTTAAAATCGGTCTAGTTGTTTTTAAGAAATCGAATTTGAAATATCTGACTTTTTTAATATTCGATTTCACAAGAACCAATATCGTACGTTTTGTGTCTGATTTCGTAACTTGAAATATCGTCTGCACTTATTAATAAGCATATTTGCAGTCACCCCCCATTCAGAATCCGATCATTAGATCAAAAGTTTCTCATTCTATTCTATTTCTTGGAGGATATAATCATTTTTCAATGATTTTGAAAGTTAAAACAACAAATTCTTAAAAAGTGCATTTAAAAAAAATATTCCCTGTAAATATGAATTGAAACTTCTTATTATCTCCTCATATTTAACAAAGCCATAAACCATTTTGAATATTCGAAAAATGACTACGTTTTGAAAATAGTTTCTAGTCGCTTCATTTAAAAAAAGTAGTTGTAGTTGAGGATAATTACAAAGAAAATGTAGTTTTTCCGATCACCGATAAGGTCTAATTGACTTTATCAATTGATAAAATTCAACAACATCTTGTAAATACAGTCCCCAGCCAAATTATTAGACACACTATAAGATTCTATGTAAAATCTTAATTATCAGTTGATACTTATACAGCTTTATTGTTCTTACGCGACTGTTAGCACTTGTTTACGTTCGTGTATTGAATTGGTTAAATTAGACGATATAGAATATAAATCAGACAATTGGTTAAATTAGGCGATATATTATATAAATATAGAATTTTTGTTATATCAGGTATTATATAAGTATATTATAATAATTAAATTATTGGACGCACTGTGTTTAAATATTTGCATGTTTTGCACGAGTTTATAGGTAATACTCTTATATTTAAACATACATGTAATGGGTTTTTATTCAGGAGATTTTTTATATACTTTCTATTTGTATTTATTTTTAACGTATCGCATTACAATGATAACCCATTCATACACGAGCATATACAAGTGCAAACAATCGCGTAAAAGTTGTATAGTATCAACCGATAATTAAGATTTTGCATAGAATCTTATAGTGCGTCTAATAATTTGGCCAGGAATTTGAAGAATGTTTTCTATACCTATGGGAGTGTATGGGGGGGGGGGGGATGGATGGTTGAGGGAAGCACTTATTTGTGACAGTAAACGTCGCTTGTGAAATACGACCCTTAGCCAGATTTTTCCTGCACCGCAAATCCCTTACCCAAAACAAAAAAGGATATTTTATTTGATATCTCATCTATCATGAAACCTAGATTTCGGGTTTTCATTTTTTCCCCACTTTCCCCCCTTATTTTGTATCATTTCCCCACTCTTGTCTCGCAATGTAAAGACAAGAAAGGGATTGCGTTTGATTTGGAAACAAAATAGGGTGGACCAGGGCAGGGGGGATAATTTCAACAAAACGCCCTTTGTTATTTGTCTTCTAAACGGGAAATTTCACTTTATTTACAGCTTTTGAGGCCTGCGAAATTTGAAGCAATTATAGTGGATATTCAAGAGAGAACGGTGACATTGAGAAATCACAGCTACAACGCAAATCATGCAACCAGATCCATGTTCTGCTACATAAAATGAATTCCTTTTTAAGTCGCTACAAACACGTAAAATATCGATACCTCTTTTGAATAATTCCATTTCGTAGTATTGGTTGGTATCGATAGTTCTATAGAAGGAAAAAAAGTATACTTCATTTTTTTTTTTTTTTTGTATCATAATCTAATGCAGTCAAACCCCGCTATAGTGAACCTTCAAGAGACTGAAATTTCAGTTCACTATAACCGGGAGTTCACTCTATCCGTTTCGCAAACAATTTTAACAAATGGTTCCAAACTCTGCCTTTCTATTACACATTATTTAAATAAATGAGCAAAAAAATGACAGAAAAATGTAGTAACAAAAAATGTGTTTTATTTTTTATGACTCTTCGTCTTGCGTACAAAAATTATAGGGATGACCTTTATTTAGGAGATAGAAGAAGCAAACAAGAAAAAATGGCTACATTCCACTCAATAGTTTTAAAAATCAGTATATGTATTTTATCTGGAAATTTCAAAAATTAAAGGAAAAAAAAAAAAAATCAATCGAAGGCAGAAAAAAGTGAATAATATCCAATTTCTCCTCTTTTTGTGGTTCACTATATCAACAAAATGTGTATAGTAAGGCACGGGAGCGAACATTTCGTTCCGAGAGTTCGGTATAAACCTGTAGAAAAAATCTAATTTTATTGGAATAAATGTAACTACAATTCACAATAGAGAGATTCTCCAGTGGACTAATCGTCAAGACACGGTTTCCAGTAGAACACCGAAGCGTCTGCGAGTAGAACACCGAAGCGACCATTGTCAGTGTGCGGGTGGGTGATCATTTGGATCAGTCTACTAAAGGACCGAGGGTGTGGGTCCTCGTTAAAATGTTTAATGTAAAGTGCTCGCGCGTAGGTCGTCAGGCTACCGAAGCGGGGATGTCTCTGCAGAGGATAAAAATTATGATGGCATGTCTTCGGATCTTCTTCAGGAATTTTTCCCAGAACGTCGCCAATAGCCCATTGTATAGCTCTAGTGCGACGTAAATATACTACAACAACAGCACATTTTCCTACTAATTGCAATGTCTTTAAGGGGTGGAAAATAGGTCTAGCATTAGGGTTAACGCAAGAGAAAATCTTTTACGGAAAATTTGACTATAGTGAGTGAGTCGTTGTATATACTTATTTCATATTAAAATAGCCAAAATAAAATAAGTCCCCTTTTTCTTTTAATTTTTTGTACAACCATTTTGATCTAAAATCGTAAATAAATCACGGAGGGAAATGTGTAGTAAAAAAAAAGGGAGCTTTCTTTTGAAGTGTACGACAAGTGTAGTGTACGTCTTTTGAAGTTTCTTTTGAAGTGTATTTTTAAATATTTCCGTAGTCTTGTTATTTTGAACCCAATCCAGAAGACAAGGAAACTCATGGATCAAATATTGGGAGAAATTTGCCTTCGTGAATGACTTCTCGATGGAACTAACCTTCATTTGCGTTACATGGAGAGGAAGACCACGAGAACCTAACACGACTAGCCTGACTACAAGGGGACTCGAACCCATGATCCGTCTATCACTGAGGATAATCAGAAAAATAGGAGAAATTTCTGTTCTTCACTTTTTTTCATGATATCAAAAGTAAAAAGAGATTCTTCAAATTCGCGAATTTTAAATTGCTCACTTAAGCATCGGTGCAATTGTGTTTCGCTCAACAACAAAAAAATTTCGTAATAGAGGGAAGAATTTTTAAATGACTTGGTTAATTGTACTAACATTTTTTTTTTTTTTTTTTTTTTTAAATATTTATAATAATAGTAGATTTCAATTAATGGTCTGAACATAAAAAATAAAAACATGTTAAAACCGTTTTGTAAATTCAATTACGTTCAAAATTAATGTAGACAAAAAAGAATTTACTTCTTTGCCTATTCTTAAATATTCGAAGTAGTCGAAATTTCATAAAATAAATATTTTCTATAAAATTTCGTTTTTTTTTTATATTTCCTATTGGAAAGTTGATTTAGTTGAACGTTCATATATTGTGTTCCCACTTTTATGTAGGACACTGAAAGTAGATGGGGAACGAGACTACATTGCTCAGATATAAGTGTCACTCATTACGGTAATCGTAAACTCATTCCTTTCCGTTAAATGAGATGATGCTTGATTTCTACAACAATCGAAGAGGTGGTCCCTATGGGTTGTCAGAAACATCCGTGCTTTGGCGAGAATTTGGCTTCCTTTCGGCCAAACACAAATGCCATCTCGACATCAATTAAAAGTAGCTTTGTTGATATTTTTTGGCTCTACGACCCTGGCCAAATTATGAGGTGCACTATAAGATTCTATGTAAAATCTTAATTTTCAGGTGATACTATACAGCATTAATTTTATTAAGCTGCTGAAACCGGTTTACACTTGTTTATGTTCGTGCATCAAAGGGTTAACATTGTAATGCAATACATTGAAAATAAATACAAATAAAAAGAATATAAAAAATATCCTGAATAAAAACCCGATGAGATTACATGTATGTTTAAACATAAAAGTAATGCCTATAAACAAACTCGTGCAAAACATGTCATTATTAATAAACTACAGCGCGTCTAATAATTGGCTCTAATTATTATAATATACTAATATAATACCTGTGTCACGAGGTGTTATAATTTAATTGTTTTTGTGCTGGCTCAAATTCCGATGGCAACGCTGTTCACGATGCCATGGTTACGAGCGATTCTGTAACAAAAGAGTAGTTGAAAAAGACTAAACAAAGTTGTTTTTTTATAAAGATGTCTCAAGATTCCTAACTTGTTACTTATATAAGGACACAACATTTGGTGACCCGTCGACGTGATCCGTATTTGACACAGGTTAGTGAAATATTTTATAGTGAAAGAAAAGCATTACATTTTTGAATAATGGAGGACATAATCAGAAAACGTAAACCTCTTAGAATGACTTTTACCAAAACAGTAGGAAGTTTATTTGACGAATTAGGAAAACAAACACCTGACAGTGAAAACGTCAAACAGCAGTGTTTTACTTTAGATAGAGTTTTTAATAAAATGAAAGAATGTGACGAATTAATTTTGAACGATATAAAATTAGAAGTTGAACTTGAAGCTGAATATAATAAGATTGAAGAATATGATCAAAAAATGGATCTGGCGAGAGCGAAAAGTGAAACCTTCTTCAGTAAACAACTTGTGTTGAATGGAGCGGCGAGTTCCGTCACTTCATCGCCAAATACAAAGCGAAGATTGCGTCTTCCGAAGATTGAATTGTTACAATTTGGAGGAGACCTGAAAGAATACCTTGGTTTTTGGAGTCAGTTCCAAAGAATAGATACTGATAGCGAGTTGGCCCCAGAAGACAAGTTCCAGTATTTACTGCAATGCGTAACTCACGGTAGCCGAGCTCGAGAAGTCATTGAAAGTGTTCCGCTAACCGCGGAAAACTACAAAAAGGCAATCGACACACTGAAAAGTAGATTTGGGAGAGACGAGTTGCTAATAGAATATTATGTCCGTGAATTATTAACTCTTGTTGTAAAAAATGCCACTGAAAAGAGGGGAAATTTAAATATCGCGAATTTGTATGACAAGTTAGAGTCACATCTCAGATCTTTGGAATCGTTAGGATTGACAAGTGAGAAGTATGAAGCGATTTTGTTTCCATTGGTGGAATCCTGCATTCCCGAAGATTTAATGAAAGTTTGGCTACGAAATCCAATACAGTCGGGCGTAGCAGGTGCAATGGCAGATAGTTTTGGAAACAAATTGAAAAACTTACTCTCATTTTTGAAACGCGAGGTGGAAGGCGAAGAACGTTTACAGCTGGCGAGAAATGGATTTGATGGCGCTCGGAAAAGATTGAGACCTAAGAAAGAGCAACACTTCGGCGAAGTCGTTCCCACCGCCAGCACTCTGGTTTCTAGTGATATATCCAAGAGACATCCATCTTGTGTGTTCTGTGACAAGACTCATGAAAGTAGAGATTGCTTCATTGCACAAAGTTGGGCTTTGGATAAGAAGAAAGAAGTCTTAAGCAATAAGAAAGCGTGTTATATTTGTTTCAAGGCTAACCATAGGGCCAAAGAGTGCAAAGCAAAACTCAAATGTATGATGTGTTCCAAGCGGCATCACGTAATTATGTGCTTCGAGTTACCAGTAAACAAAAGGGAGTTGACAGCTAATGTGAGGATAGATTCAAGTAATGTGTTGGTCGCCAAAGAGGGTAACGAAGTTCTTCTGCAGACTCTCTAAGTAAATATGGAAGCCAATGGAAAAAGGAAACTGGTTCGAGCACTTATTGATAATGGCTCCCAGAATTCTCACATATTGAAGAGAACTGTTAAAGAAATGGACCTTAAACCTACGACAAGAAGAAGTTTAGCCCAATCATTGTTTGGCGGCGTTACGACGCAAGTGAAAGATCACGGACTTTACCAAATCACTCTTAATTCACAAAATAGAAATTTTTCTCTGGACATACAAGTTTTTGATCAGCAGTCTATTTGTGGTACAATTCCTAGACTTAAAAGGGTACCGTGGAATAAGGAATTATATAAGAAAAAGATTTGGATTGCTGATTACGGAGAAGGTTCATCTGATATAGAACTGTTAATTGGTGCCGACTTTTGTGGACAGCTATTCACTGGGAACATGGAACGTCTTCAATGTGGATTGATTGCCTGTGAAACTCATTTAGGCTGGCTTGTTATGGGCAGAACCACCAGTGGTTATTACGACCCATTACGCACTAATGCTTCTGTGAGTATCACCATGTTAATTCATAATGATAAAATAGAACACTTTTGGGACATGGAAGTATTAGGAATCAAAGATCCCGTAGAAAAGGCACCAAAAGAAGAAGAAGTGATGAAGTTTTTCAACGATACCTTGTCAACTGATATTGATGGGCGCTATATGGTTAAATTACCCTGGACAGACAATGCTGATCTTCCGGATAACCGAATCATTGCCGAAAAAAGACTTCTTTCCACCACATCAAAGTTAATTTCTTCAGGAACATATTCAGCCTATGAGTCGGTTTTCAAAGAATGGGAAAGGGATCAAATAATAGAGGTGGTTCCTGATGAAGTGCCGAAGGGGAGGTGTCATTATCTTCCTCACAGAGGTGTGTTTAAGGAACATTCCACGACTAGAGTAAGACCAGTATTTGACGCCGCAAGTAAAGAAAAGGGTAAATTTTCTCTCAAAGACTGTTTAGACAAGGGGTTGAATGTATTGGATACCATTCCATCGATATTGATGAGGTTTAGAAATAAGAATATTGGAGTGATTTCAGACAAAAAGAAAGCCTTTTTATAGATATCTATAAATCCAGAAGATCGAGATTTTTTAAGATTTTGTTTGGTGGAGTGATTATGAAAAAAAGAAGATGAAGACGTACAGACACAGACGGTTGGTCTTTGGACTGAATTGTAGCCCATTTATACTTGGCGCTGTAATCAACAACAACCTTTTACACAATTGCCCTCGAAAATATCATGACGTTATCATGAAAATATCATCATAGCTGAAATTTTGGAGAAAAGTTTTTACGACACGTCAGTTGATACCGATCGAGAACTTTCTCATTTCGTGACCGGAGCAGCGGAATTCATGCAACTTGGAAACTTTGAACTTAGAGGCTGGGAAAATACGACAAGTGATGCTGAATTGGAGCCTTCCCAAGTACTTGGTCTTCTCTGGGACTGAAATGAGGACGTGCTTTTTTGTAATTCTGATCAATTTAATAGCCGCTGTGAATCTTTTACCAGAAGAAATGTGTTGTCCTCCATTCAAAGGGTCTTTGATCATATAAGGTTTACTTGCCCTGTGACCATCATTCCTAAATTGTTGTTGCAAGAAACTTGGAAGAAAAAAATTTCTTGGGATGAACGACTCCCTGAGGAAGCAGAGAAGAAATTTATCAGATGGCTGTCTGACTTGACTAAATTGAAAACCATACGAATGCCCCGATGTGTGATTTCTTTAGGATACCGACAGTCTTTCAGCTTGCACACCTTTCGTGATGCTAGCTCGTCGAGCTACGCTTGCGTAATTTATTTGAGCTCAAAAGGGAGAAAAGGTGTGAATGTATAGCTACTACAGACCAAGTCACGAGTCACGCCGATCTGACTCACAACCATACCTCGATTAGAGTTACTGGCATGCAGCATTGGCGCTCGACTAGCACGATCAGTGCGAAGAGCTTTAAGGTTAGAAGATGTACCTGCATTCTTTTGGTCGGATTCCGCAACCGTTCTCCATTGGATTATGAACAATGAAAATTGGGGGACATTTGTGAATAACAGAGTAAAGGAAATAGTTCAACTCTATTCAAGAGAAATGTGGAGACACGTTCCTGGGCACAATAACCCAGCCGATCTCCCTTCTAGAGCATGCTCTGTTCAAACTCTTAAAGAGTCTAAATGGTGGGAGGGGCCACAGTGGCTTAAAGGATCAAAGGAAGAATGGCCCAACTCAGCAGAACAAACCAATGAAGATGAGGTCTCAAGAGAGAGAGAGAGAGAGAGAGAGAGAGAAACCGTAGTTGTAACCAATCTTCATACTCATGAGACAACGTGGTATTTGAAGCGGTTTTCAAGATACTCAACTATAGTACGAATGGTAGCATGGATCCATCGATTCTGCACAAATTTTAAAACACAGGTAGTAGAAGAAGAGGAGAGTTATCCGTTGACGATATGAACTCGGCTGAGCAGAAACTACTAAAAATTGTGCAGCAGGAAAGTTTTGGTGACACTGTCGCGAAAAATAAATTGAAAGGTTTCAACACTTTCCGCGATGCCGACGATCTGATAAGAATAAAGACAAAAATTTTCAGAAGGAAAGATGAAGAAAACTTCAAATGTCCCATAGTTTTACCGTCTGATCACCCACTTGTGGAAAAATTAATTTATGAAAAGCATCTAGTTTCTTGCCACAGTTGAACTCAAGTTGTCCTGTCAGACAAAAATTTTGGGTTCTCAGAGGTCGGAAGACTGTTCAACGGATCTTGATGTAAGAGATATTCTTCCAAGAAATTAGAAACCGTGCCTGCCTCCCTTCTTTAAAGACAGGGTTCGAGATGCGTTGGTTTTCGAGGTGACAGGGGTTGACAGGCCACTCTATTTGAAGAATGGAGATAAAGTTTGGATATTATTGTTTACCTGCGCCGTGTATCGGGCTATCCATTTAGAGCTGATACAGAGCCTCTCAACTGATGGGTTTTTGCTTGGACTAAGAAGATTTATATTCAGACGTGGGAGACACGAACAATATAAAGCGATAACGGAACAAATTTCGTTGGAGCGGTCAATTTAATGGTTTCTATCGACTGGAGCAAAATAGTTCAAGAGAGTTCAATTTTGACAATTCAATGGGTCTTTAGCCCTCCTACAGGCGCCTGGTGGGGTGGGTTTTGGGAGCGTATGGTCCAGATGGTGAAGAAACTTCTGAGAAGCGTTTTGGGAAAAGCATCTATAAATTTTGAAGAGTTGAGTACCGTTCTATGTGATGCAGAAGCAGTTATCAACTCCAGGCCACTCAACTATTTATCTGAAGATCCAGAGGACTTAACGCAACTAACCCCAGCTATGTTCCTCCAGGACGTTCAAACGGTTGTAGTGCCTGTTTTAAGGTCTGGTTTCTTAGGACAGGTCGGCGTTACACAACGTCAGCTGGAAATCAGCGTTAACCCCTGATTGGTCAATTTTTGAGCTAGACAGCATACGTCATTGAACGCTCAGCTTGAACGACGACTGACGTCCGAATAAACTGCTGTTGGATTACAACGTAGCGTTAAAGACAGAAGCAATGGCGGAAAACATCCAACAGAGCATTGAAACCAGCCAAGATTTTGATTTTAACATTAAACATAGCTTCTTCTTCTTCTTCATTTAGTTAAGCTACAATGTGTTTTTTCTTGGACAAAGTCATTATTTGTTCTCCAAATCACTAGTCGACAATAACAAAATCAATACTAATTCAAAATAAATATTTGTTTACGTTATTAACGCATGCGCAATGCGAGATAATGTCTGCGTTGGACTCAAGCGACTAGGTACAGGACGATTCCATAATACAAACGGACTTATTAAATTTAGAAAGAGAAAGAAAGGGGAAAATGAGCTCGATATCGGGAAAACGTTGCTGGTGAGAGCATTAGCTTAGCAAAATATCGCCTTATTTCAGCGCCAACATTGGAAGTCAAATTTTGGCTAAACTAGGGTCATAAAAAAAGAAAGAATTGATTATTAGGCTTTACAGTGAAGATAGTTAGAATCTATTTTTTTTTTTTTTTAATCTTTAAAGAATGTTTTGATGCAGAGAGGTACTGTTGTCAATTATCGGTCGGGGTTCCAGAAATTCTGTACATGTTGGAGGAGCATGAAGGGGGGGGGGAGAGATCGTGAAAAGAATTACGTGTATAAAGGAGATAGAAAGGAAAACAAAAAATTATAGATTTATAATTTTTGATTAAAAAAAAAACACTTATAATCAGCTGTTTTGACATATATTTTTTTCAACTTGTGTTTACTTCAAAAAAAATAATGTGGTTATTTTCTAATTTTGTGTTTTCAGAATCATTTTTAAGCTTACAAATGTCACATCACAATCTGAAAAATCAATTTTGAACTATGATCTATAGTGTAGTGTGCTTTTCTGAATTGCCAATATATATATATTTATACAATATAATGTGTTAAGGCCGGGGAATTTTGGCTGAATCCTGACAAAGAAAGATCGAAAATATTTTTAAGAAAGGGGGACATCATTAATGGACAGACCCAGAGCCTCATTAACACAGACAGGACGGCTGAATACCCTTACCAAATTTTATACCCACTCATTCGGTGTCCAATATAAATTTATTAAAGGACTCGGTGAATTTAAAAAAAAAAAAACAAAAAAAAAAAAAACAAAAAAAAAAAAAAAAACAAAAAAACAAAAAAAAAAAAAAAACAAAAAAAAAACATAAGATTATAATGTCTATCAATATGCCCTCCACTTTAATTAATAAACTGTAGTTATTTTTCATTCTACTTCAAACTACTTAAGTAATATATATATATATTTTTCATTATGTAATTTTTTTGATGTACGTTTAAGCTTGTTTATCCATTATCCCGTAGAGATTTCAATCTAACAAACTGCAGATCACAAATAACCAAATTAAAAATAACGAAAAAATAACTAACTTTAAGGTAAAAATAAATTAAAACAACAAAAGCAAAACAGATAACAATAATAAAAACAAAAACATAACGAAAAAATTCAACAAATAAGATATTTTATACGATTTCGAAAATGACAGCAAATGTCGCAAAATTAAACATAGAAAATGCGAACGGTTACGGCAAACCTTGGAAATTTAGCCAATACGCCAAGGAAGGGAAAGAAAAAATCCCCAATATTCTCAATGTCATTTCTCTCTTTCCCTATTTTTACTCTTCCGACGAAACTCTAAGTTTTTAACATTATGGAATCGTCCGCTCCCTAGTCGCTTATGTGTTAGACTGACTGCTCACGCTGAGCTAACTAGGGCCTGGTTTCTTAGAACAGGTTGGCGTCAGCGGGACGTTGACGTACCGCTGACGTTTAAGCCTCATTAAGCCGTTTAAGCCTCTATACCTCAGTATGCTTATTCATAAGCAGGCAAATAAACACCCCCATCAAACGAATACAAATTGGAGATGTGATCCTCATCGAGTGTGACAAAAAGAGACTGGACTGGCCAATGGGACGAGTAGTGGAAGTCTTCCCTGGGAAGGATAACTGTGTTAGAGTCGTAAAGTTGAAAACTGGGAGCGGTGAACTAATTCGTCCTGTGCAACGATTGCATCCTTTAGAACTCGATTTCACAAATGAAATATTGAACGGCGAAACATTTAAACAAGTAAAGGTCAATAACTCTAAAGATAAAACTAAAGTTGATAGCCCCAAAGGTGAAACTGAATTTGGAGAGATTAGAGATGATGAACGATGCGCAGACTTAATGAAAACTAAATGTGGTAGAGCTGTAAGAAAACCAGCTCGTTACAATTAATTTAAGTTTTGGTAGATGTCAACTGTTGTAGCTTCTTCTACTTTTGAATGTCTAAGAGATTTTGTGTTTGATTATTAAAAACAATCAAAGGTGGGAGTGTGTCACGAGGTGTTATAATTTAATTGTTTTTGTGCTGGCTCAAATTCCGGTGGCAACGTTGTTCACGATGCCATGGTTACGAGCGATTCTGTAACAAAAGAGTAGTTGAAAAAGAATAAACAAAGTTGTTTTTTATAAAGATGTCTCAAGATTCCTAACTTGTTATTTATATAAGGACACAGCAACCTGATATAATAAATATTTTTATATTTATATAATATATCGTCTAATTTATGCAATCATCGAATTAATATTATATAATGTCTAATTTAACCAATTGATACACGAACGTAAAGAAGTGCAAACCAGTTTCAGTCACATAAAAATAATAAAGCTGTATAGTATCACCTGATGATTAAGATTTTACATAGAATCTTATTGTGCGTCTAATAATTTTGCCACGGACTGTATATAATATGAAAACTGACTTAGTAGTCTCATAGATAGCCTCTCGTATCTAGTCTCATAGTTTTATCAAGTTTCTAAATTCAATTATAAAATTAGCATTATGAGAGAATTATCGCAAATACAATGGCAAATTTTTTTCTCAAAATGGATGTTTGACGGAAGGAAGAGCTCGAAAAGAAAGCGGTTCCTTTCAGCCTACATCAACGGTTCCCACTTGGATCGCTTCCCACTGTGAAAACTTACCTAATGCAGCTAGTATTTTCTTCTCTTCATGACATCAAAAAAGAACTTTTCAAAGTAAGAAATCAAGGAAATAAGCAAACCTTACTCTCGAATTGCTTTAAAATTTCAAATTAATCAGCACGTAAACATTCGAATCATTCAATCTGAATAAAAAATTTAAGATTTCCATTTATTTTGTGTTTATTAAAATGTTTGAATATTCTATAAGGTTAGTCATCCCCCCCCCCAATATTACGAATTATATGGGGGGGGGGGATTATTAACCTAAAAACGATCCACATTTTATCGATTCATTGTTTTCGTTGGTTTGATGTAAACACATGGTGATGGGACTATTTATTGAGCATTTGCCCACATTTGTCCCATTCAACTTCAAATGGAACAAATATTTATCAGCTTCAAATGTTACACACTTCGAGGGAGTTATACATGCATAATTCGCGATCGCAACACTCGATACGCCATCTAGCGGGAGACTGTAAATATCGTGCATTAGTTCCCACATAACCATTGACAATGACGGACGCCATTTTCTTAGCATCAAAAAAGAAGCAAAATTTCCCTAAAGAAAAGGTAAAACTTCTTGAAAAAACTAATCAGAACATGTCAAACATTGAAGCAGAACACGCCAAGCATTTGAAGAACAACTTCTCAATAATTTTTACCTTTCTATTACCAACAACATAACATGATTTCATGATCACTTGCTGTTACAGATGCGTATATTGCGGTAAAATAATTTTTCTGTCTTCAATTCATTACAAGTTAAAATGAAGTCAATATTGCTTTCGTCATTCCAATGAATAAATGTGTTCCAATGAATTCCATACAGAACTGTAATAGTTATAGAATATTCTTCTTCTTCATAGAATAGTATATATATCTGTATCTACATAATTCAGAAAGCAACAATAAAGAATAATCCGAATTACTTGAAAATGTATTTTTTGTGCTGATTATAAATAAATTTTTTATCGTTTTCTTGGTAAGTGTTTTTTAGTTTTGAAAGAATTTCAACTAGAATTCAGCTATTCTGTTTTTAAGCTACATATTAAAATTCATATCGAGATCTTACAATTATAAAATTTTGATGTGTGGTATGCTACCTAAAAGTAATGAAGGGATAAACTATGTATATATTATTTGAGAATAAAGTTTTCAAACAAAGAACATATCATTTTGGAATTCTCCGGACTTATAAATCAGGTAAGTGTTATGATTTTTATTATAAAAAATTTGCTTGTAAATAATTTTTTTTCTTACTTGATCGTTTTCTACAAAATGGTTTTTTTACGTCTGTTTAAATACTATAAGAATTTTAAAAAAAAGAAACAATACGAAAGTTTTTATTGAAAAATGAGGAATTTTTAAAATCGTTTTTATCCTAAGAATTCTTCATTTTACGTTTTGAAGTTTATAATTTTTTGATAAAATTGTTGTCAAAATACTTTTTTTGAAAAATTAAATGGTATTAAATTATGTGTTTATGTATACTTCTTGCATATTCTAATATTTGAAGTAATATGATTCAGAAAAGTATGGAAGAAAAATTCGGTACTTACGTATTAACCACAGCTGCAGATTTGGCAGATTTTTAAGTGCCGCCAATCTACACTTAAAATTTTTGGAAAAAATCTTAAAATGAGACACTTTGTTTAAAATCAAAGTAGTCAATCGGATTTCGGTGGAAAATGGGCCGATATAGAGTTTAGCATAGATTCAAAACAAACTTTTCTCCCACCTGATTCTATAGCCATTATGAACTCTAATAAATAAGATTCAAAATGAAATAACATTTCCAAAACGGACGTTTACTAAGATAAAGTTTCATGTTATGGACTTTGGTACATTTTCGTTATATTTCACTCCATAAAATATTTCGCTCCTAAAAAAATAAAATTGCATCTTGTTTTGTTTTTGGCAAGTCCCAAAGACGCATTTTCGTAACACTAAAAAATGGCGACAAAAAAAGAATGGTTCTTTTTTTTCTTTTTGTTTCGTAAGCATTCTTTATTTTACGTTAATTTAAATGGGCCTTTCATGTTATACCATTAAATTTAGTAAAACTATTTCTCAGGCATTAGGTTTGAACTCTTATAAGAATATATCTATTTTTTTTCTCTTTATTTACAAATATTTTTCCGATGTGTTCTGGATGTTCCTTCTCTAAAAAAAAAGTGATACCATTTTGTTTTCGTTTGCATAAGAAAGAAAACAAACATTTTTCTTTTTTAAATTTAATCAGCCACAATAAAGATGGAACGTTACAATGCTACATGCTACATTAAAGACGTCTCCAGTGTAACTGAATGACTGTTCATATGGAAATCGCAGGGATTCGGCACATACAACAACACCCCCTATAGTTCGTTGCGATCGCGAATTATATTTCGAGAAAATACATGTTGAGTATTATCGTCTGCTTAATTTTTATTTTGATCTAGTTCATACAGTTGTTATAGTAACTGTTTGTTTACTTTTTTTGAGATTGTTTGTTCTTTTTTGTGGAGAAGAAACAAAATGGCTTTGAGTTTATATTTATTTATTTTTAAGCATTATTATTATATTCATATTTACGCCAAATGAAGCTATTATTTTATATTTTTGTAAATAAGACTGTAAAATAAATCATTTCTTGTGTTGTTTTATTTTATGGAATAATTAAGGACACAGACATTGTTGACTAATTCGGACTCAAAACAGAATGATGTTACTTATTTTCCAAATTAGAATGATTTCGTAGAATGATATACTTTAGCAACTAATCGTTTTAATCTCAAGTAAAATATTCAGCATGAAACCTTTAAATTAATCCACTTAAAAAAATAAAGGTGATTTTTTACCAAGTTTGTTAAAATGATCTGATTTAATATAGATGAATTAACGAAGAAAACTAAATTTTTATATATGTTTCTTTTTTGACATACATTAAACTAATGCCTCTATCACACGAGAGAAAATAAGTGCAACTGTAAGTGTAATCCCAACTCTATCCGCAACTCTAAAGACAATTTCTCCAAAAATTGCTCGAAAAATCCTCGTGTGATATAGAAATCACGGTTGCACGAAATATCTGCAACTGTTCAGGCAATTTCCTACGTGAACCAATCAGATCGTTTGCTTTTTATGACGTTTCAATTTTATGTGAAGACATATTCAAATGTAAATAAAAATGGCGGCGACGTTGGTGAAGAAGATGATCGGATGAAATTTTTTTATAGATGAAATGGAACAGTTTTTTAGCTTAATGATAACATTTCCTTTAAAATTAAGGCATTAAAAATACTTTGACACGGTGAGATGACCATCTCAATGCAGTTGATGTACTACCATAACAGGAACCTGCACATCATTTTAGTATTGGTGAGTTTAGTACACTATTTTCTAGAATTTTTTTTTTTTTTAAATATTTGTTTATTTTAAACTAATAAAATTAAAACTTTTTATAATTTGTTCCGATCAAAGTTTTAATTACTTTACATATATAAAAATTGAAATTATTTCTATCCAAAGATTTATACTGACGAAAAGCTTTACTTTGAAATATTCGCCAAGCAACTCGCCAAACTTAGTTGCATTATTTTAACATAAAATATAATAATGATTATATTTCTTTATTTTTAAAATTTCAATCTTTATTTCTGTAGATTGTAAAAGCATGTGTCCGATTAAATGAAAAAAAAAATTATTATTTGTGAAATAATTATTATATTCTTTTAACTTTTGAAAAGCTTATTTTAAAACAAGTTAGAAAATATGCGTGGCAAATATTTATCTTGCCTCTCACAAAGTTACCCCATTTTTCAGTAATTATTGAAAAGTATTAAAAAAAAAAGGTAGTAATATTATATATAAGAAATAATTATTAAAAATGTAAATTCCCAATCTCCTTGTCTGTTTCTACAGTCATCCCCTCCATTTTTTTTGGTGTATGATGATTTGCATAATATTTTGTTTATAATTATTCAAAGTTAACTATTGATACTTTACTTTTTATTTATACTTTACTTTTTATTTATACTTTACAATTATGTTTTGATACTTTACTTTTCTACAATGATAGTAAGTATGTAAGTGCACCTTACTAATTTTGCAATATACTTACATTTTTAATATACTTCGTTTATAAATACAATTTATTTTTCTTGAAACAAATTTCAATCCAAACATAAAAACTACAAAACCAAAGATACCTGCCATCTTTCATTAGTGTATAGAATAATCATAGAACTACAATCAAAATATCTGCCAAACTAAAAATAAGTTTAAAACGGATACCTAAAGACTTAAATGATTTCAAATTAATGGTATTTAATCTCCCTTATTCTAATAATGTGTTGGTAAAATTTTTATCATGATAGTGATTTCTTTCTTTATTTCAGATATTTTGTATAATCCTCTAAGGTTTATCTGGTGAAGAAGGAAAGAGATGTTACATTGTTTTTATGAATGAAATTAAAAAATAAGAAATGAAAATGAATAATGTTCTAAATGTTTCACTTGATATTAAATGTTTTAAATTGATTCTTGTATTATTTAAAATGCAAAGCAAAACACGTAACAAAATAATATGATACATAAAAAGCATGCTCTTAATAAAATATTGTTTTTTTCTTAGTTATTAATAAATTTGAATTTATATATTGTATATTACAATAAATTTGTCCTAAAATAAATCCTATAATTTTTAATGAAATTATCTTATACCAATAATGAATGTTTTAAATTTTACAATAATAAATTTTAAGTATGACATTGAAAATCCTCTTATATTTAAAAAGCAATTTTACTAAGAAATGGGAAAAAATAATTTTTATAAAAGTGATCCTCCTGAAATGCAATGTGTAGATGAATAAAATTAATGACCCCTTAATGCAATGTAAATTGATTTTATGGCAATAAAATTCTGACACATTGTAGTATAGACAAGTCTGACATTATTTATTACGTATTTTTTAGACTAAAATAAAAAAATTGAATTGATTTGATAGATCTAATAGTTTTGATGTTATAAATATTTTATGAGTAAAAGGTAAGTCAAAAATTCTATATTTCATACATTAAACCCTAATTTCTTCTTAAAAATTATTTCAAAGGACTATTTTTTTTAAAATTAAGCTTGAAAAATTGAATTTGAAGAAATGCCTTACTTGTTTAGATAGCAATGTCAGTTGCATAAAGAGGTATAAGTCATAAAATTGTACTTTCCCACATGAAACGTTTATAAATTTTCGAATTGCTAAACTATTAAATCAGACAGCTTGGTTTTATTCTCATTGGATTTAGCGTATACATGGATAATGATACCGCACTTGCCTAGCTAGCATGTTAGATAGTAAATATGTATAAATAAACTATGCTTTCACAGGCTGCTTAGCCAAATCTTTCAACAAAATATAAGCACCTTTTAAGAACTTTTTAGGCACTCAAAAAATATTTTTAAGCACTATGTAAATTGACAAAATGCAAAATAATTTTTGAAGACTTTACATGATCATGATAAAATAACTAGAATTTGACAAAGAACTCTTTTCTTGATTATATTAGCCATTAAAAAATGATCAAGAGATTTTTCGATTTCAGAGGGTGGAAAATGAAGCTGAGAATATCTTGCAGCACATGAGATCTCACCGAACCCAGCTTACTAGACGCACATGCTGACTCTCAAGTAACCTGTAAAATTATTGGCGCTTTCATACGCTGTAAATTGATCGTGGTTGAATGAATTCTGAAAACGTTGAATAGAAAAATATCACGTTTTTGCATAATACGTGGTGAAAATACTCATTCCCTTTCATAAAGCTCATTTTTGAAAAGGGAAAATTTAGCACTTTTTAAAAACACCCGTTAAGAAAAGCGTCCTTAAGGGCTTTAAAAAATCGAAAATAAGCACCTTCAAGCACTTTTTAAAAACACTATGCTTTATACATCCATGCTTAAAGCTCCACGCTCCATGCTTTATACATTACTCACTCGATTAAACGTAAAAATTCTAGACAGTATTTAAGTCCATCCCCCTCTCACCCCCTTATCCTTTTAGGGACGCAGCATGAAATTCAATAATATCTTAATATCATCTCATATTATGAATTAAAAATCATAATCCTTCATATACTATGCTACTTCACTAATGGGGAAATGAAGTTTTCAGAATTTTTATTTGCTGCTGAAAAAAAGACTTATCACAAATACAAATATAAAAAATTAAATCAAAATCAATCAATATTCTACAGCATCTGTGATTTCTTTTTCCTCCCTTTACGAACAACGTTGAGAAACTATGATATAATAGAATCATATGATAAAATAAAATATGAGCCAAATGTAAAGATAAATAACAAAATATGGTTACGAGCAACCGTTCGTGCAATTAAGCAACCCTATCGGCAACTCCGATCGGAGGAATTGCCTTTAGAGTTGAAGTTATTTTTCTCTCGTGTGATAGAGGTTGAATAAACTTCATTCCTTCTTGTGAATTGCTCCAGTGTGGAAAATCTGATTCATACTATGAAGTTAAATTGAAGAAATATATTATGAAAGAATCTTTGTGCAAGAATATGGAATGCGTCAAAGAGAATTGATACTTGGCTTGCACGAAATAGAATGGAAAGAACAGTCGCAACCGTAAACAAATGCTTCAACGACGATCGAAATAGCCACACGACGTCACTTTCAAGTATCCTATTAAGTTCAAAATTTAGATATGATTTTAGTTCCAGCTGATCGCTTATAAAGAGTTAGAGTTGAACAAAAAATAAAAGTTTATGAAGGGCTTTATTTCTGGTCCCCCCCCCCCTTGTGATTCACATTTTTCACTTTCAATGCAGCGAAAATGTATTATTTTCTTCTTTTTAATCCGCTATAAAAAGAGAGCTCTTAAAATTTCAATTTTACCATTAAGAATTCGTTCTTTAGAACGAATTGCGGCAAATAGGACTTTTCTGTATGAGAAACTCCCCAAAGTGGGGATAAGAGATCGCCAAATGAGCCATGGGTGAGGACGATGTCCAGCCAGCCATAGGATAAATGGCTCGTTGTCACGATTAATACAACATCAGTCCACCCATAAATAAGTACTTGAAGTGTGGTCAAAGTAGACAGAGTTTTAATTGCCTCCTCATTTTCTTAACTTCTCTTCCAGCCATTCCTTTTAATGGTGACAGCGTTTTGAGATAACTATTTTTAGACATAAGAGACCCACAATAAATATGTTTCTTATCAATGCAAATGTTTAGATACTAAGGTTTGTTTGTTAAGAAAATTATTACTAGACATAAGAGACCGTATGTCTAATCCTTACAATAAATACGAGAAAATATGTTTAAATATGTTTTTAAAATATGTTTTTTTTTTTTTTTTTATCAATGTAAATGTTAGGATACTAAGGTTTGTCTGTTAATGTAAGCTAGTAGTTGGTTTAAGAAAACTATTATTAGACATAAGAGACCGTATGTCAAATTCTTGCAATAAATAAATATTTTTTTTATCATTGAAAATGTTTGGATACTATATCGTAGTACGCTAAAAAATTTTATGTAAAAAAAATGCTATAAAAAGAGTTAATAATTTTTCTAGTCGGGGTAATTAGGGTTTAAATATTCCAATCTAAATAAAAATTTGCATCAAATTCCCAAAACATGATCAGTATGAGAAAAAGGGAAGAAATTTTGTAACTAAACAGATTATCAATTTATGAGATAGACGGAAAAACTAATCAATTCTATGTTTCTTAGTAGTTCAATAGAAAAAAAAGCTTTCATTTTGTAGTTATCGGGGTAATTGACTGCCAAATACTACTTTCCAACCAAAAAAATAAAAAAAAGGGTCTCAAACTTTAATGATATGTTCCATATTAAATTTTATTTTATACCCGTTGTTGAACTGCCGACCCGATTTTTTGGGTTTAAGACTACTAGTGTTCATCTCCAAAGTCTTGAAATTTTGAACCCAGTCCAGGTACTCCTAGATCAAAAATTGGGAGAAATTTTCCTTTGGAGAGGACTTATTGATGGAACTAACCCGCGTTTGTTTTACATGGAAAGCAATCATCATCGTATAAAATAGAAATATTGAAATTATTGAATGTTTATAAAAATATTGAAATTAAATGAAAAATTATTAAATTTAAACTTTTTCTTTCAAAAAGCGATTTCGTAACTTACTTTTGTACGTCTTATTATTTCGGTATTCCAATGACGTAAGTCATTTTCCGAAGGGGGGTTCGATTGCTACAGAAAGATTTTTTTTTCTCTCTTACCCCCATTCAAGTAAAAAGGAAAAGCTTTTTATGATTGCATTTTCTAAACATATTCTTAAAACACTTTTTGAGTCAAAATGTGAAGTTTATCTTTCACTCTATCAGAGACGACACCGCGTTGGAACACCTGCCAAAAATGATCAAAAAGACTGAAATGAAGACTCCTCTGTCCTTCCGGACAAAAGGGTCGGACACCGAGCTATTTCCAGTAGCTAATTTGTGAAGGGACTTGTTTCTCCAGGGCTGTCGCCACCAATTATATCTAGACGGGAAGTAGCCCTTGGAGGGGGGGGGGGATATACAAGAGAAGACATCGTAAATTTCCTTTTTACAGTGAAGCGTGTTAAATGGTACCAGTTGCAAAAGACCACCCCATGTGATCACACGAAGATCGGATTCAGTTGATTTCACTTCTGGGAAAAAATGTAATACAAGAGTAGGTTAAAAGGAGGTAATTAAATGTAGAAGAAGAGGGTATTAAGTATGCAACAGATCCCTAATTCAGATAAATGAATTTTTGTACAATCCCCACCTCAAAAAATAAATAAGATTATATTTTAAAGAATTCTACAGTCCCTAATCAAATTATTAGACGCACCTTGGCAGAGTATCCAAGAGACGCAGATTCTATGTAAAATCTTTATTATCAGGTGATACTATACTGCTTTATTGTTTTTACGCGACTGAAACCGGTTTGCAGTTGCTTACGTTTGTGTATAAATTGATTAAATGAAATATAATATAAATTAAACAATTGGATACATTAGACGATATATTATATAAATATATAGGTTGAACTCCGACCCACCCCAGGGGGGTATACGGAGATAAAAGTAAGTATTATATAAATATGGAATTTTTGTTATATCAGGTATTATATTAGTATATTATAATAATTAGATTAAATTATTAGACGCACTGTGTTTAAATATAGTTGCATGTTTTGCACGAGTTTATAGGCAATACTTTTATATTTAAACATATATGTGATTTTTATGCACGATATTTTTTATATATTTTTGTATTTATTTTTAACGTATTGCATTACAATATTAACCAATTGATACACGAAAGTCAACAAATGCAAACCAGTTTCAATCGCGTAAAAACAATAATGCTGTATAGTATCACATCATAATTAAGATTTTACATAGAATCTTATAGTGCGTCTAATAATATGGCCAGGGACTGTAGAACTATGATATGAGTATATTTTTTGATCGTTAATTCGGATAAATGACCTAAAAAAAATTATAAAATTCTTTTTTAAAGAATTCTATAAAATTACAAGACAGGATACTAGTAAATTGCTGACTTTCTCTGAAAAGTCCTGTTTTATAAGTGAAAAGTCATTGAATTATTCATGCAAAATACACTTGTGTAAAAAATGAAGAGAATTTGTAAACTGGGTTGATTATTTCTAGAACTACTGGACCAATTTTTATCAAATTCGATATGTGCATACATTGATATAATACAAAACAAATAACTATTCAACAATTGTAATACACACACATGATCGTGCGTAACACTCGTTGAAGTTGGAAGGTATGAAATTGCCACAGGACAATTCAGGCCAATTGACACAGGAAATGATAAAGTGCCTTATTTCAAGTATGAAATCACGCTTGTTTTGCCATTTTGTTTGCATTTCATACAGGAATACATGATAGAAATCAATTTACGAGAAAGCATAGCAGAAATTTCTAAATCATGGAAGTATGATGTTACAGATCGTACTATTCATAACAGTTTTGCTACAGCTGGAATCTTAGTCAACGCGGAGAATTTGGATACTGCGGAGGACGAGGATGACATTCCTTTAGAAGAAATTTAAAAAATATGGGTACAGCTAAGATAGAACCACGAAATTAACGATGATGTACTGATTAATGATTTTCTGTTTATTGATTCTGAAGCTGCAACCACTGAAACATTAACTGTATCGGTTACAATACAGCAATAAATTGTTAGGAAGAAGATAAGACGGAAATGATGAAGAAATCACCAAACCTTCACATGATAAAGTGTTAAAATCATTTTAAACTATTCGATAGTAAACATTAATTTTTAAGATAATTTAAACTACTCGATTATATAGTAGACAATAATTTTTAAGATAAATGTGTATCCATTGCTATTTTAATTATGTCTAGTGTTTATGAATTTAAAACCAGTTTCGTGTTGTTTAACTATTTCAAATGATCATTTAATAAATTTTCCATAAAATGATATTTTAATCGGGATTTATCGCCTTCGTTAAATAGAGGTCCGTTGTAGTTTTCCCTTCATATTTAATAAACATTAAAATATTTCAACTTATATTTGTTTTAACTATATTAAATAATTTTATTAAAGATCATATTTGTTTTAACTTTCATTAAATATTTTTCACAAACTGTGGTACGAAGTAAATTTTTATTCCTCGAAAATTGAATGCTCAATTTTTTTTTTATGAACTGACAATTTTAAACAGGCTAAACATTGATTAAGTATTGAGATCAAAAAAATTATTAACTGATGTACAGACAGAAAAGGGGGAGATACCAACCAAAGGATCCCTTTTTTTTCATTTATTTATTGCCGCAAAACTCTCAAAATCTGATGATTGTCAGAGATGGCGTTAGTGGCGATTATATCGTTCGACCAATCGGAGGAGACGAAAGAAGAATCGGCTGCCTTTTGGAGAGAGGGGGTCGAGGGACCAGAAAAGTGTTCGGAAGGGGGGGGTAGGGGGTGGAAAAAGCGCGTGGAGAGCGATCACTTTAGCGAAACACCGGGAGCCCCTCTATTCATATCAAATCCCTTCAGCAACATAGATTCAATCCCTATTATTTCTGGAATCAACTTTTTTCCTCTTCTTTCAACAACAAAAGTAAGTGTGTAAAAATATTTTTTCTCTTTCCGATTTGTTCAGTTTTAGACATGAATAATTTCAGAAAAGCTTTTTTTTTTATTATTAACTTACGGAAACTTAAATTATAGTTCATAAGTTAGAACTTATTCAATTCCTACTATTAGTTCACACTCTCTCTATATCTCGTTCAAATTTTCAATCGTTAATAAAATACTTTTTATTCATCCACTCAAGTTCAAATAGATTTTTTTTATACTTGTAGAGGATGACACTTGATGTAAATAAAGTTTTTGTTTTTAAATATTAATTCATTAAATAAATAGGGAAGAGCGAAAAACGAAAAAGAATTTTTTTGATGGGTTAAGCATCAGTCATTGTTTTAAATTTCACTAAAAGTGATTCAGTTTTTTACATATTTTAAAAATAACATCAGTGATAATATCTAACTTATAGCTCTATTTGAACAAAAAAAAAGTTTATTGCGCACATTTAAATATTTAATTATTTTATATTCGTTGTGTCAGATAAATTCGCTAAAGAACATAAACACGTGATAGCACGTGTGGTCCACGTTACACAATTTATACTTATATAGTTGTCTGATATCACGCGCTATTTTTTTTTTTCAATTCCAACAATTAGTTCACACTCTCCCTATTAACCTAAGTAGGAATTGACTTTAAAAAAATTGTTTTATACTACTTGTTTATTTCTTTTATAAAATAATTATTGCATCTTTATTTACTTTCGAAATAAGATTAAACATATTCTCTAATACTTACTGCTGTTAATATTTGGTCGGTCATCCTTAATTGCATAAGATTCTTCTTTTTGAATAAAAGCAGGAAAAGAGGACGTTAAATATTTATTTTCCGAAATTCTAGCGTCAAACATATTATCGTCGTTTACTGAAATAATTTTTAATAATTGTACTTTGTTCAGTTAAAATATCGATCAAATTTTGGAAATGAATCATTTCATCTTTTAAGTTCTAAATAAACTTTTCCAAATTATATCAAATTCACGTTTTACATGCGTTTGAAAATCAAGACAAAGAATTTAGAATTAAACCGTGATTTCCAAAATTATTTTTCTCTGGTCTTATACAGTGGCCGTAAAAACAACATTATTTTTTAAGTTTATCGCAACTACAATTCTATTTTTTACAAAAGTAAATAACTACAACTACTTTTTTTTAAAAAAATGTATTGACTACAAACTACTTTGGAATTTAGTAACTACTTTAAGGATACGATCTTTGCTGGAGAACTTAATTTACACTTATGTTCCAAATGGTTTTGAATAAGAAATTGGCTTACATTAAATATAAGGGAATAATTAACAAATATTTATTCATGTGTACATGAGCCAGTTTGTTATTCCTAAACATTTTTATTTCGAATTGTTCATTTAACTTTTTCAACCTATGCCTTTTTCAACACCGGATATTTAGTTTAGGAAATGCGAAATCATCAAATACTTGCTAATTCTTCAATGCTTTTACATTTCTTCGAAGAACTTTAATCATATGATCTTCACTATCTTATTTATTTTCACTACTTTAAGTAGATAAACTTACTTTAAATGTTAGGGAATAATAAAGAAATATTTATTCTTGTTTACAATAGTCAATTTGTTATTTCAAAACTTTTTTTTTTCTTTTGAATTTAACCTTCATCTTTTTATGCCTTTCCCGACAGCGAATAATTAAGAAATGCGAAAGTAATAAAAAATACTGTTTATCGTTGTAAGAAATAAAAGTGCTCCTTTTTTTGAAATACAATGTCTCCAGAGTGTGATCTATTTTTCGTAATGACTAATTTAAATACGTGATTCTAAATACGTCATCGGAAAAGCTACATTATTTTACTAGTTTCCTGAAACTACAACTACTTTGTTACAAATGTAATTAACTACTCCTACAACTACTTTTTTTCTTAAAATGTAGTGACTACAAACTACCTTCGAAATGTATTCACTGCTTCAAAGAGAATTTAATTTACACCCATCTTCAAAATGACTAAGAAATGGGTTCTCTTTAAATATAAGGTAATAATTAAGAAATATTTATTCATGTTTGCATAAGACATTTTTTTTTTCGAATGTGTTCATTTAACCATCAACTTTTTATAACTTTTTCGACGGTGAATATTTAATTTAAGAAATGCAAAATTATCAAATACTTATTTTTTTTAAAATTATTTAATGTTCACGAGTGTACATTCGCAAGTGAAAGTGTGACTAAAGTGATTAATTATCTATTTTTCGTAATTTGCTATTAGTTATACGCTAGTTTGAATATTAGTTATACGTGATTTAAAATACGCAATTTCTGTTAAACACTCAGCTACAGGTTCATTTTCATTGCATCTATTGACGGACCCGTGAAGATTTGTGCCTATCTAATTTTTTTTAATTTTATTTTATAACCGTCGTTGAACAGTCGACCCAATTTCATGGGTTTACGACTACTAATGTTCAACTCCGTAGCCTTGTAATTTTGAACCAATCCAGAAGACAAGGAAACTCCTGGATCAGTACCCCCAGAGGTTTGATTTGTTATGGGAACATGGTGGACTTTGAGACTCGACCGATTTAACGTGCATCAGTCACCATTTACTACACGGGGAGTCTTCGGCCGGCGAGGATCGAACCCACGACCTCTTAGACATGGGCCCAGCGCCCTACCGACCAGGCTATCCCGGCCTTTGCCTATGTAATTCTAAAAATTAGTTGCGTTAGAGTAGGGACTTAACTAACGTTAAACGTAGTTGCAAAGAATCGCTACAAACTACTTTTTTTTTGTCGCACTACTTACTACACTAATTTCTAATAAAAGTACCACATTATACTACTAACTACGAAACAAGTAATATAAAAACAAATTAAAAAATTAAAGTCAATTCCTGCTTAGCTTAACAAAGAAAATTTTTATTTTAGTTCCCTTTTTTTAAATAATTATAATTTTTTCTCTCATATAGAACTAAAATTAATGAATTAAATTTAATTAATGATTGAAGAAACAGTATTACCTTCAAGTTTCATCCACTACAGGTTTAAACAAAATGTATTTGAACTTTGAGTGGAGGAATAAAAAATATATTTTGATTAACGATTGAACATTTGAACAAGATAGGGGAGATTGTGAACTAATAGTAGGAATTGAAAAAAGTAGGAACTACAGTAGTTTCACAACTTGTAGTGCTGTACTTTCGACCACTTGTCTTATAGAACATCAAAGTAAAGTGAAATATTGAAGCTGATTTTAAATATTTGCTTAATACACAACTATTCTTGGGGCCACAAGAAATACAGGGGCCAACATTAACATTAACATAATGCTGTCATTATGAATACGAGAGGAATACTTGGAATCTGTTTTAAAGTAATGTGAATAAAGTAATCTTTTTCTGCTCCAGTACAAAATAGTTAATGTGAATAGGTCTATAATTAATCATTTGCATTCATTGTAAACGGAGATGAAAACCTCCCACGGTTAGCTTGAGGGCAAGGATATTCTAACCCATGATCCGTCTACCACTGAGGATATTTCACATCCGCGTTTTGATCGGTGCGAGACGGATGAGGAGTTCGCATCGAGCATCCATCGCTGGGATTCGAACCCGATTCACTTCATTGGAAGGCCAACACTCTAACCCCCGAGCTATCACGGCTCTATTAAAACAACTAGAAAAATATTCAGTGAAAGAGATTATTTAGAAAGCTAATTTTTAACATTCTTTTGGAATTAGCGCCGCACTCCCTGATCGCCTCGTTCACCTGCCGGCGAAAATGTTCTCGAACTTCCTTTGGGACATCTCCGCAATTCGGGATCCCTTCTCATTCCTTATTTCTAGTGTTGGTATACTTTTAAAAATAAAACAACCCGTGAAGGCTTTGATTTATATACATTCCATAGTATTTGTATACATTCCATAGTATTTACGGTCCCTGGCCAAATTATTAGACGCACAATAAGGTACTATTATATTGCTATCGCACTATAAGTTAATCAGGTGATACTATACAGCTTTATTGTTTTTAAGCGGCTGAAACCGGTTTGCACTTGTTTACGTTAATATACGAGAATCAATTGATTAACCTTGTAATGCAATACGTTAAAAATAAATACAATGAGGAAGTATATAAAAAATTTCCGGAATAAAAACCCATTACATGTATGTTTAAATATAAAAGTATTGCCTATTATATATAAAAGCATTGACTCGTGCAAAGCATGTCATTATTGAAACACTACAGTGCGTCTAATAATTGGGTCTAATTATTATAATATACTAATATAATACCTGATATAATAAATATTTATATAATATAGCGTCTAGTTTATCCAATCGTCTAATTTATATTATATATCGTCTAATTTATATTATATATCGTCTAATTTAACCAATGGATACACGAACATAAACACGCGCAAACCGGTTTCAGCAGCGTAAAAACAATAAAGCTGTAAAGTATCACCGGATGATTAAGACAAAGAATCTTATAGTGCGTCTAATAATTTGGCCAAGGACTGTATATACATTCCATAGTATTTGTATATATTACATAACACACTTCAATACTACTCGGAAATTTTACGATTTTCTATTCATTTATTTAATACTAGGGGGCTAAACCCCCTGTTCGCTGCCGCTCTCCAACCCCGATGATTGCTTCGCAATAATTGTCGTTTCTTGGCAGAAAACAGTTTTTTTACATAAGTTAAAATTATTCACTTAACATATATGTACTAAAAGGAATTCTGTTTGCTTACTCTTGTGCCTCTACTTCCCAAGTCCAAATATTACTATTTATTGGTATTATAAACATTTGGATCTCTTGATGAACGGAAGTGATTTTTCGAAGTAATCATTTTTTAAAATAACATTTATATTCTTATAACATTATATTGTTCAAACAAATTTGATGAGTTCACAACCATAATTTAATATTCGCGCTAATAATAGCAGTACTGGAAAATAAGTTTAAATTAGGGATACAAAAATATTTAAAGAAAAACAATACCTTTACGACTATTATTAATTTTATGCTGATGACAACCAAAACAATATTTAAATGAATGAGGAAAAACTGGATCCTATCACGTGATTTCGCGGCCAATAAAAACTCACGAAATTGCGACACCATCATTAGATTTTTATATATAGTAAGATTACGGAAACATAAAATTTATTATAAAATTAAAGATAAATTATTGAAAATTTAATTCAACTGTTCACCTGCCGAACTCTTATTTTACAGTAATGGGAAAAGTGTCTTAAAGAAAAAAAATAAGTTAAAATATCACTTTTCTCCTGTTACAAACAAATTTGATTTAAAAAAAAAATTTCAACTGCAGTTCAGAGCAAAAAGCAAAATTATCTTCTTTTTTTTTTAATTTGGTTGTTAGAAATGTTAAGCTTCGCTAACTGTTAAGTGCTAACTAAGGAAAGATTTGAGTTACCAGTCTTGAAAAAGATACTTGTTCCGGCAATTAAACGGTTAGCTTCATAATTGTAAACTGTAACTAAATATCTTTATCAAAAAATATTAAGAGAAAAAGATAAATTGATGCGATAACTTAATAATGAGGAGTTTTAGTTCTTCAATTCTCAATAATAATCAAAATCAAAAACGTAATAATAACGAAGAATAACATAAAGAGGGAATAATAATTATTGTTAAACACGGGATCATTTTTACTAATTTACTAAGCTAATTTAAAGTAATAGAAAAAGTGAGCTCTGAAGTATCAAAATGAAAATAAATTATGAGAAGAGGATTTCGGAGAAGTTCTCTTCCAATAATTTGTTTGCATTTTGATATTTCGCCATTTTTTTCTTCAGCAATTCATTGCTTACTCTAAATTTGAGTGTACTCACTTTATTTTAAATTAGTAATGGAGGTGAAAGAAAATTGGCAATGAAAAGTTTCTCCCGTGTTATGGCGTTACTACCTTTTGATATGATTGAACATTTTGGGTAAATTATTTTTTGAAAGTAAATATAGTTCGTTCATCAGGAGTTGGCACTTGACTCCTCAAACGCAGAGTTTATTTCAACACGGGAGTAAGAGGAAAAACTTCTTTGCAAAACTTCATTGCTTACTCTAAATTTGCCAAAAAGTTGCTTAAACGTAGCCTAATCGGTTCGTAAACAATTAAGACAATATCAAAAATAGGAAAATCCATTGTTACAGATGAAACTTTTCATTACTACTTTCATTTGTATTAATATTTAATTTCTACTATTAGTTTCACACTCTCCCTAGTATCTTGTTCAAATTTTCAATCGTTCATAAAATACTTTTTATTCATTCACTCAAGTTCAATGTACATTTATTGTAAACTTGTAGTGGATGACACTTGATGTTAATACAGTTTTTTTTAAATATTAATTCATTCATTAAATTTAATTAACTAATTTTAGATTAGATTTAGAATTAAATTTAGAAAAAAAAATTTTATTTAATAAAACGTAACTCAAATAAAATTTTTCTTTGTTGACCTAAGTAGGAATTGACTTTAATTTTTTTTTATTACTTGTTTTTATAATGAAAATGAAATTCTTTGTGTTCAGTAAAGGAATAGTATAATAAACAGAAACAGCTTTATATCGAAAGGAGTGTAAAGAAAAAAGTAAACGATGTACTTTAAGGATTAATATTTATGGGGAGTGTAAACATTAGATGATGTGCTGTAAAAATATTTTATTATCCAGATCACGTGTTCAAAGTCTTTGCATCTACTTTGTTTTGTTGACAGTCGACGATTTTATTATTATGTTAGACATGTGAGTGTTGATGAATTTAAAGAAATTTTCAAGGTTTATCAAAGAGAATATGTATCTCTCGCTAATTACACGAAAAAATGCACAGTAAACTCAAAAAGTGCATTTTTTTATGACAAAAATATATTCTTTCAGCGTATTAAAATTATTTTGCTATAGGGAGTTAGTATTTTATCATATTTTACCAAAAGCAAAAAAAAAAAAAAAAGAAGAAACAAATTGCCATTTTACCCAGAGAAAAATTGGTTAAAAAATATACATGAAATTAGTATTGAATAGCTGCCAACTCTACTGGATTTTGGCCAGTTTCTCCTGGTCTGCTGGTCTAATTAAAATTTTACTGGTTTTTGTACATTTTAGAAAATTCCCTAGAATTGAGTAAGAAAATCCCTATTGAAATAGAATTTTTGTTCAGATTATCGATATTTAAATAAATTTTAGTAATAACATAATGAAGCAAACCTCATTTATAGAAATCAGTTCAAAAAAAATTTTTTTTTTTTTTGTTCTAAAATGCTCAGTTTATTTTTTTATTCAGAACTCTTTTCAAATTAATTTAAAAAATTTTTCGATGAATTAAATGCCTATTAATATTGGAAATTATGAGTAAAGTTAATACATATCACGTCAAATATGTCTAATATCAATCAAAACTGGAAAATATTGCAGTGTTTGATGACTATAAAAATCCCTAAAATTCCCTATGCGTAAAATACTTAGTACATTTTGCGACAATTATCATGCAATTTATAGTATTACGTAAAATCTACTGGATGTTGGCGGCTATGGTATTGTGTGCACATTAAAGCTGCTTGTTTCGGTATTGAAAAAGTATTTACAATTCTAACTCAGCATATTTGCTTTACTCCAGGTTCATTGGTATAATTGTTCTGTAATTAATAAAAGAATAAATTTAAAATTTAATTTTAACGACGGCAAGGAAATTGTAATACAACGAATTAAGAGGACACTGGAGAAACTTTTAATCTTTTCATGGCAAATTCCCCTCCATAAGACATTTGAAATTTATAGGATAGAAAAAATGAGTTCAAACAGGCTTAGAGTAAGACATGAATACGGAAAAGAAATTTTCAAAATATCAAATGAAAAGATTACTTAGGACCAATAATATATTTTGCATTTTGAATTTTTTTCAGCAATTGAAATTTCACGGCTTACTCTAGGTTTGCTCACTTTTTCTATAATTTTAATTTCAAACTAGTTATGCATTTCTCTACCGCGGTACCTCTTCTTAAGAGCAATTTTTTATTTTCATTTATTATTATTTTTTTTTTGTTAATGAGTCAGGAAGAGCTTTACATCTGATTTTGTTGAAATTTTCAGGACATGTTCTCTATGTTCTTACGAGTGAATCACGACACTTATTAAACGTTTGCTTAAACTTTCAAGACATAAGTGCGTTCAGTGGAATCGAAGGTGATTGAAAAAAGGCTATTTTCTGCGATTTTGATCAACAAAATCAAAGAAAATAGTCTTTTTTCAAAGATTTTTGAATGACCTTTGAACTTTGCTGCGAAGGTCCACTTGAAAGTTTTTTTTGTCCTAATAGTTAACGTGAACGTAGAACATTAAATAAGGTTGTGATTTCTTTGCTTCACAAAAAGTATTTCCATTTTCAAATTGATATGTTTTTTTCAAAATTTCAGACGATTCTCAACTTCGCTAAAAATTAACTCCCCAACCCTTAACCTCCCCTTTTTTTTTTAACGGGAAAAAAAAAAAAAAAAAAAAAACGCGTGTCTAAAAATTTCACATAAAGAACATATCCTAAAAGTTTCAAGAAAATCAAAAATGTCAAATATCCAAACCTGCCTGATTTGCCAGATTTGTTTAAAAATAAACTCGCTCTTCAGAACGTTCAACAACATGATCTTCGTAAGAGCTCAATACTTAAGCTTGATCAGGCTCTTAAATCTTCCCTTAATTTCCTAACTTAAATTAAACATCCATCTTTATTTAAAAAGGAAAAAAAAAAAATGAAATTTATCATTTTCGAGAAATTAGAAATATATCAATTTTTGTTAACTTTTCTCTCATTTTTTAAATCGTTTTTTCAGAAAGTTATATGAATATATTTTTAATCAATTTATTTCTGCAAGTAATGTGTTTTCCTCTTCATTATATTATTCAAAGAAATATTAACGACTTATTTGATTTAGGGATTTTCGGTTATTAGCTTTTAAAACATTTGATTTGAAATAGTGTTCAAATATAGCGCACTACAAGTAGTGAAACTACAGTAGTCGCTACTTCTTTTCGTAGTTTGTAGTGTAGCGTGCTATTTTTTTCTTCTTTTAAAAAATTAGTGTTACGAGTTGTGCGATGCAAAAAACAGTCGTTTGTAGCAATTCCTATTTTTAATGTTTGTTAAGAAAAGAAATACGGTTCTAACGCAACTCATTTTTCAAATTAGATGGGTACAAATCTTCGCGGGTTAGGATGCAATGAAAATGACCCTGTAGCTGAGTGTTTAACAGAAATTACTTATTTTAAATCACGTATAAATAATATTCAAACTAGCCATTACGAAAAATAGACCATCAATCACTTTAGTCACACTTTCACACGCGAATGCACCCTAGTGTAACATTTTAACATCAAACAAACAACATTTTCAATTATTTATAAGCAAAAGAACGTTACTTTCAATGTACTTAATTTCTTAGAGGAAGTAAAAGATCGTTAAATAATAAAAACATTGCAAGTATTTGATAATTTAGCATTTCTTATTAAATATTCGCTGCCGAAAAAGACATAAAAAATAGAAGGTTAAGTGAGCAATTTTGAAAAAAAAAAAAAATGTTTTAAAATAACAAACTGGCTCATGTAAACATGAATGAATATTTCTTAATTAATCCCTTACATTTAATGTAAGCCAATTGTTAAAAACCATTGGGAACATAGCTGTAAATTAAGTTTTCCTGCAATGTTCGCCTCCTTAAAGTAATGAAGTAGTTACTACAATTCAGAAGTAGTTTTTAGTCACTACATTAAAAAAAAGTAGTTGTAGGAGTGGTTAACTACATTTATAACAAAATATGGTTATTTCATATTTTTTTTATAATATTTGGAAAAAAAAATATTTTTAGATTAATACTTAATATGAATCATGTGAAGTGACATGATGAATTCATTTTTTTACAAATCCTTTAAAATTTTACATATTTACTTTTATGAAAAATAGCACATAAAACCTTTCCAATGCAATGGTTTACACTGGTGTAAGAAATTACGAAAATTTGCAGACTTGGTCTATCATTTTGAGAACTACTGGACCGATTTTAATGAAATTTGATGTGTATAATACATTGATACAATACAAAACAAATAACCATTCAACAATTGTAATACACACTCATGATCGTGCGTAACACTCGTTGGGGTCGGAATATATGAAACTGCCGCAGGACAATTCAAGCCAATTGCCACAGGAAATGCCTTATTTCAGGTATGAAATCACGCTGCAAGGCCTGTATATCTGTAGAGGGGACCCTACCCCCCTATTAATCTAAGTTTTTTGTTTTGTTTTTGTTTATTCTGCAACCGATGTTTCATACCTTCTGACTCCAACCAGTGTTAAGCACGATCATGCGCGTGTATTACAATTGTTGATTGTTTTGTATTGTATCAATGCATGTACATATCAAATGTCATTACGGTCCAGTAGTTCTAGAGATAATCGACCAAGTCTTCAAATTCTCTTAATTTCTTACACCTGTGTATATTAGGTAATAATTTAAAGGTTTGATTATAAAAATGTATCATCAAAAAATACTAAAAGAGTTGTGGAGCACATTTTTTATTTATTTCTTATTTTAAAAGGGGAATTTTTCCGATTTATAAAGTGGGCAGTGATCCAAAAAGTGTTAAGAACCTATACAGTAAATTTTAAACCATTTAAGTAAATTTTTTCAGTTCCTCTTTTTTTCGTCAAAGAAAAACATAAAAACAAAGGATTTTTTTTTCTTTCCCGTTTTACTGTTATTAAAGAATAGATTTTCTCTCCCATTCAAAAAATTGTAAATTATACAATTATATGCAATGTGCTGTTAATGTAATGTATCTTCAATGTGTTTAACAACTGTTTTTACATCACCATTTTTTTTCATTTCCCAGTGGAGTAAAATTCTGTGAAAAACTAAAACAATAAGTGGTAATTATAGAAATAATTAACAGCAATTACTAATTAACACGTTTTAATCAAGATAGAAGTCTCAAATTTAGACCCTTATAAAATTAATAGAAAAATTATGAAATTTCATCTCGATATTTTGCAATTATTTATAACTATTTATTACTGCAACTGAAAGTAAATGCTACTTAGAAATTTGTCACAATTTTAAAATTTAATTTCAACTACGCATTCTGATAAAGGAAAAAAAGCTTAAAAAAAAATTTCGTAGTGATATTTTCAAGTTATTGTATTTAGCCTAAACTTGTTAATTTACAGTAACACGTTTTCTTTTGCTCAAATTTCCTCCATGTGTTAATTTTCAGTTAAAAAAGAAAAACTATATATCTAAAAGAAAAACTTTATTTTTGGTGTTTTGCAATCGGGTTAAATAATGGTTATGACTTCAATTGACATTTAAAAAAAAAAAAAAAAAACTTTCCAACCAAATTAGAAGTCTCAAACTTCAATCATATGTATCGTTATTTGTTAATTAACCTAGTATTAGCTTCGTACTAAAAGGCTCCTCCCCTTCAATTTTCATCAAGTGTTTGGCGCAGCAAAGCCGATTCCGACTCTTTTGCTGTTAAACAGGGATAAAAGAAGAAACACGGGAAAAATTCTGGTAAAATTACAGTACTGTATTGTATGACATTTCCGGTTAGAAAAGCCATAACCATATAAACCAATAAAAGCCATATAAAGCTATACGGTATTTAAAACATTCATTAGGTAATTGTTTCATTCAGATGGTAGCGGTTCAAAGGTAATATTAGTAAAAATAATACAAAACTGAAAAGAAAACTTGCTTTTGTATAATGCTCTAAGGTATCATAATAAAATTACGAAATTTTAACGCATAAAAATTTTTATTATACATTATAAAATCATATTATATAGTTAATTTTATCATAAATCATTACCAAAATGATTCGATAAAAACTATCGAGGCTTTTGGTTTTTCCATAGAGTACAAAAATTTTACCATATTCTGGTACTTTTGACTATATTCTTTTTCTCAAAGTAGTAAGTAATAACGTATATATATATATATATATTGTATAAATAAATGCAATGCGATACTAAATAATATTAATGACTAATGATAAATCAGTAGATAAATATCGTTTAAAAAAATCTCATTAATTTTATGATGATGCCACTTAGAGAAACTGGGATCTTCTCTATTATACAGCATGTAATAGATAATTATTGTATGCTGTATATATGCTGTAAAATATTTTTTTTTCGCATGCGAACGAATTCTCGGCATTCGTTCGCATACCGAAAATTCGTAATTTCGCAGTCAATCACCCGTAATCAAATTGCAAAAGTTATATATTGCAGAAAATAATTATCAAAAAATATCTGCCTTTGGAAAATGACGGTGCAAATAAATCCGGACGGATATGTGTTAATACGGTTATTAAACGGTTGCTATGGTTAACGATCAATAACCGTAATAACACAAATACGGTTATTAACGATTGACTATTAAAACGGTTGTTGACTATCATCTTTTCATGTTATGTCTAGATAAAATGTAATATATGGTATATAATGGATAGATTTTATCATTTTAAATATACTACTGTTTTAGTTACTATTGAAAGATTAAAGACTTTTTTTTAAACAAAAATTAAAAGCAACATAAAAACGAAACGATACGAAATGTTTAGCCGTTCATAACATGTTTAACTTAAAACTTTAAAAAAAATGGAAGTGTTTCTCAGAATTTTAATAGAACCTTAACCTTAATTTAATATAATTTTTCAAAAAATAAAATCAATTAAAATATACCAATAAAAAATGCAATACGATGAATATATATTTTCCGCTATAAAAAAACAGAGAAACAACGTATAATTACTTCAACTTTATTTCCATAGCTCCTTGAATAAGCTCCTTAAATAAAATAATTCCATATAATATTTGGACCAAGTTTATAAATATATATAGAAAGAGTGTGAACTAATAGTGGGAATAGGAAGGAAAAAAAACGCGCGTGGTATCAGACAACTATGAAAGTATAAATTTGGTGACGTGAACCACACGTGCTATCAGGTAATGTTCTTTATTCGCGATCGCAACGAACTATAGGGGGCGTTGTATGTGCCGAATCCCTGCGATTTCCATATGAACAGTCATTCAGTTACACTGGACGCGTCTTTAATGTAGCATTGTAACGTTCCATCTTTATTGTGGCTGATTAAATTTAAAAAAGAAAAATGTTTGTTTTCTTTCTTATGCAAACGAAAACAAAATGGTATCTCTTTTTTTTTTAGAGAAGGAACAACCAGAACACATCGGAAAAATATTTGTAAATAAAGAGAAAAAAATAGGTATATTCTTATAAGAGTTCAAACCTAATGCCTGAGAATTAGTTTTACTAAATTTAATGGTATAACATGAAAGGCCCATTTAAATTTTAACGTAAAATAAAGAATGTTTATGAAACAAAAAAAGAACCATTCTTTTTTTTGTCGCCATTCTTTAGTGTTACGAAAATGCGTCTTTGGGACTTGCCAAAAACAAAACAAGATGCAATTTTATTTTTTTAGAAGCGAAATATTTTATGGAGTGAAATATAACGAAAATGTACCAATGTCCATAACATGAAACTTTATCTTAGTAAAAGTCCGTTTTGGAAATGTTATTTCATTTTGAATCTTATTTATTAGAGTTCATAATGGCTATAGAATCAGGTGAGAGAAAAGTTTGTTTTGAATTTATGCTAAACTCTATATCGGCCCATTTTCCACCGAAATCCGATTGACTACTTTGATTTTAAACTAAGTGTTTCATTTTAAGATTTCTTCCAAAAAGTTTAAGTGTAGATTGGCGGCACTTAAAAATCTGCCAAATCTGTAGCTGTGGTTAATACGTAAGTACCGAATTTTTCTTCCATACTTTTCTGAATCATATTACTTCAAATATTAGAATATGCAAGGAGTATACACAAACACATAATTTAATACCATTTAATTTTTCAAAAAAGGTATTTTGACAACAATTTTATCAAAAAATTATAAACTAAAAAACGTAAAATAAAGAATTCTTAGGATAAAAACGATTTTAAAAATTCCTCATTTTTCAATAAAAACTTTCGTATTGTTTCTTTTTTTTTTAATTCTTATAGTATTTAATCAGACGTAAAAAAACCATTTTGTAGAGAACTATCATCAAGTAAGAAAAAAATTTATTTACAAGCAAATTTTTTATTATAAAAATCATAACACTTGCCTGAAGTCCGGAGAATTCCAAAATGATATGTTCTTTGTTTGAAAACTTTATTCTCAAATAATATACACATAGTTTATCCCTTCATTACTTTTAGGTAACATACCACACATCAAAATTTTATAATTGTAAGATCTCGATATGAATTTTAATATGTAGCTTAAAAACAGAATAGCTGAATTCTAGTTGAAATTCTTTCAAAACTAAAAAACACTTACCAAGAAAACGATAAAAAAATTTATTTATAATAAGCACAAAAGATACTTTTTCAAGTAATTCGGATTATTCTTTATTGTTGTTTTCTGAATTATGTAGATACACAAATATATACTATTCTATGAAGAAGAAGAATATTCTATAACTATTACAGTTTTGTATGGAATTCATTGGAACACATTTATTCATTGGAATGACGAAAGCAATGTTGACTTCATTTTAACTTGTAATGAATTGAAGACAGAAAAATTATTTTACCGCAATACACACATCTGTATCAGCAAGTGATCATGAAATCATGTTATGTTGTTGGTAATAGAAAGGTAAAAATTATTGAGAAGTAGTTCTTCAAATGCTTGGCGTGTTCTGCTTCAATGTTTGGCATGTTCTGATTAGTTTTTTCAAGAAGTTTTACCTTTTCTTTAGGGAAATTTTGCTTCTTTTTTGATGCTAAGAAAATGGCGTCCGTCATTGCCAATGGTTATGTGGGAACTAATGCACGATATTTTCAGGCTCCCGCTAGATGGCGTACTCGAGCGTTGCGATCGCGAATTGAATTTATCTGACACAGCAAATATAAAATAATTGATTATTTAAATGCACGCAATAAACTTTGTTTGTTCAAATAGAGCTATAAGTAAAAAATTATCGCTGATGTTATTTTTAAAATATGTGAAAAACTGAATCACTTATAGCAAAATTTAAAATAATGACTAACGCTTAAACCATCAGAAAATTTCATTTAGTTTTCCGTTCATCCCTATTTAATTAATCAATTAATATTTAAAAAAAAACTCTAGTGAATGAATAAAAAGTATTTCATTAACGATTGAAAATTTGAACGAGATAAAGGGTGAGTGGAAAATAATAGTTGGAATTTAAAAAAAATAATAAAATAAAAAAAAATCTATGAAAATATACCGGAACCATATGCATTACGATAAAACTGTAAACATTATCTTAACTGTTTCAATTGTAAAAATAATTATCACAGAAACTTTCTTTCTTATTTGATATTGTCTCTATTCCTATGTAAAGCTATTGTGTATAGTTAAAATTTGAATGGTTTTCCCGAACTCAATTTAAATAAATCAGGAAAGCTTTTAAACTTATATTGCCATCAGAAGAAAAGCGGGAAAACCTGTCACCAGACTCGGCTATAGATGTTACAGTTATCACCACAAGCATTCGCTCTGTTTTAAATAGTAGATTTTCAACTGTAAATTTTATATGTACCGTCGGACCTCTATTTAATGAAGTCGCTATATTCCGATAAAAATTTCGTTCTATGGAAAATTCATTAAATAGAAAATCACCATTTTAAATACTTAAACAACATAAAACAGGTTTTGAATTCATAAACACTAGACATAATTAAAATCGCAATGGATACACCTTAATCTTGTAAATTATTATCTACTATCTAATTGTTTTAAATGATTTTAACATTTCATCATAGGAAGGTTTAGTGATTTCTTTATCATTTTCGTCTTCATCTTCTTCCTCACAATTGATTGCTGTATCGCTTTTATTTTACACATTGTCCAAAATATCCGATTCAGTTAACATTTCTATGGTTGCACCTACAGAATCAATGAAAAGAAAATCATTAATCAGTGCATCATCGTTAATTTCGTGGTTCTCTTTTAGCTATACCCACATTTTTTTTAAGTTCTTCTAAAGTAATATCCGTTTCATCCTCCGCATTTTCCAAATTCTCTGCGCTGACTAAGAATCCAGCTTTAGCAAAACTGTTACGAATAGTTCGATATGTAACATCATAGTTCCATGCTTTAGAAATTTCTGTTATGCTTTCTCGTAAATTGATTTTTAGCATGGAATTCCTGTATAAAATGCTAACAAAAAGGGGAAGGCCCCATCGCTTCTCTTAAAGTTAAGTGGCTGCGAAAAAGAATTCAAGATCATTTCCCCCCTAAAATGCGCTAACAAGTGTGAAATGTTCCGAAATACATATTTTGGGAAAGTGGATCTCAAAGAAAACTTCGTTAAATAGAAAATTCACTTCGCTATTTGGAAGTTACGAAGAAGTTTCCAAAATGTTCTTGGTTCCTCGAAAAAAATCGTAAAATAGAAAAATTCGCAAAATGGAAGTTCTTTAAATAGAAATCCGACTGTATTACGTACAGGCACCGTAGTCGTCCAAAGAAAATTAAGAGGACACATGTTCCAACAAAAATCGGAACGTTTTATATTTTTATTTTTAGAACAGTATACATAAGGCAGCAACCGCTTTGAGAAGATATAAATTTCTGTTCTAACTTTTTTTGTAAGCGAAATTTCAGAAATTTGTAGTTTTAGTCTTTCTACCTGGAGAGAAATTTAAAATTTTAAATTTAACTATTGCCAATCGAGAATTTCAAAAATTTAAATCGAAAGCTTTGAGACGATGCAATTTTTTCTATACGTAGATTGAAATTAATCACCTTAAGGTAAGAAATTACAGCAAATTTTTTATTGCTTCGTTGCGTACCTTATTGACTTGATGACAGCTGTACATCTTCTATTCATCGAATGAACGAGACCTTTAATGTAATAACATTTAGAGAGGTACTGCCTAGCGGCCTCTTCATCGAAAATATTTGCCTATAGGCAACGGATGTCGAGAAATGTAAACAATGAAAAAAGACGATTAATAATGAATAGAGGTAAAACGATATGTAATATACATACAATATTTACATGATCGAAAAGGAAGTATTTACAATAAGGAGCGAGAAGATACAATCGAAATAGTAATAAAAATCTCGCCTCCCCCTAAAATTGGGCTTCGCCGGTGCACAGAGGGACGGTCAGAAAAGAGGGAAGATAAAAATTGGAATAACTAATTACAAAATTATTTAGATAGAGAATATAAGATTACGGAAAGTCCTTCTAGAGTGAAGTTTTTCCGGCAGAAGATCTGAAGAATACTTCCTTGTCCAGACTCTTTTCCGAAAAGTTCCCATATTAGATTTTGCCTTAAATTTTTTTTTTTTTCTAAATCCGAAATTTTTGATTTTACAAGCGAAATTTCAGGAAGATTAGAAAAATATCTATCGTCTCCAAGGCCTACCTACTATATACCTGACAAATTTTTAAAAAAGGCGAACAACATACTAAAAAAAATGTAATTTGCTTTACTTAATTGTAATAAAGGCAACTTTTATTGCAAAAGAATAATAAAATATTTTATTTTGCATTAAAGGATTACCTTGGTTTCAAAAAGTTTCCAGTATATATTAAATGTCTGAAAATGAATAACTCATAAAAACTATACATTAAAACATAGAAAGCTTTTACAGTACTGTTGAATTAAAAAGGGCCAGTATCAACAAAATCCCTGGGACATAATTTTTTCAGGTGTTTTGTATCAAACTTCCCGGGCACTAATATATTTTGCTTCAAGATACTTTTAATTATAACAATTACTAATTAAAAGTAACAGAAACGTTGTGTTTACAGAAGAAAGTATAGAATAAAATTTATAAAAATTTTTAATTGTACAAGTAATATTTTTCTTAATTCTAATATTATAGACGCATCCTCGCATTTTGTAGGCGGAAAAATGTCCTAATTATTTCCTCTTTCGAATTTTGTAAATCATTACACAAATTAAAATTCGTAATTAAATTAAACGATAATAAATTAAAATTCGTGCATAAATTAAAGGTAAAATCCTTGCAATAACTCATAAAGATCACAAATCACGCGAATCTTTAAAAAAAAAAAAAGAGATACTCAAATATGGAGCTCTTTAAAGGGAAGAAAGAAAGAACATCATTTCTAGAGCGAACTATCTTTTAAACTTTCGCGATTTCTGAAATTTTTTATTTTACATTAATTTGAATTTCTAACTATCATTACAGTTTTTTTTTTTTTTTTTCCCCTTTTTATCAAATAAGAATCGAAAACTCATGAGTATTTCCTTCCTCTCTGATGCGCAAGAAATCAAGAAATAGATCTTTAAAAAGAAAAATTTGCAGAAAAAAAAAACAATTTTTTTTTTCGAAAAATTATGCAGAAAGGAAAACCAAAATTTGTCTTCCAAATCAAAAATCTTTCTGCGAAAACTCTCAGCGACAATGTCGTCTTGTCACCGCAATTCTGCCTGATAATGCTAATCTACTAATTTGATAATAATACCTAGTACCCGGTATATTCGAATATTTTAGTAAAATTCGAATCCAGTTGACTTCATTGAACCCTCCATCCACTGAGCCACCACGGCTCTATTTGCCATATTGTTGTAAACCGGTTTTATATTTTAAAAAACGAATTTTATGCTTTTTATAGATATCTTGCCAAGACCACAGATGAGACATTGGATGAACCTTTATACAGTTTAATAAGCATATTATTGTGTTCACACGATAATATCGTTCAACTTGAGGGGATTTAATTTAACATTTTAATATAGTTGCTTCTGCACCCAACGTTGAACAATTCACAAGAACCTTTATAATTTAATATGAAATAGCATATTATTGTGTTCACACGATAATATCGTTCAACTTGAGGGGATTTAATTTAACATTTTAATATATTTGCTTCTGCACCCAACGTTGAACAATTTACAAGAACCTTTATAGTTTAATATGAAATAGCATATTATTGTCTTCACACGATAATATCGTTCAACTTGAGGGGATTTAATTTAACATTTTAATATAGTTGCTTCTGCACCCAACGTTGAACAAATTTTTTCTGAAAGTGTGATCCCGGACATTGCAGTAAAAGTTCGTCCACAGTAGTGAGATTGTCTATATAATACACACATTTTACGCTATAAGTAATTACTGTTTCTGGTCAAATTATGAGACCTAAGATTCTATGTAAAATCTTAATTATCAGCTTTAGTGTTTTTATGCGATGTTTGCACTTGTTTACGTTCGTGTATCAATGGGTTAACATTGTAGTGCAATACGTTAAAAATAAATACACATAGGAAGTGTATGAAAAGTCTCTTGAATAAAAGACCATTACATGTATGTTTAAACATAAAAGTGTTGCCTCTAAACTCGTGCAAAACATGTCATTATTAAAACACTACAGCGCGATCTAATTATTATAATATACAAATATTATACCTGATATATAATAAATATTCTATATTTATATAATATATCGCTTCATTTATCCAATCGTCTAATTTATATTATATATCGTCTCATTTAACCCATTGATACACGAACATAAACAAGTGCAAACAGTCGCTTAAAAACAACAAAGCTGTATAGTATGACCTGATAATTAAGATTTTACATAGAATCTTATAGTGCGTCTAATTTGGCCAGAGACTGTAAGTGGCGAATCCATTTCATTTTTCACAACTATTTCGATTAAAAATACATTGGCAGAATATCTTAAATAGCAGAAAAATGTACTCCATTCAGAAATATTGGTCTTAATACGTTATAAACATATAATTTTTGTATAACAACTTTTGACGATGACGTGACGTAATATGCCTTTTGCATTACGCTAAAACCAATCTACCATACATATTTTCCTCCAATATAACATTCAATTAATTCAAACTAGATGTCAAGACGCACACATTAGGGGGGGGGGTAGATTCCGCCACAAAAGTTGGAGAAAATATGCAAATAAATTGACAGAATCGAAATTTTCAGTAAAACGCGTGCTGACCGCAATTACATATTTTCTTCGGCATTCAGTCAGCCGGTGGCTAATTAATGATACCTTTCAGCTGTTATTTAGGGAAAATAGCCGTCAAAGTGAAGAGTTTATGGAAATCCAAAACCCCCTATTCCCTCCCCACGAAGGAAGAGGGGAGAGAGAAAATAGCTAAACAGATTAATGATAACTATCTCCAATGTGGGACAGTTATTTGGGCGTCGAAACGTGGCTTAATTAAAAATGCACAGTTCGAATCTTTTGAAATGAGTAATCGTTATTGCAAAAACATACAGCGAAAACGACACGGGTTGAAAATCTCCCTTTTGTATAATTACCACTTTCTCACACCTCTTTTCAAAAGCGTTTAATTAAATCGGTCCGTTCCCTTGTTTATTTCGTCGCCTCTTTTTGTTCGCTGAATGTTTTGCGGTGATGTGTCGCCCCCTTCTTAAAAGTTACCTGTCATCGTTTCGATTTGTCAGATGCGAAAACTTTTCCGTGGCTTTTTCTCTTTTCTTTACCAAAATAATGGATTTCCTCGTGTCGGTAATTTTGCAAGCAACCAGAAATATCATGTATTTTAAAATGGTGCAAAATAATAACATCGTTTTACTAAAGATGAATGAGTTGAAAACAATTCTTTCCCTCTAGCTGTTAAAAAAAATATCGTTTGCTGATTATCATCAGCAAACGATCATTAATCAAGCAGTCATCGCCTATTTTAACCCTCCACAGCGTCTCATTTGCGTTTTTTCCCGATGATTATGATTATTTAAAAAGTCTGACAGGACTCAGGGCATTAGTAATGACGGCTGTTGAGTTAAAATTAACACGGCTTCTTTTTTTATTATTTATTTGCGAAACACTTTGTCTCTCAAATTTTATTTCGAGTCGTATGGATTTTCAAAGAGAAAAATCCGATAAAGGGCAGATGTAGGTAGAATAAATGTTAAGGTGACGTAAATTGGATGATTATTCATGATGGTTCCGACATTTGATTTTCAATACCAAAGTCAAAATTCTTAATGGTCTCATCAAAACGTTTGGATGGTTTATGTTGGTTTCAATGCCATTCATGATGGTCACCATCCTCCAACATTTTCCATTATGCAATCATGGTGTTTGATATGCCAGCAAACTTCCATCAATCCATGATGGAAAATGCTACTTTAATACTATGATGGTAAACCATCAAGAGAAGTTTGACTCTCATGGACCAACAATTCGTGATTGTCCAGAATGGTTTCAACTACACATTTCCATGCCGTGGGAATTCTTGTTGGTTCTCAGGAAAGTACCATCAAAACAATTCGGCCGATCATAAATCAGTCCGAACTCCTACATTAGGATGATTGTGGTTAAAAAATATTTAATTATTTTATATTCGCTGTGTCAGATGAACTCAATAAAGAACATTACGTAGCAGCACGTATGGTCCATGTCACCCAATTTATACTTTTATAGTTGTCTGATATCACGCAATTTTTTTTTTCAATTCATTTTTTTAAACTTGTAGTGTATGACACTTGATGTTAATACATTTGTTTCAAATACTAATTCATTAATTAAATTAATATTAATTTTAGTTTTATATGGGATAAAAATTGTAATTATTTAATAAAGAGTTACTAAAATAAAATTTTCTTTGTTGACCTACGTAGGAATTGGCATTATTATTATTATTTTTTTTTAATTACTTGCTTTTCTACGTCAACTTAGAATAAAAGTTTTGGGAAACGCTGTTATTGTTCTCTCAATCGTAGAAGATATCTCAAATAAAACAGTCAAAAAAGTCACTCTTTATAAGTGAAATGTTAATAGTTGGAATCACTTCTAAATAACAGTTATTATTAACCACATCACAAGAGATTAAAATAAGGAGGGAATGAACTGTCCCCGAGAGCAGCTGTTCAAAAGGATTCTGTTAATCCGATTGTCCCCCCCCCCCCACTCAGAGAAGCATTTCTTCCCGATTTTAAGCGTACATCAGGGATTTCCTCTCTCCACTTTCACTCATGTGAATTAACTGGTGAATTGCACTCTTTTTTCTCCCCAGTTACCCCGATTTATATTCACGTCACTCGTCTATATTTCGCGTCATCTTAACTCAACTAAGTTGATAACTGTATTAAGTACGTCCTTCTGCCCCACAAATAAAAGTTTTTTTAGAAAATTTATTAATAATTGTGATTTAAAATATTTAGTACCAAGGACCAGAGTTGGCAAGGTTTAGAATAGAATAAATTAATCCAAGCCGTCTTGTTCTCTTGGTTCAAAACTGTGTTAAAATGTCCAAATCCCTTTTATTCAAATTAAGTAACAATTTAAAAAAAAAAAAAATATTGTGAAAAATAAAAGGTTGATTTTTGAACAAGAAACAAAATGAAGATTAGTTTTTGTTTTATTAAAAAAGTTGATTATTTTTTTTAATATCGCGTTATTTATCCTTCTGCAAATACATAATTTATCAGTATTAAAAGCATATTTATTCATATTTAAAGGTATTCACTACTGTTGTTCAATAAATTGTGGAGCTTCAAAAGCTATAAATCTTTCCCAATTATATATTTTTTCCTTGAAGTTAAAGCAAATTGTATTAAATGAATCTCATCTTTATTTATCTATGTTATTATGTGTACAATGGTTACACATATAGAATTTCTGCATTTTACCAAGGTTTAGAACAGTTTCAGGCAGTTTAGGACAGTTTAAGATGTTCATAACTAATTTAGGACGTCCAAAATCCCAACACTGCTCAGAACATTCATAGATAAAAACTTAAAATTGTTAACTTGCTTAATGATTATTGAATTTGATTTTATCTTAAATCTACTTAAAGCAATCATTAAAAATAACTGGTGCTTGATAATAATTACCGACTGCTAAAGTTACTTTTACCAGTGATACAAGTACAAGCAAAAACCAACGTTTAAACATGTTAAGTCGCAGAAAATGTTTTTTACTAAGCGCATGACCTACAGATTTATTTTGAAAATTAACGATAGATTGAATAGAGTAATAATTACAACAATCTAAATTACAATTAACAATAAATTGAAATGAATAAAAAATTGCTATTAGAAAATTAACAATAAATTAGCAGCTTTAGCTTTGTATGCGAATTCAATTTTTTTTAAAAAAAACTTTCTGAAATTTTAGATGTATTTAATTAACAATACATAAAAAGCAATAAAAATAAAGAATTATTTTCAAGCAGCTTTAAAGCCTTAGCGCTTTTTGATTGCCTATTTTTTAACTTCTTTAAACTTCTGTATTTTTGTGAAGTTTTAGACTCATTTAATTATTATATTTCACATTAAAAATTTAAAATAAAAGAACAGCAATAATACTACACTATAATAGTAAACTAATTTTAAGCAGCTTTAGCACTGTTTAGGGTTTACTATATTTTTATTGTTTTAAATTTCATTATTTTTCTGAAATTTTACATACACTTTTTGCAAATTAAAAGTTTAAAATAATAAATGTGAACAGTAAATTTTAAGCCGTTTTTTTTTTTTTTTTTTATATCGTTGCAAACTTTTTCTGAGGTTTGATACATAATTATTTTTTTATGCTAATCATCACAATACATTTTACAATTAATTTATTATTATTATTAATTTACTATTATTATTAATTTAAGAATTACATTTTTACTCTTATCAACTTTAGTGCTGGTTTCAGTAATTTTGTAATAAGAATACGAATTCTCTAGTAATTGAAAACAAAAGTACTCCAAAATTGTAATTCTTTATTTCAATTAATTTTATTAGAGCCGCGATGGCTGGTCGATACAAATTCTGCACCCGGCTCGCACCGACCAAAGCGCTGACGTAAAATATCCTCAGTGGTAGACAGTTCATGGGTTAGAGTTCCCTTGTTTTCTCCTCCATGTAACGCGAATTTCGATCAAAAAGTCCTCCACGAAGGCAAATTTCTCCCGATACTTGATCCAGGAGTTTTCTTGTCTTTTGAATTAGGTTCAAAATTACAAAGTTGAACATAAGTAGTCGTAAAAAAAAAAAATAATAATAATAAAAAATTGGGTTGGCGGTTAAAAAATATAAAAAATAAAATGCAAGACTGTAAAAGACAGACAATTAATCTTAAATTATTCGAATGTTTGTTTTATTTACTAGCTAAAATCCTGTTTTTCGATTATAAAATAAAATAAAATATGGCAAATACTTTTTGATTAATATTCACTATAATATATTAAATAAATCTCGTCTAGTGGCTAATTCCGGAGATTAAATTATGAAAATTTTCATTTTTTTATCTTATCTTGAAAATAGTTTCGATCTGACGTTACTTAAAATTTCAGCTGTTACAGAGAGAGAGAGAAACTCCTTGTTTGATTATTGTTTTCGTATTTATCATGCTAGGCCTTTGACAACAACAATAAATTTATGAGTTAAAAACTGACTCTTAACTGATTTCCTAAAATAGAGCTAAACATAATATTTTTTGTACGCATTTTTATTCTTTAATACCCGTCAAAATTCTTGATGGTGGTTCCAGTGCGACTCATGATGGTCATCATCATCCAACTTTTTCCATTGTATTTTCCTGGTTCTTGATATGCCAACGAACTTTCATAATTCTATGGTATAAAATGCTGCTTCAATACTTTGATGGTTAACCATCAAGAGAAGTTCAAGCTAGAAGATGGTTAACCATCAAGAGAAGTTCAAGCTAACCATCAAGTGAGGGTTCCAACTATACATTTCCATGATGGTTTAATGGGAATTCTTGTTGGTTCTCAGGATTATACAATCAAAACATAAAATTGTTTTTTTTATTTTTATTTTTTTTTTTTTAATTTTATTTTTTATCTTGGCTCATCATAAATCTGTTGGAATTCCTACATTGAAATGATGGTTGCTCATGATCATTCTGACATTTGATTTCTAGAAAACTATGATAGAAATTTCTGATGGTTCAAGATGAACAAACCATCAAAACAAGTTGCTATTCTTATGTTAGACCATCATAAATCAGTCCTACATTGGTGTGATGGTTACTTATGTTGGTAACCATCAAAAAATATAATTTTCCATGACGTAATTATTGATAATTACCATCAAGATCAAAATCACGCCATCAAAAATTTTGACTTGGGTAATTATACGAATTCTATTTAATAGATAGGGTATGCCTGGCATACAAATTTAAAATTTATTTTTGAATTTTAGAAATTGATTTGAAATTTAAACAACATATCTGGCATTTAATTTTAAGAACCCACTTTCTATCCTTTCTTTTTTTTTTTTTTTCCATAAGTTTGCAATGCTCTAGGTCAACTAGAATTCTAACCTGCTTCATAAATTTTAGATTTATTGAATCATTTAAAAAAAAAAATGTTCGCAATTAGACTGAATTTGCTTAAACTTTTAGCAATAGGCCTTAAATAAAGCTTTTTACATTAAGCGTCTTTTACTCTGTGTATGAAGCATTTCAGATTTGATCGTTTAATAGTTATTTGGTCGATTTAAATAGTATCAAATTTGGTCGTTTATATATTGGTAAAACATATTTTGTGGCGATTTTAATTGTTTCTTTCCTAGAGTTCCCAAATCCAATTATCTACTGAAATGTTCCAACGTGTCATTATTTTTGCGACATTTTTATTTTACTTTTCACAAAAATTTTAAAAAATAAGAGGATTTTAGCGTCTTGCATGATCACCGCTCAAACTTTTCCTCCAAACTTGTCAGCAAAAAAATAAGCAAATCACAATTTCCCTCCCTTCGTTAGATATTCATGAAATACACTGGTTGTAAGAAATTAAGAGAATTTGCAGACTGGCGATTATCTCTAAAACTACTGGACCGATTTGAATGAAATTTGATATGTACATGCATTGATACAATACAAAACAAATAACTATATAACAATTGCAATACGCACGCATGATCGTGCGTAACACTCGTTGGAGTCGGAAGTTACGAAACAGAGACTGCAGAGTAAAAAAAAAAAAACTTGGATTAATAGGGCCCCCCCTCTTACAGATAGATATACAGGCCTTGCAGCGTGATTTCATACTTGAGATAATACAGTTTATCATTTCCTGTGGCAATTCCATGTATTCAGACTCCTACGAGCCTTACTCCATGATCATGCGTGTATATTACAATTGTTGAGTGGTAGTTATTTGTTTTGTATTGTATCAATGTATGTGCATTCATCAAATTTCATTAAAATCGGTCTAATAGTTCTGGAGGTAAACAACAAAGTCTGCAAATTTTCTTAATTTCCTACACCAGTGTACTTGTAAGGATCTCGACTTGAAAAATGAGTTATGTATATTTCCTAATCAGCCTAAATGAGTATGGGCTCACTGCAATTAGAATAAAAAGTGTCTTTGTAAAAATGTCATAAATTATAAAAACTGGTGAATTTTCTTATTATGCGGGCTCTTTATAAATTGTCAGTAGCACTTTGCAAAGAATCAAACCGTTATTCGATATATTATGCGATATATCACATAGCTGCCAACACTACTGGATTTTTCAGTAGACTACTGGATTCTGCAAGTTTTTCCTGGTCTACTGGTTTCATTAAAATTCTCCTGATTTTTATACATTTTCAAAAATTCCTTAAAATTGAGTAAGTTTCTTAAAAAAATCCCTATTGGAAATTTTTGTACAGATTATTGCTTGCTAGAATATTTAAATAAGTATTACTAATACATAATGAAGCGAACTTCAGTTACAGAAATCAGTTCAAAACTTTTTTTGTTCGAAAATGTTCCATTTATTTTTATTCGGATTAAATAAATTAAAAAAAATTTTTTCAATTATTTAAAAAAATCTTTTAACTATCTTTTATGAATTAAATGCCTATTAATATTGGAAATGAGTAAACATAAGACAATAATATTTGAAGTAGGGTTGGTTTTGATGACTATAAAAATCCCTAAATTTCCCCGCGTGTAAAATATTTTGTAAATTATGCAACAATCATCGTGAAATTTATATTATTTCATAAAATCTACTGGGTCTTTTCTTATCCATGTTGGCAGCCATGTATCCATTTCTATTCTATTTCATATTCTTTGGGATGAAATTCGACAATTCAGAATTTTACACACACATAGAGGAAAAAAAAAATTCTTAGAATAATAATAGGTAAAAAAATATGTGGGTGGCAAATACAATCCGCAAAGAAAAGCATTTCACCTTTAGAGAATGGGATTACAAATAATTTCCCGGGCATTTTTTCCCGTTGCGTAAACACTTTTCTCTGTGTGTTTGTGTTTCCCGTCAAAATCCTTCCCACTTGTTCCAAGGCAGAGAAACAATCACGCGGGAACAAAACAAGCAAACGATATCAATAATAATGGCGGGAAGAAATCGAACACACACATATATATATGCGTTGAATCGCCTTTTAGGAGGGATATTTTTATTCTATGTGCCAAATCTCCGAGGCAGAAATCCCCTTTCATCCTTTAAAAGAACGATTCTGAATACGGGGAGGGGGGGGGATAAGACTTGCAATTCATTGCATATTTGACAATCAAAATTGCTTTTCGAATGAAACTCATATCGTTCTCGTTCTTAAATCAAACTGGTCTTTATTATGCCTTAATTACAAAAATTTACAAAAATGTTAAGTTTTCACAATCAGTTTAAAATTATGTTTGACAAAAAATATTATAATTTTAAAGATATTCCTTAAAAATTACTTTTGGTATCAAACATAGCGCGTCTTTAAAAAGTTCTTTAAAGGTGCATACTTTTGATTTTCGTTTTTTAAAACCCCTAAAGATACTTTTTTTCATGGGTTTTTTTTAAAAATATGCTTAATTTTCCCTTTTCGAAAGTGAGATCTTTTCTTAACCACGTCGATTTTCGCCGCATATTATGCAAAAGCTTCACATTCAACGTTTTCACAATTCATTCAACCTCAATCTATTTCTGCGTGTACCGTTAGCGCATGGAAGCGTCAATAATTTTACATTCTTGATGAAACACTTGCGAGGTGAAATTATTGCACTCTCATGAGCAACTTTGCTGCATTTTGCAAGATATTTTCAAATTCCACCTTCTGATATAGAACCGAAAAATCTGTCGATCATTTTATAACGGATCAAGAAAAAGAATTCTTCTTCAGAAACTGGTTATTTTATCATGATGATGTAAAGTCTTTGAAAGTTAATTTGTATTTTGTTAATGTATATAGTACTTAAAAATATTTTTTGAGTGCTTAAAAAGTATAAAGTGCTTATTTTTGGTTGAAAGATTTGGCTACGTACCCTGTTAAAAAACAGTTTTTTCTCTTTTATAATGAAGGGAGGGAGCAGCAGGTGTCCAATTTTTAATTACGAAACGAAACTGCGGGAAATTACGAAGCGAAAATAGTTTTCGAATGAAAGATAAAATTTATTATATCTGCTAAGCAGCAGAAAGATTCTCTCTTGTTTTTAACTTTGATAGATTTAAATCAATAATGGCTCGTGAAAATTTTGTTTATTTGACTGAAATATTAAGGAGACTTAAAGATTTCTTATTATAAAGCGGAACCTGTATCCCCCCACCCCGCCAAAAACGCCTCTAGTTGATATAGGAAAAAAAAGGCAGTGAATGCCACATATTTTGAGAGTCCACTACAAAAAGCTTGACATAAGTCAAAATGATACAATAAGATTTATGTAAACATTTGGAGATTTTTAATTAGCTGGAGCCTTTGAGAGGATACTATACCGGGGAGAAAATTTTCATAGTAGATTCTGTTTCACCTCCATTGACGTTTTAGAATTTAAAGAAAAGGGAGTTCACAGGAAAACCTGGAGTATACCATGATAATCTAAATGCTGAAAAATATTTCCATAATATTAAAATACAAACAATCGAAGCGTTATCCTGACATCCAATTTGATATTTTGAAAACATTTGTAACTTCCTGGTTATCTTCAGGTTTATTTAAACTCACTTTTTCCATATTTAAAACTAATCAAGTAGGTGTGAAGCAAAATTAGCCATGAAGTGTTTCTCTCGTGGTATGGCAGCTATAATTCCTCACTTCAACTAAATTTGAGTATATGAAAATCGAACTAGAGTATAAAATTTGAAGGGAAGAAATGGGAAAAAAAGACTTTCAAAGACTTTCATAAGACTTTCAAATGAACGAAAATTCAACAAAAAAAAAAAATTTAAAAAAATTTTTTTTTTTAACAAAATCGATTTTTTTTACTTTTCATATTTTTGAAATCTAATTCCTTATGCTTCTATTTCTTCTATAAAGCTTATTTTCTGACGAAAAATAATACTTAACATATTGTACCAACAATCTATTTAGTTATAAAATTAACACTTGCATATTTTGATTTCATTTCAGGTTTTTTTCTTCAAAAGAATGGGGAATTAGTTTCTTTGCAATCACACAATTGATCGTCGACTTCACGAACGAAAAAATGGATCCAAATCCTTACAGCGACATTACCAAGAATCCCCAATCAACATTCTACGGTGCTCTTTCTGGATCTGTCTGCTTCCCCATGCCTCTCATGTACAATCCCATGAACTCCTATCCCTTCATGTCAGCCCCCTTTTTACCCATGCACCACCCCATGTTGTCTAACCATGGACTGCAGGATTCCCATGTGCTCAATCCTGCTTCAGATTCCATGCAGCTGGCAAAATCTTCCGAAGATTTAAGCACCAGGGCATTTGCCTACCTTCAAAGCAGATATCAGTCTATGGGCAAATGTTTCTTGCCCCCCTCGAGGAAATCTTCTAAATATTGCCCGTCTATAGTAGATGTCCAGTCTACAGACGAGAAGATGGGATACAGTGATCCCATTATGGGAGTAACGAGTAACAGTACCGATAAAGACTGTTACCTATCTAGTCCGGGTACAGAAGTGGAAGAGCCCGATTCTTCGGGGAAGTGTTCAACCGACGAACAAAAAGGTTCGTATTTCAATAGCAGTGTTTTAATGCTATTCCCGATAACCAGTAAGTACGAATATCGCGATGCAATATTTAACTATATATTGATCGCAATATTTTAAACTAATTTGTGTTATTTTTACATCTGCAAGTCAGTGCTAACAATGATATCGTACTAATAATTATCTTTATATTATTCGATTTTTGATATGCTAAGTTATCGTTAATGATTGCACGCATGTTATCGGTATATTGCACGTGAATTATCGGTAGCCTGCATTAAATAGAATCTGGCGTAGTGTTCACTTTATAATCCCTATAACCAATAAGTAGCAATTTTTCTTTAATTATTTTTTTAAAAAATTAATTTGCATTATTGAAATTTTTAAATTTATTAAAAAATCGAATTAATATATTTGTTTAATATTTTTGTAGGAGTACTATCAAAAGGACACAATCAATTATTTAAAATACTTTAATAACTTTTGCAATATCTAGCTATTGTTGTCGTAGTACAATATGGCAAGGGATGTGATTGTTCTTGTCTTCCAGTGGTGCCATCTATAGCCAAGAAATCAACTTCTGCTTCACTCATACGTCACACCCGTTTATAGGGCGGACCCATTCATACATCCATTCCTTCATACACAGATCGTAATTTTGATCTCAATCAGAGAACGATCCATCTCCAATTCAGCTCCTCAGAGGTTTGATTTGTTATGGGAACATGAAGGACTTTGTGATCCGGCAGATTTAATGTTCATCGGTGAAAATTTACTACACCGAGAGTCTTCGGCCGGCTGGATTTGAGCTCGAAGTTGGGAAAAAAGAAGCTTTCTTTTTTTAAATAAATGATTTCGTTACATTATCATGGGGAATTTAATTGCATTTATATTATATTCTTTATTTTCGTGGCAAATTTAAGTGACAGAACATAAAGATTCATCATTATAAATGATGTACTCCACTAGTTGAATTCATGGAGGAATAACCTAGTTTTCATTCATTTAATTTCATTTTAGAAAATTTATATTACTTATGGTAAAAGTAACAGTGATCTTATAATTTTGATACTTACACATGATTAATTTAAAACGCCTAATTTAACACAGGAAAGTAACGTTACATTTTTTACCCATTAGCAAAATGGGTCTTGTTTTATGGCGTCTGCACTTTATTTGGACGTCATCACACTTTTCAACTGTGTTCAAGAGTAAACAGTGCGCATGCGTTGCTGTTTGATAATTTTTTTAAGAATTCTTTTTATTTTTTTTATTTTTATTTTCACCAGCAAGCATTCTTAATGTACTTACATAATAATAATTAAAAGTATTTTTATATTCTTTTTATTATTAACTTGTAATTTCAATATAAATATAAATACTGAAGAAGGAAAAGTATTTTGTCTTGAAACACGTACATAGGCAAGGTATGAAAATCAATCCGACGACTAACATCAATTGAAACAGTTTTTGCAACCCATGATTTGAAATGTTGCGGAGTCAAACCAGAAAAAAAATTTATTTGACCAATGAGTAACCAGTGATCGTAATAAAATGATCATTTTTTTTTTTTTATTATTATTAATTTTTGTTTTACTCTATTCTGAAGATATTTCTGTTGCAAAGTTTTTGATAGAATATTCTTAAATTTTTAAAAATAAATAACTACTCAACTGATTCCGATAATTAAAAACTAGGTCTATGGTAAGTTTTTTTCTTATTAGCACTACACTAACACTTAAACACAACAGATGGCAGCACCAAAGAAAACTTATTTCTTTTTATATTCTTCTCACCTCTAGCACACAGATTTTATTCTCGTAATCTTTTCTTAATTTCTCTTAATTATTTAAAGATTCTTTTAAATGTTGCATTCCATTATGCTAATGTTGCATTAACTATGTTCCCAACTACTAAGAACGAGGATAAAATAAAACTAGCATTAGTTTCAAATGCAGTTACGACTGCTTTATAATAATATGTTAAAAACTTTTTTAATCAGTGCAAATTTTGTATTCCACCCTCAAAGGTACTAAAAATGTTGCAGAAATAGCAACATTTTTGAACTCTTGTCCATTGTTGAGCTTCAAGTTCTTTGAATTTCGGAATTCAACCATAAATAAGATATTTAGTTACAAAAAGTACTTTTTTTCTTCTTTTGAATCGTTCATCACAAGACTCCACCTTATTAGTTCGATGGTGCGACTTCAAATATGATAATTATCTGGTGCAGACGTTATTTTATTTTAAGTTACGTAATCAGACACAAAAACACTTTCTCTGAATAAACATAACTTTTGTTCAACGGATTTTCTAACCCCCGTAATATGGGGGTAGCCTTAATATGGGGGTACCAATAGTTGGGTCGGCCATCCAAATGTTAATTTATTCGACAAAAGGGAACCCACAATATTCTTTTATCAAATGCCATGCAAAGATATTTAATAATAATCTGAAAAATTTTGAATTGAATTTGAAAAATTTAAGGTATACAGTTTTTTTTGCATCATTTCAAAGTATCTAATTTCACATGGAAAAAATACAAAATTTTTGCGAAATTGGTTGACTAGTTCCTGAGAAATCGAGTTTTATATGCACGACTTTTTTAAAATTTAATTTCTCAGGATGAATCGATTTCGCGCAAATTTGTGGAAAATCTACACTATTTTGTAGCCCAAGTTATATGTGAACAAGTAACTTGTTTTCATAAATATATACGCTAACATGATACATAAATAGCTTAATTGACGGATGGAGTACAGAAAGTTTTTGAAAGGGCCTCGAGGGGGCCACTATTCAAGTACCGCCTTTCCTTTGAATTTCGGAATCAAACCAGAGAAAAGATATCTAGTTACAAAAAGTACATTTTGAGTGATTTTTCTTTTTCTGAAACTTTCATAGTTTGCTGGGTACTAAAGAGAAACTGTTGATCGCAAATTCCTCTCCATTTTCTAATTTAAAATTTAGAAGGGAAAAGAGTTCAGGCAAACCTAGAGTAAGCTGAAAAAAAAACAAAAGTGTTTTATATCCTACTCACTGTACATTAATCAAGTAATGTTTAATTTCGGATCCCCTAAACTACGTCACTGATGGAGGCGGTTTCTTCCGTGTGTCTTCTCACGGTAAATTCTCTTTCATCTTCAGTCATATTTTAAATAATAATTCATAGATTAAAGTGGAGAGAAAATGATAAGTTTCAAAGGCCTTTTTTTTCCCTTCTAAATATCAAATTGCAAACAAATTATGTCAGGAATGCTTAGGATTAAGCAGTGACAAAGCTATTCTTTAAAAAACTGTTTGCATTTTGATATTTAGAATTTTTTCCCCCCAATTCCTGCTATTAATTCACACTCTTACTCAAATTTAATTAATTAATTTTCGATCGTATTTTTTCTCTTCAAAAAATCGTTCTTTTTTTTCTTGTTCGTCTTTAAAGGGAGCCGCCACTGACGCGTAATAAAATATAATAAAATAAAGAATCAGACTTTGGTGGAATTCAAATTGTTATTCTATTAAACAAAAATAATTATTAATTCTTCGAACGCGAACAAAAGGGTTAATTCTTACTAGGGAAGATACAAAATAAAACCTCATAAAAAAAAGGGGGGGGGACGATACTCCGTCGTCGTCTCGGGAGTGGAACTTTCAATAAAGTAACCCGAAAAGCGGTCCAAAAACCAAATACATAAATTGCCGGGAGAAAGCGAAATTGCAATAAGTAAAGGAAACAAGGAGAAGAGGTTAAATGACACCCATAAAAAAGTTCCGCTCTCTGCTTACAGAAGTATTTTAATAAATGTATAATACAAACCTTAAAAAACGGCCACGCCTACTTTAATAATAAATCCACCAATCGACTTCTATTGGAGCTCATCTTTTAAAGGACGACCTTATCAAATGCAATAAAAGGTTTCTACACTTGTGATCATTCCTCTCTTTACCCCCCCCCCTTTTTTTTTCAAATGCTTGGATGGGGGTGGGGAGAGAGCATTTATCTTTAGATCGTTTGACAGTCACGAGTTCTTCATCAGTTATTAGTTCTTGGGAGTTCTAAGATGCGAACTACAGTATTCTTTTTTTTCTTCCATTGATCTTTATTTCTCCCGAGTTATCTCTTCTGCATTCTCCATCTTAAGTCTCTCCCTGTCTCCGGTTTCAGTTTTTTTTACTTATTAATTTTTTTATTTTGTGTTTTAACCTCTGCCAAAGTATTGAATAGTTTAGTTTGAAAGGAAGAGGACTGTGCTTTAGTGTTTTTTATGCAGTACGGCAAAAAAAAAAAAAAAAAAACTGTTATGAATTTAGTTTTGGTTTTATTTATTTTATTAAACACTGGAAAAATTAGAACTTATATCAGTGTTATACTAAAACTTAAATCAGTGTCATGCAGTGTTACACTAAAGCTGAAATCAGAGTTATGCTAAAACTTAAAACAGTGTAATACAATGTTACAACAGTGTAATACAACTAAAACTTAAATCAGTGTTACACTAAAACTTAAATCAGTGTTATACGGTGTTAAAACTGTTTCCCAGAGAAAGTAAGTTTTTGAATATGATTTCGTAACTTAAAATATTGTCTACACAAATTAAGTAGCATATTTAATTTATAATCGTCGTTGAACAGCCGACCCAATTTTTTGTGGCTTACGACTACTAATGTTCAACTCCGTAGCCTTGACATTTTGAATTCAATCCAGAAGACAAGGGAACTCCTGGATCAATTATTGGGAGAAATTTTGCCCTCGTGGAGGACTTTCTGATGGAACTAACCCACGTTTAAGTGACATGGAAAGGAAAACCGCGAGAAGCTCTCTCGGTTAGCCTGACGGCAAGGGGATTCCTTACCCATGAGCCGTCTACCACTGAAGATATTTTACGTCATCACTGTGGTCAGTGGAGGCCGGATGAGGAGTTCGTATCAACTAGCCATCGCTAAAATTCGAACCCGGTTCACTTCATTGGAAGGCGAAAGCTCTATATTTATAAAGCAAAAGCATTGGTGACCAATTGTCAAGTTATCTTTTTCCATGTAAAAAGGAGATATTCTTCTGTTATTCCTAAGTAACCTGCCACAAAAGAATAGGTCTTCCGTTGACCTCATAACAACACTATCCCCCTTGTTTCCTTTCCTGGCAGCCTGCTATTGAAATCAACACTCAGTGTTATTAATGACGTTAGAAAATAATACTTATCTTTTTAGTCTTTTTCAATCCCTACTATTAGTTTAAACTCTCCCTACATCTTGTACAAATTTTCAATCGTTCATAAAATAATTTTTATTCATCTGCTCAAGTTCAGATATATTTTTTTAAAATTTGGATGACACTTGATGTTAATACAGTTTTTTGAAATATTAATTCATTAATTTATCAAATTTATTTTAGTTTTATATGGGAGAAAAAATAGTAATTATTTAATGAAAAGTAACTAAAATAAGAACTATTTTTTTGGTTGATCTAAGTAGGAAGCGACTTTTATAAAATGCTCACTGCAAGGACAATTCAATCTGCTATTGCAAATTGTCGTTATAACAGAACAATGCATCACTTTAAACCAGACCGAAAAAGGTGGAAATACCAACTATCACATGTGGTCATAACCTTATTGTCCGATCAAATTCCTCAATCATCTCTACTGTAACAATATAATAAATAAATAAGGTAGCTAGAGATTGAACAAGAGGAACCCCTCTCTCTCCAGTAATTGATTCCCCACAAGTAATGTCATAGATACTCCCGTATTTATTTTCTCCCTTTTTTCCTTTATTTTACGAATGTCGACCGAGTAAACGATAGGAGACCCTCCAGATAATCGAACCGCCTACGTACTGGAAGCTATTTGAAAAATGCTTCAAAACATTTTAAACGGTTAGGTCAGGTTGCAAAAAAACGTTTTATGATAGTAACGTAATAGAACGATTGTATGCAAATCGAATATGACATACAAAGTGGCTATGCAATAAAAAGCGTCTTTCTTTTTTTCCTTCAATGAAATAATATTTGTTTTATTTGGTATCAAAATTCTTATAACGTGTCTATACACGAGTGCGGATGTTGAATAAATATTAGAATCGTTATTATCCCAGAAAGCATGTAACCTAACGGCAACCTTGCGTCGGAATTTTCTTTTTATTGTTACGAAAATGTTTGGACTGAAAACCTTTTTTCAATAAAGCAAAAATATTGCCGTTTCAAACCTTTCCTCCTAAAAGGATTAAAAACCTTTTTAAAGCTTTTTTAAAAAAAGTATTGTCACTTAGGTAAAAGGGTCACTTAGGTCCATCATGACGTTCTAGCTGACGTCACACTAGCGATAGGATCAAATGGCATTGTCCATTAAAATTTCATAACAAGGTGGATTTTAAAATGAGCATACAAGACTTTGCGAAAAGAAACCTTATAATTACCTAGATTTAAGATTATTTTCACCTCGAGACTAGCTTTATTAATTGATTTTTTCACGCTTGAAAATCTTAAGTCAACCTCGAATTAAGGTTTTTCTATAGAAGACTGTTTTCCAAGGTTTTGGATTAGGGTAATGTGTGTAGAATAGAGCAGATGGTCACAGATCTCGTTTTTAGGTTAGAAGGTATTTGCGTAAACTGCATAAAAACCTTTTTAGGTTAAAAGGTTTTTATTGAGTGAACATTATTTTGCTATGTGGGTATCCCTGTCAGTCCTTTATTTTGTTAGAGTAACATTACTTTATTACGAAACATTTTATGAACTACTATTATTAAAGGTATTCTGGGATTTATTCGGGATCTAAAAACAAGACCTGAGATTCTTCCTGCGAATAATTCTAGATTCGCGCATTGGTTCGCGGACTTCCTCGAATCAAAAATTTATCTACCAGTTATCGTTGGAATTCGAACCCATGGCACCTCATTGGAAGGCGAACACTCTATCCCCTGAGGTTGGGAATCGCTGCTCTCTCTCTGTATATATAATCTATTTTTCCTATTTTCAGAATCGCTATTAAGATTTATAATAGAATTATGTAGTTCTTCCTTTTTCAATTATACAATATAATACAAAATAGATATAGCTAATAGATATCTCCGCCTTTAGAAATAAAATATAATTCATTATTTCAGTGATTCCAAGGTGGAATTGTGATTCAAGTCAACCTCCCATATGTCCGATATGTGGACGTACCATTCCTTTACAAGACTTAAGTGACCACTATCTGATGGAGTTGGACAAACTGAACGACCTCGTCACGTAAGTACTTTCTCATTCTGTTGATGGAAAACTTATTATTGCACCTTATGTGATTGTTTTTACAATTAAAAATAAAGTGTTACAATTTCCTTTAAGCCAATTTCAAATTAATCTTTATATTTTAAATAATTATTTAAAGAATATCTAAATGCTTCCTATTAATTATTTAATTAAATCAAATTTGGGTTCAATGTCCCGAATCTAATTGGACGTTAAATATACATAACATTTAATAATCTGTTTTTTTTTTTTTTTTTCAAAATGTAGAGAAAACATGGAAAAAGTTACAGTATAAGGAAAAAAAAGAAGAAACTTATTTAAAAAAATTATAAGAATCGCCCCCCCCCCAAAAAAAAATATATATACTTTCTTCATCAGCTCACGCGTGTATATCCGCAAAACGGAGTGCTTTCTAATATTGCATCAATATAGCCAAAGCAAAATACATCTATACAATAGTGTGAAGAGAAAACACACTCACAAATTTTTTTTTTATTAAACAAAATAGAATAGAACAGATTGAGTAATAAATACCACGTAATAAAACAGAAAATAAAATGCAAAGAAAAAACAGAACAAAGCATACAAGGAAATCTATAAAGCGAGTAGCGAATTCAAATGAACTTATGTGTGGGACAATTTTTAAGAATGATTCAAAATATTTTCTTAATAAGATTGCCAAATTACAAAATGTGAAAACAGAAGCGCAAGTTTAGGTAAAAGCTTAACTAGAGGGATATTGTTTTATAGCGCGTTCTTAGAGTAGTACTGAAGCGCGTTTGATTTTTTAGTTATCAAGGATTAGCCCCAAAAGGGATGCGTCCTATATATATATATATCTTATAACCCTTCTTGTGAAACTCCATCATCGTCAATATACAGTTTATTCACGTTGAGGATTTTAGGTGTTTAAACGCCCATTTTTTTGTCCTTTCTAAAAATTTAAATCTTTCCAAAAAAAAAAAAAAATAAATAAAAATTTGAAAAGAATATTAACTCCTCTTTTAAAGGCTAGAATCTGTTTACATTTGTTATGAAACATTTGAGTGCACTGCAATGGGCGTAGTGGAAAATCACTCGATGGCACTGATTCCATATTATTCAATGGCAATGCTTCCAACGATTATTTTTGTTTAAAAACATCTAAACCTCACCACGAGACCTCACCATTTTAGGTGACCTATTTAAATACTTTGAATCAAAGAATATGAATTCTTTTGTAAAATGCAATAAAGAAAAACATGAGCTTATATATAATTTGTTTATTTTTTTGAATTCCATAATATGCTCACTCACTAAAGCTTTTTTTTTTATAGAAGAAAAGAATGGTTAAACGGAGACGAAGAATTGGTAAGATAATCTATTGTTTAAGAATTTGGATTTAAATATTTTTCAATAAGCTAATTTTTTTTTTTTTTTTTTTTTTTTTTTTGCAATTAAGTTCATCGTGTGGATTGCTTTAAAAAAATATAATCCATTTAATGAATGGAGACTTATATTAACTCTAAAAAGCAGGGAAAGTTGACAACTTTTTACAAAACAAGTAGAAAATTCCTATACTATACCTGGAAAATAATCAGTCTGTAACAGTAACAGTAATAGTCAGTAACAGTAATTGGTTATCGAGAATCGAGTTAAATAATTCTAAGATCTATTACAATTATTCTTTAAAATCCCACTTTTTGGTGAAACTTTTAAATGTTTGTATTCTCATTCTATTATATATTTTTTTTCACAAAATCTAATATTTGATATAACAGATAAAATGAAAAATGAAATTTTTCTGGTGAAAAATTGCATGGTATAGATAATATACATGGTGTGGATTTCCATTGAAATTTACCAAATATACCTGGAAAGTCAGGGATTTTTTTTCCTTCTGAAAATGAGGGGGAACCCTGGAATATCATCGAACATTTATTAGTTATAGTTAAGAGGTCAGTTCATCCACAAAACTTTGCACCAGCAAAACTTATGAACATCGATTGAGGCTGAATATCCCTGCAAATAACTTCCAACTACTTTTTGCCACGTCGAGCTGCTTCTCTTCGTTAGAGCTAGAGGTAGCCATGACTTTTTTCACCTCAGTAGTTTTTAACTCGCATATAGTTTTTTGTATCTTTAATGTTAGCATTTTGATGTAAATTCGAAATTGAAAGCACACGTCTCCGTTCTATTGATCTTATACTAAAGTCAAAATTTCTGATAGTTTTCCATTAATGGAACAACATAATCTTGATGGTAACCATCAATAATTCCATAATGAACCATCATATTTTTTGATGCAACATAAGTAACTATCACCCTAATGTAGGAATTCGGACTGATTTATGATTGTTCAACATAAGAATGGCAACTTGTTTTGATGGTATGTTCACGTTGAACCATCACGAATTTCCATCGTAGTGTCTAAGAAATCAAATTTGGAACTATCATGAATAACCATCACCCCAATGTAGGAATTCAGACTGATTTATGATGGTCAAACATAAGAATAGCAACTTGTTTTGAGGGTTTGTTTGCGTCGAATCATCACGAATTTCCATTATAGTTTCTTAGAAATCAAATGTTGGAACGGTCATGAACAACCATCATCCCAATGTAGAAATTCGTACTGATTTATGATGGGCCAATCTAAACAAAAAAAACTGTTTTGATGGTATTTTCCTGCTGAATAAACAAGAATTATTATTTAACCATCATAAAAATGTATTATGGAAAATCACGAATTTCCATCATAGTATCTCAAATCAAATGTTTGAACGATCATGTACAACCATCATTCCAATGTAGGATTTGAGCGGATTCTTGAGAACCAACAAGAATTTCCATTATGGAAATATGGAGGGACCATCACGGATTGTTTATCCATGAGAATCAAACTTTTCTTGATGGTTAACCATCATCAACTTTCATCCTGGGAATGACAGAAGCTTGTGGTCATATCAAAAATCATGAACGAATAATGGAAAATGTTGGAGGATGGTGACCATCAAATGATGTTAGACCATCAGGAATCGCACTGAAACCATCATAAACCATCAAAATTTTTTGATGAGACCATCAAGAATTTTAAATTGAACTCAACAAAGATTTAGATAGTACCAATAATAAGTGCCGATAAGTACTTAGATAACAAGTGCCAATTTTGTTTTTCAGATGAACTCATCTCGGTACCAGTCTTATCATGATGTTGAAAGGAGATGTCCAGAATTTCGAAAAGAGGTAGCTAATGCCACTTTGAATTTTAGGTTTATATTTTCTTTAATAATTTTGACAGAAATGGTGGAAAATAAATGTGACACTTTCTTAGATTAATAGATAATTTTTAGAACTTCTTTCAAATGTATAGCAATAAAAATATGTGGTTAATAATTTTGAATAAGTATGTCAATATCTGTATGTTTTTATATATTTCTTTTAAAAAAACTTTTATTATAGATCAATTGATTCCTCTAATTTCAGACTTATCTTCGAGTGAGAGCGAACAGAATAAATAGGCTGGCAGGTAAGAATCAATTCTTTGACCCGTTAAAAACCAATGCTCTTTAGTCAATTAATATCATAGAGATGAGATGGCTGAGGGAATAGAGCTTCCGCCCTCCAATGAGGTGAACTGGGTTCCAATCTCAGCGATGAATGGTCGATACGAATTCGCAACCGGCTTCCACCGACCACAGTGCTGATTTAAAGCATCCTCAGAGGTAGGTGGATCATGGGTTAGAACCCTCTTGCCGTCAAGTAAACCGTGGGAGGTTTTCGTGGTTTTTCTCTCCAGGTAACGCAAATGCGGGATAGTTCCATCAAAAACTTCTCCATGAAGGCAAATTTCTCCCAATACTTGATCCAGGAGTTCCCTTGTCTTGTATTGGGTTCAAAATCACAAGTATTCAACATTAGTAGTCGTAAACCCGAAAATTGGGTAGGCTGTTAAACGACGGTTTTAAAAAATAAAATTAATATAGTAAAATAAACCAGCAATTTTCTGTTTGTATACATATACTTTTTCCCCTTTGAAATAAAGTCTTACAATTCAAAAATACAGTGAAAAATCTCAACAAACATTAAAGTCTAAAATCATACGAGATTCCGATGTCCTTACCATGAGTAATGCAAGTAAATTAAAGAAACGTAACCCTTTCTTTTAACATAGGGATTTATGTCAAATTTTGGCTTATGCAACATAATGAAACCAACGGTCGGCTGTTAGTTAAAGAATAATTAAAATATTTGCATCTTCAGCAATGATAGCTTAAAGTGCTAGACTCCCAAGATGGTAACTAAGGTTTAAATTTGATGCCTGCAAACAGCGTTACGCATGGGTAAATCGCGACATTTGTGTACGCCATGACTAAGCACCCAATCAGGTTCGGCACGCATGCGTGACGTCGCTTTTTTATTTTATATGTATAACCGCGAACAGCTGACCCAATTTTCGGGTTTACAACTTCTAACGTTCAACCCCGAAGCCTTGTCATTTCGAACCCAATCTAGAAGACAAGGATCAAGTAGTAGGAGAAATTTGCCTTCCTGGAGGTTTTTTTGATGGAACTCACCCGCGTTTGCGTTACATGGAGAGGAAGAACACGGGAACCTCCCACGGCGAGCCTGACGGCAAAGAGATTCTAACCCATGATCCGTCTATCACTGAAGATATTTCACATCAGCACTGTGGTCAGTGCAAGTCAGATGCGAATTCGTATTGACCAGCCATCGCCGGGATTCGAACCCGGTTCATGGATGGCGAACTCTCTATCCCCTGGGCCATCGTGGCTCGTGTGACGTCGCTTGCAGGTATCTAATCAAATATTCACCAGTAATTAATTCAGTTTGATAATAAATCGAGCTTAAATATCTGTAACGTTAACACACCATGCACAATCCAATGATTAGACATAATGATTTCGGTTGTATTCTTCTCTTCGACTTCCAATTCCAGTGAGTCTATCATGTACTTTCAGAACCGTCCGTAAACAGTAACTTAGTGTACTAATGGATTAAATATTCTAACTCGTAAAAAAACTTTTTTATTTAAAAGACTGAAAAATACCGCCCCGCAAAATCAATCAATAAATAAATAAAACTATTGTGCACCACGGATAAAAATAACTAAAAGTTATATACTTTTTAGTTATTCTGTATTAATAATTATAATTTAGCTAAACATCACAATTCCAGATGTCATATAATTCAATATGTTTTCATTCAATACAGTCTGACTTTTATTTAACCAACTTCCATTTTGCGAATTTCTCTATTTTGCGATTTTTTTTCCCCGAGGAACCAAGAACATTTTGGAAATTTCTTCGTAAAATAACTTCGAAGTAAATTTTCTATTGAACGAACTTTTCTTTGAGATTCACTTTTCTCAAAACATTTCAAAGTTGTTAGAGTATAATATGGGGGAAACGAATTTGAATTAATTTTCGAAGCTTTTAAAGAAAGCGGAATTCCTACCAAAATCTATGATGTTACGTTTTGTTAACTGACACTACTGAGAGAATTTTCTTTTTATTGATTCTGAAACATTCATTGAATTGGATATTTTGGAAAAAAACAATACATCAATGAAAAAGGAAATGATGATGAAATCACCAAATCTTCATATGATAAAATGATTCGAAACAATTAGATAGCAGTTTGCAAGATAAAGGTGCATCAATAGCTATTTTAATTATGTCTAGTGCTTATGAATTTGAAAACTGTTTGCTATTTAAGTATTTCAAAGGGTAATTTTCTATTTCATGAATTTTCAACATAATGAACTTTTTATTGGGATTTAGCGACTTCGTAAAATAGAGGAGAGACTGTTTATCTATTTTTATTCCACCACTTGAAATATTGATTCTGTTCACAATTATCTCATATAAAACTAACCTAAGAATTCAAATTTATTTTATAGGTCCTAAATCAAAGAGATTGTGTCTGGAAGATTCTTGGAAACTCCAAAAAATTGGCCCTCTTGTTAGTCCAAAGGTGATTATTTTTATTCTTGCCTTAAATATGTTAAGTAGTAGGAACTAACATTTTTAATTCAATTAATAACATTTATAGTGAGATTTATTTATAATTCAATTATTATGAAAGGCTCTCTGAAATTAAGTCTATTATTTCTACCCTATTGCCCAAACTGCTGTTCTAAACAGTTTTCAACGATATAAATTAATGTCCAAGTGAATGCAATTTTGAAAGAAAGAAAAAATTAAACACTGATATGGGGGAATTTGGTAGTGATAAAAGTTTTTTGCGAAAAAATCATGCTCCCTACATTAAACTATTTATATGAAATAATTTTTTTTTCTTTTTAAATCTACAAAAAAAAAAAAAAAAAACGTTGTTTTAATTTTTTTTTTAAATATTATTTTAACATTCTCTTTTTTAAAAAAAAAATACGCAGTTTTTTTTTAAATAGATTAAGTTAAATTTATTAAATTAATTTTTTTTTTTAAATTAAGCTTACGTGAAATATCCTCAGTGGTAGATGAATCATGGGTTAGAGTTCTCTTGCCGTCAGGCTAACCGTGGGAGGTTCTCGTGAGGGTACTCGTTCGCAAAAGAGGGTTAGTTCCATCAAAAAGTCCTCTACGCAGGCAAATTTCTCCTAATACTTGATCCAGGAGTTCCCTTGTCTTCTGGATTGGATTCAAAATGACAAGGCTATGGAGTTCAACATTGGTAATCGTAAACTCAAATATTAGATCAGACTATAAAATAAAATATGCTAATTTCTATGACACCATAATTGATTCATACTTATTTCATACACGAGGAGTATTCTTCATTCAATTTTTAAGCACGACTTTTTTTTTTTAATTATTTAACCCGTGTATTATTCCAAATATCGTTCTTAGGAAGCAATTAATTATTTTGTTTTCGTCACAAGTATGGTGCATTAAGGCAACTCTTTTAGTGTTTTATAAAAATAAAAAGGAACTGTAATTAAACATCAGAAAATGATTGTTTTCATTTTACATTAGAAAGAAGATCTACAAGAAGCGCATCAATCTATGCTCATGCTAGAATTAACAGGTATGCTACCACTATTTTACCATTCTCCTAATACACTCGTGTAAGAGAATTTGCTCGAGTATCTCTGGAACCGATTTTAATGAAATAGGATAGGTACAGTCCGCAAAAACGAATCACCCAGAATAACTTTCGTTCTAATGATCGGAATTTCACGAACTAAGTGTCAATCTTAATGGTTCCTGGGGGTGACCTCAAATGTGCTAATTAATGAGTGCTAACTATTAATTAAGTTATGAAATCAGACACAAAAACGTACTTTCTCTGAATAAACATATATATTTTTTTTACATATTTGTATTCTTAACCTTCAAAATATAGAGGGTAGCTGCAATCTGGGAAATAGGGTCCCCATAGTTTGGTCAGGAGAGCGATCCAAATTTCGTACCTCTTAATGTTAATTTTTACGTTTTTAGTCATATTTTTAAAACTAATAAAGAAATTCAAAGAAAATTGAACCCACTCATTTACCCAAAGATAATTTCATGAAAAAAATAATTTTTAATAATTATTAATTATTTTTTATTATTTAAATAAATTGAGGATGAAAAAATTTTGAATTATAAGGTATGAATTTTTTTTTATACCATATTAATCTACATATTTTTCAATTGAAAAATCTGAAGTTTCAACTTTTTTTTATTTATTAGAAGCTGAGAAAAATTAAAATTAATTATTTTTGAAAAAATAATTTGGCGACAATAAAGAAATAATTAAATGGGGCGATTAATATTAAAATGTGATAAACTTGCGAGGAACTTGACTTCGCGCGCTTAGCGTAAAATTTCATTCATATTTTTTTCGCTAATAATCGTTTGCTAAACTTTTTATTTTTATTTCTTTCAAACCATAAAATACGATGTTTGTTTTTTAGTCGTTTAATTATTTATTTGCAATTCGCGATCGCAACACTCGATACGCCATCTAGCGGGAGACTGTAAATATCGTGCATTAGTTCCCACATAACCATTGGCAATGACGGACGCCATTTTCTTAGCATAAAAAAAGAAGCAAAATTTCCCTAAAGAAAAGGTAAAACTTCTTGAAAAAAACTAATCAGAACATGCCAAACATTGAAGCAGAACACGCCAAGCATTTGAAAAACAACTTCTCAATATTTTTTACCTTTCTATTACCAACAACATTACATGATTTCATGACCACTTGCTGTTACAGAATTGTATTGCGGTAAAATAATTTTTCTGTCTTCAATTCATTACAAGTTAAAATGAAATCAACATTGCTTTCGTCATTCCAATGAATAAATGTGTTCCAATGAATTCCATACAGAACTGTAATAGTTATAGAATATTCTTCTTCATAGAATAGTATATATTTCTGTATCTACATAATTCAGAAAACAACAATAAAGAATAATCCGAATTACTTGAAAAAGTATCTTTTGTGCTGATTATAAATAAATTTTTTATCGTTTTCTTGGTAAGTGTTTTTTAGTTTTGAAAGAATTTCAACTAGAATACAGCTATTCTGTTTTTAAGCTACATATTAAAATTCATATCGAGATCTTACAATTATAAAATTTTGATGTGTGGTATGTTACCTAAAAGTAATGAAGGGATAAACTATGTAGGATATATTATTTAAAAATAAAGTTTTCAAACAAAGAACATATCATTTTGGAATTCTCCGGACTTATAAATCAGGTAAGTGTTATGATTTTTATAATAAAAAATTTGCTTGTAAATAATTTTTTTTCTTACTTGATGATCGTTCTCTACAAAATGGTTTTTTTACGTCTGATTAAATACTATAAGAATTTAAAAAAAGAAACAAAACGAAAGTTTTTATTGAAAAATGAGGAAATTTTAAAATCGTTTTTATCCTAAGAATTCTTTATTTTACGTTTTTTAGTTTATAATTTTTTGATAAAATTGTTGTCAAAATACTTTTTTTGAAAAATTAAATGGTATTAAATTATGTGTTTATGTATACTTCTTGCATATTCTAATATTTGAAGTAATATGATTCAGAAAAGTATGGAAGAAAAATTCGGTACTTACGTATTAACCACAGCTACAGATTTGGCAGATTTTTAAGTGCCGCCAATCTACACTTAAAATTTTTGGAAAAAATCTTAAAATGGAACACTTTGTTTAAAATCAAAGTAGTCAATCGGATTTAGGTGGAAAATGGGCCGATATAGAGTTTAGCATAGATTCAAAACAAACTTTTCTCTCACCTGATTCTATAGCCATTATGAACTCTAATAAATAAGATTCAAAATGAAATAACATTTCCAAAACGGACTTTTACTAAGATAAAGTTTCATGTTATGGACATTGGTACATTTTCGTTATATTTCACTCTATAAAATATTTCGCTCTTAAAAAAATAAAATTGCATCTTGTTTTGTTTCTATCAAGTCCCAAAGACGCATTTTCGTAACACTAAAAATGGCAACAAAAAAAGAATAGTTCTTTTTTTGTTTTGTTTTTGTTTCGTAAGCATTCTTTATTTTACGTTAAAATTTAAATGGGCCTTTCATGTTATACCATTAAATTTAGTAAAACTATTTCTCAGGCATTAGGTTTGAACTTTTATAAGAATATACCTATTTTTTTCTCTTTATTTACAAATATTTTTCCGATGTGTTCTGGATGTTCCTTCTCTAAAAAAAAAGGAGATACCATTTTGTTTTCGTTTGCATAAGAAAGAAAACAAGCATTTTTCTTTTTTAAATTTAATCAGCCACAATAAAGATGGAACGTTACAATGCTACATGCTACATTAAAGACGTCTCCAGTGTAACTGAATGACTGTTCATATGGAAATCGCAGGGATTCGGCACATACAACAACGCCCCCTATAGTTCGTTGCGATCGCGAATTTAGTAAAGAGATTTGAATAAAACATTTTAAATAAAAAACACTTTATTCAACGAATGTCTAGTTTTATAAAAGCGTGCTTCTGATAGAATATGGTTATACACCAGATTGGGCTTATTTAATGTGATTATTTCTTATTTTTTGATTTTGTTTTTCAATAACTGATACAATTTCAATAATATACATACGTATGCATAGATTTGGAATAATATATTTATCAATTTCTTGAATATTTTATAATATCTTAAGTTTTCTTATTGAAAGAAAACTTAAAATTATTGCCAGCTTGCTGAGAATTAAATCTTGTTAAGAAATTAAAAATACTCTACTGATCAATATCATTCGATGCAGAACACTAATCATACTATTGTTTTCGAAAAATGAAGATAAATTATGAATTTTCCTTTTTTTATTTGAGTAATGAAAAGTAAATGCGTATGTGAGCGCAGCAAAAACATACAACAGATTATTTTGTCTTTTTTAAATGTACAAAAAACTATGGACATAAAATTTTATTTTGACGTTCAAAGTTATTCTTGCCCGCTAACAGTTGACCTTTTCTTTTAAAAAATTGAAAATATTTACTTAAAAAGTTGTTTATATGATTTCTCAACTTTTGCATAGTTCAAATAAATATTGCTACATCAGGAAAATGTTTAATATGCCTTGTTTCGTTAAACAACTACTGAAATAAAAAATTGTAAAAAGATTCGAAAAACGTGCTATTTTTAGAATCATCATCTGAAAAATTCTTCTTTTTCTAACATTAGGATTTTTTCTACTTAAATAACCTATAATAATAGTTTTAATACACGTTTTGAAAAAATAATGAATGCAAATTTTGATCTAATATTTCGTAATAAGGAAACAAGAATATTAATAATTCATTGATAATTGTTTTATTGCACCGAAGAAGTTAATTTTTTTCGAAACAATCGGCCTTGCAACTTTGACTCTTTGAAATAGGGGTCATTTCATGCATCATTCGACTTTAAAATTTCAAACATAAAATGCAAACATTACAAGAATGCGTAAGCAGGCTTTAATTAATAATAAAAAATTGACAAAATCGTCGGCAAAAGAAGTTATCTCATGAAAAGAATGTCAGAATTAAAAACTGCAACAAGTGTTACTCTTGTTTAATTTGGGGTATTATAAACCTACATTTTCTTTTCTTTTAATTTTTTAAATTATTTTTTTAATAAACTAAAGAAATGAGTATGTAAATAATATCCATTCGTTTTACTAGAAACCAAGTTTACTTAGTATCATTTGGAAATCATATGAAGTGCAAATTCTTGAGCTCAAGTGTAGGGTAGTAGGATATTTCATGCATGATCAGTAGTTTCAAGAGTGAACTCTTATATTAGAAGGCAGCTAACTTCTTTAAAAATTCTAATTCGGAAAAATATTTGTTATTTTACAAATTTTATAAAGCATATGTATTTTTTAAAGGGTTATTTATATAATTTTCACATTGACCATTAGTTTTCCGTTGATGAAGCAAAAACGAAGACCCTAGTAAGCAGCCAAAAAATAGATAAATCATTATGAATTATTATCTTTTAACTTTTTTTTAAAAAAATTCTCTAACCTTGCTATTTAAACTCTATGATCCGCTGTAATATGTTTTTGTTTGAGTCAAAATATTGGCTTTTTTTATATTTTTTACAATTTACATACATCAACATACTTCAAGAAATTAACATTTTTAAAAATTTGAACTCAATTTTTCAAAGAGCGAATCTCTAACAATACTTCGGCGAATCATAAAAGAATAATTTAGCACAATTTCTGAGTCCTCCTCAATTTAAAATTCGATGATAAAATTGATTAGTTTTTGTAAAAAGAAACTGCTGCAAAGCAACTGAAATAAAAGAACTGATAGGAAAGAATACATAAAAGTTTGCTATACACTATATAATTTTATTTATATTTAATAATCAAAATATAAATTTACAAAATATTTATTTGTTTTATATAATTTTTAAATTTAAAAAAAAAGAAACTTTATGGCATTCAGCTAATTTATGCTTTACAATATTTGCAATGTTCAAAATGCTTAAAAGGTATCCACTTAAATCCTATAGGAAGGAATTCATACATTTTGATTCCATTTATAGTTTCCTATTAATTAAGCCACAGATTATTTAACCAAAGAATGTCACTGACTTATTGATCAAAAAGTTAAATTATTAATTTAACTCAGTAAAACTTAAAAGAGTTATCTACCACATATGCATTAAGTTTCAGATAATTTCTTTTACTAAACATTTTTACCTTATATAAAGCGGTGGGTTGAATAGTTCCTACAAACACCATTTTTAAATATTGTTGCTAAGCTATTTTTTCTTCTATAATTTCTGCGACCATCTTCTAATAATTTCAGATAATAAAGAAATACCAATGAAAGGATTTGTTTGCATAAATGCTGGAAATAGTTAATGGTAGAGGGGGTCTCATTATTTTCTCTAATTCAACAATTAAAACTAGTAAAATTCTAATTAAATTAGAAAATCTCTAAATAATATACAACTGCAAAATACAATGATAAACTCGAAGTGAAATTGTCCCCAACTTATGATAAACTGTTTCTTTTTATTTTTATTTTAAAATTTGACCTTTCATTTAAAAAGTCAAGAATCTAGTCCTTAATAAATTAAGAACACTGTGGTATCAATATCGCTCTTAATTATAAAGTTATCATTAAATTTAAATTTTTGAAATTAAATATTGAATGTTGTGGTGAATATAAACATAATAAAATACATCTTTTTAGTTTCCTCCCCACATTTTTTAATTCTTAAGGACATAACGAACTCTACTTAAAATGACGCTATCGTATCAGATGTCGGTAGTGATGGTGAGAATAGTTAAATAAGTTTTTAAATAAAAGAGTAAAACAAAGAAACTTTAGTAACCATATTTGGTGATAAATAAGTCTGATCTATAAATAATATCTGAAAATAAACTGATCGCAATCGAAGAGCTTAGGGAAAAAACATGTTTGCAAAAGACAGTTTCAGAATTTATACATTAGGATGCTACTTGCAAATCCTACTTATTTAAGAAAAACATGTAACCTAAATATTTGTCAGAATGAAATGACCTTTAACAATAAAATAAAATTGCAAGTAAAATTTACTCTTATACTATATATATATATATATATAAAACATGAAGAAAATTAAGAAAAACAATAAGTTTTATTTGTTGCGCATAAGCTGCAAGTAAATAGAACTCATAAAATAAGTTCAAAATGTAGATAAAACAAGAAAAAAATTACAGAACAATGAAAAAAGGGGAGAAAAAAAAAAGAATAAAAAAATAAAAATAACAAAACCCGGGAGGGGGAAAAGAAAAGGACATAATTTTTTTTTTACAAAAATCCGGAAAATAAAAGATATAATCTTTTCATCAACCCACACGATTATATCCACAAAAAAGAGTGCTTTCTAATATTACGGATATAATCGTGTGGACTGATGAAAAGATCTTTTATTTTTCCGGATTTTTAAAAAAAAATTGATCTTTTTTCCCCTTTTTTGTTGTTTTGTCATTTTCCCCTTGTTTATATATATATAAAAGCAATTAGCCCTACATAAATCATAAATTCATAATAACTTAAATAAATTTGGTTTTAGTACAGCAGTTTTATACAAATAACATATTTAAAAAAATAAAAAATGTTAGATAATAAGTTCAACGTTTAAATTTTGAAATATTGGAAAATAAAAAATAATGTCATTTTCATTTCTTCATTTTAAATTAAAATTTTATTTTCCAAGTATTAAAACGAATACCATTTTCTATGCCCAGAAAGTAGGTCCAAAAATTCTCTTCTTGGTTGCCTATAGCAACAGTGACAACACACAATATTATGACGTCTCGTCATTCATTCAGTTTCTTTATGGTTGTTTTAAATTGTTTCACTTTATATGGCGAGGTAATTTGGCATTTTTTTAAACTTTCGCCATATATATTAATCTTTATTGCAACCCAATTTACGACCCAATTTTTTTGAAATTTTGTCTACCCTCCCCCCTATTTTAAGGGTCCGGATTCCAAATATGTAAAACAAAAATATGTTTATTCAGAGAAAGTACGTTTTTATGTCTGATTTCATAACTTAATTAATAGTTAGCACTAATTAATAAGCATATTAGAGGTCACCCCCAGGAAGATTGACACGTGAAAATCCGATCATTAGAACGAAAGTTATTCAGGGTGATATCTTTTTTGCGGACTGTACATGCATACAAAAGAAATATCCATTCAAGAATCATGCATCGGAAGGAATGCCAATTCACGCTACAAGACGTGTTTGTTTATTTTTCAACCGCCTTTTTCTTACTTTCAGACAACGAGTGTTACGCATGCTTGTGTATTACAATTGTTGAACGTTTTGTATTAAATTACTGGAAAAAAAAAATTCAGAACCACGTTTTTAAAAACAAGTCTAATATCAATACAGAAAGTAGTTTCAAAATTATAGTTTTATTTATTACCCATTGACAAAATGGGTCTTGGTTTGGAATGGATGACACACTTTTCAACTATGATCAAGAGTAATAGTAAACAGTGCGCATGTCATTGCATGCGTTGCTGCCGTTTTTCTTTTTGTTTTCACTAGCAGGCATTTTTAATGTAATTACATAATATAATTTAAAGTATTCTTATATTCTTTTTATTATTAACTGGCCTGACGGTGATTTCAATATAAATATGAATGCCGTAGAAGGAAAAGTATTTTGTGACGTCTTGAAACACGTACATGGGCAGGATATGAAAATCAATCCGACAACAAACATCAATCGAAACAGTTTTTGCAACCCATGATTTGAAATGTTAACGGAGTCAATCCAGAAAGAAAAAGCATTTGACCAACGGGTAACCAGTGATCACAACTTTTATTTTACTTGAGGTGATACGCGTATCTCTTTACATGCTTTTCATTCTCGTGTTTCACTTCATTTCAGTTGAGTACATGTAGTAGGAAATCGCAGAGTTAGAATTCCATATTTTAAATTTATTTTCGTAATTCTTTCTTTTATTTATTTACTTTGGTAAAACCCATTTCTTTGATAAATATTTCATTTCACCCTACTTGAGATAAAAATTAATATTCTTAATTAGAAAACTAGCAAGCGAAGCATAATTAAATGAAAAGGCTTCCTTAATTTTCTTTTAACACCCCGATTCCGGATTTCAGTTATTAAAATTTCATTACAATCAGGATATACACCCGAATGAAATACGAAGTGACAACAATTTTTTCATTTAAATGTGCTTATAGCTTACAGGATACCGGCAAACCCTTTTAGCGGCTCGTTAACTGTTTCTCTCCGCCACCGTCGATTCATGGTTTCGAATAAAAAAGCAAAAAACACGCACAAAAAAGTATGCAATAGAATAGAGAGTGAGAGAGAAGGGGACTCTAAATTTTACGAAATCATTTTACTCGCTGGTCGAGAGTTTAAAAATAGAATAAAACGTTCCCGAATTCCTGTTAAACGGAGTCATTTTTTGAGTATCAAAGTTTAACGACTTGCCGAGGAATGCGAAGTTATTCTCTCCCTGAAGAAGAAAGGTGTTATTTTGCATGATGATGCCAAGTGGGGAGTTTATGTAACACTCAGGGGAGCTTTTAATTAAATCCTTTCTTTCGATACTCAACCTTTTTTTTTTTCTCACGCGCTTATTGCAGGAATGGGCTGACGTATACGCAGTTAAGGAGTCTTGAGGTAATTGCTTGTCAAAATCTGAACTATGTGCATTTTCGTCAAAATGACCTGCCGTTTAGTTTTAACCTTTCATTAGCAGGGGTCTGATTAGAAGATATTTGTGTCCGTTAACGGACCCTTCACAAAATATTTTAACTTAAAAACTAACCCTTAACAAAATGATTTTTCTTTTAATCGGACCCTTCACAAATTTGTTTATCTTCGTTATTGTTTTGTTAATCGAATAAACCCTTTCCAGGGCAGAAAACAAGAAGGATGGATGTAAACGAATTAAGTTTTGTCTTCGGCGGACGATTCTTCCATTATTCGTCCGAAATGAATATTCTGCGTTCAGCAGTATAGGCAAAATACCAAATATTTGTATGTTGCATCTCTAAATTTGAAGCAGCAATTGCTGTTTATTTTTGAAAATTTATTTTTTATTATAATTTTACAGTGTTGAGCATAATCTTTTGTCTCTTTACAATTTAAAAACTCCTTGAAAAAGTTTTTTGCAATAACCGGACCCTATTTTCTCAAATTCACAAAAGCGGACCTTGGTTGAAATAATGTGAGGAATTTCTTCACAATTTCACGAAAACCGGACCTTTCACAAAATGTCTGGACACACCCCTGATATAGAAAACGATGGAGGAAGGGGGATTGCTTTTACTCTGTTCAGTTTTTTTTTTTTTTTTTTTTTTTTTTTTTTTTTTTTTAATAAGTATGTTCGCTATCATCTATCAAGTCCTTCAGTAACACTTAATTAAAAAAGTTTGGAACAAAGATTCGAACTGAAACTAGTGAATCTATTTAACACACATTAAAAGTGGTGACGAATTCGGATTCTTTCCTTTAATAGTTAGGATATTACGTATAAATACTTCCTTTCTGTACATTATCAAATGTTTAAAATAAAAAAAATAATAAAAAAAAATTATACAGAGTTAAGTCCTTCCGTAACGTTTAACTCAAAAAGATTGGAACAATGCATACATTACATTTCTTGCATATTATTTTTTCCTAGGCAAAAAGTCAGCAAATTATACTAAGCGTAATTGCTTAAATGCATATTTGGACCTAAACGCAGTTTACACCACTTTTGGCGTAGCTACATCAAAAGTAACTCAAATTGTAGATCAACTGTAAAATATTTTATATGATATTCATTAAACCACGAAAAAAAAAATTTCTACTGCGAAGAAGAAAGGTAACTGTAATTCATAACAGAATCTTCCATTTTTATTAGATGAAAGTAAATTATTAAAAATATTTGTGTTCGCAGACGATATTTTATAAAAGAGAAATTAGGAAAAAAGCAATAATTATCGTAAGGAATGGTGCTTGCTTTCTATGGAAATGCTAACAGTTGCTTACTATAGTTTATTGTGCGAAGCGATATTTTCACACTATTATTTTTAATAAAATAAATAAATATAATTTCAGAGCTCAAATTTGTGCTGCATTTCATAAGATATTAATGTTATTAAGTAATTCTGGTGAGTTTGAAACGAAACTTTTTTAAATATTAATTTATAGATATATTGTTTAAAATGGCGACATGGTGGAACTCGCTTTTTGGGCTGCCTTAATTTGGCTTCTTTTGAATTGTTTATTACTATTTCTTGTTGCAAAGAGTGTACCTTGCATACGTTAGAGCACGCTCTACAAAATGAACACGTTGAGCCAAATGGTTTTAAAAATAAACAAGTACAATTATCCGGAAATATGAGCGGGGAAAATCCTGCAGCGCTCTCTAGTTTAAGAAACATCAACCATGCATTAATAAAAAGTGTTATATTTAAAAAGGGATAGTTAGCTTTTATTTAGAATAAACATGTAAGATAGCACTACTTAGCTTTTTAAATATGAAAAACCATCTTATAACTTTATTTCAAACAAATTAAATAAAACAGTTAAATATTTAAACCTAAAAGAGTTTTTCACGGCTTTTATTTTATTCAAAAACAAAATTTTTCAGAAAATTTAAGAAATTGATTTTTTAAATGGCTATTTTTTTTATTTTATTATTATTACAATTCGCGATCGCAACACACGATACGCCATCTAGCGGGAGACTGTAAATATCGTGCATTAGTTCCCACATAACCATTGGCAATGACGGACGCCATTTTCTTAGCATAAAAAAAGAAGCAAAATTTCCCTAAAGAAAAGGTAAAACTTCTTGAAAAAACTAATCAGAACATGCCAAACATTGAAGCAGAACACGCCAAGCATTTGAAATACAACTACTCAATATTTTTTACCTTTCTATTACCAACAACATTACATGATTTCATGATCACTAGCTGTTACAAATGTGTGTATTGCGGTAAAATAATTTTTCTGTCTTCAATTCATTACAAGTTAAAATGAAGTCAACATTGCTTTCGTCATTCCAATGAATAAATGTGTTCCAATGAATTCCATACAGAACTGTAATAGTTATAGAATATTCTTCTTCTTCATAGAATAGTATATATTTCTGTATCTACATAATTCAGAAAACAACAATAAAGAATAATCCGAATTACTTGAAAAAGTATCTTTTGTGCTGATTATAAATAAAATTTTTATCGTTTTCTTGGTAAGTGTTTTTTAGTTTTGAAAGAATTTCAACTAGAATACAGCTATTCTGTTTTTAAGCTACATATTAAAATTCATATCGAGATCTTAAAATTATAAAACTTTGATGTGTGGTATGTTACCTAAAAGTAATGAAGGGATAAACTATGTATATATTATTTAAGAATAAAGTTTTCAAACAAAGAACATATCATTTTGGAATTCTCCGGACTTATAAATCAGGTAAGTGTTATGATTTTTAAAATAAAACATTTGCTTGTAAATAATTTTTTTTCTTACTTGATGATCGTTCTCTACAAAATGGTTTTTTTACGTCTGATTAAATACTATAAGAATTTAAAAAAAGAAACAAAACGAAAGTTTTTATTGAAAAATGAGGAAATTTTAAAATCGTTTTTATCCTAAGAATTCTTTATTTTACGTTTTTTAGTTTATAATTTTTTGATAAAATTGTTGTCAAAATACTTTTTTTGAAAAATTAAATGGTATTAAATTATGTGTTTATGTATACTTCTTGCATATTCTAATATTTGAAGTAATATGATTAAGAAAAGTATGGAAGAAAAATTCGGTACTTACGTATTAACCACAGCTACAGATTTGGCAGATTTTTAAGTGCCGCCAATCTACACTTAAAATTTTTGGAAAAAATCTTAAAATGAAACACTTTGTTTAAAATCAAAGTAGTCAATCGGATTTAGGTGGAAAATGGGCCGATATAGAGTTTAGCATAGATTCAAAACAAACTTTTCTCTCACCTGATTCTATAGCCATTATGAACTCTAATAAATAAGATTCAAAATGAAATAACATTTCCAAAACGGACTTTTACTAAGATAAAGTTTCATGTTATGGACATTGGTACATTTTCGTTATATTTCACTCTATAAAATATTTCGCTCTTAAAAAAATAAAATTGCATCTTGTTTTGTTACTATCAAGTCCCAAAGACGCATTTTCGTAACACTAAAAATGGCGACAAAAAAAGAATAGTTCTTTTTTTGTTTTGTTTTTGTTTCGTAAGCATTCTTTATTTTACGTTAAAATTTAAATGGGCCTTTCATGTTATACCATTAAATTTAGTAAAACTATTTCTCAGGCATTAGGTTTGAACTTTTATAAGAATATACCTATTTTTTTCTCTTTATTTACAAATATTTTTCCGATGTGTTCTGGATGTTCCTTCTCTAAAAAAAAAGGAGATACCATTTTGTTTTCGTTTGCATAAGAAAGAAAACAAGCATTTTTCTTTTTTAAATTTAATCAGCCACAATAAAGATGGAACGTTACAATGCTACATGCTACATTAAAGACGTCTCCAGTGTAACTGAATGGCTGTTCATATGGAAATCGCAGGGATTCGGCACATACAACAAAGCCCCCTATAGTTCGTTGCGATCGCGAATAGAATAATTCATAACCCAAAGAATTCTTCGTGTGCTTCATTTCCATTTCATTTAAAACTAATACTTTAAAAATCGAAGAAAAACTGCAGTTTCTTTCAAAAATAATTTTTAATAATGTTTTTTTTTTATTTATAGAAAAGAATAATTTGCAACCCAACCGATCTGTTAAGAAAACGATTCTACAATTTCGATTAAGAAAGCGATTTAAATCGATTTCGCAAATTTGAAAAAATTGTTGAATAAAATAACGCATTTAAAGGCATTTTTTAAATCTACAGATTTTAGCAAAAGATTTTAAACTGAGTAAAAACGATTTTAAACACACATTTTAGCAAAAGATTTGAAACTGTGCAAAAATTTGAAGGTTCATTTTTAACGTATTAATGCAGTTCCTTCATACTTAAACATTAGAAAAAAATGCCTCCCCCCATTTCGAATACGTCAAGGATTATAAATTTAATAAAGCTTTTAATTTTCGGAATACCTTTTATTCTCAATAAATTTGTGAGATAATCGACTGATGATGAGAGAGCGAAACGGGCAAATAAGTTCGATGAAGAACACAAGGTATTTGTGTTTTACATTTGTGCCGCTCTGTAGAATCTTTTGGGGCTCCGCTCTTTCTCTCTCGCTCTCTTTCAAAAATTGCTCTTTTCTTCGCCTGCAAGTGAAGCCGAGCAGACGATATTAAATGGGGCAAGACTCTTACTTGGCGACTTTTTCGCACTCAGTTGGCCCCATTCTCCTTTTTAAGTAAAGGTGAAAAAAAGGCTTTTTCTTACAGAATAAAGAAATTTTTATAAATTGTTTCCTATAACAATTATTATTTAATTAGCTATTTATAATTTTAATGAAGAAGTTCATTTTCCTAGCATAATGAAAAAACGAAACAAGCATGACAAAATTTGTTATTACAAAAACATTTATTTAATTTTTTTTTTTTTTAAGGAAGAAAGAAATTTTTTAAATACTAAATTGGATTTTGTGGAGAACAAGGATGGAACTTAGCCCTGGACAAAATATGTCTTGTAAAAAAAAGAAAGAAAGAAATTATTGAAGATATCTAAAGACTATTTGTCGGGGGGGGGGCATTCTGAACTTTTACATCAAAGTAAAGATTTTTGTTCTTAGATAAATATATTAAGAAAAAAAAAAGGCAGAAACATTTCAAATATTTAAAATTTTTATTTTAAATCTTTGAAATGTTTATGGTATTATTATTATTTTTTTTAAAGAAATAATTCGGCAAATGATTTTTCTGAATTTTATGCAAAAGTAACATCAATACTTTTTTTATGAAATTTTGATTTTTAATGAGCAGATAGAAAGAAAAATTTAAATGTTTTTTTTATTTGTTTGTTATTTGCAATCATTTGTATTTTATATTATTTATAATATCATTTATTATTTTCATTGTTATTTTTTTTTTATAAAACTGCACTTATTTTATTTTGCTCCATTTTTAGAATATTCCATTGTTTTATCCTTTGAATACAACAGCTTTAAGCGAAAACTGTTCTGAGTTTTTTACAATTATTAATGATTTTTATGCTACTATTGCCTGTTTCTAGTGAACACTTCATACGTCAAAGCTAAAATTAAAGTGGGAAAAAAAAATCATTATTTTTTTTCTCTCCAATTTTGACTTCAAAAGTGCTGACTACAAATAGGCAAATATTGCATAAAAATAATCAATAATTGTAATAAACTAAGAACAGTTTTCGCTTAAAGCTGTTGAATTCAAAGGATAAAACAATGGAACATTCTAAAAAATTACGCAAAATAATCGAATTTAAATTTAAGAAAATGTTAGTTAAGAATTACATTTAAAAAAGAACATTATAATTAATAAAGGCGCACAGAAGTTCAGTTTTTATTTATTATTTACTTGTTAACATAAAATTAACATTTTTCACGGGTTTTTCTTGCAATAAGAGTAATGGATAATCCGAAGATTTTAAAAAGATTAGGATTTGTCCTTTTTCGGAAGAGAACTTGGCGGCGCTCAAAAACGCGGCTCAAATAAAAGAGAACCAAAAATTTCTATCTCTCAAAATCCCAGTAACCCCCTCCTTTTTGGTGTATCCTCGGTATTGTGACAAGGTACAAATCAGCCCTCCTCCCTCCCTCTCTCTTTTCCACTCCAGCATTTATTGCCCCCCGAGTATCTTTACGGGAGCATCAGAGAGAGAGAAGGGCATTCCATTCCGGGCAGGCAACTTTTGCCCCGTTTTGCCCCAGTAATTTATGGGAATTTATTTGAGTGGAGAGGAAAAGATGCCATTCAAAGAGAGAGGAGACCTCGTCGCAACGAGCAAACATGCAGAAAGCAACTCAACTCCAGCCTTTTAGACTCGAAATCAAAGTGAGAAAATTACCGCTTAACTTGGGATCCGCAGCTTCTCGGCTACTTTCTCGAAAGATTTAATTAACGACGTTTTCACCAGATATTCATTTCGGGAGTTTTCCGCTCTCTCGGCTGTTGCGGGTAGGAATGTTCCTGTACTAAGAACATTTTTTTTTTTCTTTTGCTTCTCCCCACCGCCTAGCTGCAACTAGTAACTAATCTTAATTTTTTTCAATTAAAATTTCTATGTTTTTCTATTCTCTACGAGATAAAGATGCTACCATGAAAGCAGGTTGAAGTACATGTCAGACCTCTATTTAGCGAAGTCGCTAAATCCCGATAAATAGTTCCTTATATGGAAAATTCGTTAAATAGAAAATCACCCTTTGAAATGCTTAAACCACACATAACAGATTTTAAAGTCATAAACACTAGACACAATTAAAATGGATGCACTTTTATCTCGTAAATTATCTACTATCAAGTTGTTTCGAATGATTTTATCATATGAAGGATTCCTTCATCATTTCTGCCTTCTTCACAATTTATTGTTTTTATTTTTCACATTGTTAAAAATATCCGATTCGTTGAGTGTTACCGTGCTTCAGAATCAATAAAAAGAAAATCAGTACATCAACGTGGTTCTCTCTTAGCTGTACCCAAATTTTTTTTTTTTTTTTTTTTTTTTTTTTTTTTTTTTAAGTTCTTCTAAAGAAATATCATCCTCCGTACTTTCCAAATCCTCCACACTAACTAAGAATCCAGCTTTAGCAAAACTGTTACGATATTTAACATCATAGCTCCATGCTTTAGAAATTTCTGTTATGCTTTCTCGTCAATTAATTTTCGGTAGGAATTCCTGTATGAAATGCAAACAAAAAGGGGATTTTACTGCTTTCTCTAAAAGTTCGAAAATCAATTCAAATTCGTTTCCCCCATAATATGCTCTAACAAGTTAGAATTGTTTTGAAATATTTTGGGAAACATAGAAAGTGGATCTCAAAGAAAAGTTCGTTAAATAGAAAATTCACTTCTCTTTTTTGAAGTTATTTCACGAAGAAATTTTCTAAATGTTCTTGGTTCCTAGAATGGAAATCGTTAAATAGAAAAATTCGCAAATAGAAATCCGAGTGTATTTAAAACTCTCAAAATAGTTGATTTAAAAATAACACTCCCTTGGAATTTTTTTCTTCTTTGCAATACTTTTTAAGATTTAGTTTAGGACTAGTGTATTTTTTAATATGAATACATTTATTTTATTTTCATATGTATATTTATTACTTTTTTACAGTTCAGCAGCTGGCATCAGCGGAAAGAAAACCCGAAACAGAAAAGTATCCTTTTTTGTGCCTTTTATTATTTAAGGGTTCCTTTTTGAACAGAAAAAAAGAATTAACTTCTTTCTGAAAATTTATTTCTTCGAATTTTCTTTCCGATTAATATTTTTGAACGATTTATTGTTCCATTTCATTCATTGAAAAGTTTTCCAATGAATTCAGATAGCGAATTTTAAATTTTAACGAACAATAATATGAACTTTTTTTATAAATTACAAAAACTAAGTTTGTGTAATTTATGGTTATGTCTTTAAGTTTATGTAATTTTCTTTTTGCATTTTATATTTCTTCCTGGACTTTTATTTTTTTAAAACAATCTTTAGAGAACAGAGAGAGCAATTTTTAGACAATTGTCGTGCTCTCTCGATAGAAAAAGTTTTGTGTTTTTACGACTTCTGGAGCTCGTACCGTCTAACGGTGTCAGCGTCGGTTGTCATTTTTATATTTTTCTTTATTTTCATTCTTTTCATCTTAAAAATTTTCGATTGTTTTCTGCACTACTGCACAACTTTCCTTTGGAATCGTAGTATTTAACTGCTTTGTACCTGATTACAATACTGTATATGTATAAATATCCCCTTAATTCATCATTCTCCAGAAATATTTTCCAGGAACATTTAAGTGACGGTGAGCATCTCTCTTTAATGATACTTTATTATTGGAATTTCATTTTTCTCTCAATGACGTATATTTTCTTCTGTTGCAGATCAAACAAAATCTGGTCTGGCAGACAGCAGCTCCTGCAATAAGTAAGTTATCTCCTGACGTCATTAAAATCTGTTTTCTTTTCACGTGGCTTAATTTTTTTGTTTTATTGCAGTTTAGAAGTGGCATCATGTCAAACAGAATCAAAGCAATCAATGGAGGAAGACAATCCGTGCTCGAGTCTTGTTGACATAAAATGTCAAGTGTGTTTAGTAAGTAACAATGGCACGCAAATTGACTGTAGTGTCATTAAGGAGCCCAGAGTCCCCTTTTGCCTTGAGTCACTCACCGGTGATGTTTGAAATTTATTTTGATAGTTATAAAACTTCATACATTTTTAAATTTATAATTTGTTCTTAGAATAAGATTTCAAGAATGATTTAAAATACTTTCATAATAATATTGCCAGATTACAAAATATGAAAACAGAAGTGCAAATTAAGGTAAAAGCGTAAGTAAAAGGATTTTGTTTTATAGCGAGTTCTTATACTGTAGTACTAAAGCGGGTTTGATATGTCAGTTACCAAGGATTAGCCCGAAAATGGATGTGCGCAAGATAATGTTATATTGGACAATTTAAAGAAGTTTATAACTAATAAGGTTGATATTTAATTATACAATTTTAAGGATTTTTGAAAATTGACATTTATTTTTTTTTTTAAAAAAAAGAGGAAGAGAGACAGAAAGAAACATGAACTGCCCATTTTTCACAGATTTTTAGACACAGATTTGCGCGAAATGGATTTGCACATGGTTAAAATACATAAATTAACATAGTTTTTAGTAAATTTATTTATAATTATATACAATTAACTCAATGATTTTATATCAAATTTAATTACTTTAGAGTTAGTCGATGATTTTTTTTGATAGTTAAACAACATTATACATTCTTTTAATTCTATTCATTTAATTAAAAATGGTAATTAAATAGATGTTTTTAGAATATATGAAATTTAAAACAATCACTTGTGGGTCTAATCCTTACCTAACTAGACCCGTCACCATTTTCTCTGACTGCTTAAATAAAATTATTTACAATATTATTAAAGAAGGTTTTCTTGGCAATTCACTAACAATCAACCTATTTTAGAATTTATAAAGCAAAATAAAATCAATTCCATTGCGACTTTTGATTTCCAAGATCTCTTTAATGACGTTCCCCTTTCAATACTAAAAGATGTTCTTTTGAGTTACTACTATGTTTATAAAATGGGATGAACAACTAAAAACGTGTTTTGATTAATCTAAAGCCACCAGTAGATGAAGAAAGAAAAATTGAAAGCTTCATATGTGTTAGTTCATGTCTTTCAATACTGGGCAAATCATTTTGCAGAGTTGCTCAATACCGATTTAGTCTATATAAACAACAGGTATTCAGTTAGTAAAAAAGAAAAATGTCCTGCAATTTTTCACCGATCTATTGAAAATGTTTGTTTAATATTACTTCCTAATTGTATATGACTATTAGTGAGCAAAAATAAATATTTGAAAAACGATCGTGCTTTGCTTTCAACTATATAAGACAGTTATTTGCGTGATTTACAACAACGCTGTTCTTTTTACCTGTTGCAATAATAATTGTATTTTATTTCTTGTTGTTTAGGATTCCTATAAGAAACCTGTTGTTTCTGTTTGTTGTTGGCATGTACACTGCGAAACCTGTTGGCTGAAATCATTGGTAACTACCACCCTTCTTTTAAACTTAGTTCCACAGTGTCTATTAAAATAAGTTCAGTAAAACTTGTGTAAGTAGACCACATGTGGTGCATTGTTTTAGTGGGCAACTTATAGAGGGGGTGGGTTATTGTTTACTTTTTCGCTTCCTATATCATTTTGCTATGTATTTAAAAAAAATTTTTACTTGACTTAAAAATTTTATTTAGCAAATAGCCAAATGAATATCTTAAGAAATGTTTTTAAACCTGAATGAACTACAATTTGTTACATATAATTCTAATATTTCACTAACTTTTTTTAAAAAATTATTTCGTTAGTTATGCGTGTGAAGTATTTAATAAAAATAATTTCTTAAAATATCAGAACACGAAAACATGTAATTTGAAAACTTTAACAAAACAAAAGTATTTGAACACTTTAAAAAAATTTCTGTTATTACTGCACTTAGAAACCTATTTGTTACAAAAATATTCCCTCATGGTTGCTTAGTGCTGTTGTTTAGACTTTACATCACCCCAATGTTTTGAATGAAAGAAATGGTCAAAAGCTGACCCCTTACAGATTCCCAAGATGGTCAACTCACAAAAGGGTTTAGATTAGCTTTTATACTATTTCACCAAACAAGTGAAATTTTAACAAACATTGCAAAATGACAGAAAATTTTCTGAATTTTTTTCTGGTCAACTTATGAGGGTTTTAGAATGGAATTTCATAATACTTCTAGGCTAAATTGACTTATTTCAGTGGTCAACATACAAGATAGACAGGTGATCAGGTTGCAAAGGTTTTGCTTCTGTATATTATATAAGAAAAATTCCGTTCTTGATAACTGAGGTCAACTTATGTAGGTGGTCAACTTACAAGAGTGGTCAACTTGGCAGGTTTCACTGTATAAGGGTTTTGTTACTATAAAGGACCGAAATAGGTGATTCTTGACTTCCACCGGTGAATGTTGACAATCACTTAGTCACTTTGGACAATATCCGAAATATATACTAGGTCTAGCTAAGAGCCAGGTCTACCCTACCTACACTGTTTTTTTTAAGGTTCAGTGCCACTGTCCGGTGCTAAAAGTACTAAATTCTACTTATTTGCTATTTAAGTATATGTAAGTTTTAAGCTAGATTTTAATTTATTTGTTATTTGAGTCTATGAAAGCTGTAAGTTAGAGTTTGTATCAATGCTTGCTATGGGGATATCATAGAATAAAATTTGTGTGTTGAAAGTGTTTTTTTTTTTTTTTTTTTTTTAATTTTTTGTAGAAATAGAGTCCTAATAATTTTATTTTAGATAAGTAGTATTTTTTAATAGAGAACGACAAAATATTGCACTTTCTAGTAGAATCCGAACGCTGATGTTTCTCCTGATCTATCCTCAGCAAATAATAAAATATCGAATAAATATAATAATATCAACGAATAAATTAATATGAAATCCGATATAACAAACAAATAAGACAGACAAATCGGGTAATAGAAGCTATCTAAAAAGAACTGCTGTTCTGGGGAACGTTGTTTTTAATGTAAAACTATAAAATATAGATATAAAGGAGTTTGAAAGGAAAGCAGTTCCGAGGATTGACGAACGATAGCGAGCAGTTAATGCTGTAATGTAGGAAGCCATTTTATTATTAAAAGTGCTATGTTTTGAATAAACAATTGATAAAAACATGTTTTTTTGTTTGTTTGTTTCATGGGATTTGTAATTTTTGAGTTAAAAAATAAATTCAATTTTAATTTATCTTATGTAATCTGAAATCATGAGATCTGTAGAATATACTTTGAAATATTTTAATTTATGCAACGGCGAGTTGAAGGTATTCTTTATAAAACTGTGTAAGAAGTTGTATCTTTCATAATTAGGAGATCGTAGTTCAGATAATTATTTTATTTATTTTTTATATTTCTTTAATGGGAAAAGGAAAAAGCTTCTTCTTTCCTTTCTTTTAATTTTTTTTTTTTTTTATGGTTTGAAAGAAAGTTTTTTTTTTTCTCACTACCCTGAGATTTTTATTAGTTGCCAATACATATATTAAAATATTTTTATAGTTCATAGTCAACACCCTCAAAAATTTCAGGTCAAAATTTGAATAGCTTATTATTTTAGTTTACTTGATGAAATGTAATTAAAAATAAACAAGTAATAAAAAAAAAAGAATTTTAAAGTCAATTCCTACTTAGGTCAACAAAGAAACATTTTATTTTAGTTACTTTTTAATAAATAATTACTATTTTCTCTCCATTATAAAATTAGAGAATTAATATTTTAAAACCCCGATTTGAACTTGAGTGGATGAATAAAAAGTATTTCATTAAAGATTGAACAATATATAGGGTGAATGTGAACTAATAGTAGAAATTGAAATGTAAAAAAATATTAATCGTGTATATTTTTGTGATGCAATTCAGTGGTAAGATTCTTTTGTAACGCGTTTTAAGGATTTCGTTTTTATGGAAATTTACATATTATTTTTTCTTCTCTTTGTAAGTACCTTAAGTTTTCGGAAAATAAAACTTCTTTTAAGAGTGTTTAAGGCGACACTATTTTGAGGAAAAATAGTTCTTTTTAAAGAGTCAATTAATTATTTTTTATTTCTCTGCTTCTACTCTTTAAAAAGACCGCAGAACGGAAAGTGCGATTATAAATAATTTTTGACCTAGGTTGGAAAAAGTTTTTAGCCTTTTTAAATAAATTTAAAAAAAAAAAAAAGAAGAAAAATCTGCTAAAACTTATCAGGACAAACTTACCGTAGAAAAAAGTTGTAGCATTAAAAATGAGAAGAAAAAAAAAACCTTCTTGAAAGAAAGTGACAAACATTTAAAATTTTCGCCCCAACAATTATGATAAACGATAAGGGGTGGCACATGTTCAAACCTCATTTGAAATTTCAATTTAATTCCCCCTCCCCTCATCATCATTGCGGATAATTAATGAAACTGTTAACGACTCTTACGCAAATGATCGTAGCAACTTTCTTTGCTTCGTTTTTCGACCTTTTAGAAAAACACTTCGGTGCACCAGGAAAGAACAGACCAGAAAGAAAAACAAAAAAAAACGCCGTATAAAAAGCACCTAGTTAGTAACTATATGAATTGAACAACCGATTCAATTCGAGACTATTTTTAATTGATATATTATTTATTATTATTATTAATCAATTATTATTAATTTAATTGACATATTATTTATCCTAATGCTAATTAAACACAGCGCTGAATCGCGCATCGAAATCGTGAATAAATAATTATTTCTCGTCTACTTCTTCTACTTAACTTAGGTTTATTATTAGTTTATGTATTTTATTTTAATTGTGACATATTTTTGTTTTGTGTCCTGGCAACTTCCACACATAATTAGTTTGTTTATGTTTTACATGATCTTTGTTGTAAGTAAGAAATATATAGTGAAAGAATTGAAATTTTTGTGAAAGTATATAGAATGTGCCACTTCAGAGAATTCATGCTAGACGGACTTTGTTTACTCGAAATAGAATAGAAAGAATTGTTGCTAACGCAAACAAATGACACGTTTCAACATCCAATCAGAATTGAGATACCCAAACTACGTCACATGCAGGTATCCCATTTTCACAGGCCGGCTTTAGAATAACTTTTCAAACATACCCATGGGTTACCCATTGGCAAAATGGTTTCTATCTAGTTTTTTACCCTCTTTATTTGTGATAGCCACCTGAATAAGTGTTGAAAACGATCCAGTTTTAACTTTAGGTTAGAATTTCTGATTCTTAATAAAACAATAAAAACAAAAATATAGTTCAAATGATGAAACTATTTTATTCACAACTCAAGAAGTATTTATGGGGTCTCTCTGGTCCCATATCTCAAAAATAAACTCACCAACTTAATGCATAACAAAATTAGAAGTGATTAATTAAATTGATTAATTGTGATGATCAAGTGATTAAGTAAATTAATAGTGATGAATTGATAGTTAATTTAATAGTGATTAACTAAAAAAATTATCAAACAGCAGCGGTCACCATAGTAACGCATGCGCACTGTTTACTATTACTCTTGAACACAATTGAAAAGTGTGATGACGTCCAAATAAAACGTGCACGCCATTATTCCCAAAACAAGACCCATTTTGTCAACGGGTAAAAAAAACAAAAACAGATCTAAACGTTTTTCTTTTTACTCATTATTTTCAGAATTATGATAGATGGCTGAAGATGATTATTTCTGACACATTTAATGTTTCTGTTTTACAGGGTAGCAAGAGAGTGTGCCCACAATGTGACACTATCACTTCTCCAGCTGACCTGAGGAGGATTCATTTATAATATATCTCTCATTTACATATCGTAGTCCAGATGGTCTCTAATTAATCCAGTTGTACACAGTCAGGACCCCCTCCATCACAAGATGTAAATTCTCCCGTCTTCCTTCTTTTATTGTAAACCTTAAATTAAGGGTCTCATACCGTAACTTGACTCTCAGTCGTCTTCTTACTGTGGATGGACAGTAGTATGATCTAGCTTTCCTTTTTTGTTTTATACGTCGCGTGGGTATAGTACTAAAATTTATTTTGAAGAATTTGTACCTTGGTTTCGAATGCTTGTTATATATATGTATATATATATATATATATATATATATATATATATATATATATACATATATCAAAATAACGATAAAAGGTTAACAAGAAAAAAGGTAAAAACAAATTAAATTATGAAAATTAATAATTTTTCTTTCTTTATTTGCCTTTCCTGGTGACTTTACATTATTAGATCAAGCAAAACACGTTTTTAGTTGTTTATCACATTTAATAATCTTAGTAGTAGTAACTCAAAAGAACATCTCTTAGTTTAGAAAGAGGAATACCATTGAAGAGATCTTGGAAATCCAAAGTCGCAGTAGAATTAAGTTTCTTTTGCTTAATAAATTCTAAAATAGGTTGATTGTAAGTGATTTTTCAAGAAAAACCTTCCTTAGCAATGTTATAAATTAATTTATTAAAGTAGTCAGAGAAAATCATGCCAAATTTAGTTAGGTAAGGATTCGACTCACAAGTGATTGTTCTAAATTTTGTATATATACTAGCTGAATGCCCGTTCTTCGCACGGGGTGAATAAAAAATAAGTTAAGTATCAATAAATCACAGTAGAGAAACACAACGAAATCATTCTCATAACTGAAAAGCACATAGCGACCTCTATGAAAGAGCTTAATGGAAGAACGAGGTAAGTGACATTTTTAGGGGAATTGATGAAACACTGGTTTTGCTTTTCTATAAATCTTAACACAACTAATCACATAAATCTTTAGTATGCTAGTATGATTTTTTTATATTTCAAATTAAGCAATAAGGTTTTATTTTCTAGGTTTTTATTTAAAATTGGGAAGCAAAGAATTATTAGTACCGTCTTCTATAAAATTGGTAAGGAAATAGTTCGGATACAACTTTTTTTTCATTATGAAAATGTCACTTACCTGCTTCTAAGTTTTTCAATTAATATACCTAAAATTACTTTTTTTATTATTCAATATTATTTGTTGCCATTTACGATGGCTTTACGTTATTGAAGTAAATAAAACTTGCTTTTTGTAATTCATCCCATTAAAATAAAATGTATTTAGCATCACTTGGCATGATGCTATTACTCGCAGCTAAACCAATAATAATTAAACCTTACCATTATCAAATAATTTTCTCCGGTACATATTCTTTTCGAGGGGCCGTTCTAAAGTATCGGTATTTAAACGGCTTAGTATTGGTTCTGTTTTAATCATAACGAAATATATCATTATAATATTTTAGATCTATATTAGCATATTTGGTAATTATTATACAACCCTTCAACATTTAAATTTTGTGAAAAATATATTTGTCAGTGACCCCCAACTAAAGCCGAAATTTAAATAAAAAAAAAAAACAAAAAAAAAATTATAAATAAATAAATAAAAAAAAAACTTAATTCTTATTCGAAAACTTGATAGGGATTTTGGAGAATAGCCATTTCTCTATCTAACCTTTAATTTATTATTAAAATATTTAGTAGTGAAAGAACAAAGTTCTTTTGCTCTCATTCATTAAAATATTAATAAATTATCTTTGCTACCACAAGAAAAATATTTTCTGAAATCGCGGAAAACCCGTTGTAGAATTTTTATCAAAACTGCACCAATTAGTACCAGTAGTACATATAACCGTCAGGGATACATATAAATTAAGCATCATCTGTGAATGGTGATTTTCTACGATTTTCTTAGTAATTTTTTTTATTAACTTTTTTTTCCCTTTAACTTTACTTTTAAGAGCATAGCTTATATTTTTTTATTTCAATTAATACATATGATCAATATTAAAAAAGCATTAGTGTCAGTAATAAGATATCGATTCAAAATGAATAAGTATCTTTTCTCCTATATTTTTGCTATAAGTTTGATCAGTTTCTTATGTCAATTAACAAATTACCAACATTAATTAAGCATCATTCTCGTCATTGATAATATGACGATTCCTTACGCTTCTTTTAGACACATAAATAGATTAACTCCATTACTTCTGCTTTCTAGTACAAAGCTTATTTCTTTTATTTCAATATGCGTATATTATTTAAATTAATTAAGCATTATTGGCATCAATAATTATGTGGCGATTTTTTACGTTTCCCCTAAACAAATAAATACAATATTCCCTTTAATTTTGCCTTTAAATGCATGCATATTTTTTCTATTCAATTACCATTGACTTTTAAAAAAAAAAAATTTTGGAAAAATGTTTTAAAATAAAAAAAATGTGTGGTATCAGACAACGTTAAAAGTAGTATAAATTTGGTGACGGAGCTCTCACGTGTTACCACATCGTGTTGCTCATTGAATTTATCTGACATAAAAATAATTCCATATTTAAATTCGTGCAATAAGTTTTTTTTATCAAATGGAGCTGTAAGCCAGATATTGTCACTGATGTTATACTTAAAATTTGTGACAAAACTGAATTGTCTATAGTTAAATTTAAGGCAATGACTAACGTTTAACCAATCAGAAAATTCCATTCCGTTCGAACGGTTCGTCGTAAAATGATCTAATATCGACAGTAACCTTCCTCGTGCTTCAAACTATCTGTATGCTAAGTTCTGTCGATTTCATTTGAATGATTTAGGAATCTATAAAGGACACACACACACAGAGACATTTATTTTTTATAGATAAAACAGATTCGCTTAGATTAGACAGTAGTAAATAAAATAAAGCAAAGAATTATTAGTCCCACCTTCTTATAAATTGGTAATAAAATAATTCAGATGCGTGTGTTCTTTTTTCTTTCTGAAAAGGGCACTTACCTGGTTCTTCCACTAAGTATAGCTAAAATAATTTTTTCATTCTACTTAATGTTATATGTTGTAATCATCGGTGTCCTTACATTATTGAAATAAGAAGAGCTCTTTGTTTATAATTCATATCCAATGAAATGAATATAAAATGTATTTAGCATCTCTTGGCATGATGATATTGCTCGCGACCGATTCATGATAGTTAAAATTTATCACCATTAAGTGATTTTTTCAGGTTAATGGTCCTGTTTTATGGCCCTTTCGAAGGGCTTAAAACACTTCTAACTATAGGTATTAAAACAGATTGTTGCAATTTTAATTATCACCAAATATATCAATATATTTTATACCTACGTAAGTATATTTAGTACTTAGCACATAATCCTTCGACATTTAAGTTTATACGTATTTGTCAGTGGCCCACAACTAAGGCCGCATTAATTGAAAAATGAAAGAAGAAAAATCAGAACTTTATAAGGATTTTAGAGCATGATCATTTATCTATCTGACCTTTAATTTACTGTTAAAATAATTAAAAGTAGTGATGGAAAAGTTATTTTAATTCTAATTCATTAAAATATTAATACACTATCTTAGCTACTACTGGAAAAAAATATATTCTGAAAGTACGGAAAACTTGTAGTAGAATTCTGATCAAAAATGAATCGCCAATTACCATAGTACCACTAGTACATGTTTCCGTCCGTGATACATATGAATTAAGCGTCATCTGTGAATGGTGATATTTTAATGATTTCTTAAGCGAATTTCCCATTAATCTTTCTTCCATGGGCTTGGCTTATTAGCATGTAGCTTATTTTATATTATTTCAATCAATATGCATTTTTTTTAATTATTTTTTTTATCGTGCCCATGGACAATTAAATGGCCTCGTGTGCCTTCAAAACTGCTTCCGCAAGCTCCAATACATCATTACTGTAGAGGATCTCACGAAGTTCTGAAGCCAGTGGCACCATACCCAGTTGTAAAACATATGGGGTAAGGGCTGGGCACTCGAGAATGTGATCCGGGGTAAAATCAATATTAATTGAGCATTAGTTTCAATAATAATATGCAGATTTTTTACGGTTACCCAAAGCGCTTTTCTCTTTATTTTTGCTTTTTAGAACAGAAGTTACTTTTTTTAAAAATTTCAATTAATACATATTACCAGCATTAATTAAGCATCATTGTCGTAAATGATAGTAAGAAGACTTCGTACGTTTCTTATAGGAAATAAATACCTTTACTCCATTTCTTTTTCTTTCTAGTACATAGCTTATTTCTTTTATATCAATATGCATACATTACCTTAAATAATTAAACATCATTGGCGTAATTAAGCCTCATTGGCGTCGAGTTCTTATGTTTCCCCTAAATGAATTAGTACCACTTTCGCATTAATTTTCGCTTTTGAATACATAAATATTCTTTTTTCTATTTCTTTACCGCTGATTTCAAAAATGTATTTTTTTAGAAACACGTTTAAAAGAATTAATATTAATAAAATAAAATCGCGTAGCATCAGACAAAGTATAAATTTGATGACGTAAACCACGCGTGCTACCACGTAATGTTCATCGAATTCATCTGACATAGCGAATATAAAATTATTAAATATTTAAATACGTGCAATAAACTATTTTTTGACCAAACAGAGCTATAACCTAGCAATTATCACTGATGTTATCTTTAAAATATGTGAAAATTGAATCGTTAACTTTAAAACAATGGCTAACGCTTAACCAATCAGAAAATTCCATTTCGTTTTTCGCTCATCATACAAGAACGATTTGTCGCAGAATGTTCTAATGTTGACAGTGACCTTCCTCATGCTTGAAACCTTTGGCCAAGCTTGAAACTATCTGTATGGCAAATTTCATCACTTTCTGTCTGATGGTTTAGGACTCTATAAAGCTCTATAAAGGACATACATACACACATTCATTTATACAGGGTGATTCAAAAAAGATGGGCAAAATTTTGGTAAGTGATAGTACACACCCAAACAAACAATTTTTATCGAATGATGCATGGTCGAAAACAAAACGCAAAGGTGCTGGCGCATTTGGAAAGTTTGATGCAAACGATGCATTTAGTTCCAACAGAACGCAGCACCAGCTCATTACGTACGAGAAGTGCGAAACTATCTGGACGTAACCTTTCCAAACCAATGGATTGGTCGAGGTGATCCTATAGCTTGGCTACCGTGCTCGCCAGATCTTTCATGTCTCGATTTCTTTTTCTGGGGACAGCTGAAGGCTCTAATGTATGAGACTCCCATTGAATCTGCTGAAGAACTTGTCGCCAAGCTTTCGGCCGCTGCAGAGAAAGTTTGTGATATACCTGGTGTGTTTCAGAATGTTCGCCTATCTTTTCTTCGCCGTTGTACTGCGTGCATAGCCGCTGCCGGCCACTGTTTTGAACACGTATTGTAATCACATGCCATTAAATTTGCTTTTATAACTTAACTTCATCGCTCATTGTGTGTTATTGCCTCATATAAGAACATAAACTTTGACGCCCTTTAGCGGTTTTGCGTTTTGTTTTCGACCCTGCATTCCTTGATAAAAATTGTTTGTTTGGGTGTGTACTATCACTTCCTAAAATTTTGCCCATCTTTTTTTAATCACCCTGTATATATATATAAGATTATAATATACATATATATATATATATATATGAATGTGTGTATGTATGTCCTTTATAGACCCCTACTAAACCATCGGACAGAAAGTGATGAAATTTGCCATACAAAACTAAGCAAATCACACACCCGTTTTAGATGTATATTTAAACGGCCCCCTTAAAAAAATTTATATATATCCTATTTTTGTTTAACAAGGGAGGAGAAGGCGTGGAATTACATAAGACATTAAAATCTCATTATTTTAGATCTTTTTTAATTAAAAAAGAAAATGATTGTGACAAAAAGATTTGCAAAAAACATTTATTAATGGAAAACTTCAACTATGAAACAGAATTTAATTTGGGAAAGGAAAGTTTTAGCAAAACACTTCTGTGAGTTGTAGAGATCAAAATTTTATGAAATTATTATTAGTTTTTTATAGAGTAGCATTGATTATTTGAATATAATCAACTTTTTTACGCAAGCATGGCAGGATGGATTTGTTTATTTTTAGCTGGCAAGAAGAAATTCAAAATATGCTTATGCAATATAATACTTTAGTTATTCTCTAGTTACCGTTAGGCTTAGCGAGATATCGAAATTATAAAATTGCATTCATAACTTTTGAGTACTATACCCACAATTTATATGCAGGATAATTTTATGTTTCAAAATTTGTATTGCTCATGATCCCAGAAATTGTTTGATTGAAGGCAAAAATTGCGCAGGAAACAACAATTTTAAGAACAATTTTTCCTGTTGCTGATTGTGATAAGGTGATTGTGATAAGTGATTGAAATGAGTCTTTCATATGTTGTTGTTGGACTCTTTCTTTATTTCATAATAGAAATTGTTTTATACAATGTTATTCAATCTGTTTTCAAACCAAATTTATTCTCATTGTTATTATTATTTCTTCGAAAAAGTGAATAAAAAATATATGTATTAATTCCATGATAATTTTTAAAAACCTCGAGAAATTATCGTCCACTATAATGAATACACATAATACAATCAAATCCCACTATAATGAACATGGCTTAGAGTGAACTCCCGGATATAATGAACGAAATGTTCGCTCCCGTGCCTTACTATACACATATAATATTATTTTTTGTTGATATAGTGAACCATAAAAAGAAAGGAAATTGGATATTATAACTTTTTTCTGTCTTCGACTGATTTTTTCCCTTTCATTTTTTGGTTATTTTGAAATTTCTACATAAAATACATATACCGATTTTTAAAACCATCTATTGAGTGGAATGTAGACATGAGCATTTTTTCTTGTTTGCTTCTTTTATCTCAGTTCAAATCCCCAAATAAAGACCATCCCTAATTTTTTTGTACGCAAGACGAAGAATAACAAAAAATAAAAGTTATAAAATTTTTTGTTACTTCTTATTGTTTCATTTTTCTATTTCTTTTTATGGATCATTTAAGTGAATAATGTGCAATAAAAGGGAACATTTCTGAAAAAATTAGTTATAATTGTTTGCAGTATGGATATAGTGAACTCCCTTGAAGGTTCACTATAGCGGGGTTTGACTGTAATGTAATTCAAACTAATAATAATAAATAAGTTAAACAAATAAGTAAAATAATTCAAACTGTGGAATACTCCTTTACAATTACGTAATTAGAAATTTGCATACCTTAGTATTTTTACTGTATAGAAAAATAATGTAAATAAAATAAGATTACTGCACGAAAAAATATATATTAATTCATTTGAATTTGTTTTGGATTGATGCTTCTGCACTGTTTCCAGTTTTATCTTCGCAGTATTCCGTTTTCACCTCCTTTAATTTTAGACTTCAATTCAAAAATGGGGTAGATAGAGAAAAAAAAAATGTACACGCCGAATAACTTTTGATTCAATGGTCGGACTTTCATTCAGAACATAGATATGCCTATTAATGAGTGCAGACGCGAAAGTTACAAAATCATCACACTTCTGAATAATAATAATATCTTTTTTTTTTGTCGAATTCGAACTCTTTGCACTCAAATATGGAAGTGAGGAGGGGTAACATCAATATGGAGAATGTATTACCAATAGTTAGGCCTGAAAATCTGTCTAAAGTTTTTCGCCTATACTTTAAGTGAATCAAAAATATTTTGCACATAATTCAGAAAATTCTTTCATCCAAAGACAATTCCATACAAAATATAACATACGAAATTTTTAACATTTTAAAGAAGGTAGTTTTAAATGACATATTAGTATTTCAAATTAAATCGGACGATTTCTGAGCAATTAAATTTTAAACGTGCGACTTTTTTTGTAATTCGATTTTTCAAGAACTAATCAACCGACTTTGCTCATATTTTGTATTTAGCCACATAAAATTATGTTTAAAAAATTTTTTATATCAAACAAATTACAATTCAAAGTTTTTCGATTATTATTTGGCAACTGTGTTTAATAAGATTTGCGACTTAAAAACACACAAGTCCAAATGCTATAAGAAAATGAAGGAATGATCATCCTTTAATAAAATAACAAGTAATTATTAAAAATTATTTTTCACATAGAATTATCTTCAGATAAACGAATTTTATGATTTTCTGTAATTTTTTTTTTATTTCGCTTAAAAAGTTTTCGAGATATAAATAGCAAAATACACATAAATTAAAATTAAATTTTAGAACACTTTCCAGACCAAACTATCATGTTTCACAGATTGTGGCTAAATTCACTGTTCTTTGATGTTAAAATATCCATTAAGTTTGAGTCCTAGTACATTGAAATTTGAAAATTAAATCAAAAGTTATTTAAAGAGACGGTAAAATCCTAGAATAGCCCACCTCTTGACGACTGTTTGAAATTTCACCAAGTTTGGCAATTACTACTGGGATCAACGTTGTTTTTTTGATTAAAAAAAAAAAAAACTTAAATTACAAATTTATTAAAATATTTTAATAGAACAATAATAACGGTGCATGATGCAGAGGAAACAAAATGTCGGAACACTCACATAACGAAGGGAATTTTATTTTGCCCTAAAACATAATAGTTGATGTGATATCGAAGAAGGTAAAGCAGAACTTACTTTATCGTTTGTTGCACTTCTTCGATGTTAAGACATTCGAAATAAGAACCCATCAATATTATCACTTATAACAACCCAAGTCAATATTTTTGATGGTTTTCCATAGATGGACCAACATAATCTTGATGTTTACCTTCAATAATTCCATCATGAACCATTATATATTTGATGGTAACCAACATAAGTAACTCCAATATAGGAATCAGTACTGATTTATGATGGTCCAACATAAGAATAGCAACTTGCTTTGATGGTATGTTCATGTTGAACCATCAGAAATTTCCATCATAGTTTCTTGAAATCAAATGTTGAAATGATCATGAACCACCATCTCCCCAATGTAGTATTTCGGACTGATTTTTGGTGATCCAACGTAAAGAAACAAATTGTTTCGATGATATGATGTTTTGATGACTGCTGAACGATAAATAATTATTATTAAACCATCATGGAAATTCATTGTTGTACCATTATGGACCATCAGAAATTTCAATCCTAGTATCTTAGAAATAAAATGTTGGAACGATCATCAACAACCATCATCCCAATGTAGGAATTTGGACTGATTTATGATGGTTCAACATTAAAAAAAAAGAAATAGTTTTGATGGTATTATCCTGAGAACCAACAAGATTTCCTGATAAGAAAATCATGGAAATGTATAGTTGGAACAATCATGTATCACCATGAGAGTCAAATTTCTTTTGATGGTTAATCATCGTGGTATTAAAGTAGCATCTTCTATCATTAGATGATGGAAGTTTGTTGTCATGTCAAATCCATGAAAGCATAATGGAAAATGTTGGATGATGGTGACCATCATGAGTCGCACTGAAACCAACAAAAACTTTTACTTGAGAAGGGATTACACTAATTGCTCGTTGCAACAAAAGAAGAGAGTTCGTTACAAAAATTATATAAGTTCATACATATTTACTGGGTAATAAATATAGCTCTTATTTAATTCTTTTGTTTTTTTACAGAATAAAAGAAATTAGTTATTGTCTATTTGTGTTATTGTTTTTTGATATGCCTCATTGCCCTAAACACATCGTTGATGTAAGAAAAAAAGTTCGTCAAACCAAAAATAATAAAAAATGAAAAAAAAAGAATTAACTGAGCTGGAGAGAAATTTAGAATTTTTAAAGAAGTAAAAATTTTATGAATAAAAAGAAATATTGCGCATTATTACTAAGGTTTGCTCGTTAAAAGCAAGCTATGATGCAATAAACATAGTATCAACGAAATATTTTCAATTTATTCTCTAAATCCGGGTACTCGTTAGATCAGAGCAAGTAATAAGAGAGCGCAATTGAATATTCATTGTGTATTTTAAAATAAAACTGACCATTTTTAACAAATATCGCTTGATGTTTTATCTTATATTAGTTTTTAAAAATGAATTAGTAAAAATATTTAATTCGAACAATGTGATTTATTTTTTTGATAAAAATCATACAATAATAAATAGTTTGCTCAAACTTCTTCAAAATATTTTAATGGTGAAGTATACAAGAAAAAATTTTATCGAAATTTTCCAATCAGACCCTTGGTTCACAAACATTATCTCAAGTAACGAAATTCGATTCTATCTTAAACAATGAAGTCTTCAATACCTATTCAATTTTCCAAAAACCTAAAACTTTAAATCTCAGGGTTCCCAAAGGCGACTATTTGTAACTATTTTCGGCCTGATGCGACAATAGCGACTTATTTTTTTACTGGAAAGACTAAAAAAAAAGCAACTATTCTCAGGAAAAGGAGACTATTGGGAGACCTTTCGCGATGTTTTTTTAGCATAAATTGAGTTGACAGCCTGAAGCTTCAAAACACAATAATTTTTTTCTTAAAAAAAAAAAAAAAAAAATTGAATTACAAATTTTAGTCATCACTTTTTAATGCACTGAATTTGCACGGATTCCATTGTTAGTCTATTTTGTTTCTCGATCGCCTTTTTAACTGTTATTGCTACGAAATTCTGCATGATTTTAAGAAACCCCAATTTTTAATACGATATCACGATGCATCGAATTTGAGTAATCACTTATCCCAAACCTATATATATATATGTTAAATCCCTTTATCAATTTATTAAAAATTATTCCCTTTTACCAATTTATATACGTGTATCTATAAATTGATAAAAGGGAAAATATTTTAGATAAAGTATGCTTTTGCTTAATGAAAAAGTATTTTTTTGAACGTATTCTTGTAATTAAAAGTATATAATTTTCCACAAATATATTAATTTTATTTGGTGTAAAAATTTAGTGCTAGAACATTAAAAATTATCATATTTGTTACCAACGTGACAAAATGGATCATGGTATATGACAATTAAGTCATTTAATAAAACTTTAGTCATATTATTGGAAATTCTTTGTCCTTATTTAGGCAACTATTTTCATAGTTTTTGCGGAACTATTTTCTTGCTTTTGGCTACTAAAAGCAACTTTTTTTTTTCTGTGACAACCCTGAAGTTTGACAAATGCATAGCTGCCAACTCTACCGGATTTTCCAGTAGTAGTAGACTACTGGATTTTGCCAATTTCTCCTGGTTGTTGTTGTTGTTGCACGCCCCCATTGGCCGGCAGTGCTAAACCAGGTCATTGACGTTATACACCCTCAAAAAATCCAACACCGTCAATGGATCATCTGCTAAATCCTGTTTAGTGAGCCCCTGGCACGCGAGTATGTGGTGAGGCCAAAGAATATATAAGTGAGAAGAAGACCAGCTCTCATAGGCTCCCATGTTAACCTGTTCCGGAGGCAATGGTTACCTCCATCAAGGTGTGGAAGTATTGCTAGGAAAACAACCTGCCTCCTAACAGAGGGTCCCTCCGTCCTTTCCCCGTAAGCATCCCCTTCGCTCCCAACAAATAACTTTTTCCTTGTCTCTCCCCTCCCCACTCATTTAACAGCTAATGAAAAGTGACTCAAAACTTGTCTGCTTTTGTTCTTTACAGACTTATATGGCTTTGAAAAAGGTTTACTTATTAAACAAGGAAAATATTTACTTGTGACGAAATCATTAAAAAATAAATATGATTTATTATTTTAGCATAGGTATATAATTTAAATAGATATCGGTCACTTAAAGATCTCACTTTAAACAGTCACTTTAAAGATGGCGAAAAATTTGTTGTTAAACAAGTTTAGAGACGCTATGATGGATGAAAGATGTGCGCATGCGTCGGCTCAAAAACCTTTGGCGCTTTTCTTGTCATACAGAGGGACCTTGCTGGCCCCCTGCTACGTATCGGAGAAGCTAGACTTCTTCTCACATTATATATTCTTTGGTGAGGCGAAGCCTGGTCTGAAGAACAGTTGGTACAAATTTAAAAGTTCTTGGATCCTTCCGAAAATTTCATTGATTTCCTGGTCTCTGTTTCTACTGGTTTAATTTAAATTCTCCTGGTTTTTGTACATTTTAAAAAATTTCCTAAAATTGAGTAAGTTTCCTAAAAAACTCCCTGTTAAAATAGAATTTTTGTACAGAGATTTGCTTGCTAGAATATTTAAATACGTATTGCAAATACATAATGAAGTGAACCTCCTTTATGAAAATCAGTTCAAAACTTTTTTTTTTTTTTTTTTTGTTCTAAAATGTTCAATAATTTTCATTCAGAACTCTCTTTTTAAATTAATTAAAAAAATCTTTTAACTATATTTGAGGAATTAAATGCCTATTAATATTCGAAATTATGAGTAGACATAATACATAGCATTTCAAGTATGTTCAATGTCAATCATAACTGGAAATAGTGCAGTTTTTCTATTTTGATGACTATAAAAATCCCTAAAATTCCCTATATTTAGTAAATTATGCAACAATTACCAAGAAATTTATATTATTTCTACTGGATTTTTTCCTATCGATATTGCTTAATTATCGGAGCTCATCAAATTAGTGTTGAAAATAAAAGCAGGAAAAAACCCGAAAAATGTGTGAACAAATATCCTGTCCACCAATCACTGTTGTTTTGTCTAAGTTTAGACTTAAGCAATCTCTGTATAAAAGAAACACTTCTGTTGTTCTCTTTTAGTATGAAATGAATCAAAATAGAGATTAAAAAAATATTGGTTGTTGATAAAATAAAAATTTTGTTTCACTTTATTCGCGATCGCAACGAACTATAGGGGTCGTTGTTGTATGTGCCGAATCCCTGCGATTTCCATATGAACAGTCATTCAGTTACACTGGAGACGTCTTTAATGTAGCATGTAGCGTTGTAACGTTCCATCTTTATTGTGGCTGATTAAATTTAAAAAAGAAAAATGTTTGTTTTCTTTCTTATGCAAACGAAAACAAAATGGTATCTCTTTTTTTTTTTAGAGAAGGAACATCCAGAACACATCGGAAAAATATTTGCAAATAAAGAGAAAAAAATAGGTATATTCTTATAAGAGTTCAAACCTAATGCCTGAGAATTAGTTTTACTAAATTTAATGGTATAACATGAAAGGCCCATTTAAATTTTAACGTAAAATAAAGAATGTTTATGAAACAAAAAAAGAACCATTCTTTTTTTTGTCGCCATTCTTTAGTGTTACGAAAATGCGTCTTTGGGACTTGCCAAAAACAAAACAAGATGCAATTTTATTTTTTTAGAAGCGAAATATTTTATGGAGTGAAATATAACGAAAATGTACCAATGTCCATAACATGAAACTTTATCTTAGTAAACGTCCGTTTTGGAAACGTTATTTCATTTTGAATCTTATTTATTAGAGTTCATAATGGCTATAGAATCAGGTGAGAGAAAAGTTTGTTTTGAATCTATGCTAAACTCTATATCGGCCCATTTTCCACCAAAATCCGATTGACTACTTTGATTTTAAACAAAGTGTTTCATTTTAAGATTTTTTCCAAAAATTTTAAGTGTAGATTGGCGGCACTTAAAAATCTGCCAAATCTGTAGCTGTGGTTAATACGTAAGTACCGAATTTTTCTTCCATACTTTTCTGAATCATATTACTTCAAATATTAGAATATGCAAGAAGTATACATAAACACATAATTTAATACCATTTAATTTTTCAAAAAAGGTATTTTGACAACAATTTTATCAAAACATTATAAACTAAAAAACGTAAAATAAAGATTTCTTAGGATAAAAACGATTTTAAAAATTCCTCATTTTTCAATAAAAACTTTCGTATTGTTTCTTTTTTTTAATTCTTATAGTATTTAATCAGACGTAAAAAAACCATTCTGTAGAGAACTATCATCAAGTAAGAAAAAAAATTATTTACAAGCAAATTTTTTATTATAAAAATCATAACACTTGCCTGAAGTCCGGAGAATTCCAAAATGATATGTTCTTTGTTTGAAAACTTTATTCTCAAATAATATACACATAGTTTATCCCTTCATTACTTTTAGGTAACATACCACACATCAAAATTTTAGAATTGTAAGATCTCGATATGAATTTTAATATGTAGCTTAAAAACAGAATAGCTGAATTCTAGTTGAAATTCTTTCAAAACTAAAAAACACTTACCAAGAAAACGATAAAAAATTTATTTATAATCAGCACAAAAGATACTTTTTCAAGTAATTCGGATTATTCTTTATTGTTGTTTTCTGAATTATGTAGATACAGAAATATATACTATTCTATGAAGAAGAAGAATATTCTATAACTATTACAGTTCTGTATGGAATTCATTGGAACACATTTATTCATTGGAATGACGAAAGCAATGTTGACTTCATTTTAACTTGTAATGAATTGAAGACAGAAAAATTATTTTATTGCAATACACACATCTGTAACAGCAAGTGATCGTGAAATCATTTATGTTGTTGGTAATAGAAAGGTAAAAATTATTGTGAAGTTGTTCTTCAATTGCTTGGCATGTTCTGCTTCAATGTTTGGCATGTTCTGGTTAGTTTTTTCCAAGTTCTTCTACCTTTTCCTTAGGGAAATTTTGCTTCTAAGAAAATGGCGTCCGTCATTGCCAAAGGTTATGAGGGAACTAATGGTTACAGGCTCTCGCTAGAGGGCGTATCGACCGTTGCGATCGCGAATTGTGCGTGTTTAATTTGAATTTAGATTTTATTCTTTTGAAAAATGTTTAGTTTGTACCCTAATTAACAAAATACTGAAACCAGATATTTTATTATATTGGTGGTTGACAAAATTAGGCAAAATATTAAAATTTGTCTGTTAGTCGCTTTGGTAAATGTCCGAAATATATACTAGGTCTAGTTAAGTGCCTGGTATGCACTACATCAATTTATTTTAAATCACGTGGCACTGCCCAGTATGCATTTAAACTCCGAATAGCTCCCGCATCATACTCCGAACACTGATGTTTCTCCTAATCTATCCTCAGCAGATACTAAAATATCGAATCAATAGAATAATATCAAATCGGATATAACAAATATTTTGGACATTCACCAAAGCGACTATGTGATTGTTGACATACAGCAGAGAAAGTCCGGATTCGGTCATCAACGGTAACATATATGCATATGCTAGCGGAATTAACAATTGTTCGTACTGCTTGAATAACAAAAAAAGAAAAGAATCAATAAATCAGCACTAAATATCACTGCAAAATCACACAAAGGCATATAACGACACAGTTAAATAAGCAAAACTAATTTTGATTATTTATTACGAACTGAGTATCCGATTTTCGTTACAAGGAGAAAAAAAAAAAGAAAAAGAAAGAAAGAAAGAAGTAATAAATCAGTACTAAACACTATAAAATCATCCACAAAATTGTAAAACTAAATATCGATTCCCATAATTAAACTAAAACAATTCTAATGTTTTTTTATTTATCTACTACTATTTGTTACCTTTCCCGTTGACTTAGCGTTATTAGAATACGCAAAACAAGCATTTATTTGTTCTCCTCATCGAAATAAAGATTAACCCTTTGCTTACGGCTGGTACAATAAGTAGACCAGAATGGCTTTATCCTGCTAAGCAAAAGGTTAACTGTATTCACTATCATTGAGCATGATGCTGTTGCTCAAGACAATGCATGAAATCAAAAATTTAGCATAATCAAGCTTATTTTTCTTGAACTTATATCGTCCAGTGGTTATAAAAAACCTATATATGTATCATAAAAATGGTACAGTTTTGGTGCAGCTCATAAAATATTTGTATCTATATAGGTGTATGTTTTTTTTTATTACCGATGAACAGCCGACCAACTTTTGGGTTTACGACTACTAATGTTCAACTCCGTAGCCTTGTCATTTCGAAACCAATCCAGAAGACAACGGAACTCCTGGATCAAGTATCACACATATACACACACATATATATATTTTATATATATATATATATATATATATATATATATATATATATATATATATATATATATATATATATATATATATATATACACATATATATATATATACATACATATATATATACATATATACACACATATATATACACACATATATATATACATATATATATATACATATATATATATATATACACACAGGGCCGGATTAAGACCTCTTGAGGCCCTAAGCACTGAAAATATTTTGGTTCTAACAATTAAAATATATCTAGTATTCAAAATATAATATCAAAAATCACGGGTTAATTCAAAATATAAAATCAAAAGTTTTTGTAAAAAAAAAGTATTTATTCAAATTAAATAAATAAAAAAAATTAAAATAGAATCAATTGAAAACTTTTCAATTAAAATTAAAAAAATAACTTATGTTTGTGTGTATGTACAAAGTGCAAAAAAGCAAACACTTTGAATAACTTATGATCGAAAGTTTGAACTTTTATATACTAAGACTCAAAATACTTTAAATTAAAAAAATAGACAAGTTCTTTTTCTAATAAAAGCATGCCTTTTTTTTCTTCTATTGATTAGAATTCTTGACTCTCGAAATAAATAGCCATATCTCGAGAATTTTTCAAACGAACTAAAACATTTTAGCACACAATAATAAAATTCATTTACCTAAAAATAGTTCCTTGTAAAAATAATTTTATGAAGTATTAATCATTTTATATTATTTTATTTTTTAAGAGAATAGTCGAAAGAACTTTTAATTGAAAATTTAACAAATGTCATTTTGAATGACAAAATACAAAATTTAATGTGTACTAAATCAATCAAATGAACCTTAATTATTCAATTTTAAAAAAGTTATATATTCAACATTTAATTTCTCAAGAACTTTTCGACAGATTTCGTTCAAATTTTATATTTTACCATTTAAATTAATATTCTTTGGAATTATATAAAAATTTGTATATTTTTAAATTCAAAATTGTTCCGACCATTAATAATAAATAATTAAAAAAAAACTATTTTTGAGAGGGAATTATTTTTAGGTTAATGAATTTTATTATTTAGTGCAAAACTTTTTCAATTCGTTTCAAAAGTTCTCGAGACATGGCGAAATGCATGAAAACTGCAATTGAATAAAAGAGTCCAAACTTTCAACCTAAAAAAACTTTTGGGATCTTAATTTCCATATTGTGAATACCATCAATATTTTGAGAGGCAAATATCCAAATTCAACAACAACAACATTTATATATGTAGATAGAGGAAGCACGTTTGCCTGATTTCATAACTTAAAAAAATATCTTCTGCACCAACTAATTAGCATATTTTAAGTTTGGCCCTCAAACCATTTAGATTGAGATCTAGTAAGTTAAAATCCGATCATTAAATCAAGAGTTATTCAGGTTTTTTACTTTTTTTTATTTTACGCACTGTATATAATACAGCATAACTTTTACAAATAATGCTTTTCATTATTCCTTTTTCCTTATTAAACCTAATATATTAATAATGATAGGAAGAGAAATGAGGGGGGAAATAGTGATGAGTAATTTTATAAATGCAACAATTATCTTTAATGATGCTATAAAATCTGGATTAAAAATCAGAAATGAACTTATTTCATAATAACAACTCACTCTAGATTGCATCTGTGGAAAACAGAACTAATTATCTATTAAAATTATTACTATTTTGTTTTATATTTTGGACATTCTCGTAGTTAGTTGACCTGTCAAAGTCAAAGGTACAGAAGAGTTTAAGAGCAATAAATTACTATCAATTAAATCTTAATTTGACTAGTTAAAAAATGACCTTTTAGAAAAAATGATAGAAATCACTTAAAACTACTGCATTAAACCTGTACTTGAAATTCTCACAAGTGATAGCAGAAACTTAGGTCTGAAAAAGCTGTTACAGTAAATAAACACTCTGTCCTCAATAAGTAAATAAATGCATAAACAAAATACTTTAAATAACTATAAATTCAATGATCAGATTTTCATTTACAAATTCAGAACATTCGTGTTTTTATAATACAAAACAAAAACATAAATATAGCAACAATGAATATAATATAAAAACTGAACTTAAATAATAATCAGTAGAAAATAACAGACCATCATTTTTAATTTATTCACTTTTTTTTTGTGTTACGATATTTTTTATTCCTGTATGCATACGCGTACATAATACCACATAAGTTTTATAGAAAATAATTTTAGGTTTGGAAAAATATAATCATAAATGTAAATAATCATATGTATGTAATTTTATTAAACCAATATTTATCTTAAACCAACTAAAATCTACTTTGCCTACTTAAATTTTATGTACTAAATATTTTACATATTCTTTACAACATTTAAAGACAAATTCGTAAAATAAATCGAAATGAAATTTGTGTATTGTTACCTAAAATTTTTATTTTAAATCGAATAACTATTTTAATTATAACGTCATAGAATGAAATTTATTTCGATAAGATCAATCATTTAAAAAATTTAATTACTTCTTAAAACTTATAATACGGCATCCCCTCTTAAAAAACTTGTCACATTGTATTTTTAGCAAAAACTTGAAATTTGTTTTTATTACTTTTGAGTATTATTGTGTAATAGAATGCTTAAAATGTAAAAAAATTATGTAATTTTTAATAATTGTAATTTTATTTTTACATTTAAGTTTAATTAATTTTTTATTATTAAAATATAATACTATAGGAAAATTAAACTCTTCACTTATATTGATTTAGACAAAATCAATATTGATCGATAAATAATCATTATTGATAAAATTATTTGAAGGGTTTAGCTACTACCTGAAGCAACATCAGCTTTACACTATTACAGCATGCTTTCAAAAGCAATAATTTAGAATAATGTTTTAGCAGAATAAACTTTTTCTGTGCATTCATGTAGGATTCAGTGCATTCACGTATATACGGGGGTGTGAAAATACGGGAAATTAGTTACTGATTGTAGCATAAATAATGTTATTGGTTAAAAATTATGTCAATCAAGAAACTTTTCTTTTCCTCCCACTTTCTTCAATCTTATAAGTCACCATTTATTTCTACCCCCCCACCTCGAAAGGAAGACAATTTTAATTTTCTGAGATATGCACCCTTTTTTCTTTAAAAAAAAAAAGAAAAAAGAAGGGGGGAGTCACCTATCGGATGCTTAAAGATATCTGAGATGAAAGGATGTTTTCTGTCTGTAGTAAATCAATTGGTTACACTTAGACTTGTCTTGCCCTCAGTGGCGTATCTAGGGTATGGCAAGTATGGCGAATGCCATGGGCGCATTATTTCAAAAAGGCGCAAAATCAATCAACATCAACAATAATTTTTTTAATTAAAATTGTCAAAAAAAAATTTTTTTCAAGTTATGGCCGAATTAAAAAAACAACATACATTTAACCTTTCCTCGTGGGCTCGAAAAGAAGACATCGAGGTCTTTTGAGGAACTCTTTTTGTAACTGGGGGAGTGAAGTATGAAAGGGAACCGCTAACAATAAAAACAAAGTAGGTGATGAGAGTTAAACAATTTTAACCTTCCACTGTTTTTCATAACTTCGTTTGTAAACTCATAGACCACCTCAGTTAGGGATAATAGGAGGGCCAAGGTTTCCAGCATTTTTGCTTAACGCCAAAAGCGTGGGAAATCTCCTTAGGTTGTTATATTATATTCAACATTAAAAAAAATGGGGGAAATAAGAAAAAAAAAACATTTCACATACCAACTCTTTTTAAACGACTTGACGTCTGTGTGATAACATTCACGTTTCATACACGTTTCTGCATTCATTCACTAGACACTTTTTCTTTCATTATACTTTCAAGTTAAGCAACAGAAGATTCGAAATAAATGAAAAATTTTAATGTTCATAAATACATTCACGATAAATACTAAAATAAATCAGTAATAAAAAGTAGCTTTTTCTTTTCTACTACTATATTTACGACGATTTCGGCAAAAACCAAATTTTAATTATAATATCGTAATTTAAAGAATAATGCAGAGTTTTTAATAATTATAATTATTATTATCTTTACTAACTTTTCGATACATTCCAATAAAATATTTTTAATTTCAGAGAATTTCCTAAACAATTAACATTTAATGTCCATCAAAATCCTTTGACAAAAAGACTTTTAACCCTATATATATTATTTTATAACCGTCGTTGACAGCCTACCCAATTCCGAAGCCTTGTAATTTTGAACCCAATCCAGAAGATAAGGGAACTCTTGTATCGAGTAATGGGAGAAATTTGCCTTCGTGGAGGACTTTTTGGTGGAGCTAACCCGCATTTGCGTTAATTTGAGAGGAAGACCACGAGAATCTCCCACTGTTAGCCTGACGGCAAGGGGACTCTAACTCATGATCCGTCTACAACTGAGAATATTTCACGTCAGCACTGTGGTCGGTGCAAGCAGGATGCGGAATTCGTATCAACTGGGATTCGAACCCGGTTCGCCTCATGGGAAGGCGAACGCTCCATCCCCTGAGCCATCGCGGCTCCCATATTTAAATTAAGAGGAATTTCATTTTTTTTCTTTCTAAAATGTAGCTTCACGATACGTCAAAGCTGTAATAGAATGAATTTAAGTTATCGCTGATAAAATGAAAAGACAAAATATAAGCTCATTATTCATTATAGAAAATTACAGGGAATTAAAATTTTTTTCCTCTTTTTTTAGTGTATTATGAATTTCATTTTTTCTACTAAAAACGAAGAATAAAGCAAAAACTTAACTTAAAATTTTTTGAGGAAAACGAAAAAAAAAAAAATTCTTTCTTCTAGGTATAAACGATGATAAAATAATAATGTTCATTCAAAAGGGTTATTCACGTTAAAGAATTATAAATATTAAAGTTCCCAATCTTATTAACAAACAAAACATTATCTATAAGACTTTATTGAAACTGTAACTCAGAGTCAAACTATAATATTGCACAAGGGGAAAAAAAACACTAAAATAGCCACAAAAAACAATGGTTATGTATAAAAATAAAATAATTAACTAAATAACATAATTTAGATTACAAAAGTATAGAATATGTACTAGCTTTAAGAATGTATATTGTAGAATTGTATTGAATGTGTATTGTAGCACTATGTATGATGTTATAGCTCTTGAGTAGCAAATATATAGATGTAAGTCAATGCCTTTTTCCTCGGCAATACATAACGTATTTATTTAAAATCGTGTCCTTTTTTATAATAAGAACAGAAAACAAATCCTAAAAATAATATTTATTGATTTCGTTTATTTAAAATAGTTTACTTAGACATTCATTTAAATTTAAAATAATTTGCTTGGAAAAAATGCTTTTCTACCTTGATTATTTGAAATTATTTAAGTATAATTGAAAATGCTGTATTTTAAAATTAAATTATAGTAATATAAGCTGAATCTTTAAATTTAAAATATTTATCTATATGAAAAAATTAGTAGTACAACAACAACAGACTAAAAAAATGAAAGGCGAACGAAAGAAACTTCGGAAGTTCAATTCCCACAATTTTCCAGGGAGGAAATGGATGGAACCCCTCAGGCAGAAAAACCAGATGGCCAGATGGTGATGACCAAAGGACAGAGAGATGTGAAAACCATGGGGTGTCTCAGTCTAGCATAGACTAATTATTCTGTAATGAAATGCTTGTAAATCTTCAATTTTATCAGGGGTTAAAATCTCTTTGAAAAACGTTTTCCACAACTGCTGAATAGATTTCAAATAGAACCCTTCTATAAATTAGCGAGAATCCTTCCACAATAAGATTCACAGGAGATTTTTACAGGAGATTGTTGCAACCCATGGTGGGAATCATCTCCACTAAAGTGTGAAATAATAAAAATAGGAGCTTCCTCTGCCTCTCTCAACAAATAATTTAAACCAATGAAACGATTTAATGATGAATACACCCCACTATTTTGAAAAATAAAGGGCAGGCGTTATAAGTAGTTAGGTGCTCATACAAAAAATTCTGCTCGTTTTAGTTAATGTTTCAAAATTTAAGTCAAGAAAATCAAATATTTAAAGTCTTTAGATTTTTATAATATATTGTGATGCAGCTTCTGGGCTTTTATAGTTGATTCATAAATTTAAGTGAACAACGTGTACTACAAGGATTTTCTTTGATTGTAAGTAATCATTTCCTAAATATTTAAACTAATGCATTATACTTAAATCATTAGTTAGCGTTATATACGTTCGTTATATTTTCTAGAAATGATGTCAACTGCTAAGATTTCTTCGAAATATTTTATTAAGTGGTAGAGAGTTAAAAACCTAACCTTGCAAATTTTAGATAATTTTGGTAAAATTTAAAATTCTTACCACGAGATAACTGGAGTAGAATTGTGTTCACCCTTCCATAGCATCTCGGGTACAAAATTTTGTGATCTTTCCCCTATATTTTTTCTCTTATTTCAGATTACAATTTTCTTCCTTTTTTTTTCAAAAAAAAAAAAAAAAAAATATTAGATTAAATAATTAATTTTTTTAAAAATTTTATAAATCTTTTACAATACATATTACTTACATTATATTTATATCACTACATATTATATTACTTAAAAATAATGGTTATACTGTTTTTAAAAGAGTTCATAAAGTGTCCTTTATATATTTATTTCTTATAATCAAAGTAAAATGGTAAGAAAATAATATTAAGGCTGTAATATGTTGTTTAAAGCCAACCACTACAAGAGTTTAGTAACTTGAAAAAAAATAATCAATAAAGTAACAATTACAATAATTATTTTTCATTAAATAATTACCTTTATTTTAAGAATATAAAAAAAATAATAAGCATTTTATGTATTGAAAAATTAGATCTTGTTTAATAATGAAGTATACGCATTCTTATAATGTATTTTCATAAAGATACAAAAAAAGCCCTCTTTTCCTCAAATATTCCAATCATTTATATTTCTCTTCTTCCTAAAAAGCAACTTTTGAAACTAATTAATTTTGTTTATTTTTTAAAAAAAAGTTTTTTTTCCCTGTTATACACGTTGGTCTAAATTCATGTAGTTCGAATATGGAGTTAGGATTCCTGAGAAATAGAATTTCAAAAAAGTCGGATATTTAAAATTTGATTTCTTAGGAACTATTTGATCAATTTCGCTAAAATATAGTATTTTTCCTTGTTAAATGACCTTCTTTTAAAACGATTTAAAAATTTTATTATTTACAATTTAATTTTTTTACGACTATTATAAATAAATAATAAATATTTACGAAAAGTTATTTTTTAACAAATGGCCTTTATAATTCAGGGAAACTTTTTTTAAAATTTGATTGAGAAGCTCTGGAGTTACTTCTCATATTGCGACTACCCCCAATACTTAGGGGTACAGAAATCCAAATCAGTCGAAAAAATGGCATGTTTATTCAGAGGAAGTAAGTTTTAGTGTCTGATTTCGTAACTTGAAATATTGTCCCTGCACTTATTAATTAGCATATTTTAAGTCACCTCCTTGAACCACTGAAAATGAGAAGAACGTGAAGATCTGATTATTATATCAAAAGTTATCAGGGTAGTCCGTTTATTTATTTTTGCGCACTAAACGTCTAAAAACTTATAATTCAAATCTGTTTAAATTTTTTCTGCCTTTTCTCTAATTTGTTCCATTCTGATGCGAAGAGAATTTTTCATAATTTGATTTTATTATTATTATTATTTTTTTTTTTTTGGTCTATTTCTCAACTTTTTGCCTTTTTTTTTTCACTGTTAAAAAATCTATTATTTCTAGATATTCTTAAACTTAGACGTCAACTTCCTCTAATTTATTTCTCATTAAAGAATGTACTATTGTCGCTATTTTGTCTAGAGTTCTGTATTTAATTACATGTATATTTTTTCTTATTATCGGTTATTATATAATGTTTGTAAAACTTGATTATATTAAGAGCATCGGTTTTTTGTAAATAAAAAACTAACCAAAATATAGCTTTTGATTGTCGCTATTTTATTTGTAATTATCATAAGAAATCGTAATTATTTATACTGTGATCTTTAATGAATTTATTAAATCCCAATGATTTTATTGTTTTGGTATTAGCAAAGGCTTATTTTTAAAAACAATCAATTTTATTCAGTTTAAATTTTGAAAATAATGGGTAATCATCCGGTTATGTTATAGTTCTTTTTTAACCCAGAGACATTTGTTGCGTGTGCGTATTTTTGTTTCCTAATTATATTTGTTGCTTAATTAAACAAATTGTTAGGATTTTTATTGGCAGTTGAAGAAACGCAAGAGAATCTTCTTTAAATATGATAAAGTAGACTTTTTTCATCTCTAACTAATGCTGATTTCGAACACACGTGAATGCAATTAAAATTAAAAAGAGATAATTTTACTGTTATAGTTAATTTTTATTTATTTATTAATCTATTTTAAAAAAAAATTGCAATGCAATATTTTTGGAAAATTTTATAACCGTTGTTGAGCAACCGATCCAATTGTTTGAGTTTGCGACTGCTAATGTTCAACTTCGTACCCTTGTAATTTTGAACCCGATTCAGAAGACAAGGGAACTCCTGTATCGAGCATTTTGTCGAAATTTGCCTTCGCTGAGGACTTTTTTGATTGAACTCATTCGTATTTGCGTTACATGGAGAGGAGGATCACGAAAGCCTCCCGCGGTAAGTCTGACGGTAAAGGTAACTAATGATCCGTCAAAGAGGATATTTTCGTTAACACCGTGGTAGGTGCAAGTCGGATACGGAAATCGTTTCGAGCAGTCATCGCTGGGAATCGAACCCGAATCACCTCGTTGGAAGGCGAATGCGCTATCCCCTGCTCTTTTTGCAACAGCACCAAAAGGCTTAAATACTTCAAACAATACTTTTATTTCGTATCACATAAAAAAAAGAGATTATAAATATTTTAGGAAGGGCGCCAGTGCGAGATTTGCCATAGGCTCTTCTTTCCATAGATACGCCTACCCTTACCACGTTTACCCTTAGTCTGTTACTTATAATAAAATAACAGGAACAACAATACTTTTCCCCACTCCTTTATGCAGAATGACCAATTTTTATTTTAAGAAGAAGTTAAATGAACAATGGAAATACCTTAATTAATTATTTATTTATTTCATTCTGATGTACACACCAGCTACAAGAAAAAATTAAGCACAACTATTAAATTTAATTTTAGTGACATAAATAATATTATTATAGTCAAAATATTTACATGTTCAAATAATCATCACAATAAAAGTTGATGAAATTACACACATATATTGCATAATCATTATCATTAAGGATTTTCCTTATTAGTTATTAAACATATTTTTAAATTCAAATAATAAAATTATCTTTCTTAAATTTGCTATTTATTTTTAATTTGAAATTTTCAGTACTTTTCTTTATTTCTTAATTTTAATTTTTACAAATTTCGTTATAAGATGTACAAAATATAGTTTACTTGCACTAAAACCAATTCAATGATTGAAAATTTGATTTTATTGCTACTTATTTCTTACATTTGATTTCAAAATTAAATTAGTTTTAATGGGACGTATTTTTCACCGTCAAGAACATTCGGTTCACATTGTGAATTTACCCATCTTTTGTGCTCAACTTTTATAACATTTGTATTTATACAAGACTCAAGAACTAAGGATCGAACCTGTAATTCTTTCCTTATTCAAAAACTAGTTGCTTGCAATTATATTACGTAGTATATATTTTAAATCTTAAAATCTAATTTCGATATTCGATATATATAGATAAAAAAAAAATCATAAGTGATGCGAAGTGTGTGGTCATATTTTTCACAAATTTAACCTCTCCTCCGCAAAGAAATTTCGAAAAATGATACTTAAACACAGCTCCTTTTTCTTAATTGAGTGAATAAAAAAAATTATTTGACGTAAATTTTTGAAATAAAATTTTGCAACACAACCTTTACGTAATTTGATGACTTCTTTTCCAGTTGCAATAAGAATATGATTAAAAGTATAGTATATATAAACAAAAACATGCACAAGAACTGCAAACGTGCATGACATAGTTTTTATTTATTTATTTATTTTTTTTTAGCATCAAAAATAAATTTTTTTTACATCAAATCATTGCATCAAAATTTTGTAAATCAAATTTTTTTTTCATAAAAAAATCAAATTGCCGAAGTATTACCTTGCTACAACTTCGAAAAATATTCGGTAAACATGAATTGTGGCAGTAGGTTATAGAATTATTGTGATGGATACATAAATAGAGCTTTTATCGCATAGAAATTCCCTACCTAATTTCATTATAAGATCAAAAATTTTTGATACAAAACATCTTTCGTTTTTTTTATTTTCATTATTATTATGTGAAATTTCGTACTTAGAAATGCTTGTTATCTACTCTTAAAATGGAAGTTCAAAATAATAAATTTATAATATCAATGTTTCAAGAAATTATAATATCAATTATGTACTGCGAACATTTAGTTAGGCTTTGTGGTGCCCCCCAATCATCTGGTGCCCTAAGCACGTGCTTAGTGTGCTTAATGGTTAATCCGGCCTTGTATACACATATATATATATATATATATATACATATATATATACATATACATATATACATATACATATTATATACATATATATACATATACATATATATACATATACATATATATACATATATATACATATACATATATATACATATACATATATATACATATACATACATATACATACATATACATACATATATATACATACACATATACATATATATACATATACATACACATATACATATATACATACACATATATATACACATATATACACACATATATATACATACTATGTTTAAAACTTATTAATTCTCTTCGTTTTTGTATTTTGCCCTTTTTGCTTATTTATTGTGATATATATAATATAAAAGAAACAAATTCAAGAAAAATGATAAAGGTAAGAATTAAAAAAAAATATTTAAAACATTTTTGAAATTTATTAATAAAAGTATAATTTAATAAAATTACTTTTTCTAGTGCACCTCACCCGATTTTATTGATATATACTTGGCTTTGGATACCTTAATGCAATATTAGAAAGCAACATTTTCGCGGATATTATCGTGTGAGCTCATGATGAGATTATATCTCTTCGTTGTTTTATCATTTTCTAATTCTTCGTTGTTTTATCTTTTACCAATTCATTTTTTTTAAAAAAATTAAAACCTAATTTTAAAACTACGTACTTATTTCTTATAATTTTTAATAAATGATTAAAATTTAAATTTGAACTATTTTGTTTCATATTTCAAAGTAAAATTTTGGAAAAATTAAAGCAAAAGAAAATGAATTTATTTATTTTCTAAAAACGCTCATAACTTTAAAAAATTATGTAATTTTCTGATTTTTTTTATTTACTATGCAATTAAACCTCTTTACAAATACTATTTAGAAAATTATTTATGATTTAGTTTTTTTTATCAATTTTTTTGCCACAGCAAATTCAAGCTCTCACAATTTTAGTTCTTAGTTCTTATGCAGCAAAAGAAAATGCAATGCCAAAACAGCGGTGTCAGTGTTAGAGATTTTTTTTTTTTAATGTAGAGCGAAATTATTCGACTGAAACAAAATGATTTAAAATGATTCTCAGGGGAGAGTTGAAACACATTAAAATATTACATTTTTAAATGATTATTTAGTAGCTTATAAAAATGATTGATTATTAAGAGACAAATACTTCTCCACTCACGTCTAATCATGTGATTGAAGAAGATTTGAAGCAATTCTCTATTCATTTTAATCTAATTGTCAAGATAATCGGCAGGACAGCAGTAGAAATAATTATCGAAGAACGTATTTAATTGCCTCAAATTCACCTACGTTTTAAAAAATAAAAAGAGTTACTGGGAAAAGACATTTTAAACCAGGTTTGATAAAACATATTTTTTCACTTTCCTATCTTGTTCAGCAGATTGGAAACGGCGGCTGCATAGAAGTTCTATCGCTGTTTTTATTGGTGAGGGAGCCATTTTGTTTGCATTGAAAATGACATTTATAGTCGCCAAGTCGCCACTTTATTTATTTATATATATATATATATATATATATATATATATATATATATATATATATATATATATATATATACTTTACTTACTTTTTTTTGGTAGGGGGATAATACATTTTTCTGAAAGATTTTTTTAAAATTTATTTTTGTTATCTGTATTGAAAAGTGAAAAACGAGCATCATTTCACTTTATTTTTTTCTTCTTCAGAATTAAATCGTTGTCAATTTGGACAACGAAAATAATTGACCAATTTAAAAAAAAAAAAAAAAAAATAATAGGAAGAAAAAAAATTAACGTTAAATATCAATATTTTAGATATTAAGATTAGTACTCATGAATTATAGGAACCGATGTCGTTTCGGCAACAACTCGAATAAGCAGTCGCTTAAAAATTTTTTAAATTGCCAAATGGTCTCACTGCCGGTTGAGAAGTTTCCTTTAAAGGGGGTAGTAAAGGGGGTAAAAGAATCAGTAGAGCTTTAAAACCTTTCGATCTTTCCTCATACGGGGGGGGGGGGGGAGAGAAGACGTGATGAAGGAAACCTCATTAAAAGCGAATTTTAGGTGAGAAGCATAGCGTCAGCATAAAAATCACTTTTCGAACAGTTGAGGTTTAAACTTTTCTAATTAGTCCATAAGCTGACATCGCCTTTTTTTTCCAAGGCATCGACCCAAAAGTTTTCTCGTGTCGTCATCGAACAAGAAGTGACCACGTTAATCACTTAAGATACGAGAAGAAAAAAAAGAGGAAAAAGTACTGAATGATGCTAGTTCATATCTTTAGTTTCAAACCCTTTGAGCACAATAATTAAATTCCTCGCAAGTACATAAAATGATCATTAATCATTGAAAATGCGCTGCTTCTTGTAATTTCGAGTCTATTTAAATCCTCCAGGTGTTAACTTTTTCAACTAAACAATTATTTTTTAATTTAAAAGCTGTCACGTGGATATTGAGTGGGGGGAAAAAAACAGGTAAGATTGGCGAAAACGGATCGTTGGAATCCAAGTCAACATTCTTGATAGTCCCATCAAAAAGTTTCGATAGTTTATCTTGGTTCCAGTGAAATTCATGATGGTTCAACATTATTAGATGGTCAACATCATCCAACATTTTCCATTATGCTTTCATGGTGTTTGATATGCCAACAAACTTCCGTGATGGAACATCCTTATTTAATACTATGATAGTTAACGATGAAAAAAAGTTCGATTCTCATGGACCAACAATCCATGAGGATCCATCATGGTTCCAACTATACATTTCTATGATTTATCTAACGGGAATTCTTGTTGGTTCTCAAGAATATACCATCAAAACTATTTGTTTTTTATATTGGACCATCAAAAATCAGTCCGAATCCTCCACATTGGGATGATGGTTGTTCATGATCGCACCAACATTTGATTTATAGTGTCTTATAATTTCGGAATGATGGAATTGATGGAAATTCGTGATGGTTCAACATGAACAAACCATCAAAACAAGTTGCTATTCTTCGACCTATTCTTATGTTCGACCATCCGAATTCCTACATTGACGTGATGGTTAATTATGTTGTCACCATCAAAAAGTATAATGATTTATGATGGAATTATTGATGGTTACCATCAAGATTATGTTTGCCCATCATTGGAAAACCATCAGAAATTTTGACTTTGGAGGATATGAAATGCAATCAGATAAGACTTTAAATATGAAAAAACCAATTGTCTTCATATTTATTTTGTTACCACAGCGGTGAAAACATTTTTGGTGTAATTTTGAACCCAGAAGACAAGGGAATTCCTGAATCAAGTATTGGGACAAACTAGCCTTCGTAGAGGCGAGGGAATCCACGAGGATATTTTGCGTCAGCACTGCAGTCGGTGCGAGCTGGAAGCAGAATTTGAATGGACCTGATATCGAGGGAACCTTGGTCACCTTACTGAGAGCTCTATCCCATAAGGCATTTAATGTTAAAAGTAAATTCAATAAAACAAAGACTTTTTATGACAAAGTAAAATAATCAACTATGAAGACATAATTATTATTGGTATTGAATCATTTATTAAAAGTGTTATTTAATGTAAAAGTTATGGCAGTTATAAAAGCTCTTATGAGTGATTTTTTTCCTCACCTTTTTTGTTGTAAATAATGTTAATTTATTTAATGTTGCAGAAAAATTTGTCTCACTCGAAATCTTTATTTTAAAAACTCTGGCTTTACTTAATATCGTAAATAACGAAAATATAGTAAAAATATAGAATAAAACTGTTTAAACATTCCTAACCTAAGCATTTCTGCCTGTAGACTGACTGACTTACAGTGTTATCTAACTCAGTTTACAGTCTGTAAGCGGCAAAAGCAGTAGCTCATTCCAATTTTATATCAAAATAGTTGTTAAAAACAAAAGAGGTAAATATGTTCGTTTTATTTTTCAAAGTATTAGTTTTGATATTTTAACATTATAACCTTATAAACAAGTTATATAAAAGAAAAATTCCTACTTAGGTCAACAAAGAAAATTTTTATTTTATTAGTTACTTTTTATTAAATAATTAAAAAATTTTCTCTCATATAAAACTAAAATTTATTAATTAAATTAAATTAATACTTGAAAAAACTGTATTAACATCAAGTGTCATATAATACAAGTTTAAACAAAAATGTATTTGAACTTGAATGGATGAATAAAAAGTATTTTATGAACGATTGACAATTTGAGCAAGATATAGGGAGAGTGTGAACTAATAGTAGGAATTGAATAATGACATTCATTATAGCGACTAGCTCGCTATAAAAACAATTTTATTTGTTTTTATGAATAGTCGTTATAACGGACTCTTACCGTATAATAAATTAAAGTCAGTGGAGGAGATTCGTTCGAAGTAGCACAAACTTGGAGAAAACAGATTTTGATAGTGTATTGAACTCAGGAGAGAGCAAAAAATCAATATTCGCTTACTATTTAGATACACGATTCTTACCCTTAATTACTTTGTTCACAAACACGTTTCTTTGAAAGATTTTTAACACTTGCTGCCACAAGATGCTCTCGTGTACAGTTTTTATTCCCCTGCAGGTTGAGAGCTTTTTATCCTCCTCCGTTTAACTCTCGGGCTCCTTGCAACTAAAGTCGTTTGCAGGTACTGAGGGAGATGGGAAATATTGAGGGAAAAAAAATTCATATCCCCCGTCATTTTTTCCCCTAAATTTTTTTATGGAAACATTCGGTGGTGAATCCCTTTTTACTCTTTTCTTTTCTGGGTGCTGTTTTCATTGGATGTATGTATCTTGTGTTAGCTGTAAGAGTTTGAATTAAAGAGAAAGAAAAACTTCACCTGTGTTTTACTCATTTTTTTATAGTTATTTTTTTTAAAAATTATATTTAAAGGTGTTTTAGAGAATAGGTGTACCGTATTCTTCCCATAGCATGATGGGGGTTGGTCAAATTTATTTTATTTTCCTCTTCCTATGAGGGATAATTATCATTTTGAAAAATTTCTTTAATGTGTCTCCTATTGTACTTTGGGGGTGATTCTTTTAAGAAGGCGATTTTTTTTCTTTTGAGAATAATGTTATTTATTTATTTATTTACTTTTTTTCAATTCCTGCTATTAGTTCACACTCTCCTTATATCTTGTTTAAGTTTTCAATCGTTCATAAAATACTTTTTGTTCATCCCCTCAAGTTCAAATACATTTCTTTTAAAGTTGTAGAATGGATGACAATTCATATTAATATAGTTTTTTAAAATAGTAATTCATTCATTAAGTTTAATGAATGAATATCAGTTTTATATGGGAGAAAAAATTTTAATTGATTATTAAAAACTAAATTTTTCTTCGTTGAATTAAGCAGGAGTTTTACTACTTGTTTTGCGTAAGTTTTAATAAAATATCAAGTTATTGTAATAAATATAGTTCCTATTATTATTGAAAATAAATATTATCCTTTTTTTTGTATATGTAGGGTGCCAAATTTATATAAACGTTATTTATTAACTTCGATCTTATGATCAGATTTCCTAATATTATCAAGATGCAATTTAAATGATTGGAAGTATTCATTTACCCAAAGATGATTTAAAGGAAAAAAAAAAAAAAAAAAAAAAAAAAAAAAACAAGTTTCTTATTATTTTTTTATTATTTAATCTACCTCTAGCCAGAATTATAAATTTTTACTTTATGACTTGACTAATTTTAAATAATAAAATTGGACTGATAGTTTTTGAATAATTAATATTTAAAATTTCAACTTCTTTGAAAATGAGAAAGTTATTTTTTTTTATTATCTATAACCGTCGTTGAACAGCCAACCCAATTTCGGCTTTACGGCTACTATTGTTCAATTGCGTAGGCTTGTCATTTTGAACCAATTCAGAAGACAAGGAAACTCCTGAATCAGTACCCCCAGAGGTGTGATTTGTAATGGGGACATGGAGGACTCTGCGACTCGACAGATTTATCGTGCAACAGCCACCTTTTACTACAAGGGCAGTCTTCGGCCGACGGGAGTCGAACGCACGCCCAATCAGGCTTTCCCGGCCAAGTTATTCTTTTCTAAATTCTCTCTGTAAAAGTTACTTGCGTTTCGATTTAAATAAAATGGATTATTTATTAAATTTGAAAAATGCCAACGAGTAGAATGCTATACTATTATTTATACATTTATTCTGATTTTTAATATATTCGGTTTTTAGAATGTGATTATAAGAATTGTCCATAATTCAAATGAAATATCACCAACATTAAATTACGTTTTTTTTTAATTTATCGTTTCATCTTTATTTCATTTAGAAGTCTCTGTAATATTTATTTTAATAGTACGGGTTTTACTTTATAAATTATGAAAATTATAACATATTTTAAAAACTCTGGTACCATAACAAAAGAGGAAATTAAAAAACAAGCTTTCTTGCTTTGTACTCATCATTTATGTTGTATTTATTAATTGTATTAATTGTTGCATTTATTAATTAATTTTAACTATTGTACATTTAATTTTTAAAATATTGAATTTCAATCTAACAGCAAACTTAGTATTTCTTTGATTTTAAAAATACAGTAAAATTTTAGTGATATAGAGGAGGGAAATATTTGGGAAAGTGCGAAAATTTCTTGTTTTATTCTCATCATTTATGTTGTGCGCGCGTATTAATTTAATTTTATCTATTATACATTTGATTTATAAAATATTAAGTTTCAAACTAACAGTAAACTTCGTACTCATTGATTTTAAAAATACGTTAAAAGTTTTGTGAGCAGTTTATTATAAGCAGTTTATTAGAGCTAAAAGAAAAAAAAAGACTTTTTCCGGAACGCAATTTTCCGCTAGTAAAGAAAGAGGAACTAAAGCACATATTTTTTTCTACCTATATAGAGGGTAGACCTTTAAAAAAGGATTCCCAAGACAAAATTTTTGATATTTTTCAATTGATGGATCAACATAATCTTGATGGTAACCATCCATAATTCAATCAGAAACCACTTTTAATTTTGCTAGTAACCAACAAAAGTAACCATCCCCCCAATGTAGGAATTCGGATTGATTTATGATGGGCCAACATAAAAAAAAATTGTTTTGATAGTATATTCCTGCAGAACCAACAATACTTATTATTAAGCCACCATAGAAATGCATTGTTACCATTATGGACCATTACGAATTTCCATCATAATACCTTAGAAATCAAGTATTAGAACGGTTATGGACAAACATAATCCAAATGTAGAAATTTGAAATGATGTATCATGGTCCAACATGAAAAATAAAAAATTTCATAGTATATTCCTAAAAACCAACAAGAATTTCCATTAAACCATCATGGAAATGCATAGTTGGAACCATTATGGATAACCATGAGAGTCAAACTTCTCTTGATGGTTAACCATTACAGTATTAAAGTAACATTTTCCATCATTCCATGATGGAAGTTTGTTGGCATATCATGAATGCATAATGGAAAATGTTGGATGATGGTGATCATCAAATGATGTTGAACCATCATCAATCGCACTGTTGAACCATCATCAATCGCGCTGACCATCAAAATGTTTTGAAACCATCAAGAATTTCGACTTGGGTTATATTCTATAATTTTCAATATAAATTATTTCTTTAAATTAAGTATGCAGGGTATACCTTAATAAACACCCTTGTTATTTTTTCAAATCTTTAGTATAATTTACTAGAGCCCTGCCAAGGAAAGTAAATAATGATGCATTATAGAGGTCAAATTAAAATTCAAACAAGGAAAGAAAAAACAGAAACGTTATCGAAATCTTAACAAATCATGCCTAAAGTAGGACTGATAAAAAAATCAAAACTTGTTTGAATGCTGGAGGAACCAAAGAGTAATTGAACAACGGATTACAAATGGAAAAAAATGTTTTTAAAAACCTATGAGGAAATAAAATGTAGTAATAAATTTGTTATTTATTACTTTTATTTTGGTTATAAGCAATAATTACACAAAATTTCTTTAACCTAACTTAAATATTTATGGTGATTTTGACATTTTTATAAAAATCTTATTTTGTCTTAAATGCTATAATTTTGAAAATATTCAACAATATTAAACAAAACTTTTGGATCAATTTAAAATTGATAACAAAATTATTGCTTTAAAAATTGAGAAAACTTCTTTAGAAATTGCGCCCGATATGAGTCTTTAAAGTAGTTCATTTTACTGCGCATGCGCAGAAAAATATTTTTTTTAAAAATTTCTTACTTTTTTAGTGAATTGTATTTGACAGCTAAAAAAAAAAAAAAAAAAGTATTCCATTATCTTAAGAATTTTAAAAGTTTCAAGCAATTTGAAAGTAATTTCTTAACTTTTTAAAAGAAAGCTCAAAATATTATTCACAACTTCTTTAAATTTATTACCCAATGATGGTTTTGTTATAAGCAATAATACACAGTTATTCTTAGCCAAGTTATTCTTAGAATGAATAAAAACTTATCTTAAATTTCCGTCAATTAATTGTTGAATAAGTTTATATCGAATATCTATATGTTTTGTTTTAAAGTTTTCACATTTATTTTTAAAGAAATGTATAGCATCCTGGCTATCACAATACACTTTCGGTACAATTTTGTCAGACAGAATACTATGTTCATTAATTACTCTAGAAAACCAAAATGTTTCTTTCACACTTTCACACAAGGACACAAACGCAGATTCCATTGAGCTAAGGGCAATACTCAGATTCCATGAGCTAAGGGCAATTGTTTACTTGAATGCCAACTCAAAACTACATCTTCAAATTTTATTAAATATCCACTATACCTGAATGGCGATTACTTAAACTTCAGCCCCAACTAGCATCAGAAAAACAAATTAAATTTAAATTCGTAGCATTAGTGAGATTAGTTTTGTAATCCTTAGTGTTCAATACATAATTCATTATATCAACCAAAATTTTCCATTGTTCGGCAGTATAACCATTTGAAAATTGAGGCATCAAATTGACTGGAAAACTAATATCAGGACTCGTACTGTCAGCTAAAAAGGTTAAACAGCCGATTATAGTTCGATATGGAAATAGTTTTCTTAAGTCATTTTCAACGATATCATTTTAATTTAATTTTTCAGGAAGTTTACATCCGAGTTTTATAGGAAGACTAACATAAAAATTGGAAAATTCTTTAAATTTTATCCTTAATTTCTCAATATACGAATTTGATGCATTCATAAAGAACCATTGTTCAAATCAAAATTTACACCTAACAAATATTTAACCAGACCTAATTCAGTTAAATCTAATTTACTTTTGACTGGTGAAATAGCATTATTAATATCAGTTTGTGTTTTATAGAAATTACAATATCATCAACATACACAATTAAAATAATATTTTTACGTTTATAAACACAATTAAAGTTTTTAAATACATTATCAAGTTCGAAGTTTCAATATCGACTACTTTGATGTAGCCAGGATAAAGCTTTATGCTATAAATAAACTTTACCTTCATGATCTTTAACATATCCTGGAGGTTGCTTAAACTATACAGGTTCCGACAAATTTCTCTACAAATATGCATCAACTTGACACCAGTTTAACATTGATATTAATAAAATAAATAATAATTGAAAAATTAACAACTGGAGAAAATGCTACTCAATACCTGCTCTTTGTTTAAAACCTAAAGAAAAAAAAGTCTACCTTTATATTTCTTATTATTTTCGTCACATTTAATATTGTTAACCGATTTAGTGCCACCTATCACTGAATTGTTTTTAGGAAGATCTCCAAACTTTGTGTTTAACATCACATTTAATATTTTACTCCCTTTCACTGCATAAATTAACAACACGAAAGAATCTTCTACGGGCAAAATCTAAATTCAAAGTTGAAATTCGTACTATCATTATTTTCGTTAGCTTCAAATTTTGTTGGATAACCATGTTCATACAATTGAGCATTTCTGTTTACACTGAACCATTCAATTTATCCAAGACTATCCTCCTATCCATTCAACAAAGTTACCATCAATTTTTGCTTGCCCAACTCATTAAATTACACCTCTTGTTGCGCACATATAGAACATTTTTTAAAGTGTAATTTCTACTTTACCTTAAATATCCATGAGGTAAAATTAGCGTCTCTTACACCATCTGTTTGTGTTACCTCTGTCGATGTAAACCCCGAAATACAGTCTCCATCTTTGCAGCAGAATCTGTAGGAAATTTCACGTTCGGCGATTCCACACACAAAGATTCAAAGTTTTTATACAAATTCTTTTCACATCGCATATTTACTTTCTGGTATCCTCGGTGTGACCCGGTTTTTCACTCAACTAATGAACGATTTGTTGTTCATTTACGTCGCACTAGAGCTGCACAATGGGCTATTGGTGACGCCAGGATTTCTAACTTCTAATTAGATTGCCTTCCACTGATTTTTTTTTCCATATCGTCTGCTTGTCTTTTACCGTCGCACTTTCGATCTTAGGATGAATAAGCATCAGTTACGAGCGGAATTTTGTTCTTTTGCTTTAATTCAATCTCAAGAAATATGTAACCTTGCGGCAGTCTTGTGTCGGAATTTTCGTTTTACTGTCACGAAAATGTTTGTACCTTTCTTTCAATAAAGCAAAAATATTGCAGTTTCAACACCTTTCATCTTGAAAGGATTAAAACTTATTCCTAAAGCTTTTTTTTTTTTAAAAAGTATTGCCATTCAGTTAAAAGGGTCAGACTTAGTTTCATAGTGACGTTTTATCTGCGATATTGCATTGAAATTTCATGACAAGGTGGATTTTGGCTGAGCATACAAAACTTTGCGAACCTTATAATTATCCAGATTTAAGATTATTTTCCCTTTGTGTTGTTGTTGTAGTTTATTTCCGTCGCACTAGAGCTGCACCATGGCTATTGGCGACGGTCTGGGAAACACATCTGAGGATTATCCGAAGACATGCCATCACAATTTTGATCCTCTGCAGAGGGGATGGCTCCCCCGCTTCGGTAGCCCGACGACCTGAGCATCAAGTCGAGCACTTTACGATTGAACAGTTTAACGAAAACCCATACCGCACACCCTCGGTCCCTACGCAATTTTGGATTAGGGTGTATAGAGCAGATTGTCACAAAGATTAAAAGGTTTTTTTTCAGAGTAAAATCAGGGAATCCTTCCTTACTAAACAACTAATTGCTGCTTAGTAATTCAATCACCCCCCGCAGATCGTGAAGATCCCAGCAGATCACCAAAGTCACAAGTTGCGATCAGTATGTGGGTGGGTGACCACTTGCGTAGGGACCGAGCGGTATGGGTCCTCGTTAAACTGTTCAACCATCCCCTCAGTAGAGGGTCAAAATTGTGATGACATTTCTTAGAATCATCCTGAGGTATATTTCCTAGACCGTCGATAATAGCCGATTGTGCAGATCTAGTGTGACGTAAATGAACTAAAACAACTGATTCGTCGGGTGAAAATCTAGTGTTAAAGAAATCATCTACCAAAACCAGCCAGACGAGCTCTCGATATGAGTTCAAAGTTTACTTTCCGTCACTGGTTGCGGGTTCAAATCCCGCTGAGCGCATAGATGTTTCTCTCTGTGTGCTGTTCTCTATTGTGTGAATGTGGCCCACCCAATAAACGGGTATCTCTGGCAGTGTGGGTAATGTTACTCGACCCCGTGACTTAGGTTCACAGGTGCCCACTGGTAAAGTTAAATATCTTCCTAGGCGATGAACGTAAATGTTCAGTGCCTGCCATTAGGATAAAAAATAAGTTTCCTTTCAGTGTTTCCCGAGTGGTCTTACCGATTTCAGTACCAGCAATCAGGGATTGGTATTTAATCTCGATCCCAGTGTAGATTCTTAGAGGATAGGTCAATTTTTCTCTGCTGTATCTTCAAGTGGTATTCCTTTTCCAGTGATAAAACCCAAACATAATTTCCCCATTAGCAAAACTTTCAAATCAAATTTCCAGCTTAACTAATTAAAATCTACCTGCTCTGGAAAGGTAAAAACAGATCCATCAGTTGAAAATTGAAGAGCTAATTCCATTTTTATCGTTATTAGTCTAAATATTCCATTTATTCCAGACCAAAGGAACGCTATTTAGAAGGCGAATTTCCTCAAAATAAAGTTTCTCGCAACGCTAATTTAGATATACATACATAGTAAAATGCGGGGTCACATTGTGTACCCCCTATGAGGTCTAAAATTATTTCCTTTGATTGGGTACACTATTACCCGGTATTATAATACCTGGTCTAATTAAATTATTATGGGTTAATAATAAGGTCTGATATGAGGCATTTTTTTTAACATTGAAAAATGCACTGTTTTAGATATACATACATAGTAAAATACAGGGCCACATTGTGGAACCCCTATGGGGTCTATGATTATTTCCTTTGGTAGGGAACACTAGTATCCGGTAATATAATATCTGGTCCAATTAAAATATTAAGGGTTATTATTAAGGTCTGATATAAGGCCTTTTGTTAACATTGAGAAAAGACTGTAAATTTCACCGTTTTAACGCTATTTAGAAGGCGAATTTCCTCAAAATAAAAGCTTCTCGTAACACTATTTTAGATATACATACATAGTAAAATGCGGGGTCACATTGTGTACCTCCTATGAAGTCTATAATTATTTCCTTTAGTAGTGTACACTATTACCCGGTAATATAATACCTGGTCCAATCAAAATATTATGGGTTAATATTAAGGTCTGATATAAGGCATTTTTTTAAAATTGAAAAATGCACTGTTTTAGATATAGATACATAGCAAAATACAGGGTCACATTGTGTACCCCCTATGAGGTCTATGATTATTTCCTTTGGTAGGGTACACTAGTATCCGGTAATATAATATCTGGTCCAATTAAAATATTAAGGGTTATTATTAAGGTCTGATATAAGGCCTTTTGTTAACATTGAGAAAAGACTTCAGATTTCTCCGTTTTAACGCTATTTAGAACGCGTTTTGGAAGGCGAATTTCCTCAAAATGAAGCTTCTCGCAACACTATTTCAGATATACATACATTGCAGGATCACACTGTGTACCGCCCTATGGGGTCTATAATTATTTCCTTTTGTAGGGTACACTAGAACCCGGTAATATAGTACCTGGTCCAATTAAAATATTAAGTTTTAATATTAAAGTCTGATATAAGGCCTTTTGTTAATATTGAGAAAAGACTTAAAATTTCTCCGTTTTAACGCTATTTAGAAGGCGAATTTCCTCAAAATAAAGTTTCTCGCAACACTATTTTAGATATACATACATAGTAAAATGCGGGGTCACATTGTGTACCCCCTATGAGGTCTATAATTATTTCCTTTGTTAGGGTACACTAGTACCCGGTAATATAATACCTGGACCAATTAAAATATTATGGGTTAATATTAAGGTCTGATATGAGGCATTTTTTTAACATAAAGTAAAGACTTCGCATTTCCCCGTATTAACGCTTTTTAGAAGGCCAATTTCCTCAAAATAAAGCTTCTCGCAGCACTATTTTAGATATACATACATAGTAAAATGCGGGGTCACACCGTGTACCCCCTATGAAGTCTATAATAATTTCCTTTGGTAGGATACACTATTACCCGGTAATATAATACCTGATCCAATTAAAATATTGTGGGTTAATATTAAGGTCTGATATGAGGCATCTTTTTAACATTGAAAAATTCACTAATTTAGATATACATACATAGTAAAATACAGGGCTACATAGTGGAACCCCTATTGGATCTATAATTATTTCCTTTGGTAGGGTACACTAGTACCCGGTAATATAGTAACTGGTCCAATTAAAATATTAAGTGTTAATATTAAAGTCTGATATAAGGCCTTTCGTTAATATTGAGAAAAGACTTAACATTTCTTCGTTTTAACGGTATTTAGAAGTCGAATTTCCTGAAAATAAAGCTTCTCGCAACACTACTTCAGATATACATACAATGCGGGGTCCCACTGTGTTCCCCCCTATGGTGTCTATAATTATTTCCTTTGGTAGGGTAGACTATTACAAGGTAATATAATACCTGCTCCATTTAAAATAACCACGTAAGTCTTTTCGCAATATTAACAAAAGGCCTTATATCAGACCTTAATATTAACCCTTAATATTTTAATTGAACCAGGAATTACATTACCGGGTAGTAGTTTACCCTACCAAAGGTAATAATTATAGACCTCATAGGGGGTACACAATGTGACCCTGTATTTTACTATGTATGTATATCTAAAACAGTGCTTTTTTCAATGTTAAAAAAATGCCTCATATCAGACCTTAATATTAACCTAATTATTTCCTTTGGTAGGGTACACTAGTATCCGGTAATATAGTACCTGGTCCAATTAAAATATTAAGGGTTAATATTAAGGTCTGATATAAGGCCTTTTCTTAATATTGAGAAAGGACTTAAAATTTCTCCGTTTTAATGCTATTTAGAAGGCGAATTTCCTCAAAATAAAGCTTCTCGCATCACTATTTTAGATATATATACATAGAAAATTTATAAATCTTGAAAAATGACTTCAAATTTCCCCGTTTTAACGCCTTTTAGAAGGCGAATTTCCTCAAAATAAAGCTTCTCGCAACACTATTTCAGATATACATACACTGCGGGGTCACACTGTGTGCCCCCTATAGGGTCTATAATTATTTCCTTCGGTAGGGTAGACTATTACCCGGTAATATAATACCTGCTCCAATTAAAATATTATGGATTAATATTAAGGTCTGATATAAGGCCTTTTGTTAACATTGAGAAAAGACTTCGGATTTCTCCGCATTAACGCTTTTTGAAGGCGAATTTCCTCAAAATAAAGCTTCTTGCAACACTATTTTAAGTATACATACATAGTAAAATGCGGGGTCACATTGTGTACCCCCTATGAGGTCTAAAATTATTTCCTTTGATTGGGTACACTATTACCCGGTTTTATAATACCTGGTCTAATTAAATTATTACGGGTTAGTATTAAGGTCCGATATGAGGCATGTTTTTTAACATTGAAAAATGCACTGTTTCAGATATACATATATAGTAAAATACAGGGCCACATTGTGGAACCCCCATGGTATCTATATTTATTTCCTTTGGTAGGGTACACTAGTACCCGGTAATATAGTACCTGGTCCAATTAAAATATTAAGGGTTAATATTAAAGTCTGATATAAGGCCTTTTGTTAATATTGAGAAAAGACTTCGGATTTCCCCATAGTAACGCTTTTTGGAAGGCGAATTTCCTCAAAATAAAGCTTCTTGCAACACTATTTTAGATATACATACATAGTAAAATGCGTGTTCACATTGTGTACCCCCTATGAAGTCAATAATTATTTCCTTTGGTAGGGTACACTAATACCCGGTAATGTATTACCTGGTCCGATTAAAATATTATGGGTTAATATTAAGGTCTGATATGAGGCATTTTTTTAACATTGAGAAATGCACTCTTTTAGATATACATACATAGTAAAATGAGGGGTCACATTGTATACCCCCTATGAAGTCTATAATTATTTCCTTTGGTAGGATACACTATTATCCGGTAATATAATACCTGGTCCAATTAAAATATTTTGGGTTAATATTAAGGTCTGGTATGAGGCATTTTTTTTAACATTAAAAAATTCACTGTTTTAGATATGCATACATAGTCAAATACAGGGCCACATTGTGGAACACCTATGGGGTCTATAATTATTTCCTTTGGTAGGGTACACTAGTTCCCGGTACTATAGTTCCTGGTCCAATTAAAATATTAAGGGTTAATATAAAGGTCTGATAAAAGGCCTTTTGTTAATATTGAGAAAAGACTTAAAATGTCTCCTTTTTAACGCTATTTAGAAGGCAAATTTTCTCAAAATAAAGCTTCTCGCAACACTATTTCAGATATACATACATTGCGGGGTCACACTGTGTACCCCCCTTTGGGGTCTATAATTATTTCCTTTGGTAGGGTAGACTATTACCCGGTATTATAATACCTGCTCCAATTAAAATATTATGGGTTAATATTAAGGTCTGATATAAGGCCTTTTGTTAACATTGAGAAAAGACTTCGGATTTCTCCGCATTAACGCTTTTTGGAAGGCGAATTTCCTCAAAATAAAGCTTCTCGCAACACTATTTTAGATATACATACATAGTAAACCTTGTATGTATTGTTTGTATATATATAAAACAATGATAGATATAAAACAGCTTAGATATAAAACAATGTTTGTACTAAAAATCTTTTTTCAATAAAGCAAAAATATTGCAGTCTCAAACCTTTCGTCCTGAAAAGATTAAAGATCATTTTTTAAAGCTGTATTGTCACTTAGGTAAAATGGTCAATAAAGATGTTTTAGCTGACGTCACGCTAGAGATCGGATCAAATTGTATTGTTTCGTTGATTTTAGCTGAGCATAGGACGAGACGTTGCGACATTATAATTACAATAGATGAAAGATTTTTTTCACCTTGAGAATAGCTTTATTCCAGGGTTTTTTTTTCAAGCTTGAAAACCCTATGTCAACCTCGATTTAAGGTTTTTCTATAGAAGGCAAGGATTCGGATAATGTGTGTAGCATCTCGTTTTTAGATTTACACGTAAACCGCGTAAAAACCTTTTGTTGAAGATTTTTTGCTGAGTGAAAATAAACCTTATTTGGGTCAATATGAGTGATAGAAATAATGATTTTAGTATGCAAGTAAAAGTACCGCTTATATGGTGTCCTTCATAATAGTTAAATTGCTCTTAAGCAGTTCAGTAAACTAAATTGAACGTGTGTAATCTGAAAAACCTGCCTCCATTTATGATTTCGTGAACGACCTATAAGGAGCATTGTTATTTGAGACAAATTAATGCTAGCAGAACAAAAGGATCATCATTTCCACTCAAGATTTCTTCAGTGTAGTATGGTAATTTTCCTTCTTTATTGTGGCTTACTAAATTTAAAAATTAAAAAAAAAATTTTTTTTTTCGTATGCAAGGGAAAACAAAATGAAATATCTTTAAGAAGGAACATCCAAAACACATCGGAAAATATTTGTAAAAAATCTTGTAATTAGAATTAAAATCATGAGGAGAAATCTGACTTTAATGGTCTAGTGTGAAAGATCCATTTTACATTCCATACTTTTCTCTATCATAGTACTTCAAACATTAAAATTATGCAAAAAGTATACAGAAGCACATACCATTTAATTTTGCAAAAAATGTTTTTTGACAACAATTTTTATCAAAAAATTTAAAGTTTCAATAGAAAATCATTATTTTAAACTAAAAATACGATAAAAAAACGATTCGAAAATTTACTCACATTGAAATAAAAAAAAAACTTTCATATTTTTCTTTTTTCTAGTTTTAAAGTTCTTAATTAGACGTAAAAAACCATTCTGAGAGAGCTATCATCAAATTAGAAAAAAAAAAATAATAATTTGCAAGTAAATTTTTTTTTACAAAAAATCATAATACTTACTTACTTACTTGTTATAAATCCGGCGAATTCCAAATTAAATATTCTTCGTTTGAAAGTTTTATTTTCAAATAATATATGCATAGATTATTCCTTTATTACTTTTAGATAACATGCCACACAACAAAATGTTATTATTGTAAGATCTCGATATAAATTTCAATGTGTAACTTAAAAACAGAACAGCTGAATTCTAGTTGAAATTAGACATTCTCAAAATTAAAAATTACTTAACAAGAAAACAAGAAAAATTTATTAATAATCGACACAAATGATTCTATTTCAAGTTATTCGGATGATTCTTTATTGTCGTTTTCTAAATTATACAGAAATATACACTATTCTATAAAGAAGAATGTTCTATATTACAGTACTGCACTTTCTGAAATCACATTTATTCAAGTGAGCAATGTTGACCTCACTTTAATTTGTAATGAATTGAAGCAAAAAAAAAAAAAAAAAAATATTTACTGTAACAGTATGCAATCACGAAATCGGTATGCAATCAAAGTTATCGGTTGTTAATAATAGAAAGGTAAAAATTATTAAGAATGTTAGCGCGTTCCGTTTCAGAAAGATTTACTTATGTTCTGGATCGTTTTTTTTTTTTTTTTTTTTTTTTCCAGTTAGTTCAGAGTGGAAAGTCAGGAAAACCTTCCACGGTTAGCAGTGCCGGATTAAGCGTACGTGGGACCATTCAAAGTTTTGGGGCCCTTAGATTAGTATATTTTTCAGTTATTCAAATATAAAAGCATTTCTTTTTCTTTTCATTTAAGAAAGCATATTTAAAATTAAAATAAATAATAATAAATTAGATTTTACTTTATTTTGTTAAATTAGAACTAAAAAATAATCATAACATTTTATAATCATAACATAAAAAAATCTCAATCATTAAAATCATATTTGAAATTGATTATTTTTTTTAAATCATTGTTTTTCTTAATTTTTTAAAAATTTATTTTCAAAAAATCCTTTTTAAGCCTCTAATCATTGGGGGCCCCAGGCCACCTAGTCTGGCCTAATGGGTAATCCGGCATTGACGGTTAGCCTGACAGCTAGGGAAATTTCTAAATAAAGTTCTTGTGGAAATTGCCCGGTATTGTATTGAATTATAAATCAAATTATAATTATAAATCAAATTATAAATTTTTTGATGGAACTAATCCGCACTTGCGTTACAGTTTACAGTTGCGTTACGTCACAGTTAGCCTGACTGCTAGGGGACTCTAACCCATGATCCGTCTACTACTGAGGATATTATGCGTCAGCACTGTGGTCGGTGCAAGCTGGATGCGGAATTCGTATGGATTCGAGGTTTTAATAGAAAAGGTTGTTTTCCAAGGTTTTGGATTATGCACAGAATATTGTCTCGTATTAAGGTTTATACCGCATAACAAGGTTTTTGCTGGGTGAAAATAAACCTTATTTTGCTATCTGGGTAGTGATGGCTGATATGCGTAGAAAAATGTTTTGACAAAATTTTTCTTACCTTTTTATTTTTTTTTTTTATTTGTTATACCTTCATGTTTTTTTTTAAAATTTAATTAGCTTCTATAGTTTTGAAAATTGTTTTATTATATCAGGATTGCAACTGGTTAGCATCTTTTTTTTTCTTTTAATATTATACATAGTTTAAAAATGCTTTTTTATGTGCATTGAGTTTTTGGGGTAATCAAATAGAGTTTAAATTTATAAATTTATTGCATATGTCAACATTGTTTTTATTTTATGTATGTGAAGTGTTTTGGATCGGCTTGAAACAATATCCCAGACAGCAAAATAAGGTTTATTTTAACTCAGCAAAAACTTTTAATGTAAACCTAAAAAGGTTTGTTATGCTGTTTACGTATGGATATATAATTACATGGATATATAATTCATACGAGTTATCATAATTTATATTTCAAAATGATATAGTTTTCATTTCAGTTAATGATTCTTTATATCAAGAGAGTAATTTTTTAAATAACACCCTATGTAACTTTTTGTCCACTTTTATGTCACAAAATTTAAATTGTATAAAAAATTTCAATTATTGCCGTTTTGTGAGTGTGTGTGTGTGGGGGGGGGGGGGGCGATTCCTTAGAATTGCTGCGAAAAATATCAGGAAGAATAAAAAGATGGGTTGGCATGATTTGAAAATATTTAATTTTAAAAAAAATCCTTGATTAGAATCACATCATTATTTTTTTTTTAAATCATAGATTTTTCTAAAATATAGGTATTAAAAAATATTTTCTAAAAATTATTTCTAAAAAATATATTATACTTAAGTTTTGATAGTTCAATTGATATCAAATTTCATTGAGAATAAATGTTTTATTCATAGAATAAAGAAATAACTTAAAATAAATTCAAAAACAAAATATTATGTCTTTTATTAAGAGCTTTAATGTAGATAAGAATGTAAATTAAATTACAATTTTTTATTTTTAATTTCTTATCATTTTCATATTTCAATGTGCTCATTGGAATATGAAAAATAATTTGCTGTTTTATTATCAGTAAATATGATTCCTTTACATACATTTAATTTTTTAAACATTTATTTCAATACAAATAATTTTAAAATTTATTAAATATCTACTTGAAAATAAAGAATAAAGACTTGTTCTGCCCGGTTTAATTTATTTTTGAGAATGTTTTCTGATCTAAATTAAATTAGTTTTCATTTGATAGGTTGGTTCTCTGTCCTTGCGGTTCATTAATGTTTTTAGATTGATAAAAAAAAAAAAAAAAAAAAAAAACTGTCTTTATTAGCCATGATAAAAAAAGTCTTATAGTTTCGCCCATGACCGAAAAACCTCATCACGCCTCTGTGCATCAACTTTCTAACTAGCTGATGTCGATAGTTTTTTCAACGAATACGAATATTTTAGCAAAATATTTTTGCTGTCAATTCTGATTGCATAAAATTATTTGCTGTAAAGTTCTGATTGCATAAAATTATGCACTTTTTAAAAAACAATAATTATAAGTCAATAAAAATAATGTAGATGGCGCCATAGAACAAAATATATTATTTTGTGTAATTACCCATCATCCCTTTCGTTGTTTTGAATACAATACACTTTCCGTGATCTTGCAACTAAATAACTTATAAAGTTTAAAAAATAATGTTATTTGTATTAAACAAACGCATTTAAATTAATAATCCATATTTTTTTTAATCGAAATTCCAGTTTCGTTTAATTTTTTTCATGCATTTAACTAATTTTTTTAAAATCTTTATATTATGGATGAGGAGGTAGGGATTACTTCTGTACTAGCAGACGACAGAGTAAGTTTTCTTTTAATTTCCATCTTTTCATTGAACTATATACTGTAATAAATTCAAATTTAGTATCCAATCATTTATTATCCTTAAAATAATTGTTATGTTATTTATCTGTTATGGGTTGAGATTTGATTGAATCGGATAATCGCGCTGTTTCGTTTGACAATGTAAACAGCTTCCATCTAAAATATCTTCGTATTATAGTCAATTTCATTTTTATAAACAATTGGTATCTTGTTTCATGCCAATTCATGTATTTATCGAGTTATAAATGTTGTTTGTTGTGTTCATATGTGTCTATAACGCTATAAGATAGCGAAAAATAATAGGCACAATATTTATAAACATTTATTATTATTTATTTACTAGTGCACTATAGGTGCGATGTTAAGGAGGACACTAGAGTGCCCTCAAAACTTTTCTAATATCATAGTCCAAAAGTAATTTTTTATTTTTCAAAAGAAATTGAAAATAGTTTAGCTAGTTTAATCATGTTACAAAAAAAATTTTCTTACTTTTTATAAAAATTTAAGTTTTTTGATGATTTGTACAAAATTTGGGAATTGATTATGACCTTCAATATAATATTTTTGTTTAAAAAATAGAATATTTTTAAAAAAATTGTTAGAATTTATAAGGTGGTAAAAAAAATTGCATTGAATTTTTATATATCGATATAGAAACTAATTTTGTATAAAAAGTCATAAAAATTTTAACATATCTATAAAAATCAAGCTTTTTGTACTTTGAGGAAGCGACCCTCTATAGATTTTTTACTGGGCCTTATAAATTTAATTTGATCCATAATATTCTTTGAAATTTTCTAACAATTTATTACATTTTTGAAAACTCTTTTTTTTTTTGCATACCACCCAAGTGTTTTCAAAGAATCATTAAAAGTTGTATTCTAGAATTTAAATTGGTAAGAAAAACAAAGTTGTCAAGGTTTAAAACAGAATGGATTAATCCACTGTATAGACCGTCCTGTCTTAAATTGTCAAAAACCCTTTTGTTCAAATTATGTTACGATTTTAAAAAAATAGAATGTTAATTTTTGAACTAGAAAAAAAGAGAAACATTTTTGTTTTATCAAAAAAAGTTTTTTATTAATTTTAATATTGAGATATTTATTCTTATGCAAAAACATAATTTATCAGTATTAAAAGCATATTTAAAGGATAAGGTATTCACTTTTGTTATTCAATGAATTGTGTAGCTTCAAAAGTTATTAATGTTTTTCTATTATATTATTTTCCTTTAATAAGTCTAAAGTTTTAAAAGTTATATGTTTACACATATAAAATTTTTGCCTTTTACCAATGTTCAAGGTTTTGGACACTTTAAGACAGTATTAGTCAGTTAAGGACAGTTTAAAACACAAATGCCCTGTCCAAAGCCAGTTTAGGACATCCAAAACCCCAACCCTGATAAAAAATAATAAAAAAAAGCATCTATGTTCATTTATTTTATTCTATTCTTGTAATAGTTTATTCTTTACACAAAACGTTTGAATTCACTAATCAGTTAACTAAAATATAATAACTTGTATTTTACACTTTTTATTAAATAAAAATGCAATTGCAGCATTTTTAATTCAAACCCTATTTTAAATGTATTATTTTGCTTACATTATTTTGCTTTATAAAAAATATTTTTCAGAAATCAGAATTCTCTCATTCAGACAACAAAGGTGAAAAAGAGTCAAATGAAAAAAGTGAACTTATATTTGAAATTAAAACTATTTGCGATATTGACTCTTTAGTACAAAACTGTAAGTTTTTTGAAAACAAATCCTCCTTTACATTTTCTAACTCCAAACAGTCTGGTTTTCCTATGGACACAAATACTGCACATCTCTGTTTTCATTCTGAATCATTCATGAATGAAAATAATTTTAAAAGAGACCCCACGAATGAAGAAAAGAATGCGCCAAAACAAATGCAAGAAAGTTTTGAACAACCTGAAAACTATTTTGTGCCTGACAAGACAACCGCTGTTTTAGAAAGTTCTGCACATCAACAAAGTACTGATTCAAGTGATACATTGGATGATACTAAAAGGTCCAGTAGAAGAAGTAAGTTTTTTTTTAATAGTTTACAGGGCAGATTTACTACTGCTTAGCGTTACCTTCACAAATTCAACTTGAGGAAAAACGGTAGTTTCACAAAATACTTTTAAAAAAGCAAGTATTTTGTTGTTCTATCCCTGTAATCTTTGTTTACTCCCACCCCCTTCCTTTTAAAATTTTGTTGTTTTATCCCTGTAAAAACAATAAGACTGGAGTTAATTTTGCATTCCGATTTGCAATGGATCACACCCGTGATTTGCTCTAAGAATAGGTGATAGCATGTGTTTGGTCAGATAATGCAATGTGGTAACGCCTTATTATAGCAAGCTTTTTTATTTCCGCCGAGTTTTTTAAAATTAAATAATGAGGCTGTCCCTCTAGAAATTTCACAGGAAATCAAAATTCGAACTATTATTCTAAATTTATTCTTATAGACCTTTATTTTTATATGAAGGATTTTTTCTCTGTTAAACTTTTTTCTGTATGGCCCAGTCAAAAATGTTCTCATAATGAAAATAACTTATAGTGCCTAGTACTGTTAAATGTATGTTTCTATTAAATTCAAGTTGAAATTTAATTATGGACAATGGTTTTTATGGATTTTTAAGTTTTGATGCAATTTTAAGCCCAAAATTTTACAATAGCAAAATTATTTATCGAAATGTACCTGTCATAAATGATTTTTATTTGTAGTGAAAATTTTTGAAAATATTTTCTTATTTTACTATATTTTTGTGTTGATTTGTTAACATAATTTTTAATTTTCACAAATTATGTCACAAAATAGGTACCACGCAGTGATGGGCATCATTCATGAAAATTTTATTCATGACTAAATTTATTCAGAATAAATTTATTCTGAATGATTATTCATATAAAAATTTAGTTATTATTCATCATTCATTATGTAAATGTAGAAAAAATTTTGAATAATGATTGATGAATAAACTCATTAGTCATGACTAATTTTTCTGAATAAAATTTTGAATAACCAGCGAAAAATGCAATCGATATGTCTTTGTCTATAACGAGATGCAAAACATCGTTTGCTCTTAAACGTCTTATTTTAGGAATTTAACTATAAAACTAAGACAAGTATGAATATTTATTTTCATGTTATTTTAACTTACTCCAGCGTAACATACTTAGTTGTGCTAAAAAGTAGGTTTATAACAGTTTAGTTACTTAAGTTCATTTTAAAATTTTGTTTTAAAATCTATAAAACACAATTTCTTATAGTTTTTGAAAGCAAACGATAATCTTATTTTAAATAAAATTTTAACTTAAAAAATTAAACGCTTTTTTGCAATGTAACCATTTCTCACAAGTATGCATTATGTTAGACAAAAGTAAATTTCCTCAACTATTATATAAATATACTTGAAAAGGATTAACGTTTTATTTGTAGTTGTTATAATCGTAGTCAGAGTATTCCGTACCCATTTTTGTTGACCAGTGAAATTATTCAGTTATTCTTGACTAATGAATAAAGGATACTGAATAAAGAATAATGAATGATTTATTCTTTATTCAAAATATTTCTGACTAATGAATAAATCTTTATTCATTATTCAGAGTTTGAATAATTATTCATCATTCTTTATTCATTATTCTGAATGACAAATGCCCATCTCTGGTACCACGTAAAGAATCCTAGACAGACTCCTGGTTTAGGTTTTTAAAAAATTTTTATTTTACACACACACACACACACATATATATATATATATATATATTTAAAAAAATTATTTTTGGCTTGATTTTAAATTCTAAACTTAAATCATGATTTAAATAAACTGATTTTTTTTTTTTTAAAATATCATTTTAAATCAAATGTTTGTTTTTTAAACAAATCATTGATTTAAAAACTTACAAATTATTATTATATGAGATTTTTAATTTTTTTAAGGATTTTTGCATAGTTTTAAATTATTTCATAAATTTATTGCTGTATATAACTCAGGGTTGGCAAGATTTTGCTGCAGGTGAAAAAAAACATGGTAAAAACCGTCCTGGCAAAAACAGGTTTTTACCAAGCAAAGTGGCAAAAACCTATATTTTCAGAAATGAGAGGACAAAAACACATTTTTGATACTAAGTTATTCCTAAAATTGAAATATATACTATAAATATATATAATTTAAAAAAAATTAACAAAATTATTATTCCATAATTAAATCATAATGAATTAATAGTTTTAGTTTAAAACATTATTGATCGGAAAATTAGTGATTATTCTCTTTTTTCCAGTGAAATGAACTTATTTTAAATCAATATAACTATAATTTAAAGCATAAAATATTTATCAACATGTGTAGTTAATTAAAATATACAAGTATCAATGCAATTTTTTAAATTTGCCCCAATTCAATACTTTATTAATCATCACAATACAATTTGTACTGTCTCAACATAGCTTAACAGTAGACTAGTTTTGAAACATTATTTAGAGTCCACTTATTCCAAATTTTAGAATGTAGAAATGAAAAATTCAAAAACACTTTTTCAATGGCAGTACTACTAGAGGGACATGAGTGTAAATGAGACATTAATTCCCAAAATTCACTGGAAAGTTTACAAGAATTTAAGTTGTGTGGTTTTGTTTGCATTTTTAAGTAATATTGAGAAATGAGGTGATTATCAAAATCTATCTAATAAAACATCCATCTTAGCTTTCTTATGTGATATGTAATAATAGAGTGATATGTAAAATAATGCATATCAAAAGTTACTATGAAGAAGTAAAAAAAAGTTTAAGAAAACATTTATTTAAGGATTCTAAAATGAAAAGAGGTCAAAAACTTTCAATTCTTTAAAAATTATTACCCTTATATTAATTATTAATATTTTTTTAAAAAAAATTTCATGTAGGACGACCCGGGGTAATTCACGATCACTCTGTTTCTGGGGTAAATAATGATCACCTAAGTTTTATACAAAAAAATTTTTTTTTTTATTAAATTTGAGACATGGGCAAGAATGCTTGTACACTTTACTAAAGTATAACTACATTTACTTAATAATAGTTTTTTGTTTAATCTAACAAAATAAGTATCTTTTAAATTGCTTTCCGTATTTTCTACTTCAAAGATGGGTTTCAAAATGTGCACATTTCTGCAAACATCCCCCTCCTTCTCTTAATAATAAATATTTTGAGTTGCTTTCTTTTTCTTTGATATAAAAATAGTGTAAGCTTCTGTTTAATTGTTTCACGTCTACTTTAAACATTATAATTGATTACAGAAAACTATATCAAATGTTGCCCCCTACAGATGGGATAATAATTGATCACTGGGGTAATTCCTGATCATAGATATTTCTTCTTATAAATAGTATAAGAAATAGCTAATTGTCTTGTCTTAAATAACAGTTCATATTTATTAAGTGGAACAACTATAAAATATATTTTGACTGTAATCATAAAATTTGTTTTTAACGGTATACAAGACAAATGTGTTTTGATTTCAGGGTTCCCACGTGTCAGGGAGAACAAGGAAAACCTGGAATTGTCAGGAAATTTTATTTCAACTCCAAAAATCAGGGAATGGTCAGGGAAAGTTGCAGTTTTTGTAAAAAAAAAAAACTGGAAAATTCCTTCATTATACCTGGGAAAAAACCAGTCTTAAAATTGTCAGTAACAGAACACAGTTGTTGATATTCGAGTTAAATAATTCTAATATCTACTACAATTATTTATTGTAAAAAATTTACGTTTTACACAAACTGAAATGCTTCCTTCCTCATATAATATTTATTTCACGTAGAAAATCTAATACGTGGCAATTCAAATAAAAGAATCGAAATTTTCCGATGAAAAATTTCATAGCATAGATAAAATATGTCATTGAAATTTACCTGATATACCTGGAAAAGTCAGGAATTATCCCAGGTCACCCTAATGTATCAAAATTATTATTCCTTATGATTGATTTAAATTTGCTTCAAGTATTTTGTAATAATATTTAATCAGCAATTTAAATAATTTGGTTTTTGCCACTGTCCTGGCGAAAACCCTTTTTGCCGGCAAAAACTCCAACCCTAATATAACTATATACTTCAATGCTTTACTTTTAGTTTTTGTAATACTACTTGGTATCTACCAATTATATTGCATTATTATTACAATTATAGGGGATATTTCCGTATCGTGATCTGTCGCACCAACATTAAAACGTTTAGATTCTAATTATCATTAGTTTAATTGTGTTTTACTTTTCATTCTTTGTTTAATACTGCTATACAACTTTTAATATCAAAACAATTTTTATTCTTTGTTTACTATGTTATTGATGTTTTTGTATGTTGGAAGCATAATAAATAAAAATTGTCTCTTTGTGTTTTCCTTTAGATAGTAAAAGAAAGAAAGATTTCGATGGATGTTGTCCCATTTGTGGTGTAACGGTTCGATTAAATGATTTGGAATCCCACTACAATCAGGAAGTTGAGAGATTATCCAAAATTGCACGGTAATTCATCTCAATTTAAATGAACCTGAACAAACTTTATTATAATTTCATGATGTATTTAATTCATTAACTGTGATATATAGTTTTCTATTTCACTCATTTAATGTTTATTTCCTAGGACATGATGCGTAACATTTTTAAAAAGTGCATAAAGGTGCTTATTTTCATTTTTAAAGGCCCTTAAAGGTGCTTTTTTTATTAGGTGTTTTTAAAAAGTGCTTAAGATCCCTTTTCGAAAATCAGAATTTTCGATTTTCGCTATGTGTTTTGCAAAAGCGTGGTTTTCACATTGTCCTCTTCAACGTTTTCACAATCTATTCTGGCCTACCGTCTTTCAATATCGTGTGAAATCGCCAACCATTTTACATGTTTGATAAAATACGTGCGAGTCTGCATGTGCGTCTACAAAACTGGGTTCAGTGAGATTATTGCACTCTAGTGTGAAACTCTGCTGCATTTTGTAAGATATTCTCAATGTCAGGCTTCATTTTCCATTCTCTGATATTGAACCAAAAATCTTTTGATCATTTTATAATGGCTCATATTATCAAGAAAAGAGTTCTTTGTCAGAAACTAGTTATTTTATCATGATTATGTAAAGTCTTTGAAAATTATTTTATGCATAAAAATATTTTTTGTGGGCTTAAAAGGTGCTTATTTTTGTTGAATGATTTGGCTACGCACCCTGTAGGAGCATTACTTACATTTCCTTTAGTTTTTAAAATGTAACATTTCGAAATGCAATTTCACCATTCGCGATTATCATATTTGGTCATTTCCATGTATGGCGGACATCATCAGACAATTTTTTCCCCTATTTTTAAATACTAAATCTTAAGAAACCTTCACAAATTTTGCTGTGTAGTCACTTATACACTTGTGAATTTAAAATAATGCAGGCCATTCAATTTCGGTTAAAAGCATTTCAATTAAAAGATAAAAATATGCTGTAACAGATATGGCAAAAAATGGACATGAATTTAGAATGGTTGAGATGGTGCATAATTATGTATCAAAAATTTTAGTTTTAACAAAAAAAAGTAACCTTTTCTATTACAAGTTTACTAGACTACAACACTATTACGCATTACATGACTCGTATGAGAAAGTATGTGGGTATTTTTTTATATTTATTTTTTTTACTTTGAATAAAATTATTAAAAAAGTTGCAAACTATATATTTTTCAAACGAAGAGCCACATGTCTTAGTACTATTTAGACAGAAATTTATGATAATTATAGAGATTTTTTTATAAAAATCAGTGTTCTAGGCCCTTTATTCTTTTGCTTGTTAACTTACTAATATGTTTGCATAAAATTAAATGATTTTGAATATTAGATTTTGTGTCTGCTTTTCATAGGATTGAGTATTTACAGATTTTGAAAGAAAAAAAAAAACTCAGTTTAAAAATAAAGCAGTTCTAATAAATTTTTTTTAAATAACTTTTCGTGTCATTTAATTAATTAACTTAACTTAACTTAATTTTGTAACTCCCCCCTTTTTTTTAAATTTGAAATTAAAAACCGAGTGTTAATTTTTTTTTTTTCTTAAAAAAAGGAGTCATCTCTACAAGTTAATATAAGGCAGTATCAGAAGTTTAATCTTGGCACTTTCTATGTATAATTTATTCAATTTGAAAAAAATAACAAAAAAAAATTCTTTTAACACTTTCAATGCATATGAGATGACATACAATTTATAAACCAATCTACTAAATACTGTCATGGGCATTTTGTTACTATACTTTGGAGATTTTATGACAATTCATTCCTATTTTAACTTTAAACTTCAAGAAAGAAAGGCGAGCATCTGTAAAATAAAACTCTTAAGAGATAAATAAAATCTATTTTACTTTGCAGAAGAATTATAAATAATTGTTGTTAAAGTAAAGAATAGGTTAGAAATTCGTTAAAAAAAATTTTAAATTACTATAACTTTAAAATAAATTGGAATTTCACAAAAAGAATTTTTGTCAGGAGTCTGTTTAGAAGAAATTTGGGTCCACTAACGAACCCTTCACAAAATATCTTTTCATAAAAACGGACCCTTCATAAAATAATTTAACTTAAAGATGGACCCTTCACATAATAATTTATCTTTTAATCGAACCCTTCACAAATTTGTTTATTTTAATTATTGTTTTGTTAACGGAATAAACCCTTCTCAGGAAGGGGGGAGAAAGACAGATGTAAACGAACTAAATTTTGTCTTTGGCAGATGCCTCTTCCATTATACGTCCAAAATGAATATTCTGTGTTCAGCAGTATAGGCTAAATACCAAATATTTGTATGTTGCATCGCTAATATAGTAGCTGCAATTGCTGTTTATTTTTTTAAATTAAATTTTTTTTAATTATAATTTTACAGTGTTGAGCATAATCTTGTATGTCTTTACAATTTAAACTCCTTGAAAAAGTTGTTTTGCAATAATGGACCCTATTTGCACAAATTCGTAAAAGCGAACCCTGGTTGAAATTGTTGAGATTAAATTATAATTGTTGAGATTAAATTATAATTGTAAATAAACAGATCATTTTAGAGAAAGAAAATATTTTAATAAAGGTTATAACATGAGACAAACTTGGTTGGAAAAAAAAAAGAACACTTCTATTGATGTTTTTGAAATTACAAAAAAAAAACTGTTGCCACAAGCAGAAGATGAACAAATAAAGCAAGGCAGTGCATCAGTCAGACTGCTTACAACAACCTCGATTTGCTGATTCCATCAATAATTTCCGGTCCTGGTATTTACATTCTTTCACTCCCCCTTACCAGGGCACGGGAATGATCACCACACATATACATAATATATCACAGTTATTCTATAAAACCTAACTGAGCCCTCAAATTATTGAGTACTTTCTTCGAAATGTTCTTTGTTAAGAGGTCGGCTACATTATCTCGTGAATTAATATATTGAAACTCGACAATTTTTTCATCTACTTTGTCACGTATGAAATGATACCTAAGATCTATGTGTTTACTCCGATCAGACGTAGTTTGATTTTTAGCTATAAACATAGCTGCCTGGTTATCAACATTTATTGGTACGGGAGGTGGTGCAAACATTCCTTTACCGAGCTCAAACAGTAAACTCTTTATCCACAATACCTCATGGGCCATCGCCAGGTATTCAGCTTCTGCGGAAGACAATGCAGTGCAATGTTGTTTTTTACTGGTCCAAGACACCGCAGCACCCCCAAGAATGACCACATAACCACTAAATGATTTTCTGTCAGTGCAATCTGCAGCCCAGTCTGCATCGGAAAATACTTCTAGCTTCTTTCGAGTTTTTCTATATGTCAAACAAAGATGTTTTGTTTGTTTAAGATAACGAAAGATATGCTTCACACTTCGCCAGTGCAAGCCTGAATGCTTTTCGTTGAATTGGCTCATGTAAGTTGCACTGAATGCAATATCAGGGCGAGTACCGCAAGCAAGATACAGTAGGCTTCCTATTGCTTGCCTGTATGGTATATTGGCAGCTTCTTCCTTCAGACTGCTCCACTCTGTATCGCTCAATTTATGGTGTTTTATGCTAGGGTCTAAAGGAGTTGCAGCTCCTTTAATTGAGCCAACTTTGAAGGTTTCCAAGATTTCCTCAATGTATGGCGATTGATCTAAGGTTGAGGACCCATCACTATTCCTTGTTATTTGCATAGACAAATTTCTGTAGCTTCACCAAGATCTCTTGCTTTGAATCTTTGTTTCACTTGGAGCTTGAAAGCACTTATATCTTCTGGCATGCCCAAAATCAGCAGGTCATCAACATATATGCCAAGATACAGTGTTTTATTTGATCCTTTTATCCTTCCCTTTTATCCACTTTCTTCCAGACTTCTGGAAGAAATTGAGCCCTTTGGTTCCTTCTTCCAGAACGGAGAAGGAATACCAACCCTGCTCTGAATAAAAGTAATTATTTTATAAATGAATAAACGAACAAATTCTCTTGTTTTCTGTTTCTTATTTTGGTTTTAATGTAATTATTCCAATTATTTCTTTGCAGTTGTTCTAAAAAAATGCACCTTGAAGATGTTCCTAAAAATGAAGTAAGTGTCCCTTTTTGAAAAAGAAATGTGGAATTGTTGTAATGCTTAAAATATTTATGTAAATCAGATATAAAAGAAATGAAATCATAGATATTGCGTTTGAATTTATAAAAGCTAGAAAGCCAAAAATTTCACTGTAATTTTTTTTCCCAGTCACATAAAGATAACAATATGATTTCTTATATAATGTGTAACATTAAAATGCTTGAGGGTACAATTGCTAAAATATTGCATAGCTCCTCCAGTTTCTCCTGGTCTACTAGTTTAATTAAAATTCTCCTGGTTTTTCTACATTTTAGAAAATTCTAATTGAGTAAGTTTCCTAAAAGAATCACTATTGAAATACAATTTTTGTATTGATTATTGCTTGCTTCAATATTTAAATAAGTATTACTAATACATAATGAAACATTTAAAGAAATCAGTTCAAAACTTGCTGTTATAAAATGTTCCGTTTATTTTTATTCAGAACTCTCTTTTTAAATTGATTTAAAAATTTTTTTTAGCTATCTTTGATGGATTAAATGCCTATTAATATTTGAAATTATGAGTAAACGTAATACATAATATTTCAAGTTTATTTAATGTCAATCATAACTGGAAAATATTACAGTTTTTTTCTATTTTGATGGCTAAAAAAATCCCTAAAATTCTCTATGTGTAAAATGTTTGGTACATTATGCAACAATCATTCTGAAATTTATATTACAATTGAACCTTGCTAACTCAAACCTCGATTTCACGAATGTTTCCATATCTCGAAGGGAAAAAAATTCCCTTCAAATTTCCTATACGCTCAATGTTTAAAAAAACTTGATTTCTCGAATTATTATTTTTTTTCTAATCCCTCGATAACTTGAATTTTGTTTTTCCATGAATGGTGTAGATTTTTTTCCTGAAAATAAAGAAATTATTCAAAAAATTTTTTTTTTAAGAATAGAAAACCAATTCTCATAATCATAACCAATTCTCAAACAAGCACTTTCTGCAGTGGACACTGTAAAGAGATTTATTGAAAGGCAGCCAAATATGTCAGAGAAGACATTTAAAATTATAGTCCACTTAGAAAGTGTTATAAACAAACTTTCTTACACATCTCTAAGCAAACAACAATTGAATCTTTTTAAGTGTAAAAAATGTTTTTAGAATAAATATCGAATAGTAAATAAGATATGTAGAGAGCATTTTTCTTTATTCTACCATCGATAACATGCGATTTTCGATAATTCGAATTTTCAGTATCTCGATTTTTTCTCCTCTCCCTTCATGTTCGAGATATCGAGGTTTGACTGTATTTTGTAAAATCTACGGGATTTTTTCTTATCCATGTTGGCAGCTATGGATATAAAAATGTAATCATAGATATTGTGTTTGAATTTATAAAAGCTAGAAAGCCAAAAAATTCACTGTAATTTTTCTCTTTTTTTTTAAAGTCATATAACAATAATACAATTTCTTATAAATTTAGATTATCCTTGCAAATAGATACAATTGCTAAAATAATGTCTGCTAGAAATTCTTTCTTGAGTGTTTCCTTTAAACTCAAATTTATATATTTCTAGGCCTTCGACCTGGTCAGGAAAAACAGAGAACAACGCTTAACTGGTATTTATCTACCTTTATAATAATTATTTTTTGACTTCTTTTACTAAATCTTGGTATTTATATTCTATTGATTTAGAAAGCATGAAATTTTCTTTTCTTTTTCTGCAGAAATTTGTGAAATTGTTTTTCTCTAAAATTATATTTAGAAGATGCCTTTTTCGCATAACAGAGGGGAAAGAAATTTTCGTAATTTTTCCGTTATTATTTGAGAAGAATGAAAAATAAAGAATATTGAAGTAAAGAACTTCTTTTCTGCAGAAATGTTTGAAAAAAATTTTCTCTCCATAATTATATTCAAAAGATTTCTTTTTCACGCTTCAGAGGGGAAGAAATGCTCTTGATTTTTATTATTCGTATTTGGTACAAATGAAAATGAAAAAAAAAGTTGGTTTTCTTTCACAGATTTAACTATTTTTAAGTTTTGTTTTATGTGATAATGATTTAAGAAATGCGAAAATGAAAATAGTTAGAGTATTTTCCTCTTGGAAAAATTGAGAATATCGCCCAGGGCATTAGAATAGAAAATATTACATCGTCATTTTAAAAAATAAAAATTACACACAATTTTATTTGATTTACAAAGGTTTTTTGTTGTTGTAAATGTGTTACTTTAAATTTAGTTAATAACATGTATATTAGTTATTATTAAGAGTACCTTGCAGAAAGATCTTAGGGAGGGTTTTCATAAAATTTCTGCCACAAGGGGTCTAGTTAAATGGCACTGTACCCTACACTGATGTTTCTCCTAATCTATCCTCAGCAGATGTTGAAAAATCAAATAAATATAATATCAAATCGGATATAACAAATATTTCAGGCATTCACCAATGTGATTGTGAACCTTCAACGGTTGACATTCTCTTGATTTTGTTCATTCACAGTAACATATGTGTAGTAAATGTTGTGTTCAAATATATTTAGATAAATACTGTGCATCATGAATCTACTAAAGCTAAAATTTCTACGAGCAAGGACCGATATTATAGGATTAACAGCATTTTGCTTTACTCTAAAATCATGAATCGACAAGTATTTTAAAAAAAAAAATTAAGATTTAATATTATCTAAGAAACGTTAATTGGTCAAAAATATGATAGTCAAAAATTTGCTATCAAATTTTAATGTGCAGCTAAAATCACACAACATATGTACAAATTAATGCCAAAATTGAACAGATTTGAAAGTTTTTTAGATGAATATAATATTTAAAGACAGTATCATCAGTCATTAAAGGATGATTCTTCAAAAAGTGTGGCACATATAACCTTTTCCCATGGGCTGTGAGAACAGTTGTCACAACTGTAGTTTGGGTTTGTGACACTACCAACAAACCTAAGAATGGAGGAAGAAACCTTTTCCACAGTTAAAATATAGGATAATGTTACAGTGGGGTGTGCTTTATTGTTTTAGATCTACTTTTGAACATCCAAATTTCGTTCATTTGCCGTTCATTGTACTTTTGCTAATTTTTTTTTTTTGTATAGATAAACTTTTTTTTAAAGATTTAGCTTTTTTATTATAGTCTGATTTTAATGTACAGAATTTTTAATTATACATAAATGTTATAAGTAGAAAAACATTTTCAAATGTAAATCATTTTAAATTGAAATGAATACCAAAGTAAACTGTTAATTAAACAAAATCATTAAATATTATTTTTAGTATTTCTTTTCTTGTTAAAAAAAGGTGCATGAATTTTAAAAATATATTGTTGTATATTTCCGAGGAAAAATGCATTAATTTTATAACTATCTATAAGTGGACATTAAAACACCTAAAATCCTCAACCATGATAAGCTGTATATTGGCGATGAAGTTTCATAGGAAAAATTTGATAAAATGGTTATAAGTAATATATATATATATATATGTGTGTTTTACTTTATTTATTTTACTCTTATATAATAACCATGATTTCTTGTGACTATTTTAGTGTTACCCCCCCCCCCCCTCCTTCATTCAATAGTATAATTTGAGTTTCAGTTTCTATAAAGTCTCTAAATAATACTGTGAACGTTAAAATTTATAACTCTTTTACATGAATAGCTCTATTACATGAACATTATTTAACTGTTTATTTTATGATACAGGAAAAAAGAAAATTTCGTTTTCCTCAAAAGTTATTGTTGTTTTTGAGTTAGTCCCGTGATGGGGGTGACATTGTAAGATTTTAACCTAATTGTTTATTTGAATTATTCTATTTGTATTTAAGTTATTATTTGCTGATTGATATTTCCCACAATAGTTTTATTTGATGGAGGACTTTGAGATGCTCTAAGAATCTAATTTTAGCCCTTTCTCGGGATTCTAATTTTGAGTGACGATAAGTGTCACAATATGGACGCAGTCAAACATATAAAAATAAAGAAGTCTCTTAAAGGGATCAAGAAAATCACTCTTAATATCGAGAATTTCTGTTGAGATTATCTATTCAACAGTTGGAACTGAGGCCCAAAGACCCAGGGTCCAATCGTCAATAATTGAGAGTCAATTAATTGTTCCTAACAGTCAGTTAGGAACACAGGAAGAGATCCACTGTTGACGATTTATCATGAGATAACATCGTCAAAATAATCAATAATAAATTTAAAAATTATTGGCGAAAGCAAATTGCCGGAAAGATAGAATTAGTATAACCATGTAACTGAAACATTTTTGTGGTAAGAAATAAAGGGTTATAAATAGATTTTTGTTTACGATTTAGTGGCAACAGTGAATTAATGAGTTTTACATTAGTATTGAAATAGAAAGTTAACCCTTACATTGATTGTTAAGAAAATAATAAAATATTTTATACTCTTTTTTTTTTATAAAATGTAATAAAAATTAAACAATTGGTTTAATTTAATTAAAATTCGATTAAGAATGATTAAAAAAATGAGCTTAAGAAATTTTAAAAGCTTGGAAATATATAATGTCTATTGTGGCAAAAGACTTCTTGTAAAAAAATTTTGATAGAAATTCTGAATTGTTTAAGAAATTTTCTAAAATTAAAAATACTATTATAAGAATGTATCAAATAGTTACTTGTATTAAAGAGACTAATAATTATTAATTATTCAAAACTAAATATTCTTCTTTATATTACGATTTTATAATTACAATTTTGTTTTTGCTGAAATTGTTGTAAATATAACAGCAGAAAAGAAAAAGTTATTTTTTATTACTTATTTATTTTGGTATTTATCTGAATATATTTATTGACATTAAAAAATAATTTTTAATTGGAATACTGCTTTTCTAAATTTGAAAACAACAAGAAAAAATAAGTGTCTCTTGAATGAATGCTGAAACGTGTATATATTGTTATAACATAAAACAGGTAGCTCGTTTATAAAGAGTTAGTATGTGGAATTTTTTTCTTTTCTACATTTCCCCCTCTTCTTTTTTTTTTATTTCTTTCTAATTCTGAATCTAACACAACAACCGAAGGAGATTTCCCGCTTTTTTCTTGTTACCCAAAATCGCAGGAAACCTCCTCCAGTGGCCTGCATATTATCAGAGATGATTGTGCTCCGGAAAAAATCTGGATTTTTCACTAAGCGCGATCTGGAAGTTTCCGGAAATCCGAGGTCCAGAAGTTTCACAAATTTTCAATCGCATTTATAAATAAAAATTCTTGTATATTTTATTTAGAAATATTAGAACTAGAATTCATACTTGGGATCGTTCATTTGTAAATATTTTTTCTGGTAGAATGATAAATGTGATTAAAGATAAAAGTAAACTTATAAATAATTATTCACTTAAATTATGCTGCATATAATTTTTTAGAATTTCATGATTTGAAAATATCAATGATTTAAATTTATAAAGATATAAATTTTTTAAAATGCATCATTAATGATTTTATTCAAGAAATTTTCAGGCTTTTTGAGTTGGGCTCATAATCACCCCTGCATTATCCCTAACTATGGTGGTCCAAGAGTTACCAAACAAGAAAAACAGTGGGAGGATAAAATTGTTTAGTGCTCATAACCTGCCATGTTTTTACAATCAGCGGTTCCTTTTCATACTTCACTCCCCCAGTGGCAAAAAGCGGCCCCTTAGAATACCTCTGTCTTCTTTTCGAGTCCATGCGAAAAAGTTAAGAGGAGTAAAACATAACTTATAAAATATTTTTATACCAACTATAAATTAAAAACAATCTAGTTAATATTGACTTTCACAAAATATACATCAGAATGCAAATTTTATATTTTTGATGAGAAACAATTATACTGCAATATTTTATGGTCTCTAGCATCTGTCAAGACCTCCAAAATCGACCACTATATTATAGTTCGTATGATTGACAGTCGTGGTCGGTGAGTCAGGAGGCCATTCTGTAAATGTGATGAAATTTAGAAAGTGTTTAGACTACTTCTGCGTTATTTTTGCTTAATGAGTCATAGCATAGTTATTTGTATTGTTGTAGTGTTGCTGGACCCACAGAAATACCAAGGACTTTTAGGGTGTTCCTTACACTTTGTGGTGTGTAGTGTTTTTCAAACGTGCTTAAAGGTACTTATTTTCGATTTTTGTTTTTTAAAAGCCCTTAAAGGTGCTCTTTTCATTGGATGTTTTAAAAAAGTGCTTAATTTTCACTTTCCAAAAATGCAAATTTTTTTTCCTTTACCATGTCAATTTTTGCTATGTGTCATGCAAAAGCGTGCTTTTAACATTGTTCTCATCAACGTTTTCACAATTTATTCAACCGCAATCCATCTCTTGCTCCATAGCATGTGACAGCGCCAATCATTTTATGTTTGATGAAATATTTGTGAGTCCACATCCACTGAGCTTAAATTATTGCACTTTCATGTGCAACTCTGCTGCATTTTGCCAGATATTCACAATTTCAGGCTTCATTTCCCACCCTCTGAAATCGAACCAAAAAATCTCTTGATCATTTTATAATGGGTAATATAATCAAGGAAAAGAATTCTTTGTCCGAAACGAGTTATTTTATTATGTTCATGTTGAAAATTATTTTGCATTTTGTTGATGTACATAGTGCTTAAAAATATTTTTTGTGTGCTTAAGAAGTACTGAAAAGGTGTTTATATTCTGTTGAGAATTGACTACGCACCCTGTTCTTGATTGTGTTCGCCCTCTTGGTCTAGAAAGACGAGGGTTGTCTTATTACTGTTAGTAATTCTGCTCCGAGCCATGCAGATTTTTGAAGTTTGTAATGGTATTAAAACTGAGTCCTAGTCAGGTCTGCGAATTAGATCCTAATTTCTTTTAGTGGTTGTATGCCTGCTCTTAGATGAAAATTTTTTGCCTGTAAAGAAGACTCCTATTGCTGGCTTGTGACTTGAAGTTTGAACACTTTATTGTGTGGAGATTTTTTTTTTTTTTTTTTTTTTGGATAAACAGTAAGGGATTTACCTGGGTAATAATATTAAAAAAAAATTTAAAATATAAATTGAAGTAAAATAAAAAAAAAATTTATTCCTTCCATATAAGCCTGTGTGTCTTATTGTCTCTTTAAACTTAATATGCAAATCTAATGATTTTATGTTTCTAATGTAATGTTGGGCTACCGAAGCGAGGGTGAAATCCCCTCTGCAGAGGTTCAAAATTGTGATGGCATGTCTTCAGATCATCCTCAGGGATGTTTCCCAGACCGTCTCCAATAGCCCATTGTGCAGCTCTAGTGCGACGTAAATGAACTACAACAACAACAGCAGATCTAATATGTTAATATAATTTTATTGAACGAATATAAAGATGAATGCACTTATCTGTCTGCTGTGTTTTGACATAGAAAGTTTTTCTTCATTTTATTGAATATTTTCCAGCATATCTGATCTGAAGTTGATTAAAAAAAAGTTGATTGAAAAAACGTTGATAAAAAAATAAAAAAAATTTGAAACATTAATAATTTAACTTTTTTTTTTAATTAAAACTTTCTGTGCGGAGGGGTGGCGTAAAATGAAGAGAAGGCGTTTTGTATATAAATGGAGTTTATTTGCGTTCCCCTTTCGGGTGTAGAGCGTAGACTGTAATGGCGTACAAAACATAGACTGCTTGCCAAGTTGGCGTATTTACAGTGTGCCAAGGGGAGATGCTCCAGCGCCAAGAGCGTAACTTACAAATACGGAACATCCCGCCGGCGTTGAAATATGCATGTTTCAATAAGGAAAAATATGTATAAAGTTACATAACTATTCTTACAAATGAAAGTTAAGGAAATAAGACACTAAATTATACAATTAGTAAATGAATGCAATCAGTGTAATAATTAAACAGATACAAATGAACATTTCAATTCAACTCAAAATTATCTACTATAGGCAAAATGCAAATTTTTGAAATTGGCCTTCGAAAATTTCCTTTCGCTGTGCGAATATCTGCTACTCTAACATTGCCATCTGAACCTGAAATTACTCTAATGATTCGACCTAAAGGCCACTGATAAGTTGGATGTCCTTCACAAGAACTAGCATGCCAGGGCATAAATTTTGCTTTTTGAGCAGCCACTTTGAACGTTGTTGTAGATGGCTCAAATAACTGTTTTGCCAATGTCTCCAAATAGTTTGAACTAATTTTTGAACCCTTTGCCATCTATTAAGAAGATTTGTCATCGAAATTAGGTTCTGGTATCGAATTTATAGGTTTTCCTATAAGGAAATGGCCCGGAGTTAAAACTTGAAATTCGTCAGTATCAGGGGGTAGGTCGCGAATTGAGGATGATTTGAGTGATTACTGTTAAAAACTCTTCAAGCGTTAGTCTTGCGGAGCCTACCACTCTCTTAAAATGGTATTTAAAAGATTTCACGCCCGCCTCCCAAAGACCGCCGAAGTTGGGAGCCCTAGGAGGCAAAAATTTCCATCTGATGCCTTCGGAGGAAAGCATATTCGAAACGTCTTCGCTACCTAACATTAGTTTGTATAAGCGTTTAAGTTCTGCAGAAGCTCCTGTAAAATTAGTCGCGTTGTCGCTAAAAATCGTGGAGCTTTTGCCACGACGCGCAAAAAATCTTTTTAAGGTTGCGATTAGAGCTTCGGATGTTAAATCTGAGACAAACTCTATGTGTACAGCTTTGGTTGCCATACATATAAATAAAGCAACATATATTTTCTGAAAAGTACCCTTTCTCTGACCCTTATATTTTATTTCGAACGGTCCACATAAATCAATTCCTGCATTTAAAAATGCTGAACTAGGTGTATCTCTTTCTGAAGGAAGGTCCCCCATAATTTGATTTGCGACAATTGGTTTGTTTCTGAAGCATTCGACACACTCGTGAACGACTTTGCGTGCTGCATTCCTGCCACCAATGGGCCAATATTTTAAACGTACAGTATTTAGAAGGGCTTGAGGGCCTACATGGAAATCTCGTTTATGATTGTACTGAAATATGAGCTTAACTAATTTATTTCCTACCGGAAGAATAACTGGATGTTTCTGATTGAAATTTAAATTAGAATGTGCAAGTCTGCCACCTACCCTAATTAGTCCATCGGATGGATCTATGAAGGGATTAAGAAATTTTAACTTACTTGTAGATGGAACTGGCGATCGTTTTTCTAAAGCAGAGATCTCAGAAGAAAATACTTCACCTGTACAATTTTTAAGAGCGCCTTTTCCGCGTTCATGTATTCCTCCTGTGCGAGGAATCCTTTTACTCTTTCAGGAAATTTGCAGTTATGGGCAAACCTAAAAATAAATGCTAGAATTCTGATTAATTTGTAAAAGTCATTAGTGATAACTAGAAAATCATCTAAAAATTTAGAGTCATTATTTAAAGTCAAAGTTATTTTGGAAACTGGCTTCAACTCATCAATATAAAGTTTGTCGGTTGAGCCACTGGAAATTTGCACACTCTGAAGATCAGGCAAGTTTAATTTCGAAAGGTCTGGTCCCTTAAACCACAGTTCACTGGCTGCAAGGGCCTTAACATCAAGTCTGCGGGGTTAAGCTCTGATGAAATGTGTTTCCATTGGAAACCTTTGGATAGTTGCTGAATTTGAGACACTCGATTGCTTACAAATGTTTTGAGAAAATTAGAAGGGGAATTTATCCATGCTAGGGCTATTGTTGAATCTGAATATAATATAACTGAGTCTATTTTTAGTCTTATTGCAGCTATGACCTTCTGTGTAAGTTTTGAGAGAAGTAGACAGGAGCAAAGCTCAAGCCTAGGAATTGTCATGGATTTAGTTGGTGCAACCCGCGATTTACTACAAAGAAGTTGGGTAGTTACTTCATTGGAGTTAGATACATTTTGTATGTAAATCACGGCTCCATAAGCCTTTGAAGATGCATCTTCAAATCCGTGTAACACTACGAACCTTGCACGAACTTCCAAGAAACATCTGGATTCGATATCTGGTAGAGTTTTAATGAAGTTTTCCCATTGCTTGGACACATCTGGAGTAGCGTTTCATTCCAGTCCAATTGAAGTAACCATAATTGCTGCATAAATATTTTAGCTTTGGAAATGACAGGTCCTATGAGTCCTAGTAGGTCATAGATGCGAGATATTTGTGAAAGCACATCTCGTTTGGTGTAGTTGCAATCTGTACTGGTGGTAACCTTATAAGTGAATGAATCAGTTAAACTGTTCCAAAACATTCCTAAAGTTTTGACCATTATCTCATCAGAATTTCGGTCAAGCGAGAATTTCTTAAGTTCAGTTCATGAAGCCTTGTTAGAGCACCATTTGTGCAAAGTCATGCCTCCTCGTTGGAGCGGCTGTGTTAATTCTGATTTGAGTTTTTCGAACTCGCTAGCTTCTGGAGCACCAGAGAGGCAGTCATCCATGTAGAAATCTTGAAGTACTGCCTTTGGCGCTAAAGGAAAGTCCTTCTGCTCATCTAGGGCAAGTTGTTGCAGAACCCTTGTTGCTAAGTATGGAGCGGATGCGGTTCCGTATGTTACAGTTCGTAACTCATAAACTTTAGTTGGTGCGGTTTTACTGTTCTTCCATAGAATTCTTTGAAGCTTGGTTTGCGAAGGATTAATCTCAATCATCCTGAACATTTGTTTTATAACTGCTGTAAATGCATAAGCGTGTTTTCTAAATCTAATTAGGATCGAGAAGAGATCTTCCTGAAGCACTCCTCCCTTGCGCAGTAAATCATTTAAAGAATGTCCACTGGAAGTTTTTGAACTCGCGTTGAAAACTACACGAAGTTTAGTAGTTTTGTTAGATGGGAGTAAGACACCGTGATGTAGTAGATAGTATCCAGTTTCGACATCTGAATTTTCTTTCACCTCTTCCATATGTTGTAGTAATTCATATTCGCTGAGGAAATCTGAATAAAGCGTTTGCATGGCGGGATCGCGTTCTAAACGCGTCCATAACTGGACTAGTCTTTTTGATGCGACTGTCTTAGAATTTCCTAACATTTCTTCAGAAAAATCAGGTTTGAATGGCATTTCCACATCGTATCTACCATCCGGTTTCCTATAATGCGATTTCGCGAAATGTTCATTACAATACTTTAATTCATCACTGCAAGTTTCGTTTGCTTCGATTTCTTCAATTTCCCAAAAGCGTTTGAGGGTTTTATTAAGAATGTCTAAGTTTTTAGTTAAAAAACAATGTTTAGGAGTGTTATAAAAAATTATTGTCTTAAATAACACATGAAACAAGATAGCCGAAACAACTTGATTGCAGGAATAAGTTGTCTGCCAATTTTATTTTATCGTCATTCAATAATAAAAAGAATCATTCTGCGCCTAATAGAATGTCAACTTTTTGAGGAATAAAAAATGATGAATCAGCTAATTTAACTTCCCTGGGAATGTTTAAGTTTGAAGCATTTAATTTTTTAGAAGGTGTGAAATTTGTTATATTGGGAACAATTAATAAATCTATTTGTCAATGCGAATCCTTAATTTCATTCGATAAAAAAGCAGATACTTTTTTCTTTATATTTAATGATGTATTGATGGTATCATTCAAACCGCAAATCGGAATGTTTATTTTTTCTTTTTTCAATCCCAAAAAGTCTGCAGCGGTAGAGGAGAGGAAAGAACTCTCGCTAGCTGAGTCAAGGACGCCTCGTAAGGGTTTGAATTCTCCCTATACGTCTCTGACATATATTATTGCTGTGTTTATCAAAATGCTCTTATTTCCGTTACAGAAAAACGAAAGACGAGGGTTTTCTGGCACCTGCATATTAATTGTGATTCCGAATTGTTAATTTGTGGATTTCTTTCTCGAAAGTGAGTGGGCCTCGCGAGTCTAGTTTCACTCTGAATGTTATGACTAGTTGTCATGATTGACGGTGTAGGATATTCATGAAGCAATCAGGGCCTGATTATCGCCTAGGCCCAATAGGCACAGGCCTAGGGCCCATACTTTCTGGGGGCCTCGAAAATTAGTAAAAAGTCCACAATTTTCATTTTTTTTTTTTAAATACTGAAAGAAACAGCTTTTCTCAAAAAAAGCTTTTTTTTTTTTTTATATATATATATATATATATAATTTAAAATTTTCTTTACATTGTGATAAACCAAACTCGTGTAAACATTGTACTTCTCAAATTCGAAAGTACAGCTGAATTTTAATTGGCGCAATTTTCACTCCTACGGCTTAAGCTAATGCAACGAGAATGCATATTCACAAAGTCTCTTATAAATGATTAGTGTCAACAAGAACTGAAAGCTTATTCTTAACAAATATGTAAAGCTGTAGATGGACGGCTAAAATCTTTAAAATAATTCAGCTAACCAGTAACTTTTAGCAAATATCTCTGATTTCACTTGCTTGTGGTCACCAAAACTATTTAATTTTCACACAACATTTTATTTTTTGCTTTAATATTTAGATGCGTAAACTTTATCTTAGAAAAATAATCTTCAACTGTCTGCTTTCAAAATTTTTTAAAATGTTTCTCTTGAATGATGCAGTTCAATGTTTCTCTTGAATCTTCAGAAATTTAATTTCAAAATATTATGTTAGGGGCCCAGAAAATTTTGTGGGCCTGAATTTGTCTTGATCGGTCCCTGGAAGCAATGTGTGATGGTTTAATTTTTTCTTACAAACGAAACAAGAACTGTTAGAGTTAAATTTAGATAATGTGTGAAATTCACTTAAACAATTTTTACAAAGGCGATTCTTTGTAACTAAATCTAACCTTTCGGATAACTTCATTTCTTTAAATGTATTGCAATTATACAGAGCATGTGTTTGTATTTTACAAGCGATACACAACTTGGGAGATTTGTCTTCCTTGACAAAAAAAGATTTCGATCTATCGGGAATAAATTTAGATGGAATGTTAGTTTGAATATTGTTTAAAATTTGACAACTCCTTTCTAAGTATTCGAGAAAATTATCAAATTCAGGCACATCGTTATCTTTCAAAGTTATTTCATATTGTTTTCGGGTGTCTCTGTCTAATTTATCTAGTACAATATTTAATAATAAAGCGTTGGATAGTTTATCTCGCTCGAAATCTATGATTTTTAAAGATCTGAGGTTCTTCAAAATGTTATCCAATATATTGCGGAGATCTTTGTCTGAATCATGCTTTAAGGGATGGATATTTAAAATGTTTTTGATGTGACAGTTAACAATTATTCTTTTATTTTCATAGCGTTGTTCTAACGCTTTAAATAGAGAAGAAAAGTTATCGTCAAGAGTTTCTATGATTTTAGCTTCTCTTTTAAGAGATCCGCGTAAATAATGCAGTTTTTCATGGTCAGAAAGTTCAGGATTTTCACTAATTAGGCTATTGAATTACGTTTTGAACAAGTTCCATTCCTCGAATTTTCCGTTGAAAAACGGAAGTGGGATTTTCGGAAGTTTAATTAACGCCCTTTTAGGCTGATCACTGATAATAGAATTATCAACACTTTGATTTTGCACAGAGTCAATGATTATAGTTTTTGATTTATTAATCGAGGCTTACCTCTAATTTTTGAATGTTGTCATCCACTTCGAAGACTTTCTGGAAATCTTCTTCCTCTGCGATTTTGTAGTCTTTTAGCGTTTCTGTTGGATACTAAGCACAATTGAGCCTGGAGCTCAGAAATGTGAGGACATTATTTAGTTTCGTAAGCTGGCTTTTTATGCGATTTAAGGCCATGATATTTACCATATTTTATCGGGATGAATTTCTGTTGGATACTAAGCACAATTGAGCCTGGAGCTCAGAAATGTCCATATGTGAGGACATTATTTAGTTTCGTAAGCTGGCTTTTTATGCGATTTAAGGCCATGATATTTACCATATTTTATCGGGATGAATTTATTAAATTCAATCAAGGATGGATTACCTCCGGCTCCAAAATGTGCGGAGCGTTTTGTACGTAAATGGAGTTTATTTGCGTCCCCCTTTCGGGTGTAGAGCGTACAAAACATAGACTGTTGGCATATTTACAGTGTCCCAAGGGGAGATGCTCCAGCGCCAAGAGCGTAAATTACAAATACGGAACACTTTCCTTTAGATTATTAGAAATAAATATTCATTGACAATTATTGTATTATGACACAATCGCAATATATTCTCAAAATAATAATACTCTTTTCCATCAATTAACAGAATCAGATTTTTTTTTAAAAATAAAATTAAGTAAATTATCATGTAATATCAAATACAAAAGTACATGCGTAGTAAAATAAAAAGTGCATTACATACATAAAGTTATTATTTTCCTTGTGGAATATCGTAAATAAATTATTTATGAGTTGTAGTTTTATTCTTTAAAAATAATTACTTGATTTTTATGTCATTACTTATAAATGAAATATTTTTTAGAGAATGATGGTGATTATAAATTTTCGTATTGTTTACTTAAAATTAAAATAAATTTAAGCATTGTTCTACAAGACATTACAATATTTAATGCAGAATGAAATTTTTTTTTAAATTAAAATATAAGTTATTATCTTAAAATTTAAGAAAAATTAAATATTTATTACTTTAATCCGAGTTCAAAATAAACGATAAATATAATATTATTTCTTCTAAAATTTATCATGTATTATTAATCAAAATTTCGTAGGGGGGGAAAAAAACTCTCTTTTAAATTCTTATACGGATCTTTCAGCGTGAAAAATTTCAACAATGTAGTTTCCACATATTATCTTTTCTACAAGATCTCAAACGAATTATCAAATGTTAATAAAATCTATTCTACATGCATCAGTAATTTCTCAAGTTTTTTTGCGTGCCCAACCACATCACGCAGGAGGAGACAAAATAATGGAAACTTTTTTAGTCATGCGATTTCTCATACATAAAGCTTTCAGAAGTTCAGCAATTCATGACAAACGAATGTTTTTCAATATCTTATACCAGGGGTGGCCAACCTGCGGCTCTTTGAACGATTATTTGTGGCTCTAGATAAATGTACCCGAGTTCCCTTTTCATTTTTGTGCTTTTATATTTTAATATTTTTCTGAACCCATTTGAAATTACCATAATTCAAGGTGATTTTTCCATTTCCAATATAATGATGACCCAAAAAGCATCTGAAGAATTAGAATTAATAAAGATGCAAGACGATCAAGCTCTACAATTAAAATATAAGTTGAGGTCGATTACTGAATTTTGGAAATTTGTACCAGAATCGAAGTATCCTGAATTTAAAAAATCTGCTTGTCGAATTATTTCAATATTCGGAACAACGTACTTATGTGAATCATTTTATTCCACTTTAAAATTCGTGAAATCCAAACACCGATCAGTATTAACTAACCAGCATCTCAAAGAATTACTGAGAAGTGCTGTCACCAATTATTCACCAAATTTTAAAGAATTGTCAAGAGAAGTAAAATAAATGTGTTTAATATTTAAATTCAATACACATATTTTGTACTTTTATTTATATGTTTTCAATAAATATAATTTCAGTAAAAAAATTAACAACTTTTTTTGCATACCTTTTAAATACGTATTTAATTGCGGCTCGTGAAAAATTTTAAACTTTGAAAAATGGCTCCACTATCAAAGAGCTTGGCCACCCCTGTCCTATGCCAAACAATAAAATGATAAACTTGTAACTTACGTTAATTACGTTGGTTATTTTGTGCGATAAGTGCACAAAATTTTGTTAACCCAGCTTAAATACTCATGAGGGTATAAATATTTATTTTTTATCAAAAAAACATTTTTTTATTAAAAAAAATTACGTTTTCTTTCTAAAACTGCTAAAATATTCAATGGAATGAAAGAATCGAAATTTTTAGAGTAATTTTTAATAAATAATAAAATTATTTCAAAATTTGAAGGGAAAAAATCGTTAAAAAGTGCGCACGATATGAGTATTTAAAGTGATCCTTTTGTACAGGGCGGAAAACATTTTTTTTTCTTTGTAATTTTGTTTAGAATTGCAATTGTATTAGATAACTTGTGAAAAAAAGTTCGATTTGAATATCTTGAAAATGGAAAACGTTTCTAACAAGTGTTTAAGTAGCTTTGCTACTTTTTTTTTTTTTTTTTTTTTTAATGAAAGCTCTAAATGATAAGGCGTTTTGAACGGGTGCAAAAAAAAAAAAGAAATTTCAATCTTCATGTTTCCCTTTATTTTCATTAATTTGAAACACTAACCGTGTATAGCTTTTGCACTGTAAAGCAATTAAAGACCAAAGGGGAAGAACAGTTTAAGTACATTTTTCACAAAAATGATGATCATTTGTTGAATATGGGGGATTACTAAGTTTTGTCAAATCAAAAACGTTCCAGAGAGAGTTCCACTTTGAAGATGGGATCATCCTAGGGGGAAAAGGTTCCACGCAAAGACAATGTCAACGAAGAAAAGTATAGTTGAAGCAGTGGCGTAGCGAGGGGTGGGCAAGGGGGGGCATCATGCCCCGGGCGCTACTCACAAAGGGGCGCCAAATGGTCCGCAAAATAAAAAATTGCTGGATAATTTTTATTTTTATTATAGTTGATTTCTGGAAAATATATTTTAAATTTACTGCCAGTGTAATATGATAAATTGTTATTTTGAAAATAAAAAGGATAAAAAGGAACATTAATAGTCTAAATCAAACTGTAATAATATATTCATAATAGAAATGGCACGTCTTTTCTACTGGCAGGGCTGACTCGACCTGTGTCTGTCAGCACTTCCTTATGGCATCTACGCTGTGTGGTTACATAAATTATCTCCTTTCTTGATTTGTCTGATAAAATGATATGTTATAATTAATATTTACAGTGTACAAAGTACAAACATTCTTTCTTTCAGAACACTATATATTTTTCTTTCTATAAACGCAATGTAGCTTACGCTTGTTATTTTAAAACGATAACAATAACACTAATGTACTTATATGTACAGTCACGGAAAAAAATATCCGGAAAATAACAACTAAGGGATCGTCTATTTTTTAATATAGATACTTCTTAGACACACAACAAATACAGCGTTTTGCCGTTTCTAGGAAAGGACAAAAACGCCGTATTTGTTGTGTTCCTGAGAATTATCTGTATTAAAAAATAAATGATTCTTTATTTATTACTTTCCGGATACTTTTTTCCGTGACTGTACATATCCGTGATACTTGCGACAGGTTGTGGAAGTCTGCAACAAATTAGGGAAATACCCTAAATATTAACGTTTAAGTTATTTTGTGAGTGTATTTTTCAGTTTTGCGTCCTTGTCATCGCGCTCTGCTTAGAATAAAAATGAAATGTTATTAAATATTAAATGTTATATATTAAAAGTTTAATGTTAGCATAAATTATGGAGTATATTTCACTGTGTTACTACCTTTCAAGTTCAAGGCATTCTTGGTAAGTAATAAAACAAATAATGAAGCCATGTTAAAAAACTAGCACTTCAAGATGGTACAAATGTAGGAAACCTATTATCTTTACTTAGACTTGTAGTTGATTCGCTACTAGCAAATTATCTTAAACATGCCACAGAAACTCCAAAAACTGTCTCATATCTGTCAACACAGATTCAAAATGAATTCATTCATCTTCTGGCATCTACAGTTCGAAATCAACTAATAAACGATATCAAAAGAAATAAATATTATGGCCTTTTGCTTGATTCAACTACTGATATCTCTCATCGTGAACAAATGTCCCAAGTCGTTAGGTATGTAGATGATGATTTTATAAATAAAAAAGTTTCCGTCAAAAAATCTTCTTTGGGTTTTATTGGAATACATGCTAAAGATGCAGCCTCGATCGAAAATACAATTTTAGAGAAATTAAATTCCGATGAAATTTCATTAACAAACTGCAGATCACAATGTTACGATAATGCTGCCGTGATGGCAGGTCCCACATCTGGCGTTGAACAAAGAATATTGGGGGGAAAAAAATCATAAAGCATTATTTGTAAATTGTGATAACCATTCATTGAATTTAGTAGGAGTTACAGCAGCTAAACAAGATCCAATTGTTGTTACCTGTTTTGGAGTAATTGAAAACATATATCTTTTTTCTCACGTTCAACGTTACGACGAGAATTATTAAAAAATGCTTTAACAAAAACTGTCAAACGTGAATCTGAAACACGATGGAGCGCTGGAATACAAGCGGTTATCGTTATCGTCGATGGGCAAGAGCAGTGATTCTCAACCTTTTTTTTTGCGGCGGCACACTTTTAATGATTTTGAAATTTGACGGCACACAATGAAAAAAATTATTTTAAAAGTTGTTTACTCACCTATAATAAATACACTGTGTTAAATAGTTTTTGATAATAGTTTTGAATGTGAAATAAAATAATATGTACTACAAAAGCACGTTTATTAAGAGATTAATTATCTCTTTCGACTAATTTTTTATTAGTTAGTAACAGTTATTTATTTTTTTGCTAGTTAATTTTTAGCTTGTTTTCTATTGTTATTAACTGTTAGTTTTTTACATTAATTATTTTTTCGTGATTTCTTGTTAATTAGTTTTATTGCTAATTATTAATTGTTAGCTTATTTTTTGTTAGTTATCCTTTCTTAATTTGTTTTTAGAATTATAAATTGCATAGCTTCCTTTGATGATTAGCTTTTATTTCCGTTTGAAAATTAATATTTAGCTTGCTTTCTTTTGTTAATTAATAATTTTAATAGTCATTAAGTTTTCTACTTATTTCAACATTTTTTGTCAAAGTCAATTTAAACTCTTCTTTCTTATTTCAAGATTGTCAGAGACAAGACAATCACCGACACGGTTAAAGCTTGGAAAAATTATAAAAAGTATATATATATATAATATTATATATACACTTTTCTTTAATTTAAACTTTACTCGTAATAAAAAAAGCCTTCTAATTTTTATTGTTTCATTTCTAATATTTGGCGGCACATTTAAATATTTTGGCGGCACACAAAAGTGCCGCGGCACAGTGGTTGAGAATCACTGGGCTAGAGAATATAGTAGAACTATTAGAAAAATTAGCAGAGGACACAACCACTACAAGTGACACCAGAAATGAAGCTACAATTCTGTTGCAAAATATACTAACTTTTAGTTTCATAACTTTAGTTCATTTCTGGTATGGAATCTTAAGGAGGATTGATCGTGTGCAGCTCAGATTACAAGATCATAGAATGAATTTTAGAGAAGCGTTCCATGATCTTGAATCATTAGCGACTGAACTAGCCGAAATTCGACACAAGCTCTGTGAAGAGGCAATAGAAAAAATCCAAGTCTCTTTGTGAAAAATGAGATATTGATACAACAATACATGTAAGAAGACGCCGCAAAATGCCCGGAGAATTGGTTAGAGATGTTGGTCTTTCCGCAGAAAGTGAAATTTCTCGCGTTATGAAAAGCGTTCTTGATAGTCTCCAATAAGAAAAATATGTACACGATTTACACGTTTAAGTGACCTTAATTTCAAATTTGGATTTCTACTAGACATTGAAAATTTATTAAACGAGGATAATGTTGATAACGACCTTGGAAGAAAAAAATTTAAAAATTTGAATGAATTTCATAATACAGATTTCAATGGAATAGAACTCTTTATCGAAATATGTGACTGCAAAATGTTACTCCGCAGTAGAAAAGAAATTGAACCTAAAACTTCGTTAGAATTTCTTACTTTTATAATCTCGTATGGAGAAAATGTTTTTCCAAACCTGAGAGTGGCACTTCAAATGCTTCTGACTAACTCAGTATCAATTGCTAGCTTCGACCGCTCATTCAGCAAATTAAATTTAATTTTGACATATCTACGATCAACGACGGGACAAAATCACCTATGTGACCTAGAATTTTTAAGCGTGGAAAGAGAAAAATTTGAAATGACCAACTTTGATGATATTATTGATAAATTTGCTTAATCAAAAGCAAGGAAAATTTATAAATAGTAATTAGTTTTATTAATGTATTATAATCATATTATTATTAAATATATGTATCTCCTTAGAGATAATAAATATTTACTTTTTTATTGTTTTAAAACTACGCGTTTTCAAAATATTTCTTTTGAACTAATTCTAAAGGATCGTATACATTTCAAAATCTAGTCTTGTTTTCTCAACTGCATTTCTTGTCTCAAATTTAAAGCCTAGCTTGAGCATATGAATTTATTTATTTATTAATTTGCGAGAATATTTTACTTATAATATTATATGGTTTTCGAATAGGGAGGGGGCGCTAAAAAGGTATTGTGCTTCAACTACTACTGACAAAGTATTGATTGGAAATGAATTTCGGGGAGGGGGAAATTCCGATTTTCAAATTATATTTTTTCTCACCATCCAAAAGTTTTGTTTTGAAATTTTTGAGGGATGTGAATAAATTCTTGTGATTGATATTCGGACATATTTTTAGAATTTCAGTCGTATATGCTAGCACCTGAATTCTCACCTTTAATTTTTTTTTTTCTCAGAATAAGCTTGCATGAACTTAGACCGTTTTGCCCCCGGTCTTCAATCAGCAAATGATGATCGTTTAAAATGATTGGTCCCCTTTTTGAAGCAGAATTCAAGATTCATAAAATAAAACAAATTTAATTTCGTCATGGTTTTCCACAAATACCAGACCCACAGATCTTAAAGAAACAGCTCCCAGTAGAGCACCGAAGTCAAGCATCACAAGTTGCAATCAGTAAGCGGGTGGGTGATCACTTTGATCAGCCTGCGTAAGGACCGAGGGTGCGTGGTATCGGTCATCGTTTAACTGTTCTGCCGTAAAGTGCTCAACTTCGACCTCTGGTCGCCATTCTACCAAAGCAGGTGAGCCACCCCCCTATGCAGAGTATCAAAATTTCGATGGCATGTCTTTGGATCATTCTCTGGGATGTTTCCCAGACCGTCGCCAATAGCTCGTTGTACAGCTCTAGTACGACGTGAATAAAGTACCTTATCTCCACTAATACCATTTTGTAATGTAAAACAAAATTTAATGAGAAATAAAAAAAATAAATAAATAGTACGACCGAGAAAATTGCTGGAAACTATTTATGTTTTCAAGATATTCGAATCGGGACTTTTTTTTTAGAAGTTACCAAATACGATTGCTTTCTGCTCTGGCGCAATATAAATGGATTATTTTAAAAACCCATATCTTAGGCAATTTTTAGCAAATTTTTTTAATTATATTTTTATTTTTAATTAAACAATTACTCTGCGAAATTTCATTTATTTTATTTAAGATCTAATTAACCCATTTTCAGCCCATTTTAACCCATTTTGACAAATGAAATTTTTTGAAAATGTATATTTAGTCCTTTTGAGATTTATCATATGTTTTTATCGTGAATTAAAATTGCAAGTCAGTAAATAAAATAAAAATAATAAATTTCAGAAAAGTAACAAGCGTTCAACTAAATGGTTTGTTCATTGATTGCCTATACACCCCATTTTATTTCTTAAATAAAATAAAAAATTTCATACCCGAAAATTTTTTTGTGTGTGTGTCTTAATGAATGTAATGTAAACATATTTCAATTAAAACAATACCACATTTTATAAAACTTCTACACTTGGACTAAAATGGGTTAATTTATTAGTTTAGAAAATATTTTCATGGTGAAAATATATATTTTTGCAAGAAAATAGATTTATGAACTAAAACTTTCAGTTGCATAACTTTACTTGCTAGCTGGTAAAGAATTAGTTAACCAGTGTTAACTGATTAAAAATTACTGGACAAAATTTTATTTGAAATCTAATTAATTTATTTTATTTTAAAAAAATCCTTTGTGGTGAAAAAAGATATTTTTGCAATGAAATAAATTTATGACTATTATGAACTAAAACTTCAAAGATTGAAAGTTTTAGTTCATATGACTATTATGAAGTAAAGCTATCAGTTGCGGTTTCATAATTTTACTTGCAAGCTGATAAGTTAGTTAGCCATTGTTAACTGAAATAGAAAATCGGTGCACTTCTATTACAAGAAGGTGTGGTGAATCAATAATTCATTTAAGAATTCATTTTTGAGGGGGGAAGGGGGGGGGGAGAACTCGTGAAGAGTCGTAATTGTATAAATAAATTCTGGCCACAGCTGATTGCATAACAAAACGGATCGATAACAAAATCACGTGTGCAATCCCAACCGCAACTTTTCAATTTGATTCAGAAGAGAGCTTTTAAATTGAAATTGTTTTCTTTTTATTCTTTCTTAAATTGCAATATCGTCTGCTTTATTTGGAATGTCAGAAGATTTTTTTTTTCTTTTTTTCCCTTCTAATTTCTCTCTTAAAAAAAAAAAAAAAAAGATTGCGCTTAATGTAAACAATATCTGGACTGAATTACTGAATCTTTCTAAAAATAATTTGTATGGGTAAAAGGAGTTCTTTTAGTTGCAGAAAAACCTATATCCAATATAAAGTTTTTAAAACTTTATTTGGAAGTTGCTCGTTTGCCAGCCAGCTGTGTGAATCTGAATGGAAAACAAGAGAAACTTTATAGAATGCCTAATGTTCAATGATATTAATTTTTGCAAAGAAAAAATATTAATAATTGTAACAAGTAATATAAAAAAATAAAATTTTGAAGTCAATTCCTATTAAGGTCAACAAAGAAACATTTTATTTTAGTTCATTTTTATTAAATAATTAAAAAAATTTCTCCCACATAAAACTGAAATTAATTTAATTAAATTTGATGAATGAATTAATATTTTAAAAAAATGTATTTGAACTTGAGTGGATGAATATAAAGTATTTTATTAACGATTGAAAATTTGAACAAGATATAGGGATAGTGTGAACTAATTGTAAGAATTGAAGAAAAAGAAAAAATTTAAACGTGAAAAGTGTAACTTTAAGTTAGAGATTGAATATCAAATAATAATTATAAAGTCATTGGAATAGTTTGAAAATTAGAAATTATGTAAAGGGCAATGTGTTTTTATTATTTGTGTTCAGGGCTAAGATCGTAGACGCCGTAGGTATCCAGTATTTGAGGGAGAAAAAATTAAAATCAGCTGTCAAAATATTTCTCTAAATTGACACTTAGGAAGAAAGAAAAAATTCTTTTATCCACAAATTTATTTATTATTTTTTTATATCTATCTTGTTTTTAACTTAGATGAATTTAAATCAATTAAGATTCATGGTTTTTCTCTTTTTTCGTTTGAAATATAGAGATGGACTTAAAAAGATTTTTGTTGAGGAGGACGAATTCTCCCCACGCTGATGATGTCCATTTCCTGATAAATGCTTTTTTTTTTTTTCCTTTCTTTCTTAATAGAGCATTTTTTGGGGTCATATTGTATTATTTTTTAAATTTTATTTTTAATTTTTTTATCAACTTCAACACATATTTTTCATTTAAAAAGCATTTTGTTTGTGAATTGTTGTTTTTTTTTTTGTTTTTTTTTTTTTTTCGTTTTATTAATGACTCATTTTCTGACAAATTTTGCGCTGACTTGTTATTTCAAATATCCTCCAATAACAAGCGTTAATTGATACGACAGGGTGCGTAGCGTTTTTAAAAAGTGCTTATTTTTGATTTACGTTTTTTAAAAGCATTTAAATGTGCTTTTTTTATTCGGGGTTTGTAAAAAGTGCTTAATTTTCTATCTCTTAAAAAGAAATTTTTTCTTTGCCCTGTCGATTGTCGTTCTAAATTACCAAATATGCATGATTTGCACAATTTTCTCTGAAATTTTTATCAGAAACTAGTTATATATCATCATGATTATGTCAAGTGTTTGAAAATGTTTTTGAATTTTATTGATTTTATGTTTATTTATAAATTAAGAACTTTAAACGATTAAAAAAAAATTATTTTTATTACTGCGCAGATCCTAATTATGATTTTTGTTTACAAAGTGATTAAAAATATTTTATGAGTGCTTAAAAAATACTTAAAAGGTGATTATTTTTTGTTGAAAAATCTAGCTACGCACCCTCCCTGATTACGTAAGTGGTGCGCGTCGCATTTTCGTTTTTGAACTAACAGTACACAAAGTTATTTTGGCTTTTTTTTTTTTTTTTTTTTTTTTTTTTTTTAAATGTATGTATGTATGTATGAAGAACTTGTTTGAAAACTTCTTTTTCTTTTAAAACGTTGTTTTTTCTAACTTTTATTTCATTATTTTTAGATACCTGTCTGTAATTTTTATTTCTTTCCTTAAATAAAGAAATATTTTGTTTGCTATTATGCTTGTACCATTTAGGAGACTGGGAAAACTTTTATTGAAATCTAGTTCTGAGATCAAATTGAAATTTTAGTTATTTAGCTCGTCGGAAAATGGCGATTTTGTAAGGCATTTAAAAAAAAAAAAAAAAAAAAAAAAAAATTGAAATTGCTGGAATTTTGCTCGTCACGAGGTTTGTAGTTGTATAATTAATTTCAGTATTTAATCATGAATTCTTATTTAGCTTTTTGTCATGATTTTTTTTTTTTAACAGATACATCTACCACTTAAAAATACACAAATCAGATCACTTTTTATTGAAATGTATTGGATTGTATTATATTATGAAAAGTGAAATTAATTTCCAATTTTTTATGGTGATGAATTCAGGGGTCATTTCTTGTTTTCAATTGCCTTCAAAAATACATTTATTGCAGTTTTAGACATAGCTGGCAAGGTTTGAGACAGAATAGATTAATCCACGGTTTAAACTGTCCAAAACCCTTTTATTCAAATTTTATGTCACAATTTTAAAAAAAATATTGTGGAAAATAAAAGGTTAATTTTTGAACAAGAAACAGACAAAAATTTGTTTATTAAAAAAGTTTATTCTCTTTAATATTGCATTATTTATCCTTATTAAAAAACATAATTTATCAGTATTAAAAACATATTTATTCATTTGAAGGTATTCAATTTTGTTGTTCAATGAATTGTGGAGCTCCAAAAGTTCTTATTATATTATGTTATCTTCCTTTAACAAGTTAAAGTAAATTGCATAAAAAGTATCACATATTTATTAATATATGTAATTATTATGTGTACAATGGTTACACATATGAAATTTTTACCTTATACCAATCTTCAAGGTTTTCGACACTTTAAGACAGATTTAGTCAGTTTATTTAAGACATTAAAACCCATGTGTCCTGTTCAAAACCCCAACCCTGGTTTTAGACCAACCTCTTCTTATGTTGTATAGAGAATTGAAAGTAGGTATGAAAACTTGGTAACCTTTTAGTTAAAATTGATATAATTTGTACACTTCTACAAAATTCATTGAGCAAAAGTTATTGTATTAAATAGTGTTGTATTGCACAATGCACACACCTGTTAATAATAAAAAATGTTCTTATTCAGCTCGTGTAGCAAGATATTCTGCGAGAGCAAAGAATGAAGTGAAATGTCCTGTCTGCAGTCTAAGGATGTCTGGTACAGCCGAAGAAATCAATAAGCACGTGGCTTTCTGCATACAGGTTCTGCTCATTTATCCATTCCTCTTTTAAATAAAATTTGCTCTTTCTCTCAGTTTCTGTCAGTCCCTATAACTAGTGATTTAATTATCACTATGTATTGTCTGAAAATATCTCTAATAGTTTTACAATTTAACTAATTCATATTATTCTTGCGTTTGCCAATTTTTTCGTTATCAAAATAAAATTTATCAACACCCACAAAAACGCATTTATTAATTATCGTTATGCGTAATATTTTTTATTGTTACTTTTTGATAAGCTATCTTTTTGATGTTTGATATCTTGTGTCAGGATTTTCCCTAAAGAATAACATATTTCAGACAAGTTCGAAAAGGGAGTGAGATTTTAGTATTTGATATCATTGCAATGTGAAAAAATAATTAATAAAACCATTGATAACGCATCATATGAAGATTTTTACAAACTTGCCATATTATTATTTTACTTCTTAAAAAAAAATTTAACAAAAAGTTGTGTTTAATTATATACTGATTTAATATATATAGTAAAATATAGTACTGATTTAATATTTAGATGGGCCAACAAGTTTATTTCTGCAGAGTTTCTTTTTCAAGAAAATAAAAAGTTTTTAGCACGTTAAAAACCATTTTATTTGTTTCTTGCGGGAAAAGATAAATGTTTTGATGTGTTCAACAGCTTCTATTTTCATCTTTACTGTGACTTAGATTATCAAAAACCTTTACAGTTGACAATCTATAAACTGCTTTAATCAAGTACTTTAAAAAGTTATTAAGTAAATATAAAATTGTTCTTTATAGATTTGTGGGAAAGGTGTTATGGACTATACCAACCTTCATTTATCTTAAGGTACCCCAACATAGAATCGTTATAATGTGACTTATATACTAGTGAATTGGAGTTGTATTTTTGTAGTGGTAGACGCATTACAGTACTCCCCCACCAGAATTTTATCTGTGATAGAATTCAAGAAACGGATTCCACTAGTTGATTCATTACTGCTTCATAATAAGCTGTGAGAGCTGTATAAAGATCACCAGACTTTGAGTGCTGGTCGTGATAGCTGTTTTAAGCTTGCAGCTGTTCTTGTGTTGCAGAAAGCAGTTGAGTGTAGGCAAGCCGACATGTTGCGTGATGAGGGCAATTATGCAGTCACAAATAGCAAGACAACTGTTTGATGTTTACTATCTGCTGAAGAAGGCAAATCAAAATAGGTGTGTATAGATGGCACCCCAAATGTAGGGCGAGTATTATCGACTGTGCCATCTTTCATCAATCTAAAAGTACCAGAAATTGAGACAATTTGTAGACTTAGTCAATTATACTTAACTGGACTGATTTTAATGACATTTGATATGTACAGTCAGCAAAAAAAAAAGATATCACCCTGAATAATTTTCGTTCTGATGATCGGATTTTCACGAACTAAGTGTCAATCTTAATGGTTCCTGGGGGTGACCTCAAATATGCTAATTAGTTAGTGCTAACTATTAATTAAGTTACGAAATCAGACACAAAAACGTACTTTCTCTGAATAAACATATATTTTTTTTTTACATATTTGAATTCCTTATCTTCAAAATATAGGGGGTAGCTGCAATCTGGGAAATGTGGTCCCCATAGTTTGGTCAGGAGAGCGATTCAAAGTTTGGACCCCTTAATGTTAATTTCACTTTTTGCGTTTTCAGTCATATTTTAAAAACTAATGAAGCAATTCAAAAAAATATTGCACCAACTCATAAAACGCATTTACCCAAAGATAATTTCATGAAAAAAATAATTTTTAATAATTATTAATTATTTTTTATTATTTAATTAAAGAGAGGATGAAAAAATTTTGAATTATAAGGTATGGATTTTTTTATACCATATTAATCTACATGCTTTTCAATTGAAAAATTGATGAGAAAAATTAAAATTAATTATTTTTAAAAAAATAATTTGGCGACAATGAAAAAATGATTAAATGTTGCGATTAATATTAAAATGTGATAAACTTACGAAGAACTTGATTTAGCGCGCGTGGCGTAAAATTTCATTCATATTTTTTTCGCTAATAATCGTTTGCTAATCTTTTTATTTTTATTTTTTTAAAACTATAAAATACAATGTTTCTTTTTTAGTCCTCTAAAAATCTATTTGAAATTAAGTAAAGAAATTTGAATAAAACATTTTATTAAATAAAAAACATTTTATTCAATGAATGTCGAGTTTTATAAAAGCATGCTTTTGATAGAATATGATTATACACCAGATTGTGCTTATTTAATGTGATTATTTTTTAGTTTTTTTTTTTCTTTTCAATAACTGATACAATTACAATAATATACATACGTATGAATAGATTTGGAATAAAATATTTCTCAGTTTCTTGTATATATTTTTTATGAATATTAATAAAAATACGTAGTAAACATATTTAAGCATATCTCACATCATCGCAAATTTCTCAACATCTTATATATCGTGTTAATCTTAAAAGTAATTTTTTAATCACCTGTCCGGAAGTGTTTCGCAGAACTATTTTACCAACTATTTAATTAAATTTTAGCATTTTTAAAAATTTTATTCTTTACCCTACTACATTTATTATTTCTTCATTAATATACTAATCAATTTTTTTAATACTTTAATTTTGATTTTCTTTAAAGTAAAGTTCCTTTTTACATTATAGTCAAGTTTTTTTTTAAAGAATTATTGTCTGCTAGCTAAGAATAAAGCCTTGTTAAGAAATTAAAAACACTCCGCTGTTTAAAATTATTTAATGCAAAACAGCTGATTATTTACTAAGCATACTATTTTTTTTTTTTTTTGAAAAAAGAATATAAATCATTGATTGTCTTTTTTGTTTTGTTTCTTGTGACTTCAACATAGATTATCTAAAATAGTGTCCATGTTTTATAAGTCACTACAAAGAGTATAAAGATACCGAACATAAAAAGCTGTCAAATATGTAGCCAAAACTTTTAAGCGTCTTAAAATATCTCAGTATCTTAAATGATTCTTTCTTTATGATTCCATGTAGATTTTTTTCCGGATAATATACTAAACTATTTTGTTTAATTTTTTACTTTAGCACGATTCCCAAGATATTTTTGTAGTATAATTTGTTATCAGGAACAATGCCTTATTTTGTTTAGCAGGAAACACTAAAAATTGAAATTTGTAAAAAGTTTCCGAAGGCGTGCGAATTTTAGAATCATCTGATTTAAAAAAATGCAATAAAAAATTCGTAAATTTCCGAACTTATTTTGATTAAAAATAAAAAAATAATAAAAAACGTGGCAAGAAGGCTAACATACTTTTTACAGAACTGTGAAAACCAGTTTTTCCTATATTTCGTCAAAAGAGGATAAGAATGATATTGCTCCAAAGGACCTACTCAATAATTTCGCTATTTCCAGAATGAAATCTGTTTGGTCAAAACATATTTCCTTGAAAATTAAAACGAAGAAAAAATTAACTTTTATTATTTATCTAAGCTTATTCCATTTATTTAATGATAGCAGTATCAAGATTAAGAATAGGCGATGGAAGCCCCGTTTACTATTATACTATAAATGCATTAAATCATGTAGCTTGAATAATTTATTTTAAGCATATTATTTAATAATTTTAAGCAAATAAGGGTGTAAAAATAAACTCGATCAAAGTACTCCGAAAGTATACCCTAAAATATTTGTAGAATAAACTTTGGAATCTATATATACAAAATACCTTTTCAAACAACTTCGAGTAGGGCGGAAACGCTAACTTGTTTAAAATAGTTGTCCTTGTAACTATTAAATTCGATTTCTGGTGCTAGGGGACATTCCATTTTCACATTTGACTTTTGAAATTTCAATTGTAAACGGAATTTTTTTATGTCCTTAAATTAAAATGTTAAGGCTTGCAGCAAAAAAAATTGTACTGCATTGATTTTTTTACAAAATAGCGAATTATTATTTTTTTAATCTAAGAACCTGTGCCTATAACTTAAGTAAAACTTATTTTAATATCGAGTGAAATAATTTAATATATTGTGTGACTAAATAGATAATCCCAAGAAATTCAATTGAAAATATAAAAACTTCATTGATTTAAAAATTAATAGATGATGATAAAAATAGACATGTTTTGAGCACAATAATAAAAGTCACAAGTTATTCAAGCTTGACAAGTTTTGAGAATGGGTGAATATATTTGAACGCTCGAAACATGTCGACTTTTACTTCCCACTTCATATTTTTTAAAGCCAGTTGAGTTTTTATCATCAATTATACTGTTTGACATTAGGGTCTTGATCATTATTTTGATAAGGTTTTTATACTTGTTAAAGTAAACATATGCATTTTCATATTTTAACAGGAATTATGTGGTCTTTAAAAACATAAGAGCATCAATATTTTAAAAGTTATATTTAACTTGATTTAAAATTAAAATTTTGAGACCAGATATTTTGAGTTAATGAAATTAAATATTTTATCTTTTAAGTTTTCGTGCCCCCATTTCAGTATCTTAAGGACCTTACAAGCTCTGTTTAAAAAGAGAGTATCATATCAGATATATATAAGAAAACAAAAATAATCATAGTATCAGTATTTGGTGGTAAATGTAGCTTATCGTAATTGAAGAATATGCTGTGCGATATTTTATGGTGAATTTGCGAACGTAAGTTTCTAAATGTATCGAAGCATAAGGATGCTATTTGCTAATCATCTTTATCCAAAGAAAACCTTGTTATCTAAATATCTAGCAGAATGAAGCGATTTTTGAAACAATGAATCATACTATATGCAACATATTATTTCAATATCTTATTCTTAAACATAACCTATTTCAATGCTTTTAAAATACCACTAAATTCCTTGAGTCAGCTATTCCTTGAGTTATAGGAAAAAGAAATATCGAAAATTATAGAAAAACTTGTGAATGCGCATTAGAATTACTATACAATATACATTTTATTTTTCAAGCACTTTTTTTTTCTTCAAACTTTCTTGCCTAGAAGACTTGATTAAAGCTGTAAAAGTGATTATCCCTAAAATTTTGTATTTAGCCATAATAAGTTATGTTAATTTGATTTTAGTATGAAATCCTCGAATAAATATAGCAGAAACAACATAATCTAAATAATATCAGATAAAATGTTCATGTATTTAAATTCTAAAACTTAGAAAATCATAAATAATTTATAATCGATTCAAATTTTCTTTTCAAGGGAGATTAAAATAAAAAAAACTTTGCTTTTTGGACAGAAATCAGCTTAAAAATTGTCAATTGCCTAGAAACTTCGAGATATTTTCTATTAACTATTAATTAAACCTCTCTGAGTAATCACAGAACATTATTTCAATTTTTTTTCCAGTCAGAGCTTGGTTGCTTAGCAACCTAGTAAAATTAAGCATTCTTCTTTTGAATTAGTCAATGGGTTATCTTAAAATATTTATTTGCGCTGGCGACTTTTTTTGGCGGTTTTCTGGACGATCGCCAAATATATAAACCTTTGTTGCGACCCTATTTACCACCCATTTTTTTCAAAATTTTGTCTACCCCCCCTAATTCAAGTATCTGGATTCCAAATATGTAAAAAAACATATATGTTTATTCAGAGAAAGTACGTTTTTGTGTCTGATTTCGTAACTTAATTAATAGTTAGCACTAACTAATTAGCATATTTGAGGTCACCCCCAGGAACCATTAAGATTGACACTTAGTTCGTGAAAATCCGATCATTAGAACGAAAATTATTCAGGGTGATATCTTTTTTTTTTTTGCTGACTGTACATACATTGATACAATTCAATACAAGTAACCATTCAACAATTGTAATACATACACATGATCGTGCGTAACACTTGTTGAAGTATTAAATTGCCACCGGTCAATTCTGGCCAATTGCCACAGGAAATGATACTGTGCCTTATTTCTAGTATGAAGTCACGCTGCAAAGCCTGTATGTCTGTAAGAGAGGACCATACCCTCTATTAACTTTTTTTTTTGTTGTTTATTCTGCAACTGCTGTTTCCGACTCCAACGAGTGTTTGGCACGATCATGCATGTGTATTACAATTGTTGAATGTTTTGTATTGTATCAATGTATATATATACATATCAAATTTTACTGAAATCAGTCCAGTAGTTCTAGAGATAATCAACCCAAGTTTGCAAATTCTCTTAATTTCTTACACCAGTGAAGAATTGAGTTAACTTGTTTTAAACTAATGAATTGGAATTGTATTTTTGTAGTTGTAGACACACTATAGATTTAACTAAATATTCTTCTTTTTTTGAAGGACGAAGATTCTGATGTTAATGTCGATGATACTGACAGCTTTGAAGAATATGAAATTGGTGATGAGACTAGAATACGGCCCATTAGTTTAGTTCCTGGAGGTTATAGATGTAAGAATTACTTCTTTTTTTTTCTATAAAGCGTATAAACGTACTTTTTCTTTTGACTAAAATGTATTTTATATAATTCAGCATATTTTTTCATTTTTGTAACGGGAATTCAGTAAACGCTATGTTAATTTCTTTAACACGTTGAAACGTTGAATGCCACACTAATTTTACAAAGCTTGCCCGTCTGGCCAAAATTATTTTCTCAGTATGCGAGGCATATTTTGATGAAATATTATTTACAACAAAACATTTAATTTTTGTAATCATTCGTGTAATCAAAATTTACTCGAATTACGTGTTTCTAATAATCTTGGCTTTGCCGGTCACCATTGACCTATCATTAATTTTCTGAAATTAATGATTTTACTTAAGAAATTTTCAGGATTTTTGAGTTGGGTTCACTATCACCCCTGTATATTTGTAAACCTATAATAAAAAATAAAAGTATAAAAGGAAAGGGAGTCTCTATTTTGTCATTTCCAAAAATTAAAAAATAACTTAATGACCATGAAATTATTGCATTGATTCATTTGTGATCTTTGATTTTTTCATTAGTTAATTATTATGAATTCGTATATATTATATACGATAAAATAGATTTTAGTGCAATAATATTGTTCAAAATTATTTTAAATAATATTTTTTATTATAATTGGCTTTATAAAATTTATCTGATTAATTAAATTTAAATATTTATTTCTAAAATAATCATTAACCATTTTTTTATGTCTCTTAGTGGCAATTTCAAGCAGAGTTGGCAAGGTTTAGGACAGAATGCATTAATTCACGGTTTAAACTGTCCTGTCGGAAACCCTTTTACTCAAATTAATTCACAATTTTTTTTAAAAAATATTGTGAAAAATGAAATATTAATTATTGAACAAGAAACAGAATGAAGAAAAGTTTTTGTTTTATTAAAAAAGTTTATTATTGTTTTCAATATAACATTATTTATCTTTATGCAAAAGCATAATTTATCAGTATTAAAAGCATATTTATTCATATTTGAAGGCATTCATTTTTGTTGTTCAATGAATTGTGGAGCTTCAAAAGCTAAAATTCTTTTCCTATTATATTATTTTCCATTAATAAGTTAAAGCAAATTGCATAAAAAGTTTCAAATATTTATTAATCTACGTAATTATTATGTGTACAATAGTTATTCATATAGAATTTTTACCTTTCACCAGCATTCAAGGTTTAAGACATTCTAAGATAGTTTTGGACAGAAACACCCACGAGGCCTGTCCAAAATTTGCTTAGGACATCCAAAACCTCAACCCTGATTTCAAGTGATCAATGATTGTGTAGAATTTGTTTTCCATTTAAATAATCTCTTGTTGTTTAAAATGAATTTAAGTAATTTTTAATTTGTGTGAAAGGAACTCAGTATATTTTTATGATGGCCATTCCAAGTGATCGGTGTTTATGTGAAATTGTAATTATTTCCTTTATATTTAACAGCTCTGCATGGAGATTCTGTTAGACAGACAGCTGAAGATGAAGATCTGAATGTAGATGTTGATGATACCATAGCCTATGGGGACCCTCAGTATCCTTTTTATTCTAATTTTGAACCATCAATACCTAATTTGTATTTTACAAACAATGTCATTTTACGAAGGTATTTTTATTTGTAAAAATAGCAGAGAAAAGGTTAGCCTGGTAAAAAAACTTCTTGAATAGGCCAAGGCCCACCCTGGGATGTCGAGCCATTGATGATTTTTATTTGTAAATTTCATTTACTTTTCTGGTGGTGCCCAAGATACCTTTACTTTTATAATTTTATGTTAACCTAATTTTATGTTCTGCAGTTATTGTTGCTTGAATATGGTGCATAGCATTTTTGAAAGGTGCTTATTTTCGTTTTTTAAAAGACCTTAAAGGTGCTATTTTCGCCTGTCTATTTCACATGTCTATTTTCGCCACATATTATGCAAAAGCGTGCTTTTCACATTGTTCATTGTGTCATCAACCACAATCCATTTTGACCTACTGGTCAATAGCGTATGAAAGAGCAAATCATTTTACATGTTTGATGAAATGCTTGTGAGTTTACTGAGCTGAGTTCAGCGAGATTTTAGCACTCCCGTGTGCAACTCTGCTGCATTTTGCAAAATATTCTCAATTTCAGTCTTCATTTTCCATTCTCTAAAATCGAATCGAAAAATCTCTCGATCTTTTTATGGTGACTGATATAATCAAGAAAAGTAATTATTTTATCATGATCATGAAAAGTATTTGAAAAGTTTTTTGTGATTTGTTAATGTATATAGTGCTTAAAAATATTTTTTGAGTGCTTAAAATTACTTAAAAAGAGCTTATTTTTGTTGAAAGATTTGCTACGCAGCCAGGCTATATAGTAGTGAAATTGGCACTTACTTTGAAAATTTAGGAATATCATTTGAGAGGCAAAATAAATACATACAATAAGTTATCTAAAATAAAACTTTCTTCTGTCATGAGACCTTTAAAGTATAGAATTCTACAAATTTCGATATTTCAAGATCCTTGTGGTAGAAGAATATATTATTTTATAGAATTATTATTATTTTTTCTCGAAAGTTTTACGTCTTTTTCCATTTTATTTTCAAAGCTGATTATCCTAAACTGCTAATTTCTGTTTTATTTAAGTCATATAGGAGTAAGAAGAAATATCTTTGCTTTAATTAAATATTTAAATTTGAAACACTTTCACTATAAATAAATATTTTAATCTTTGTTCCTTTTATTATTCTTTTCAGTACTTTTTAAGCAAAATAGTTTTTTAATAAAAGTTTTTTGATTTCAAAAAAAAAAAAAAAGATTTTTAATAATATTTTTTACTTACAAGCATTTGTTTTTAATTTTGCAATCAAATGACAGAATTATTTGGTTTCAAATCCCAATTTGTTGCTTCATCATTTTACACTAATAACTGAGCAAATCTAGCTTAAAAAAGCAGTTGATATTCTATTTGCAATAAAAAAAGTGTGAAATATTATAAGGAAACATTTATGATGTTTGTACGATAACAGTTAAAATATGTTTTTTAACATATTAAAAGTGACAATTTGCATTTTGCGCTAAACCTATAGTTTGTCTATGGTAAGAACTCTCCCGCCACAAAATCTGAGACTGTCTGCTGCTATGGAAAAAAGAATAGCGCATTTAAAGGAGGGTAGCTTCTCTTCCCTCCAGAGCTAATGCAATAGACCCAAAAAAAAAATATTTCCTTTTTCTCGATGACTTGAACCAAAACTTACCCTACATCCCTACTTGAAATATTTATACCTTGTTACCATAGTCACCTGCATGGGTCCGAACGAATGGGTAGGGGATTTCTTACTTTAGACAAACTATATTTGTTTGATAACCATAGGATTAAAGTTACATTGTAAATTCGTTCTGTAGCTCCACAGTATGTTATTGTATACTTCTCTAATTACAATGTTTCCTTAATTAAAATCTGATATTCTGAAATTGATGTGATTCCTAACACATCGTCTGAAAAAGATAGATCAGACTTGGAGCAGCTTCGAAAGGCCGTGTAATTATTACTTTTATTTTATTTGTATATATTGGCATGCTTTATTTTCAATGTTAGCTATACTATTATTTTTCAAGAAATTCTTTGATAATTTCAGTGTACCTTCTAAGGTTGGTATATTGCTGCATACTAATACAAGATTCTGTCCTTTTTTTAATCAAGTAAAAATGAAATCTAAATTTATGAAAAATTCGTATTGATTCAATATTTTTCCTCGCCTTGCTTCAGAACAAGTTATTTCTCAATAATGAAGTGTGGCAAAACTTTATCCATAGAATTAATGGTGGCTCATGGTCTGAAATCATGATTGCTGCCACTTGATTTTGTTTTATAACCGTCGTTTACCCAATTTTGCTCCAACTCTGTAGTCTTGTAATTTTAAACCCAATCTAGAATCAGTACCCCCAAAGGTATGATTCGTTATAAGAAGACTTGGTGTCTCAACGGATTTAATGTGCATCACTACACGTGGAGTCTTCGACCAGTGGGAATCGGACCCACAAGCTCTTGGACATGGGCGGAATGCCCTACCAGTTACTACAATTACTAATTCTGCATGCAAGAAGAAGGAAAGAAGACAAGGAAACTCCTAGATCAGTACCCCCAGAGGTATGGTTCGTTATGAGAAAATATAAGACTGAGTATCTCGACGAATTTAATGTGCCACGCTACACGTGGAGTCTTCGACCAGTGGGAATCGGACCCACAACCTCTTGGGCATGGGCGGAATGCCCTACCAGTTACTACAATTACTAATTCTGCATGCGTTATTTTTTTTATGCATGTACACAGAGCTCATTCTAGGCAGGGTAAACAGAGCGCAGCACTCTGTTGCCCGTGAAGTAAATTAGTGCCCTGATATAATAGACTCCATACCCTTTTTGCCCTTTCTTTCCTTAACCCTTCATTGTTTTTTCCCGAAACTCTACTATGCATTTCTTAAACTTTTGTTATTTTCAATTCTTTTTATTTAGTTAGTCATTGCTGTCAATACATAGATTTATATGGGAAAGGAAAAATAGCCGTCACACCCCCTTGTTGCACTTGTCTTTGAAAGTTTGCAGTTACTTCCACTATCATTAAATCATAATTATGAATAATTTTAATTATTAAATCATAACTACAGACACTTAAAGACATACTTTTACTATTTTATTAATATATGCATGCATTTTAAATAAATCACTAAGCCAATTAGCCCATTAACTCAATATATATGGTAATTAATTAATAAAAATAAGTAATTAATGTGATTGCTATGCTCCTTTAGTTATTCTTTTACTAATTGACAATGTTCTTTAATAAAACGTGTAAAGCCCATAGAAATTATTGCCTTTTTAGAATAATAATGCCCTTTTTTTAAACTTTTGCACCCTGCCCTTTTTCCTGCCTAGAATGAGCTCTGATGTACATAGCTGCCAACTGTATTGGATTTTCCTATAGACTGCTGTATTTTGCCAGTTTCTCCTGGTGTAATAAAAATTCTCCTGGTTTTTGTACATTTTAGAAAATTTCCTTAGTTTGAGAATTGAGTAAGAATCGTTGTAGAATTGAGTGAGTTTCCTTAAAAAAATCCCTATTGAAATCGAATTTTTGTGCAGATTATTGCTTGTTTGAATATTTCACTAAGTATCACTAATACATAATGAAGCGAGCCTCGTTTATAAAATTCAGTTAACTATCTTTGATGAATTAAGTGCCTATTGATTGTGAAATTGTGACTCTTTAAAATTATAAATAAACATAATACATAACATTACCAGTTCATTAAATGTGAAATCATAACTGGAAAATCTTTCAGTTTTTCTATTTTGGTGTCTATAAAGTTCCCGATATTTAAAATATTTTGCATCAATTATCATGAAATTTATATGTTTTTGTAAAATCGACTGCATTTTTTCCTATTGATGTTGGCAGTTATGCATGTATAATTATTATATATTTTTCCTTAAAAATTATTTTAAAAAAATGTTTAATTACCAAATGATCATTGAAGCGATTTATTGTTTTTGTTTACTTTTTAAATGAACAATGCCACATGTAGCTCTTTTGATGTAAATTTGCGGCTCTCCGGTTCCATACAAAAAAATTAATAATTTATTATCAAAACTCAGAAAAAAAGTTAGAAGTTGTGTGGGGTGTGCTGACGATTTTCTGGTCGACATAATATAAAGTAAAGTTAGAAATCAACTAACAAATAGTGAAACTTAAAACAGCAAGTTATAAGAAAGATTTAATAACACATTAAAAAGGCATGTGAAGTAAGCGAGGATAGCTCCTTTGTAATACTAATATTTTATTGAACATACTTACATTATATACAAGTTGGTTTGAATTACAAGCAACATCATCACAGCAGGTGATGGGAGAAAATACTGGCAGGCTGCCATATGCATGCTGGAATTTATACAATTCTAAGAATATGATGAAGTCAAAACTCTTAATTCAGTTCACTTCAAAAATAAGTAAAAACACAATTGATTAAAGACAAACAGATAATAAAATGAAATAAACTTGATTTTACGATGAGCGGCGAACCCATCACCACACAGTATCTCCCCCCCCCCCCCCAGTGGCAAAGTCCACGATACCAATAATGATTGTTTAAAAACAATCATAAAATACAAAGTATTAAATTGAAATATGTGTCTTAATTGGGGGGAAATTTTTAACTTGGAAATTGGAATACAATTAATAGATACAAAATATTTAGATGCTTTTACTCTTTAACTAAATATTTTGGGAAATGCACACGGCAACCGGATTTTGTAGCAATTGGCTTTTTTTCCTTTGTTGGAAATAATTGCTTTTCGACCATTGGAATTGTATTTATTTTTAATTTCTCAGAAATTTGAAAAGCTGGTTTAATTCTATCTATTTAAACAGTTATTTTCTTACTATGAAAATCAATAACAAAGGTTTTATCAGAATGTTCATTTACTGGTGTATGCAGGTGATAGTGGAGGACGAATTTTATCTACTCTTAAAAATATATGAGAAGATTTTAAATTAGGATTAATATAGAACTTATTTTTACTGTGTGCTGATGCTTCTACAGGACTTAATTTTCTCATTGCAGCCATTAGTTTTGTGACATAATTTTCTGTTACTGGTGGAGATAAAGAATTTGCATTTTAAAAGATCCGAAGGTAGACGTAAGGAAGTACCATAAACAAGTTGTGCACAAATTGCATTAATATCAGCTTTTAAAGCTGTGCGAATACCTAATAAAACAATTGGTAAAATTTTGGTCCATTTATTATTTTCCTGTGCTATTATAGAACTTTTAAGTTGTCTATGAAATCGTTCTATCATTCCATTACTTTGCCCGTGATATGAAGTAGAATGGATGTGGTTACTGCCTAAGATATTAGTGAGATTTCGAAAAAGAGTTGATTCAAAATTTCGGCCTTGATTGGTAATTATAGTAACGGGTGTGCCAAATCTAGAGATCCAACCGTGAATAAGTGCTTTTGGGGTGGTCTCGGCAGTCATATCCGTAGTAGGGATATTTTCTGGCCATCTCGTGAATCTATCTATAATTGTAAGGCAGTATTGCTTGCCTTCAGAAATAGGAAGTGGGCCAATAAAATCCAGATGGATATGGGAAAATCTTGCGTCGGGTTGAGCAAATGTGCTGAAAGGAGCTTTTAGTGTGTTGGAAAACTTAAGCTCTCTGACATTTCTCACAAGAATGAACTTTATTTTGGATATCCATTTTTGGGCCAAACAAATCGTGTAGATATTAAATTTGTAGTTGAATATATTCCAGGATGAGAAAAATAATGTAAATTATCGAAAATAATTTGCCTGTATGATTTTTGAATAAAAGGTCTAGGGTACTTAGTTGAAAAATCACATATTAAATTAACATCTTCCAAAGAAAAGTAATGTTTTTCTAATTTTAAAGATGAATTATTTGAATTTAATATTTCTTTCATTTCTGAATCTTCTTTTTGTTTCTGTTCTAGTTTTTTAAAGTCTATCAATGGAGGTTTTGAAATTGTATTTATTTCTATTCGCAATAGAGTATCAGCAATTGAATTAGATTTTCCTTTTACGTGTTTAATATCAGTTGAAAATTGAGAAATGTAATCAAGGTATCTGAATTGGGGTGGGGAACATTTTTCAGGTTTTTGTTTAAACGCATAAATTAGAGGTTTTTGGTCAGTAAAAATAGTAAAACTTCTACCTACAAGCATGTGACGAAATTTTTTTGTTGATGCGTATATTGCCAATAATTCGCGATCGTATGTTGACCAATTTTGCTGACTTTTTTTTCATTTTGTTGAGAAAAATGCAGTTGGTTCCCACCCATGATAGTGGAGGACGAATTTTATCTACTCTTAAAAATATGTGAGAACAAGATTTTAAATTAGGATTAATATAGAACTTATTAAATATTGATTGAATTTGAAATTGATTGAAAATTGAAAAATAATGTAAATTATCGAAAATAGTTTGCCTGCATGATTTTAGAATAAAAGGTCTAGGGTACTTAGTTGAAAAATCACATATTAAATTAACATCTTCCAAAGAAAAGTAATGTTTTTCTAATTTTAAAGATGAATTATTTGAATTTAATATTTCTTTCAATTCTGAATCTTCATTTTGTTCCTGTTCTAGTTTTTTAAAGTCTATTAATGGAGGTTTTGAAATTGCATTTATTTTCCTTTTACGTGTTTAATATCAGTTGAAAATTGAGAAATGTAATCAAGGTATCTGAATTGGGGCTGGGAACATTTTTCAGGTTTTTGTTTAAACGCATAAATTAGAGGTTTTTGGTCAGTAAAAATAGTAAAACTTGTACCTACAAGCATGTGACTAAATTTTTTTATTGATGCGTATATTGCCAATAATTCGCAATCGTATGTTGACCAATTTTGCTGACTTTTATTTAATTTTGTTGAGAAAAATGCAATTGGTTCCCACCCATTATTATGATATTGCATTAAAAAACTGCCGATTTCAAAATCTGACAGGTCAGTCCACAGACTTAAATTAGCACCAGGTTTAGGATATTTTAAAAGTATTGCATCGGCTATTGCTTGTTTTGCATCAGAAAAAGATTTGTTTGAAGTATCGGTCCAAATTAACCGTAAATCAGATTTTTTTGAAGATTTGTTAGATTTCTTAATATTTCGTTGTCCTTCTAAAAACTTGGTTAAAGGTGATAAAATATGAACTGCATTAGGAATAAAGCGTCTATAAAAATTAAATAATCCTAGAAATCTATGTAATTGAGTAATCGTATTTGGTTTTGGAAAATTTAGAATTGCATTAACGCGATCAGTTAAACGTTCAATACCTTTTTCAGAAATTTTGAAACCTAAAAATTTTAAACTATTCAGACGAAATAAGCATTTAGAGGGATTTATTGTAAAACCAAAATACTGCAGTCTATCAAAAAGTGATTTTAAATTTTTTATATGCTGTTCGGGAGATTCGGAAGCTATTAATATATCATCTAGAAAAGCGTAGCCGCCTTCCAAGCCTCTAGTTACTTCGTCAATAAAGCGTTGGAAAGTACTGGCTGCATTGCAAAGACCGAATTGCATACGAGTACTTTTGAATAACCCGGAAGGAGTTATTATTTGAGTTCTATGTACATCTTCATTGGCTATAGGTGTTTGATGGAAAGCTCGAATTAAATCAATGTAAGAAAATATTTTAGTTCCATGTAATTCACTAGTAAAATCCATAATATTAGGAATTAGATATTTATCTTTAACAGTTTGACCGTTTAAAGCTCGATAATCACCTACTGGACGCCAGTCCAAACTATTTTTCATGGGAACTAAATGTAAAGGTGATGAAAAATTACTTTTGGATGGGCGCATGTGGCCTAAATCTAACATATGTTGAAATTCCATTTTTGCTATTTTTACCCTATCGGGCGCTAGACGCCGAGGTTTAGCAAAGACTGGTGAACCAAAAGTTTCTATAGGATGTACAACATTATGCTTAACAATTTGGTCTGAGCAAATAGGTTTTGTTATTTCAGGATATTCGTTTAACAATTTTTCATAATCATTTTCACCAAGAACAGCTTTAATTGAAATAATGACAGCAGTTTTAAAAATACAATGAGAATTTAATTTAGTATTAATATCATTTAGACAACGTTTTCTAATATTAGGTTTTAGATTAAAATAGTATAAAAAATTTGCACCTATAATATGATTAGTTATATCACAAATATAAAATGGAAAGTTAAACTTTCGTCTAAGACCGAAGTCTAAAGTTAACAATTTCTTACTGTATACTTTTATAATGGTATTGTTCGCAGCTTTAAAGGTCTGTGTCGGAGAAAGAGTTTTTTCTTCTTTATTTGCTGGAATTATTGAGTGGTCACTTCCGGTATCCACTAGAAATTGTTTGTTAGATTGTCTATCTCTAACACAAAGGCGACAATTTGTTGGAGGCAAGATGTTAGTCGCACTCACTCTTGCCTTTCTTGGTTTTTTTGGTAGATGCAGGGTTTGACACACTTTCTAGCATCCGATTTAAATTTTCGATGATAGAAACACATTTTGGAGTTTCGATGTGGAGATGAGGATTGGCTTTGGCGATTACGAAACTGTGCATAGTTCCGGTTGCGAGACCTACTATCCGCAATGCTGCTACTTCTTTTCGTAGTGCTTTAACTTCTTCTGAAAGCTCAAAGGTGCATTGTTGGTTTGAAGAAACTTTGCTAACTTCACTTGAAATTGACACTTCCACTACTTTATCAGCAATTTCAGCAGCTCTTGTTGAATTCAGTGAAGGGATTACGGCTAATATCGACTGAACATGCTGCGGTAGCTGATTTAGAAATAGTTCCAAAAGTAGGGAATCTGAGATTTCGTGGGATTCAGCTCTTCTCTGCATAGTGTACAAGAGTTTGCTAAGCTTTCTATCTCCTTGTTGCTTTCCGGAGAATAAATGTCGAATTTCCTGGGACTTTGTTTCTCCGCAGCCTGCAATAATTTCTTCTTTCTGCTTTTTGAAAGGATCGTCTGGGTCAGAAGTTATAATGACATCTCTTACAACTGCGGCTACTTCGGAGGAAGGTGGGGGAGGCAGTAGTTAAACTTTGTTTTGCTCTCTGTAATCGGCTTCGGTGTTGCAAGCTGGAAAGTTGCTTCGGCCATATGGAACCACAGGTGTGGATCAGAGATATTGAAGATGGGAATTTTTACTGCACAAGATTCCGCCATAGTTGCAGTTTCCTATTAATACAAGTAGCAAAATCAGGAAATATGAAAAATAAAAGTTGCTTGTATCGTCAGACGTCCGGGTCACCATTGAAGTAAGCGAGAATAGCTGCTTTGTAATACTAATATTTTATTTAACATATTTACATTATATACAAGTTGGTTTGAATTACAAGAAACATCATCACAGCAGGTGATGGGAGAAAATACTGGCAGGCTGCCATATGCATGCTGGTATTTATACAATTCTAAGAATATGATGACGTCGGAACTCTTAATTCAGTTCACTTCAAAAATAAGTAAAAACACAATTGATTAAAGACAAACAGATAATAAAATGAAATAAACTTGATTTTACGATGAGCGGCGAATCCATCACCACACATGTAAAGCCAATGCTCCCATTAATGTAACTACCTATATTTGTATTTTTATATGAATAAATATTATTCTGTATTTAAAGTCGTTTATTTTAAATCAAGTATGTATAAGCAAATACTATATTAAATTGAAAATTTTGTAAATTTCACTTTTTGGCTCTTCTATTCAATAGGTTGCCAACCCCTGGTCTAGGACAGAAATGTTTGATTAGCAAGTTTAATTGTAACCAGTTTTTGCAAGAAGCAGGAAATGCAAAACCTTTTAACATCATAGATAACAGTGAATATTGAATTTAATTATTAATTGCCCAGAAGAGAATAACATCAAAAAATATGGGGTTTAACGATTAACAAAGAAACAATCTTAGAGTTTAGCTTTCTTGTATTGATATCAGAAATGAATTAAATAAACCCTTTTTGTATAATATTGCTCATGCTTCAGAAAAATGTGTTTTACAAAAAATTTAGATTTAGTCCTCTAATTTTTAACTCGTTATAACCTTTCAATTTTTGTATCTATATAAGCATTTTGAGGATGACTTTGAAATTTGTCATGATAGCAAACCATCTCCAGTTTTTACTCTTATTTTCTTATAGCATTGCATTAAGTTACTTTAGTTAGTTAAAATAATTGAGCAGAAATTGATTTCATTGTAATGTTCTGTTGGGGGGGGGATTGCATTTAAGGTTCGTAGTGCAGTAAAAAAGAGTTAGTAAAACTATCATGTAAAAATATTAAGTTTGCATTTTTTTTTCTTCCAGAGATTCATCTGTACGTCCTCAAAATTTTGAGATTAGTCATAAATGGTCTAAAGCGGGTAAGTAATTAGTTTTATCTTCTTACATTAATATTTTGTTTATGTGCTTTTATGCATATAAGTTTGATAACATTTATAGGAAAAGGGGGGCAACAGAGGACACTGACCAGGGAAAATGTGTATTGATATTATTTGATAAATTGTGATTGATTAAATGTGTTCGATATTTTAGTCACTGACCAACAGGCCAGTAATATTTTATTTTCTCAATTTCTACCTCTGGGAAGTATAGTTCCCTGTTACACACCTGCCGAGTCTCCTGTTTTTTAACTAAGACTTAACATTTTACGACTATCCCCTGTTTACCCATATATTCTCAAATTTCTCCGTATTTGCTGAAGAAATTTTAATTAAAAAAATTTGGGTAATAAAATATCCGCTGGTGGCAAAAATACTTCACTTATTCGTCAACAAATGGTGCTATCGCCAGTACTGCAGTAGTTTGAGTGTTAATAGTTTAAGTAATTATAAATAATGGTTTAAAAAATCTTCTTTAGATTAAGATTTATATACATATTTATTACTTCGCTAAATGTAAATGTTTATATTATTTCCAATTTAAAAATTCTTTTTTTGTTTTACATGATTATTCATGATCAAAGCTTTACTCAAAGCCTTAAAAATGTCGCTAGTTAAATCTCCGTTATATATCTTCTACAATGTCAGCATGTATTCTGTTATTATTATACAGGCCTAACACTTTTATTTTGAAAATTAGGTGGTTTAGCAGTTACTGCACTATTTTATCTCTTCATTCAGCAACATTTTTTTAGCCTCGAGATGGTTGGCAACGATAAATTAACGTTGTCTTCTTCCGGTATAGATTTGCCTTCTTAAAACAGCTCTATTAGGTTGAGGTTATGGTGACCTATAGTTTTTCTGTGATAAAAAATCCCCTTGACACAAATTCTGAAGCCGTCTGCTACTATGGAAACAAGAATAACACATTTCCTGGAGGGTAGTTTCTCTTCACTCTAGGGCTAACACAATAGATAGAAGATTCCCTTTCTTTCACCGAACCGAGTAATACCCTGTCCTAAACAGTGACCCCACAAGTAGGAGTACTTGAAATAGTTATACCTCGTTACCATAGTCACCGCCACGGGTCCAGACAAATGTCTAGGGGAGTTTTTCTTTAGACAAACTATAGCTGAAGTACATGCTTGTAACAAATTTAGAGCAGATTAATTAAGAAGTGACTAGAGAATATATATAAATACTGATATCATATTGTTTTAATCTTTTATTTTCTTCAGTGTTAAGAATATTTAAAATAATATTATGAAATACTTTCAGTGTTTTCACTAAAAGTATTTCATAATATTCTAAATAAAATTATTATTATGATACTTACTTATTTCATCATCATTATTTCATGATCATACTTATTTCATGAATTTTTTTTACAGACTCAGATACTGAAATCTCAGAGTTATCAAAGTAAGAAAATATATTAGTTTTTACCTCTGTTATCAAGGTTCCGTTTTTGTTCTGTAAGGTAAAAGATTTTTATTTGTTCTAGAAGTCTGACAGATTCAGATCCAGTGGTTTCATCATTAAAAGAAAAGATCAAATCTCTTGAAGATCAAGATAAGAATGTTCGGTGTCTCATTTGCTTGGTAAACTTCATTTTATGCATTTACATTATTTTTTTGAAAAAAGTATATTTTATTTGATATGTGGGACTCAGTGGCAGAATCGTGGCGACACAGCGCAGAACATTACTGAGTTCTTGCAGAAAGATTTTTCCTTTGGTAAGTAAAAAACTTTGGCTTTCTTTTCTGCAGAAATTTTCGAAAGAATTTTCTTTTCTTCAGAATTATATTCAAACGATGCCTTTCTCGCACATTGGAGTGAAAAAAAAAAATATTTGTGATTTTTCTGTTCTCATTTGAGAATAATGAAAAGTAAAGAGTAATGAAGTAAAACGCTTTAATTTTCTTTTCTGCAGAAATTTTCGTCCTATTTATGCAATTATTACTATGGATTTCCACGTAGTTTTAAAAATAAAATATTTTTAATTCTGTATTATTTAGTACAACAACTGAATCTGTAAAATGAAAACATGCATTTAATAACCATTTTTTGAAGATTTCTGATATGCGAGATTTTGGATCCTTTTGGTAGTTACTACTACGGATTTCGCTTCTTTTTTTTTATGTGATGATTTACAAAAGACGAGAGAGAAATAATTAATGAAGGAAGGGTTTTCTTGTAATTGTGTGTGTGTAAATCCTGTTGATTTTTTTTACAATAAATCCCACTGTTTTATGTATTTTGCAGATATCCGCATCTTTAAATATTGAGAATTAATTATTTAAAAAAATGCAACTTACTAATTACAAATTTAGACCGTACTAAATGTATAACATCAATGTATCAAAATATCGCAATGTTAGCGTAACTATGCATCATGATACCAAAATCTTACTATCTCCCAGTCCTATTTAAGTTATTTCTATTTTGCATAAATTGTTTGTTAAATACTTCTGAAAGTTTTTCCTTAAATGTCACAAAAATTATTTAAAAGGTTTTAAGAGAAAGAGAGATGTAGAAAATCTAATTAATGCTGTTCTAATCTGATATTTCTTTCAAGGAATCTTATACAAAGCCTGTTGTCTCTACCACCTGTTGGCATGTGCATTGTGAAGAATGTTGGCTCATGACAATGGTAACTATATTTCCTTCCTCAAAAAAGTATCTACTTACTTAAAGTCTTCTGAAAAAAAAGATATATCAATAATCAATTTTTTTTTAATTATTGAATTAAACTTTCATAAATACAGATTTAGCAATTTTTAAATCAATTAAAATCTTTAATATTACTTTTCAAACAAATAACATTATTTAATATTAACTTAACACAAAATAAAATTTAAATTTTTTATTCTTTAAATTTGTTTTTTCATCACACTGTTATGTTAAAAAAATGCTATAAAAAATGGTCATGTTTATATTTTTGGTTTCTTATATGATTTAGTTTTTATTTCTTGTCAAAAAAGAGCTGTTTGGTAGAAGTGTCTTAAATGCTTAAATAAAATAAAAATATTTATAAGACACTGTATTTTATTTGGGAGCACAGTATGTTCATAAAACAGGCAAGAAGGATGCATTTACCTATAATGAGGGACAAGCAGGGTGCCATGCTTGATAAAAAGTTTAAATGAATCACAAAAACTTAATAACTCCCTACAAATTTTCTATTTTAATAATTAAAAGATCTGTTTTAGCTGAATGCATTTGCATTTTATAAAATTCTTAACATTATAAAAAAAAAAAAAAAAAATTATAGTTCAGGAGTATTCTTTTTGTTGTCTCTTTAGATATGCTTTAAAAGGACACTCGCGTGAGAGAAACCCTTCCTGGCAAATTCTGTTTCAGCTGCAATGGCAATATAAATTTAACATTATGGAAAAAGTGAGTTCAGACGAGTAAACTGTGGAGATCTGAAAAATATTTTCAAAATACAAGAAATTACTTGACAGCAATGAAATAATCTTGCTATAATTTGTTTGCATTTTGAAAACGTTTTTTCAGCAATTGGAACCTTAATTCACTTTTTTCTAAACTTTGTTACCAATGAGGATGAGCCAGAATTTTACTAAGTTTTCTCTCCCAGTATTGTGTCTTCTTAACTGAAAAAAAAGCGTGAGTAAAAAATCACTCATTTTTTTATTGAGTGAAACTGTGTGGGGAAAAAATAATTTTTATTTTGGGAGATTTAAAATGGGGCTCACCACTTTGTAGTTAACATCAATAAACAAGAAAAATCTTCCCTGTCACTTGTATCTTTCTTAAGAGTTACACATTTAAGTCTGTTAAAAATGAAGTCCACTTGAAGAACAAACTTTTTTTAAATGTTATTTTTTGTGCATTAAAAAGAAAGTATGGAAATTTTATAAAATGTGGTATTATTTTCATTGAAATATGCTTACATTCATTAGTTGGGACACAATAATGAAGTTGTGTGTGAAAAATTATATTTTATGTAAGAAATAGAATGGTGCTTATAATCACCATTCTCCAAATCATTGAACAAACCATTTAGTGGAACGCATGTTTTTTCATAAAATTATTTTTTTTTTATTTCCTAACTTGCAACTTTAATCCATCATGAAAACATATGATGAATCTGAAAAGGAATAATTATACATTATCAAAAAATTTTCATTTGTCAATAGCCGTTTTAAGTTTTAAAAAAAATTAATAGTTTAAAAACTTTTCAACAGAAAGTATTTTCTCCGATTGAATTACTATTAATTTATGGATTTCTTCAGATCCCTTGACAATAGCAGAAAAATTAAATTTGTGAAAAATATTTATTGAAATGATGCGCTTTGACCAAAAATGTGTAAATTTTTCTCTTTCATAATATATTTTGCAGCATTATGGCAAATGTATACAATATTCAGGTATGTATACCAAATATGATACAAAAACATAACTTTTTGATTCGACAATTGATTGTTATGCTGTCAGTATAAATTTCTTAATTGACTTTTAAATATAGATCTATATTTCAGACATGATATAGCAGTTATGTAAAAAAAGCTGAACTTTTAGCAAGATAATACAACAATTATATTTACTATGTTAAATAAACATGATCATTATACTTTACATATATTAGATTCAATTATATTAGCAATTCAATGCATGTATTCAGTAATTTAGTTAAACATACAAACAGAGAATGAGGATATGAGAAAACAAAGAAAATTATTTGAACTTCATTCTTTTGTTTTCAATATTTTTTACCATTGATACAAGCTTCCTTTTGTGTTTAATTAGCTGGATTATGTGTTGTTTAATTTGCTTATTTCTAATAGTTTTAATTTTATTGTTGGAAAAGATTTTTTCCTTTTTAAGCAATTCTTGTTTAGTCACCAAATCTTTTTGATGTGCCATTCTTGCTAATTATTGCTCAACATGCCATGAAGAGGTACAGGGGTTGGACAAAATAATAGTAACACTTCTACATAGACAGACTTTTTGATATTTCTCAAGACAATAATTTAATAATTTTAGAGGTGTTCAGAGTTGGTAAGATTTAGGACAGAATGCATTAATCCACAGTTTAAACCATCCTGTCCAAAACCCTTTTGTCTTAAACTGTCCAAAACCTATTGACTCAAATTATGCTACAATTTAAAAAAGAAAACAGTTAAAGATAAAATGTTAATTTTTCGAACAAGAAACAAAATGAAGACAAGCTTTTGTTTTATTTTATGAAAAATTATTATTTTTAATATCCTTATGCAAAGACATAATTTATCAGTATTAAAAAATATATTTATTCATATTTAAAAGTATTAGCTTTTTTAGTTGTTCAATGAATTGTGGAGCTTCAAAAGTTATAAATCTTTTCCTATTATAACTTTTGAAGCTATAAATCTTTTCCTATTATATTATTTTCCTTAAATAATTTAAAGTATAAAAGTATCAAATATTTATAAATATATGTAATTATTATGTGTGTGCAATGGTTACACATATAGAATTTTTACCTTTTACCAAAGTTCAAGGTTTTGGATACTTTAAGACAGTAAAATCCACATGTCCTCTCCAATACCAGTTTAGGATGTCCAAAACCCCAACCCTGGATGTTCATACGATTTCTCATACATATTAATTAAGTTTAAAGCTTTCAAAGGTTTGAGGGTCTGGCAATAAATTGCGATTGAAAAATAGAGTTTTTTAACACCCTATACCCAAAAAAAAAAAAAGCAATAAGCTTTTAACTTGCATCAATTATTTTGGTTATTATATGCAATAACAGCTTAAAATTTTCCTCGCTTAAACATTCATGAAAACATGGACATTTAAAAAAAAAACTAATTTGAAAATGTAAAGAGTTTCTATCAATTTTCTAGGTAGCTTTTATACTTAAATTAAGAGAGCTCTAAATGATAAGGGGTTTTGCACAAATTTCAATTTGTTTCTTTTAACAAAATTTGACAACAAATGATAATATTGTCCGGACAATAAAATGTGATAGTACAAAGAAAGAAAACGTGTAAACTGAATTTGTGCAGAGCTAGGACAAAAATATGGAAATACCTCTATAAAGAAAAAGATGTTAAAATATGTTGCCACTCCCGATGAACGGCCCACGTTGGACTTTTAGGACTTAAATTTAGATAAACAAAGAGCAGAGATTCTTTGGCTGATTCTACGCAATTATTGATCACATAAACAACAAAATACTCACATCTTGTGCAATTTTTAACTAATTTTTCTCAAATTTTAAAATTATGTTTTTATTACTAATTAAAAATTAAACTAAAAACTTTGTTTAATTAGAGAAGAATCAAAAAACATGTTAGTATAAAAATGTCTCCATTATTTCATCCCAGTTAGAGTTCCCTCCAGCAAATGTTGATCATTTTGGGTTCTATAGCCAGAAAAAAAAAAGCCAAACTGCTGCTTAAAATTATTCAAAATCAAGACACAAAAATGGCTTTCGAGATTAAAAAGTTTTTTTTTTTTTTTTTTTTCCAAAATTGGTAAGAGGACTGTAGCTGCAATCTGGAAAATACGATCACCATTGTCACGAGAGCAGTAAAAATTCTCCTTAATTTTAATGACTTTGGTAATAATTAAATTACTATAATTTTATACATTATAATAGTAATATAAATTTAATAACTCCTTAATATTAATTTCATTCTTTGCATATTTTAACATGTCTCTAAGGGAGCTAACATTATTTTTAAAGAAACCTTGTAGCACAGAAGAGAATAAGAGTTAGATTAATCATCTTCATCAATGGCTCGCCAGCCCAGGGTGGGACTTGGCCTTCTCAAGAAGTTTTTTTCAGGCTACCCTTTTTCCTGCTAGCGTTTTCCAGTTTTTAGTTTTGAAGGCCAAAGGGTCTTTTTCTAGGCCATCTATCCGTCTCAAATTTGGCCTGCCTCTTTTCTGTGTGCCAATTGGTTTAGCATTGAAAACTCTTTTTGTGGTACGGTCTTTGTCCATTCTGATAACGTGGCATGCCCATTCTATTCTTTGTCGTTTAATAAAGTTAATGTCAGGTTCGTTATATGACTGCTAAAGCATGAAATTTGTTCCGCTAAACCACACATATTTTTTTTTTTTTTTTTTTTCAATTCCTTCAACAAAAAAAACAAACTTCCTGAGACATTTTAACATATGCCTTGAGACATTTAACATATGCGAGACTCTCGCATATGTTAAAATTGATCCTTAAAGAGATCTATATAATAAAACTTTTGATTTTTCTATGATTTTATGTATTTTCGAATTCCATTTAAATATCTATTGGCTATAGTAATTCTCCTTTGTATTTCCATTGTAATATTGTTCCTTTTGTTAGATTAATAGTTTATTGAATAAGAGCAAAACATTTCAATTTAAAGATAGACAAATTTTTATATAACTTTAAATGACAAAATCTGCCAATTCTGAGAGCAATATCTTTGACTTGATTAAATAGTTCTAGAGATAATTAAATTATGAAAATAAATAATATTGAAAAATCCAAAGTTTCAACTGCTTTCCTGACTTAACTAGTTCTTTCAAAAGGTATGTTAATTTGGAAGAAGTACATATTTTTTCAAATTTCTCAACTATAAATATTATCTGCACAAATTAGTTAGAATATGTAATGTTAGGCTCTCTTATCATTAAGATTGCATCTAAGTTGGTAAAATTTTGATCAAAAGCTTTTCGTATGGTCTGTTTTTTTTTTTTTCTCTCTTCCAATTCCTACTATTCGTTCACACTCTCCCTATATCTTGTTCAAATTTTCAATCCTTAATAAAATACTTTTTATTCATCCACTCAAGTTCAAATACATTTTTTTTAAACCTATAGTGGAGGACACTTGATGTTAATATAGTTTTTTTCAAATATTAATTCATAAATAAATCTCTTTAATTAATTTTTTTTTTGGGGGGGGGGAATTGTAATTATTTAATAAAAAGTAACTAAAGTAAAATTTTTCTTTGTTGACCTAAGTAGGAATTGACTTTTAAAAAAACTTTTTATGTTTCTTTTGAGCCACTGAAATGAATTTTTACAGTTAATGTTTGTAGGTATTTTCCGACTGCGTCTCATAAGTCTTTCTCAAATGAATTAGAACAATGAATCTGGTCACTTATAATAGTTTCTCATATGTTAATTTCTAAAATGAATTTTGTATGTTGTCTCTATACTGAATAACTTTTTTTTTTGTGCATTTATAGGGTGTAAAGAAACTTTGTCCCCAATGTAATATGATCGTTTTTCCATCGGATTTAAGAAAAATTTATCTTTGAATCATTAGCCACAATCATTGTATATTTGTAAATATTTCATCTGAATTGTATGATGTCCAAAGATTAGTAAATATTCTGTTTTTATATACATTGTTCTGAATTTATTTTCATAAGTTGATATTGAAACAAATAAATTATAATATATTTCAAATATAAGCTGCTAGTATTAAAAATCAAGAATTCTTTTCTTTAATAAACTATTGAAAATATCAGTATTCCCACAAGTCAGAAATTATTTTTACAAAATGAAAAGTGACCGATCAGAATTGTCAGTAGCAATAATTAAGTTTAATAATTCTATCATGTGTTATAATTATTCCTTATAAAAATTCTAGTTATCAGAAGAATATTTAAACTGACTTCATCTAATGATGTTTTGTTTCCTGACAAAACATTTGACACATAAAACTGACATATTTGACGTAAAATTTTATCTAATTGAAAACATTTTATATAATTTTTTTTCTGGCAGTCTAATTACTAGTAAAACCTTTTTTTTAATATAATAAACAGTCTAATAGTTACTTAAAAAAACCTGTTAGATTAGCGGAATTATACTTGTAAAAGTCCGAAAAAAGTAATTGGAAAAAATGTTTTCTTTATTTTCAAAATTTTATTAATAATTAATTTTATCAATAATTCATTTTGTAAAATAAAGAAATTTCATACTTAAGCAGGGTTTCCGTGGTACTTGAAAGTCCTTGAATTTTGAATTAAAATAATACCAATCTTCCTTACAAAAAAGCAGTAAGGAAATAATGAATAAATTCAATGGAAGATTTTTGAAATTCTGATAGATGCAATTTTCAATGCTTGAGGTGAAGAAGATGCAAAACTTTTCTCTTCTCGATTTTTCACACCAGATTATTGTTGATCTCTCTGATGTTTTGAAAGTGGAAATTTCTAAAAAAAATTTGGTTTTGTAGTCATAGTTTTTGAATGATGAATTTGAATTGAATGATATATGGTGAATCGATTTAGAAATATGTTCAATGTGTTATACGACAGGTTAATATTGTTATCCTATTTGTTCTTTTAATTTATAAACGCAGGATAATTTTGTATCATTTATGATCAAATTTTTACATTTAGTTTTTACTGCTAATAAATAAAATTTAGCTCTACAGGTTTCATTGATTATGAATAAACATTGTGATTTATATAAAATGTTCTACGGATTGCGATTTAAATTAAAGTGATTATGTATCACATCGTATATTACTTTAAAGTAATTTGCAAATTACTTGTCAGGATTCATGTTTTATAAATCACACATTTTATAAATCACACTTCATGATTCACATTAAAGTAATTTATCAATCACATACCATGATTTCAATTGAAGTTATTTCTGAATCATGTAACGTGATACGCATTTAATTAATTTAAGAATCATGCCTCACAATTCTCACTCTAGTAGTTTACAAATCACTTATTGCGATTCACAAAAGAGAGATATAAGAATTACCACTCACAATTCTCATCAAAATTATTTAAGAATCGCACATAGATGTTCTATATTAAGCACCTTTTGAATTGCAATTTGCATCATAATAATCACTATTCACATGAAAACTATTAGCTAATTACGCATCGGAATTCACATTAAAGTGATTTATGTCTTGTTAGTTCGTACGTTTTGTATCATTTGCTATTCATATTGTTCTGATTTAAGAAACATGGACCACAAATTCAATTTCAATTTACAAATCCCACAATGTGATACATGATTTACGCAATCTTCAATAATTACTTCACCTTTCTTATAATTTTGATTTACATATAGTATATCTTACTTATAGTATGTTCATATAAATGCAACTTGAAAATTATGCATATTCACAAAATTTTAAAAATCACACTTCACATTTTATGGATATATTTTAAAGAAAATAGAGCTTGGTAAGTATTAGTTATCTGTAAAATATTGTTCTACAATAGATTTTATTGTGTTTAGCATACATTACTGATATTTTGAAGTAACAAAATAGATAATTTGTTATTAAAATTGAAACAGATTATGTTAAATGGATACATTTTGAAGTTTGATCTAACATATTAAAAAAAATGCATTTATATTTCAATAACCGTGCAAGTACACAAACTTTATCAATTATTTACCATGGTTGTTTAATGTAATATGCATTAGTCATTCATTCAGTTTCTATAATTCTAATTAATTTCATTAAATTTTTCATGAAAAGCTTTAAATGTTGGCTAGTATCCTATGTCAGTTGGAATTTTTCAAAACGATTTGAAACAGCAATGTAACCATTTGCATTATTAGCTGATAAATGTAATAAATTTTTTTTTTTTTTTTTTTTTTTTTTGGTTGTCAATAAGCATTTTGCTTTAAAATTTCTGCTTCTAAGTAATTGTAAAATCTGGTTGACATGTACGTTAGAACATAACTGTAATACCGAATAAATCCTTGAAAAGTCCTTGAATTTTTTTTTTAAAAATTAACAGTGTGCCCCCCCCCCCCCCAAAAAAAGTTTTTTTTTATGGCTGCCTAATTGGCGTTTAAAAAAGGTACGGATATGTACTTTTTTTACTCTGAATTTAATACCATTTCTGTGATGATCGGACAATTTGTTTAGTTGATAGGGTTTTGTACTCATACCTATTTATGCACCTGGCATTTCTATGCTGAATCGAAACTGAGGTAAAACGGGAATCGAATAGAGAATTCTTACATTGCTTAGTCATATTTAATTACTCTTACGGGAGACTTTTCTAATTAGCCTGTTGATACGGATGCATTTACAATACAATTAGCCAAGCGAACAAAAATATCCTATTTATTCTCTCTTAATTGAGCCCAATGAAGCCCAAAATGAATGAGCCCAAAAAAAGAATGGAGTTATTGTTTTAAAATTTGCAATGTGTTTCTTTCTTTTTGTATAAAAAGTACTATTTTTTAATCGTATTTATTGTGAAAAAAAAAAACCTTTAAAACTAATTATGCCACTGACTCAAAATTCTATATCATTCAATTTAGCATGAAAAATTTATCTTATAATCTTCAGATGGCCGCATAGCTGCCAACTCTGCTGGATTTTTCCAGTTTCTCCTGCATGACTTGTAGCGTTTTTAAAAAGTGCTTAAAGGTGCTTATTTTTGATTTTCGTTATGTAAAAGCCCTTAAAGGTGCCTTTTTCATTTGGTGTTTTTAAAAAGTGCTTAATTTTCCCTTTTCAAAAATGAGATTTTTTTTTTTTTCGTTACCGTGTTGATTTTTACTACGTATTAAGCTAAAGCGTGCTTTTCACATTGTTCACAACGTTTTCACAATTCATTTCGGTGTACCGTCGGTCCATAGCGTATGAAAGCAAGAATCATTTTACAAGTTTAATGAAATACTTGCGAGTCCGTACGTGCGTCGACTGAGCTGGGTTCGGTGAGATTATTGCCTTCTCATGTGCAACTCTGCTGCATTTCACAAGATATTTTCAATTTCAGACTTCATTCCCCCCCCCCCCTCTGATATCGTACCGAAAAATTTCTCGATCATTTTATAACAGCTAATATAATCAAGAAAAGAGTTCTTTGTCAGAAACTAGTTATTTTATCATGATGATCTAAAGTCTTTGAAAATTATTTTACATTTTGTTAATGTATATAGTGCTTGAAAAGTGCTTTTTTGTTGAAAGATTTAATTAAAATTCTCCTAGTTTCTCCTAAAAAGATCCCTATTTATATAGAATTTTTGTACAAATTATTGTTTGAACATTTAAATAAGTATTACTAATACATAATGATGCGAACCTCATTTATTGAAATCAGTTCAAAACTTTTTTTTTATTCAAAAATGTTCAGTTTACTTTTTTTTTTTTTTCTTATTATTATTTCCAATGGCAAGGCAAAAGTTACAAATAGAAAGATGAAATAAATAACGAATACAAACGTACGTAGGATAACAAAGAAAGAAGACCGAAGTCATTGCCTTAAAAGTTCTCTTGCTTCCCAATATCTTGAGTACTCGGTGTGTCCATGAAGGGCCCACATCAAGTTTACTTTTATTCAGAACTCTCTTTTTAAATTAATTAAAAACTATGTTTGATGAATTAAACGCCTATTACTATTCGAAATTATGCGTAAACATAGTACATAACATTTCAAGTATGTTTAATGTGAAATCATAACTGGAAACTATTTCAGTTTTCCTATTTTGAGGACTGTAAAATTCCCTATGTGTAAAATATTTAGTACATACATTATGCAACAATTATCGTGAAATTTATATTTCGTAAAATCTACTAGATTTTTTCCTATCCGTTTTGGCAGCTATGATAGCGAAACAAAAATTGCACAACATAAGTACACGTCGAAAGTAATACTTTTTATACCTGAAAATACTTGCAACTTTTGAACTGTTCTTTTTATTGCCTGAATAGTTTTATTCGATTAAACATACGAAACAAAGCCTCACTTGTTTAGATAGCTATGCCAAATCGCTTCTAGTTCTGAATTGTACTTTTTGTGCATGAAACCCTTTTAAATGTTAGAGTATTAGTACGATCATATTGGTGATTGGTCTCATTGAAAATAAGGCATCGAACTAAGATTTATAATTAAATTACTTACTTATGAAGAATATCACAGATTTATAAGAAACTAATTTAAGAAAAAATTTAATTCTTCCAAGAATAACGCAAATATGTTTCGCGATAATTGATTTTTAGAAACGCGTCAATAGAAATTGCGATATTTGATTTTTAAATCACGTGAATACGAATCGCAATGTACGAGTTATAAATCTTATGAATACGATTCACAATGTGAAACTTTTAAATGAGGTGAATCCGAAAATCGATGTTTGATATAAAAATTGCGTGAGTATGAATCGCAACATTCCAAAGTAGTTTCAAACATTAAAAACAGCTAGAAATCAAATGGGTGGGAGAACCATGTGTATGTAAACGTATTTCAAAAATTAAATTTTAGTTTCTTACTTGAAATCAATTTTAGTTAACTAAAGTTAGTTTAACTAAGTTTTAATTAAATTTTAGATTACTTACTTTATTCAGAGAAGGCCACAAATTGATGCTCGGAATTTCACTAAATTTGCGGACAAATCACATTTTTAAGAATAGCACTGAGAATCTCGAATAAATTTTTAGACGTGGAAGGAGGATCTGAAAATTCCGGGGTTCAATTGACCCCTGATCAAGAAGAAATTGAATGTTCTCCTTTAATCATTCAGAAAAAAGGGGACAAGCAGAGAGAAGAAAAAGGTATTTTCAGGCATAATTTGTAATGACAAAACCATTCTTTTCTTTTGGACCCTGCGCAGAAAATATGGTACCATGTTAAAGATGAACAGTTTTAACAAGGTTCTAAACAAGCATCCTTCTCAAAATGCTCTTCTCCCTGTCCATCAAACCATGATAGGCTATCTTAGTCCTATAACTATTTTTGTTGTCTTCCTTTAGCAATCTGATCTTAATTCTTACCTGTAAGGCATTGTTTCCTAAATTGTGGTATGGGAGTACTATATGAAACATTTTGCAACTAACGAAAATTTACGATTACTTATTTTTCTATTGCCTATTTTTTGCAAAGTTAATAATGAGTGGTGTCAACAACCAGTTGTGAACTTTTATGCAATTTTTTATTGTGAAAAATGCATTTATTTTTTTATGGGTGGTACACAGCGTTACGAAAATTTTAGAAAGGGTACACCAAAGTCATTAAGTTTGGGAAACACTGCTGTAAGGAAACATACAGACTTTTAACTAATCTAATAATCTTTTTCAAATGTATGTGTAAGAATTAGATCATAGTGATAAAGAAAAAAATACGAATTGACTTATTTGTTTACACTAAAATTATGATTCTCACAAAAAAAGAATTGCTATTGGATTTAAGAATAATTTTTTATGTTGTTATCGTTAAATTGCATCGTTTAATGCATTATACAGGGTATTCCGTAAATGTCGCGAGAAACTTCTAAAGGAAGTAGGGCCCTTCATAATCATTACGAATCGGATAGAAACTCCTGCCCAGAAGTGCCAACGTACGCCGCTAGGGTTGCTTTCCTATTCTGAGCATATTGTTAGGTTGGCCATGAATTCCGCATCCGGCTTGCGCCGACCACAGTGCTGACGTGAAATATCATGGATTAGAGTCCTCTTGCCGTCGGAGGTTCTCGTGGTCTTCTTCTTCATGTAACGCAAATGTGGATTAACTCCATCAAAAAATCTTCACATTTTTCCCAATACTCGATCCAGGAGTTCCCTTGTTCTTCTGAATTGGGTTCAAAATTACAAAGCTACGGAATTGAACATAAGTAGTCAAAAACCCATAAAATTGGATTGGCTGTTCAACGACGGTTATAAAACAAAATAAAATATTCTAATTTATATAATATATCGTCTAATTTATCTAATCGCCGAGTTTATATTATATATCGTCAAATTTAACCGATTGGTACACAAACGTAAACTAGTGCAAACCGGTTCAGTCGCGTAAAAACAATAAAGCTGTATAAAGTATCACCTGATAATTAAGATTTTACATAGAATCTTAGAGTGCGTCTAAGGGACTTAAGGTGAGTAGCCATATTTTTCAACAAAAAAAAGTACTTTTTTAGCACTCAAAACAAAGAAAATTGTGAAAATCACGCATTTTTTTGTAATTTAGAACGGCAAGGAAAAAAAATCTCTTTTTACAAATCCGGAATAAATAAAAAAAGGGCTTATAAAAAACGTAAATCAAAAATAAGCACTTTTTAAAAACGCTACGCGCCTTGGGACTGTATATAACAGAAAACTATAATGAATAGTAGAGAATCCTCAAATCACCATCATGAAACTTCTTAAATTATTAAGAATTTTCACACAACATAAGTGAAATATACATATTTTAAATGATTATAACCTCACAATTCAAAATTTTATTGTCTCCATCAGGGTTGGCAAGGTTTAGGACAGAATCCACGGTTTAAACCGTCCTGTCCAAAACCCTTTTACTCAAATTATGTCACAATTTTATCTGAACAATATTTAAAAGGTAAAATAAGCATAGAACATATTAATAATTAAATCTACTAGAAAATATTTGTTTTTAAAAGTATAATGTTTTATTAATATTGTTTGACTCTTCAATTTAAACATTAAACAAAGGAAGATTAATCAGTAATTCAAGTTCAATTGATCCTCTCATTCAATAGTACATAACTGAAGTTTGACCTTGCCATACAGGTTAAGCTATTAGGAACTAAGTGTTTGGTTAGTCATAAACAGGTTTATTTATCTATAGTACTATTCAAGAATACTTTTATTTCATTCGTGTTCAATTCTTTTCGCGTAGTAGTGATACATCACCAGTGTCAGTAACTGAAACTGATGTTATGCCCTTCAAAACTGTTAATACATTTCTCAGTTATTTTGTATTTCCAATTTAAACTAATATATTTATATTTATAAAAAAAAAATTTTAAATAGATGTCTTTTTTATCATGAAGAAATTATAACATTTTTAAAAATAAATATTGTGAAAAATAAAAGGTTAATTTTTAAACAAATTTAGTATTTTTTTTTAAATCATTATTATTTTTTAATATTGCATTATTTATCCTTATGCAAAAACATTATTTATCAGTATTAAAAGCGTATTTATATTTAAAGGATTAGGTGTTCACTTTTGTTGTTCAATGAATTGTGGAGCTTCAAAAATTATAAACCTTTTCCTATTATATTGTATTATTATTTTCCTTTAATAAGTTAAAGTAAATTGTATAAGAAATATCAAATATTTATTGATACATGTAATTATTATGTGTACAATGGTTACACCTACAGAATTTTTATCTTTCACCAAAGTTCAAGGTTTTGGACACTTTAAGACAGTTTTACCCAGTTTAGGACAGTAAAACCCACGTGTCCTGTCCAAAACCCCAACCCTGGTCTCCATTAAAATTAAGGACCGCCTTCTTGACCTAACTATCAGGACCTCCTATTTCCATTGAATTCAGGAGCCACAACTTACCTTTACCCCCTATATTTTTAGAAAAGAAAGGTATGTTTATTAACAGTAAGTACGTTTCGTGGCTGATTTCGTACACCAGCACAAATTAGCATATTTGAGGTGTAAGTATAGTAAACCTAATTTAAAGAAAAGTAAAACGCTATTAAAATATTCTAATTGAATTTTATTAATAAGTTATAAAAAGCTCTCATAAATAAATAAGCTTTTACACAATCGTAGCCTTCCAAGCTACGTTAATTAAATTATATACACTACTACAAATTGGAAATTGAATTTACAATAAAAAATAGCACCTAATTTAAGATGAATACTCAAACATACACATATAAGGTACTATTAATTATATGTACACTACATTATTTAAATTATATACACTACTATAACTCGTAAATTGAATTTACAATAAAAAAATAGCACTTAATTTGTTTAAGATAAATACTCAAATAGACAGATATAAGGTACTAATAATTAAATTATCTGTACACTACGTTAATTAAATTATATGCACCACTACAAATCGTAAATTGAATTTACAATAAAAAACAGCACCTAATTTAAGATAAATACTCAAACAGTACCAAATAAGGTACTAATAATTATAACTACACTGCATTAATTAAATTATATACACCACTACAAATCGTAAATTGAATTTACAATAAAAAAAGTAGTACCTAATTTGTTTAAGATAAATACTCAAGCAGACACATAAGGTACTAATAATTATATGTGCACTACATTATATACACTACTAGCTGTACCCTGCGTGCGTTGCGACGCTTTCAATTTGAATTTTGTATTTCAGTGTGTAAATGAGATTTGCGATTATGATTTGAAATAAGAATTATTTAATGGTGAAAAAAGCAGTGATAATCTCAACAGTTAATTCTCTAGGATATTGTTAGCGCATTTTCAAGCAGACATGTATGGTGATGTACACCGACCATGAAATATATTTTGGATGATGATCTGAAACCAGTCAGGATCAATGGGGGGACATCATGTATTTCTGCTGATATGAGCTGACAAATTTGTTATGGTGTGATTTATTCAATAAACCAAATCATGTGGCAATACTCTTTTTTTTTTTGCCATTCAATAGAATACATCAAACACCGTGTCTCTCCCAAAAACATGACGCTTCGCAATAAAACCAAGTATAGAGCTTAATATTTGTTTTAACTCATGTGCGGTAATACATCATGAAGATCTGATGATGTTTGCCTAGGTTACAAAAGCTCTTTAATTTTAGCTTAAGCAGGATTGCGTGTGAATGTAATAAATAGAGCCCGGATTTTGATGACCTAAAAAATCTCAATTAATGCCCTTAAAAAGTGCAAAAAATGCCCTTTAAAAGTGCAAAAAATGCCCTTAAAATGCGAAAATTGCGCTAAAAACGCCTTATGACATGACTTAAATAAAGTAAAAATATTGAACTAAAACAATTTTTTACCCTTTAAAATTATTATGAGTCATTTCAAAAAATATAAAGCATTGCAATACTTGTTCTACGTTTATTAAAGTTTGAAAAATATGTTTTATATCCTAAAATGAAAAAAAAAAAAAAAAGGAAAATATATTGACTCCAAAACATTTTCATTTTGTATAGAAACTTTAATGAATATAACAACTTCCATCTCATAATATTACTAAATATCAGAATTACATTGGATTATTAATTTATTTTATTTATTTTTTTTTTTAATATTTTGAAATGTAAACGAGCGTTTTTTGTCTGAAAGTTAATTTTTATACCTGAAGAAGCTTCTTTCAACGTCTACTGATGTTATTGGTGCGTACTTGAAAAAGACGGTCTCACTTACTGACAGTTCTTCTTCAATTTGAAAAGATGTTGCTTCACCTGTTAATATCCTAGAGATTTTCTTCATTGTTTGGAAGCCTGTGTAATAATGAAAAATGATAAAAAATAATAAAAATTGGAAAAAATTAACAAAAAATTTAAAAAATGCTTTAAAATGCAAAATATGCCCCAAAATTTAAAGAAAAATGCCCTATAAATCTAAAAAAATGCTCTAAAGGACAAAAAATGTCCAAAAATGCAAATGTCATCAAAATCCGGGCCTTAGTAATAAATAACTCTGGCTTCCCATATGCTCATCGATACTTGTAGCACCGAATGAAGACATTTGGAAACACGAATGTACCGACATATATTCGCCAAGAAAAGTTTCTATTGATTTGCTTGACGTTTATAATGGCTCAGCTGGCGACGTTAAATCTGGTAGTTTTACTTTGCCTCCAGAACAGCAAATTCCAGCTGTTTCATTCTTAAATTTGAAAGCACTACAAAACATACATAATTGATCCATTTTTCCGATGATGACGCTTAGGTGAAAGACTATAGTCGGTTGTCGGATCATAGTGAAATGCTCTGAGATTCAAATCAGAGTATCGGCAGCGTCTGAATAGCGAGGTGCGTTCTTGATTGATTTTCATTCTTGCATCCCGCTGCTCTGATGTTTCCGACGAACGGACTTGAGTAGTGTGTAGTTGATTTGTTAACAGTCTTCTTTCCTGTTGCTCTGATGTTTCCAACGAACGGGCTTGAGTAGTACGTAGTTGATTCGTTAACAGTCTTCTTTCCCTTTGCTCTGATGTTTCCAACGAACGGGCTTGAGTAGTGCGTAGTTGATTTGTTAACAGTCTTCTTTCCTGTTGCTCAGATGTTTCTAAGAAACGGGCTAAAATATTGTGTTCTCGATTAGTTTCAAGTCATTTTTCCCGTTGCTCCGATGTTTCTGAAACACGGGTAGTTCACTTTTTGCGTGCTTGAGATGCTGATCGACTAAGAGCGATTCGTTTAGGTGGCATATTTTTGCAAATATTCTCTTTCAAACAAAAAGAAATTTAAAAGTTGACAGAGGTCGCAAATTTGCTAAATCGAAAATTTACATATTTATTTTAAATAATAAAAAAAGCAATAAAAATGAAATAAATTAAATAAGAAATATAATAATGATAAAATTTAAAACAAAAATCTATTTTTTAAATGAAATAAATAAAATGAATGTGAATTCGAAAACTTTGTAGTAATAAACAATCTAATAGTTTTCAAATGACAACAACTGTCGGCAATGAAACCTTCAAAAACTATATTTAATTGTGCTAACCTAAAATTGTATACTAAATGTAAATAAATTTTGAAAACGTGCAATTTGAATGAAATTTTCTTTCGCCTTTATTTTTATTAAACAGTTTTCACAATACTAAATCCGTGATACGATTGATTCGTGCTTCCAACAAATCTACCCGATTTATTGAAGCTATTAAAATATATTGGAATTCTACAATAAATAATTGCGTTCTATCAAAACAAACATTTTATTATAAAACTTTAGAAGTGTGGTGCGCAAGAGCAATAACATAACAAGCACTTAAATTTAGTTTTATAAAAAATAAAAAAAACGCGTTGCTAAGACAACTCAATAAATAATTTCTATCATGACGTTCCATAGATTGGGATGTAAAAAGTATTAATGGATGTATATATTTATATTAACTTGTAAGTAACTGTATATATTAAATGTTGTGATGTCTCCAATTTACTTCGTTTTTATTTATCCAAAATCGCACATAGTAGGAAGATAGAAAACCTTCCCTTACAACTGGTGACCCGGACGTGATTTGATCACTCAATAACGCCCACTTCGATCTGGTAACGCCTACTTCGATAGATAGTCCACATTGAACAGTTGGCTTGATATTTGTGACTGCATTATCCGCCTCCACACGCTGTTGTTACTCAGTCTCGTCTCGATTAAACACAATTACGTCTGCGCCAACATACACTCGACTGCTAATGGCAACACAGGAGCGACTAATACTGTGAAGTTAATACACCTCTCACATTCAGCACTCAAAACACAACCCGGTGACTCTCTCTCCCGGTACTGTCACAAGTACAGCAACTAGTGGTATCTGTTCATCGAATTCTATCCCTGATAATATTCTGGTGGGGGAGTATTGTGGCGTAACTGACGCTACTAAAATTAAACATCAATTCACTGGTATATAAGGCATGCTAACTTGACTCTACCATGAGGTACCTTTTGATAGATGACGGTTGATAACTCCGCCTCCACATTGGTGACCTCAGGACGTGATTACTTTAACGTTGCGAAGATTTTATTTGGATAAAAAAAGGTTTGTGCATCACCATTATTTTCTGATTATCTTTATATTAAACATGGAGGAAAGCACAAATGATAATTTAAATTCATCAACTCAAGTGACTACTAATCAACTAATGTGAATTTAGAAGTAAACAAATTGGCAGTAAAACCACCAATTTTTTGGCGACATAAACCTAAGTTATGGTTCTTACAACTTGAAGCACAGTTTGCTAACGGCAATATTACTCGTGATTTAACTAAGTATAACATTGTCATTAGCTCATTGGACGAAAATGTCTTAGATTTTGTTGAAGATATTTTGTTAAACCCACCAATGAATGGAAAATACGACGCTTTAAAAAATGCATTATTAAATAGATTAACAGATACTGAAGAAGCCAGGTTAAAAAAAGGTGTTGACTGAACTTAATCTTGGCGATAAGCGTCCATCTGACTTGTTACGACAAATGAAAGGTTTGGCTGAAAATTCCATTTCTGAGGAGTTGTTAAAATCACTTTAGCTACAGAGATTACCACAACAGGTTCAAGCTATATTATCTATTAGCTCTGATTCTTTGGATAAAATGGCAGAGATGGCAGATAAAATTATTGGTATATTTAGCTCAACAGAGTTATGTACAGTTGATAAAGTATCCAGTAGAACTTTAGAGCATAATAACAGTAATGAAAAAATTAATTCATTGGAGGTTAGTATTGCAGAATTAAAGAAATTTGATACATTCATCACAAGATAAATCTGTAAGAGCTCGGGACCGTAGCCGTTCGAGATCCCAATCTTCTCGTTATAAGCTATGTTGGTACCATTATAAATTCGGTAACAGGGCACATCGCTGTGTTAAACCTTGCGAATTTCAAAAACCAACAAATACTTCGGAAAACTAATGGGCCGGTCGATTGAAGAGGCCAACGACTACGGCCAACCAAATTGCCGCCTCTTCCTTTTTGACAAGTCAAGCAAAAGGCACTATCTTATTGATACCGGGGCTGATGTGTCTGTAATTCCACTGCCAAAACCCAATAAGCTGTTCCCATCTGATTTTAAACTTTATGCTGCAAATTCAAGTTCAATCAAAACTTACGGCAAGCAACTTATCAGTTTAGATTTAGGCTTGAGAAGACGTTTCAAATGAAATTTCATCATAGCAGACGTCTCAAAGCCAATAATTGGCGCAGATTTTCTTAAGGCACATGGACTTTTGGTAGACATTAAACAAAAACGTTTGCTTGATCCTTTAACATCATTAACAGTCTCAGCTAAAATAATCAAAGGACCATCTTCATTTTTAACACCCCTCGATAGTAATAATCTAGATCCAGATATTCATTCTCTACTGCAAGAATTCAAAAACTTATCTTCAGAAAAAATAGAACTGAATAAAGTTAACGTCAACCATAATGTCACTCACGCTATTGTTACAAAAGGTCCACCCATAACATCTAGAGTGCGTAGATTGGCTCCAGAGAAACTAAAAATCGCCAAAGCAGAATTTGAGTACATGCTTGAGCGTGGCATATGCCGACCATCAAGCAGTCCTTGGTCTAGCCCATTACATCTGGTCAAGAAAAAAAATGGCAAATGACCGTGCGGAGACTATCGTGCTTTAAATGCAGCCACATTACCAGATAGATACCCTATACCACACCTGCATGATTTTACGCACCAATTAGAAGGTTGTACGGTTTATTCTACATTAGATCTTCATCGAGCTTATCATCAAATTCCCATGGAACCAGCAGATATAGAAAAAACAGCTACTAGTACGCCATTCGGACTGTTTGAATTTCCTTTGATGACTTTCGGACTTCGTAACGCAGCGCAGACATTCCAGAGATTCATGCATGCCGTTCTACGTGGCCTAGAATTCTGTTTCGTCTATCTGGATGACATACTAATTGCATCGTGCTCTAAAGAGGAACATTTACAACATTTCAACACAGTTTTTGAGAGATTGCAACAATTTGGATTAACATTAAATCTCAGTAAATGCAACTTCGCTAAGCCTGAGGTTAATTTTGTCGGCCACACTGTTTCTCTAAAAGGAATTCACCCGACAGAAGAAAAAGTCAAAGTCATTGAAGATTTCAACAAACCCAAAACAGTCAAACAACTTAGAAGATTTCTGGGAATTATAAATTTCTACAGAAGATTTATTCCACAAGCAGCTCAACACCAAGCATGCTTATATGATTATTTAAAAAACAGCAAAAAGAATGATAATCGAACTATCGAATGGTCAGACGAAGCTTCAAATGCTTTTACGAGATCCAAAGAATTGTTAAAATCTGCAGCAATTTTTGTCTCACCCAGTGCCATCTGCTAAACTAGCCCTTATGGTAGACGCTTCCAATATAGCGATAGGTGGAGTGGTGCAATAATAAACTCGTCAATAATGATTGGCAACCGCTAGGTTTCTTTTCTGTTCGGCTAACACCTACACAAAAGAATTATAGTACCTATGATCGGGAACTGCTAGCTGCATATTCGTCTATTAAGCATTTCCGATATTTGTTGGAGGGTCGAGAATTTACGTTGTTCACTGATCACAAGCCGCTGGTATACGCTTTCGGGAAAAACTTGGAGAAAGCATCACCCCGACAACAAAGACATTTGGAGTACATTAGCCAATTCACATTAGAAATTCAACACATTTCAGGAAAAGATAACATGGTCGCAGACGCTCTATCAAGATTGGAAGAAATAAGAATTACTTCTGAAATTGACTTTGAATCTTTAGCCAAAGCTCAAGAAATTGACGATGAGTTAAAAGATTTAATGAAATCTCAAAACTCTTCTTTGAAATTTGAGCTAGTTCCTATTTTTGGCTCTAATCATTCATTATATTGCGATACTGCCACAAAAATTAAAAGGCCATTTATTCCAATTAACTTTAGAAAACTAGTATTCAAAAAGGTTCACAATCTCTCACATCCTGGAATTAAAGCTACTGTTCGATTAGTTACATCAAAATTTATTTGGCCATCAATAAACAAAGACATTCGCGATTGGTCCAAAAGTTGTTTGAAATGCCAGAAATCTAAAATTACTAAACATAATCATTCTCCATTACAAGAATATCCTATAGTTGGTCAACGATTTCAAGAAATTAATCTAGACCTGATTGGACCTTTGCCATCATCAGAAGGATTTCGTTATTGCCTTACGATAATTGATCGCTACACGCGATGGGCAGAAGCCATTCCTTTACCTGATATTCGAGCAGAGACAGTTTCTGATGCTTTATTGAAAAATTGGATAGCTCGTTATAGTATTCCAAGCGTAATTACAACTGATCAGGGTGCGCAATTTGAGTCTCAATTGTTCCAAGAACTTTCAAAATTACTTGGTTTTAAAAGAAATAGAACTACTGCATATCACCCACAAGCTAATGGCTGTGTAGAACGTTGGCATCGTACTTTGAAAGCAAGCGTAATGTGCCATGAAAATCCAAGCTGGACAAAATCACTTCCGATTATTCTGCTTGGTTTACGCACAACCTTGCGAGATGACTGTCAAGCCACCCCAGCAGAACTCTTGTACGGTGAAAATATAAAACTACCATATGATTTTTTTGAAAATTCAAACATTGAAGCGCAATCAGAATTCATTCAGAATTTAAAAAGCACCATGGAAAAATTAAAACCCGTCCCATTTCGTCATCACTCGAAGCAGAAACCATTTATATTCAAAGATTTAAAAACTTGCTCACACGTATTTGTCCGTACTGACAGTTTTCGACATAGTTTGCAACAACCATATCATGGACCGTATAAAGTTTTAAAGAGAACCGACAAAATTTTCACTGTTAAAATGAAGCAAAAAGAAGTTAATGTATCTCTATAGATAGAATAAAACCCTATTTTTCGGACATTTTTACAGAATCTGAAAAGACTTCAGAAACACCTTTACTGGTCGAAAAGAATTTTGGGCCTATTTCATTGTCTACAATTTCTAAAGCTGCTACAGAGCAAGGCAATGGAAACAAAAGAGTGAAGCTTGTTATTCCACTCCAAGTGACTAGATCTGGACGTACAGTGCGCATTCCAGCACGTTACACATGAGGTTCTTCATCGTTCGAGTAACTCACTAGGGGGAGAGTGCTGTGGTGCGCAAGAGCAATAACATAAGAAACACTTAAATTTAGTTTTATAAAAAATAAAAACAACGCGTTGCTAAGACAACTCAATAAATAATTACTATCATGACGTTCCATAGATTGGGATGTAAAAAGTATTAATGGATGCATATATTTATATTAACTTGTAAGTAACTGTATATATTAAATGTTGTGATGTCTCCAATTTACTTCGTTTTTATTTATCCAAAATCGCACATAAACATTGGTAAATATTACGTTAATGACACTTTTAACTAATGACGTCATAAATTATCGTTTGCATAAAGTTTAGTTTGCATAAAGTTTAGTTTGTAATAATCATATATAATCGTTGCATAAATAATCGTTGGGTCTTTTTAGAGCTTTACATAACAACGACCAATAATTAAGAAATCTATTCTCGTTGATTTTACTTGCTTGTGCTCACCTGACATAAAGTGACTTGCGCGAATTATAATTCAGTATTTACTTCATTATTAGTATAATTTACTCCAATTTACTTTTCTAAATGAATAGAGCTATAAGCTAGCAATTATCACTGATGTATCTTTAAAATATGTGAAAATTGATTCCTTAAATTTAAAACAATGGCTAACGCTCAACCAATCAAAAAATTCCATTTCGTTTTTCACTCATACAATTAGAACGAATTGTCCTAGAATGTTCTAATGTCGACAGAAACCTTCCTCGTACTTTGAACTATCTGTATGCCAAGTTTCACAGCTTTCTGTCGGATGGTTTAGGAGTCTATAGAGGACAAACAAACACACAAGGCCGGATTTACGTATAAGCTAAATAAGCTGTAGCTTGGGGCCCCGAGATGGCAAGGGCCCCCAGATTCCACTATTTTTTCTTTTTTTAAAGTTTTATTCGGAGCTGGGGCCCTATGAAGCCAATTATAATTTATTTTTCTTTTTTACATTTTCGGATGCTTTTCAAAATCTAATCGAAGTGTTTAAAAATATGAAATAATTGTTGGCTATACACACTTTTTATGTAAATAAAAAGTAAGGTGTTAATTTCTAATTCTTTATACTATTTCTAAATTCATAGCATCGAAATATTTATTTTTGATATACAGAAGAAAATTAAATAAATGAGGAACCTGCATGCGTCAGGTAATCGCAGAATGTTGATTATTTTAAATAGTCTATATCTTAAAACTCCCTAAAATCAATTCAGAATTAAAAAAAATGACCCGAATTTTAAAAAAAACTTAACTTAAAATTAGCCTAAAACGAAACTAACTTCACGCGACACAAAATGAAGCGGGGTTTGCTATGACGTCAAAGTATAGTAACTCAGCGAACGGGAGGAGTTAAACCAAAGTTTTCTATCGAGAAAAGTGTTACAAAGGCGTTTTAATTTGAATTGCATTTTTGAAAAATTGTTTTTCTTTCATGTTTATGTCACATATATAGTTTAAATATACATGTAGTGTATATCAATTGCATCCTCCCCCTTGAGAAAACTTTTGTGGGCACCATTCAGCATAATGAAATAAAATTAAGGAATGAAAAAATAAATATCGAAACTACTTTTTTTTTCAATAAATTTTGAAATGAATTCATTTTTATTTATATTTGTCTATATATAAAATTCAGAACTGTTTTGAAAGTTTTTATTTAATGAGTTGATCCCAATTAGAGGGAATGAAATGAATGATATATATCATTCATTTCATTCCCTCAAGTTTTTAGGAAAATAAAATATTTAAAAAAAATTCTTTTTTATTATTAACTTCTGAATTATTTTCTTGATTTTTTTTATTTTTAAGAAATGTATATAATGCTAAAGCCCTATAATTTTTTATTTTAACTTTGATACTTTTTTCTTCTAGATAAAATAAATTAAGTATTTTTTTTAACTCAAAACCCTTCAGCATAATGAAATAAAACTGCAGTAGGAAAAAATAAATGTCGAAACTATTTTTTTTAATAACTTTTGAAATAAATTCATTTTTCTTTATTTATACTGATTCATTTTTATTTATATTTGTCTATATATAAAAGTCTGAACTGTTTTTATTGAATGAGTTGATCCCAATTAGAGGGAATGGAATGAATGATATATGACCTGAAATTATAAGTTTTTAGGTAAATAAAATTTAAAAAAAAAATTCTTTTCTATTATTAACATCTAAAATATTTTCTTGAATTTTTTTGTTATTTTTTTTGAAGGGTAAATAATATTAAACCCCTATTTTTTATTTGAACTTTTATAATTTTTTCTTCTAGATAAAATTATTTTTTAACTTTACACCACTGTTCTCCAAGAATAAAATCCTTTTATTTTTAAGAAAAAAGAGAAGAAAAAAAAGAAAAGAAAAGAAAAAAAAAAGTGATCTGAACAACATTTTATAAACATTTTAATTCAGTTTAATGAATTATTCAATCAGAGAAGCTTATCAATCAGAAAAACAATCTTAAAGAATTAAATTAAGTTAGTTACTGTAAAATGGTCTTAACAACAATATTATGCAGTTGTTGCAAACAATTTGCGAGTTTTTTTTTTGCCCCAAATTTGTATTTTTTCTCCTTTGGTACACTAAAAAATAATTTATTTGGCGTGTTTAACTTAGAACTTTTGCACATGGTACAATGCAACACTTATGGTTTTTGCTTGGAGCCATTTTTCAGAATTTATACTCAGCGCAGCATATGCTTTCTCCGTTTCAAAACAGTCGTGGCTGTACTATATATTGACGTCATCAAAGCGGATGGGAAACCTAGCAGCGATTTAGGGGGCGGGGCTAATCGAGCGATTTTAACTATTAATAACAAAATAACTAGTTATCGCACCGGTCTGAAATTGGTGTCTATCCTTATAAAATGACATGCTGTCTCATTTTAAAACACAAAAAAAAAAGCATGCAGGTTCCTGATTTGGTATACCTAGTTTAATTGCATTGTTTTTATAAATAATTTATAAAAGAATAATTTATCTGCAATATTAATATTTAAAATAAGTGTAGAAGTAAAAGTGTGAAAAATAGTCTTATTTCCATGATTGGATATGACATTCAATGCTAAGGTCCATTTTTAGTATTTATGTCTAAATAAATAGTGCGGAAGTAGTAGAACACAAAATAACGCACGGAAAAAAAATTACGACACTTCTCGTAAAAAAGAAGAAGAAAAACAAACAAAACAATTTTGGTAACAAAACCAAAATATGTGGTATTTAAATCATTCATTTGGTAATTTTTCATATTCACAAAGCAACAGTTAATCGAAAATTCTGGTTTTTAAAATTATAGCTCTTATTACCACACATTTAATAAAAATGCAAAAGTCAAAAATAAAATTAACCCAATTAGTGATTATTATGCCATGCTCTAAGGCAGCGGTTCCCAATTATTATTTATGCTTCCCTCTACGGAACGATTAAAGTTTATTAAGGTAATTGTGAACGTTATAACTTTAAAAAAAGACTATTTTTAAAATATTTAATTAGAGGAATGAAGATTTTTCATTGTTTTATCATTAACAATCTTAAATAACATTTTATATCCGACAATTAAATTTGCAGTCCTTTAATCTAAGGCAGCGGTTCCCAATTATTATTTATGCTTCCCTCTACGGAACGATTAAAGTTTATTAAGGTAATTGTGAACGTTATAACTTTAAAAAAAGACTATTTTTAAAATATTTAATTAGAGGAATGAAGATTTTTCATTGTTTTATCATTAACAATCTTAAATAACATTTTATATCCGACAATTAAATTTGCAGTCCTTTAATCTAAGGCAGCGGTTCCCAATTATTATTTATGCTTCCCTCTACGGAACGATTAAAGTTTATTAAGGTAATTGTGAACGTTATAACTTTAAAAAAAGACTATTTTTAAAATATTTAATTAGAGGAATGAAGATTTTTCATTGTTTTATCATTAACAATCTTAAATAACATTTTATATCCGACAATTAAATTTGCAGTCCTTTAATCTAAGGCAGCGGTTCCCAATTATTATTTATGCTTCCCTCTACGGAACGATTAAAGTTTATTAAGGTAATTGTGAACGTTATAACTTTAAAAAAAGACTATTTTTAAAATATTTAATTAGAGGAATGAAGATTTTTTATTGTTTTATCATTAACAATCTTAAATAACATTTTATATCCGACAATTAAATTTGCAGTCCTTTAATCTAAGGCAGCGGTTCCCAATTATTATTTATGCTTCCCTCTACGGAACGATTAAAGTTTATTAAGGTAATTGTGAACGTTATAACTTTAAAAAAAGACTATTTTTAAAATATTTAATTAGAGGAATGAAGATTTTTCATTGTTTTATCATTAACAATCTTAAATAACATTTTATATCCGACAATTAAATTTGCAGTCCTTTAATCTAAGGCAGCGGTTCCCAAATATTATTTATGCTTCCCTCTACGGAACGATTCAAGTTTATTAAGGTAATTGTGAACGTTATAACTTTAAAAAAAGACTATTTTTAAAATATTTAATTAGAGGAATGAAGATTTTTCATTGTTTTATCATTAACAATCTTAAATAACATTTTATATCCGACAATTAAATTTGCAGTCCTTTAATCTAAGGCAGCGGTTCCCAATTATTATTTATGCTTCCCTCTACGGAACGATTAAAGTTTATTAAGGTAATTGTGAACGTTATAACTTTAAAAAAAGACTATTTTTAAAATATTTAATTAGAGGAATGAAGATTTTTCATTGTTTTATCATTAACAATCTTAAATAACATTTTATATCCGACAATTAAATTTGCAGTCCTTTAATCTAAGGCAGCGGTTCCCAATTATTCTTTATGCTTCCCTCTACGGAACGATTAAAGTTTATTAAGGTAATTGTGAACGTTATAACTTTAAAAAAAGACTATTTTTAAAATATTTAATTAGAGGAATGAAGATTTTTCATTGTTTTATCATTAACAATCTTAAATAACATTTTATATCCGACAATTAAATTTGCAGTCCTTTAATCTAAGACAGCGGTTCCCAATTATTATTTATGCTTCCCTCTACGGAACGATTAAAGTTTATTAAGGTAATTGTGAACGTTATAACTTTAAAAAAAGACTATTTTTAAAATATTTAATTAGAGGAATGAAGATTTTTCATTGTTTTATCATTAACAATCTTAAATAACATTTTATATCCGACAATTAAATTTGCAGTCCTTTAATCTAAGGCAGCAGTTCCCAATTATTATTTATGCTTCCCTCTACGGAACGATTAAAGTTTATTAAGGTAATTGTGAACGTTATAACTTTAAAAAAAGACTATTTTTAAAATATTTAATTAGAGGAATGAAGATTTTTCATTGTTTTATCATTAACAATCTTAAATAACACTTTATATCCGACAATTAAATTTGCAGTCCTTTAATCTAAGGCAGCGGTTCCCAATTATTATTTATGCTTCCCTCTACGGAACGATTAAAGTTTATTAAGGTAATTGTGAACGTTATAACTTTAAAAAAAGACTATTTTTAAAATATTTAATTAGAGGAATGAAGATTTTTCATTGTTTTATCATTAACAATCTTAAATAACATTTTATATCCGACAATTAAATTTGCAGTCCTTTAATCTAAGGCAGCGGTTCCCAATTATTATTTATGCTTCCCTCTACGGAACGATTAAAGTTTATTAAGGTAATTGTGAACGTTATAACTTTAAAAAAAGACTATTTTTAAAATATTTAATTAGAGGAATGAAGATTTTTCATTGTTTTATCATTAACAATCTTAAATAACATTTTATATCCGACAATTAAATTTGCAGTCCTTTAATCTAAGGCAGCGGTTCCCAATTATTATTTATGCTTCCCTCTACGGAACGATTAAAGTTTATTAAGGTAATTGTGAACGTTATAACTTTAAAAAAAGACTATTTTTAAAATATTTAATTAGAGGAATGAAGATTTTTCATTGTTTTATCATTAACAATCTTAAATAACATTTTATATCCGACAATTAAATTTGCAGTCCTTTAATCTAAGGCAGCGGTTCCCAATTATTATTTATGCTTCCCTCTACGGAACGATTAAAGTTTATTAAGGTAATTGTGAACGTTATAACTTTAAAAAAAGACTATTTTTAAAATATTTAATTAGAGGAATGAAGATTTTTCATTGTTTTATCATTAACAATCTTAAATAACATTTTATATCCGACAATTAAATTTGCAGTCCTTTAATCTAAGGCAGCGGTTCCCAATTATTATTTATGCTTCCCTCTACGGAACGATTAAAGTTTATTAAGGTAATTGTGAACGTTATAACTTTAAAAAAAGACTATTTTTAAAATATTTAATTAGAGGAATGAAGATTTTTCATTTTTTTATCATTAACAATCTTAAATAACATTTTATATCCGACAATTAAATTTGCAGTCCTTGTGCTATATCTAGTCTAGTTTTGAATTTATTTTTGGTGTATATACAAAAGCTGAGAATGAAAAAGATAAGCCGAATTATAGTTTATTTCTAAGTGAACTGAAGAGACTAGTTATAAACTCTAAAAATGATAATTTGGAAAGCATTTTTCTTTATAAAAGAATTTAGTTATTTTATATAGATTTGAAAAGTGCGGTATGAAATATTAATGTAATATTTTATAAATGCTTATTCTTTTTCTAATTTGTTCAACATATTGTTTTTAGAAATATATTTTCATTTAAAAAATGCCATTTCTATTTAATTGGTATTTTACTTCAAATAATTTAATAAAAGAAACAGAAAGATTATATACGATATGATTTATATGTTGGATCTAAATATAATCAGAGATTACAAAAGAACTAACTAGAGGTTATAAAAGTATTCATCCCCGGTTGTAAAAAGTACTAATTCACTCGAAAACCATAAAGTTTCATGGAACACAGTTTAGAACTACTTTCCTAAGGTATCATGATAAAATTAAGAAATTAAACACATTTACTACCGAACAGCATGGCAAAAAACTATATTTTTATTATGTTAATTTCATGAGAAGTCATAACCAGATCACTATTGAAAAAAACTATCCTGTATTTTGGTGTTCTCATAAATACCGTAAATTTTACTATATTCTAATAGTTTCGACCATACTTTCTTTTCTTAGTGTGGTCTGTACCATGATTCACATTTCATAAAAGGTACTGTATTGTCGCATGCAAACAGGTATTTTTTTCTCCAAATTTCGGAGAGCCTTCTATTTTGACACCTCAAATCATTTTTTGGCAAAATTGAAGGAAAAAAGACACGTGTCTAAAAAGTTTTACACAAAGAACATATCCGGAAATTTTCGACAAAATCAAGAATGTCAAGTATCCAAATGACTTAAAAAAAATTATAAAAATTTTTATAAAAAAAATAATAAAAAAATTCGCAAGGCAGGTGTGTATATTTGGGACTGAAGATTATGAAATCTAACGCGAAACTGTGAGATCGTGGATTCTACTGTAACTGATGACAGTTTTTTATTTTTATTTCTTTATACTGAAAAATGTTTTTCGTATTTATTTTAAAGTATGCATGTTATAATTATAACTAATAATTTAACAATTATTTAAAAAACTAGAATGCTCCGCCTTTGATCACTTTGCTCACTAACCCTCGTAGTTGCTTCTCATTAATCATTGCAGATAAGTGGAAAAACGGTTTATTTCCATTTTTCTGATTGCCATTTTCATTTTGAAGATGACTAAATTTAAGCAAATCAATAAACTTGGAATATTGGTACCTTCCGCAGAGTTATTACTCAGTGAAGATGGACTCAAGGGATAGAGCATTCGCCTCCGAATGAGGTAAACCGAGTTCGAATGCCAGTGATGGCTGCTGGTCGATATGAATTTTACACCCGGCTTGCACCGACCACAGTGCTGACGTAAAATATCCTCAGTGGTAGACGGATCATGGGTTAGAGTTGCCGTTTGAGGCTTTCGAGGTTTTCCTCTCCATGTAACTCAAAGGCGGGTAGGTTACATCAAAACGTCCTCCACGAAGGCAAAAATTTCATCAAATACTTGATCCTGGAATTCTCTTGTTTGCTGGATTGGGTTCAAAATTACAAGATTACAGAGTTGAACACTAGTAGTCGAAACTGGAAATTGGGTGGACTGTTCAATGACTGTTATAAAATAAGCTAATAATTTGACCGCAATATCCTGGTTGGTAGAGCTATGGACTCGTGTTCGTGAGAATGGTAGTTAAAATCCAGCTGGCCGAAGAATACCAGTGTATAAAATGGTGACTGGTGCATGTTAAATCTGTCTGGGTCGCAAAGTCCACTAAGTTCTCATAACAAATCAATACCTCTGGGTACTGATCCAGGAGTTCCCTTGTCTTCTGCATTGAGTTCAAAATTACAAGGCTATGTAGTTAAACATGGGTAGTTGTAAACTCAAAATTGAGTCAGTTTTTCAACGGTGGTGATAAAAAGAATAAAATTAATAATCAAATTGTATTTCTTTCTAGCTCCCTATATATTTTCTACACACCCCCATAATTTCATGTTTCTAAGTCTCTTGATTTGGAGCAGCAAAGCAAAATGTAACATAAAGAAATTTTTTTAATAATCCAATGTTAATACTCAGCAATAAAAAATAATGAAAGTTTTCCTCAGGTGTATATAAATAGAATTGAACTTATAAGGGCCCCATCTTTTACAGCAGCTTAGGGCCCCGCCAAGCTTAAATCCGGCCCTGCAAACACACATTCACTTTTATATATAGACTACGAAACATAAACTGAATTTACAATTAAAAAATAGCACCTAATTTGTTTAAGATAAATACTCAAACAGACTCATAAGGTACTAATAATTATAACTACAATACATTAATTAAATTATATACACCACTACAAATCGTAAATTGAATTTACAATTAAAAATAGCACTTAATTATTTTAAGATAAATACTGAAACAGACATAGATGAAAGCAAAGATATAGGGTACTAACAATTATAATTACAATACATATACAGTAATAATGAAATGAAACTTGAAATGGAAAAAAGAGTAAAATAAACAAAATTTTCTGGACACGTGGTCAAACAAGGGAATCGGTGATGTATGATGAAAATAATTTGAAATTAATTAGAATAATAATTAGAAATTTTACAATTAATGTCAGATATTTCAGAAAAGAATAATGAATCATCATTGGTTTAATATTATAAAAATGTACTATTTGGAAAGAAAAGCTTAGAAATTAAATTTTGAAAAAAATATTTGATTCTTTGAACGGGGCTCCAACCAGCTCCTTTCATCAGGATTTATCAACTATAAGAGAAGGTTAGTTATCAGATTTTGAAAAAAAAAAAAAGTTTATTTTTCTACTTTAGATAATTTTTGTTCATTTTGCAGGGTTGCCAGAGGACTATTTGCAACGATATTTTTGACCTGAGGCGACAATGCAACTTTTTTTGCCTGAAAAGGCGCAACTATTTTCAGAAAAAGGAGACTGTGCTCCAAGCTATGTTTTTTTAGGCATAAATTGGGTTGACAACCTGCTTCTTCTGAACACAAAATAATAATAAAAATGAATTTGATTCATCACTTTTTTAATGCGCTCAATTTGAATCTATATTGTTTCGCCTTTTCAATGGTTTATTCTTTCGCGTGATTTTAATAATACTTTTAATACGATGTGTGAATCATCACTTTTCTCAATAATATGAATTATTAGTTAAACTGAAAAGCTTTTAAAAAAAGTATGTTTTTTTTTTTTTTTTTTTTTTTTTTGAAAAAATACCTGATTTGTTAAAAGAAAAATGTGCATGTAGGAAGAATACTATCAAGAATATATCCGCAGTACATGTTAATAAAATAAAACTGTAAAGTATCACCTGGTTATTAAGATTTTACATAGAATCTTACAGTTCGTCTAATAATATGGTCAGGGACTAAATATGATGTGGTACCAACAAAACGTTTCATCAAAGAAAATGCACTGCCTATCTTTTATACAGAGCCGTGATGGCTTAGAGCAGTGATGGGGAAACTACGGCCCGCGGGCCAACTGTGGCCCGCCGGAAGGTTTTATCCGGCCCGCGGATAGAATTTTAACTTGCCGATCCGTCGCAAATATAAACAATATACGTAGTATTTGTATACTTTGTTTAAAGCTAGTTTTTTTTCTTTTTTAATAAACTACTGGTGACCTTTTTACTTTCTCTATTTTTGTTCTACAAAACATAAATTGATGGAAATAGCTTCAGACAGCTTTTCAATTGGTAAAATTCTGAAAGCAGAAGTTCTTCATAGAATAGCTGTAGAATGGCGCCAAGAAGCGTTTGTCTTTCTCGGGGAGCAGACAATACGGAATCTAATGTAGGTGAATTGTGCTTCACATGTGGCAGACTGCGCATTTTAAGCTCCAACGAGCGGATTTTTCATTTTTCTGCCGGCGTGAATTATTTATTGCGTATGGCCTCCAAAATATAATAGGCCATTAATTGACAGTTATCAAAATATTGAACAACTATTTTAATTTCATGAATACAGAATTTTGCCCATGAATATCCAAAGAGGAGGGTACTGTGACGTCACATGAAAATGAATTGACCAATCACAACCAAAAAGCTTCGCGATTTGCGTCTGCTCTATTTCTTGTTTCCTTTGCTTCAAACTGCTTTACAATATTTGTATAAACGTTATAAAAGTTTAGTAAAATTATAACTTCATTTTAAGAGGACGCGCAAACACCCGCGCAAGAGCATTAGTTAGCAGTAAGCTTTCGTCAATTGCGTTTCTGTGTGCTGTTCTCCGTAGTAGGTAACGTCTAAAATGGATGTTAAAAAAAGAAAAGTGGATTCAGAATGTCGAGTTTTTAAAGAAGAATGGACGTGGAAATATTTCTTTACTTTATTTAAAGAAAAACCTGTGTGCTTACTTTGCAATACAACTGTTGCAGTTTTAAAAGAATATAACATTCAACGCCATTTCAAGAGCAAACATGAAAACCACTCCTACTCATCGTTAAGTGAAGAGGTAAAAAAAATTAAATCGAAAGATTTAATAAAAAATTTATCAAGTCAACAACAATTATTTCAGAGAGCTAATCATTCTCAAAGATGCGCTACGAAAGCCAGTTATGTGTTGGCTTATAATACTGCTAAATCTAATAAAGCATTTTCAGATGGTGAATTTATAAAGCAGTGCATGATAGATGTGCGCGATATTATGTGCCCTGAAAAGAAAAATGATTTTCAGTCACTGTCTCTCTCAAGAACAATCACCGAGAGAATTGAAAATATTGATAAAAATCTAATTTCACAACTGACTACAAAAACTCAAAAATTTATTTTTTATTCAATTACCATGGATGAAAGTACAGATATCAGCGATACTGCACAGTTACTCATATTTGTAAGAGGAATCAACGCTCACTTTGAAATTACAGAAGAACTTGCAGGGCTGCTGTCAATGAAAGGAACAACGACTGGTGCCGATATATTTTGTGAATTTGAAAATTTCATCGATAAACTTCGTTTACCTATTGATAAGTTATGTAATGTAACTACAGATGGTGCTCCTAATATGGTTGGAATCAATCAAGGATTTTTTGGGAAATTTAATTCTAAGTATCCGGAAAATGATGTTTTTTCGCATACATCAGGATGATCTCTGTAAATCGGCTTCAGATATTGACCATATACTTAATATTGTTGTAAAACTAGTAAATATGATTCGTTCCATCGCCAGTTTCAACAGTTTTTGGAGTCTGAGCATTCCGATATCCTGTATTATTCAAAAGTTCGTTTGTTAAGTGCTGGAAAAGTATTTGAAAGAATTTGGGATTTAAAAGGCGATATTGTGAATTTTCTTCTTGATAAAGACATTTATAATCAATTTGACGTCTTAGAAAACGAAACGTGGCTTTCTGATTTCGCTTTTTTCACAGACCTCCTCGTACAGATGAATATACTTAATCTCAAATTGCAAGGGAAAAATCAGTTTCTTCACGATATTTGGCAATACCTGAAAAGTTTCAAATTACAGTTATTATTATTTGCTAATCAGATCTTTAAATCTGATTTTTCTCATTTTCCAAGAATACAATCTTTAAAATTCACTATATCAAACAATAAGATTAAAAAATACGAAATTAATTTGAGAAAACTATCTTCAGAATTTGAAAGGAGATTTCAGGACTTTAGAAAAATGGAACCAGAGTTTAGTATTTTTGCGACTCCATTCAATGTTAATTACGAAGAAGTTGGTGCAAAATTTCAACTTGAGTTAATAGAACTGAACAGTAATACTCTCCTGAAACAAACTTTTCATACAGTACCATTACTAGAATTTTATAAAAATTTAAGTCCAGATAATTTCCCAAATCTAATTACTCATGCAATGAAGATAATGACAATGTTCGGCTCATCTTATATATTCGAACAAATCTTTTCAACAATGAAGCTTAGGAAAACTTCTTTAAGAAACAGAATTGCAGATGAGCACTTTTCATCAGTTTTAAGAATTTCTGCTTCGCAAATGGAACCGGACTAGGATGAAATTTTGAAGAAACGGTCTCAATTTCATTTTTCTCATGCACCATCAACCAGTAATGACACCAAAAAATAAAGTGATAATACTTCACATCAAGAACTACACTAAATTCATTTTATATTTTGCGCTACTATTAAAATAATAAGTGTATGTAATAATATATGTATATAGAACACATAAATTTTTTAACGATTAAGCATTATTCTTTGACCCGCTACGATTGTCTAGTTATTACAAATGGCCCGTCTTAAAAAAAGTTTCCCCACCACTGGCTTAGAGGATAGAGCGATCACATTCCATTGAGGTGTACCGGGTTCGAATCCTAGTCTGGTCGATTGAAATACCGACCACAGTGCTGACGCGAAATATCCTCAGTGGTAGATGGATCATGGGTTAGAGTGGGAGGTTCTCGTGGTCTTCCTCTCCATGCAACCCAAATGTGGGTTAGTTCCATCAAAAAGTCCTCCACGAAGGCAAATTTCTTCCACTGCTTGATCCAAAAGTTCCCTTGTCTTCTGGATTTTGTTCAAAATTTACAGGCTTCGAAGTTGAGCATTAGTAGTCGTAAACCCAAAAATCAAATGATCATATAGGGAGAATGAATATTCCCCATGGATCCTAAGGGCGGATGAATTATTTTGATCATTTGATTTAATTATAATAGCAAATGATAATATTTTTATTTTATTTTTTTATAACCGTCATCGAACAGCCGACCCCATTTTTGGGTTTACGACTACTAATGTTCAACTCCATAGCCTTGTTATTTTGAACACAATCCAGAAGACAAGGGAACTCCTGGATCAAGCAGTGGGAGAAATTTGCCTTCGTGGAGGACTTTTTGATGGAACTAACCGTATTTGCGTTGAATGGAGAGGAAGACCACGAGAACCTCCCACGGTTAGCCTGACGGCAAGGGGACTAACCCATGATCCGTCTACCACTAAGGATATTTCACGTCAGCACTGTGGTCGGTGCAAGCCTGATGCGGAATTCGTATCGACCAGCCATCGCCTGGATCGAACCTCATTGGAAGGCGAACGCTCTATCCCCTGAACCATCGCGGCTCAAAACGATAATATTTGATTAATTTATAATTATAATAGTATCTTACACTAACTAACCAGAGAATCAGGTTGGTCAAGACTTACGCAAACCAAAAAGCCGCCCTAGGAACGAAAAAAAATTTGCGTTTTTGGGTTTTTTTTATAAAAAATTCTTTTTACTCCATCTACTGCATGGAATTAATGTTCCAAAATATTGAGTTAAAGGCTGATTTCGTTAGGTTGAGTTCAAAAGGTTGAGTTAAACTGATTTCGTTGACGTTAACACTAATTAATTAGCATATTTAAGTTGACTCCTTTATACTATTAAGTTCGGTTTTTAATATGCGAAAATTCTATCATGAGAACAAAACTTATTCAGAGTTGCTGATCTTTATCATAGATGATAAATGCTTTTAATACTTAAAGTATCAATCATTAATTTATAATTTAAAAAGTAAACATTTCAACAGCGTGGTTTGTAAAGAGATGGCCCCAGAAAAACCATTGTTCTCGATTCGTTTCTGACTTACCCACCTTATTTATCAGATTAATTTAATAAATCAGATTAATTACAACTCACAGGTAATCATTAAAAATAAGCAATTTTAAAGAACGTTTATTTCTTTTTAAATAACTTCGTGAAATCAGCGTTTTCCAAGTATTCATTCCAAATTCGAATTTTTGATAATTCCAAGTTTTTTTTTCATCTCCACTTATGATTTCGAAGTTCTAAGAGTGCATGTTGTGTTATTTTTACTTTTATACACATACTGTTATTAATTGCCGCATTTTAGGGGATATTTTCTGGGACACTTTCAAGATTTTTTAAATTTTTTACGTTTCAGAGTGAATTTTGATATTAATTTCATGTGAAAGGATATGTGTCAAAATTTTTAAAAATTTATAGTTTTGTGCAAAAACATTTATAGAAGATTTTCAAAATCATTATTTTTTTTCCTTGCCTATCTATTTTCCTAATGTAGATGTCGCTAAAATCGTAGATGTAGTAAATTATTTTGAAAAAAATGTTGTAAAATAATTTTATTCAGTTTATATTTAAAGGATCCAACACTCTACAACGATTTATGATGTTGTTTTCTTTTATACACATACTGTTATTAATTGCCGCATTTTAGGGGATATTTTCTGGGACACTTTAGAGATTTTTTTAAATTTTTTACGTTTCAGAGAAAATTTTGATATTAATTTCATGTGAAAGGATATATGTCAAAAATTTTAAAAATATATAGTTTTGTGCAAAAACATTTATAGATGATTTATAAAATCATTATTTTTTTTCCTTGCCCATCTATTTTCCTAATGTAGATGTCGCTAAAATCGTAGATGTAGTAAATTATTTTGAAAAAAAATTTGTAAAATAATTTTATTCAGTTTATATTTAAAGGATCCAACACTCTACAACGATTTATGATATTGTTTTCTTTTATACACATACTGTTATTAATTGCCGCATTTTAGGGGATATTTTCTGGGACACTTTCAAGATTTTTTAAATTTTTTACGTTTCAGAGAGAATTTTGATATCAATTTCCTGTGAAAGGATATGTGTCAAAATTTTTAAAAATATATAGTTTTGTGCAAAAACATTTATAGATGATTTTTAAAATCATTATTTTTTTTCCTTGCCCATCTATTTTCCTAATGTAGATGTCGCTAAAATCGTAGATGTAGTAAATTATTTTGAAAAAAATGTTTTAAAATAATTTTAATCAGCTTATATTTAAAGGATCCAACACTCTACAACGATTTATGATGTTGTTTTCTTTTATATACATACTGTTATTAATTGCCGCATTTTAGGGGATATTTTCTGGGACACTTTCAAGATTTTTTAAATTTTTTACGTTTCAGAGAGAATTTTGATATCAATTTCCTGTGAAAGGATATGTGTCAAAATTTTTAAAAATATATAGTTTTGTGCAAAAACATTTATAGAAGATTTATAAAATCATTATTTTTTTTCCTTGCCCATCTATTTTCCTAATGTAGATGTCGCTAAAATCGTAGATGTAGTAAATTATTTTGAAAAAAATGTTGTAAAATAATTTTATTCAGCTTATATTTAAAGGATCCAACACTCTACAACGATTTATGATGTTGTTTTCTTTTATATACATACTGTTATTAATTGCCGCATTTTAGGGGATATTTTCTGGGACACTTTCAAGATTTTTTAAATTTTTTACGTTTCAGAGAGAATTTTGATATCAATTTCCTGTGAAAGGATATGTGTCAAAATTTTTAAAAATATATAGTTTTGTGCAAAAACATTTATAGAAGATTTTTAAAATCATTATTTTTTTTCCTTGCCCATCTATTTTCAAAATTTAGATGTCGCTAAAATCGTAGATGTAGTAAATTATTTTGAAAAAAATTTTGTAAAATAATTTTATTCAGTTTATATTTAAAGGATCCAACACTCTACAACGATTTATGATGTTGTTTTCTTTTATACACATACTGTTATTAATTGCCGCGTTTTAGGGGATATTTTCTGGGACACTTTCGAGATTTTTTAAATTTTTTACGTTTCAGAGAAAATTTTGATATTAATTTCATGTGAAAGGATATGTGTCAAAATTTTTAAAAATATATAGTTTTGTGCAAAAACATTTATAGAAGATTTTTAAAATCATTATTTTTTTTTCCTTGCCCATCTATTTTCCTAATGTAGATGTCGCTAAAATCGTAGATGTAGTAAATTATTTTGAAAAAAATTTTGTAAAATAATTTTATTCAGTTTATATTTAAAGGATCCAACACTCTACAACGATTTATGATTTTGTTTTCTTTTATACACATACTGTTATTAATTGCCGCATTTTAGGGGATATTTTCTGGGACACTTTCAAGATTTTTTAAATTTTTTACGTTTCAGAGAGAATTTTGATTTTAATTTCATGTGAAAGGATATGTGTCAAAATTTTTAAAAATATATAGTTTTGTGCAAAAACATTTATAGAAGATTTTTGAAATCATTATTTTTTTTCCTTGCCCATCTATTTTCCTAATGTAGATGTCGCTAAAATCGTAGATGTAGTAAATTATTTTGAAAAAAATTTTGTAAAATAATTTTATTCAGTTTATATTTAAAGGATCCAACACTCTACAACGATTTATGATGTTGTTTTCTTTTATACACATACTGTTATTAATTGCCGCATTTTAGGGGATATTTTCTGGGACACTTTCGAGATTTTTTAAATTTTTTGCGTTTCAGAGAAAATTTTGATATTAATTTCATGTGAAAGGATATGTGTCAAAATTTTTAAAAATATATAGTTTTGTGCAAAAACATTTATAGAAGATTTTTAAAATCATTATTTTTTTTTCCTTGCCCATCTATTTTCCTAATGTAGATATCGCTAAAATAGTAGATGTAGTAAATTATTTTGAAAAAAATTTTGTAAAATAATTTTATTCAGTTTATATTTAAAGGATCCAACACTCTACAACGATTTATGATGTTGTTTTCTTTTATACAAATACTGTTATTAATTGCCGCATTTTAGGGGATATTTTCTGGGACACTTTCAAGATTTTTTAAATTTTTTACGTTTCAGAGAGAATTTTGATTTTAATTTCATGTGAAAGGATATGTGTCAAAATTTTTAAAAATATATAGTTTTGTGCAAAAACATTTATAGAAGATTTTTAAAATCATTATTTTTTTTCCTTGCCCATCTATTTTCCTAATGTAGAAGGTCGCTAAAATCGTAGATGTAGTAAATTATTTTGAAAAAAAATTTGTAAAATAATTTTATTCAGTTTATATTTAAAGGATCCAACACTCTACAACGATTTATGATATTGTTTTCTTTTATACACATACTGATATTAATTGCCGCATTTTAGGGGATATTTTCTGGGACACTTTCAAGATTTTTTAAATTTTTTACGTTTCAGAGAGAATTTTGATATCAATTTCCTGTGAAAGGATATGTGTCAAAATTTTTAAAAATATATAGTTTTGTGCAAAAACATTTATAGAAGATTTATAAAATCATTATTTTTTTTCCTTGCCCATCTATTTTCAAAATTTTGATGTCGCTAAAATCGTAGATGTAGTAAATTATTTTGAAAAAAATGTTGTAAAATAATTTTATTCAGCTTATATTTAAAGGATCCAACACTCTACAACGATTTATGATGTTGTTTTCTTTTATACACATACTGTTATTAATTGCCGCATTTTAGGGGATATTTTCTGGGACACTTTCGAGATTTTTTAAATTTTTTACGTTTCAGAGAGAATTTTGATTTTAATTTCAAGTGAAAGGATATGTGTCAAAATTTTTAAAAATATATAGTTTTGTGCAAAAACATTTATAGAAGATTTTTAAAATCATTATTTTTTTTTCCTTGCCCATCTATTTTCCTAATGTAGATGTCGCTAAAATCGTAGATGTAGTAAATTATTTTGAAAAAAATTTTGTAAAATAATTTTATTCAGTTTATATTTAAAGGATCCAACACTCTACAACGATTTATGATGTTGTTTTCTTTTATACACATACTGTTATTAATTGCCGCATTTTAGGGGATATTTTCTGGGACACTTTCGAGATTTTTTAAATTTTTTACGTTTCAGAGAGAATTTTGATTTTAATTTCAAGTGAAAGGATATGTGTCAAAATAATTAAAAATATATAGTTTTGTTGAAAAACATTTATAGAAGATTTTTAACATCATTATTTTTTTTTCCTTGCCCATCTATTTTCCTAATGTAGATGTCGCTAAAATCGTAGATGTAGTAAATTATTTTGAAAAAAATTTTGTAAAATAATTTTATTCAGTTTATATTTAAAGGATCCAACACTCTACAACGATTTATGATGTTGTTTTCTTTTATACACATACTGTTATTAATTGCCGCATTTTAGGGGATATTTTCTGGGACACTTTCAAGATTTTTTAAATTTTTTACGTTTCAGAGAGAATTTTGATTTTAATTTCATGTGAAAGGATATGTGTCAAAATTTTTAAAAATATATAGTTTTGTGAAAAACATTTATAGAAGATTTTTAAAATCATTATTTTTTTTTCCTTGCCCATCTATTTTCCTAATGTAGATGTCGCTAAAATCGTAGATGTAGTGAATTATTTTGAAAAAAATTTTGTAAAATAATTTTATTCAGTTTATATTTAAAGGATCCAACACTCTACAACGATTTATGATGTTGTTTTCTTTTATACACATACTGTTATTAACTGCCGCATTTTAGGGGTTATTTTCTGGGACACTTTCAAGATTTTTTGAATTTTTTACGTTTCAGAGAGAATTTTGATATTAATTTCATGTGAAAGGATATGTGTCAAAATTTTTAAAAATATATAGTTTTGTGCAAAAACATTTATGGAAGATTTTTAAAATCATTATTTTTTTTCCTTGCCCATCTATTTTCCTAATGTAGATGTCGCTAAAATCGTAGATGTAGTAAATTATTTTGAAAAAAATTTTGTAAAATAATTTTATTCAGTTTATATTTAAAGGATCCAACACTCTACAACGATTTATGATGTTGTTTTCTTTTATACAAATACTGTTATTAATTGCCGCATTTTAGGGGATATTTTCTGGGACACTTTCAAGATTTTTTGAATTTTTTACGTTTCAGAGAGAATTTTGATATTAATTTCATGTGAAAGGATATGTGTCAAAATTTTTAAAAATATATAGTTTTGTGCAAAAACATTTATAGATGATTTTTAAAATCATTATTTTTTTTCCTTGCCCATCTATTTTCCTAATGTAGATGTCGCTAAAATCGTAGATGTAGTAAATTATTTTGAAAAAAATTTTGTAAAATAATTTTATTCATTTTATATTTAAAGGATCCAACACTCTACAACGATTTATGATGTTGTTTTCTTTTATACAAATACTGTTATTAATTGCCGCATTTTAGGGGATATTTTCTGGGACACTTTCAAGATTTTTTAAATTTTTTACGTTTCAGAGAGAATTTTGATTTTAATTTCATGTGAAAGGATATGTGTCAAAATTTTTAAAAATATATAGTTTTGTGCAAAAACATTTATAGAAGATTTTTAAAATCATTATTTTTTTTCCTTGCCCATCTATTTTCCTAATGTAGAAGGTCGCTAAAATCGTAGATGTAGTAAATTATTTTGAAAAAAAATTTGTAAAATAATTTTATTCAGTTTATATTTAAAGGATCCAACACTCTACAACGATTTATGATATTGTTTTCTTTTATACACATACTGATATTAATTGCCGCATTTTAGGGGATATTTTCTGGGACACTTTCAAGATTTTTTAAATTTTTTACGTTTCAGAGAGAATTTTGATATCAATTTCCTGTGAAAGGATATGTGTCAAAATTTTTAAAAATATATAGTTTTGTGCAAAAACATTTATAGAAGATTTATAAAATCATTATTTTTTTTCCTTGCCCATCTATTTTCAAAATTTTGATGTCGCTAAAATCGTAGATGTAGTAAATTATTTTGAAAAAAATGTTGTAAAATAATTTTATTCAGCTTATATTTAAAGGATCCAACACTCTACAACGATTTATGATGTTGTTTTCTTTTATACACATACTGTTATTAATTGCCGCATTTTAGGGGATATTTTCTGGGACACTTTCGAGATTTTTTAAATTTTTTACGTTTCAGAGAGAATTTTGATTTTAATTTCAAGTGAAAGGATATGTGTCAAAATTTTTAAAAATATATAGTTTTGTGCAAAAACATTTATAGAAGATTTTTAAAATCATTATTTTTTTTTCCTTGCCCATCTATTTTCCTAATGTAGATGTCGCTAAAATCGTAGATGTAGTAAATTATTTTGAAAAAAATTTTGTAAAATAATTTTATTCAGTTTATATTTAAAGGATCCAACACTCTACAACGATTTATGATGTTGTTTTCTTTTATACACATACTGTTATTAATTGCCGCATTTTAGGGGATATTTTCTGGGACACTTTCGAGATTTTTTAAATTTTTTACGTTTCAGAGAGAATTTTGATTTTAATTTCAAGTGAAAGGATATGTGTCAAAATAATTAAAAATATATAGTTTTGTTGAAAAACATTTATAGAAGATTTTTAACATCATTATTTTTTTTTCCTTGCCCATCTATTTTCCTAATGTAGATGTCGCTAAAATCGTAGATGTAGTAAATTATTTTGAAAAAAATTTTGTAAAATAATTTTATTCAGTTTATATTTAAAGGATCCAACACTCTACAACGATTTATGATGTTGTTTTCTTTTATACACATACTGTTATTAATTGCCGCATTTTAGGGGATATTTTCTGGGACACTTTCAAGATTTTTTAAATTTTTTACGTTTCAGAGAGAATTTTGATTTTAATTTCATGTGAAAGGATATGTGTCAAAATTTTTAAAAATATATAGTTTTGTGAAAAACATTTATAGAAGATTTTTAAAATCATTATTTTTTTTTCCTTGCCCATCTATTTTCCTAATGTAGATGTCGCTAAAATCGTAGATGTAGTGAATTATTTTGAAAAAAATTTTGTAAAATAATTTTATTCAGTTTATATTTAAAGGATCCAACACTCTACAACGATTTATGATGTTTTTTTCTTTTATACACATACTGTTATTAACTGCCGCATTTTAGGGGTTATTTTCTGGGACACTTTCAAGATTTTTTGAATTTTTTACGTTTCAGAGAGAATTTTGATATTAATTTCATGTGAAAGGATATGTGTCAAAATTTTTAAAAATATATAGTTTTGTGCAAAAACATTTATAGAAGATTTTTAAAATCATTATTTTTTTTCCTTGCCCATCTATTTTCCTAATGTAGATGTCGCTAAAATCGTAGATGTAGTAAATTATTTTGAAAAAAATTTTGTAAAATAATTTTATTCAGTTTATATTTAAAGGATCCAACACTCTACAACGATTTATGATGTTGTTTTCTTTTATACAAATACTGTTATTAATTGCCGCATTTTAGGGGATATTTTCTGGGACACTTTCAAGATTTTTTAAATTTTTTACGTTTCAGAGAGAATTTTGATATTAATTTCATGTGAAAGGATATGTGCCAAAATTTTTAAAAATATATAGATTTGTGCAAAAACATTTATAGAAGATTTTTAAAATCATTATTTTTTTTCCTTGCCCATCTATTTTCCTAATGTAGATGTCGCTAAAATCGTAGATGTAGTAAATTATTTTGAAAAAAATTTTGTAAAATAATTTTATTCAGTTTATATTTAAAGGATCCAACACTCTACAACGATTTATGATGTTGTTTTCTTTTATACACATACTGTTATTAATTGCCGCATTTTAGGGGATATTTTCTGGGACACTTTCAAGATTTTTTAAATTTTTTACGTTTCAGAGAAAATTTTGATATTATTTTCATGTGAAAGGATATGTGTCAAAATTTTTAAAAATATATAGTTTTGTAAAAAAACATTTATAGAAGATTTTTAAAATCATTATTTTTTTTTCCTTGCCCATCTATTTTCCTAATGTAGATGTCGCTAAAATCGTAGATGTAGTAAATTGTTTTGAAAAAAAATTTTTAAAATAATTTTATTCAGTTTATATTTAAAGGATCCAACACTCTACAACGATTTATGATGTTGTTTTCTTTTATACACATACTGTTATTAATTGCCGCATTTTAGGGGATATTTTCTGGGATACTTTCGAGATTTTTTAAATTTTTTACGTTTCAGAGAGAATTTTGATATTAATTTCATGTGAAAGGATATGTGTCAAAATGTTTAAAAATATATAGTTTTGTGCAAAAACATTTATAGAAGATTTTTAAAATCATTATTTTTCTTTCCTTGCCCATCTATTTTCCTAATGTAGATGTCGCTAAAATCGTAGATGTAGTAAATTATTTTGAAAAAAATTTTGTAAAATAATTTTATTCAGTTTATATTTAAAGGATGCAACACTCTATAACGATTTATGATGTTGTTTTCTTTTATACACATTCTGTCATTAACTGCCGCATTTTAGGGGATATTTTCTGGGACACTTTCGAGATTTTTAAAATTTTTTACGTTTCAGAGAGAATTTTGATATTAATTTCATGTGAAAGGATAAGTGTCAAAATGTTTAAAAATATATAGTTTTGTGCAAAAACATTTATAGAAGATTTTTAAATCATTATTTTTTTTTCCTTGCCCATCTATTTTCCTAATGTAGATGTCGCTAAAATCGTAGATGTAGTAAATTATTTTGAAAAAATTTTTGTAAAATAATTTTATTCAGTTTATATTTAAAGGATCCAACACTCTACAACGATTTATGATGTTGTTTTCTTTTATACACATACTGTTAATAATTGCCGCATTTTAGGGGATATTTTCTGGGACACTTTCAAGATTTTTTAAATTTTTTACGTTTCAGAGAGAATTTTGATATTAATTTCATGTGAAAGGATATGTGTCAAAATTTTTAAAAATATATAGTTTTGTGCAAAAACATTTATAGAAGATTTTTAAAATCATTATTTTTTTTCCTTGCCTATCTATTTTCCTAATGTAGATGTCGCTAAAATCGTAGATGTAGTAAATTATTTTGAAAAAAATGTTGTAAAATAATTTTATTCAGCTTATATTTAAAGGATCCAACACTCTACAACGATTTATGATGTTGTTTTCTTTTATATATGTTACGGGCAATGTAATTATTTAGGTCAGTATTCATAATGCTTAGTTATTATTAAGCCCCGGATTTTGATGACATTTGCATTTTTTTTGCATTTTTGGACTTTTTTTTGTCCTTTAGAGCATTTTTTTTAGATTTATAGGGCTTTTTTCTTTAAATTTTGGGGCATATTTTGCATTTTAAAGCATTTTTTAAATTTTTTTGTTAATTTTTTTCCAATTTTTATTATTTTTTATCATTTTTCATTAATACATTTATTTCCAAACAATGAAGAAAATCTCTAGGATATTAACAGGTGAAGCAGCATCTTTTCAAATTGAAGAAGAACTGTCAGTAAGTGAGACGTCTTTTTCAAATACGCACCAATAATATCAGTAGACGTTGAAAGAAGCTTCTTCAGGTATGAAAATTAACTTTCAGACAAGAAACGCTCGTTTACATTTCAAAATATTAAAAAAAATTAATAATTCAATGTAATTCTGACATTTAGTAATACAGTGGAACCCCGATTTTACGTTGTCCGTTTCGTACGTTATCCCGCTTCTTACGTTATTTTCTGCTGATCCGTGAATTGCCTATACCGATAATGTTAAAAAATCCCGGATTTTCCGTTACCCTTTTTATGAAAATCCCGCTTGATGCGTTTTTCTACAAACAGATCAAAATAATTTTTTTATTCTACAATTCTCACACAAACTTTTTTCTAGTTTTTTGAATACCAAATGAGATTTTCAGTCGGTATTGTTTGAGTTTCAAAGCTATAGCATTTTTTCTCATTTTCGAAACCTCAGTCATCGTGTTCTTTTCTCGAAAGAAAATGTCGAAACGAAAATGCTTTTCTTTGGCCAAAAAGGCTGAAATCATCAAAAAAAGCTACAGAATTTCATGACACTAAAGTTGATCTTGCTAAATCTTTGGGTATTGCTTATTCAACTTTGCAACAATTTTAAAGCAAGAAGATTCAGTAGAACTAAACCCTGAAAAACTCGGAAAATACGCTAAGAAGAGAAAATCCCTTAAAACATCTCCGTATGATGAGTTAGAAAAACTTTTAATGAACTGGTTCAAGGAAGCCAGAGCAGAAAACATTCCTATAAATGGATCCATCCTGAGAGAAAAGGCGCTTGAAATTGCTGAAAGGCTTAAACTCCAGGGTTTCAAATGGCTGGATCGATCGATTAAAAAAAAGGAACAATTTATGCTTCAAATGTATCTGTGGCAATGCCGATAGTGTGGATATGACAAATGTGCAACAGTGGAAAGAAGAAACTCTGCCAAATTTATTAAAGGGCTATAATCCAAGTGACTTATTTAATGCCGACGAGACGGGATTGTTTTTCAACCTACTGCCAAACAAGACATTGACAATTAAAGGTGAAAATTGCCATGGAGGAAAGCTTTCAAAAATGAAGTTGACTGTTTTGCTCTGTGCAAATGCCGATGGAAACCAAAATTTAACGCCTCTTGTGATCAGTAGAGCAGAGAAACCACGGCGTTTCAAAAATATCAAGTTTTCCTACCGATTACGCTTCAAACAAAAAAGCATGGATTACGCTAGCATTATTTGAAAATTTTCTTCGAAAACTTGATAAGAAAATGCGTTTTCAAAAGCGCAGCATAATTTTATTCCTAGACCAATGCACTGCTCCTTTAAACCTTAAATTGAAAAACGTGCGATTAAAGTTTTTTCCAGCTAACTGTACGAGCAAACTTCAACCACTGGATTTAGGAATTATCCGATCATTTAATAAGAGTTACCGGAAGCAACTGGCTAGAAAATCTCTAATGTTTCTTGATTCTGGTGACTTTCAGGATGCTACTAAGGCAAAAATTCATGTTCTCGAGGCTCTTAATTTGATATCTTCAGCTTGGGACAGTGTCGACCGAAAGTGCATTATCAATGGATTCAATAAAGCAGGATTTTCAATATCGGAGGAGGAGGGCGCTGTTGTTTTGAAAGAAAGTTGCCTGAAGTTGAGGATCTTCCGGAAGTCGATGATCGACTGTGGCACAGATCTCATTACTTCAGAAATCCCTTCCATAAGTGATTAAATGCCCGATTCCGACGATAGTGCTGATGAAGAACAGAAGACGTGCCAACAGCTGATCAAGCGATACAAAACATAAAAACTCTAAAACAATCTTTACTTCCAAATGTAAATCAAGAAGCAAATTTGCAAAAAATTGTTAGTATTGAACGAGCTGTCGATGAAATTGTAGCTAAAAACAAAAAGCAAGTAAAGATTACTCATTTTTTCCAATAATTTAACTGGTAGGTGTCAATTTTTAAAAATATGCATAGATTTTTCTTAACCCCGATTTTACGTTATTCCGCTTCGAGCGTTTTTTATAGCTAGTCCGAACGAAAACGTAAAATCGGGGTTTCACTGTATTATGAGATGGAAGTTGTTATATTCATTAAAGTTTCTATACAAAATGAAAATGTTTTTGAGTCAATATATTTTCCTTTTTTTTTTGTTATTTTAGGATATAAAACATATTTGTCAAACTTTAATGAACGTAGAACAAGTATTGCATTGCTTTATATTTTTTGAAATGACTCATAATAATTTTAAAGAGTAAAAAATTGTTTTAGTTCAATATTTTTACTTTATTTAAGTCATGTCATAATGCGTTTTTAGCGCAATTTTCGCATTTTAAGGACATTTTTTGCATTTTTTAATGGCATTACTTTCACTTTTAAAGGGCATTTTTTGCACTTTTTAAGGGCATTAATTGAGATTTTTTAGGTCATCAAAATCCGGGCTCTAGTTATTATGAATAATGACAATTAAAATTGGGCAATTTTATAAATTTGAATTACTTTACTATAATTTCTCACATTGCCCGGTCATTATAAATACAGCTATTATTTCTTTGGGCACTTTGAAGGGACAACCACGTGCGTGTGGTGTGATTCTGGCTGGCCAATCAGTATTCATTTATCATACCCTTTTGGGCACTTTTTAAATTGTCCGGGTATTATAAAGAATGCCCAATTATTTACATTGCCCGTAGCATATACATATTGTTATTAATTGCCACATATTAGGGGATCATTTCCTGGACACTTTCAAGATTTTTTAAATTTTTTTGGTTTCGAAGAGAATTTTGATATTACTATTTTCATGTGAAAGGATATGTGTCAAAATTTTTAAAAATATATAGTTTTGTGCAAAAATATTTATACAAGATTATTAAAAAAAATTCAATTTGTCCCTGCCAGTTTACATTCTTAATGCAGATATCGCTAAAATCGGAGATGCTGTGAAATATTTGGAAAAAAATGTTGTAAAATTATTTTATGCAGCTTATATTTGAAGGATCCATCACTCTACAACGGTTTATGATGCTGTTTTCTTTTATTTACGTACACTTATTAATGTCCGCATATTAGAGGATCATTTCTTGGACATTTTCAATATTTTTTTTATTTCGAAGAGAATATTAATTTCAAGTGAAAGGATATGTGTCAAAATTTTCAAAAATACAGGGTGTTCCAAAATTATCTTTACAATACCTGGCTTGAAATTGATTACAGTCTGGAAGTGCTTAGGGCCACCAATGGTGCGCATGTTGAAGTGTACTAAACAAAACTTTATTAGTTGTAGTAATACATGCAAAAGACAGAATATATATATCTTGTTTATTTTCGAAGTTATGAATTTTTGAAGTTGTAAAGAGAATTTTGGAACACCCTGTATATAGTATTGTGCAGAAATACTTACAGATGATTATTAAAAAGTTTTTAATTTGTCCCTGCCAGTTTACATTCTTGATGCAAATGACGCTAAAATCCAAGATGCTGTAAATTATTTGGAAAAAAATGTTGTAAAACAATTTTATGCAGCTTATATTTAAAGGATCCAACACTCTACAACGATTTATGATGTTGTTTTCTTTTATTTAAATACTGTTATTAATTGCCGCATTTTAGGGGATATTTTCTGGGAATAGTTTCAAGATGTTTTAAATTTTTTTGGTTTTAGAGAGAATTTTGATATTAATTTCACGTGAAAGGATATGTGTCAAAATTTTATAGTCTAGTGCAAAAATATTTATAGAAGATTATTAAAAATTTTTGTAATTTGTCCCTGCCCGTTTACATTCTTAGTGCAGATATCACTAAAATCGGAGATGCTGTGAATTATTTGTAAAAAAAATATTGTAAAATAATTTTATGCAGCTTATATTTAAAGGATCCAGCACTCTACAACGGTTTATGATGCTGTTTTCTTTTATTTACATGTACAGTTATTAATTGCCGCATATTAGAGGATCATTTGCTGCACATTTTCAATATTTTTTTGGTTTCAAAGAGAATCTTGATGATATTAATTTCAAGTAAAAGGATATGTTTCAGAGTTTTTTAAAATATATAGTATTGTGCAAAAATATACTTATAGAAGATTTTTAAAAACTTTTTTATTTCTCCTTGCCCATCTACTTTCTTAATGCAGATGTCGCTAAAATCGGAGATGTAGTAAATTATTTGGAAAAAAATGGTTTAAAATAAATTTGATTAGCTTATATTTAAAGGACTATACACTCCACAACGGTTTATGATGTTGTTTTCTTTTATTTACATACGGCTATTAATCGCCGCATTTTTGAAGAACATTTCTTGGACACTTAAAGAGAGAATTTTGATATTATTTTCATGTGAAAGGATATGTGTCAAAATTTTAAAAAATATATAGTATTGTACAAAAATATTTATAGAAGATTATTAAAAAATTTTTAATTTGTCCCTGCCTTTTGTAATTTATTGCTAAGGTTGAGGAATAGAAAGGAAGCACGAGTTAATAAAAACGTTTAGGTAGAAAGACTGTGGTGGTGCCATCTACAGAGGCATTATTTAAATATAAGATTTTTTAAAAAAAAATGATATGTACTTCTTTCGTGTAAATTAGTAACTTAATACATTGAGTTAGAGAAGAGAATGCAAAAATAATATGTTTAAATTAATTCGAAGTATGTTAGCCAATTTCATGCAAAAAATTCCTGATTTTGTAGAGGATTTTAATCAAGTCTATTTCGCATTGAAGTTAAAAATATTGGCCTAAAATTTTTAAAAAGCTTTTTAATTCGTCACTTTGTCGTGAACTCCCTCAAATATGATGGAAAATTTACCTACACTCAATTAATAAATGCCTCAAACCTTACATTTTTGCTAAAATTAATTGAGTCACATGCTTTATAATAGTCACACTAATTGCGTCATATATATATATATATATATATATATATATATATATATATACTTGAGTTATATTTATTGTGTTTATAAAATATTTCATTAAGTATTTTTCCTTAAGTAATCATGTGAATACTTTATTGAGATAATGAAGACGATCTTCTTATTATGAGTAGTAAATATATTATTTTCAATACATGAAATGCTGCCTTTTCTCTACATTGAATGATCGTTAAATACTATGGATTGCAAAAATATATTTTCATTTAAAAAAGAATACTTAATTTATTCAGATTTCTGGTGCGACATGAACATATAAAACTCGATCTAGACTCAGTGTATGTGTTTTTTTTTATTCAATGTTCAAGGAGACGTCAGCTTGATATATGCAGTGCTCAAAATAAAAAGCGAACGCTCAGAAAATTAAACGGATTTTCACGGACCCAATATGTTAATGAATAGGGGTAAATAAATTTTAAGTTGTAAAATCAGACAAAAAAAAAAAAAAAAAACGCTTTCTTAGAATAAGCATATTGATTTTCTTCGAAAGATTTAGTATTATGACTCTTTAATTTTGTTCCAATAATTTATACAAGATAATTTCACTCTTTACGTATCTCACTTGATGTCTGGAAATTGGCTAAGCGAGTCAAAAAGTTTTAGCACATAACTATAAAATTGATTTATTTGATTATAATTCAATGTAAAATGATATTCATTATAATTTATTTTATCTAGTGAAGGCAATTTGAATTGTAAAGTATAATATTGTTGTACTTTTCAACGACTAAAAAAAATTTTTTTTTTTGAATTGATGGAATAGTTCTCGAGAAATCAAGTTTATAATTAGTTAACTCGGAAATAATTTGATCTACTCCGTTCTAAATTTGTGTTTGAAAATTACGTACTTTAAAATGGTGTAAAAATCGTATACATTACAAATCAAAAAGGCTTCGACTTCTTTAAGATAAAATAATTGTAATTTTTTTTAAATGAAATTAAATTAACGAGTTCCATAATTATTTTTATATACTCTTTTGATTCGCTTTCTCCTGCATTGGGGCGAAATTAGCATATTAAGGTGGAAACTTTGGACTGCCCTCTTGCCTAAACTATTTTCCATATTTTGAGAGTTAGAATTCGAAGATATTTAGAGAAAGTACGTTTTGAAATGAAATTATAAAATACTGTATTTCTGTTAACTCTTTTGATTCGCTTACTCCTGCATTGGGGCGAAATTAGCATATTAAGGTGGAAACTTTGGACTGCCCTCTTGCCTAAACTATTTTCCATATTTTGAGAGTTAGAATTCGAAGATATTTAGAGAAAGTACGTTTTGAAATGAAATTATAAAATACTGTATTTCTGTTAACTCTTTTGATTCGCTTACTCCTGCATTGGGGCGAAATTAGCATATTAAGGTGGAAACTTTGGACTGCCCTCTTGCCTAAACTATTTTCCATATTTTGAGAGTCAGAATTCGAAGATATTTAGAGAAAGTACGTTTTGAAATGAAATTATAAAATACTGTATTTCTGTTAACTCTTTTGATTCGCTTACTCCTGCATTGGGGCGAAATTAGCATATTAAGGTGGAAACTTTGGACTGCCCTCTTGCCTAAACTATTTTCCAGGATATCCATATTTTGAAAGTCGAAGATATTTAGAGAAAGTACGTTTTGAAATGAAATTATAAAATACTGTATTTCTGTTAACTTTTTAGTTCAATTTAAGGATGAATTCTTCTCTTCTGTTCTATACAATTTCTGTTTCTTTCGAGTTAAGTAATATTTTTACATCAAAAAATAAATAAATAAAAATCTTTTCTAACAATTGTCACAAAATATTATAGAAATAAAAAACCTCCTAAAATTAAAGTGCTATTTAAAGTTATTAAAAAAAAGTAAAGCTCTTCATTCCACTAGCACTGAATTAAAAATATATTTGGAGCTATTCCGTCTCTAGTTGGTGTAAAATATCTACCTCTAAAGTAGCTATATGCATTATCTATATTATAAATTAAGTATTACCAGCTATTTCCCTTGAATTACAACAGGAAGTAGCTTGATTTTGGTAATTTTTAAATAGCATGAGCAAGTGTTATGGATACAGTTAATCTTTATTTTGATGGGATAACATGTTTTGCTTAATCTAATAATGTGAAAGTTATTCAGAAGAGCAACAAATAATAAATAAAAATAGGAATAATTTTAGTTTTATTAATGTCAATATGGTGATATTTGGATTGGGTCGATATAAAAAGGTTGCTCAAACTCAACTCATTTAACAAGCTGATAATTTCTTCATATTTGAATAACTTTCATTTAATAATTTTAATATTAATAACTTAATATTTTAATATGTTTTCTTTAAATAAAAGACATAGGTAACGGATAAAAAAAAAGTTCTAAAACATTGAACAGTGGAGGGCACTGTTAAAATTAAAATTAATAACCGGTTTTAGTTCGATATATAAAAGAACACGCAATGTTAATGCATTAGCTTAATGCATAATGTCCAACTTTGAAATCACAATTATGAAAAATATAAAACTTCTCATATTAAATTTGATTATTTAAGTACCACAAAGATCCTGACCACAATAAAAAATATTAGTTAAATGGTATAGAATTATTAATTAATAAAAAAAATTGGTCTAATTGTGCAATTGGTAGGTAACAGCTGTTTTTCAAATTTAATTTATTTACAAACTTTTATTAGAGTGAAAAAAAAAAAAAATTTTTTTTGTTTAAAAATCTTGTTAAACTAGGCATCCATGATTAGCTATGCAATTTTTCATAATTTAGGTTATCACTTCACTAATTTTTGCAGTTGAACACCATTCCACTCAGTGAATATGCTGCATTTTTTAAAATTTCAACTTTCTTAGCCTTCAATCTAGAAGACAAGTGAACACCTCACCAGTAAGAAAAATCTTTTTAAGCAAAACTAATCAGCAGCATTTAAGCAAAATGAAGGTGAGAACTACAAAAACCTTTTGTGGTTAGCCCGATGCTGACGGAGCTTTAATATGTTTCTTCCAATGTTTAATTTTATTTTGCATGGCAATCTTTGCTAACAGGCAACAAAATAAAATTTATCTATCACTATGTTTAGTTCATACAGGGTGCTACATTTTAAATCCATGACTTATTCCAAGATTTTTCATGACTTAACGCAGTTACTATTTTTTCCGACAAAAACACAACAATAAATTTATAAAAAACATTATAATAACATTAATTGAAATGATAGGTATAACAAAAACTGTTACATTCTGCTTCTTCATATTTATAGATTTTAAATTTAAAAAACAGAGTAAAAAAAGTGATAAAACAATAAAACAGCTGAAAAAAATGCAAAAGATTCTTTATTTATTTTTTCTGCCGTATTATATTCTAAAGATAGTTTTCTTGTTCATCAGAAAGGAAAGAAATACTCCCGATTTTTTCTTCTCTCAAGTTTAAAAAATAATTCGCTCTAGAAAATTTTTTTTCTTTAATTTTTTTTTAAAGAACAACATATTTTTTGAAGAACTAATTAAAAACATTTTATATTTTAGTAAAATATGACAGAGGATTTTATTACAAATTCAGATATTCTGTAAATTCTATTTTAAAAATTATTTTTCGGAGACCCATGACTTTAAAATCATGACAAATACTGAAATTCATGACTTGCTTATCTGTCTCTGCTGAGTGAAGGTTTTTATCAAAATCATTTAATATTCTAAGTGAGGGCACAAAGATGAGAGGTTTGAAATAGTTTCTTTTATGGCTGGGGATAATTATTGGAGAGTTGATTATGGTAATTTTGTGACTATCAGGAGTTTGTGGTCTCCAGCAATAGAATTATACTGAATAATTGTGTCCGCATAACTCTTTTTTATTTTGCAATGTTGATCAATGTTAGTCTACAATGTCGAGAATTACTTTTTGAGATTATAAAATAGTATAGGAGAGGGGAATTATTGAAGATCAGTTATTACACAACTTGATAGATTTTTAAGGTGATAAATGAGGGGCTTTTTTTTTCTGTGAGGAAACTCTGTTTATTCAATAGGAGAGAAATAAATAATGGAGACTTACTAGCAACATTTTTTAGACCACAAGTAAAGTCTTGATCATGCAAGTCAAAAAGAGAATTTCAAAATTGGAATTAATATTAGCACTCATATTTAACAAAGTAAAAAATATGTATTCAAATCTTAATTTAAGGACTTTTTAAACCATTATTTATAATTACTTAAACACTTAAAATACCGTAGCACTGGCACCATCCGTTGAGTATTTTTGCCATCAACAGATATTTTATCTATAATTTAAACAAATATTTCATCGCCAATTTCTTTTTCCTTCAACAAATACGGATTAATTTGAGAATATAAGGGTTAACAAGAGATAGTACTAAAAAATAGGAGACCTGGCAGGTATGGGGAGTACTCAGCATAACCACAAGCCTCTATAGTTTGTCTAAAGTAAGAACTCCCCCAGCCATTTGTTTGGACCAGTGACTATGGTAACGAGACATACTTATTTTAAGTGGGGGTGTGGGGTCACTGTCTAGGACAACTTTTGGGTATGGTCGGCTAGAGAAAGGTAATCCATAGCTGCCAACCTTAGGAATAAAAAATTAGGAACACTGTATGTGACAAAATTATACGTACCAATTACGAGAGTAAGACAAAAATTTAACTATTAAATAATAACATTAATAGACATATATTTAAATACCTTATGTAAATTAGTAAAAAATAAAAACATTACCCATTAATATATAATTATTCTTCTCCAAATTATAAAACACAGCTCCATATTAAACAAATATTTCTGATGCAAATGTTTAAGATACTACAAAACATTTTTTAAAAAATAATATTTGTTGTTTAAGATTCAATTTAGTGAAATGATCAGCAACAGCTATTGGAATAGTATTTTCCAATAAAAAGCTACTAAAAATTACTTCTGCACAATAACCACAGGAAGCGCGATTGTGGCGATCATAACAAGGGATTGGTTTAAAACCAAAAATACTGCAATTTTACGAAAATTCGGATTTTTAATAAAAATATCAGATTTGATTTAAAAATTAGGAACAAATTTGAAAAATTCTGGACAGTTGGCAGCTATGGGTAATCTTTCTCTCCGGTCTATTGCGCTAGCGGCTAGAGTGAAGAGAGCTACCCTCCCTGAAATGCGCTAGTCTAGTTTCCATAGCAGCAGACGGTCTCAGACTTTGCGGCGGATGGAGTTCTCATCATGAACAAACTATAAATAAGGGTATATTTTTTGTTGTTAAATGTTTGTAAGTAAATCCTTTTGGTGATTGGTACGGATACAGAAATACCTCCCACCACAATTTCATGACAGTGGTAATATAATATAGTGACAGCTTATACTTTCTAGAAAAGGCCTATTAATCTAAAACAGGGTGTGAAATTCAGTATACTTTTAAAAATAAAATTAACAATAGCAGTTAGACAGTAATTAACAATTTATTAGTTATTAAATTGAAGATGACTAATTTGAATTAAATGTTGGAAGAAAAAAAACCTCTCTGACAAACTATTATACAAATACTTTGGATTCTCCATTATCTGAAGAACAATCTTTCACTTCAATCAAATAATATTCCTTCCCGTCTTGCCCGAGATTCTGAATGTCTTCCATGGAGCAAGCCGAACCAATAACAGTCACATTCCCCTGTCCATCAGGTTCACCTATCATTAGCGTCTCCCCCTCCATTGAATTCAACACAATATTATCACTGTCAAATTCTCTAATCGATACTTCAGGAGACATCAAGTTGGAACTCTCTTCATCATCAATGATGTTATCCTCATCGTCATCTTGTAAGAGATACATATCGTGATCGTTTCTGCCCTCCAGTTTGATACGCGTGGCTTCTTTGAAACCTTCATTGTGGTTGCGCAAGTGGCGCCTATAGCTTCCAATCTGTAAGAACTTTTTACCACAGATGTCACACACGTGAGGCGTGTAACCTGTGTGAGTTATGAGATGGTTTTCAAAGTTTCCCAATCGTCGAAACCGACGCCCGCACACGTCACATACGTGTGGCTCGTCCTCAGTGTGGGTAACGAGATGCTGTTTTAAGCTACTTTCTCGAATGAAACCTTTCTTGCATATATTGCACATGTAAGTTTTGTCTGTGTTGTGCATTAAGGCGTGCTTTTCCAAGTTGCCAGCTTTGTAAAAGGTCTTATCGCACGAGTCACACTGGTAAACACTTTTCTGTGTGTGCTTCAACAAGTGTTTCTGGAGAGTGGCTTCCTCCACGTACGTTTTACCGCAATAACGGCAGGCGTGGTTTCTTTCCGACTCATGGGTCTGCATGTGACGCCTGAGATTGCTCATCTGGTTGCAGCCACGGCCACATATGTCACATCTGAAAGGACTCTGCTTCGTGTGGGCGATAACGTGCAATTTCAAATGATGTGATCGATTAAATGTTCGTTCACAAATGTAGCAACTGTAAGGACGCTTGTCGGGGGGCTTATGAATAATAAGATGTTGCCTTAGCTGATTTCCTTTCTTGAATCTTTTGCCGCAAATGTCACAGCCATGAGGACGTTCTTGTTGATATTCATAGTCTTGCAATGTATCGATTTCCATAGTCTGGAAAAAAATGCTCTGAATTAATAAAAGCACCATAGTATAAAAATTCAATACAAATTCATTATTTTTTTTGTTCCTTATTTCAAAGATGAGATTATGCAAGGAGCAGGGGCCTCTCTAGTTTTTTTAAAAAGATATCTATCTAGTTTTTTGTGTGAAAATTTAGACATAATATGAGAAAATTAAAAATTATACTAAAAAAATAAACACAAAAATATGGTAAAGTAAGGAAATATTTTCAGAAATTGTCACTAAAAATAAAAATCATTTTTGACGGGCAAATTTCTATATATTTTCCCCATATATTCAAAAAAAAGTTTCCTATTGTAAAATTTTGGGATTAAAATTGTACCCAAATTTCGAAATCCATAAAAATCACTGTCCATAGTTAAACTTCAACTTGAATATAATAAAAACATGCATTTAACAATAATAGAACTAAAAGTTATTTTAATTTTTAGATCATTTTATGGACATACAGAAAAAAGTTCCACAGAGAAAAAAATAGTTCATATAAAAATAAAGGTCTGTCAGAATAAATTTAAAATAGTGTTTAAGATAAAGTTTGAATTTTGACTTCTTGTAAAGTTTATAGAGAGAGAACCTTGTTTTATTTTAAAAAACTCAGCGAAAAGAAACTGGATTTGATATGACAGGTTAGGCTTCAACGAGAACAGGATTTGCATGAGAACCTACTTTTTTATTTGTGAAACTACCGTTTTTCCTAACGTTGAATTTGTGAAGGTACTGCTAAATGGTAGTGAATTTATCCTGGACAGACTCCTGAATAGTATCACAGTTTCAGACAAATTCAATATAAAACTTGCACAATGTTTAAAGAGCAAAATGTTTTATAATAAATACAGTCAAACTCTGTTATAGAGAACGAAATATTCGCTCCTGTGCCTTGCTATACACATACATTTTTTGTGTGTATAGTGAACCAAAAGAAGAGAGGAAATTGGATCTTATAAACTTTTTTCTGTCTTCGACTGATTCCCCCCCCCTCATTTTTTGGTATTGAAGTTTCTACACAAAAAACATATACCGATTTTTAAAACCAACTATTGAGTGGAATGTAGCCATAAACATTTTTCCGTGCTTGCTCCTTCTATCTCAGCCTCACACCCCTAAATTTTTTTGTACGCAAGACGAGAAGTAATAAAAAATAAAAGTTTACACATTTTTTGTTACTACATACTGATAATCATTTTTTTATTTCATTTTATTGATCATTTATTTAAATAATGTGCAATAAAAGGGAGCAGTTCGGAAAAATTTGTTAAAATTCTTTGCAGTACGGATGTAGTGAATTCCCGGTTATAGTGAACCAAAATTTCGATCTCTTAAAGGTTTCCTATAGCCAGGGTTCGTCAAGTCGGCCCACTTTGAAAAAACCCGCCCGGGTTTTATTGGGTGGACCCACCTTGAAAAAACCCACTTGGTGGTTTTTAAAAATATTTAAAAAATTCCAAACTTTCACAAAATTTCTGCCAATTCTTTTTTCCTTACACTCAGCACCAGCAACTTTCGGTTTGGTGTGGGTGGAGTAAACTACGAAATAGATTAGGAATAGATAAAGCTACAAAACTCGTAAAAGTGTATCACCATCTAAGAAAGAAATGTAGACACTTTGAATCTGCTGTATAATAATAATAATAAATAAAAAAATTGACCTTTTTTTAAGTTAACTCTTAACATCTGACAATTTTTAACTATTTGTTTATTACCATTAAAAAAATTAAAATATTACTTTGAAGATTTTTTAAATATTATTTTTATGATTTCTTTTGAATATAACTTATTTTGTTTCTTTTAATGATGCTTAAAAAAGAAAACAAACGAATTTTTTTTCCCTAAGTGATACATTAAACAACAATTAACAAATTTAAAGTTTTATTTTCTGGTTTTAAAAAAATGAGTTAAAACTTTTTATGTATGTTTTTTATTTTATTTTAAGATTAATTTGTTTTTTGAAATTATAAAGTTAAAATTTATCTAAAAATGCAGTCTTCTTTTCTAAGGATAAATATTTGAAAAATGGGACAAGTAACTGATACTCTTTATAATTATACGTAATTTTAATTTCACTTTCTATTAAATCGAATTATAAAAACATGGAAAACCATTAAATATTTATTCCAGTTTAATTTTATTTAAGGTAAAAGTCAGAAGAAATCTTAGTTTTTACTGATTATAAATATTTATTGATTATAAATTTGTAATAAGTAATATATAGTATATTCTTAATAAATAAAGTAAATAGAGGTGTGGGGAAACAAAAAGATTAATAAACTTGTTCCTTTTATATGACCGTTGCATTTATATTTTCTAGTGCTTCAGATAAAAATTGTGAAACGTTATGTATTTAACAATAAAGATTCAAACACGTATTTGTGATAGTGCATTATTTAAACTTATTTTAATTTTATTATATTTTATATAAACTTTTTGGATTTATTTATATCTTTAAGCTTATATAACACTATTTAATAATTAAAAATATTTACACAGTAAAATGTTAAAGTTTATGAGCACTAAATGAAAAAACCCAATTTTCCCCTGGTTTTTTCAATAAAATCCGGGCGGGTTGGGATTTTTCACAAATCCCAGAGTTTTTTCAAACCCTGCCTATAGCAGGGTTTGACTGTATTCACTTTACCATTTCTCCTTTATACTCCTCTTTCTTTACTCATTGAGAGTTCTACAAATATCAGGTTTGACAGCACATTAACTTTATATTACAATTAATTCATTTCTAAAACTTCATATTCGATAATAAAAATATGCCAGTCGGAAATCACTAGATTTTTAACAATGAAAAAGTTTTTTTAAATTTTTTTTTATGGAATTTGAGAAACATAAAAAATGAGCAAAAATAAAGCAAGTCAAAAAGCTATGACACAAATTCGAAATTTGTAAATCGTATTAAAAATATTAGGTTTTTAAAAACCATGCAGAACTTTGTAGCAATAACTGTCAAAAATGTCACTTGGATTTATTATGATATGGACGAAAATGAAGCAAGTCCAAAAAGCTATTACCCCAATTCGAAAATCTTGTTAAAAATATTAAGTCTCTTAAAACCACGCAGAGTTTTGTAACAATAACTGCTTAAAAGATGACAGAGAAACAACATTGATTAGCAATAGAATATGTGCAAGTTGAGTGCATCAAAAAGTAATAGCATAGCTGCCAATCTTAGAAAAAAAAAATTAGGAACACTATATACGACAAAATTATACGCACCGATCACGAGAGTAAGACAAAAATTTAACTATTAAATAATAACATTAATAGACATATATTGAAATACCGTATGTAAATTAGTAAAACAAAACTATAAACACTATCTTTTGTGGGAAATTTATAATATTAATATTTTATAATTAGGAATACCGGGGTAGTAATTTAAAAACAACCATTACCTATTAATATATAATTATTATTCTCAAAATTATAAAACACAGGTAAATAACAATCTTCATCATAAACAAATATTTCTGATGGAGGTATTGAAATACTACTATACATTTTTTAAAAAATAATAATAGTTGTTAAAGATTCAATTTAGTGAAATGATCAGCAATAGCTATTGGAATAGTATTTTCCAATAAAAAGCTACTAGAAATTACTTCTGCACAATAATCCCAGGAAACCGGCTTGTGGCAATCAGAACAAGGGATTGGTTTAAAAGCAAAAATAATGCAATTTTACAAAAATTCAGATTTTTTATAAAAATATCAGATTTTCAGATTTGATTTAAAAATTAGGAACAAATCTGAACAATTCCGAACAGTTGGCAGCTATGTAATAGCCTAAATGTGCACTTCAAGATTTTTAGCTTTCGGAAAAAAAAGAAGTGCTTAGAAGCTCTTGCTGATCACACATCAATAGTCGACCGGAAGTAGGTTGTGCACCCTTACCATACAACTTGTCAACCATTTGATTAAAAAATAAACAAAAGTTATTAAGATTTTACGCACAGTCAGGGTTGTCACAGAAAAAAAATTAACAAAATAGTTGTTTTTAGTAGCTTTAATTATGATAATAGTTGCCTAAATAAGAACAATAAAACATTAAAGCTAATGTTTTTAAAAGGAAAAACAATCAATAAAAATAATAAAATTATACCTCAGAGAGAAAATAAAATAAAATGCACTTTATTAAATATAATGGAAAATTAACTTTTTAACATTAAAGGTAGTACAAGAATTTGTTTTCTTTCATTAACAATTTTGTAAATTTGTTTCCTGTTCTTTTTGTCTTAACTGCAGGCTACCTTTAATCATGCTTTGAACGAATCTAATGCCTTGCATATCTTTAACCTTTAGAGCTTTTTTAAGTCTTTAGTTAGGTTCTTCAGTGTCGCTTTTTATCTCATTTTTGCTTTATTTTCTAGATTGATGAAATCACTGAGGTTCAGTGGGTAACGCACCACACACATGGTAGCGAAGAGATGGAAAAGTAATGTTCATTTATGTTAAGGCTGCACAATTGTTTTGAGTGAAGGGCCACACACATATTTAGTCAAGTTGGTGGCAAATATAATTTTTATATAAACGTTAGTGTTCTATCACTAAATTTTCATATCAAAAATTAGAATATTCACAGAAAATTAAATACTTTTAATTACTCAAATTCATTAAAAAAAAAAAAATTATTTTTTCATCAAAAAATATACATTTGTTTCTAAAACATTTTCCCTTTCATCAATAATTGAATTAACAAATATATATATATTAGAAGCTAAAAGAAATTTAATGCTCACAGAATGTAAGTGTAGTAGAATGCATTAAAGAAAATTTATAGGGCTTAAACAAAAACATAACCCTTATAGTACAAGATAAGATTTATTAATTATTCAGTACTATACTTCAGATATCAATTCTGTTCTATTTTTCACGCTTTTGTTTTATTATTTACGCAATTTCTGTCTTTTACATCATTTAAATTTTTTTGTGTTAAGAATCTGCATAATTTTAAAAAAAAATTTCCGCTAATCTCAGGTCTTCTAATTGATTGTGTCCTATAAAAAATTACTGCTCAATTCTTCTACTTATGAAAAAAATTACCACTATACTTTTATTTATAATAAAAAGCATTTCTAACTTATATCAAAGACAAGATTTCCTTATTGTGATCAGCAGCAGAATAATTACGTAGGCTTGGAAACTTCTAGGTAGAGGCCCGAGGAAAAAAAAATACAGAAGAGGACCAACTCGAAAAGTATAACTCATAGCCGCTCCCAGGCAAAACACCTATTTTATTTTACAAAAATATAAGGAAGTTTAAAACTTGCAAATCTTTTAAAAAAGATGCAGAGGTTTGTTCGGAGTAGTTAGACCCTTCGAGCTGGTTCCCTTCTGTAAGGGGTTTTAGTTTCTCGCAATTCACTGCACGAAAATAGCCAAGATTACGACAATCATTCTGCCACAGATCACAATACAGCAATCTTCAACAATCCACGCTTTTGTGATTGAAGGCGGTACTGCTGATTACAATATGGAAATACAACCACATCAAAGATTTCTTTAAATAAAATTCTATTATTTAAACCATGTTAATCATAAGAAGCAAAATGGAAATCTGGGGATATTTCCATAGCGCCATCTGACACGGTAACTACAATCACCTAGTTGCCATATAAATTTTATACTTGTAAATTTTAAAACAAAATAAATCATGTAGATGTTTGCCTGGGGGTGGCTACAAGTTCTAATTTTCCAGTTGGTCTGTTCCTTGCAGTGATGTTTTATTTAATTTGTTAGTTTTTCACGGGCCGCTGCCCGGAAGTTGGGGGGAGATTTCGTATCCTGATTTGTGGCAGAATAATCTCCAAGTCTTGGCAACTTCCAGGCAGCGATCCGCAAGAAACTAAAAAAGCATCACAGAAAGGGACCAACTCGAAATGTTTAACTCATAGCCACCCCTGGGGAAACATCTACATGTTGTTTTAGAAAAATTTGCAAGTTTAAAATCTATTTGGCGATTGTAGTTATCCCAGCAGATCAGGATACGGAAATGTCCCCCCAAAAAAAGCATTTTGTAAAAAAATTCTTTTTTGTATACATCAAACATGAATATCTTGTATAAATATATATATGTATCATGCATTAATGAATAATAGTCAGCTATGAATTACATTAAACGAACACAATATAAACGTGTATTCAATGTAAACAATGTTTTATTAAGATAATTCTCCGTAAAACTAAACAAACGTACGAGCAACAACATAAGTTTTATTATTGAGTCAAATTGTTTTTACAGCGAAGGAAAAAATGTAGTCAATAAGAAGGATAACAATTGTTTTATTTTTAAAGCCGAACAAACAGATTATTTAAAATAGTTGTATGAAGTATTCAAATAAAATTAATCTTTTATTTCTAGATGAAGAATTAGGTCTACTCTTTTTAACGTTTTGCAGCATTTCTTATCGTTACATATCTCCTAGAACACGTTTAAATTTAAAATAAATATTTGTTTCAATTTCCAATTAACAATGCCATTGTAGAAGAAACAATGAATAAACAAATAATCGGCATTTTTCAAAAAAGATTGTAACTTACGGATGGGCAACAGAACGATCTTCACAAACTTTGCATTAAATAAAAGTGGCACCATTAATAAAATCATTTACTGGAAATGTTTTCAAGTAATTTACACAAGTGATTCATATCAAATCTTTCGAACTTTTGAGTTTATTCAATTCTTTTGTAATTCACTATAGCTTCCTGAATTTTCGTAAAAAACTGTAAAAACCGGTTAGAGCATTTGACTCTCAGAGTTTTGTTGATTAGTATCAGGACTGCAAAATAATTGCCAGATACTATATATATATTTTTTTTTTACAATCATTTTAGCATAATCATTCATACCTGTACAGTTGAACGTGAGCAATATTCTTTTTTTTAAGAAATGGGTAAAATGAATTATAAAATTTTTTTTAGAGATATAAATGCCATTCATAGTTATTAGTGTCCGTATTTTATGGATTTGGTAACCGGCTAAAGAGAAACATTTATTCCATTTCTTCCCTAACTGTATAAATAACTGTGTATAGCAAGCGGCTTGAAGAGGAGAAATAAAATTTATGATCTGCGCGATCTTAGCAGTTATTTAATTATTAAATTATAAATCTGATTTTTTTTTTGTACCTTTTAAATGGATGCTCCACAACTCTACTTAGCATCAGTGGAACTGGAAGTTAGCAATACACCATGGTGTGTTCGTAGTCAATTTGATCCTGTCGCTCATGGTTTAGACGCCTCATTCCGCCTTACTAAGTTTGCAGAGATGCGAGGATGAGGGTGTAAAGTCCCCCAGGAAGCCTTAAATAAGCTCCTGGAGGGGCTAGATCAAGATGGTTATATATCCGATGTCGGAGAGCAATTTATGCAAGTACCTGTCACCAGGGTCGGCATTGGTATGGACTGTAGTGTCACTCCTACGAGGCATGGCTTATCTCTGGTACAGACAACCGATTACTTTTACCCGCTCTGTGATGACCCCTACTTAATGGGACGGATCACGTGCGCTAATGTTCTCAGTGACTTGTACGCCATGGGTGTTACAGATTGTGACAATATGTTGATGCTGCTCGCTGTCAGTAATAAGATGACCACCATTGAGAGGGACGTTGTCATTCCTATAATGATGAAGGGGTTTAAAGATTGTGCTAACGAAGCTGGAACTAATGTGACGGGAGGTCAAACCATTCTCAATCCTTGGCTGACGATAGGTGGGGTTGCTTCTTCTGTGTGTCAACAGAATGATTTCATTGTTCCTGACAACGCTGTGGTGGGAGATGTTTTAGTCTTGACGAAACCACTGGGCACTCAAATCGCTGTGAGTGCCTATCAGTGGCTGGACGTGCCTGAGAGGTGGAACAGAATCAAATTGGTAATCACAAAGAGTGACGTTGAAAAAGCATATCAGAGGGCCATTGATGTCATGGCACGCCTTAATCGAGTAGCCTCACGTCTCATGCACAAATACAACGCCCACGGAGCTACAGACATCACTGGTTTCGGACTTCTAGGTCATGCACAAAATCTCGCTAAAATCCAAAAAAATGAAGTGTCTTTTGTAATCCACAATCTTCCTGTCATTGCGAAAATGGCAGCTATCGCTAAAGCCTGTGGTAGTACCTTTCAACTATTGCAAGGACACTCCGTAGAGACCTCCGGAGGTCTTTTAATCTGCTTACCACGCGAGCAGGCGGCTGCGTACTGCAAAGAGATCGAAAAACAAGAAGGATTTTCTGCTTGGATTATCGGTATCGTCGAAAAGGGTAATCGCAATGCTAGGATCATCGATCGGCCGAGGGTCATCGAAGTACCTTCTAAAGAAAAAGATGGAGAGCTTTGGTGAAAAACTCTTGCATTCAAATGTAATAATAGGTAGTGCTGTATGGAGTTATGATTCTATTCTACTAAATCTTAATAATAGAATAGAGGATGTCCAACTGTATAGCAATACTTTGTGACAACTAAAATAAATGCCGCTTTGTGTGTAATTATTCTTCTTTACTTGATCATTTACAATAATGAGTGTCTAATAAAGTTTTTTATTTTCATACATATTGAGATTACCTGTCAATATTTTTTTTTTATCTAGGATCTGTAGTTAAAATTTGGTTACCCAATATCAGGGTTTGTTGATTTAAATCATGATTTAAATCAAATGATTTTTTTTTAAAAAATCATTGATTTAAATCAACTGATTTTTTTTATGTATATTGACTTTAAAAGTTAAGAAACAGTGTTTTAGATTATTGATACTTTAATTATTTTTCTTTTCTTAGTTTTAAATTTTATTTTAAATAAATTGCTGCATTAATTAATTTTAGTTTACAAAATTACTTTATTTCTTGATGTGTGTTAAATTCCAACATTTTTAAAAATCTTTTGATTCTTGAGATTGAAAGTACAGATTAAAGTAAACATTTAATGCAGTCTTAATATAGACTTGCATAGTTGTAAAAAGTATTTAATAAACATGAATTTTTTTTTTTATAAAAAGGCAAATAATATTAATTAAAACTCAATGTTTTGATTCAAAAAGCATGGAATTAAAATCTACATTATATTTTATTGGTGGAAAATTTATATTTCTAAAACTTGAGGTTATATTAAAAAGAAATTACTCTAATATGCCAAAAAATATTCTCCATATGCCTTTCAAAGTCTATTTGAAGCAGTGGGATTATTAACTGATAACTGGTATTTTTTTCTCATAATATGTTTACAGTATCTTTGACATTATTAGATTTTCTATAAAGAAATTTTGTGAAAAAAATTCCAATGAGTACATATATTTTTAAAAAAAAATTTTTGACTTATCTATTTTGATGTAAGATTAAAAATGAATATTTTAATATTAAAATATATAGATTAAATATTTATTTATTTTTTGATGAATGAATACATTTATAAACACAATCTGTTACATTTATTTTGTCATTTTAAAAATCAAGGAAAAAAAACACAATTTTAAATTAAAATTATGGTTTGCTAATTGAAAATTTGTTTTAATAGTTAAAGTCTGTCCGAGCCAAGTTTAATACCGTTTAACGGTACCTTCACAACCATCTTCACAATCATCACAACAACTTTAGGAAAAACTGTAGTTTCACAAAATACTTTTTCTTTAAATTTTATTTTTGAGTCTCGTAAGAAAAGTTAAATTTGTATTTTTACCATATTTTTGTGTTAATTTTTTAATATATTTAATTTTCACAAATATGTCTAAATTTTCACAAAATAGGTACCTCTCAGAAAAACCTAGACAGACCCCTGAAGTATTCTTGAAATTCTCTATTTAGTTTTTAAATTTCATTCGAACATTTATTTCAAAATGGTTGCTATGCATTCAAAGCTATGTATTATAATGAAAAATAATTTTAGTAAGTTAGAGCTTCTAAAATATTGTTATAATATAGTTTTAATATTAATTTTATTTTGATTAAACATTTATAAAGTATTTTTAATCAAAAATTAAAGTTCTTATAATGTATTTGAATAAAAATCAAAAATATCCGATTTAAATAAAAAAAAATCTGATTTAAATCAAAAAAATCCGATTATTTTGATTTTTTTAAAAAAAAATCACAAACCCTGCCCAATATCAATAATTTGTAAGGACCATGAAGCCAACGCGTAAGAAGATTGCTGTTGCTTATCTTATTTACAGGTGTATCAAATACCACTATAAATATTGCATATAACAACACTATGTTAATAGATATTTAAAAATATTTTTAATATTCAATCTCAAAATTAATCTTAAATTTAATTTTTAAAGTGAAATGGTGATTATTATCAAACATTAATATTAAATTTTTCATTATTTTTCTCTTCTGAAGTAATTAACAGATATGGACAGTATAAATGTGGTAAGATAGTTTATCATGGACATTTTAAAAATTATTGGTATATATTACAGCCTTGGTAAAGGGTTAAAAATTTGATCACATTTAAACATTTTTTATCCTAACCATTAGTTAGAGAAAAGAAAATGTTAAATCAAATGTACCGTTCAGTAAAATATGTATATATCAGTATTAGAATAACTTAATTTTAAATTATAAGAATATAAACATTGAAAATGAGATTTATCTGACAATCTTATATTTGAAGGTAATTTGTTGAAGAATCTCTCCTTTCCCACAAAATAAGCAATACATGGAATTACTTTGAAATTTAAAAGCATTTTTAATGTTATTTTCATGGTAGTAGGTTTGATGAAAATAATGCTTCATTTTTTTATTCAATTCATTATTTTAAATTTTTATTATTTAAATAAAGGGTGCAATATACTTAATTTTTTTTTTATATACTGCTAAAAACATAACCACAGTACAATGTTATGTATTAGGAAATTAAATGTTTCTTCCAATTCACAGTGCTTTTATTTCCAGTGAAAATGTTGCTATTAGTGTAGTGCTAAAATTTTTATTTACCAGAATGCAACAACAGGGAAGATGAAATCTTAATTTAACGAAGAGTTTTAGCAACCTCGTGCCATCTGAACAGTTAGTAGATGCTCAGTCTTTAAACAGAGCAGACTGTCCTTTTACTTCCTTCTCGTCATTAATCAAATTTATGTTTGTTCACATGCTATTTGATATTAATAAAAATATTTGGCACTAAGTTTTTCTTTATTTCAACCCCTCCAGCCAAGGACAAAAATCTATCTGTGCAATTACTTAAAACAATTTCCGAACTGTGTTTTCCACTTAGCAACTAAATTTTCCTCGAAAGAGCTATTCAAGAGTAAAACATCATATTCAGATTTAAAAAATAGAAATAAGGAATTTCTCATCTCACAATTGACTGATTGTCTTAATAGTACATTAGGCAAAGTTAAGAGTATTATATAATATATATTTTTCAATAAAAAAGAAAGGCTATAAAATGGAAATTTGTAATATGTTCGGTATTGCAGCGAAAATGTAGCTTTTTTTTAAACTTTTGAAAAGCTTTTTAGTTTTTAAAAGAAAAAATCTTAAAAAGTCTGGATACTATTGTTAATGAATATTTATACTATACTATGCAAATAATAATTTTAAAAAAAATCAAGATCTGATAAGTGTGTTATTTAATTAAAAGATGAGAAGCAGTAAAGGTGCTGTTTCATTAATTCAAAGCCACTCTGGGTTTATAATACTTATTATCGCTAAGGGGAATTCCAAAAAACTTGAGACAAAGATTTTAATGTGTTAATAAAAAAATTAAACTATTAAATAAAAAAATGTTTTTTTCTTCCTACATTACCACTTCTAAAATATATGCAAATGGGGATACCGAAAAAAAAAATAATTTAGCTTGAGAGGATCGTAAAGAATCAAGTTTTTGTGTCAACTATCAATAATTATTCTTTGATTTAATAAGAAAAATGCTAGTTTGCTGTAAGAAATGAAAGTACAGCATTCATTTACAAAACATGCCTATATTTTTGAAGCTAAAAAAAGATTAGCTACCTTAAATATTTCATCTACTTCATGCATAATTATTTTTTATAATAAAACTAAATTATAGAATATAAAACTTATATAGAATTTTTTTTTTAAAATTCATATTTTGCTGTGCATAAATAATTTACATGCTTTGATTTTTTAAATAAATCCTATTATTACTACTTCTGCATTTTAGAATTTTATAGTTATATTTTTACATTTGAAATTAGTTTACAGAATAATTATGGTTTATGTTATTTGGGTTTTTTTTCCCACTTATTTTTTGGGGGCAAAAGGTGAGGGATGAATTTAACTTACTACAGTTTGTGCACTTAATTCAATGCTATTCCATGTTATTTTTCATCCAATTTTCAATGTGGAATATTCTGCTATTATTTTAAAATGTAAATAAACTCTGCCAATTGCAGTAACAAAAAATTTTTGGAAAAACTTTTTTCTTAATGGAAACGAACCGTATTTTCAAGATTTTGAACTTGATAGGAAAAAATAGAGGTCCTAAATATAAATTTCACTTTGTACCCCTCAACAGTATTTTTTAAAAAGAAATAAATTTTTGACTAAGTTGCGGAGCACATGGTTTTTTACTCCTTCTTTCTACATTCATAATTCCTTTTTTATTATTATTTCTCTGGAAATTATCAATGAGTATAGGAATGTTGAAATAAGAGTCAATTCATTTTTATTTTAATAAAAATATCTGATTATCATGCTCTGAGATTTTTATATAAATAATTTTATTAATCATTTAACATTTTATTGGATATCAAATTTTATATGCAAATAGAAAGTTTATTTTAAGTTTCCTTCCTTAATGAACTTTTTTTTAAAAACAAAATATCAGTGCAGTGTAAAATCCAACAGTTTTATGCTAGCTTCTTCATTAATCTATCCTTTGAACACAATCTATATTTTGTAAATCCATGGCTTTCTAGGGCGGAATTCAACTAAATTTTCACAATTATAGTGGACACATTTCGCCAATTAAAAGCCTAAATTTTTACGTATCGCAAAATGCAATATGTTTACAAAAAATAGAGGCTTCTGATTGGCTTAATTGAGCCATTGTAATTGTGAAAATTTAGCCGAGTTCTGCCCTTATGTCAGCAAGGATATGAGTTTTTCCCAGATAGATGAGAAAGTTAACAATCAGAAAACTGCATTTGGCATGATGGACATAGAATCAATAAATCAGAAAATAAATAAAATGGATAGCAAGATTTTTCATCTGACTATTGGGGGAGGATTTTATAGCCATTTTAGGTTCTAGTAAATTTTCTTGTTATCCATAATGAGGTGAAAAGTTTAAATACGCCCATAAAGTTCGGTTCTGCATTACCGAAGTAGAGAAGAAGTTTTTGCCCCAGACCCTAATTAGGCTTTTTTAAAAATCATTTGATTTAAGGGAAAACAACTTGGTAAAATCTTCAAAAAATAAAAATTTTTTTTTGATAATTTATCCTTTTAAGATAATTAATCCAAAATATTGATTTTCTTAAAAATGTAATAGTTACAACATGAGCCCAATGTGGCGTATGTCACAGGACCTGATGGGACATGTATAAACAAGTGGACTTTTGAGCTTAATTGATTTGTTCACTCAGTTGTTGTTGTATTAAAACATTTTAGTTAAATACGATCATTTTCACTATTTTATTGAAATAAGTTTAAATTATCATTTCCACTATTTTATTAACTAATTTGTTTAGATAAAAAAATTAATGGTACTTTCAATATAAATATTTGAAAATTTTATTTATTTAGCTGTAATAATTTTAATGAAAGTTGCTAAGAGTAATTGATAGTTTTGGAACAATTAGAAATAAATGTAAGCCTAGCAGTGAAAGTATATGCTTAAAATGAGGATGAACATAGAATTTTGGCTGTTATTCTAAAAACATGAGGGTAGACCGGCAAAGAAAAAAGAGCTAGACTAGCACTGTTGAAAATAGTGAAATAAAATCAATTTCAGCTTTCTGGGAACCAGTTCAAACCAAAAGTCTTCATAATTCGTTGCTAACTTATATAAATAACAATTGAGAACTTATTTTTGAAGTTGTTTTAAAAAATAATAATACTCCTTCTGAAGACATAATTTTATGAAAATAATCAAGAAATTTCACATACTTTTTCTAGATAGGTTAAAACAGTGATTTTTATTTAAAAAAAAAAAATGAAATGTAAATTTTTAACTAAGTTGTATTTAATAAAAGTATGAGTTTCGATAAAATTTAGAAAGTCGTTGTAAAATAAATTGTGCTCAAAGAAAAATCATTGAGCAGTTACCAGTAAACTTCATTCAGTAGAAATGTGCAAAACTTCAATCAAACCAGTTTTTGAGTGCCAATCATGTGTTTACCGAATTCATAACAGAGTTTCGAGAAATCTCCTTTTTTCATTTTTGTTCCTTGGCTGTGGTCAGTAAGTGGGTGGATGACCAATTTGATAAGCATGCGTAAGGACCGAGGATGCATGGTATCGATCCTCATTAAACTGTTCTATCGTAAAGTGCTCGACTTCATGCTCAGGTAATCGGGCTTCCAAAATAGGGGAGACATCCCTTCTGCAGAGGATCAAAATTGCGTTGGCATGTTTTTGAATCATTCTCAGGGATGATTCACAGACCATCGCTAATAGCCCTTTGTGCATATCTAGTGCGACGTAAATAAAGTACCTACCAAGTACCGATCTCATCAAGCAAAGTTAGAGGACCTTTCAAATAACTCACTTTCCTAGATTTTTACACTAATGGACTTAAAACTTTAAAAAATATTTTAACATGACTAAAGAATTTAAAGGGGGAAAAAAAAAGGGCGATTTTTGAATATTCCAAACCTCTGTAAAGCCTCATGATGAGAAAATAATATAGTTTTTTTTTTTTTTTTTATAAATTTTTCCTCCATTTAAGTTGATTTTAATTCAAAATAATAAGAAATTAATTTTAACATTTCTTTTGGAAAATAAGAACATTTTTATAACTCTCTAATTTTTTATTTTATTAATTTTATCATAAGGATTGATTTTTTTTCAGTATTAACTTTAGAGAAGTTGCAATTAAATTTAAAAGCATGGATGCTGAATTATATGATACACGAATTTTAAATATTAGTCAACATTAAATATTTTTATTATAAATTTGTAGATGTAAAATTATATATATTAAAAAATGTTGATAAAAAGGTGGAAAATTTTAACAATTAGAAAATAATCTTGCCAAAGTATAAGACACAGTAGAAGATTTATATAAAGCAATTCTACACAAATTAACTTTACAATCTCTAATACAAACCAAAATTGATAAATTTGTTAGATATTATTTCAAATGCTCTTAATAAAATTTTTTTTCTGTAAATAATGTATATTTTTTTAAGTATTTAAAAATTATTTTAAAGCATTACTATTGATTTATTATCTTGCCATAGGTTGATTTATGAACACAAAACTCTGTACATTGAAAAGTTTAAAGACTTGGGTTATAAAGATTTTCTATTATATCTCTTTTAAGATCAATTTTAACAAATGCTTGTGAACCCTGGACCATATCTTGTATGGATGAGGCCTTGGGTACCTTTGAGAGATAGGTCTCAAGTATTTTTGGAGGATTTAAAAAAAAAAAAAAATGATGCATGGCTTAGAACAAATCTAGAGGTTTATCACTGTTATAATGAACCTGACATTATTAACTTCATTAAATGACAAAGAATAAAATGGGCAGGCCATGTTATCAAAATGGATGAAGACTGTGCCACATAAAGAGTTTTCAATGCCAGACCAGTTGGCAAAGAAAAAGAGGCAGGCCAATTTTGAGAGGAAAAGACCTTTTGGCCAGATTCTTCAACAAAAAATAATCACATTTTAAGTACTTCTTAAGCACTTCCCCCCCCCAAAAAATCATATTTAGGATCTGTGCAGTAATAATTATTTTTTTCTATCGTTCAATGTTCTTAATTTATAAAAATAAAATTTCAAAACTTCTAGATACTAGTTTCTATTGAATATTGCAGAGAAAATTATGAATATCATGCATTTTTTTTTTCAATTTAGAACGACAATGCGAAGAAAAAATCTGTATTTAAAAGATAGAAAATTAAGCACTTTTTACAAATCCCGAATAAAAAAGCACCTGTAAGGTCTTTTAAAAAACGTAAATAAAAAATAAGCACTTTTTTAAAAACGCTACACACTCTGTAAAAACTGGAAACGCTTGCAGGAAAAAGCTCAGCCTTGAAAAAACTTCTCGAGAAGGCCAAGACCCACAATCAGCTGTCGAGCCATTGATGATAATGATGTTTATATTAACAACACATATTTAGAATAAAAATATTTAATAGTATAGTAATATTATATTATTTTAAAAAGTTTATTAAAAGAATTTATATTTGCGACACATAAAAATGGAACCACATAAAATTTTTCAACAAACAGCATGTTTATTCGTCTCAAAATAAACCTAAAAACAATATGCAATGAAATAATTTTCCAAAATATGTGTTTGAAAGAGAGACAGAATTAATAAAAAATTTTAAATTAGAACAATTCCCTAAAAAAAAAAAAAAATGCACAAATAACAAATATATATTCTTACATTCAACATTGAAAATGAAAGTGTTTTTTAATAATCTCCATTAGAAGTAGTAGTCTCTTTTTTATTTTATACAAATCACCAAGACGCAATAAAAACATTTCCCTCTCATTGGCCAGTTTAAAATAACGAATTTACAATCCAATAGCTCGAGTGTCACGTAATTACTGGCAATGTTTCAATGTTCTTTGGCATAGGACTCAAATCCCATATAAGTGTCTTTATTTATTTATTACATTTCACTATTTAGGACAGAATGTCAAGCTAATACCCAACATGTTTTTTTGGGGGGAAGGGGGATAAAGGGTGTTCAGAATGGCAATAGCTTGAGATCACAGATACAAGACACGTGTTCAGCCTCAAATTAAAAGAGTTCGTGTTTCTAACGTCGCACATATCTCAGCTGTCGTCACCTTGGAGGATAGAGACAAGCTTAGAGGCTGATTTCAAAAGCAATTCCGTCCACTGCTCGCTGTTGTCCTCGTTTTTAGGCGAACTTCCGGGAGAATTTAGTTTCTGACGTTTTATTGCACGCTGGTCATCTGCTGATGTTGTTGCTTCTTCCTCTGACGATAAAGATTAAAAAATATTAAATATATTAAAAATTAATAAACAAATGTTTAAAAAAAAAAAAAAAATAAAATTAGAAAAAATATTAACCCAACCCAAAATTACAAAAAATATTAAACAAATGTAACTAAATAAATCACAAAAAAAAAGCACCACATTGATTATCATAGCTGCTAATATAGATAGGAAAAAATGCAGTAGATTTTATGAAATAATATATATATCATAATAATAGTTGCATAATGCACTAAATATTTTACAGATAGGGAATTTCAGGGATTTTTATAGACATAAAAATAGAAAAACTGCAATATTTTACGCTCATGATCCACAAATATGCTTAAAATGTTGAGAATTATTTTTACTCATAATTTTGAATAATATACGTTTGATTTATAAGAAATAATTATGATTTTTTAATTAATTTAGAAAGGGAGTTCTGAATAAAAAAGAACTCAAAAGTTTAGAACAAAAAAAGTTTTTGATTTCTATAAATGAGGCGCCTCCTGATATATTTGTAATACTTATTTAAATATTCAAGCATGCAATAATCTGAACAAAAATCATACTTCAATAGGGATTTTTTGAAGAAACTTACTCAATTTTAGGGAATTTTCTGAAATGTATAAAAAACAGGAAAATTTTTATAAAACCAGGAGAAATTGGTAAATCCAGTAATCTACTGGAAAATCCAGCAGAGTTGGCAGGTATGGATTATATAAATTTGATGATATTTTATTCTGTGCCTCTGAACTTATATTTAAAAAAATTAAAATAATTCGAATGTAATTAGATGCTTTTTAAAAAATTAATTCAGTTAATAAAGTCTAAAAATATAAGGCTAACAAAAGCATGGATAAACGAAACAAAACATTGTAACGAGATAAATTAAAAAAATAAAAGCACAAGATTTTTATGGAAAATCAGAGAGTTGCTCATTTTTGAGAAGATAGTTTTTGAGGTTTATACTGACCCGTTATACATTTTTTGCATGGTTATTACTACCCCATTACAGGTACTTTAATTATGTTCATTTATGTGCTGTTGTTAAATAAATGAGGTTTTTTTTTAATTTATAAAAAAAACTTTTTCTTAATATTGCTTGATTTGTTACAAGATAGACACAAAGTTTATTTTAAAGTTCACAGACAGGAACTTTAATATTTTATTTTTAATTCTAAATACAATTGTTTATACAGAGTGAAGAAAAAGTAAACAAGCAATCAATTAGTACTGAAAACATGCTAAAATCATGCATAAACTGGAAGACATAGACGTTGGTCTATGTCTTAAGCCATGTGTATGGTCTGTGTCTAAAGCTACAATAATTAAAGATAAAATAATTTCAATTTTATTTATTATTACATTTTGTTCTTGTCGATGGCTTAATGTTATAAGATTAAGCAAAACACATTTTTAGCAGTTCATCCTATCTAAACAAAGATTAACTACATTCAGCTTCATTTTGCATGACATAGCTCAAAACTAACTCATGATAGTAAAAATTTACTACAATCCAGTGATTTTCTCAAGTACTTGTACTTATCTCTTTCGAGAAGCTGAAAAAGCAATTATCACAGCAACTATATTATAACCGCGCAATTAAGATGTGGTTTCAAGAATGTGTTAATTTACACCATAATTAGATACTAAATATACTAATATCAGTACCACTAGTATACTTGGTATGTAATTTAGTATATTTGGTATCTATTAGTAATTTTTGTTATCTAATTTGGCAAGGAATTTAGAAGTACTTAAAAGTTTTAATCATTCAATTAAATTGTATGAAGTGGACAAAGTTTATTTTCTTAAAAGTTAAATTAATCCTTAAATATTAGTTTTTTAAAAATAGCTAATTTTATTGAGATAATTATTTGATTACATTATATTTATAGTTAGACTTGCGGTACTGATAATAGTATATTTGGTACTTCGTAAAACTGTACCGATTACCACCTGCAATAAGTAAGTTAGTTAAATAATTTAGTTTTATAGAAATACACACAGAATCCTTACCTTTATTGTCTTGAATTCTTTCATTATCTACAACATTTAATTCATTGTTATCACAATCTTCACATTTGATGAATTGATCACAGATTTCAATTAAGCGATTCATGATTTTTATGAATTCGGTAGGAACTTCATTGGGTGGCTCCACAGAGAAGATAAGACACAAAGCTCTCAAGTCCTGAAAAATAAATGACAATTGAACATTTAAACGAATACAATTATAAAATTATCCCAGAAGACTACAACTCAGAGTTTGCAATGTTTAAGACAGAATGGATTTATCCACGGTTTAAACAGTCCTGTCCAAAAACCCTTTTATCCAAACTATGTCACAATTTCAAAAACAGAATGAAGACAGGCTTTTGTTTGATTAAAAAGTTTATTATTATTTTTAATATTGCATTATTTATTCTTATGAAAAAACATAATTTATCAGTATTAAAAGCATATTTATTTATATTTAAAGGTATTCACTTTTGTTGTTCAATAAATTGCAGAGCTTGAAAACTTATAAATTTTTTCCTATTATAATATTTTGCTTTAATAAGGTAATGCAAATATATTAATAAATATTTGATACTATTTATACAAGAAATTATTATGAGGGCAATGTTACACTTATAGAATTTTTACCTTTTACAAAAGTTCAAGATTTTGGACACTTTAAGAGAGTTTTAGTAAGTTTTGGACAGTAAAACCAATGCGCCCTGTCCAAAACCAGTTAAGAACGTCAAAAAACCCAACCCTGCTACAATTCAACAGTGATGAAAGTTTTGAAACTGTGAGAAAGGTTTTAGTTGCAAATAAGGATTTTAATGTAAATAACAATTAGACGAGTGAACAACATCTAACAACAAATTTAATTAAACAAAATAAGTAACAAAGGTAACATTTCAGACACACACTTCTACACCATAATTACCCTGGTCACACCTAAAAAACCAAAGTAAAATAATACAGTTCTTGTACGTTTTCCCTCTCAGGGTAAAAGTTTAGTCCCTTTCAATTTGAATTTTCCCTTTTGCTCTGAATCTCACTCTGTGCATTAAATTAAGTGTATTAAATATGACATAACATTAAGTGTATTAAATATGACATAAAATTAAGTGAATTAAATATGACATCACATACTCCATTTAATTTGTAAGCCTGCTTTGTCAATTCTGTTTCTTCAAATGATTTCACAAAAGACGTCATAAGAGATGAAACAAGGGAAAGCATTTGGTCATTAATAACTTGTTCAGAAACCTATTAAGAGAAAAATAATGATTAAATTTCAATTGATACAATGAAATTAATTAATTGAAGATCTAAAGTTCTGTAATTGTTAACAGCTCTAGATGCACAAGAAAATATTTAATTAGTGCATGATTCCGAAGATAAATTCAAGGATTGTAGTAATGATCTATAAATAATTAGATCTATAGATCATTATTAAGAAGCCAAGTTCAAGGATTGTTAGAACAGCTACTAAATGTCGTGGACTTCATATCCTGACTCCTATAAACTGAAAAATGGTGTACCACGAGCAAAGAAATTACTTGAAAAAGAAAACAAAATTTTATTTTGCTGTAAGAGAAATTAATTGATAATGGTCAGTAGGTCCGTGTGATCAGCAATAATACAATTCGATTATAGAATTAGGAAAATGAAGCTTGAAATCGAGATTTTCTCACAAAATTCAGAGTTGCACAGGTAAGTCTAGGAATCCTTTCCAATGAATTCGTCTCAGTATGCACTCATGGAAACCCTTGCAGGGTGCGCAGCCAGATTTTTTCAACAAAAAATAAGCACGTTAAGCACTCAAAAAATATTTTTAATCACATTCCAAAAAGAAATTATAATTAAAAAAAGTAAGAATAATCATAATTAGTCATCTGTGTAGCAATAAAATCGAAAACTTTACATAATCATGATAAAATAACTAGTTTCTAATAAATATTGCAGAAAAAATTGTGAAAATCATGCAATTTTTTTGTAATTTAAGACGACAATCGACATGGCAAAGAAAAAAAATCTCTTTTTTTAAAAGATAGAAAATGAAGCACTTTTTACAAACCCCAAATAAAAAAGGCACCTTTAGCAGCTTTTATAAAACGTAAATAAAAAATAAGCACCTTTAACAATGCTATGCACCCTGCCTTGAATAGTTCATTCAACATGTAAAACAATTAGCGCTTATGTACTGTACAGAAGTCATACGGCCAAAAAGGATTAGGGAACGACACAGTTGGGAAAAATCACTCTTTTCACCTTTTTGCGCAATGCATGGTGACAATTAATGTGCTTAAGAAGAAAAAAAATCTCTTAACAAAAAAAATTAAGCATTTTTTACAAACCTAATGAAAAATAAGCTTATTATAAATGTTTCGCACCCTGTTACAAATATTTTTAAAATGAGGATTCATCTTGTGTTACTTTCGTTTTTTTTTTATAACATTCATTCCTACTCATTTATTTGAATGCATCTTTGTTTCATTATGGGAGCAAATCTTCCTCTTTGATTTTTGAAAGTCAGATTCAGACCTTTCTAGAGGTAACTACCACTTCTTATTCAAATTTATTCAAGGGATTTTGTTTCCTGAATAAGATGTAGTTAAGAAAAGTTATTTACTGCTCCAAGATAGCAGTAACTAAAAGTACTTCTACTAATACTAAAGTACAGTAACTAAACACACAAATCAAAAGATTTTAGAGATCATAAACATTTCTGAGCAGTAACTAAAAGATTAAATGAATTAATGGAAGCAGAAGCATATTTGGATTCTCAATGACGTTAAAAAAATACAAAAGTTCATTCCCACAAAGAAAAATGTGTATATGATACAGGAATAGTCTTTCATTTTGATCAACTGTATACTTGATCTTGCCTGGAATAAACTTATTTTAGAGATTTTTTAATATTTTTAATCAGATGTTTTTTCTTCTTTGGTGTCTGGAAACATTTTTTCTCTCTGATTTACAGTTCTAATTTAAATACTTCTGCTTCTTTAGTTTATTTAAATTTTTTTTAAATATGCATTGCAACTTAGTGAGGCTATATATAAAAAAAAGAAAAAACATAATACGTCCTTTCCGAATAAATAATTCTGTATTGAAAAAAATAGTGTTCAAGATTTATGTAGACGAATTGAACCAAACTTTTAAAAGAAAAAAAAATTCTTTATAGTATAAGTAGAAGGAGGAAATAAAAATAATTCTGAGTACCAAATTATATTGCTGCTTTTCCTTGGTACAAGTGTTTGATTTGTTCCAATTAACTTTGATTTCAAATCTAACTTTTCCTATTAGAAATTCTTTTTATTTTGTGTATAAATTTGTTTTGTAATACATAACTTTCAGGGTTTAGGATTTATTCTAGAATTGATTGATACACATGATAAATACAGTCGAGCTTCTATTTAACAAAGTCGCTAAATCCCGATAATAAATTCATTACATGGAAAATTAGTTAATTAGAAAATCATCTTTTGAAATACTTAAACAACAGAAAACAAGTCGATTGATACACCTTTATCTTGTAAACTAGTATCTACTATTTATTTTATAAATATTAACCATAGAAATCTGCATGGAAAACAAGAATAGAGCAAAACATCACTATTATGCTACATATCGTTATTAAAATAACAATTGATACACCATTATCTTGTAAACTAGTTTCGACAATTTATTTTATAAATCTTAACCATAGAATTTTGCATGGAAAACAAGAATAGAGCAAAACATCACTATTATGCTACGTACAATTTTAACTAAAAAAAGCTAAATTTATGCATAAAACTATAGCTGCATTTATTATAAAAGTGATTTTAAACATAAATTACCGTTCGTAAGTTAAATGGCTACTGATAAAATCTGTTAGTTTTGTCTGAGTTTTCTGTTCAAAATGCAAACAAAAAGGGATTTTACTGTTTTCTGTAAAAGTGGCTTGGAAAATAATTTAGAGGTCATTTTCCTCATTTAATGCTTCAATAAGTATGAAATATTTTGGGAAATAGGGAAAGTGGATCTCAAAGAAAAGCTCGTTGAATAGAAAATTCACTTTGCTATACGGAAGTTATTTTAGGAAGAAATTTCTACATTGTTCGTGGTTCCTCGAAAAAAATCGCAAAATAGAAATATTTGCAAAATGAAAGTTCTTTAAATTGAAGTCCGACTGTATATATAAAACTGAGCATGTTTAGTTATTAAATATACAGTTACAGGTTTTCAGTTAGGCAGCAGACTTTAAGAGCAATTAATATTCTTACCTTGGGTAACAAAATAGAAAATACTTGAAATATTGATGACTGATTTAGACACAACCGTTCATCTAATAGAACTGATTCTAAATAATCAATAAAATAACTGCTATTGCACAACAATTGAATGAATTCTTTACCCACCTGAAATTATAGAAGCATCAATCAACAAATGAACAGCAATCATTTAAATAGTTCAAGATATGATATAAATAAATGTCTACACAGAAATTTGTTTTTACTAATTGGTAAATATTTAATTATAAATAAACAATAAATTTTAATTAAGAAGTTAAGATTTTAAAACTTAAATTAGATTTAAAAATTAGCACATTTAGTTATATTTTGTTTAAAATTGAATTTAATAATTTCATATATTTTAACTATATTCTCTGAAGTAGTTTTGAGTTTTTTCCATTGCCTTGGATGGTGGTTCTTTCAGATTGTCCAGTTATATTTTAAGTTGCAAGTTTATTTATGTCAGTTGAAGACTTATATTCTTAGAAAATTCATTCAAGATAATTCATTATTTGAAAACTATAAATATGTTGGGTATTTACTGAGTACTATGCACTATGTACAGGGTATCTGCTACATTTCAGATTTTCAAATTCATGACTAATTCTAAGATTTTTCATGACTTTAGGAAGTTACTTTTTTCTCTAACAAAAAACACATCAATAAATTTAAAAAAGTATTATAATAACATTAATTGAAATGATAAGTAAAACCAAAACTGTTATACTCTGCATCTTTATATTTATATATTTTTAATTTAATTAACAGAGTAAATTAAGAGTTGAAGCAATAAAATAGTTGAAAAAAATACAAAAGCAAATAATATTTTTTCTTCTTTTATTCAGCAGACATTCTAAAGATAATTTTCATGTTCACCGGAAACGAAAGAAACACCTCCGATTTTTCTGTTCTCATTTCGGAATAATAAAAAAAATTAGTTAATGAATAGCTTGCTTCAGCTAGAATTTTAAATTGATAGAATAAAAAAAAAAATAAAAAATAAAAATTCTGAAATTACAGATAATTCGCTCTAGAAATGACGTTTTTTCTTTAAATTTTTTGTTGTTGAAAGAACACCATGATTTTTAACATGATAAAAACATTTTTTATTTTAATAAAATATGACTGTGAGTGGGGATTTTGTTACAAATTCAGACATTTGGAACACCCTGCAATTGGGGGGGGGGGATTCCATTTTAAAAATTAGATTTTTTGGCGACCTAAATCTATGACTTTCCAAGATTTTTTTTAAAAAATAGTTAAAATCATGACATTTCATGACAAACTTTGTTCAATACTGAAATTCATAACTTTCCAGGTGCGTGTATACCCTGTAGGTATTTACTCAATCCACATCTGTAGTTAAGTGTTAAGGCCAATAGTCAAATTGAGCCAGTCTGTCAAAAAAGAAACTATTACAGGGTGCTTAGCCAGATTTAAAAAATAACAAAACAAGCACCCTTTAAGTATTTTTTAAACATAAAATCAAGTTCTTAATTTATAAAAATAAAATCAATAAAACATTTTCAAAAACTTTACATAATCATGATAAAATAACTAGTTTCTGATAATAAAGAGATCAGTATATTTGTCAGTTATTTGGCAAAACAAATACTTATTTTGCAGATTACAACAGCCTTGCCCTTCTCATTACATTAAGTGTTTAACAAAACCAAATAAATTTTTTAAATTTATTATATTAACCGGGAATTTATTTAAATTCTTTTTTTCATGTATGCTTCTACTGTCTTCAATAGGAAATAAATCCAAGAGGATTTAATCTAATGTTCTGCAAGCCTTAATAGACTTTGCATCATAAATGCTAATTTGTCCTCCCAATTTATTAAATGTAGAATATAGTTCAGAGATAAAATTCTTAGAATTCCAAATTATTCGAAGGTTCTTTGAAATGAAAAAGTTTGAGAAACACTGTCACCACTTAATTCTAGAAACAGGGTCTTTAACAGAGTGATATTATTTTTAATTCTGCATTGGTGTCTAGAGTATTTTCTTGGGTTTATTAGAAAGGAAGACAACTTATAAAACTTGAATTTATTGCAAAGAATAAAAATTAACTTATTTTCTTACTTCAGTATGAATAATATCAAGCCATAGTTTAGGAAAAATAGGTAAATGCAGAGGAGCACCTTCAATGGCAAGCATTGCACCTAAAAAAGATAATGGGATTATTTATTTCTGATATTTATAAAGAAAAGTAAAAAACAAGCATTGTTACCAATTTTAAGTAGGATACGTAGCCAAATCTTTCAACAAAAATAAACACCTTTTAAGTACTACCAAAGCACTATATACATTAACAGAAATCAAAATAATTTTCAAAGATATTACATGATCATGATAAAATAACTAGTTTCTGACAAAGTACTCTTTTCTTGATTATATAAGCCATCATAAAAAGATTAAATTAATAATTAGTTATAATTTTTTATTATTTTATTTAATAACAGTCTAAAAAAATCTTGTACTGTAAGGTATACAAATTTTTAAATCATTTAGAAGAATGTAATTTTATAATTCAAAATACGAATTGGGAACAAAATAGATAAAATAGTTTCAAAGAATTCGAATACAATTGAAACATACCACTAATTTGAAATTCAATTTCTTAGGAATTATTGAACCGATTTTGTCTTAACTTTGTATTTTGCCCTATAAATTTACATTCTTTAAAAGTTTTTATACCTTAAAAAAATTTTTTTTTTGGATTTTTATAAAATACAATATCCAAAAATATAAATAATTATTAAAAACTAGTTTTTGTATGCGATTGTCTTTGGTCTGATTCAGAGATAATTTATTTTAAGTAAAATAAAGTTTAGTTTCTCATGCTAACTCCATTATATTTCATAAACATTTTGGATTTCTCTTTCTAAATAACAGTACTGGTTTTGACATAGTTAGGTCTAGTTTTTCTTATTTCTTTTCTATCGAAAGAAGTTTTTTTTTATAAAAAAAATTCAAAATGGTTATTTTAAAATTATGTGCTAGTTGAAATGGAACATTTTGATCAGAAAAAAAAAATTCAGGAGTAATAAGACAAAACGCTAAAAATCAGGACAAACTATTTTCAGGGTATCTGCTACATTTTAGATTTTCAAATCCATGACTTACTGAAGTTACTATTTTTTTTGAAAAATCACAAAAAATTTAATGATTCTCTTTTATCTGTTTGAGCACACAGCATCAGTCTTTAACCACTGGATATCATTGTTGGCCATTCTCAATGCCCTGTAGCAGAATCGCAGGCAACATGGTGACATTGTCACAGAACGCAATTAAGTTCTTGCAGAAAGGGAAAAGACTTTTTCGTTGGGGAAGTCCAAAATTTTGGTTTTCTTTAGCACAGAATTTTTTAATACGTTTTTGCTCTCCTTTTTTCCTGCAAAATTAGATTCTAAAGATACTTTTCTTGTTCATCAGTAGTGAAAGAAATGCTCCCAATTTTTCTTTTCTCATTTGGGAATAAAAAAAAATCACCAATGAATGGCTTGCTTCAGTTAGAATTCTAAATTGATAAAATAAAATAAAAAATAAATTCTGAATATCATAGAAGTTTAAAATAAAATTTCCTCTAGAAATGATGTTCTTTTGTTGATTTTTTGAAAGAAAACCATAATTTTTAAAGAATACTAAAGGAAAATTTTATCGGGGAGGTAAATTCCATTTTAAAAATGAGATTTTTCAACGACCTAAATCCATGACTTTTTTTAAAAAAATATAGTTAACATTTTGTTTAATACTAAAATGCATGACTTTCCAGGTGTGGGGATATCCTGTATTTTTAATCAACGAATCTTGTAATATTTCATAAAAATAAATAGCAATGAAAAATACTTACTTAAGCTTACAAGGTCAATAGTTATAAATTCATTGGATATGGCCACTCTACAAAGCATATCAACAAACTGGTGATACGGTAAATAAAATTCTAATAACTGACGATCATAGTCTTCATCGATGTTCTAAAAAGAAAAAATCAAATTCTGAGACATGAAATTTTTTATAAACTATTTTTTGTTAAGTGAGCTCCTTACAACACAGTTATAATTTTATATTGCAAAGAAAGATACAGTAAAACCTCATTACAACAATATTTTGGGGACACTATAAATTTTTAAAAAATTTAAATGTTATATATGTATTAACTATAAATATATTTATATATTATATAAAAATTTAATTTGCAGAGTGTTAATTATGGTTAAAAATATTAAAAACAATTGAAATAAATTCAGAAAATAAGATCGTAAACATATTTGAAAACCGCTTTTATTGAAAATATTCTGATATTTTTGTTTGTTTATTCATTCTTTTGACTGTCAAGTCAACCAACAAGGTATGCATTGAAGCCAAAGCATGAAAATGACTTTGTTTTATGAAAGGTACTCCACCCACCCTCTATAGAAAAAATTCTCTTTCAGGTGTTAATGTGATGCTTGTGGTCATTTGCGACTCATGATCAGCTTTTAACATAAAGGAAATGAAATGAGATATAAATATCAAATCTGTGACTTTTTAAGATATTAGGGAGGCCATTCTCCTCTTGTCAGAAAAGATAGAAAAAATGGCAAAAGATGATAACACCAATAATAAAATGGAGAAAATAAAGTTGAAATTTGGAAGAAAAATTGTTTTACAGGGGCTTGTTGCCTGAGAATATCATAGTATTGAGAGGAACATGACATTAATTCATAAGCAAGTTTTTGGGATCTTTTTAAGATATCAATGAAACATTAAAAAATATCTCAATGAATTTAATATGTAATATTCTGCTGTTGTTTGAGGGCAAGATTTTTACTGATGATTTATTTTTGTTTTGAAGCGTATTCTTTCAAATTTTAAAAAAGTTATTGATCTATTTTAAAAGTTTTATGGATAAATATCAGTGCCTGTTTTTCACATGCTTTTAGGAAAATCAGATTAGCCTTGTTTTTTTTTTTAAATTAGCCCGAATATCTGTTCTTTGGAATATTATAAGGCTTTCAAATACCCTTCTAATTGTGCTGTGTTACACATTATGTCCTAATGTAATTTTTATCTGCAATACACTTTTGAAACACCCACAAGGAATTGAACCTTTTTGCCAATTGAAATTTATCAACACAAAAATAATTTACAATAAATTGTAAAACTATGAAAAGATTAAAAAAATTAAATAATCTCATATTAAAAGGTTTGTAAATGTTTAAATTTATGATTTTTCCTTTCAAAATCCTTTGGTTTTTACCTCTAGCTTTTTTTTCGTTTTTGAAAAAAATCAGTTGATTTATATTATTAAGCCTCGGAAAATAATTGATACATAAATTTTGGCCCTTCGTGAAGAACGTACTTTTTTTGCCATTTTCAGAAAAATTGAAAAAAGTCCCTACTTTGTTTTTTTATTTAAAGAAAGCTATATTTATTTCAACTATTAGTATAAAGTTGATGCATATCAATATTGTATAATCTAATTCAGTAATTTCTATATTTTTTCCTACTTAACTTAGCTATGATTGATACATTTTTTAAAACTTTGAATGATTTGGTCTTTTCTTAAACTTTTTAATTTTTAACACCAACAAACAATTTTATTAGGTTTCTTCTCCCCAGCATTGATAAAAACAACAACAGCTTTAGTTGAAAAATGCGAGTTGGGAAAACATATGAAATGATAAAAATGATATGATAAAATAAATTATAGGGAATTCTGTACTTCAAAGTTATGATTGTGTATATAATTGTATGGATACAAAACAAAGTTTATAGCAAAGAAACTTATAAATAAATTACAGTACACAATGTGCCTAAATTCATGATAAAAGAGTATGCCATAAATATCAATTAAATAACTGTTATTCAAATAATATCAACAATCTTACTTTAGTACATTCTAGTTGATTGGCATGCAGAAACATTTGCACCACAGGCCTGGGAGGTCTAACACTAGTTTTGGTTGGTAGTAATTTTTGTCCTCTTCTAGGAAAGAAAGGTCCTGTGCTACCTAAGGATGGTTTAAAGTTTCCATTTAATGATGACATAAAAATTTATGTAATAATACAAATATATTTGCGAGGGTTAACATTTCAAATAGGTGATGCTGACATAAATTTTACCCCACTAATATCAAAATGCTGTTTTTAATACAACACTAACAACAATTAAATAAAACATAATACAACAGAATCAAATACAACAGAATCAAATACAACATAAAATAAATGGTGTTTGGGCTGTTATAAAATTGTGTTACTTATGGATCATTATGGGATGAGAAAGAAATCACACAAACCAGCAGAGTTGTTTTCTTGAAACGTAGCATGGCAACTTGCAAGAAGTGGCACTAACGTAGTCAAACTTTCAGTTGGATAGAGTAAAACCACCTCACGTAAGATTTCTGAAATGTTTCAAAAATACTACTAATTAAAGCATTGTCACAAGCCCTTCCAGTAATTTTACAGAAAAATGTCTATCGGCAAATTTAAGACATGAAATAGTTAGCGATAAAATTAAAATATTGGTGTCTTTTTTTTTTATCATTTTAAAAACTTGGTGGAAATGGCTGATAACAAGATAAATAACTGTAATAACTATATGAAATACTGTTAACTATGATGATAGAATGATGGTGAAAAAATTTTCGAAAAATACCTTTAAAAAATGCGCAAAAAAAAAAAAAACTAAATTTTTTTTTTTTTTTTTTTAAATAAAAAATAAAATTATGTTTTTTAACTATTTAACTCCATAATTATATCTAAGCTTTTTCTGAAATTATTTTCCAATATCTTAAATCTATATTTATAAATTTATTAAAAAATAAAGTATATAATAAATAAATGCCTCATAAAAATACACTCATTAATCTTTAGCTAAAATCTTACTATTTCAGCATAAAATCTTACAATAGTACTATTACATCAAAATTGTGTTATCAAATGCTCTTTGACATTCTTAAAATCAATAGAATGCCTTTTGTCCATTTTCAAATTAGATCTTGACAAACTTTGATGAATACCAACACTTGTAATAGGGGCATATTTAAAATATAGACAAGATTCAATGCTAAGTCATTCATATACAGAAAACTAATTTACATAAAAGTAAGAATCAATAAAAATTGATAAAAAATGATTAAAAGTAATAAAGTAATCGAAAAATGAAAAAAAAAAAAAAAAAAATACTGAGAAAAATTTATAAATAATGCCCTATAAAGGAAGAAAAAAAAAATTAAAAATAGGTACCTATGCAGATCTGGCGCAGTTCTGGTGGCGTGAAAGAGTTGAGCAAAGTTAATAATTTGCGCATTATGTCTGGCTGATCTTTCCAAGCAGCTAGCCAATTATGTAACTCTATAGTATCCCTATTAGCACGAGCTGTTTTCAGGAGATCTTGCACAATGGCCAGTAAGTCCACCATGTCAGAAGTCACATGACAGGCTGTAGCTTCATGATACATCATGTGCAGGGTGTAGAAAGCCTGAAATTGGTAATTGCATGCATTTATGGCAAAATAAAATAAAAAGAACAGACTGAATTTAAGTTTTAACTGATGACCTTGTTTCACACTAATAAGTTAAAATAATAGCACACTTAAGATGAAAAAAGTTCACTAAGATAAACCCTGATACAAAATTTATGCTAGCAACGAGTGGTCAGTCTTATTTCAAGATATTTAGTATTATAAGCACATGGTCATTGTTCAGAGGCAGTTGTTCTTTAGAGGCACCTATTTAACCCCAATAAAATGTGGTTATATTTTCATTGAAATGTGCTAACATTACATTCATTAAGACACAAGAAATTTCATCTATAAAAAATATGTTTTATTTATTATTTACTGACTTGCAACTTTAATCCACCATAAAAACATAATGATAAATCTCAAAAGGAATAATTTTACATTTTCAAAACATTTCATTTGTCAATAATCAGTTTTAAACTAATAGTTTAAGCTAAACTAACCCTTTTTAAGTTAAACTTTAATAGTTTTAAAAATTTCTCAAAAGAAAGTGTTTACTCCAATTGAATAACTATTAATTTTTGGGTGTCTTAAAAACCCTTGAAAATAGCAGAAAAAAAAATAGTGAAAAAATACATCTCAATAAACAGAGGTTTTACAATATATACATAGATAGATCAGAAAAGTAATTTTATCAGTGTGCAATTTTTTTCTTATAAACAATTTTAATAACTTAACTATAGCAACTAAATAAACAAATTTTGACTAAAATTTAAACCATTATAGCATTAATAAAACTTTAAAACAGTTTTTCTTATTATAAAATTCATGCTTTAATTGAAATTCTTTCAATTAAATTTGGTATATGCAGGAAAGAAAACGAAATTAATTCTAGTGTTCAATAAGTTTTATTTTCCATACATCTTTAAATTTTAAAAAAGGAAAAAATAAATAAATAAACAAATAAATAAGTAAAGTAAATAAAAAAATTAGTTAACTACAGCATTTAATTTAAAACTGCAATCTTTGAGCTTTGGTTATAAAAAGGGAGTAGCTTCAATATGATATGTGATTATTACCAGTATTCGTAATTATTAAAAAAAAAAAAAAAAAAAAAAAAAAAACTTTTTGAAGTCAACTATAATTTTTAATTTTTAGAACTTGCAAGGGCCAGGACCCACTTCATGAAAATAGGAAAATGAGTAAATGAGGTATAATAGCATAAAAAAAAACTCACTTGAAAAAGTAAAGGTAGGCCATTGTTATAAATAACAAAAATCCTGTCTTCTGTGGTTTCAACTAATATTCTTAAAACATTTATAAGAGTTGACCAACAAGCTCGAGCATCCAAAACTCCAAGATATAATCTAATGGTAGTTCTTTTAAAATTATGAATTTCCCGTACTTCTGTCTCTGTAGCATCACTGTGCTTTGTAACAAATAACTTCATCAATTTAAAGAGTTCACTAATAGCCTGCAAATACAGTCAAGGAATAAAAAAAAGTATAATTATTATAGTATTAAACTATATATAGTGAAAACAGTCACAGTTTTATAATGAATAAACATTGTTTAAAATATGTTCTTCAAAAGCAAAGAAAACTAACTTATCTATCTACTTTCATGTTATTCATACCTGCAACATTGGAGACATAAAATAACGGGGATTTTACTAGCCACATATTTTAGAATACGAGTAAAGTTTTGATACATCATGCATAATCATGTAAGGAAAAAATAGAAATTCAAATTACAGACTGTATCGGTTATATGGTCAGCTCATGGGTCCAGAATATTATGACCATATAAGTGGTTTGACCATATATGCGATAACCAAATATATAGTATAGTTAATATGGCGTGAATATATTCTGGAATCAGAATGTATTTTTTAAACAAATAATTCAACTTTCAAAAACGTTTAAAAATTAATTATTAAGGTGCATAATAAGAAAGAATGCAAAATTTTTTTTCATACTTTTAGAAAAATTTAAATCTTTACCTTAGCATATGTACATGTTCAAAAAATATTATTCCAATAAGCTTGTCTGTTTCTTCTTCTTGGTTGTTAAAACAAATTTTTCTAAGTCTCTGATAGTTTTTAAATATTCATCTGCTGCATCTGAATTTGCAAAAAAACACCTTAAGTCATCTATAGCCTTAAGAGCATTAGCTGTTGATACAGACTTTTTATTGCATTCAGTATTATCCTCAGCGTCACTTCCTTCAGCATTCAGATTTAAGACATTAGATACAATGCCTTCCACAGTTGCTTCACAATTGGTGAGGACATCAACGTCTATTTAGGAATACAAATTTACGTCCGGCATTGCATAGCCTCGGTTTCGAAGATTTTCTGCCAATTCAGCTAATGGAAGATCCTCTATGCTCAGGGTCCTCTAATGATACCGAAGAGTCTGGAGAACTGTGGAACCCCGCATGACGGAAAAATTTTTCAATAGTTTTCGACGACACCATGTTCCATCCTTGGTCAATACAGAACAGTGCGTTCAAAATTGAAACGTGAAATTCTTCTTTTTTGTCTATGGCGGTGATCATAACCCGTAGAAGAAGCTTTCTATACATAGACTTGAAGCTTTGAATTATGCCTTGATCTAGAGGATGCAAAACACATGTGCTGTTTGGAGGCAAAAATGCGAGCTCAATCGATTTCAAGCCCTCACCAGGACAGTGAGCAGTGAAGTTATATAGCCTCGGTCGAATCAATGCAACTTTTCTGTTTTTCTTTGAAAAATGTAGGTCCCACCTTCTGAGAGTTTTTCCCCAGATCGTTTGGGTCATCCATGCTTTGGAATTGGCATCGTACAAAAGGGGTAAAGATTTACAATCTTTCATGCATCTGAATGAATCTTTCTGAAATTTACAAATCACCAAAGGAATCATTTTCTCCGAACCATCCATGCTTGCAGATAACAATACTGTTAAGCGTTCCTTATTTTTCTTTCCGCCTATACAGTTTTCTCCTTTGAAGCAAAGGGTTCTGTCGGGTAAGATCCTATAGAAAAGTCCACATTCATCGACGTTGAACACGTTAGCAGGTTCATATCTTTCATGAATATCTTGCAACACCACGTCTTTCCATTCTTTTAAAGAACTTTTGTCAAAATCAGCAGCTTCTCCGCACAATTTCTTAAAGAATAGGTTATTTCTTGCATTGAATCGCTGTATCCAGCCATTGCTTGAAACAAAATTTGATTCTCCAAGTTTTTTAGCTATTTCTAAAGTTTTTTCTTTTAGAATATTCCAGGATATAGAAGCATTTTGTGATCGTGCATATTTGATCCATGACAGAAGAGCCTTCTCCACATTTTCATAAGGTGACACACGCTGACGTTTTCTTTCTCGGTCGCTAATTGAAACATCTGGAGAGCTACGTTTGGCTGCTAAAATGTTGTTTAAAGTAGTTCGCGGTATAGAATTTTCCTTGGCAAAAGTTGCTTTTGAATAGTTAGACTTTTTTAAACTTTTCAACCAATTCATTGTTTTCCGATATTGTTCAATTCTTTCTTTTAAAGCCATAATGAAAGCATGGATACGTTATTCGTTCAGTAATCCAATAAAAATGTTCTTTTTTCTCAACTTCAACTCCTTTTCAAGCTCTGAGAGATAACTTCAAACGATCAAAAGACCTTTTGCCCTTGGGCGGGGAAAAGAATGTGAGTGGTTATGAGGAGAGGGTAAGGTCATCAATGAATGCAAAAGAGAAAAGAGGGTAGGGTGACGAAATAGAGGGGGAAATTCCAGTTCTCTCCGGGGGTCGAAGGAATGTGTTTACTTTTTGGTCATTTTTCTTGGCTTCCTGTCTAAAGAAACGTCTTAAAATGTATCTTTTTTCAAAAGAAAAAAAAAAAAAAAAAAGAAACTGACCATATAACCGGTAACTTGAAAAATAGGATGACCATATAAGCGGTGAGCTTTAACATGTGTTTCCTATTAAGTTAGACGGGACTTTAGAAAATTGACCATATAAGTGGGGTGACCTTATAGGCGGTACTGACTGTAATGTAAGCACTTACATTTAGTAATAAATATGTATATAAATTAAGAACAAGAACAAGATTTTTTTTAAACCATTAGTTATAATTATTTATACTTTTTTATTTTATAACTCTCGTTAAACAGCTGGCCTAATTTAAGGATTTGCGACAGTTAACATTTAACTCCGTAGCCTTATAATTTTGAACCCAATATAGAAGACAAGGGAACTTTTGTATTAAGTATTAGGAGAAATTTGCCTTCACGGAAGGCTTTTTGATGAAACTAACCCGCATTTACATTACATGGAGAAGAAAACTACAAAGACCTCTGGCAACCATCGCTGGGATTCGAATCCAGTTCACCTCATTGGAAAGCCAACGCTCTATCTCCTGAGCCACCACTAAACATACTGCAGTTCTGGCAATAGCACCAATTGTTGAGGAATAAGAGAAGTATTTTTGCCATCAGCAGACATTTTATCACCAACTTTTTAAAAAAAAAATTTCTTTAACAAACGCAGAGAAATTTGAGAATTTACGGGTAAACAGGAGACTTGGCAGGTATGGTTATTGATTAATGTAGTATATGATCTATTGGAGGAAGAACAGATAATGTCCACCCATATTAAGCAGTACTGTAGAGTACATTGTATGGAAAAATCACTTAATAAGTCGCCTAAACTAGTGTAAGCATAAACTTTTAAGAGATTGGGAGCTTAAAATACTAAAATTTTTAAAATAAAAAATCATCCAACATGATAAAAGAAATATCTCCAAAGAAAATACTTTTTAACTCATTAAAAACATTTATTTTATTTTTATTGTGAAGTTATCTACTTACAGCACTATACTGGGTTGTGTAAGGAGTAATATTTTTAAAAGCCCATTGAATGTTTTGATGATTTGCAAGTTGTCGAGTAAAAGTTCGAGACTGTTGGCAACAGAGACGTAGGAGTCCATAGTAAGCTGGAAGCATGCACCGGTTGAATACTATAACCTCTTGTTCTTCATGGTCAGCGCTAAAATGAATAAAACAGTTGCTTAAAATCAAAACAGTTAATTAATTGTTCCTAAAAATTTCAAAAAAAGACAAAAATTAATAATTTTGCAACGATATGCAAATTAATAATTTTACAATCATATATTATTCGATCTGAAAGGTACTATTTGTTTTGATACCGCCAAATGCTTGCCTGTATCTCCTTTTTTTTTAAATAAATAAAAAAAGTTATTTAACAGGTCTGCAGCAAATTTTTAAGAATCAAAACCCAGTTATCTAGAATTCGACTAACTGGAAAGATCCCACACTTTAAAAAATAATTTTTAAAAAGAACTTTTTAAGTTTTTATTCCAATGTCCTTTTTTAAAAAAAATTATTTGTCTAATCTTGGTCATTATTTGTCAAAATTTTTTAAAAACAACTATAATAGTTTTTTTCCCTTTGTCATTATTTGTCAAAATTTTAAAAATCTAAAATTAATAGAATAATAAAAACTAGATTATATGAGATTTGACTGAATTCCTCACTTTTTAAAATTTGACTATTTTTAAAAACAACTATTATAGTTTTTACTCTTTTGTCATTATTTTTTATGAGTGTCAATAGTCATAGTGTTTTTGTTTTCCTTAAAGCGGGGTATTTTTTTTACCCAAGAATATAAAGTAATAATAAAAATATAGATTTTTCGTGCTCAAGTATTTTGAATCTTTTTTACATCCAGAAATTTATGATTCTGGTTATTTGATCCTATCCAGGGTGCGTAGCCAAATTTTTTAACAAACAATAAGCACCTTTTAAGTACTTTTTAAGCACTATATACATTAACAAAATAATTTTTAGACTTAACATGATCATGATAAAATAACTAGTTTCTGACAAAGAACTCTTTTTTTGATTAAATGTGCTATTATAAAATAATTAAGAGATTTTTCGATTTGATATCAGAGGGTGGAAAATGAGGCCCGATATTGAGAATATCTCGCAATTAGCAGAAGAGTAGCACATGACAGTGCAATAATCTCTCTGAATGTAGCTTAATAGATGCACATGCAAACTCTCAAGTACTTCATCAAACAAGAAAAATGATTGGCACTTTCATACGCTATGCCAAAATGGATTGCAGTTGAATGAACTGTGAAAACATTGAATGTGAAAAGCACGCTTTTGCATAATACGTGGTGAAAAAGAAAAAAATCTCATTTTTGAAAAAGAGAAAAATTAAGCACTTTTTAAAAACAAAGGTCGAAAATAAGCACCTTTAAGCGCTTTTTTAAAAATGCTACGCTCCCATATTATCTGAGTAAAGAAATCTAAAATTAATCGCTGATTCTTCACACCAAATTTGAATAAAAAAAATAATAATTGGTCAAAGTTTATTGTTTTTTCATATATTCATGGGATGTTGTTGAAGACTTGCTTACTCACAAAAACAAAATAATTTCATAATTCTTACCTAAAATGAAAGAAAAAGTTTACTTACAGAATGTAATTAAAAGCAATATTTTTGGTAACATGAGGATTTTGAATAATGAGCTTCACGTTTTCCGGACAGTCAATGCAAACATGGTACCAAAACAGAAGCAATGCCTGCAAATTTAGAACAATTGATTAAAACATATTCATCATTCAATCAATAATATAAAAAATAAACTAAAATAAGATATATAAATTAAGTGACTCAGAATTTAAACAGTTTTATCTTTATCAGAAGCATTTGGCAAACAGCTTTTCAGCTTTGATGCCAGCAATGAAATTTAACCCCATTACAAAATTTGTAAGCTACAAATCCTTTGTGGTTGTCCCCTTTTGCATGGTGAACACTACAGGATGGGGGCTGGGAAGTGGAGAGGACCACCCCTGGGGTCAGCAGAAGGGAAGATAAGGACTGGTAGATTTATGAAGAATTAGAATGCAGAAAGTCTTATTTTAACACTTTGTACTTGAGGAATATAACATTTCTTTCAATTTGTTTTTGTAAGGTATCTATTTTATTGAGGAATGAAAAAACTGTTTGCGCTTAGCCTTATACAAAAGGAAATGATTTCTAAGTTGTTGCTTTTGAAATTCTTTCAGTTAAGGAACACTCTAGTGCACTGGTTTTCAAATGGTGATCCAATAAAAACTTTCCTATTTAGGCATATCATTTAAAGAAAATTATAAGGATATTATACAACATGCTAATTATTAGTTCATCTAAATATGTAACAGACATCAAGGTAATCCACTACCAAAATAACATTATGATAGAACACACACAACTGGTAGTTTTGTCAGCTAATCTTACTTTTAAAAAATTGCCTAATAAATTATGCTATCGTAATTTTGTGGAGACATGCCACCCTGCAATATATATACGCTACACCCATAAAATTTGACTGAAAAGGGAAAAGTTTTTTTTTTATCAGAAAAGTCACATCATAGGATCAACATTTACAACATTTGTTGGGGGAAGCATTGTTCTTTATATCTAAAAATTTTCAGTAATCAACTAACCTGTTTGTTCATATGAATAGGAATGGCTGGTTCAGACAGTTTTGGTTGAAACAAATTCCATAAATCAATAAAATAAGGGCTGAACTGTAAAGATTTCAAATATTGAATATGGATTTTAGTCATACATAACAAAGGAAAATAATGAGAACCTCTAAAAATGTGCATGTGAAAAAAATGGAAATTTTGTGAGGATAAAGTTTTAATTCAACTTAAATGCAATTAAATAATTAGATGAAATTAAATCTATTTTAAAAACTACAAGATATTCTGTAATCACTACCCACAATATATGAAATAAGAGTAAAAAATGAAATAATTAGATCCTAGATTCTAATTTAAGTATAAAAAAAATCATTACATAAAAACAATGATTAGTATAAATTAAATTATTTTATATTGTTTATTATGTAATAATTAAGACAAAAAAATTGTTATTAAGGTCAATCACAGTAAAGATAGTTAAAACAAGTACACACAAGAGCAACCCTGGTATCTCTATATTAATAATGAGAATCTAAAAATTGAAAGATCTTTAAATCAGAGTGTTCGTTATACCAGAGTCGGTGAAATTATTTTTTAAAGAAAATAAATAACCTAGATGTTGAGTGAGTATGTTTTAGTAAAATTAAAGAAATATTTTTTTTGTTTTTTGACGATTTCTTTGACTTACAACAACATGTCAATAATAATATCTCGCAGAAAAGATTGCCTCTTTTTGAAAATTGATTCTTTCATTGACTTGCATTTTACAGATTGATATTTATTTATTGTTTTGCATAAGAATTTTTTCTTTTAGTTATTACAATAACCAGGGGTGCCACTCTAAAAAAATTTTAAGACTGAACTTATTTTTTGACCAAATAATACTGTCTAGCGTTGTTTACCGAACTTTTAGAAATTTATAGCTCACTGACACCAACGTTACCTTCAATAGCCTACATATTAAATCAATCATTTGATTATTTTTTCTAAAAATTTTTGTATTTTATTTTATGTTTTTTTAGCAAACAAAATGAAAATAATAGCTAACCTTGTATATTTGGGACCTGAAGCCATTCATATCTCTATTTTTCACTTCACCGTTACTTATTTTTTGTTCTAGCACTATAATGTCTTTCTTTTTTTACAAATATAATATCGATTTAACTTTGCCCGGCATCACAATAGGTTCGGGTGGGGGAAGCAAACTTGAGCCGATTTAGATTCAGCAATAGTACAAATTTAATTACAGAAGTAGATCAAGTTCAATTAATCCCATTTGCCAAGACTTTAAGAATAAGAATTAGCGGAGCTGACAAAAAGAAGACAAATAAAAGTCCTGACATGATTACTATATCATATGTTTTCATTAAGATATATCATTTTTTAATTTGATCAAAATTTTTTTTACATTTCAATGAACAAAGAAAGAAAATTTAATTAAATTGATAGAATTTATTAGTACATTGATTTTTCTCAAGACTGATTTCAGTCCCCAGAACTGAAGAGTGGCACCCATGAATAACACATTTCAAGTTTTTTCATAGTAAACCAATCATTTTTAAGAAGCTTGTCCCTGCATTCTTGTAAAATGAGAGCTTATAATAATAAGTGGATTTTAACTGTACTGTATGCTTGTTAGCTTCACCTCAAAGGCACATTTGTTTTAAAGTCATATAATTAATTATAGAGAGAACAAATTCCCAGAAAAATAAATAACATTTGCACTTCTATTTAACAAACTACCATTTTGCGAATTTCGCTATTTTGTGATTTTCTTTCGAGGAACCAAGAACATTTTGGATATTTCTTCGTAAAATAACTTCCAAATAACTAAGTGAATTTTCTATTTAATAAAATTTTCTTAAAGATCCACTTTCCCTATTTCCCAAAATATTTCATAACATTTCAAACTTGTTAACACATTTTATGGAGGAAATAACCTTGAATTGATTTTCGAAGCCATTTAACTTTTAGAGAAAGTAGTAAAATTCCTTTTCCTTTGCATTTCATACGAAAAATTAGACACATCAGTTGCAATTAAACTTAAGAACGTATGTTGTAATGTTTGCTTCAAATTACAGTACAGAACTATTTATCCGGTACCCAGAAAACCGGGAAAAATTTTGCTTGGTTTTCCCGCCATTTTGAACTGGAAAGTTGGCGATAAATGCGGAAGTGTTACTCATTTTTGAAGTTTAGTAGAGAAAAAGGTGGGTGGGGGTATTTTCTCCACTATTTGTCAAGAGAAAACTTCATTATTTCTTCTGTAACCTTGAAGTTCTTTAGGACAAGAAGGGGCAGGAAAATGGGGAACTTTTTATTTTCTCCTGTGTATTCCGAAGAATCGGTAGTTTTCAGATAAGCTACCGTGAATCAAAAAGGGAGTGGCATGCTGTTTTCGTTTCCGTTTTAATTTATGAGAGGGGTGGAGAACAAGCATTGCACACGAATATCGTTGAACAGAAAGTGAAAGAGAAATAAGAAGAAAATATATCCCTATACATTACTAAGTAAAAAAAAACTGAAATGGAAGTACAAATTGGAATACAAAAACGATTAAAAAACGGCAAATTTTAGTTCAATAATAAAGTAAGAATATAGTTAAATTGAACATTAAAAAAATCAGATTAAATTTTATCATTTAAAAACTAATCAGAATAATTTGGTAAAATAAAACTAAAAACATAATTGGAAACAATTGGTGGAGAATTTGCTTCCGTTTTCAGTACTGTAATTTGCGCTAGTGCAACACGGAATTAAAAAAAAATCTTGACATGTTCGAATTTTTTTTGATCTTTTATTATTTTTTTTCCAGTTTTTTCATTTTTGTTATCTGTGATTTATTATGACAAATTATTGTTCTATAATTTTTGTCAATACATTATTACTACAATTTAAACCGTAATTTATTTATTTTTTATTGTCTGATATATTTATTTATTTAACACTAATTAACGAAACAATATTTTTCGATTAAATAAATTCAGATTCTTTCGTTTAATCATGATTTCTGTTCTATTTTCAAATTTTGCTTGAGGTGGAATCACATTTGCTCTCGTTCAAAATCCTCTGGTTTTATAAAAAAATAAACGGAAAAGATTGTTTAATAATGAAGCATACAATTAAAATCAGACAATTATTTTATGAGGCAGATTGCAGCTTTCTCTTTTTAAAAGCGATTTATTTCTGATTTCAATACCTTTTTTTTTCCCTCCCGTCACAATAAATTTTGTACTTCATAAATTATATCATTTTATTCATGAATCTTAAGATACATATTTTTTTAATTCAGTAAACTTTATAATCTCCCGGTTTTATTATTTATGATTAAGCCCTTTCTAGTTATTGTTTCCATTTGGTAATTTTCTAGCGTTTTTTAAAAATTTAATTTGGTTTTATTTAGTTTATTATAATTTTCCTCAACTTCAATTAAATTAATAACTTCAATGAACTTATATATTTATTAGTTTCCTTTTGTGTTTGTTTGGTATTATGATCAAAATAAGTTATCTTTATTAATTTCGCTGTTTTACCATCTTAATTTATATTTTTCTATCTATCCATATTATTTATGATTTAATTTTTTTAATAGAAAATCTAAACGTATTGCATTTTCATAATTTTTTGCCCATCTATTTTTACAAACGTTCGCCAGTTGATTAAATACATTTTAATTTCATTTAAATATAAATAAATTGTTGAATATTTCATTAATTAAGTTGTTTTGGGAGGTGACTTGAAAAGCTGTTCTTATAATTTATTGATTAGTTAGTTTTCCCTTAAGATTTCGTTTTTTTTTTATATACTTCAGGGGATAATTTATTTATTTTATGCATAAAGATTAAAAATATACGTTTTTATAGTTTATTTATTTTTATTATTTATTTTTTTGTTGCTTATCTGTTGGTAAAATGCATTATTTTTTAATTATTTATTCTTTTTGTGATTTAACTTAATAAATAAGGATTAACTTTAAATATGGGTTGTTTATATATTTGTTAGTTTCTTTATAGGACGGTCTGAAATTAGATGCTAAAAATATGCTTTGTTTTACAATCTTAGTGGTGCTTTTCTTTCCAATAATATATTGGTTTTAATTAGCGTTTAAATTTTAGGTTGTTTTTTTTAATCAGTTTTAAAATGACAGGCAACATAAATAAGATAATCTTGCTATTTTTAGCAATGTAATTTAACAACTACTTGACATGTCTTAATCCCTACCAACCTCCTTCTGTGAAATGGGTGACTCATGGGACACCTGGTCTTTACTGTTAGAAAGGATAGTTTAAAATAATTTCACATCTTGACCTTCACCTCCAGATGGGCACATATTTTACACACGGCTTCATTTATTTGACATTGGTTCCACCCCTTCTCTTCTATCTCTGACATTAGTAGATCATCCATCATTTATCTACTTGTGCTAGGATTAGTTAAAATTGTTTAGGTGAAAGCTTGGAATCTTTTTTAGTGTGTGAAGAATTTATTTTAATTTTGGAATTTTATAGCACATATCGTGTATTTTGTGATCTTTAAAGAAAATGTCTTCGTTAAATTCTATTTTGACGCCTAAAAAAAGAAAGCGTGTGAGTTTATTGATAAAAACGAAAGTAGAAATTTTAAAGAAATTAGATGAAGGTTCTTCAGTAAAATATCTTAGTGAGATTTATAACGTCGGACTCAAACCATTTATGATCTTCGAAAAGAAAAAAATACTGGCTCTATTTTCAAATTCCGAGCGAGAAGATGCTATGAAAAATCGAAAGACTTTGCATCAGGCAAAAAATGAGGATGTCGACAAAGTATTAATGGAGTGGATAAGACAGAGAAGATCAGAAAACTTTCCTTTAACTAGACAAATAATTATGGCTGAGGCGAAAAAATTTCATAATGAACTTGGCATAGAAAAAAATTGCGAGTACAGCCTAGGATGGTCTTCCAGATTCAAAGAAAGAAACGGCATTCGATTAACGAAATTTTGCGGGGAAAAAGAGTCAGCCGATATAGAAGCCGCTGAAAATTATGTAGATTTTGTGATGAATCTGGTTCAGACTCAGAACTTGAGCCTAGAGCAAATTTTTAACGTTGATGAAACTGGTCTCTATTACAAATATCTACCAGATACTACTTACACTACAACAGATGAAATCAATCCTAGTGGTTTCAAAATTGCAAAGGATAGGCTGACAATATTAGCCTGCTCGAATGCAGCGGGTACGTGTAAATTGAAACTGACTGTTGTCGGCAAAAGTAAGAATCCCAGGGCATTAAAAGGTGTTAAAGTTCTGCCTGTAGTATATAAAGCTAATAAAAAAGCATGGATCACTCAGGAACTTTTCACAGAATGGTTCCAGAAGGAATTTATGCCTAAGTCACAGGCACATTGCAAATCGGTGGGATTGCCCGATGACTGCAAAATTATTTTGTTTTTAGACAACTGTACGGCACATCCACCTGCAGCAGTTTTAACTGCCAATAATATAGAAATTCAGTACCTTACCCCGAACTGTACGTCCTTGATACAGGCTCTCGATCAAGGCATTTTACGAAGCTTAAAATGCCGTTATAAGGTTGAGTTTTTAAAGAAGCTGATCGACGCAGCTAATGAAGGAAAATCCATCCAAGATTTTCTGAGAACATTCACAGTGAAAGATGCTCTGTGGTTGTCTGCAAAAGCATGGGAATTTGTTTCACAAGATACATTAACTCACGCATGGCGGAAGTTAAAATCCCAACATGAATTTTTTTAGAAGAAGATGTTGACAACTCTCCTTTTGAAGGATTTAAAATTTCAAAAGAAAAAGATCTCCAAAATGAGCTCCGGGAATACTCTCGAGAAGCAGAGATTAATGAGTGTTTTGATATCGATAATGACATCCCAATCGTAAATGAAATGACAGATTCTGGAATTATTCAGATGGTGTTGAACCCAGGCGTTGAACAAAAAGAAAGTGACGACGAAGATGCGGCCAAAGAAGTTTCTTTCATATCTAATGAACGATGCATTGACTTAACAAAAGAAACTGATAGCTGGACTGGAACAGATATCATTTATTGAAGAAACTCATATAATGGCTGTTCGTAAAACCCAACAGTTGTTTCTCAATCAGAGACCAAAATTTCGTCAGCTAAAAGTTTATGAAATGTTTAAAAAATGAATATATGCGAATTTTGTATTTTTTAAACTTATTTTTCTTGTCAAAACTTGTTATTAAATGTTATTTTTTTAGTCTTTTAAATGTTATTTTTCTTTTTTTTTAATTTAGGAAAATTTTTCTTTTCTTAAAATGTTTTACTTAGCTTTCATTGTAATTTGGATTCGATAAAACATCGATAAATTACGTTTTTTTGCCGATCCAGAAAACCGGGAAATTCAGATATCCGGGATAGCGGTGGTCCCGAGCATCCCGGATAATTGGTTCTCTACTGTACTTTTATTATAAATGCAGATATAATTTTATACGTAAATTTAGCTTTTTTTAGTTGAAAATATATGTAGTATGATAGTGTAACACTGGATGTCTTGCTCTATTCTTGCTTTCCAAGAAGATTTCTTTGGTGGTTACGATTTACAAAATAAACAGTAGATACTAATTTACAAGATAAATTGGTATTTTAATTACGTCTAGTGTGTAAGAATTTAAAACCTGTTTTGTGTTGTTTATGTATTTCAAAAGTTGATTTTCTATTTAACAAATTTTCCATATAATGAACCTATTATCAGGATTTAGCAACTTTGTTAAATAGAGGTCCGACTGTATATATATTTAAAACATTGTTCTATGCACAACTTCAAGATAAATATTGTAAGTTGTATCACTAACAGACTTTACATATCTTTTTGAATGTTGAATTTGATGTAACAAATATAGAACAGCATCTATATCTGTTACATCAAATTATACTTTAATTCAATTGAAAAAATGGGATTTATATTCACAATGAAAACTCTCACTAATTAAGATTCCCAACCAACTTATTACACATACAGTTTATAATAATCTTTGAAGTTATAAAAAATCACTTTACTAAATGACAAAAAAAAAGGTAAGTTAGGTTAAAATTAACAAATAAGTGAGTAAAAAGAAATATTAACTATATTCAAAGAAAAAAATTTAATTAAATCATAATAAGTATGAATTTAAAGACAATCATTAATTTTAGACAACACAGCAAAATAAAATTTCACTGATAAAAAATGCATTTTATTAGAGTCATACCATCAACTTTTCATTTTTAGAAAGTAGGCAATAAGTCATGACAGCAAAATATGACGTTAGCTTTGTCGTACCATGGATAGCAGGATCTATAAACATATAAGTAAAAAAAGAAAGCTTTATAACAATAAATGTATTTGTGCACTATATAACAATATTAGCAAACTTATTGAGAGTACTATGACATTAATACTCTCAATAAGTTTCTGTGTAGAGCATATATTGAAGAGTTAATGAAAAACAAAACCAAATTATAGTATCAATAATTAACTTTGTGCATAGTCCCATTTTTTAAAAAAAATATAATAAGGATATGCACACCAATTAAAATTTTTTCTTCTGATTGACACAACATGAATAATCATGTAAGTCAAAAAAAGAAATTCAAAATTAGAAATAATAAAAGCAATTAAATTTAGCGAAGCAAAAAATATGTAGAAAACTTAATCTAAAGAAGATTTTTTTAAAAACCATTATTTATAATTACTTAAACTATAAACACTCAACATACTGCACTGCCGGCAATAAAACCATCTGTTGAGGAATATGAGAAGTATTTTTAGTGTCAGCTGATATTTTATCTCCAAAAAAATTTATTTTTTAAAAATGGCTTCACCAAATACGAATAAATTTGAGAATATACGGGTAAACAGATAGTCGTAAAATACAGGAGTCTTCGTTAAAACACAGGAGACATGGCAGGCATGCAATGTTAATGAAGTGATTAAAAAGTCAAAGCAAAATTATAATTTTTTTGCAGAAAACAACAACAAATGAAAATACTCTTGGGCCACCTATAACACAAACATAATGTCCCAAATATGCTCCTTCAGTGAAAAATTTAAAGAACCCGAAAAGAGGTGGTAAAGTGGGGAAGGCAATTGTGTATCATTCTTTCTGTGTGTGGTTGAGCATTTTCTTATTGAAAACTGGCACTCTGGATCCCTGCATTTAATAGCAATACTCGTTGTGAAGGATGTTAAAAATGTATTGCTGGACTGTTATAGTGCTGTGGTTGGGATGGCACCCTAGACCATTACACCAACCTCTAAGCAGTAGAGCGTCGGCAGGAATGACACCCACCATAGTCACCTTCATTTCCTGGAGTTTGATAGAATCGGAATTCAACCAAATGGAACCAAGTGGCCTGCATTATGAATACAGATTTAATTTAGGCAGCAATAATCATTATGTACGAGTATGGAAGTTCTATGGTGAACGACTCAATCTCGGTTCTGATGTAGAGCAGCACATCACTTCTACACTTGGTGTGATTGTATGGAGTGACATCGTTTACGATACATAGTCACCCCTAATATTATATTTCATAACTGGCGTTGAACAGCCGACCCAATTTTGGGTCTGCGACTACTAATGCTCAACTTCATAGCCTTGTAATTCTGAACTTAATCCAGAAGACAAGGAAACTCTTGGATCAGTAACCCCAGAGGTATGATTTGCTATGGGAACATGCAGGACTTTGTGACCTGACAGATTTAATGTGCACCAGTCACCATTTACTACACGGGGGAGTATTCGGCCGATGGTCATCGAACCCATGACCTCTAAGACATGGGCCCAGAGCCCTAACAACCGACTTACCTTGGCCCTCCAGTGGTATGTTTGTGACATACTTTAGCAACGCGTTGTCTTTCATGACCGCTCTTTCCAGACAAGCATATCTATGATGGTAAATTAGACAGCCTCAGTTGATTTAGCTGTGTTTTCACAGCAATGGTGCAGTAAAATGCTTCAACACATCATAAGGGACTTATCACATACCATTGCACCGACCATATCGCATTCTGCATTTCTGCAAGAGGTGGAGCGAAAGGAAAATCTCCATTCATTTGTAATTCTTTAAGTTATAAATAATAAATATTCTTTTAAGTTATAACATTAACAGTGATACTCTTCATGTATGAGATATTTTAAATCAATTTTAATTTGACAAACTTTATTTTTCATACATACAAAGGAACAATTTAGAGAAAATTCCTCATATTATTCTACGAAGTACTATCTCCAACTAATTTTAAAAATACATAAATTCTAAACGATTTTTTTATTCAATTTAAAAAGAATTATTTTTAAGTCAAATACTCCAATACAAATGTGCTAGGAAAACTGAATATTAACTTTTAACATGAGTTTTAGGAAAAAAATTTAAAATCTCTTTAATTTATTTAAATAAATATAGATAAAGATTTAAAACGTACATAGTAATTAAAAATAACAAATGAACAATTTGTGAGTAAATACTATGTTTTTATGGTATAGATAAGCATTATATTTATTTACTGAATGATTTATTTGAAAAGAATTTCAAGGTGGTTTTAAATACTTTTAGGGTAGATTCTATGATTTTAAAAAGAATATATTAAGAGACTATGGGGAAAAAAGATAGTAAGAAGAGAAAAAAACTAAATTTATTAACATTTAAACCCAAGTGTGTATAAAAAGAGAGGATAAACGAAGAATATACTCACCAACATACATTTTGGCTTTTTTGAGGAGTTTTAAGAGCAAATCATAAATCTAAAAGAAAAAAAAAAAGTTATTCATAAGAATATCTAACCATTCAGAGAAAGGAAACTTAATTTTTTCGTACATCATTTAAAATATTTTTTCTTTTCAACAAAGGTACATTCACTAACTAAAGTTATTCATTAAAACTCGGGATTGGTTACTTTAGAGGTCTTTGTTTATACCTCTTTCCATCATAGTTTTTTGTTGGGTACCAGGCCACGCTGGCATTTCGGGTAATGAAACAGCAGGTAACGTGGCTAAGTCAACAAACAACCCTCTTACCTACACATATATCAAAAATGCGATTGACAATAAACAGTATTTACATTGGCAAAATGAAATAAGTAATAAATTGCACCACATTTAACCTTCTCTAGAATGCTAATAATGTCCAAATATTAGTCAAAAGCAGGAAGTAATATTAAATCGCTTGCACATTGGGCACTTTCAAATGACCCAAAAACATCTTTTATTATACGAAACTGCACCCAATGTTCTCATTGTAGGAACCCCTCACTATCAAACATATTTAAACTAAGTGTAACAAATTTAAAACGCAGAGACAACTCCATTTTGGTAACTTTAATCCAATATTGACTTTATTAATTGGGAATAAGCCACACACAGGGTTGCCACAGTAAAAAATGATCAAAAATAGTTGCTTTTAGTAGCCTCAAGCAAGAAAATAGTCGCCTAAAACTATGAAAATAGTCGCCTGAACAGGAACAAAAATTTATCAAAATTAGTAGCCAAATAACTAAAACTATAGCTTAATTGTCAAATACCACAATTAGGACTGGGTGATGTCAGAAATTTTAAATCGTGATACATCGTCCGTTAGACGTTGCGATATAGCAATGTATCACGATTTAGCATATGTTCAAAAATTACCTATGGAAAATCTTTAGATCAATAAAAAATAAATAAAAAGCATATTCTACTATAACATCAATATCATAGCTTAATTTTTTCAATCAAAATAATAAAGAAGTCAAAGTAAAAGCAAACCCAAGCTTTTCCCAAGCATTTTTCTTAAATAAAAAATGATTTAAGATTTATTGGTTTAAAAATAATAATACTGTAACAAAATATTTTATATACATGCATTAAAAATTAAAAGAAAAAAAAAGCGAAAGTAGAAAAAAAATCAAAGAAATGTTCACTTTAGAAAAAAAAAATATATACTTTTAAAAAACGAAAACTGCTATCTGCTTCATTAAATAATCGCCTGCTTTTATTAACAAATAATTATATGCTTAAATTAATCAACAATCTTCTCCTTTTATTTTATTTTTATAAAAAGACTATTTTTAACGAAAGCAGATGTGATTCCACATCAAGAAAACTTACTAATGATACTGAATTTCTACAAAATCAGAATTTATTAAAAAAAATAATTGTTTTGTTAATTGATGGCAAATAGATGAATATAACTGGTGATTAAAAAACGTTTTGCTCATAACAAATAATGCATTATCGGAAATAATATAACAATTCATCATAATAAATCAAGGATAACAAAAACTGAGTAACTAAAGTGGATTTAAAATTAATTTCACATGTCAACACTCTTAGCTAGAAGGTTCAAGTGCCTTAATTCGGACATTCATGGATATGTGCGTGCAATACATTTCCCTCAACCCCCTCGTACATCAAAGAGAAAACGAAATCAGCATGCCACTCCTTTAAGTTTGATTGACGGCAGCTTATCAGATAAACAACTGACACACAGGAGAAAATAAAACATTTGTCCCTTCCCTGCCCCCTCTCGATCTAATTCCTCTTTATTTTATTTTTATAATTGTTATACTTCAAAATAGCGGGAAAACCGAGCAAAATTCTTCCCGGTTTTCTGGATTATTAAATACCGCTACTTTTAAAATATCTCTTAACTTAGTATTAATTTTTAAAAAGTGTTTTTTTCTTTCAAATTAATAGACTAAATCTAAAAAACATCAGCCTTTTTCGTATTTATTTGAAAAAAAAAATTAAAAAAAAATACGTGCAGTACCGAAAGTAAAAATAAAAATTGATTTTGCTTTATTTATCCTTATTTTAATAAAATCGATAAAATAAATTAATCATTTTAATTAAAAAAATAACGCAAACTATGTTTTAATTTTTTTTAAACATAAAAAATAATTTTAAAATTAAAACATTTTTTTTTTTAAAAATTTGCTCATATTTTTAGAGAGAGTTTTAATAAATTAAGAAAAAAATAGTTGAGAAAACTAACAAAATATACTTTAAAGTATTTAATGATTTTTGAAAAAACATCCCTATCAATTTTGATGATTTAAAATAATAAAGTTGGATTGACAGATGGCCAAGTATAAAATAAAATTTGTAAATTTGTAAAAACAAATTTGTAAAAACAAAAACTAAAGAATTATAGGTTTAAAAATAATTAAAATTCTATCAAATTAGTGAGGTACATTGAAAGAAATAAAGAAAAGATAAATTTATCAAAACTAAACAATAATTATTTAAATACGAAATACTGCAACCAAATCGAATCGCTTAAAAGGTAATAAAACATTTAGTGAAATCTTTTCTTAAAATAGATTTTCTTTTCATAAATGGATGAATTCAGAACGAAATGATACCCAGCAATCTCACATTAGCAGGAGTCTCTCCAAAAATAATTAACAAAATATAATGCGAAGTCCCACTGAAAAGTAATCTTCAAGGGAAAAAAAAAGGGAAGCAAAAAAGAATTTATTGCGTTCTGCATTCTGACGCTAATAACACACAAAACCACGACCTAAGATTAAAATTGTCCTTTGCCATTCAACATCCCGAAACCAATTCCGAAACAAACATTGTCTTTGCAGCAAAACTGAAATTTGTCTTCCTCAGCGTGGTAACTGCGTTAGCTATTAACTTCAACTTTCTTACTCCATCGACGTGTGATCACGTTTAATCAATATTTTGCGATATATCGCCTATTAAAAGAGGCATTGTCATTTTGTTATAAAACCGATTCGTCCTTAAGCGATTTTATATTGATGCATTTTTAAAAATATCAGCAACAAAAAATAAAATGTAATTTTACTAATCTTTTTTAAGAAAAATATCTTGAACATTAAGAAATATTCAAGAATTGAATACAGTGGAAAGTCGCATATCCGGAATCAGCGGGATTTCCTAAAGTCTGGATATTCGTTTTTTCCGTATAATAGACCCCCAAGGTAAACAAAGCTTAAAATGATCTGAATCTAAGAAGCAAAAAATTAAACATTATTTTTCGGGCAATAATGTTTTAGTATTAGAATGATATCTAAGCAATCAAAAACAAAATATTAGAAAATAAATAATTATTGCTATTATAAAAATAAATATAGAAAACGAAAAATATTAATTGCTCTCTCCGCCATTTTGAAGTAGAATGATTCAAGCAAGAAGGGGAAATTCCAGTCATTCACTAAGGTGGGTAGGTGGAGAAGAAAATTCATTTCCTCCTTATTTCTCATTCAAGTTGAGGGTGGTGCAGTGACAAATTCTTATTTTCTCTCCCATCAGTGGCTATCAATCAAGCATAAAGGCGTGGCATGCTGATTGGGTTCTCTTTATTTTTTCTTTAGTGACTAAAGGGGATTCCCCTCCACTTTAACATTTGTTGTGTTTACACTTTTTCACAGTATTTCTTCTTCCCCTAACACTAATAAAAAGGTTCCAGGAAATGCCTCTTTTACTAGCCAGCTGCATAGGAAAGAAGAGGTGGGGGGGGGACTCAGTTGTGCTCCTTTGAAAACAAATCTCCCCCCCCCCCCCTTTCCTGCATTCCAAAGGAGGAGTGTCACTAATGGTATGGTCTTGGTAGATCTTCTGTTCCCCTTTCTGTTGATTTATGGGTTCAATGCATAAATCACTAGAAGCTAAGAAAGGAAAAAACCTGTCAAAAGATCTCTCTCTCTCTCTCTTTTTTTTTTAAAGAGAGGGGAAGGGGAAGAAATGTTTGTTTATTTTGATTGTTAAAAAGTGTCCGGGAAATCGACTTCCGAAAAAGGGACGTCCGGATATGGGACGTTACACTGTATTAAGAAAAACCTAAATCAACATAAAACTCACTTACCTGAAATGTGTTATGAAGAGGAGACTGGTATGGTAAAAAATCATCACATAGATATACAATTAAAAATAAAATACACTTCCACTTGAACGAACAAATAATGAAGGAACGGTTTTTTTCCCCTTCTGTGGTGTGTAAGGGAGGGATTAGTGTGATGACGTCACTGAGCACAGGCACGTGGTAGGCGGCATTACGTACGTGTTAGCAAGGGGACTGAAAAGTAAAGTTCATTTTTGCGAAAAAACTTCGACAAAATTAAAAAAGTCTCCCAATAGTCGCCTATTCCTGAAAATAGTTGCTTTATTAGCCTTTTCAGGCAAAAAAAGTCGCCATAGTCGCCAAAGGTCGAAAATAGTAGCAAATAGTCGCATTTTAGTCGCCTGTAGAAACCCTGCACACAATAACATTTTTGATTATCTAAGGGACATTGGATTTTATCAATCAATTTAGCATTAATTTATAGCAGAATGCTTCTTATGAAACAAGTTGTAGGTGAGGCATAGCAAAAATGGCTTTTGCGCCAAAAATTCTTTATGAACTAACTAGCTTTCCCAGTGAATTCTTCACATTCAATAAAAAAAAAGAGGAAAAACATATCTAAATTCAAGAAAGAAAAAGTTCAACTTCATCTCTGTTTATTTGTTCCTTTTTTTATAATTGTATTCTATTAGTGGCAATTAATTTATAACACCAAACATTCTTTGTTAAATTTCATTAATGCACACTGTATAACACACGCTTGAAACTTTGCTTACATTTATGACCTATAATCAATCTATTCTATTTAATCTATTTTCCAAAATCTATTTCTAGATTTGCACAAATTCCAACAAGTCCAGTGTACATCATTTGTCTATGGAAATCGTGGCAAAATATTTAGAATCAACAAATTTAAAAATAAAATAAAGTATATGATTTTATTCTTACTTTGTGCATGACTTCAATGGCATCATTGCTCATCTGAAATAAAGAACATTTAAGAAAATAAATATAAACAATAATAAATTCAATGAGATAATCATATTATTCATAGTCACCAAAAGAATTGGCGGATTGAATTGATTGTTATTAAAATCCAAAAGAATTATTCATACAAAATTCTATAAATAACCCTGTATCTTAACGTAAGCTCTCAGAACCTCAATTTTAAGAATAAAACTTTATGAAAGTCTCACCTTCTTAATGTTTACAAATTGCATACCCATTATCTTTAAAATAGAGTTCGCAAGGTTTAGGACAGAATGGATTACACGGTTTACACCGTTCTGTCCAAAACTCTTTTGATCAAATTATGCTACAATTTTAAAAAAATAATGTGAAAAATAAAAGGTGAATTTTTGAACAAGTAACAAAATGAAGACAAGTTTTTATTTTATTAAAAGAATTATTATCAATTTTAATATTGCATTATTTATCCTTATGCGAAAACATAATTTATCAGTATTAAAAGCATAGTTAAAGGATAAGGTATTTCCTTTTGCTATTTAATGAATTGTGCAGCTTCAAAAACTATTAATCTTTTCCTATTACATATTATTTTCTTTTAATAATTTAAAGTAAATTGCATAAAAAAGTATCAAATAACAAATATATGTAATTATTAATATTTTAATTTATTAATATATGTAATTATTATGTGTACAATGGTTAAACACATAGAATTTTTATCTTTTACCAATGTTCAAGGTTTTGGACACTTTAAAACAGTTTAGGACAGTAAAACCCATGATTCACAAATCAAAGATTAAGCATAATCACGATACTTAATGTTATTGAAATTCTTAAGAGCCGATATCTTCATTGGATATAAAGATAATAAGAAGCTGCACAGTAATTATATTCAAATAGCATGTTGCTACAACAGGGTGCATAGCCAAATCTTTCAACAAAAAATAAGCACCCTTAAAATACTTTTTAAGCACTCAAAAAATATTTTTAGACACTATATACAGTAACAAAATGCAAAATAATGTTCAAAGACTTTACATGATCATGACAAATTAACTAGTTTCTGATAAAAAAAACCAACTCTTCTTGATCATATTAGCCATTATAAAATGATTGAGAGATTTTTTGGTTCGATATCAGAGGGTGGAAAATGCAATCTGAAATTGAGAATATCTTGCAATATGCAGTAGAGTTTGCACATGAGAGTGCAATAATCTCATCGAACCCAGCTCAGTAGATGCACATACGGACTTGCAAGCATCTCATCAGACATGTAAAATTATTGGCGCTTTCATACGCTATGGACCGGTACACCAAAATGGATTATGGTCGAATTAATTGTGAAAGCATTCAATAGAACAATATGAAAAGCACGTTTTTGTGTAATGCGTGTCGAAAATCGACACAGTAAAGAAAAAAAATCTCATTTTCGAAAAGGGGAAATTAAGCATTTTTTTTAAAACACCCTATGACAAAAGCAGCTTTAAGAGCTCCGGATGTCTATTTTGAGGACACTTTTTAAAATTAAAACGAACATTCCCACCGATTCCAAATATGAATTCCACTGCATAACTCTGTGACATAATAGAAAATCTAATAAATTTGTAGGTTAGAGTGATTTTTTTTATTTATAATAGAAACTTAAAACAATTCCAGGCTAGCTACTCCTGCAGTTCGGTGAAACAGATTTTTCTCAAGTGTGGAGACATATAATTCAATTTACTGAACTAGACAGAAAAAAAAAGAAAAGATATCAAATACAAGCTAGGGTGATACAGAAAATCAATTTATATGAAATTAATTAAACTGAATTATTTAATTTTTACACTAGATGAACAGTTCAACACGGGAATTTTTTTCTTCTTTTTGGACAGCTTTTGACTGAATAATTACACAGAATTCTGAAGACTTTATCATTAAAAAATTTTAGCTGTTGCACACATTTGAATGGTAACAGTTCAAAATTTTTTTTTTGATAATTAAACAAGATAAATATTCAAAAAATATGTAAAGAATGAAGAAAAAAAGAAAGGAGGAAAACGGAAAGGAAAAGAAAGGTGATAAAATCAGACAAAAATTTATTCAGAGAAAAAAAAAATTTTGTGCCTGAATTTATAAAATAAAATATTGTTAGAACTAACAAATTAGCATTTTTATGGTACTCTTCTTAAATGAAACTTAATATTTTAAGACATGAAAATACAATCATTAAATAAAAAGTTATAAGGATATCCCTTTTTTTAACATTATATACATTTTTAATAAACAGAAAGAGTTTAAAAATAAAAGATTCAGATTAAACAGATTGTATGATGAAATAAAAAAGCAAATTACTTTTATAGTGCAGTTAGCATGTGAAACTAGGCTTACAAGGATATCTTTATGAGGCATCATAACACTCCTAGCTGCACGATAAGTTTGTCTGAACTGATTACTAGGAACTAGAGATATTAGTAGAAGAGCAACAACTGAAATAAAAAATAAAACATTGCTTATGATGAAAAATAATTACTGTACAAATAAAAACATTGTAAAACACAATCCTAATAAATTTCTTTTGTTTTAATTTTATAGAAATTCAACATTATCCTTCAACATTATCCTTAATTCTATTAATTTAATAATTCTATTACAAGTGAAGCAATTTTATATTGTTTAAAATCGTTGGGAATGATCCCAAAACAAGGAAGTTGGGTACCATACGAACTGAAGCCAAGAGACTTTAAACTTCGATTTTGCTCCTCCGAAGCACATCAATGGGAAGTCCTACCTCACCTGCCGTTTTTGCCAGACCTTGTCTCTTCAGATTATCACATATTTCGATCGATGTCACATGGTCTGTCTGAGCAGAAATTGACATCATTTGAAGAAACCAAAGAATGGGTCGATTCGTGGATATCATCGAAAGATGAGTTCTTTCGATGCGGTATCTGAATGCTCCCAGAAAGATTGGATAAAGTAGCGTCTAGTAATAAAGAATACTTTGAATAAAAGGTAATGTACTGTTCTTTTACAATAAACTGCTAATTTTTGATAGAAAACAGCAGGAATTTATTTGTACTCCAAATACTACAGATTTAATAGTATGTTTAGCTAATTAATGTGGGGAATAGTTTCCTGAACTCCCTGATGGGAAGTTAAATTTAGTTTGACTGTTGAAAAAGTTATCGATATTTACAAGATGAATTTCTTGAACAGAAAATTGTTTCCCAAACAAAAGAAATGTTTGAAGTGAGGGAAAAAAATAAAAATTTTTGGTCTTTAGTGTACAGATAAAATTTAGTGTTTTTGGTCTTTAGTGTCTCAGAAAAACAAAAGCTATCAGATCACTGCTTTTGTCCATTTATCTTTGAGAGTCAGGTTTTCAATTAGGTTACAAATAAAATAGACTTATTAATTAAGGAAATAAACATAATGTTGAAAGTGACCTGCTTTGCAATCCAGTATAAACAAGAATTAGCAAATAAAAAGCTAAAGAAATCGTAACAAAAAGTGACAAATAATACATTGCTTTATAAAACTAATATTTTTTTTCTTCGCATAATTGAGATATAATTAATCTATTTTGCTAAAAATATTAGTTTGTTAATGTAAAAAAAATATTAAAATATTAATATCTAAAAAGGTTCTATGCTATTATTGTTTAATTTTTAAAATATTTTAAAAAATAACTAAAAAATTCCTAATAGTTTATATATATCTATGTTTTAGTTTTTAAAGGGGGAGGGGGATAAGCTACTAAATAGTTTAAAATAGAATGGGTACCACTGCAATAAACTTTATGAACTGTGAAAAAATTAACATAAACAAATCAAGCACTAATAATAATTATTATAATGTCATAATATCAGGAAAAGTAGTTACCATTTCTAACCCTTTGTACATTATGGGCAATGAGAAATCGTTCCACCCAATTGTCCATACTTTGTAGCACCCATTGGTGAGCAATTTTATTTTTAGGAACTTGCATAGTTAACCACTCCATACACTGTTGTGGACAATATTCAGCAGTCTAAAAATTATTAAAACATTTTATTAGTAAACATACAGTGATGTAGAAATATTGATAAAAAATGCAATGGATTTTGGGTTGGTAACAACATACCTGCCACCATTAGAAGAATAAAATAACAGAGGTTTACGGCTACTAATTTTCCACTTTGTAGCCTTGTAATTTTGAACCCAACCCAGAAGACAAGGGAACTCCTGGATCAATCAAGTGGGGAAAATTTGCCTTCGTTAAAGAATTTTTGATGTAACTAACCTGTATTTTCGTTACACGACGAGGAAAACCACGAAAATGTCCCATGATAAACCTGACAGCAAGGGGTATTTAAACTATTAACACTCAATATAGTGCAGAACTGGCAATAGCACTATTTGTTGAGGAATAAGAGAAGTATTTTTGATATCAGTGGACATTTTTTGCCAATTTTTTTTAAAAAAAACATTATTTTCATCAAATACTGTAGAAATTTGAGGATATAAGGGTAAATCGGAGATAGTAGTGAAATACAAGAATCTTTGTTAAAAAAACAGGAGACTTGGCAGGTATGTAGCAATGTCAAGTTGCCCCTTTAAAGTATTTTCATCTACCTTTATTTTCGACTTCATGTAAATCACTATTGAAATTAAATAGATAACATTACCCTGAATTGTAGTATTCCATACTTTAAACTTTCTTGTCATGTAATAAGAAAGTTTCTTTAAATACACTTTTCATATTGCGACATAGGGCTCATGATGTTCTATTTGAGGTAGAAAACACAAATTGTATGTTTTAAATATTATTTAGAACATTAACTCTATTTCACTGGAAAAACAAAGGAAGTGCTCACTTTCCACCAAGTAACTAATAAATCATTCAATAAATAATTAATAGCATATTTTATTCTAGTGATTGTAAAATGACACAATTTAATTTTTAAAGAAATTGCAAATTTGCCAAGGCAGAAAAAGTTGAAGTGTGGTAACATACAAAATTTAAATAATAATTTCCAATGTACATAAAAAGCTTAACTAAAATTTACAATTTAAAAGAATTATTATATTTAGTAAAATATAAATTAAACTACAAAATATTTTTTTATGAACATATTCACTTTAAGCAATAAGACTTATGTTAGCTGTTTCAAAATCTCCTTATATTTCAAACTGAATTAAAATTTCTTACTAAGAGAATTGGAATGATTAATATTTTGTTTGCAAAATTGTAATTTAATCAAGATATTTTTTCAATCAGAACTAAATATTATTAATTTAAGTGTCACACTAATTTTAAAATGAACTAAATAAAATAATAATAAGTAAATGAACCCTCAGTCTACCATTTTAAAAATACTGTGTTTAAGGAATTATTAATTAAATTAAATTCATTTTAAATAAATAGTACAAAGTACATCTTATAATTTCTTCTTCCAAAAAACAGCAATTAAGTATATGACTCCTAATTTTTCCTTAAAATTTCATAATGGGAAAATTTATATAAAAGCTAGTTTTTTTCCTTTCATAATATTACCCAAAATCCTTAAAAATTCTGAAACAATAAATTAATTAGAGAATACAAGTTAATTCAATCACTTTTGTATAATTTGTGGATGGCTTTTTATTATAATAAATTTGTAATTTTAGAATTGTTATTAATGTTCGACGATGAAAATTTCGTTAAAAAATTGGAATTCAAAGAACAGCAGCACTTCTGTCGCTTTTAAAAATTAAGAAAATATATTAAATAAAAATAAAACTATTAAGGAAAGTGAAAAATGGACTTTTTAGTTCTGTAGTTATATAATCTAATAACAGGGTGCGTAGGCGAATCTTTCAACAAAAAATAAGCACCTTTCAGGTACTTTTTAAGCACCATATACATTACAAAATGCAAAATTTTCAAAGAATACATCATCATGATAAAATAACTAGCTTCTAACAAAGAACTATTTTCTTGATTATACTAGCCCCCATTATAATCCCAGATCAAGAGATTTTTTGGTTCGAAAAATGGGGGTGGGAAATAAAGTCTGCAATTGAGAATATCTTGCAAAATGCAGCAGAGTTGCACACGAATCAAACTCAGTATATGCACATGCGGACCCGCAAGTGTGTTTGAATGAATTGTAAAAACGTTGAATGGAAGAACAATAGCATTTGTATAATATGTGACGAAAATTGACATGGTAAAGAAAAAAATCTCATTTTTGAAAAGAGAAAATTAAGGATTTTAAAAACACTCAATAAAAAAAAGCCCCTTTAGGAGCTTTTAAAAAACGAAAATAAGCACCTTTAAGCACTTTTTAAAAACACTACGCACCATTATTAAACTCTGCAATAGTAAATTTTTTTTAAAAAAAGGCTTAGCTTTTAATGAGGACAAAAAAGAATGTACTACTTCGAAGGATTTGTGAAAATATGAAATTAAATAAAAAAATATAACGATTAAAGAAAATGAGAAATGAACCTTTTTTTAAGTTTCAAATAATTTGCCTTAGTTATGCAGTAAGTAATAGAATCTATTTAACTCTGGATTTTTTAAATAAAAAAAAAAAGGCGTAGCAATTTATGAGGATAAAAAAGAATTAAATGATCTTACTTCCCAAATTCTTTGAAGAATGAGATTTGTGAAAGGCGGCATGCCAGGCGGACCTCCAACAAATTCCACCAATAGTGTCAGAAGCTTGAAAAATGATGCATTCTGCTGGGGAAATATTGATTTGTATAATGTTGTTGACACCCTCAATATAACACAATTTAACACTTTTATTACATTATTGACAAGGTTGCCACTCAAATCTAGAAAAAAAATTCCCTGCATTTTCCCTGTACATATTATACACAATACATTAGGAGGAAACACATTTACTGAGCTTTTGTGTGAGCTATATTGGGCTAACTACACTAGTTTTAATTGCTGGAAAAACTTAGAGAAATAAAAGGAACAGCTGAACATATTTAAATAATGCTATAGTAAACTCAATTCAAAATTCTTGATGGGTCCCTGAATTCTTGCCCCATCAAAATATTTTGATGGTTTATGTCAGTTTCAGTGTGATTCATGATGGTCCAACATCATTCGATGGTCACTATCATCCAACATTTTCCATTACGTGTTCATGGTTTTTGATATGCTAAACAAACTTCCATCATGGAATGATGGAAAAGGATATTTTAATACTACGGTTAACCATCAAGAGAAGTTTGACTTTCATGAACCAACAATTTATGATGATCCGTGAAGGTTCATGATGATTCCAACTATACATTTCCAAGATGCTTTAATGGGTTGTTAGTTCTCACAAATATACTATCAAAACAATATATATATTTTTTTGTAATGTTAGAACATCATAAATCAGTCCGAATTCATACATTAGGATGATGGTGATTCATGATCGTTTCAACATTTGATTTCTAAGATACTATGAACAAACCATTAAAACAAGTTGCTTTTCTTATGTTGGACCATAATAAATCAGCCTGAATTCCTACATTGAGATAGACGATGGTTACTATGAATGGAAAACCATAAAAAATTTTGACTTGTGAATAAAATAGTTTAGTATAGCTGGAATATCATCCTTCAATATAGATTACGCATTGAGTGGTTACCATTTTTTTTAACCCACTGGTGGTTTAGAAATTGGGCGAAATTGGGAAAATGTGTCTCTCCCATACACTGTTCTCCTATCAATTAACATGAAAAATAGGTTTTGCTATGAGGAGAAGACTGTGGGTCAAACTAGGACTTTTTACGTGCAAAACCATCAGTGGGTTAAAAGATGAACATAACGGATAGAATTCCCTGTATTCCGTTTCTTTAAATAAAAAAATAAAAAATCCTGCATTTTCCCTGTTACTTTAGGTAATTTTTAAATTGCCTGTATTTTCCAGGTTTTCCCTGTGGAGTGGCAGCTCTGACTGAAAACTGAGAAGACACAGTAGAACTTGCTTGTTCCTTTTAAGAGGAAATATGATAGCATTTGGTAAATTATATAAAAATGGTTTTTACTTAAATTGATAAATGAAAATAACTTTTAGCTATGCTTAAGAATAAAAAAAAAATATTAGGAACACATTTCAAAGCTTAAAGAACATATCGTTAATTATCACATTAAAAGAGAAAAATCAAAGGAAGAAAGCAATTCTGAGACAAATCAATAAATTATGTTTTCTTTAAATTATATATTTTACATATATTAATAAAATTGCATAAACTGTTAAAGCTTTTTTAATATTAAGCAAATGCAATATATAAAAAAAAATTACTTTTGTTTTTAACTAAGATATTTAGTTGATTAAATGTAAAGTTTGTAGTTTAATAATTGGGCACTTTCACAATTTACCACTAAGATTATTTACCGACACCATACTTAAAGGTTTTAAACACTTTTAACAAAAATTAATCGTAAAAAAAAAATTCAAGCTGTTTAAATTTTTTATTTCAATTAAAACAACTTTTGGTGTTATTTACACTTACTGTCATTTTATTTACTTTAGAAAATTATTGAAAATAAAGAACTTGTTGTAACAGACAATATATATTTAACCCGTTTTAAATTTGAAAGTTACTAAAAATTTGAATAAGGGAAAATGGCATTTTAAAAGTAATTATTTTAATAGTCTGCGAATGGCACAAGAGTTGAAAAAATTATGAAAATAGAAAGAAAAGAAAATCATATTAAAATAAATTTTAGCTATTTAATACTAAATAGCTATACATAAAAAGAAAAAGATAACTCTAATGCAAGACTTACCTCTTGTTGCTTAGTAATCGATGCAAATATCATATTAATGATCTATAAGAAATAAAACATTAAAGTATCAAATAAATTTTATGAAAAATAAATAATAATGGATAAAGCATCAAAACACAACAGTTAATTATAGCAAAAATTATATTTTATTGAAGCCAAAGAAACAATAAAATTGAATTTTCGCAAACAGCGATATGAGAAACTACATTATATTTGAATACATACCATCACAGCTAAAGCATCATTCCAGCGACATAAGCTGAATATCAGATTGCATGTTTGCCTTATATTAATTCCATCTCGTATTTGTTGATACAAAAATGGAAAACTCTAAAATAAAAAAATTTGTCACTTCATTTTCACACAAAAAACAGAATAAGCAAAATACTTTTTATATTCTAACATCTTATTCTGTGCACCTCTAATGATAAGGTGAAAATTTATTCAGAGTGCTTCCTTTAGCCCTGTGGCAGAATTTCTTCGGGATTTCTGCAACAAACCTCTCTAGCACTAATATCTTTCTGCAAGATGCTTTTAATAATAATTGTTCTAATTAAAAGTCATAAAAACGTTGTGTTAAAAAAGTCTATTTGTATAAAATGGATTGTACATCTTTGAAGGGGTAAAACACACTAATTATTTTCTTTTTTGTAAATCATCATCACACTAAAAAAAAAAAAATATTAAAAATCGTAAAATCTGTTGCAGTAACCACAGAAAAAAAAAAAAAAAAGACAGACGACAAAATAATGCGAATTGGAACTTTTAGAAAGGGGTTACTCAAATGCATGTTTCGTTTCGAGATTCGGTTATTGTAATGAATATTGCATTAAAAATATCAGATTTTAAAAACAAAGTGAAAATCAATATCTGTCTAAAATACAATCAAAACACTGTGGATTTACAATATTATTGGTGTAAACTGTGATTTGCATCAGAAAGTAATTATTTAAATGTGCACTTACATGCAGAAATAATATCAACAGAGAAATAACTGGAATCGCAAGCATTTCCTTCCCCTCTGATATGTGAGAAAGGTATCCTTTAAATATAATGTGCAGGAAAAAACATCTTTCTAAAATTTTTGCAGAAAAGAAAATCAAAATTTTTTACTTCCCAAAAGAAATATCTTTCTGCAAGAACTCAGTAACATTCTGAGACAATGTTGCCGTGACTCTGCCACAGGGTCCTTTAGTGCAATAAAATGAAGTTATTTAAAAAGGCTTACTTTTCCACCAGCTACTGCATTGAAGTCATTAGTAGACAACTGAAGTCGTTCTTCATCTCTAGATTTTTCTACCAGAAGAGCTATTAGAGATATCATTTTTTCTAAGGAAGCAGATTTATACTTGTCATCAACGGCTGTTACAATATCATCATCTTCTTCTTCTTCCTCATCAGAAAGAACCTCAACCTAAAGTATGAAAGCTTGTTTCAAGAATACAAAAAATATGGTCATATCGAGCAGTGATACTATTTGATATTGTTATATTCTAATTTAACCAATAATATCGCTATTAATTTTGTTAAACAAAATTATCAATAAAACCTGATAAATTTTAATTAAAACTTTCCAATCTTTAATAATACACACAATAAATATGAACTTATTGGGCATTTTAATATTAAAATGCCCAATAACAGTATTATAAACAATCAGGGTCCACAAAACTCTTTTCTTGATTATACAGTAGAGAACCAATTATCCGGGATGCTCGGGACCATCGCTATCCTGGATGTCTGAATTTCCCGGTTTTCTGGATCAACCAAAAAGTGTCGTTAATCGATGTTTTATTGCAGCCGAATTACAAGGAAAAGGTGTAACACATTTTAAAGTAAAAGAAAAAAGGTAAGCAATCCTAAATTTAAAAAGAAAAAAAAAATGGTAGAAAAATAAAATTTAAAAGAATAAAAAAAATTTGCAAGTTTAGAAAAGAAAAACAAGTTTAAAAAATACAAAATTCTCATATTTATTTTTTAAAAGTAATTACAATTCCTAAATTAACTAATATAAACAAAACAAATGATTAAATAACGCAATATATTTCATACCTAATTATACAGGGGGGGAAAACGATAAAATAAAAGGTTGTAGTTTTATTTACGTCGCACTAGAGCTGCACAATGGGCTATTGGCGACGGTCTGGGAAACATCCCTGAGGAAGATCCGAAGACATGCCATCACAATTTTGATCCTCTGCAGAGGGGATGGCACCCCTGCTTCGGTAGCCCAACGACCTGCACGCGAAGTCGAGCACTTTACGGTAGCACAGTTTAACGAGGACCAATACCGCACACCCTCGGTCCCTACGCAGACTGATCCAAGTGGTGACCCACCCGCACACTGACCGCAGCCAGTGATGCTTGACTTCGGTGATCTGCTGGGAACCGTGTCTTAACGATCAGTCCACTGCGGGACATAAAATAAAAGGAAAACTTATTAATCTAAATCAAAACAACGAAAATTATCGAACCAAAACGATCGTTAAAAAAGGCACTAACATAAATATTAAAGCCCGGAACAAGGCAAGATCAACGGAATTAAAAAAATAAAGAAAAACCTAATGATAAAATTTATGAATAAAAAGAATTAATTTATTAAGAGCAAAATTTATCGTGAAAAAAAATCAAGCGTAGTGGAATCAGAAAAACAAAACTGCAATCTGCTTCATAAAATAATTGTATGTTTAAATTAATAAACAATTCTCCTTTTTTTTTTTATTCATAAAAACACGATTTTTAACGAAAGCAGATGTGATTCCACATCAAGAAAAACTTGCAAATGATACCAAAGAATCAGAATTTATTCAAAAGAAAAATATTTTATTTTTATTAATCGATGTCAAATAGATAAATATATTTTTCTTTCATCTTCTGTTCACTGATATGTACGTGCAATGCATTTTCCCCACCCCCTCATAAATCAGAAAAAACGAAGTCTGCATGCCACTCCTTTGATTGACGGCCTAAAGGAGAAAATAAAACATTCATCCCTTCCCTACCTCCTCTCGATCTGAAGATCGTCAAGGTCAGAGAAGAAATGACGTTTCTCTGGGTAAACGGGGAAAAAAATTCTCCCCCTCCTCACATTTTCCTCTACTCAACTTCAAGGATGAGTCCAATTTCCGCATTTTTCATAATCGTTCTAGTTTAAAATGGCGGGAAAACCGAGCAAATTTTTCCCCGGTTTTCTGGTTTCCCGGTTATCTGGATACTGGATAAATGGTTCTCCACTGTATTAGCCATTATAAAATAATCGAGATATTTTTCAGTTCGATTTCAGAGGGTAGAAAATGAAGCCTGAAATTGAGAATGTCTTGCAAAATGCAGCAGAGTTGCACACGTGGACTCGCAATTATTTAATCAAATATGAAAAATGATTGCCGCTTACGCTATGGACTGATGGTACACGGAATGGATTGTGGTCGAATGAATTGTGAAAACGTTGAATAGAGCAATGTGAAAACCACGTTTTTCATAATACATGGCGAGAATAGACATGGTAAAACAAAAATTCTTACTTTCAGAAAGGGAAAATTAAGCACTTCTTAAAAACACTCAATGAAAAAAGCACCTTTGAGGGCTTTTAAATAACGAAAATCAAAAATAAGCACTTTTTAAAAATGCAATGCACCATGCTAATTAATACATGTAATTAGTAGGTGTGCATTTGGTTAGAATTTCTACTTTTTACCAAAGTTCAAGGTTTTGGACAATTTAAGACAGTTTAGTTTGTTTAGGACAGTAAAATCCACGTGCCCTGTCTAAAACCAGTTTAGGACGTTTGAAACCCCAAACCTGCCAGAGACTAAATTTTCTTAATTTCTATACACCAAAGTTTCTATTTAAATGCTAATCTTACATAATCTGATGATTTTTGTCCAAGGTAGAAGCTGACTATAGAAGATATGGCTTCAATCGAGAGTAAAAAACTACACTCTTCCTCTCCCATTTTAGCAAATTCAAGCAAAAAAGCAAAATATTCCATCAGGTGTTTCAAATGCTGCTTGGCACCATGCTCAACCTGTAACACAAAGAAGTTATTGAAAATATAAGAAATATCAGTTATCGAAAGAAAATACATTCACAAACAGTGCATCAACAAATGCATATAATTTCCATACATCTTTTTCTTTTTTTTTTAAGCATTTCATTTTGTAATATTTTACCATAGCTGCCAACTCTACTGGATTATACATTAGACTACTGGAATTTGCCAGCTTCTCCTGATCTACTGGTTTAATAAAAATTCTCCTGATTTTTGTACATTTTAGAAAATTCCCTAAAATTGAGTAAGTTTCCTTAAAAAATCCCTATCGAAATAGAATTTTTGTGCAGATTATTGCTTGCTTGAATATTTAAATATGTGTCATTAATACATAATAAAGAGAGTTTCATTTATAAAATTCTGTTAACTATCTTTGATGAATTAAATGCCTATTACTATTTAAAATTATGAATAAACATAATGCTTAAACATTTCGAGATTATTTAATGTGAAATCCTAACTGGAAAATATTGCAGTTGATGATAATAAAAAGCCCTAAAATTCTCTATGTATAAAATATTTAGTATATTTTGCAACATTTATCATGTATTATTTTGTAAAATCTGCTGGATTTTATCCTATCCATGCTGGCAGCTATGTCGAACTGTAAGAGTCAACTAAATTCTGAGCAAACTGAAAAAACAAAAGTGCAAGTGAATGTATGTGTGAGTTTTGGAAGAAATGTATGTTAATTTCTTTCTATTTTTGCAAACTTGATTAGCTAAATTAATCGTATAAATCGTATTTAAGAAATGAAACATTGCATAAATGGTAATAGTGAATAAAATGGTAATTTCATTTACACAGCTTGCAATTTTTATTGATAACACTGGTCAACAAAAAAAAAATTTTTTTTTGGTGCCTTGGATTTTAGAACGGATTTTAGCTATATTTGGGTTGCTGAATCAGTTTTTCTCTATCAGCTCTACATTTTTAAATAATTTCATTTATTTACCAATGTTACTTTCTATTCAATACTTTCAAGTATGAGTACCATAAAATTTGTACAAGGATCGGTTCTTGTGTATTTAATCCATTGCCAGTCTTATGTTTATAACAATTGAATAAAAATAATATTTATGAAATAATAATATTATTATTTTATAAATAAATACTATTACCTTAATCCAATTGTTATAAAAATAAGACTAACACGATGGCAAATGTAAGTAATTGGACTGCAGATTGTTAATATGTATTTAGAATTTAACTTTCTTATTAACTGTCTACTGTCCAGTTGGAAAAAAAGAAAAATCCAAAAGATAGAGTTACCTATCCTGCATCTGAAGTTACCTTCAAAACCTCAGCTGCAGTTCAGATCAGTTCACTCAAACAAAATCATCAGAAATTAACCTGGTTAATGTGAGTTTTTATTTTCTGATGATTTTGTTTGAGTTTCTTTTCTGAATTAGTTCTGTGTTTTACATGTTTTTTTCCTGGACTTCTATACAAAACCTTCGGGGTACTGAGGGAGTTTTTTTAGGCTTTTGCCATCTCTCTCAATAGAAAAGGTTTTGTTTTATGGCCACTGGGGCCGGTAAACCCTGAAGACGTCGGCTTCAGTGGTCATATTTTTAATTTTAATATTATTTCCTTCGCTTCCGTTATTTCTACTTTTATACTTTAAAAGAAATACATTGTTAATATAACAGATATTTTAATCATTTAAAAATTTCAATTTCTGAAAAAATGGAGGCATGTTTTAAAAGGGAGCAATTGTTATAAACGCAAAATTTCATGATTTTGCTCGATTGATACTAGCATTCATGCAAACATCATTCACATACAAAAATTTAAAAAACCAACTGATTTATTTTATAGCTACATTTTATTAACAACAGAAAGATAACAGCCCATGAGCAGCAAATTTACATTGTAAATACAAATTACATTGTGAATGCATTTCTAAAATAAGATGTAAGAAAAAGTTTCTTACCAAAGATACTAGCTTTTTTATGAATTTAGTGACACAGGAATATTGCCCAATTTGTGAATTATCACCATCAGAAGACTCCTCGCTGAAATATAAAACATGTTTTAAACAGCAGAAACAGCATACCTGAACAAGAAATATAAAGGTAAAATTGTTTTAGGTCATAAACATTTAAGCTGTTTCTGTCAACAGCTGTTAACAAAAAAAAAAAAAAAATTTAATAAGCAGTAAGACATTTCATACATCTTATTAAGCAATATACAAAAAAAAAAAAAAAAAAAAAAGGGAATTAATTGGATTTGCTACAATTAATAAAGAGAATAAAATACAAAAATTATGTTACACTAATAGACACAAATTTAAACTGCTGAATTATTTCTTAAAGAACTGGATAACTTTTTTTTAATGTTAATTACAACCTAAAATTTATAATTATGAACAGAAAACAGAGATATTTATTATTATATATATATATTTTTTTTGTTGAAAAATCTTAATTTCATTCAATGCATTTTAAAGTTCAATGCAGTTCAACGAATTTGGCCTATATTGAAGCATGCATAAATAGGCCTATGAGGTGAAATTTAGGATTTTTTATTCCCGAGAAACATAGGTGACAGCAGTTTATTGGAATAGTTTTTAATTGTTGAATGTTTTTGCTCTATTTTTCAAAAGGGGTCAGCTCTATAAATTTTCCTAACAATTTTTTTTAAAGATTTGGTAAATTCATATTTTATTTTGATACTATTCTAACTGTAACGTTATTTACTTTTCTTACATGTGGGCATTTCATCACTAGTTTTTCCTCTGTGTACTTTTGTTTGCGTATCTTTAAATTTTCAATGCCTTTTCATTTTAATATTTGAATTTTTGATTTCTTTTTCTATTTTAGTTTATTCATTATGGGGCCTCGGAGCACAGCCAGTTTTTAGTATTACCACTGATAACAGAAACGCTCCTGTGTGCTAGCAGACACATAGAGTTGAAATACGGGGGTAGAGAGAGTAGAATAACCCCTGACCCGTGGACAAGATAAAGTCACGTGACTGCAGCCTAAACTTGTAGTTGACTGAGACCGCTTCTATTCCCGTCCATTCGTTTAGCATTGCGATCGTCGGATGCAATTAACTGCCTGTCTTTTTAATTCAGAAATAAGAATCTTACAAAAGTCCTCAGCATTTCGCTGCAAGAAAAGTTTTTTAGGGGATGTCTGATAACTTTTTACATGAAAGGGGAACATTTCCCCCCACTTTTTCTATTTAAAATTAGAATTTAAAATTTTTTCGATACTCAGTCATGCCCTGATAATCATGTTTTATTTGCTTTAATAATCAATTACGCTCGTTTTTGTTCACATTTTTTTTTAACATTTAACATAAGTTTTTATTGTTTCTTTAACTTTAAACTTATAATGTTTAAATATCTTTCAATATATACCCTATTTTTAGCTGGAATAGCTGCAAAGCTTTGTTGGTTTCCTTGGCGAGATACTTTAGCGCCAAGGAACAGTTGAGAAAACTTTTGGTTTTGTTTTAGTTCCCTTTACATGTCGATAAAATTTCTATATATTCTGATATATAGAAATTTTATCATATGTATATGTATGTATATCTTTAACTCTTGATTATTAATATCCAATATTTGTCTTGTTCTGAAATATTTCCTATAAATATATATATTTAAATAAAAAATATGGTACATAAGAAGTTGTGTTTTTTAAATTACATAGGAATGCTTAAAAAACAAATTATTTGTGTATTCTTTTCTTTTATTAGTTCAATGTTTTCAATCTTATATTTTTCTTTATTCGGCACTGAAAACCTTTATATTAGAATAAATATTTTATTTTAGACAAATTGTTGAGTATTACGTTAAAATGCAACAGTAGTTTATTTTTGAAAATATCAATTTTAAGTGTCAGGAGAAAAAGAAGTCAAAATGCTAAATTAATATTGTAAATAATCTTTAGCGTATAAATAATTTAATGTATTATATATATAAATAAAATTCTAAACGTAGTAATTAAAATTTATCAAAAATATATCTTATAACTATCCTATTCTACTAAAAACTTTTTTTTTTTCCTCGAAGCTACTTTTCCCAAAATTTAATATTACCTCTGGAGCAGTCTCTTGGTGCGCGTAAATAATAATGATAAAAGTGTTGCAACATTAACGTATCTTTTATGTTTTTACGTATTAAAACTGAACATTTTTTTCCCTTATTTTATTTCTAAGCATTGAACTATTTTCAGACAATCTGTTTAATTTTACAATTTGTTTTTTTCTCACAGTGATAGAACTTTTAAAACATAAAGATTAAATTTATTTTTTAAACAAACTTATATTTCATTAAAAAAGAAAGGCAACATTTTCAAGGCAAAAAAAAGGAGGTTTTAAGCCCTGGTAGGAGTAAAAAAAAAATCGGGATTTTTATATTGAAGTATAAAAATCAAGATTTTTATATAAATTTATTCATTATATATATATATATTTTAAAATAACTAAACGTTGGAGGTATACAGTTATTACAACATATATTGTAAAAAGTTTTTTTTAAAAAAATAGGTCTTTGTAATAAAAACAAATTTTTTTTTTCTGAATATAGTAATAAATATAAGTGGCGCAGAATATCGTTTTTTTATTTTTATATAATGAATAAATTTTAAGGAACAGTGATAAGGGTAAAGACGAGAACTGCTTAAATTTTCTAATAAAGGCAGTATTTTAATTAAAACTTATTTTTTAAGTAAAAAAACTCCTTATGTTTTAAAAACCAATTTAATAATCCTAAAGAAATGTATATATCTAAAATATATACATTTCTTGGGAGCAAACGCTGTGATTATTTGCGCATCGGTAATATCGAAATAAAGCTGGTTAAAAAATTTTGTGCGCCAACATTTTTAATATTGCGCCAAGTATCGCACTCTTTCCATCATGTGACTACAGCTCCTTGCTTGGTATCTATGGCGTGTCTTTTCGGAAGGAATAAAGCGAACTTAGTTTCTATCTCAACTCTATGAGCAGACATTGTGACCCCTGATAAAGTGCTGATTTTGCTAACAAGCATATCTTTAGAAATTATTCTTTTTTTTAATGATTTGTGTTTCTAACTTTCTAAATTATTTAAATAAGAGAAATTTGGTTTTACCTGCTTTTTCATTTTGGCTTATTTTTATTTTAAATGTCATTTTCTTAATTTGCCTTTTCTTTGTCTTGCTCAAATCAGTTTCATTCTTTGATTGGATTGCTATAGAGTTTTGCCGCAGATAGCTTGTAAAAAATCAGGGTGAGTAGCCAATTCTTTCAACAAAAAATAAGCATCTTTTAAGTGCTTAAAAATATTTTTAAGCACTATATACATTAACAAAATGCAAAACAGTTTTCAAAGACTTCACAGGATAAGGATAAAATAACTAGTTTTTGACAAAGAACTCTCTTCTTGATTATATTAGCCACCATACAGAGATTTTTAAGTTCGATTTCAGAGGGTGGTAAATGGATCCTGAATTTGAGAATATCTTGCAAAATGCAGCTGAGTTGCACATGAGAGTGCAATAATCTCATCAAACCTAGCTCAGTTGACGCACATGCAGACTCGCAAGTATTTCATCAAACATGTAGAATGATTGACACTATCATATGCCACGGACCGATGGTAAACCTAAATGCATTGTGCTTGAATGAATTGTGTAACCATTGAATAGAACTGAAAACTCCGCTTTTGCATAATGTGTAGTGAAAATCGATATTGTAAAGAAAAATATCTCATTTTTGAAAATTGAAAATAAGCACTTTATAAAAACACTATGCACCATTAAAATTTTGCCACAGGACACAATTATAATGGTACTCACCTATCAGAATAGGGTTGAAGATACATAGTACAGTGGACAGGTTTCAGCTGATTGATAACATGGATGCAAAGTCGTTGAAACAACTAAAAGAAACAAGAGAAACTATTCATTTTCTAACAATGTAAAATAAAAAGAGAGTTGACAACAAACTATTTAGATATTACCTGACGAACAACTTGATTGGGGCATTTTATTAATATCTGCACAGGCCACCAGCTGTTCTCAGCCATGTGATCCAAGAACCACTATAAAGCAGAAATAAAAGTTCAGGATAACATTTAGTGGACATACGCTATTAAAAAAAGCAGCTGAACAAGATTACCTCACATGCAGGTTGGCTAGCGCTGAACTGTTTAGTAAGCAGTTCAATCCACTGAGAGATGGTAGGCTATGAAAATGACAGACGATTTTAAATAAACAAATTTAATACAAATATATGCTTGTTATATAGCAGGGTGTGTAGCCAGGTAATTTAAAAAAAAAATAAGCACCTTTTATGTACTTTTTAATCACTCAAAAAATATTTCTAATCATTTTCCAAAAATAAATCATAATTAGGATCTGTGCAGTAATCAAAATTTATTTTTTCTATTGTTTAAAAGTCTTAATTTATAAACATAAAATCAAATTAAATTTAAAAACACTTTTACAAATTTTTCATAATTATGATAAAATAACTAGTTTCTGATAAAAATTGCAGAGAAAATTGTGAATAATCAAGAATTTTTTGTAACTTATAACGACAATAGATAAATACGAAATAGCAAAGAATAACGAAATAGCAAAGAAAAAATCTCTTTTTAAAAGATGAAAAATTAAGCACTTTTTACAAACTCCAAATAAAAAAAAAAACCACTTGTAAGGGCTTTTAAAAAATGTAAATTAAAAATATGCAACTTTAAGCACTTCTCAAAAACACTACGCACCCTGTATATAGTAAAAATTATTTAAACAATGAAACTATATTTTTTTAAATTTTAAGTATTTATTATTTTTGAACTTGGTAAGATTTTAACATAATTTAGGCATGAAAAATTTGAGAAAATTAATTAATCATGTTATATTATTAAATATATTATTATATATTTAATAATATAACATAATAAAATTAAATGTTTTTTTTAGCATCCCTTCAATTTTGAGATATCCAGTGTATACTGTATCCAGTGCATTAAAAGAGAAAATCCTGCCATTTTTAACTTCGAAATATTATGTTACATTGATTGAATTTATTATTGTTAAAATTGGATTAATTTTCTTTTTTTTTTTTTTTTTTGAGAAGTATAGGTTTTAAATTTAAAGTTTGCACAATTAAATTTATAAGTGCAATTTAAGTCCATTATAACGACAATCCACAATAGCAGCTGAAACTGAATAGTGCTTCAAAAACTACCCATATTTAATGTTAAAATAGCTATACAAAGAACTGAAGTGTAATCTATAGTGCCTAACTAAAGTGTATATAGTTTTTGACATGGTAGATAACACTGAATGTTGATTTCAACAGTTACTTTTAAAAAAAAAGAGAAAAAAAGGACCCATGGTAGATAAGTAGAATTGAAAAAAGCACGTTTATTTTTAAATGTAACGCAGGATTTGTGAAAGTAGCAAAACAATTTTTTTTCTTTTGTAAGAGGGAAGATAACATGGCCAGAAGTTGTCCACATATATTTTCTTCATAAACATGAAGGATTAATATTGGAAGAAGAAAAATTGAAGGTAAAATATTGTTCATTTTTAACTTTCAGGTATTGATACTTAACATAAATATAAATTAATTTTTGCTCTTTTTCATATAATATTGTTCATTTAAGGACCAGAAAAATGTATTTCTTAAAATTTTTTTTTGTCTCCATAGCAAAAAGCTGCCAGTTTTTAATTTATTGAAAACTAACTGTATTTTTAATATTAAAATTTTGTCGATGACTTAGAAACTTGTCGTAATAGCAGGCTTTTTTTAATATGAAGTGTTCGTTACATCTGTATATGAAATGAGAATTTTAGAAAATATATTTATTAAAAAAGTAATCATGCTGTAGCAACACACATTAATTAAATATTTAACAAAAAACAAGGAATATAATATTTTTTTTAGTCAATTCCTACTTAGGTCAAAAAGGATAATTTTAATTTTATTTACTTTTTTATTAAATAATTAAAATTTTTTCTCCCATACTCCCATATAAAACTAAATAATTAAATTTAACTGAGGAATTAATATTTAAAAAAAAATATATATTAACATGAAGTGTCATCCACTATGGACTACAAGTTTAAAAAAATGTATTTGAACCTGAATGGATGAATAAAAAGTATTTTATTAAAGATTGAAAATTTGAACAAGATAGAAAAATATATATATAAGGAGAGTGGGAACTAATAGTAGGAATTGAAAAAAAAGGTGCATATATCAGACAACTATAAAAGTATAAATTTGGAGACGTGGACCCAGTGTTGCCAGATTAGGGAGATTTTTAATCTTCAGTGGGTATTTTAGGGGAATTTGTTTTAGGGTTATTTATGAATTTTACTAGTTTCCTTTTGGTTACGTTTTAATATCAAATTTTATAACTGAATGTGAGAGAGGGTAATATGAAAATCAATATGTTAAACCAAAACAAAAAGATTAAGATTTAATTTTAGAACTTAACCCCTGTGTAGAATGTAGTAAGTTATTACTTACTACATTCCACAAATTGTAATTTGCTCGATTCTCGACTGAAGATTACTTAGATCGACTCTTGTTTTAGCTTTATTAAGTATTCCTTTTTGAAATGCAGCTGTGGAGAGATGTATCTCCATATTAAATATTATTAAAGACTAATTGAGAAATAAAATGTCTATAACTACAGCTGATGCTATTTTGCGCGTTTGATATTAACTTTCTAATGGTTGAAAAAATTTTGTACCTACTTCTTCTATGTTAAAAATGTTTAACAGCAAAAACATATACAAATCAGAAAGTATTGACAAAAGTATGTCGGATATTTTATCAGAAATTTAAGCATAATGTTAGAATTAAAATATTAAAAAGACTATACTGTTAATAATAAAATATTTATGAAAAATTGTGTGAGTCAAAAAGTATTGAAAAAAATATCTTAAATATTTTCGTAGTAATTAAAGATAATATAACGATTGAAATGTAAAAAAGATTAATTTGTTGATAATAAAATATTAAAAAGTATTAAAGCAACATTTTCTAGACATTATTTAACTTTTGTACTATTTTTAATACTTAATACATTAAGTTAAAAATTGTGTTTTTTTTATTTATTTTTAGGAGATTTTACAACGCCATCTGGGGGAGAACGGTTATTGGCACCTGGCAACACTGGATGGACTACACGTGCTACTAGCAATGTTCAATAAACCATTTTTTTTTGTTTAAATAGAGCAATAAGTTAGAAATTATCATAGATGATATTTTAAAAATTGTGAAAAATGGAATCGCTTATAGTAAAATTTTTAAACAACGCTTAATCAATCAGAAAATTCCATTTCGTTTTTCACTCATCCCAATTTAATGAATGAAAAAAAAAAAAAAAAAAAAAACTGTATTAACATTAAATGTCCTTCACTACAAGTAAAATTTTTTTTTATTGGAACTTGAGTGGATGGATAAAAAGTATTTTATGAACAATTGAAAATTTGAACCAAGATATGGCGAGATACACTCTCCCCATATCTAACTAATAGTAGGAATTGAATAAATAAGTAAAATAACCTTTTCCTTTGCATGAATGAGAGTTTCCAGTACAAAAGATGTGCCGAGTTTGGCAGACAACAGTATGATGTCATTGTGACCCGCTAAGGTTTGAGGAATGTAACTGCATATTTGCCACATGAAGCTAGAGAGAAGAATTTCATCCAGTGTTAGAAGATCAATATATGAGAATGCAGTAGAAATTAAACTTATTGAGATACCTACTCAAAATATGTGTGCTCAAAGAGGCTTTTGTCTTGAAGGAATTGCATGTTGTCTTGCCAAATCCACTGCAGAAAATAAAAAAAACAACATCTCATGATGAGAAGAGCAAAATAAACTTTATTTAACCATTATTATCAGAAGCATAGCTGCCAATATGGATAGGAAAAAATCCAGTAGACTTAATGAAATAACATAAATTTTCTTGATAATTGTTGCATAAGGTACTTACACATAGGGATTTTTTTTATGGTAATCAAAATAGAAAAACTGTAATATTTTCCAGATGCATAAAACATACTTGAAATATTATGTATACTCATAATTTTGAATATTAATAGGCATTTCACTCATCAAAAGATTTTTTTAATTAATTTAAAAAGAGAGTTCTGAATAAAAATAAACTGAACAATTTAGAACAAAAAAGGTTTTGAACTGATTTCTATAAATGAGGTTTGCTTCATTGTGTATTAGTAATATTTATTTTAATATTCAAGCAAGCGAGCAATAATCTGTATAAAAATTCCATTTCAATAGTGATTTTTTTTTAAATGTACATAAACCAGGAGAATTTCAATTAAACCAGTAAACCAGGAGAATTTTAATTAAAACCGTAAACCAGGAGAAACTGTTGAAATCCAGTAGTCTACTGAAAAATCCAGGAGAGTTGGCAGATCGGAGTTCACCCAAGAGACATAGAATTGAAGTGCCTCGGAATAAAAATAAGTGAAAATCTTGCAAAATAATCTTGATGACTGATAACTTAAGTTACACACAAAAAGTTAAATGTTAGTAATTATAATTGGTCTATGAAATAAATCATGGGAATAATATGGTTCTGTTTAAGGGAAAATTTAAAATGTTAATTGATGCATAATTAAGATTAAAATATAGAACCAAAAGAGGGGGATGTGAATAATAAAGTGTGAGAATTTGTTTTATTTCGAATAATAAATTAAAAAGAAGAAAGCTTATATAGATTTATTACAAATATATGTATTATATATATATATAATCAAATGCATTTAATGGAGAAAAGCAAATAAATACAAAGTAATGAATTCCTCTACAGTACTTTCAAAGTTGTCAGCCTCAAACTATAGTTTTCTTTAAAAAAAATAATAAATAAAAATAAATAATAGGAGAAACAAAATAATTAAACTGATAAGAAACTAGCAAAAAAATGAACATTTCAATGTTTTTGAATAATGTAGAGTAACTTTTTTATAACAGAACTTAAAAATCAACAATATTTTAACACATTTTAGTTATAATAATAAACTTTAATTATAATAGGACATTTGCTAAATAATTTAATACAATAAATATTAATTTAGTCACAAATCTTTTTTCTAGAGAAAGACTTGTTCATAGAGAATGCATGCAGTACAATGAAATTACTTAATAAGTTTTTAGATAAAGTTTATTTATATTACATAAATAAATAAAAAAAACACCTTTTCCAAAATAGTTAAAAGATTTATTAGGAAAAAGAGCAAAAATAAAGAATGAATAAAATATTAAAGAAAATTAACAGATAAACAACATACCTCAGCAAGTTCTGGAGAAAGTTCAATTTGAGAGAGATGACTTGGATTATCTTCAGAATTACGAAATTTGGGTTTGTAACTATCTGCATTTGGAATGATTCGCTCATAAAAAAGCATATAAGCACTATTTGTCTGAAACCACAAAAAAGAAACTTTTAAATATAAAATTATTATTTCTTTAAACAAATTTCCCTGATTTTTCTAGGTTTTCCAGTAAAAATCTTAAAATTTCCAGGTCAGCGTGCAATTTTGTTTATCATTAATTGTAGGTGGGTACAAAAAAAGTGTCAATATTATGAAGTATTTTATTTAAAATGTTAGTCTCAATATATCATATTGAATAGATGTTGAGAAAATAATACGTTTAGTATTGTAGAATATGTTGTTTTTAATGAATAATTTTTTTTTAAAAATAGTTAAGTAGTTTTTGCACAAAATGTACCAAATAGCAAATACAGAGTGACCCTTGGATAAGTACTGTTTAAAATATTTTTATTGAGTAAAAGAAAATGATTCCATGTGATTATACATCAATAAATTTTTATATTTATTTACATTTCAATATAGCGCCATTTTATACTGTATTTAATCCAAACATTGCTCTTTATAAAATACATTGATATAATTTTCTTTAAACCAATATCCAAAGTCAAATATTTAAATAATGTTGTTTGTTCTGAACTAGCATTATTATTTTAAGAGATATCCAGTATTTGTAAAGGCAAAATTGTCAAATTTCTTGTTGCATATTCTATCGAACAACATATTTTTTCTTATTAGAATATTTAAAGAATTTCAATCTAACCACATGGTTTTTTAGTTTAGATTAGTCAATTGTTTTTGTTTTTACAATTGGGTAATTCCATGGTGTCGAACATAAAAATTAAAAACAGAAGCAAATATTCTAACCCCTTCTTCCACCGCCACCACAATCTTTGCCTTTCCTAAATTGCAGTCCCATAGTCTCCGAAGAAGTCAAAAGTTTCTACAATCGTTTAGCAACCATGGGAGAAACTTATGTGGCATTCTGTATAACAAGGTTACAATGGAGCAAATTTTGATGCAAGCAAAGTATTGTTAAGTTAATGATATTTCAACTGTTTGGCAATACATTTCAGTCTAAAAAATGGGGGTATAATGAATAAAATAATTTAAATTAAGAAAATTAGTAAATAATTTCAATTAGTGAAATTGAAAAAAATATCGCAGAAAAATTTTCAGCTTTTCTTAAAAATTCCCTGATTTTTCCAGGTTTCTATCCAAATTTCCCTGATTTTTTCCAGCATAAAAAAAGAAAAAGATTTTTTCCAGGTTTTCAAGGTTTTCCAGGTGGGTGGCCACCCTGATATATATATTAGATATCTGCAAATTTAACATTATTAATGCCGAAATTAGCAATAAATATGAAGAAAAAAAAATTCTAATATACAGTGATTTCAATAGGGACTTTTTTAGAAAACTTATGAATTAGGGAATTTTCTAAAATCAGGGATGAGATTGTCCAAAAGACAAAAAAGCTGAATTTCCACTAGAGTAAATCATATGCACGTACAATCGTTTAATAATAAATATTAGACAATTTAAGATAGCTATGTGTTGATATAAAATTAACAGCATAATAATTTATTAATATATGAATAATTACATAGACACTTAACGTTTAGTAAAATAACCAATTGAAAAAATAAAGTTAGAAATTATATTTGTCTTCAGTTCACACTAAGGAGACAATTATTACTTGAGAGTCCTGCCTAGTTTAGCACTACTACTGTAAACATTCTTTTAATAAATACTATTAGGTGACTTATAGCAAGAATATCAGTCACATAATTTTTGAAATTATTTAGAAAGGAACATAAACTTTTACAATCATAATATTCATATTATAATCTAATCTAGCTAACGCCCTGTGAAACATAACAATTGTGAGGTAGAAACATTAAGTAACTCCTTAACACACAAAAATTGCTATTCTAGTGTGTAAAAAAAAAGTAGTTCTGTTTATCTATATCTGTTATAATTTTCTGCTTACCTTTGAAAATCAGAAATAAATATGCTTATTATTTCAATTGCTAAATTTTCAGAAAAAGCCAAATATTTATTAAAAAAAAGCTTCTGATAAAAAATAAAAAAAAAGACTGAAAATCGAAAGGCAAAAAGTAAAAATCTTCTAAGAAATGGAAAAATATCATCCCTGTAAAATGTACAAAAACCAAGAGAATTTTAATCAAACCAGTAAATCTGAAGAAACTGGCAAAATCCAGTAGAGTTGGCACCTATGTAATTCCCATCAGTAAGTCACACACAGCAAATTGATATTCGTGCAGAGAAATAGGTGATGAAAAAAAAATACTTATATGAAAGAATTTAAAATTAAAAAAGTTGTCCTAGATAGTAACAGATAAAAAAATTAACCATATTTATACAAAAACCCATAGTGTCTGCTATTTATTAGTTATTACTATTAATCTGCTATTTATTAAGATGGATAAATAGGGGTACTGACAAAAATAAATAACAAGAACACATTGTCTAATTTCAGGGTTCCCACTGACACACAGGGTTCTATCAAAGCAAAAATTAAGGAATTTCGAGAACTTTTATTGAAAAAATTAAGGAGTTTCCTATAAAAAATGAAGGACGTTAAAAATAGTCTAATAATTATTTATTATCAAAAATACATATCCCACAGTGACAGTGCCAATTATTTACCGTTAAAATTTAGCTGCTTTTAAAAAACTTAGTCAATTATAACACATTTAAATATCATATACATTCGATTCTTCAAGTTTCTTGGAAATAGTTGTTTCTTTTATTGACAGGAGTTCAAAAATATTTTGTGTTACTTCTTTTTTATAAACACTACTAGTAGAATTTATTTTTTTGAACTCTGTCAATACTGAAAATCAATGTGAGCACCCCAGAACTAACAAAAACAAGTCTGAAAAATTGTTTAAATTAACTAGAAATACGGGAAATTAAAGACCTTGTGCCAAAAATAAGTATTTTTAAGGGCCTTTATTTTTCAAAATAAATATTACGGAGTTTTTAAGGAATGTGGGAACAATGAATTTATACACAAATATTATTGATATAATATATAAATATATACATAAAAAAATATTTCATACTTTTTCAAAAGAGAAATCCATAAATTTATCAGTTACAGAATCATACGTCTTACTCTGAAAAAAAAGAAAAAGATATATGCAAAAAAGAATTTTTTCTAACAAAAGCATCAATTCAAATTACAGTTATATATCTTGTGAAACAATCATTACATTTGATAACAGAATGCATAGCAAAATCTTCCAACAAAAAAGCATCTTTTAAGCACTCAAAAAATATTTTTAAGTACTATATACATTAACAAAATACAAAGACTTAACATGAACATGAAAAAAATAACTAGTTTCTGACAAAGAACTCTTTTCTTCATTACATTAGTCATCATAAAGAGATAGAGAGATTTTTCGGTTAGATTTCAGAGGGTGGAAAATAAAGCCTGAAACTCAGAATATCTTACAAAATGCACCAAAGTTGCACATAAGAGTGCAAGAATCTCACCGAACCTAGCTCAGTAGATGCACATGCCAGCTCTCAAGTTTTTCATCAAGCATGTAACATGATTAGTGCTTTCATACACTATGGACCAACTGTACGCTTAAATGGATTGTGGTTGAATAAATAGTAAAAATCTTAAAACCACGCTTTTACATAGTACACAGAGAAAATCAACATTGCCTTTTCGAAAAGGGAAAATTAAGCACTTTTAAAAATTATCCCATAAAAAAAGGCCCTTCAAGGGCTTTCAAATTGAAGATCGAAAATAACCACCTTTAAGCACTTTTTAAAAACACTATGCACAAAGGATAAATTTTTGCAATATTTGAAGTTTAATCTTAAATATAATAACAAAAGGTATGGTAACAATCTTTAACTAAATGACAGTTCTTATCAACACACTTTTCTCTAACAGAAGAAAAAACTGTTTTTTTTTTTTTTTTTTTTTTTTTTGGTAGGAAAAACAATGAGTTAAAATACATCATTAGGCCTCACACATGTACACAGTTGGTTTAAAAAAATAATTTAAGATAGTCACACTAATATGACCAGGTCGGCCACAAACAGAAAAAAAATTACTCTGACTTCTTTCCATATATCAGATTTTTGCAACTGGTTATATAAATTTTATTATAAATTGTTCAGTTAAGCTTTATTTCTAAATATAAAATATATTATTAAACTTGCACATGAATTGAAACACTTGAATATGAATTAATAAAATAAACATTTCTTTTTTTTTTAAAAATATTATAAAACCAATTTTTAAAAAAAATTATCAGACTGTCTTCAAACAAAAATTTATTAATTTTCCCCAACTTTTAAGTAATTCTAGTTAAATGTCTGACATTTCACTGATTTTTTTCCAAATTGATAAACTACTTGTTCTCAACCTTGATGACTCACTCATAGGTGACATAGCAAGCACTATAGTTTGTCTATCGTAAGAACTCCCGCTGCCACAAAATCTGAGGCCGTCTGCTGCTATGGAAACAAGAATAGCTTGTTTCAGGGAGAGTAGCTTTTCTTCACTCTAGGGCTAACACAATAGACTGGAAAAAAAAGATTACCTTTCTCTAGCCATAACCATAATAGTTATGCCTCGTTACCATAGTCACCACCAGGTGGTCAGGACAAATGGGTAGAGGAGTTCTTACTTTAGACAAACTATAGAAGCCATTAATCTGGTAAACTGATAGCAAACAAAACTGACATTGGTATTAATAGCCAAACTCTTCCTTAATCAACCAATAAAAATTATTTTAAAAACATGCTTCACTTCTATTTGCTGACGAAAGATAAGAGCAATGTTTTATCTTAATTACATTTCTGAAAAAGAAATCTTGAGCTCATTTTCATTAATAAAGCTTAAAACAACTGATTTGACAACTTTATTTTTTAATTTACTTTATTTTAAGCCCACACATATTTATAATATATTAACTGATAATCTTGTTTGGAGTGCAAAGTGAACATATGCTTTTATGAATAAATAATTGTATTTACAATACTAATATAGAATAACAGTAAAATGAATCATTTTTTTGTAAATAAAATGCTCTACATTTTTAAATTATTAAGAGTTTAAGTCTCACTTTTATTATTTTTTTAAAAAAGAAAAAAGGAATTTTTAAAGTAATTCTGACCTATTTTTAATTTTTTTGTAACATAAAAGTTCAAATTTTTCATTCAGAAAAATAACTCACAATCAGTTTTGATTCGCAATGCCAAGTAATTTATTTATACAAACGATTAATATATAGACTTGATCCTGTAAAATTGATTGCACTGCAGTCTCTGTATACCAAATGAGATTAAAACATAAATTCAGCATAGTTCCTTCAGCAGGAGTTGGCACTTGGCTCCGCCTTCATCACATGGTATTCGACGATACTATTTTTGGGAAAAGGATGTGAACAATCCTGTACAATAATTCCTGAACAATCAAGTACTAATTTCACAATTTTTATGTGCATTTTTTTAACATTAAATATTTCATAAATTTGATGATATTTCTCTCTTTTGAGTGAATAGTTTGTCCTTTTTGAGAAATTTTGCTGCAATATATGTAATTAGCTAGAGTAACGAAAGGTATAATAGAACATGATAAAGCAAAGTGACTGACTGAAAATGAATTCACTGTTTGCGTTTGGCAAGCATTAAGGATTGTCTCAATTTCAAGTGTGGAGACGTTTCTCCTCTTACTCTAGCCCTGAAATGGACTCTTCGTCCAAGGAGGTGGAGCAAAGTGTCAACTTCTGGTGAACGAACTGTACATACAAACACGAATAAACTAAATTAGCCATCCTTTCAATAAAAAATGGTTTTTAAGCATTCAGAAGTCTGTTTTACATTTGAATACATTAAGGGTGCAACTAAATTAACATTTAGGGTGTTATTTAACAAAAGTATAATACTTACAGTGACTTCACCACCAAAGCATTCGGCTGCAATATGTACTGGGTCAAAGTTTTTTACTTCAGAATCATTAAAAAAATACCTAATGAGGAGAAGAGAATATTAAATTTTATACTTTAAACTTACTTTTATTATTTCACACAGTAAAATTATTGATATATCTCAAAATGACATAATAGCAAAAAATTAAAATTTTTTATACAAACAAGCTAACTTGTTCTCAATATTAATTTTTCCTCTTTTCAATATCAAGGTCTGGGTAACAATGGCTAGAGAACATAAGGGCTGGATTGACATTATTGCAGTAAGCTTAAGAAAAATCAAGAAGTAATTATGTGTTATGATAGCTTTAAAAAATCAAGATGGTAGAGTCTTGGTGGCTCAAGGGATAGAGCTCCCAATGAGGTGAGAGGCCTCTCAATGAGGTGAACCGGGTTCGAATCCCGGTTATGTCGGGTTCATTCAAATTCGCAACAACCACAGAGCTGACGTAATATAAATTTATTTTTCATTTAAGGAACTACTTTTTTTTATGCAGATATATAAAAATATATGTGAAATGCAAAAAAAGGTTACACTAGCTATTCCAATGATGCACTGTTATTTCACACCAATTATAGTGCCCAAACTATGATATAAAACCATCATCAGTCACGGTAAATGTTGGTGAGGGTTACAACCTGGAAACAGGGCATGCCAATGGCATACCTTTTAGCAAACCAGACTGTCTAGGGGTCAGGGAACTGGCCGTGCGTCGGAAAGGTTCCAGGTGAGATATGGATTCTTTGTACTATCTGTCCTTACTGTGGGAGCAAAGTTGGCCCACCTAATATGGTGCCCCTGAAAGAGTGGTCAACAAATCTGCCCTGTAAAATGCCTGAACTGATGAAATGTTAACACAGGAGGGCGTTGGAAATAAAACAAATAAATGATCAAAAAGAAAAGCCCTTATTTCTGAATTGCTAGTGTATGTTTAAGTAATTTAGAAAAACATGAAGTGTGACATTTTGTAACAAAGGAAAGTAGTCTTTGTGGACACAATAAGATTTTTTTAAAATTTTAATGTTATATATGTATTAACTATAAATATATTTAGATATTATATAAAAAAATTAATTCACAGAGTGGTGATTATGGTTAAATATGAAATCAGATAGGAATGTTACATCTGTGACTTTTTAAGAGATAATACAATTCTATGAATGGAAGCTCTTGGGGTGGTCAGCAGTGAGTCTTCTCGTCAGAAAAAGACTGAAAAAAATGGCAAAATATGATAAAATAAGATTTTTTGCTTTGTTTGAAAACCAATAACAAGTGGAGAAAATAAGGTTGAAATTTGAAAAAAAAATGTTTTTTTACAGGGGTTAATTGCTTTAGAGAATATCGCAACATTGAGAGGTTTGCAAGTTTGTCGGGACCACGAAACATTATTGTAATAGAGGGAGCTGTTGTATCGCATGAAGCGAGAGTTCACTGCATATACTTGTTGTCTAAGTAAGACCAATGACATTAAAAAAATCATACCATTTATCTTTCCCAGGGGAATTTCTTTCCCTTATGAAGCAGTAGTAATGACCACCTTCAGCGTTTCCCGTATGAACAGTCACACCAATAAGCTCATATTCAAAGCATTCATCTTCTTCTTCCAACCCGGCATTGTCTTCATTATCTAAATAGGAATAAAGCAATATTTAAAAATGCCCCACAATCATGCAATGACTACCGAAAAAAAGTGTCGTTATAATACTTGCCAATATGTTGTTTGGGGATGAGATTTTTCTCCATGTAGTTTGACATGTCCAGTTGGAATGGAAAAGAGAAGTGGGTGTTTACTTTTTCCTTTGAGTTTGTCACAAAACTAAATGTATACCGCATCATGTTGAAGCACAATATTTTAGGCAGTTTCTTCAGGCACGCCCTATAAGGAAACACAAATTTTTAAATGACTAATACTATAAAATTTTAAACCTTGTGGTGATTACATTTATTCAATTGTGACATTGTTCAAACATATATTAGCCAAGTGCCGTTACTTTCAATATTCACCTTGAAAATAACATTGTATTGTCTTAAGATTGTATTTTTTTTGTACCGAAAATATTTTGGAACAATTTGTAAATGAGGCCTATGTAAAATAAAAACATAAAGTATCTGCGCACACAATAGAAAGTATCTGCAAGCTCATAATAATTTTTGATAATAGAATAAATTTATTAAATATACGAAAAGAGTTCACCATTTAAAATTTTTATTTATTTTTGACAAAAAAATATCTATATATACATGCAGATTAACATTAAGAACATTAGAGACAGATTAATATTAATACTTAAATAGGAAATTTAAGAACTGCATTTATATAAAGTAATTAGCATATCAAGTAATATTAGTAATTTCGCTAAAAACGAAATTTCCTTAAAAAATTTCCTACTGTCACCGCAATTGCTTATTTTCGTTGTTAAGTGATAGACGCATCAAGTTAGCTGTGAAAAACTAGCTGATTGCATGCTTGACCTCTAATATTTGGGCTATATTATCTAATTATGAATGTGGCTTATTATAATTGCCCCACTCAAGCTTTTTTTTATGAATTTCTATCCAACTAGTATATCTTCATTAAATTAAGTAACTTTCAGATAATTTTCTTTTATATTAATTATTTCAACTAACTTTAGTGTTATAGTAAAGTATAACATCAAACATTTGGGCTGCTTGGAGAAGTTTGGAAATTGAATAAGTTTGGATTTTAGATATCTCTTTTTTAAGCCACTTAAGATGTTGATTACTCAAAACAGTGATTCTATTGTTAATTCTGATTGCTTGCTCAATGTTTCAGCTGTTATTTTATAAATTTTCACCTCAATAAGACAGGAGAGTTGAGTAATCTTTTATTTAATCCTGGTGCCCCCTCCCCCCCCCAAAAAAAAAACTTTTTCGGGTAAGAAAATTTTTTTGGGTTTGGAATTTCCACATCTATACTTGAATTTAAAATTTATTCAGCTAATATTTTTCGTGCAACAAATTGTCTAAATTTAAAATGTTTTTTTGATTTTTAAAAAATCTTAGGCAGAGTTCTCTTTTAGAATAAAAAAAGAACAGGGCGCTCCCCCTCTGAAAAGGTCACTTGGTAGACTGTAAAAATTTATCGAAATGAGTAATATTATGTAATAACTGAATTTTATCCCAATAAATTTTTAAAATATCCTCTTATACTATTTTATTTGTATACTTCAAAATGTAATTCTCTTATTTTCAAAATAAGAGAAACATTTGTAGTTCATAAAAATAATTAAAAGTGTAACAAAAGAGAATCTCTGTGCATAAATTTTCTTTAAAAAAAGCAAACAAAAAATGATTAATTGATCAACAACCTGAAAGGTTTTTTTTTAATAATTTAAGCTAAAAATTATGAGAAAATTAACATTTAAAAATGCATTTCTTTTATAAAAAGGTATTTAATAAAAAAATAGTTTTAAAATTATTTAAAATATTTATTAATAACTTTCCCTACGAAAAAAGAAGCTTATAAAAATTTAACCAGTGGAAAATAAACCTAATAAAGTAAATATTTGAAATAGTAATCAGAATTAAACCTATAAACACAGATTATTTGATCAGCGCATAATTATTACATGAACAGTGAATGAATTTTTATTAAATGGAATATGAATAAAAATTTCAGTGTTTTTTAAAGAAAAAGGTTTCTATTTACAAAAAAGGCAAAGAGGATGCATTTATTAGGGTTAATCGGAAACGCTTAGGTAGAACACTTTCTTATGTTTGAGGTTATAGTCACAGTTGGCAAGGTTTAGGAAGGATGGAGTAATCCATGGTTTTAACCGTCCTGTCCAAAACCTATTCACTCAAATTATGCACAAATTTTAAAAAAATATTGTGGAAAATAAAATTATAATTTTTTTACTGGAAACAAAATGAAGACAAGTTTTGTTTTTATTAAAAAAGTTAACTAGTATTTTTAATATTGCATTATTTAGAAGTATGCAAAAACATAATTTATTCATATTTAAGGGATTTGGTATTTACTTTTGTTGTTCAATGAATTGTGGAGCTTCAAAAATTATAAATCTTTTCCAATTATATTATTTTCTTTAAAGCAAATTATATAAAAAGTATTGTATATTTATTAATCTATGTAATTATTATGTGTACAATGGTTACACATATAGAATTTTTACCCTTTATCAATGTTCAAGGTTTAGGATACTTTAAGACAGTAAAACCCAAATGCCCTGTTCAAAACCCCAACACTATAACTTGTAGTGTATTTAATGTTTTTTAACCAAAGCCTATTTTTGCTAATTCAAACTTTTTTTGTTTTCTTTTAGTAGGTATAACAAGAGAAAAAGAGAGTGCACTAATAACATAACTTCAAGAGCTATAAGAAAGGAAAAAAAATTTTTGTATGAAAATTAGAAGAAAATATTAAAAAAAAATTGCCTTTTTTCAGCTCGCACTTTTTTACCACATTGAGAACAAGTGTACATATTATCTCCCTCCAACGTATCCTTGACCGTTATTTCATCGATAGAGTCCTGTAAAATACACATTTACTATATGATTTCAAAGTCAGCTAAATATCTGCAACAATAACAGGTTTCAAATCGACTTACCAGTAAGTTACGCATATCAGCAACTTGACAACGTAAAGTATAAAACTCTTCTAATGTTCTACTAATGTGTGGGCAGTCCTATAAAATGGAATAACCAAAATATTTTAGGGAACAGAAAGAATGATATCCATACAAAAATATATGAAACAGTTCAGTTTTATGACTGGGAAAAACTAACTTTGTTTCATTAAAATTGGTAAGTTTTTACAAAAACTATTCATAAGTTTAATTAACTCATACAAATTACTTTAAGTCTACTTATTAAAACAGATTTTGCGCCAAGGAAAAACTAGTTTTGTGTCATTAAAATTTATACATTTATCAGAAAAACTATTAGTAGCAGCATTTCAAGTGGGACATTATATTGGCTGATATGTAAAAGTTTCATGTCCTATCGGGAATCTTGAATAAGCTTCAGTCAGATAAATCTTTTTTGTGATGCAGTCGACAAGCAATATTTCATTGCCTCAGCAGCAATTGAACGTTTGTTCTCTTGCATAAAGCATATTGAAACACTTGCATATAATACTTTTTTCTTAAAATTAATACAGTTTATTTACTCCATTACTGATTATTTCTACTTTCCAATAACAATACCTATAATTTGGACAACCAGTGAAGGAATTCTGTAAAAATTTTGTTAGATTATAAGTTTTTGTGTCGTGGTAGCCCGCAAAGCAGTCACAGAATTCCGTAAAATTTGAAGTAAAATTAAACTTTCAGACCTGGAAGGATGGTAAGAAAAACCAAAAACCAATTGTACGAATTCATTCAAAGTTTAAAAATAAAACTTTAAATAAGAAATTATTTATTAAGTTATTTCCTACTGATTACAATGGTTGAAAGTTAGTGTCTTAAATTATACTTACTAAAGAAACAACATTATTTGATATAATACCACAAAATAGTGTCTTCACAAGCTCTTTCTGGAAGAACAAAATATATAGTTCAAGAAAAGGACAAGGATAAAAGCAAACAAATATAATACTATTACAATTTACATTCATTCATAAAACTTCAATTTTTTTTGTAGAAAAATTTTTAATTGTTGGAATAAATTTCAAGATATGAAAATGAAGTATATCAAGAAATATATAAAAACTCTTAACCAGTGGTCAGAGTTTTCACTAGTTTTACAATAATAATTTTCTTTTCTTTTTTTTGCCAATTTAAAACATTACAAAACGTATGCTAGTCATGATGGGATTCAAATCATTTAAAGAACCGGTGCTCTCAAAATATTTATACTTTTTAATAGAAAAAAAATATACAGTAATTTCCGGTAGATACGCTGCATCTGCAAAAGACATGGTGAAAAATTTCAATAATCATATAGGTACTTCAGCTTTTTTTATTAAAATATGAAATGTCACTAGATTTACTCAATTACATTGATAAGAAGTACTACAAATAAATCTGGCTATGATTCACTTTCCAAATACATAATTAAAGTTTGAAATTATATAAAAGTTATTCACAGTTAAAAGAAAGAAGATAACATCTTTAAAAATGTGCAATAGTGGACACTACATCGATTCTTATCAAATAACACATCCATGAAAAAACAGTTATTAGTTATAATTTTTCTTTATATACACTTATCATAAAAAGAAAGAATTGAGAATGATACTTACTTACAGAAGATACATATATAAGTATAAGTACATATATATTGGAATCATAATTTGAGAAATTGTACACGATAAAAAATAAACTAATCATAAAATTAATATAAATTACATAAATAGAAAGGGCAAGAAGCTGAATTCTGAGAAGAAGACGTTACCTAATAATTGAAAGATCAGGGATCTAAAGAAATATATCAAATTTTCTTTAAAAAAATTCTGTTTGCTTATCACTAAAATTTTTTAATCTTTTCAAACCAAAACAGATAGATATATTTATATAAAAATAATTTAAAAACTACTTCGTAAAAGATCCTGTTGTAGAAAGAAAGAAACTAAGATTGCACATAATTAAAAAAAAAAAAATCTTTTATTCCCTAGTCTTATACTTTAATTATTTATTATGAGACATACATATCAGTGATAAATAAGTTTACAGATGATTTGAAATAATTAAGTATTTAAAGTTTTCTGTTATATAATATAGGAACTGAAGTAAACAAGACGGGAAAAAAATATTACTGAAATTGTTTCGAAGAAAAGACGATGCAAATATAAAAGAAAATATACCTTCAAGAGAAAATAATACAAATTATAAAATTCGGTACAGGCCGCCTTGGTAACTCATATTGAAATTTTATGTTTTAAACAGCCTTTACGTTAAGAACCTTTATGCATGTACCTGCTGAATCCCTTCACTGCTGCAAGTATATTAAAAGAACGAAAACAAAATTAGAATCATAAATTTTCATTAATCTTTTGATAAATAAGCATACCAGCCAACATTGGAGAAATAAAATAATGGAGATTTTATTAGCAACATTTTTTAGGCTAGGAATAAAGTTTTGATACATGATGCATAATCATGTAAGTCAAAAAGAAAATTCAAAATTGGAAATACCACTTACATTTAGCAGAGAATTATGAATATTTTTTTCAAACCATTATTTCAAATTACTTAAATTATTTTATAACTGCTGTTAAACAGCCAACCTAATTTTGGGTTTACAGCTGCTAATGTTGAACTTCATATCCTTTAATTTTGAACCCAATGCAGAGGACAAGGGAACTCCTGGATGAATCAAGAACTGGGAGAAATTTGCCTTTGTGGAGGACTTTTTGCTGGAACTAACCCGCATTTGCATACCATGGAGAAGATAACCACGAAAACGTCCCACAGTTAGCTTGACTGGAAGGGGTACTAAAACTATTAACACTCAACTGGTAATAGCACAATCTGTAGAAGAATAAGAGAAGTATTTTTGCCATCAGCGGATATTTTATTGCCCAAAATTTTTTTAAAAAAAAGTTTCTTCTACATATATGGAGAAATTTGAGAATATATGGGTAAACAGGAGATAGTCTAAAAAACAGAAGACTTATGAATAAGTCAGTTATGAATAAGTCATAAAACCAGTTTAAGAAATAAAAATCATTATAGGTGCAAGTACTGTAAATGACTAAATTAGTAAATATTAAGAGAAAAAACTTACAAGTTCTGGTGTCATTTCCTCTAGCTTACTAATTAGATTAGTGAAAAACTCAGCCATGTCCTTCTGTTCTCCAGTATTTAGAACCTGATGATCCATAGTGTAAACTTTGCAGAAGCTTCTGGGATTATATGCCTTTCTTTCACTTTCCTAAAAAAAGAAATTTAAATTATTAAGAGAGATAAATATCTAAATGAAATAAAATAAATATCACATCATTATTCACTGCACAGCTATCAAAATAAATAAACTATAAAAATTTTTTTTGAGAATAGCAGGGGTGATTGTGAGACCAACTCAAAAATCCTCAAAATTTCTTGTTGAATAAAATCATTAATGACACATTTCAAAAAATTCATGTCTTTATAAATTTAAATTATTGATATTATCACAACATGAAATTTTAAATAAAGTGTATGCAGCATAATTTAAATGAATAATTATTTATAAGTTTACTTTTATCTCTAATCACATAGTTTAGTCTACCAGAAAAATATTTACAAATGAAAGACATGCCAAGTATAAATTCTAGTTAAAATATTTTAAAATATACAAGAATATTCATAGATAAATGTGATTGATGATATTTTGAAACTTCTGGACCTTGTATTTCTGGATCGCAATTGGCAAAAAATCCGGAAATGTGGATTTTTTCCAGAGCGCAATCATCTAGCACAAAAAGTAAAGTAAGCTAAATTGGAAATAATGAAACAAATGATTTTTCTTACCAGCGAAACTTTAAATCACATAATATATAAAAAAGTTCTATTAAAAATGCTAAAAAGATTATTTTCTAACTTATTTATTCCCATTAGTAAAAAGAATTTTTCATTTAAAAAAAAAAAAAAAAAAAAAAAAAAGGTAGAGAATATGCTAAAAAATTTGTTTTATTTTATTCAATAATTTCTTTCAAATAAAACAGTTTTAATAATAGTATTTAAAACATTTTAATAATTTAATGTGTAGTAACTTCTGCAAACTATGCTATAAATTTTAATTGTATTTTGTATATTTATTAGAAGTTATCTATTAATACACTGTAACATTAGAAACTACAAATCAGGGTTTGTGATTTTTAAAAAAAAAATCAAAATAATCGGATTTTTTTGATTTAAATCGGATTTTTTTGATTTAAATCGGATTTTTTTGATTTAAATCAGATTTTTTTTATTTTTATTCAAATACATTATAAAAACTTTAATTTTTGATTAAAAATACTTTATAAATGTTTAATCAAAATAAAATAATATTAAAACTATATTATAACAATATTTTAGAAGCTCTAACTTACTAAAATAATTTTTCATTATAATACATAGCATTGAATGCATAGCAACCATTTTGAAATAAATGCATGAATGAAATTTAAAAACTAAATTAAGAATTTAAAGAATACTTCAGGGGTCTGTCTAGGTTTTTCTGAGAGGTACCTATTTTGTGAAAATTTAGACATAATTTTTGAAAATTAAATATTATATTAAAAAATTAACACAAAATTAGAGTAAAAATACAAAATTTATCCTTTCTTACGAGACTCAAAAATAAAATTTTAAGAAAAAGTATTTTGGGAAACTACAGCTTTTCCTAAAGTTGAATTGTGAAGGTAGTGCTAAACGGTATTGAACTTGGCTTGGACAGACCCCCGTTCTTTAACTATTAAAACAAATTTTCAATTAGCAAACCATAATTTTAATTTAAAATTGTGATTTTTTTTTCTTGATTTTTAAAATGACAAAATAAATGTAACAGATTGTGTTGTTTCTAAATGTATTCATTCATCAAAAAAGAAATAAATATTCAATCCATATATTTTTATATTAAAATACTCATTTTTAATCTTACTGTATTTTTCGGCGGTAGCGCCGCGGCGCTATTGAAAAAAAAGTTGTTTTTTTCCTACATGCGGCGCTTCCGATGCAGCGGCGCTTCAGAGGAAATAATTTTTAGCAGCAAAAAAATTTCTCAAGTAAATTCATTTAAGATTAAATAATTTTCTGAGAGAAAGACTATTAAATAAAATTAATAACGAAGTTGACGAAATATTTGTACGTATCGCGATCTGCTGCAGAACAATTGCCAATTCTTAGCAAACTTTCGGCAGCAGCCTGCAAGAAAATAAATAAACGAAATAATAATTTTAAAAAAACATCGCGTAAGGAGAAAATTTAAAAGGTAAGCATCTTGTATCCACCCCCAGCTTAAAGAAAAATCGAAAGCTAGAAATGTACTTAGCGCCTTGGCAATTGTATTTGGAGCGGACAGAAAAGGAAGTAATAGGACCCCAAATCCGGCACTCACGGGACCGACGAAATGCCGAACTTCGGATCTCTTTCGGAAATTCCAATATGGCGCTCAAATATTACTATAATTCAATTTTAGAAAAACCAATAAAATTAGTCAAATTTCGATCGTAGATTATGATGGGGTGAATTTAAAACTGGTCCATCTTAAGAAATTTTATTAATTAAAATAATCATCTATATAATATAATCAAGAAGAAATAATCCGAAGGAGAAATAATTCAAGAAGTAATCCGAATCCTCCGATGAAGAAGAAATAATAGTTTCTTCTTCGGAGCGAGGTCATAGTTCTTGTTTTTTTCTTTTAGATAACATTTTGTTTTAACAAAAGAGGCTCACCTCACAAGAAAAAAAAAGCTAACAAAGAACTACAAAAAAAAGTAACAATTTATGCTAAGGAACTAACGATAACAGCAAAAAACAAGCTAAAAACTAATAACGATAAACGATAAAAGAAACAACTAACAAAAAAAAATTAACAGTTAATAACTAATAAAAAAGCCGCAAAATAAAAAATAAATGAATCAAATAAAAAACCGCAAAAGGGATAGAATTCATTTTGTACTCCACGTGGTAGTTTCAATGTCAACTGGGTGTGGCCAATTTATGGTCAAACAGAAGAGGGAAATGTGGGGACAAACCAGTAATGCACAAGCTCAGCTGTCAAGATTGATTGATCAGTTTCTTCCAACTTGCATTTCTTTATTTTGTTAATTGGAAATGAAGGTGTTTTTACTTTTCACTTTATTTGAAACTGCTTTAGAAACAGATGTTTCCTTTGACACAGATTTATTATATATTTTTTTCAAGCTTTTTTATTTTTAAAAGATAAAATAAAGTTACTTACTTCAACAAAATAAAATTCCAAATAAAAAGAGAATATAGCTGATTTTTTTGTCTCATCAATATTTCTTAAAAAAAAAAAAATAAATAAATTTAGATCAGATTAAGTGCCAGATTAGGGGTCCAATACTGTATGCCCTTTTCTTTTCCCCAACCCCTTTAAAAATAACTGATTGATTCCTCTTAAACAGCTCCAGTAGAAATGAAAAGCAGAGGAATTTTTCATCAGAATTTTTTGGGGGCGCTCTTAGTTATTTCTTATTCTTGTTATTATTAGTTATTTCGTTATTATTAGTTTTTCCTTAGTTTGTTAACTGTAATAAATTTTTTAAAATCTTTTTATTTTAAAATCTTTTTTTTAATAAATTTTTCATTTTATTTTTCTTATTACATTGTTTTACGGATTTCTGTAATTAGTCCAGCATTAATTCAGCTGCTGAGCATAGAAATATTTTTTTGCTGTTAATTATTTGCTATAATGTTTTTTTGGCGCGGTGCCAACTGGTAAGAACAACTTTATTTTATATCGTTTTTTTATTTTTATTTTTTTTTTGCTGAGGGAGAAAACTTTTTTCACGTCAACTCCTTGTTAACGCAGTTTAGGATATTCTCTCCCCACCCCCCAAATAATTTAGAAATTACGTTATTTTATGTATTAAAAAATATTTTGTTGCACTTAACATTATTTTCAGAATTATTTGTTGTACTTAAGTTTATTTTTTGGTGTGGTGCCAACAGATAAGAACAATTTTATTTTAATCGTTTTGTTGCTTTTTTTTTTTTTTTTTTTGCTGAAAAATAAATTTTTCATTATAATTTAGAAATTAAAACCTTACCTTATGAAATGTATAAAATTTTTTTATTTTTTATTATACAGATATTCTAAATGGTAATTTAAAGGTCTCTTGCATAAGGATGCTGATATGCGCAGTGTAGTGCCATTGCGGCGCTTGCGCCAGAGCGGCGCTTACTATAACTTTTTTTTAAAAAAATTTCATTTTCACCGATGTGCGGCGCTTGCGACGAAGCGGCGCTTTCGCCGAAAAATACGGTACATCAAAATAGATAAGTCAAAAAAAAAAAAATAATAAAAATTTTAAAAAATACCTGCACTCATTGGAATTTTTTTTTCACAAAATTTCTTGATAGAAAATCTAATAATGTCAAAGATACTGTAAACATATTATGAGAAAAAAATACCAGTTATCAGCTAATAATCCCACTGCTTCAAATATACTTTGAAAGAGTTTTAAAGGCATATGAAGTAAATTTTTAGGCATATTAGAGTAACTTCCTTTTAATATAACCTCAAGTTTTAGAAATATAAATTTTCCACCAATAAAATAAATTGTAGATTTTAATTCCATGCTTTTTCAATCAAAACGTTGAGATTTAATTAACATTATTATATTTTTTTTAAATTCATGTTTATTAATTTTTTCATGTTTATTAATTACATTTTACAGCTATGCAAGTCTATATTAAGACTGCATTAAATGTTTACTTTAATCTGTACTTTCAATCTCAAGAATCAAAAGATTTTTAAAAATGTAATTTCAAATGTGTTGGAATTTAACACACATCAAGAAAGAAAGTAATTTTGTAAACTAAAATTAATTAATGCAGCAATTTATTTAAAATAAATTTTAAAACTGAGAAAAGAAAATAAGTAAAGTATCAATAATTTAAAACACTGTTTCTTAACTTTTAAAGTCAATATATACGAAAAAAATCAGTTGATTTAAATCAATGATTTTTTTAAAAAAATCATTTGATTTAAATCAACAAACCCTGCTACAAATATTAATCCAATAAAACATTATACTTTACAAAATGCTTAAAAATAATTTTAAGAGTTAACAGAATTAACACAGTCGAACCACAATCAATCGTCTGTCTTGAGACCATTATTGTGAACGATATGTACGGAAAAACAGCAACATAAAATATCAAATTAATAATTTTAAAAAAATATGTACTTAATGTAAGAATGTTTATGATGCAAAAGAAAGCTAAATAAAGACATCTATTTATTAAAAATAATTGGAAAATTTGGTATGAACAAACTTTTTTTCTCTTTTAATTGCTGAGTCCATTTTCTCAACCATACAATTTGAAGGGAATAAAAGCAGTATTGCAAAACAAAGTTATTTTAATGACATACATTATCTGTAACGCTAAATTTAAAATAAATACTTACAAGTAAGTATGCAAACATTTTTTGTAATTCTCTTAGGGTATTTTCATGCTTGCAATTTTCATCTATCTATTAAATAAAAATTTAAATTAACATATACAAATAAAAACAAGAGTTAAAAAAATTGATAAAGAACACATTTAACAAGTTTACATAGGGGAAAAATTTAAAAAACAAAATAATTTACAAAAATATGCAAATTATTAATAAATTGAATATGATTTGCAAATGATTACAAAACAAAAACAAAAAAAGAAAAAGCTTAAATATGTGAAATCTTTTTCTAAAAGTTGAATAATATTTCTTGTGCATCTTAAATTTAAGAAAAAATTCAATATCCCTAACAGTGATGATTCGAAGCAATTTTAAAACCAGAGCTGAAAGCATTGAATTTTAATTATATTTCCTTACATTCGATAATTTAAGTTTTACTATAATCGGAAGATATTTTTCTTTTTAAAAATATCAAAACTACCATACAAGTTGAATTTATTTTACCAAATATATAACTTACAGGGGTTACTGTGAGCCCAACTCAAAAATCCTGAAAATTTCTTGAGTAAAATCATTAATGACGCATTTAAAAAAATTAATGTCTTGATAAATTTAAAACGTTGATATTATCAAAACATGAAATTCTAAATAAATTATATACCGCATAATTTAAATGAATAATTATGTATAAGTTTACTTTTATCTCTAATCATATTTATTATTCTACCCAAAAAAAAAAAATTTACAAATGAAAGAGATGCAAAGCAAGTATAAATTCTACTTCTAACATTTTAAAATTAAACATACAAGAATTTTTATTTATAAATGTGATAGATGATTTCTTGAAATTTCTGAACCTTGGAGAGTAATCTCCAGATCGTGGTTAGCAAAAAATCCGGATTTCCGGAAAATTTTTCTGGAGCACAATCGTTTCAGAACTTAGAAACTTTTTAGAAACAAAAAGAAATATCTTAGCTAAGACATTGAATGAATGAAATAAAGAAAAAAAGAGACTAGTTTCTATAATCAAGAGCTAACACCAGTCAAAAATTATTACAATTATCGCAAAATGGTTGAACTGTACCAATAACATTATTATTATAAGCAATGAATCAAATACATTAAAAGTAAAAATTTTCCTTTGGAGAACTTTTTATTTTTTTTATACTTCAACTTCAAATTATTAATTTATGAAATAGACTAATTTTACAAAAAAAAAAAAAGAAAAAGAACAATCTATGCTGTTTAATACGCCACCCATTACGGCAACCTTATCATAACGACCAATACATAAAGTCCTTTTAATTAATCCATATACACAATGTTATTGTTATTTGTATTGTTACAATAAAAGATATTATTATATCTTTCATTAGAACACCCACAATTGAACCGTTTATTCTCTAGCAACAATTTTATCTTGACTCCAGTTTGGCTCAAAATGGGTCCTTTGTGAACATGCACCTATATCGGGATGTCTAGATTTTTTAATATTGATCCCATAAAGGGCCAATATCAGCAGAAAATATAAAATATTGGGTGACAATCAATTCCTTTTATGACCGGAAAAATAACAACTCTTTGAACCAATATTCGTGAATTTTGGTTCAATGTTGTGTCTGCTAGGGTTTCAATAATGAGACCAAATTAAGCCATTTAATATATTAAATGTAAAACATGTGGAATTCCTATTGTATTATGGGTAAGACCTCCAAGATTCTTAAAGGTCCTGATTTATAACAAAAAGAAAAAAAAAGTGAAATAATATTTGAGCAAGTAAATCACTTATTTTTTTCAAATTATATTTTGCAGTACATTGGGGTAAATATTGTCTTAAGGTAAATACAGAGATAATCTTACTTTTGCGGAGACAATGGATGCTCTTGCTTCAGGCAACATATACAAATGCTGAATACAAGAGGCTAAGTAGCAAGTTGCACCTAAATTGGTTAGACCAACATAGCCACAATCAGCACGACCATCATCGTGAGGCCAATAATCCCAGGGATATGGATTATGAGACTCTAAAAATTACAACGCTTTTTTTTAAATGTTGTTTCAGTAACATAAAAACAAAAAATACACACTGGCAAATAAATACAGTAATTTCGGGCAAATACACACTGCGTCTTACCTGTATTTAAGAGTTAAATTATCGTAATGTGCAGGGGAATCGGACAGTGCGCCTACTCAATGATTTAATTTTTACACCAGCTTCGAGCAATAATACTGCGAACAATGGGGATTTAATCAAAAATAAATGTTTCTAAAGAAATTTGTAAAATAACGGGCCAATATCAATTTGTTCAAAAAAAAGTATATTTTTCTCATTCTAAATTAAAAAAATTTTAATACTCTATGTCATACTTGATTGTTAAATTTTTTAATTAACACATTGAACATTGAAAGGAAAATAATTACATTAGCATTTTACAAATTACAGTTTAAACACAAATGTTTCTATCCAAATGCAGTTTCTGTTTATAGCACTAAATGCTTTTACTCAAGGTCAACAAAGCGCTATTAAGAATCATAGAATTAAACCTAACATATTTTTGTACACGATCATATTGCCTTTTCTCAATAATTCAAAATAAAGTCTTGAGGACTCCTTTAAAAATAGCTTAGTTTATAACTATAGTATAATATAGTATAGTATAATATAGTTATAACTTAGTTTACGACATAGTTAACTTAATTTTTTTTTTGACAGCGAATTTCAATCAAGCATTTAAAGACTAATTTTTAGATGCTTTCGATTTACGAGAAATTCAAGTGGATCTATTGATCGCATTTTCAACAGTTATTATAGATCTGCAAACATTTTTTAAAATCATGGTTTCTTTTTCAATATAATATTCTAATTTCAAATTATACAGTAGAATTACCTCTTTATGAGGTTATGCACAGTGGGACAGCATACAAGGATTCGTGGCCAAAATTAGTATTTGGATAAAATTTGTATTTAGGTGTTTTTATGTGCAGGTAAATTGAATTCATAGCGAGCAAAAATAAAAAAAATAATAATATAGTACGTTTAAATAATTAAATATAGCAATGAAAATATAATAATTTTCGTAATATTATATTAAAAGTGAAAAGCAAATTATATTTCCGAAGTAATATCATAAAATGACGCGAATTAATTACAAAATAATACTATTTGTTTTTCTGTAAATTTAGGCCACCTTTGCCACACGGGCAAAATGGGGCAGGTTTTTTCAAAAAAAGAAACATCAAAGAAGACAACAAAAAAAAAAGTTTAGCTAATTACCTCGTGGAACTTTTTGGAACTAATTTTCGAAAGTCATTCAAACATTGTAAAATGTCAAATGATAAGATATAAACTTAAGTCAAGAGTATTAATTAATTAAGAGTATTAAGTTTGTCAAGAGTATTAACTAATCCAACAAATTGAACAATTGTATGATAATTTAACAATAATTACTCTGATAAAAATGTAACAGTAAGGTGAAATTCCTATATATATTGCTAAAATAAAAATTTAAAAGTTACATTTAAAACAATTTTTTTAACATATTTTTCATTAAATTGTACTCTTGTCGGTCCAAAAAGTAAATTAATAATGTTTGGAATGATTATGAATACTTAATTTGGGATATATTAAAACTGCCTACGCATATTTTAGTTGAAAAATCAATTTTTTACTTTTGGCCAAAGATCATAGTCTTCTGGCCCACAGTGCCACATAGTTGTGATAATTCTAGCACAAACCTGAAAACTTTTTTGGCTCGATTTTGCTTCTGCAATATCCAAAATTTTTTATCATGAAATGTTTAATGCGATGTGACAGAGTGATTACAAAACGGGGAGATAAAATGTAATGTACGGATTTATGACACATGAAAGTGTGGAATGGAAGAACACAGAAGAGTTGGCAACTATGCACCTTTAAGTATTGGTTTTAAAAGCAATGGCATAAAAACAGGGATGTCCTAAGCAGATTTTGGACATTAACCTGTAGATTTTACTGTCTTAAACTGACTTAAAGTGTGCAAAACCTTGAACATTGGTAAAGGGTAAAATTTCTATATCTTTAATTATTGTACTTATAATAATTACATATATTAATAAATATTTGATACTTTTTATACAATTTGCTTTAACTTATTAAAGAAAAGAAATATAATACAGTGGTACCTCAAGATACGAGTGCCCCAACATACGAGTTATTTGGGATACGAGCTGCCGTGCGAGCGAAGTTTTGTTTTGAGATACGAACGACATTTGAGATACGAGGAACGGCCATGCAAGCCCTTTTCGTCCTCGAAAATGCTCCTGCTCACCCACCGAACCTCAAACATGAATGACATCCTCGAAGAGTTCAAGTTTATAAAGGTTCTCTATCTACCACCTAACACCACTCCCATCCTGCAGCCCATGGATCAGCAGCTAATTTCTCATTTTAAAAAGCTGTACACTAAGACCTGTTCCGACGCCACTTTGAGGTGACAGAGAACGCAAACCTCACCCTTCGTGAGTACTGTAACGACTATTTTAACATCGTGATTTGCCTTAGAATTATTGATCAGGCCTGGCTGAGTGTTACAACGAGGACCTTAACCTCTGCATGGAAGAAGCTGTGGCCTGAGTGAGTCTGTAGTCGAAAATTGTGCTGTCGTCTAAGTCTGTAGCTTTGAAGGATTCGAACCCAAATTGCCAGTGGAGGAGATTGGATCTCTGGGAAAATCCATGGACCTGGTGATGGGTGAGAGAGACGTGAACGAGCTCACCAAGGACGAGGAGCACTCTCAGGAACTGACGACCGAAATATTACAAGAGTTACAGTCGCAGCAGCATTCAGGGATTCTGCAAGAAATTGGTTTTGAGGAAGAGTCAGAGATGGAGGAGGTTATCTCTACAAGTGAGATAAAAGAGTTCTTGGGAATGTGGGAGAGAATTTTACAGTTCGTGGAAAAGAAACACCCCGAAAAAGTTGCAACTGGTCGTACATCGGAGCTATTTAATGACACTTGCCTAACTCATTTCTGCAGCATTCTGAAAAGGAGGAAGAAACAAACCTCCTTGGAGAGTTTTTTTTTTTTTTATCCGGCTAAAAAAGCAAAGACCAGAGAAGAGAAAAGCAGTGACTAAAATTAAGCATACAGTAGCATTTAAGTTGTGTGTAAGTTGTATTTAAGTGACCATAATATAAATATGTATGTACACTTTATAAAACCAGTTTTTTTGCTTTACATCTCTTTTATTATGTTTTTATACAATATATGACATTTATAAATACATTTTTCTTATTCAAAATCACGTAACAAAAACAATTGGGGGTAGCATTTTTGGGGCTGGAACGGATTAATGGCATTTCAATTAATTTCAATGGGGAAAATTGCTTTGAGATACGAGCAAATTGTCATACAAGCAAGGTTACGGAACGAATTAAACTCGCATCTCGAGGTATCACTGTATAATAAGAAAAGATTTATAAGTTTTGAAGATCCACAATTCATTATACATCCCTTAAATATAAATAAATAAGCTTTTAATACTGATAAATAATGCTTTCACAAAAGGAAAAATAAATGCAAAATTAAAAATAATAATACACTTTTTTAATAACACAAAAACTTGTTCAAAAATGAACCTTTTATTTTTCACAATATTTTTTTTCAATTGTGATATAATTAGAATAAAAGGGTTTTGGACAGTTTTAGACAAAGGGGTTTTGGACAGGACGGTTTAAACCATGGATTAATCCATTCTGTTCTAAACCTTGCCAACTCTGCATAAAAAAACACTGAAATTAGAATCAATAATACTAACTAAAAAATCATGAAAAATAATGTTTTGTAAAGTACCTGGAGTATGCTGCTTCATTAGCTTCTCCTGTAGAATGTTGAAATTTTCAAGAGAACCTTTCAACATTTCAACGATGAGATCGTATGCAGAGGATCGAACTGACTGAGATTTGCATTTGGGTAAATGCCTTTGTTTAGGACTTGGAAGCGCAAATAAAGCATCATACAGGTGTAAAACCAGTTTCTAGAAACAATACAAAAGAATAAGTTCCCCCTTGACAAATAAAGATACAAATTATGATTTAGAATGCTTACTTTTCCTTGAGGAGAGCATTTGAAGGATGGATTATGCTTCATGATGACGGTCATTAGGTTGATTAATCCTTTTAGACCATCATCCTCCACAGTGCTGTGCCTGGCCTCTCTGCAGTCTCGATTTGTGATGGATTCACCCAAATAAGTAGCTAAGTTCTCAATATCTAATGACTTCTAGAACAGAATTGATAAATTACTAAAATGCATAATGTAGTATTCAAATGAGTGAATTATGATCTGAAGCCATCAGCACACTTGCCATAAACGTTGAAAATAATCTATAACTCCAGTAGACATAATCCAGTAGATTTTACGAAATAATATAAATTTCATGATAATTGTTGCAAATTATGCTAAATATTTTACACATAGGGAATTTTAGACATCAGAATAGAAAAATTGGAAGATTCTCCAGTTACGATTTCACATTAAATAATCTTGAAATGTTATGCATTATGATTATTCATAATTTTCAATAGTAATAGGCATTTAATTCATCAAAGATAGTTAACTGCATTTTATAAACGAGGCTCGCTTCACTATTTATTAATGACACTTTTTTAAATATTCAAGCAAGTAATAATCTGCAAAAAATTTCTACTCCAATAGGGATTTTTTTAAGGAAACTTTCTCTATTTAAGGGAATTTTCGAAAATATACAAAAACCAGGAGAATTTTTATGAAACCAGTAGAAACTGGTAAAGTCCAGTAGTCTACTGGAGAATCTAGTAGAGTTGGCAACTATGCTTAGAGTAGTTTAATAATACTTGCTCACATAGGAAACAGAAGTAAAAATTATAATAACCTCATTAGAATTGCGTAAAAAATACTCCTCATCGAGGCTGTCGACCAGACGGCAAATTAACCAGAAATAATCTTTGCATCCAGGTCCATATGGCTCTTTGTCTTCTTCCTAAAACAAACAAAGCATAAAAAAATTACAGAAATATATCATGATATTGTAAACATTCATGACACACAAACAAACTCCTCACTAAGTATCATTATAAACATAAATATTTAGTAACAAGCACACGGACAGAAAATCTCAAATAAAACAGAATATGAAATTAGTATTTTAAAAATATCTTTAACAGGGAGGAGGAAAATATGACAATATATTGTCCAAAAAAAAAAGGTGTGTCGTATGGCTATTTACTGAAATCTATTGGTAAACAATACAAAGAGAATAAAATTAATATTTTGTATTATTTAGTAATACAAAATACATTTTCAATCATACCATTTTCTTTAATGATATTTGAGTCATTAAGAAGATTGTAGAGACTTTTAAATATCAATCAATACTAATTTAAATAATGTGGAAGGTTTCCACCCTATTTTCAAAAAAATAAATAAATAAATAAAATAAAAAAGAAGAAGAGAAAAAAAAAAAGACATTTTAATATTATATCCTATTATATAAATTAAAGTTTGAAGGGACCTACCGTAATTTTGCAGAGACGTTTATAATTTAAAACATTTATTAAATTAAAGTTTGAAGGGACCTACAGTAATTTCGCAGAGGCTATAAATTCAAAACATTTAATAAATTAAAGTTTGAAGGAACGTACCCTAATTTTGCAGAGACGCTTATAACTTAAAACATTTAATTTTGGTACGTGCAGCGAATCTAACAGTGTTGCCTATCGAGTGTTTTTATTTTTACTACTTGAGCTTGAAAATTCTATTTTGTTGAATTGATCCCCGCCAAAATTTCCTTATTACTTTTTACAGGGTTCCCACTCTTTTAATGAAGCAAAAATTAAGAACTTTTAAAGACTTCTTTTTGAAAAAATTAAGGACTTTTTTGAAAAATTAAGGACCTTAATAATATGATTGTTTATCATCGAATACCACCAGTGACAGTGCCAATTATTTATCTTTCCTAAAAGAGAAAATCAATAAATAAGAAAAAATAATAACAATCTTATTACAATGTAAGTACTGATATAATTGTATTAATTAACAGGGTTCACCAAAGTAAGACCAGGCAACTTTTGCCCACCCGTTTTTTTTATTTTTTAATACTTTTAGATTGTTAAGGGTTAACAAGATTAATGAAACTAATTCGTATTCCATTTTAAATGATTTCATTGAAACTGAATTGTAAACTTAAGTGCAGAAATTAAGATTCGTAATTTTTTTTTTCATTTCTTAAAAAAAAAAAAAATAAATAAATAAATAAATAAAATAAAAAGTGAATAAAGATATTTGGGAAAAAATTATTAGAACAAGTTATATTTCACTGCTCAACATGCATCACATATTCAGTTGTGGGCCAACCTTGTTAAATATTCAGTTACGCCAAAAAAAAAAATCGTTATTTTCTCTTAATGAAATGCTTCATTTATAAGGGTATATATTAAAAGATTTAATGCTAAAAAGTTGAATTAGAGTTACGCATGAAAGCAGTTTTCTTAACTATGTTATGTTAAATTAAGTCCTAGTTTAAATAAGTACAGGCCTTGATAGAAAACTTAATTTGAGATTCGGGTATGCGTACTGCCAAGATTTACGCAATATATTTCTACCATTTGATGTCCTGGTTAGTATCAAAACAGTCAATATGTGCTTTTTATATTTATTGTCAAAACATAATAACGAAACATAACAACACAACAATTAGAATTAAGACTGAAATAATTGAAACGAAAATAATATTCAAGAGAATTAAAAATAGGAGGAGCTATCGAGATGGGCTCCTTCCCCGTGAGTGTATCAAGAACAACTGACTAACAATATTTTTGATTGGCGACAGATTGGCTCCGCCGAAATGAATTGATTTGCAACAGGCCTTACTAATATCTATGCACCTTAAATCATTCCACTTTTTTTTTTTCATTAGGCATAATTATTTATTTTTTAAAAATTTGTTGCAATAAATATTTTTATGAAAATTTTTATAGAATAAAAGTAAAATTAAGATTGAGAAGATTTATAATTTTAAATCCAATATGTTTTTTATATTAATTCTAGATGAAATATATAAATAAGAGGGTCTAAAATGATTTTCGATGTTATCAACACATTACTAAATCCAGAAAAATGGGAAAGGTTCCTTAATTAACTAATACTGATAAATTATTTATTTTTTTCATCATTTATAGATATTTACTTGTAATATTTCTTTATTATTCTCTATCATTCATAATATTATTCTCTACGATTATTATGATTTGATATTTTATTATTATCAATAAATTAACAGTTTAAAAGCGAAAGTGGTATTCTTTTATTATAAAGTAATCTGGTAATATCCCCATATCAGCCAATGTTTTGAACATATTGACGACAGTTTGTAACTTAACTATTTTAAAATTATTACTAAACAGCAAATGTTTTATGTTTACTTTAATGATGAGTTTTACATAAAATTATTTCCAGCTAAAACAGTTATTAAGAATTAACTTTACCTAATATCATTAAACAATCTGACGAGACACACTAATTTTAAAGCAACCAAAATTTGAATAGATTAATAATAAAAAATTTTTAAAAAATAAAAAAACAGCTTATAAAATTGCAATGTTAATTGAACAAAATGTTTAGGATCGTTTAATTGAGTAGACTTAAATTTTTATGTAACAATCTGATTAGTTTTTCTTATGGACTCTAGTTCAAATTTTTTCCCCCTCTGATACTTCTTATCTTAGGGCTTTACTTCGTTCCTATATTCCTACAACATCAATCCTATGCATTACCAGTAGAACTGAATTTCTTGAATTCTGAAAATTTTGAATACTTATGTGTCTTAGAACTGCCCCCCCCCCAAAAAAAAGCATAATTTCTTCAATGTGAAGAATCCCCATTGTCTACACTTTATCCTTTTCTTTTAGAATGCTTCACTCTCCTCATAGAGTATCATTCTAGGCAAAAGGAAGAAAATATTAATGAAAGAACCAATATATAAATGAAAGAACATGCTTGTAGTCCCCTCACACACAGCCTTTCCTGTCTCTCTAAAATGCTCTACTCTCCAGGCATGGTCACATTCTAGGTGATAAAAGAACAACTTTTTGTTTTAAATATTTTTGTAAGACTGAAAAATTGTTCTGACCAGTTATAGTGATGCTGAAAAATTAAGCACTTTTAGAAACCTTGTAACAAAATTAAGTAATTTTAAGGGTCCTTATTTTCCAAAATTAAAATTAAGTCGTTTTTAAGAATCGTGGGAACCCTATTTTATCTTTTTCAGCAATCTATTTTTATAATTTATGATCAATAATAATTTAAATAATTAACAATACAGATGATAAACAGTTTGCATGAATGCAACAGACAAAATTTTTATTTTATCAAATTGAAGTTCTAGTTGAAGTCACTCAATACTGTATTTTTTTCATTCGCAAATAATAATAAGACATCTTTTATAACTAATTCTGCTATCATAGGGGTGCATGTCGCAAATACTTACATCAGAATGAGGCTGTTTCATATTTTGAGCAACAGAGAGAAAACTAAGCAATTTCTTCAAAAGAGGAGCTACAAAATGAGTCCCAGTATGACCATCCACATTTGATCCAAGGCATAAACGATACAATCCAGTGCATGCTTCTCTTCTCAATGCCGGCTATAAGGAAAGAGACTGATGTAAATTGCCAGTTTTTGCTCCATATAACTATTTAATGTAATAACAAGTAATGTAAGACAATTCCTACTAAGGTCAACAAAGAAAAATGTTATTTTAGTTTCGTTTTTATTAAATAATTAAAATTTTTTCTCCCATATAAAACTAAAATTAATTCATTCAATTTATTGACTGAATTAATATTTCAAAAAACTATAGTAACACCAAGTGTCATTCAATACAAGTTTAAAAAAGTAGTATTTGAACTTGAGTGGATGAATAAAAAGTATTTTATTAACAATTGAAAATTGGAACAGGATATAGGAAGAGTGTGAACTAATAGTAGGAATTGAAGGAGAAAAAAAAATCCGTGTGGTATCCGACAACTATAAAAATATAAACTTGGTGATGTGGATCAACAACACGGTCATGTGTGCAACACGTTATGTTCTTTATTGAATTTATCTGACACAGCGAAAATATAAAATAATTAAATATTGAAATATGTGCAATAAACTATTTTTTTTTTGTTCAAATAGAGCTATAAGTTAGAAATGATCACTAATGTTACTTTTAAAATATATGAGCAACTGAATGGCTTATAGTAAAATTTAAAATAGTGACTCACGTTTGACAAATCAGAAAATTAAATTTTATTTTTTGCTCATTCCTATTTAATGATTGAATTAATAGTTGACAAAACTGTATTAACATCAAGTGTCATCCACTACTGTGTTTAAAAAAAATGTATTTGAACTTGAAAAGATGAATAAAAAGTATTTTATTAAGGATTGAAAATTTGAGCAAGATGTGAATTGAATAAGCACCTCTGGATCATCTAAAACTAATCTCTTGAGTAGAGTTTCGAGCAATGGATATCGAAAGAAGTGAGTGTGAACTTTAGGCTGTGAGAAGGCCCAAGAGACAAGGAGAGTCATGGCACAGGAAACTATCTGGGAACGTCCCCAGAAGCCGGTTTTGTATTGATTGGGATCAGTTGGAGAGGCCGCTTCAAGGAATAGAGATAAAATAGTATTCAGAACGTTCTCTGTATCACTCATTACGTGAAGCATCACCTGCAATAAAATATCAACCTTATCAATTCAAAAAGACTCAACACTACGAAAAATATTTAACATTAATTAAATTGCATTGCATAATCAAACTTGTTCACTTAAATAAAAACACAATACTAGCAAAATATAAATGAATTATTTAAGAATTATAATATAATGAATTATTTGTTATAGATTTATCCAATATAAATGATGAATTTCTTTTTACCTGATTCAGTTTTGGGATTAAAAGTTTGTCATTGCTGGTCTTCCTTGTCCTTTTAAATCTCTTTTTGGGTAAATCAGATTCCCCATTGAGGGCATCTTCCTCCAGTGTTTCCACACCAAACTGATAGATAAGACGTAATAAGCAAGTCATGCAGTCTTGTTTCCACTGAAAATATAAACCCAAAATTAGGAAATCTTGTTACTGACCAGTAATATTTTAAATAGTGTTCAGTTTTTAACAATTAAAAAAAATTTTGATAATTTAAAATAAAAAAATTTCTTTTGAAGAAAATTTCTTAAAATTTGATAAACAATTTCAAAAATAGAAATCTGTCCTAGTTTCTTCAAACTGGTACAATGTAAAATTCAAGAATTGTATATCACATTTTTCAACAAATGAAATGCAGGGCTCAAATTTATGAATCAATAATAAAATATATATATTTATTAACAAGCTAGAGTATTCCTGCTAGCGTTTTCCAGTTTTAAAACACTAGCAGGAAAAAAGGTTAGCCTGTAAAAAATTTCTTGAGAAGGCCAAGGCTCACCCTGGGCTGTTGACCCATTGATGATTTATTAAAAAGCATCAAATTTATTCTATACAAAATAAATTTGAGAATATTGTGATTATAATAGTGAAATTATTATGATCAAAATTTTTCCAGATTTCTTTTCTAAAGAAAATAGAAAAATTAATTATACTATTTTCAAATATAAATGAATACTGTTAATTAAAAAATTAATACGAAAACTTAATTAGATTGGAATTAAACCCTTGATAACAAATTTAATCCCTCTGAAATTCTAAACCAGCATGGAATAAAGAGATTTTAACATTCAAAGAAAGATTATTCTAAAAATTAAATATGTATCCAACGTGAACTAAAAAAAAAAAGAAAAATAAATAAATTAAAATAAACCTTTGAAAACATTTAATAGTTACTAAAGAAAAAAAAGATTATCAGAAAATAATATTATATTTAATATTATCTAAATATTTTATTTAAACTTTAATAGAAAACACAAATATTTCAATGAATGTAATTGTCTGCAAAGAATTTGAAAACAAATGCGAAATAAAGTAATTTACCGAGTCTGATAAAAAATGTGAAGATATAGTTATTTAATCGATACTTTTTATATTTAATTTCAAAGCAATGAGTGGCCACCGTTAATTTCAGAAATTGAGTGAAATTCCTTTTAAATACAATAATAAAAATCAGTTGTCAGAAAAACTACTCTATTACAATTGTTATCTATTACAAACTACAACTACTTTTTTATAATGTAGCAACTACAAACTACTCTTGAAATGTAGTCACTACTTTAAGAAGACAAATTTAACTGGAGAATTTAATTTTCCCCAATATTTAAAATGATTTTGAATAAAAAATTCGTTTTGTCAAATATGAGGAGATATTAAGAAATTTTAGTTCATGTTTACATTAAATAGTTTTTTTTATTCTAAAGCATTTTTTACAAACTTGTTCTTTAAACCTTCAAACCCTATGCTTTTCTCGACAGTGATTTAAGAAATCCTACGAAACTATCAAATCAAATTTGGTGTTTAAGTCAAAAGAAAGGCTTTTAATTTTAATTTTTCCAGTAATTTTGGTACAATTTCCAGGGTTTTTTCCAGTAATTTTGATACAATTTTGGGTAGTAATATTTTCAAAATTTCAGTTTTTTCTCAACTGTCTGGAATCAATAAAATTTGCAACAATGTTGAATGCTTTCAAGAAGCTACTAGTAATTTTTTAAATAATCTGGAAAGTAATGGTTTACCTTTTAATTCTTACAATATTGAACGTTAAAAAAAAAGATATGATTAAAAATAATTAGTTTTTGTTTTCTTTTTATAGGGCTAGATCGGATTTAACTGAGCTGCCCTAGTTAAGCTTTTCTACTAACGAATGGCAACTGCTTTCTTGCTTTCCTTTTCCCTTTCTTTCTGCGCATTAAGTGTGGGAGTAGTTTGTTTTTGAATTTCAGATTGGTTTAAGATTTCAAAAAAATTGTGAGCTTTGGTTACAAATAGGAATATTTTAAGTAGATTTTTTCAACAATGTTTTCCTTTTGTAATTAGTTTATGTAATTTACTTTTGCATTTTGATTTTGTATTTATAGAGGAAAGCATATTATGCTGATGAATGAGAATTTTTCATAAAAACAATCACTAAAAATGAATAATGAATTGAGTTAAATAATATTGTGTCAATTAATATGAATAATGAAAAAAAAAAAATTACTTCACTCCAATATCCCTCATCAGAAGCTTGAAGAACTCCAGACATGAAAATTTGAAAGAGATGATTCAGACCACCACATTTCACAAACTAAAACAAAAATTAAGTTGCATTTAGTTTTGCACTGAATTATGAAACAAGATGAATGACACAGCCTTCAAGAATGAATCGAAATAATGGGGACATTGAGAGGTTCAGGGGTGACAGTGTCCAACTCAAAAATCCTGAATAATTCTTGAGTAAAAACATTAACGACTCATTTCAAAAAATTAATGTCTATATAAATTTAAATCATTGATATTTTAAAAACATGAAATTCTAAATAAATTGTATGGAACATAATTTAAATTAATAACTATTTATAAGTTTACTTTTATGTCGAATCACATTTATTATTCTGCCAGAAAAAATATTTACAAATGAAAGAGCTGTCGAGTATAAATTCTAGTTCCAATATCTTATAAATGAAATGTACAAGAATTTTTAAACAAAAATGAGATTGACAAAAAATTTGGAACCTTTCCGAAGCACAATCATCTCTGGAGGTTTATGTTTTACAAAATATATGGGGAAAAAAATATTGAATGGAAAGTAAACTTAAAAAGTGATATATCAAATCTATTTTAGACTGACTTATATTATATTATTAATTTTTCAGTTTTGACTCTCCCTTAAAGTTGATATTAAACAATTTTTAAAAAAAGAACTATTGCACAATAAATAAAACTAGAATTTTATACACACAGATTTGGTTAGAGAGCAGTAAAAAGACATGATGTATGTGGCATACTTAAAAAATAAACATTTAAATTAAATTTAGTAACAGTTTAAATGAATATAGCATAAATAAAGATAAAATACAAAAATAAAATGCAAAATAAAGCAATTTAACAAAAATATATAACCAACAATCATCTCAATCAATTAAAAAGTTTCTAAACAAGTTATCCATTGAACTATTTTTCCTAAACAGATACAAACAGTGTTTGGTTCTATCTATTTTTATGCCCATTCAAGCTTCTAATGAAGCAAAATTATGAATTACTAATAAAGTACATTATTTATAATTGTAATTTTCAAATTTCTACAATCTTTTATATAAAAATACCAATATATTTTATAAACAATATGTGCCGATCACATCCTGAACTGTCTTGGTCTTCTCTGGGAAGACATTTACTCTACTCCTCTTTTGGTCTATGATTTTTTTTCAGGTCAACCGGTTCATAGATTTGGTCTGACTTCATCAGGCCAGAAAGGGATAAAACAATGACAACAACAACATAAAAAATAAAATCAAGAAAATGCCAAAAACATGATATTGATATAAAAGTAGACATTAAAAAATGGCAAGTTAAATTTATTTCTAAGAAGAATTATAAAAGTTAATGGAATAAATTTTTAAAAAATACATAATTTTTTTTAATAAATTATTTTTCACTTAGAACGAATAAAATGAAACAATTTCTTTTTTACTTATTAGACATTCCATAAAGTAAATTACATACTTGTGCAAGTTTTTTTTTTTTTTTTTTTGAAATTCTAAGTTATCCTTTTTTTTTTCAGGTTTGTAGACCATGAAATGTTTAAAACTCATTTTCCATAAAACAAGATTTATTTTCACTTTCTATATAGCTGTTCTACTTAGTGCAAGTACACACAAGATTTATTTAGAAAAATCTCACATAGTTACTCAATCAGAAATATACTAAAAAGTTCTTTTGCGATTAAAAAGTGTCTACTTTTTCAAGGTTTCTAACGTTTAGAATATGGTGTGCCTAACCCAATTATTTCAGCTTGAATTGCTTTATTAAGAAACTCATGGAATACATGGATTTCTAAAACTTCAACTATATTTACAAATTACTAAAGTTAATTATTAAGGTTACTATAAATTTGAATATTGTCGAATGTTATCCAGCACTTGATACTTGGTAAAATTGGCCAGGGCCACATACCTGGTACCAAGTTCTGAGACATAAAAACTTGATCCAGGTACTCAGTGACGTAATTATTTGGCTGTGTAATAACTGGGTAATGAAACTATAGCCAGGCACCTGGTATATCCTTAGTTTTGAACATAAAGGCTTCATTTAAATAGATAAAACTTCTCTATACTTTTTTCAAAAATAAACTATTGAAACCCTCTATTAACAATTGTTTTTTTACGAAATGGAAACAAAAATTCCCCAATTTTTCCAGGCTAGATTTTATCAAATTTCTCTGACTTATGTAATTGAAAACATACACATTCCTATTAATTTTTCATTTACATCTCATTTTAATACACAAAATATATTAAAAAAATACAATTATAGTTTCTATTAGAATTGAAAATAAACATTATTTTCAAACAAGAGCAATTGTTTTGTGCAAAACTATTAGTTAATTATGTACCCTAAAGAATGAATATTTCCAGGCTGTATTTAATTAAATTTCCTGACATTTTGCTGCGTTCATATTTTGAAAATTGTGTTGAAGGAATTTTCCAGTATCCTTGAACATGAAAATATATACTCTCTAAAGTTTTAAGTTTCCTATTTCCATTTAGTTAAGAATTTTAAATTTTTTTTTTATCTATAACGACTTTGTAGTTAGTTTTATTTCAAGGGCAAATTTCTTTTAAAAATCACCACAAATAACAAAATTTTCTGAATGATTGAGATTGTTTGTTGCTCTTTTTATTCATTGCTGTTACTGTACATTGTGTTACATTTATGTTAATTATTACATTGTGCAACATGATTTGACATTTTAATATATACAGGGTGGCCACTCTCCAGACCAAAAAATATTCCCTAAGTTTTCAGACTTTCCAGAGTAAATTTCTAAAATTCCAGATACCACAACGCAACATTAACGAGACTTCATAAATTTATTAGTTATACAACAATATACAGTAAATAAAAAAAAAATTATATATACAGCTGTGTAGCATTTAAAATGTGTTGTATTAATTTCTTTTACAAATGTGGATACACATTTACAAGATCTGATGACACATTAAAATGAGGAAAAAAGTGTAAATGTTCTCTGATAAAACAGGTTAGGCATTTCTAGCACCAAAAAATATATATTAATACACATATTTCTGCTAAAAATATAGATTATTGAAATAGCAGCCATAAAATTTACATATAAAAAAAATAACTGCTGTATACTCAACCATAAAAATAAACTTAAAAATTAATAATAGTTTATAAAAATTATGAAGATAAAAATCAACATTTCAAGGAAACTTTATTTTGTATAAAATAAAAAGTTGTTATATAAATAGCTTATTACACAAATTGATCAACTCCATAAAACTAATTTAGAGTCAATTAATAGTGATTTTCGATTGAGATAGAAATCACTGGTGAAATAAATTATCAATAAATGAAAAGCCAAAAATATTTAGTCATATAATGTTGTTTATTTATATTATCTGGGAAACTTATTTTAAATATAAATATAAAAAATATACCTATATATATATTAATATATTCTTTGACACTTAAGTTTGAGATGTTTTAAAAAGTGGAGTTAATCAAATTGTACAGTATAAATAGCTCAACAAGTGAATAATTGAAAGCTTTTAAAAATTAATTTCTTATAGCTTTTAATTGTTTATCAATTAAAGAAGTTTCTAAATAAAAATCAGCCGTTAATTTTTGTTTTTTAGCATGCAATTCTTTTTTTAATTTTGCCTCTTTTCTAACATAACTTTCTTTTTTTCTTCTGTTGCCTCCTTCCTTTTTTTTAATACTTCGATATAATGTGTGTGAGACTGTTTTCCGTAGTTTATCATGGATTTCGTCACAGTTATATTGTCATCACCACCAGCATCCATAACACCATCATGAATTTGCCTTAGAGCAACTAAACTATCTTCATGTTGATTTTCTATTAAACAATCTGAATTAATAGAAAAGCCCCTTTCTATAAAAGCACTTCCCTGTGACAATATGAGGAGAAATTTAACAAAGGAACGTAAATTTTCTGGTGCATTGCAAACTTCAAATAGAGAGAAGAAAACATTATCCAGTCGTTTTTCCCTTTTCTCAAATTGCTCCATTTCTTTCTTAACTAGAGGATTCCGAATGAACGTTGTGTAACTATCTTTCACTTTGATACTTGATATCCAATTGCTAGATACCAACATTGAAAGGCAAGATGAAAGCCGTTTTTCAGCAATTGCTGTATTTAAAATTACACCAGGATCAAGACAAGATAGCCCCCTTGTTAACTGGAATTTTAAAGGTGATCTTTCTAAAATCTTTTCACAGAATTTTTTATAAGCAATTGCACATTCTTTCCTAAATGAAAATTCTTCAGAAGGTGAAGAATCTTTTATTTTCCTTATTTCATCCTTAACTGCAAAACTGAGAGCAACTTTGTTGATTGGAAGCAGATTATCTGCCAATGACAAATCTATTTTTCCTAATTTTGAAGAGTTCTCCACTAAAATATCGGGTTTTAAAAATTTATCAAGAGATCTTAAAATTGATGTTAAATTAGAGAAAAGTAAAGGAGCTAATGGAGCATCACTCTGAAATTCTGTGAGAAATGGTTCAATAAAAGCAGCCAATGACTGGAAAAATGCCAATTTTGCAGCAAAGAAACTGTCTTTGATACACTCCGAGAGTACACTGAAATTTTTTGAGCCAACATAGATTTTTTTTTCTCCTTCTTTGCTGCTTTTACAAATTCGAAAATATGAGGCAACATTTCTAATGCCCTCTCAGCAACTTCTACATTTTGAACCCATCGGATTGCACAAAATTTCTTTGGAAATTTTTCACATCCAGTGATATATATGAAATCAGCTCTATGTGATGGTACATCTTTAAAAATGTAGTATAGTGCCCATAAAAAGACCACTACATTCCACCCTGTAGACTTTATTGCATGTTTAAACCCACAATGGATTGTATGCAGTCCACAGCTACCTATATCTAACAGCACAGGATCTTGCGGCATTTCCTCAAGTTCTTTTTTAAGATCATTAAGAAATTTATGGTTGACATTAGGTCCATCCATAGATATTTGAATTATTTTATTTTTATTGATGGAAAACTGGGTAAGGGCTTCTTTGAAATTATCCAACAAATCCTTTGCTGTCGAATGACCAAGAAATACTGATGTCAAATATCATTTCTGGACTTTATTTGTATCTTTATTCCAAAGTCGAACACTTACGTCCATTTGTTGTTTCTGAGCAATTTTATTTAGACTTTCATCAAAGCCCATAACTAAATAATCACAGCTAGCTATGGTTTTTTGCAATTGCTCCCTATAATATGGAGCAATACCATGAATACAGGTGTATGCTATTTTGGTTCCTTGTAGAGATATTGTTTTCACTATCTCACTATCAGTAAAAATTTTTTTCATTAAAAGTACTGCCCGACCTGCTAAACGGAAAGAAGAGTGTTCCATCACTGCATACAAACACCACAAGATTTCTGCTTCCAGAACGAACTTCCTTTGAACACTGCTCCGATTTTCTTACTGATTCTTGTTCTTCATCCACAAAGAGGCACAAGGACACGAAGCGTTCATTGGAGGATAATCACGTGATGCTTGATCGCGATGAAGCAGATGCGTTTTGCTCCGAAAAACTAAACATAACGGAATGGGAAGAAAAGAGTGGAGACGTGCGACAAAATTATTTTCCCGAATTGACGTGAAATTCCCTGAGAATTCCCGGTTTTCCAGTGGCATTTCAAAATTCCCTGAGAATTCCCGGTTTCCAGAGTGAGTGGCCACCCTGTATATATATATATATATATATATATATATATTAAAATGTCAAAAAATACCAAGAATCATATTAAAAAAATGTTCACTTATGCAAGAGTCTTACGCTTAATATATACATATATATGTTTCAGTTTTGTTTATGTTAACAACAAATAATTTCAATGCATAAAATTAAATTTGCTTAGAGATTATGAATTGAATGTAACAATTATGAGACAATCAGATCTTAAAGCAATATAGTAGGGCATAACATTTTTGGAGCATATTCAGGGTATCTGCTAAATTTTAGATTTTCAAATTCATGACTAATTCCAAGAACTTTTTACAACTTTACAAAGTTACTATTTTCTCAGACAAAAACAGAATAATAAATTTAAAAAGCATTATAAAAACATTAATTCAAATGATCGGTATAACCAAAACTGTTATACTCTGCATCTTTATATTTATCGATTTCAAATTTAAAAAATAGAGTAAAGAAAGAGTTGAAGTAATAATATAGCTCTGAAAAAATAATAGCTGAGCAAATGATTTTTTCTTCTTTTTTTCTGCAGAATTATATTCTAAAGTTACTTTTCTTGTTCATCAGATAGGAAAGAAATACTCCTAATTTTTCTGTTCTCATTTCGAAATAAAAAATTTTTTGCGAATGACTGGTTTGCTTCAACTAGAATTTTAAATTGAAAAAATTAAAAAAAAATAAAAATAATAATAATAATTAAAAAAAAATAAAAATTCTTAAATCACAGAAGAGTTTAAAAGATAAATTGCTCTAGAAATGATGTTTTTTCTTTCATTTTTTGAAAGAACACCATAAATTTTAAGGAACATGATGAAAACATTTCATATTTTAATAAAATATGACTCTTAGTGGGGATTTTGTTACAAATTCAGATATTCGGAACACCATGAAATTAGGGGGGGGGGGGATTGAATTGTTTAAAAAAAAATTTTAGCGACCCAAATTCAAGACTTTACATGATTTTTTTTTTAAAAATAGTTAAAATCATGACAAATTTTGTTGTTCAATACTGAAATTCATGACTTCCCATGATTTTTCATAACTTTCCAGGTACGTGGATACCCTGCATATTATTAATGAGAATGAAATAGGGGCATCTAAAAAATAACCAATAAAAGAAATTTCAAATTTTGCCTCAGCTATCAATCAGAAATCATTATTACTTTTAAATTCCAAGGTGTGGTTTCTTTTTCAACCAATTTTTCTTTAGGCGAGACACTTTCCAAATTCATTCCCTATAAAAGATATATATCTTACATGAGAAGTACAATAACAACATTATTTAGTAAAGCATTCAGGGTTCATAGCCAAATCTTTCAACAAAAATTATTTTTAAGTACTACTACATAAATTAACAAAACGCAAAATAATTTTCAAAGACTTTACATGATCATGATAAAATAACTAGTTTCTGACAAAGAAATCTTTTTCTTGATTATATTAGCTATTACAAAATGATCGAGATATTCAATATCAGAGGGTGGAAAATGAAGTCTAAAATTGAGAATATCTTACAAAATGCAGCAGAGTTGCACATAAGAGTGCAAGAATATCACAGAACCCAGCTTAGTAGATGCACATGCGAACTCGTAACGATTTCATCAAACATGTAAAACAATTAGCGTTTTCATACGCTAATGACTGACGGTACATTGAAATAGATTGTGGTTGAATGAATTGTGAAGATGTTGAAGAGAACAATGTGAAAAGCAGCCTTTTACATAATACACAGAGAAATTCGACATTCCTTTTTCGATAGAGATTTTCGAAAAGGGAAAATTAGTCACTTTTTAAGAGCGCCCCATAATAAAAGCACCTTTAAGCATTTTTTAAAAATGCTATGCATCATGAGCATTGCAATTACTCACTATAAAGAATACTACTGCTTTCAAAGATATAAAAGCCTTGAACAGAAGAAAAAATACTATAGATACAAAACACGGATAAAGTACTTTTTTAGAACTTAATTGAAATGTCTATTACACCTATCAGTGGCTTAAATAAAAATTATTTTAGCCTTAGTGGAGCAAATGTCAACCATAAATACATTTTGCTATTGTGAGATAAATTTTGACCAATCGCAGAATGTATTCTGTTCAAGTGACTTTTAGTTTTGATTATCACAATGGCTAAGATTGTTGTGGGATTATATTTTTGTTATTATGTGGAATTAGAAAGACTTTATGCAATGTTGTGATTTATATTTAAGTGTATTTGAATTTTAATATATAGAAGTGCCACTGCCAGTTAGACATTTGTCCAGTATAACCTATACTGATTTCACCCCCCCCCCTTCAAGTTAATTGCCAATGCCTGCTGATGCTTTTTAAGGTTAAGTCCAAATTGGTTGACTAACATTATTAATACTGAATTGAACAGGTGCTTGCAGTAGTCTGTCTGTATTTTTCTCAAGAGGTACCTATTTTGTGAAAATGTAGACAAAATTTGTAAAAATTAAAAATTATATTAAAAAATCAACACAAGAAAATATTTTCAAAAATTGTCACTTCAAATAAAAACTACTTTACGACAGGTAAATTTCTGTATATTTTTCCCTATATAAAAAAGATAATTTTGCTATTGTAAAATTGTAGGCTTAAAATTGTATCTGAATTTAAAATTCCATAAAAATCATTTCCCATTGTTATATTTTAACTTGAATTTAATAAAAACATGCATTTAACAGTATTTAGGTCATACAGAAAAAAGTTTAACAGAGAAAATAATGTTTCATAAAAAATAAAGCCCTGTTAGAATAAATTTACAATAGTGTTAAAGATAATGTTCGAGTGTTTAGAATAATGTTCGAATTTTGACTTTCTGTAAAGTTTATAGAGTTTAAGACTTTTGTTGCTTCATTTTAAAAAAACTCAGCAAAAAAAGAGAAAAAAAGCTGGCTTAGATACATGAACGACTGGTTAGGTTTACTATATTGCACTATCTGACCAAACACATGCTACCTTTTTCTAAAAGACATCTGGCAAAAATCTTCTCTTTTCCCTAGATTGCAACGAGAACAGGGTTTGTATGAGAATTTGCTTTATTAAAAGTATTTTGTGAAACTACGGTTTTTCCTACAGTTGAATTTGTGAAAGTACTGCTAAATGGTACTAAATATACCCTGAACAGACCCCTAGCTTGGATTGTTTTAGTGACCTCACACTGCTGTCAAAAGGCAGCAGAATAATGTTTATTACTAAAGATAGGTGGAAAAGTAATTTTAAATATCTTCGTTAATGAATTGAAAAATAACTAAAGAATAATTAAAGAAGCATTGTAATGCACCAACCTTAGAATGTCTGAGAGAGTCTACAATTTGTAAGCAATACATTAGTTTTTGAGGGCTCTTAGGATTAATCAATGATTCTAAGTATGCCTTAGCTTCTGAGTCACTTGGATCAGACACCTAAAAATAAAGAAAAGAATTAGAAGGAGTTTCATTTTATCCTATAACATAAAATATGTATTCAATTTATCCTATAACATAAAATATTGACTTTTACTAATAATAAATTGTACTCTGGCAACGATTTTACCTTGACCCTAGTTGGGCTCAAAATTGGCTCAATATGGGTCCTAAATGAACATGCACCGAGGAAACAATATTGGGAGGTCTAGATTTTTTAATACTGGTCCTATATAGGGGCAATCTCGGCCTTGACGGCGGCAATATATGGCCTATATTGGCTGATTAATGAGTAAAAACATGGACTGAATCTGATAATTCTATATAGGGTCCATATTGGTTGTAAAAATATTGAGTAAATTGGACAATTCTATTTAGGGCGAATATCGGAAAATAACGGCTCCTTAAACCCTTATTGACCTAAGATACAAGAATATTCGGCCAATGAGGGCCCAAGTTATTTTGCAGCTAGGGAACACATGGGCAAACAGTATCATTTTTATTTAGGGTAGTCATGATTCAATACAAAAATATTTTTTTAATGTCTAATTTCATTGATATTGAAGGTTTTAACCAGAGAATTAATTCTTGATATTTAAAACAGAATAAAAAATAAAATTTTAAAAAACGAGCCCAAATGTGAAAAAAAAAAACAATAAATAAAAATAAATAAATATGTAAAATATAAATAGATATTTTTTATGATAAACATTTAATTTTATGTTTGTTTAAGTTACATACAAGCATTTTTCAAACTTATAAAATGTGTAGTTTGTACAGATAAGTCTTCTTCTGCCAAAAGAAATTTAAATAATTGATTTTTTTTAATGTTTTCTGACTCTTCATGTGAATACTAACTGATACAGACTGGATGTTTACAAATTCCTGAAGGCATTGAGCTTGAATAAAAATAACCAGAATGTTCTTTTATTCAGTGATTAGGTCATAATTAACTTATAATAGTTTAAATTATTCAACTTGGAATATTAAATGTTTTAAAATAGTATTATTTTTAAATAATACTAAGCATTTGGTTATACATTTTATTAGAGTTTTGTTTGGTAAATACAAAGAAAATTAAAAAATATCTGATTTGAACAGCAAAATAAATAAATAAATAAGTAAATAATAATACTTAAAAAAATCATGAATTTTGCCAGCCCTATTGTTATTATATGTAATTTGTAAATAAGTATTTTTCCTTAAAAAAAAAAAAATCTTACTTGGGTATTAGAAAATCTCAGTGCAAAACATAGCAAAATACTTTGGATTGTGATGGGTTTAAAACAAACTCATTTTGCTTATATAAAGCAAAGTAAAGTAGTTATCTTATTTTCATAGTATTTCCTTTAAAAACTAATAAATATTTCATTAAGAAAACTATTTTTTTTAAGAAAAACAATTAAGAAATATTTAAAAATTATTTGTAAAGAGTGTGGGGTGAGTCGCATCAACAATATCAACCTCCATCCATGAAAAGGTACCTCAACATAGAATCGAGTTAATGTTTTATAAACTAGTGAATTGCACTTATATATTTTTTTTGTAGTGGTAGACACACTACAGTACTCCCCCACAAGAATTATATCAGTTACAGAATTCGATGAACAGATACCACAAGCTGATTCATTGCTGTTTTTTGTGAGATTGTTTATTAAGTTCCCGATTGTAGCCGCTCCTGAGTTGCCATTAGCAGTCGAGTGTATGCAAGCCGAGATTGCTTGTGATCGAGACTGAGTAAGAACAGCGCCAGAAGGTGGATAATGTCACAAGCAGCAAGTAAGCTGTTCAATTGGGACAATCAAAGTATGCATGTTCACATCACGTCTGCAGGTCACCAATGTGGGAAGAGTAGTTATCGACAATGTCAACCTTCATCTATGAAAAGGTACCCAATTTATCTTATTTATTAGTGAATTGGACTTGTATTTTTTTGTAGTGGCAGACCCACTACAAAGAGTTATATTTGTTTCAGTTCTTTCTGATCAGAATGCCTTAAGACACTTATAAAAAAATATTTGAGAAGAAAAAGTAGAGGAATTATAAACAGAAGATTATAAATATAGTTAAAAATCACATATTTATAAAAAAATAAAAAATACTTGCAGATCTCCAATAGGTACAATATTGTTTCAGAAAAGTTATTCTATTAGAGAAAGGGTTACTAAAATATAACATACCTTATTGAGTTTCCTAAATCCTTGAAGCATTGTAGGAGATGTAGGTAACATCATTAAAATCTCCCAAACACGACGAGAAAGAACTTGGGCTTTAGTATGGGGTAATGTTGCCTGAAATTTAATAAAAACTTATAAAAAACTAAGCCCCTTTCATAAAAATGATAAATGTTACATAAAAACAATAAAAGTTAATGAAATTAACCAAGTAAAAAAAATCTTGAGAAAAAAAATAACTTGAAGTCAATTTACCACTGCAAATAAGAGGGTGCGTAGCCAAATCTTTCAACAGAAAAAAAGCACCTTTTAAGCACTATATATATATATGTGTGTGTGTGTAGAGCTGTTGTTTCAATACCATAGTGTAATAGCTGCGAACATTGCATCATCCTCTTTGTCGTTGAGAGGCGCCAGCGAGTCCTGACGGGGAACTCCCGATGGGAAACTCCCGAATTTATAATTAACTCTGAACTTTATCCATAGAACATTTTAATATCTTATTCACATGCGATTCGGAGACCACTGCGTGAAGGCAGCCCTCCCGTATCACGTCATTCACCGTTAAACACTTATTTTCTTTTATTTCTATTAAATGTTAAGTTTCAATGTTATATTATCGTCGTTATTTCATCCTTTGCTGCACAAACCCCTACAAATAATGGGGACTTGCGACCGGGATTTGAATATCGAGCCATAAATTTTTGAACTTTGAAATCCCGAGTAGGGGATGTGGAAAAATTTCTGAACTGAACTTTGAAATCCCGAGTAGGGGATAAACTTATGATCTAAATAACTTTTGAAATCCCGCGAAGGGGATAATCATTGAATTGTACAGCTACGAAAAAAAAAAGTTACATTCTACGCTAGAGCAGGAGCTGTAGATTTTGTTCCTGTTTTAAATCCCGTCTTGAATCTGCCGTGCAGGGCAGTTGGAATCCATAAATTTTCCTAGAAGTGCAGCGAAAAATCAGCAAATGGAGAAAAGCAGCAGCAGAAACCTATGAACATTCCGAAATCAGCAAAACTGAATCTGTCGAGAAGGGCAGTCAACTTTTCCGTGAAGTGCGAGAAAACTTTCTTGAAACTTTCTGAAATCTGAATCACCTGGATACATCACCGAAATAATTGGATTATTCTCTGCAAATCAGAAGGGCAGTAGTAATCAGGAGCGGAGAAGTGCAGTTGTGAAATCCTTGGATACGAATCTGGTTTGAATCAACGAAACATTGGATTACCATTGGACACGGAGTTTCTTCAATCAAGGTAGGAAATTTTCAATTTTAAAAATGTATAAAAATTCAAAGAAAGAAGACCTAGTAAAAGTATTAGAGGAAGTAAGAGGCATCGCAGACAGCAGCGATAATATCGTTAAATTAAAAGAAAAAATTGAATCCACAGAAATATTTAAAAATGATTCAGAATTTGTCAAAAATTTAATAACTAACGCCGTGGAAGAAAGAGTACAAACAGCGGACAGGGAACTTAAACAAAGCGAGATTCAAGTTGAGTTAGAAAAATTAAAAGTAGAAAGACTCGAGAAAGAAATGCTTTTATTAGAGGCGAAAAACAAAGCATTTGAAATTAACCCTCCCAAAACAATAAATGATACGCCCGAAACAAACATTGAGAATCTAATTCATAGCATTTAAACTCTATCTCTGCTAGTTCCATCAAAACCTGAAAATTTTAATCAATTTTTTTCATCGTTGGAAAGAGTTTTTGCTACGAAAAACATAAATGAGGGGCTTAAAGCCGAAATCTTAATCAATATACTAGGCGAAAAAGCAAACAGTGTCTTGTTATACATTGAAGATAATGATTTAAAAAACTATGAAAAATTAAAAGCTTTAATATTGCACGATTTTCAACAAACTCCCCAAGAATGTTTGAATAACTTTAAAAATGCCTTAAAATTTAAAGAAGAAACATATATTCACTTTGCCTCTCGCTTAAATTCACATTTCGAGTATTATTGCAAATTAGGTAAAGTTGAAACATTTAAATCATTATGCAACTTAATTATATCCGATAAAATAATTGAGACATTAAATAAAGAGATGGAGAGTCATATTTTAATCCGCCAAGGAGAAAATTGGTTTAGTCCCGTCGAGTTAGCTCGAGAGTTAGACATTTGCATCACGTCGAAAAATATGCCCCACAGAGAAGCCCCTAAATATTGGGACAGCACTTTCTTTCGAAGCGAAAACAGAAGTTTCAGAAAAAATCACCCGGATCGTTTTTCTCAAACGATAAATAAACAAAATAGAGAGGAAAGACATTGTTATGTATGCGGGGAAATTAATCATTTTGCATGCGATTGTAAGAAAAGATTGAATAAAACATATGATTCCAGAAGCGATAAATCACAAAGAAAAAATACCCCTCCCAGTGATAACTTAAAAAATAAAAGCTTTAGTGTAAATTCCTGCAAAACATCTGGAGAAAATAATTTTAAGCACGAGTTGAAGTATGCTCAGATTTATGTAAATGGAAATCACCCGTTGAATGCCGTTATTGATTCTGGGGCTCAAATATCGGTAATTAATTCAAATAAAATAAAAATAACAAATCTGCCATTTTCGAATATAATACTGACGTCATGTTTTGGGGATAAACAAAAAGCAAAACTTGTAGAGGTTCAAATGTCCGTAAATCCTAATGAGTCAGGGTTGAAGGTCAGCGCCGCTGTTTCGGATAATCTTGAAGTAGAAGCAATCCTAAACCCAACGATTTACGAGCAATTAATAAAACTAGGTCAGCTTTCTTTAAGTGTGAATACACAAACCGAAACTAAGAGAGAAGATTTTTATAAGTGTTCTTGTTTCAATATTAATGACTTTTCCTCCTGTGAATGTTTTTTGTTTAATATCAACAATGTGTATAGTAATGATGAACTTGATTTATCACATGTTAATGACTCTTGTCAGTGTTGGTTAATAATTACAAACCAAACAAAATTAAAGACACTAAGTTATACATGAAAACTATTTTAAAAGATGAAATGCCAGTATGTCAAAGGGCTAGACGTTTATCTTTTTCTGAGAAACAAAAAGTAAATGATCAGACATCTGAATGGTTAAAAATAGATATAATTAGAGAGAGTTGCTCTGATTATTGTTCCCCAATAGTTCTTTGCAAAAAGAAAGACAATAGCTTAAGATTATGCATAGATTACCGAAAGTTAAATTCAAAAACAATTAAGGATAGATACCCCTTACCTCTAATTGAAGATGTGCTAGACCAATTACAGGGTTCTAAAATTTGTAGCAAGATGGATCTCCGAAATGGGTTTTTCCATATAGACGTAGACGAGGATAGTAAAAAATATACCTCATTTGTGACACCTGATGGGCAATATGAGTTTAATAAAGTGCCATTTGGGTTGTGTAATAGCCCTAGCACATTCCAGAGGTACATAAACTATGTGTTCCGTGATCTTCTTAGAGAAGGTGTTGTTGTCATCTTCATGGATGACATTTTTATACCCGCAGAAAGTGAAATAGACGCACTGAACAGATTAATGAGAGTGTTACAAACTGCATCCGAATATGGACTAGAACTTAATTTAAAGAAATGCCAATTTTTGATGTCTAAAATTAACTTTTTGGGTTATATTATTGAGAACGGTACCATTAAACCCTCTTCAGAAAAAACATTAGCTGTTCAAAATTTTCCTGTATGTAAATCTACTAAACAGGTACAGAGCTTTCTTGGATTAACCGGATATTTTAGGAAGTTTATTCTTAACTATGCTTTAATTGCTAAACCATTAAGTGATTTACTTCGGGATAACAGTGTATTTTATTTTGGCCCAGAACAACAAACTTTAAAACAAAAACTTTCTGAAAATCCAGTACTACACATTTTTAAACAAGGAGCAAAGCTTGAATTGCATACCGATGCAAGTAAATTTGGATATGGTGCTATTCTTTTTCAGCAATCTGATGATAACAAACTACACCCAATACACTATATGAGTAAAAAAAAGACTCCTCAAGAGGAGAATTATTCAAGTTATGAACTTGAAGTATTGGCTATAATTGAGGCTTTGAAAAAATTTCGAAATAATTTGGTAGGAAATAAATTTAAACTTGTAACAGACTGTTCAGCTTTCCAAAAGACTATGAGTAAAAAACAATTAACTCCTAAAATTGCTAGGTGGGCTTTATTTTTGGAAGACTTTGACTATGAAATTGTACATCGCCCAGGTAAACAAATGAAACATGTTGATTGTTTAAGTAGATATCCTATCATGCATATTACTTGTGACGAACTAACCTCTAAAATTGTTACTAACCAGGTAAATGATGAATACATTAACTCTATTAAACAACTTTTGGAAAATAAATCAATTGACGATTTTGCGTTAAAAAATAACGTTTTATATAAACTTGAGAATGATAATTATTTACTAGAGGTTCCACAACAAATGCAAACTGATATTATCAAATCTACACATACTAAAGGTCATTTTGGTATTGGTAAAACTCTTGATGTACTTAAACAAAACTATCATTTTCCAGTTATGAAAAAATGTGTTGAAAATGTTATAAATAATTGCGTTGAGTGCATATTAGTAAATAGGAAGGCAGGAAAAAGGGAAGGGTTTTTGAACCTGATTCCTAAGAATAATATTCCCTTAGATACTTACCATATCGATTTCATTGGTCCTATGCCTTCAACTAATAAGAATTATAAACATATTTTCACCGTGGTAGATGCGTTTACCAAGTTTGTTTGGTTCTACCCAACCAAATCAACGTCGAGTCAAGATGCAATTGATAAGTTAAAAGCTCAACAGATAACTTTTGGGAATCCTTCACGAATAATTACTGACAGAGGTACAGCGTTTACTTCAACAGATTTTGAGACTTATTGCCAGGATGAAGGTATCGAACATGTGAAAATAACAACAGGCATTCCTCGTGGTAACGGACAAGTGGAAATAATGCATAAGATCCTTATATCGATACTAGCAAAACTTGCGATAGAAGATCTTACTAAGTGGTACAAATTTGTTCCAGCATTATAGCGTACCATTAATTCTACAGTTTCTCGAAGCACTCAGAGAACACCCTTTCAACTTTTAACCGGAGTGAAAATTAGAACAAAAGAGGACTTACAAATTCTACAAATGTTGGAGGAAGAGCACATAGAATCCTTTATCCAAGATAGAGAGAACATTCAAGAAGAAGCTAAAAAGAACATTTTGAAGATCCAAGAAGAGAACCGCAGGCAGTACAATAAAAGAAAGAAAGAAAGCCAATGAATATCGAAAAGGAGACTTAGTCGCAATCCAAAGAACTCAGTTTGGATCTGGTCTCAAATTAAGACCCAAGTTCTTCGGTCCATACCAAATCACAAAAGTAAAGAAGAATGACTGATACGATGTGCTAAAAGTGGGGAATCATGATGGACCAATAAACACTTCATCTTCAGCTGACCACATAAAACCGTGGTCAGTAAATTGTAAAAATGTTTTTATATTTTTATACTTTGCTTTCTCGTTCTTTTTCTTTTTTTTCAGGTAACTGTGTCTGAAGCTGTTGTAACAGAAAATGCGGACATTTTACTGCAGGATGGGCGAATTATGTAGAACTGTTGTTTCAATACCATAGTGTAATAGCTGCGAACATTGCATCATCCTCTTTGTCGTTGAGAGGCGCCAGCGAGTCCTGACGGGGAAGTCCCGATAGGAAGCTCCCGAATTTATAATTAACTCTGAACTTTATCCATAGAACATTTTAATATCTTATTCACATGCGATTCGGAGACCACTGCGTGAAGGCAGCCCTCCCGTATCATGGCATTCAGCGTTAAACACTTATTTTCTTTTATTTCTATTAAATGTTAAGTTTCAATGTTATATTATCGTCGTTATTTCATCCTTTGCTGCACAAACCCCTACATATATATATATATATATTAACAAAATGCAAAATAATTTTCAAAGACTTTACATTATCACAATAAAATAACTAGTTTTTGACAAGGAACTCTTTTCTTGATTATAATAGCGATTAAACAATGATGAAGAGATTTTTCGGTTCGATTTCAGAGGGTGAAAAAAGAAGCTTGAAATTAAGAATATCTTGCATAATGCAGTAGAGTTGCACATGAAGTGCAAAAATCTCACTGAAACCAGCTCACATGGTGACTCGCAAGTATTTGCGTTACATGAAGAGGATACGTTCCACGGTTAGCCTGACTGCAAGGGGTACTTAAACTATTAACACTCAACATACTGCAGTACTGGCTATAGCACTATCTGTTGAGGAATAAGATAAGTATTTTTGTCATCAGCGGATATTTTATTGCCAAAAATTTTTTTTAAAAACATTTCTTCAACAAATACAGAGAAATTTGAGAATATACGAGTAAACAGGAGATAGTTGTAAAACATAGGAGTCATTCGTTAAGAAAAACGGAGACTTGGCAGGTATGCAATTAAAAAGGGATTCAATCAACAATCATTTGCAATAAACAACACAAAGAGCAAACACACCCCAGATTCTGAATATGAAGTGAATGAACATAGATGTTGCATAAGTCCAAACAGCTGCTCAAAGTATGTGGGTTTCAGTAAAATTATAACAGGAAGTCTATCTCTTGGAGGAGGAGGTAAAGTGGATGCCGGTTCAAGACCCTCTCGTCTTCGAGACTGTCTGAGTGCTCCCACAGAGACAAACACTAACTGAAAAGAAAAAAAGAAATTTAGGATTGGATATCAAAAACAGATATCTATCAGGGTTCAAAATTAATTGTGGTATGTACCTCCAGGATCATTAAAATTTGATTTCAAGCATCATAAAATAACGTCTGCATTATTATCACAAAATAGTATATTTCCTCATAATTGCGATATTTTACATTCATTAAATTCAGCTAACATTTCACAATGTGCAAGGACAAGTTATATTTTTTAGCTACTAGTTTAGTTGACCAATGTCTCAATTTTCATGATTTTTACACCTCTCTAGATAATGAAACAACATGTAATATTTTAAGTCAGTATTTCAACAAATAAAATAAAGTCTTTATTCTTTATTTAAAGTGTTACTGAAGTGTATGGACCATTTAAAGTTACAAATTTTAACCAGAAGGTAGCTGTTGACTTTTAAAACAGTACCTTGCGGGCCTAGGCTACCGACAATGTCAATTGTCATCTATCAAAAGGTACCCTAAAGATGGGATCGAGTTAAGTCATCTTGTATACTAGTGAATTACAGAATTTAATATTTGTAGGGTTACATTACTCTCGAACCAGAATTTTATCTGTGGTAGAATTTGATGAATGAATACAACTGATGCGAAACCGGGAAAGCTGTATTAAGATCACTGTTGTGGGCGTGGTCACTCCTGTATTCCAGTGTGTACTGGCCTGTTATGTGTGATTGAGGCTGAGTAGCAACAATGTGAGGAGGAAAATGTCGCAGTGAGAAAGCGAAACTCAACTGTTCACAGTGTTTCATCCATCAAATAAGGCAAGTTCAACTCGAGGTGGGCGTTTCTGTCTAGGTAGGCGTGTTCAGATCATGTCCGGATCGCCAATGTGGGGCTAGGCTATTGACAATGGAATTGTCATCTAGCAAAAGGTACTTCAAGATAGAATCCAGTTAACATGCCGCATATATTAGTGAATTGGAATTTAATAGTTGTAGTGGTAGCCATGCTACAACCTCGTAACTTGACAACAGGTAAAAAAATTTTAATTTTAAATTGAATTTTTTTAAGACGATTTATAAATGCTAAAAAAAACCAGGACATTGAAAAAAGGAAAATTGTAAAAATAAATAAAATTGCATTATAACTTTTAAATCACATTATTTTGATAAGAGACTGTTTCAAATTAGACCCTATTAGTCTGTAGAAAATGTATTTTTTTTCTCAGACTAATACGTGTACACTTTCCTTTTTTTCTTTTCAATACAATCCACCCCAAAAATAATTCTTTTACTTTTGAGCATTAAAAGCAATTAATGTTGGGAAATTGATTAGCTTTGTAATTGCCAACTTTGTTTAAAATCCTTTTTTGAATTGAGAGCATAACTAAAAATTACCAAGTTATTTGCCCCCATCGAATTTCAGTCTGAGAAATTTTTGCCCGCATAATGAACAAACTTTATGCAGATAATAACAATTTTAAGAAGGAGCGGCTTTCATGCACAGTTGTATTTCCAATTTGCAAATATCTTTCATAAGGAAAGAAAATAGCATCTTTTAAGAACCATTTTGCAATTTTAAAATGAAAGTTTGTATTTACTTCATAAGATTAAAAAAAAAAAAAAATATTTGAATTACTTGATGATCTTTCATCCCAAGTTCAGCTAATGTTTTTTCATCTAAGTCACTCGTCAGTTCTTGACCTTGAGATATCATTCTTATGGGACCATCTGACAGCATAGTGCCAAACGCATGACATATATTTCCACCAGTATTCATTCGAGAAGCACTATCCCTGGTTTCCTATAAATCAAAAGTATACATTTAACGTTAAACTAAACATTTCTCACACAAAATCTAATTCACATAAAATCTAATGAAATTCATAGAAAAACAAAAGTTTATTATATAAATCTCTTTTAAAGATCAATTTTAACATATGCTTGTGAAATCAATACCATATCTTCTACGGATTAGGTTACCTTTGAGAGAAAGGTCTTGAGAAGTATTTTTGGAGGAATTAAAAAAAAAAAATTCAGTGTGGCTTAGAAGAAAAAATTTTATCACTCATGTAATGAACCTGACATTATTAACCTTATTAAATGACAAAGAATAAAATGGGCAGCTCACGTTATCAGAATAGATGAAGACCGTACTACAAAAAGCCCAAATTTGAGATGGATAAGCCAGAGGCAGCCCAAATTTGAGATGGATAAATGGCCTAGAAAGACCTTTTAGTCTTAAAAACTAAAAACGTTAGCAGGAAAAACACTTCTTGGGCAGGCCAAAACCCACCCTGGGCTGTCGAGCTATTGATGATGATGAAACATTTCTCAACATAACAAGCTTTAATTACTTTCCTAAAACCTAACTATATAAAGATGAAGATATACCTAACAACATGTCTGAGTTAAATGCTTATAGATTTTATATGTATAAGGCAGTAGCATAGTATTTTTCTATTAAAAAATTATAAAGGAATATTATCAAAACCAGGGTTTATACTTTTAAGCACCCTATCCACAAAATTGTGTGGATCTTAAACCAATAATATTTTAAGTTCTTTGATTCTTATAAAAAATTTCATTTTGAAAATTCACATTTTGAAAATGATGCGTGTCATAGTAATATCTTATTTAAAAAATTGTGTTAGTGAAAACGACAAATAAATCGCCAAAAAATTATGAATATTGTAGGCCCCATTGCGAATCAATGTGGACAAACAATGTAAATTCAAAATTTGCCTGTGGTTTAAATATCATTTTGGAAACATCACAATCTGTAAAAAACATTGCAAGTTGAAATGGCCGAAAGAAAAAAAAAATCACAATGGAATTAAGCGCCTCAAAAAGTGATTTTTGAATAAATTGTTTGCAAATAGTCATTACTTAAATCCTACATTTGTGTGTCGTAATAATATAAAATTAATTAAAAATATAAGAATTTGGAGAGCTATGCTGAAATTAGTACAGTTAATTTACTACTAAATAGAGTTAATAAGCAGTAGTAAATTAGTACTACTAAAGCGAGTTAATAAGCAATACAATACATTTTAACAATGAAATTTTGTTTCTTATATACTAAACAGATAATAAAAAAAAAAAATACAATAAATTAAATAGAAAAAAAACTATCAATCAAAAGGGTAATGATTCAAACAACATTCTGAACATAAATATAGATAAACATTCCCTTACCGAAACAGATTGCTTCTTAATTTTTGCTTGCAAATGCTCCCACCATTGTGTAACTTCAGCTCGTAAATCAGCCACCGTATCACAGCTTTGAACTTCAATTGTAGTCTATTAAAATATAAAACACATATTTTTATAATGTTTCAATTAACTTAGTAGTTCTCAACTAGGGAGAAATTATCAGTCTTTTAAGGAGTGCCTGATTAACTTTATAATATTAACTGATATATTGTCTGATTAATAAGAACTCCCTTAGCCATTCATCTGGATCCTTGCAGTGACTTTGGTAATGAGGTATACTATACTATAAATATTTCAAGTAGGAGTGGGGTCACTGTTTAGGACAGGCTTTGGCTCGGCGAGAGAATCTCCGGTCTATTGTGTTAGCCCTAGAGTGAAGAGAAGCTACCCTCCCTGAAATGTGCTATTCTCGCTTCCATAGCATCAGACTTTGTTGCAGGGGGAGTTCTTACCGTAGACAAACTATAAGCCCTTTTCTGTTGAGAAATTAAATTCACCTATAAATCCATCTAGTTATTTTGTGGAATTTTTTTTTTTTTAATATTTTGCATAATGAATTTTTTGGATTAAAGAATTATCCCCAAACAAGACATATTTGAAGAATCACAGAATTTTAGCCTTAACCATGCAAGTCTTATTCATAAGTTTTAGGAAGAGCTAAGTTTTAGGAAGAGCTATCCCTGCACAATTACTTTGTAAATTGAGCCTCTCACCTAAGTTACAAATGAAAACGATAAAGAAATTTAATTTTTGCAAGTGCTACTCAGTGTATCAAAGAATAAGCTCCTGAAACCAAGTGACAAACAACACACTGCTTTATTATAATAATTAGGAATTATTTATCATTTGGGCAGAAAAAATTTGTTTTGGAACAAATAGTCTTTATAATCTGAAAAGTATAATGCTTGCATACGTGCCAACTTTTAATCCTTTCGAGGATGATTTTCCCCAGTGGTAGTAAAATGGAATTTTAGGCAGAAACATACGCTGTATTTTTGAGTCGCTTATGTGGACTACCACAATAGAAATACATATTAATACAGTCGAACTTCGATAACTCGAAGTCTCAGGGGAACCCCAAAAATATTCGACTTATCCGAAGTTCGAGTTATAGGAGTTACCCCCCTCCCCGCTCCTTCCTCTGGCACTCAAGTGGCCTGTGCAAAAAAATATGTACATTTGCTTGCAATCTAATTTTTTAATAGCATATGGAAACAACAAGAGAATAATAGGGTCCAATGTTTTATTTAAACTCATAAAATCTGGCTTTACTACATAATTATATACTACATAAATCCAATATTAGTTTACTATATACTACATAAATCTCATTTGAAGAGAGCAGTCAGTTTTGATTGTTTACATTTTTTAACGTTGTTGGCATTCACAAAGTCACCTAATTTTTGAACAGAGTTAAATAGGGTGTTATCTGCACCTTCGCTGATCTCCAGGCATTGTTGTAAGATGTGAACAGCGTCATGTGCTTGCTCGCCTGTTGGAGGTGGGAGGCCATCAGATTCATCTTCATCTCCTTCTGGTTATCCGCAAACTGAACTCACTATTGCTTCGTCAGACAATCTGATTAATATGTTGCCATCGATGCACATGAAATCTCTTAACTGTTCCCAGTCCATATCACCCATGCCTTCAAAGAGATCCCAATCGTCGGCTTCCGCTTCATTGTCACACTCTTAAAATTGTTCTCAATCACAGCTTGAGAAACATCACTCTCACAGGAGCGGGAAATCACGCGTATGGCATCTAACACATTGATTTTGTGCTCGACTCCATTCTCCACACGAATTATGTTTTTATTTTTTTATCTTGCACTAAATCTGGAAAATTCTATCACAAAAAACTTCGATTTAAAAGATGTTCTCTTCGAGTTATCGAGACAGTTTTTAAAGGAAAAGTATAGAAATGATTTGGGACTTGATTAAAAGTTCGAGGTAGAGGATTATTCGACTTATAAGAAGTCGAGTTATCGAAGTTTGACTGTATATATGATTAATTTTTTTAAAAATAGTGGTGGTCAAAAAGATTATAAATTAAGTTTATAAATGCAAGGATTATATAGAAAGCATACATTTTACTACCACTTAAAGTGTAGAAATAAAATCTTCCGCCAAATGCGGAAGAGTTGGCAGGTATGTGCTTGTAAAATTAGATTTTTCAGCACATAAATCAACATTTATATCATATTTAACAGATCATTTTTAAAAAAAAATGGAATAAAAAGGCAATAAAGAATTACTTTTTAGAATTTAGTTCTGCAGGCTTATATCATATTTATGGAAATATGCATTTTAAATAATTAGAAAAAAGAAATATGCCAATAATATTTCAAACAAAATAAAAATTCCCATTCAGTAAGACCTATTTGAATTACAGGGGTACAAGGCAGATTACATCATACACTAGAATATAATAAAAGATAGATAATACTACATTACCTTTTCAGATAATCCTGCTGGTTGACAAATTATTCTTAGAGCTGATGCTTGTTTTTCAAGAATACTCGATCTATGACTATTCATACCACGACCATTAAGCTGCCATTTTCTTAAATGATATGCATACCTAAAATAAGGAAACAATATTAAAAGTCTGTGAGAACTACTTCATATTGTGGCTAATGGATGCTAATCCATTTCAGGAAGAAGGAAAAAATTTGAAAAACTGTTATCACTTATGCTTAATTTTGGTAACAGATATAATTTGTATTGTAATAATAGCTGCTGTGGTAATGAGTACCTAATATATTAATATAGATATCTAATGTGGGTAGTAAGAAAATCCATTCTTATGCCCTCCCACCAAGTACTAGATGAAAAAAAAATCAAATTATGACTAGGTAAATGCAACAATATAAATGGAATAAAAATAATGCTGAAACAGGAATTTTCACACATGTTTGATTTATTCATATCTACCAACATGGATAAGTAAAAATCCAGTAGATTTTATGAAATGATATAAATTTCATGATATTTGTACCATAATGTATTAAATATTTTACACATTGGGAATTTTAAGGATTTTTATAATCATCAAAATTTTTGGTAACAAGAGAAATAGCTGCCAACATTGATTTTAAAAAAAAAACAGTAGATTTCATGAAATAATATATATTTCATGATATTTGATGCATAATGTACTAAATATTTTACACAATAGGAATTTTAAAAATTTCAAAATCAAAAAAATTTCATCAAAATTTTTTGTAACAAGAGAAATAGCTGCCAACATGGATTAAAAAAAAAAAATCATGTAGATTTTATGAAATAATATAAATTTCATGATATTTGTTGCATAATGTACTAAATATTTTACACATTGGGAATTTTAAGGATTTCAAAATCAAAAAAATTTCATCAAAATTTTGGGTAACAAGAGAAATAGCTGCCAACATGGATAAAAAAAAAATCCAGTAGATTTTATGAAATAATATAAATTTCATTATAATTGTTTCATAATATACTAAATATTTTACCAATAGGGATTTTTATAGTCATCAAAATACAAAAACTGTAATATTTCTCACTTATGACTGACATTAAACATACTTGAAATCTCATGTTTACTCATAATTTCAAATATTAATAGGCATTTAATTCATCAAAGATAAAATATTTTTTTAATTAATTTAAAAAGAGAATTCTGAATAAAAATAGACTGAACATTTTAGAAGAAAAAATGTTTTGAACTGATTTCTATAAATGAGGTTTGCTTCATTATGTTTCAGTAAAGCTTATTTAAATATTGATGCAAGCAAGCAATAATCAGTAACAAAAACAAGAGAACTTTAATTAAACCAGTAGACCAGGAGAAACTGGCAAACTCCAATAGTCTACTGGCTATTTTTATTGTAAAATATGTTAAAAACATACTTTGAAATAAAGAAAACAGGACTAAACATTCTAAAGGAGAAGAAATGCAATCTTAAATTCTCCTCTTTTTTCTTTCTTTTGAAGCTTGCATGCTAACTTAAAGGAGCTATAAAAAATATAGACAAAGAAATTGATACATTATATTTATGTATTAGTACTCCAGGGATTGAAATTAAATTAATGGTGGTCAGTTAGCCTGCGAGCAAGAAAACTCGAGTCGGCCCAACATAAAAATAATTATCAGTGGTTCATAGAATAGTAACCAATGCAAAGGGATGGTATTCTGCTTTGGTTTTTAATTTCCTGTTTTGCTTCATGCTTTCGTCTTAAAATAACATATCTTCATACCTGACAACATTGGAGAAATAAAGTAACAGAGATTTTACTAGCGGCATTCTTAGACTACGAGTAGAGTTTCTATACATCTTGCGTAATCATGTAAGTCAAAAAGAGAAATTCAAAATAATATAACCACTTACATTTAGCAAAAAAATGTATATAAATCTTTATCTAAAGATTTTTTGAAATATTATTTATAATTACATAAACTATTTTATTATCGTTGTTAAACAGCCAACAAAATTTTAGGTTTAAGAGTACTCTGTAGTCTTGTAATTTTGGACCGAATCCAGAAGACAAGGTAACCCCTGGATCAATCAAGTATTGGGAGATTTTTTTTTGTCTATGTGGATGACTTTTTGATGGAAATAACCTGCATTTGCGTTACATGGAGAGAAAACCACAAAAACGTTTTACGGTTAGCCTGACTGCAAGAAATACTTAAACTATTAACACTCAACATACTGTAGAACTGGCAATAGCACCATCTGTTGAGGAAGAAGAGAAGTATTTTTGCCATCAACGGATATTTTATCCATAATTTAGTTTTTTTTTTTTTTTTTTAAATTTCTTCAACAAATACGAGGAAATTTGAGAACATCAGGAGTAAACAGAAGATAGTCATAAAATACAGGAGTCTTCATTAAAAAACAGGAAACTTGGCAGGTATGTATTATGTCATAATTGTGAACGTCATACATTTTCTGTATTGTAATTTCATTTAAAGTTGTTTCATTTATTAAATAAAAATAAAAAAATAATAATAATTCTATCAGAAACATGAAACTTGGCCAGTGAAAATTAATATAGCCAAATAATATCTTTCAGTTACTGGTCCCTTGGACCAGTGATAAATTTTTTTAAAAAAATTACTATTCCTACTGTATTTTAGATCACAGTTAGCCTTCACCAAATTAACTTTAACAACTTATGGAGCTCGAACAAATGTAGTTGTCAAACAACTTACAAAATTAAAGATGCCTTTGATATTGTGCAATTTTTTGTGAAAACAAAATTTAAAATTGAAGTTTGGGGAAAAGATTTCCAAAAAAAAAAGAGAATTAAAAAAGACAAGAACTCTCACCTTCTTCGGAACGCTTCAATATGAGTTTTTAGCAACAGTAAAGCTCTCTGAATAATCATTAAATTACTATCTTCAGCCTATTAAACAAAAAGAAAACAATTTGTTAAACAAAAACATCGATACAACATATGTTTCAGAGAATCAAACAGGAAATTATTTTATTTTTAAAAAATTATTTCTATTGAAGTTTCAATTTTCTATGGAAGTCTGATATTTTCGATATGTTAATATTACAACAGACCCCATTTTCAAAATTTCCAGAATTACACTCAATTTAAAACCATGTGTGAAAAAAAATAATACTTTGTATAAAATGTTTGAATTTAATCGAGAAGTTATTTTCGTTTTAACAAATTCGCAACAAAAAAATATTTTAATGATAAAATTAAGAGCTCTGGACATTTTGGAAGTTTTAAAAGCTTGGTAAATATTTATGAACAATGCTTTTGTGTTCCTTTTTTAGAGGAAAATACTGTTCTTTTCAGTTTCTAGCTCCTTGCCTTTTTTAAAGGTCTAGAATGAAAACTGTTTCCAATAAAACAAATGATGCCTTTTAACAAATAATATGCTGTTTTCATAACTGCTACATGTTTGTAACAGTTAATCATAACTGTAAGATATCATTATGATACTTTACAGTTATGATTAACTGTTAACTCACGATGATTTTTGATAATGATTTGAGTAATCCAAATTTTAGTGTACTAACTCACTTACTTTTCCATGTATACCAGATAAATTTCGACAAAAATTGAGACCATATTTTCATTAGAAAACTTTGATTCTACTATTTATTATGTGAAATATTAGATTTTCTGTGTAAAAAAATATTATTAGGAAAGGAAATATTTCAGTTTGACTAAAATGCAAAATTTTTGCAACACATAATTGTAATAGATGTTAGAATTATTTAACTTGAATCTTGATAATTGATTATTGTTACCGACAATTTTAAGACTGGTTATTTTCCAAGTTTTTGTAAAAAAATAGCAACTTTCCCCAACTATTCCCTGATTTTTGAATTTAAAATAAAATTTCATGACAATTCCAGGTTTTCTCTGTTCTCCCTAGCCTGTGGAAACCCTGAGAGAGGTGCCAGCTCAGGTACTGTAGTGGTATGAAAATTACATAGTATTCCTACCATGGACATTTAAATATAGAGCTTTAAAAAAATTGGACTATGTGCTCGCTTATGGTTAAGTGGCGTGGAAAAACAAAAATATATTTTTAAAAAATATTACTTCTTTAGTTTGTTCAGATGCCTTCATTAGATTATCCATACAATGTTGAATGAATTCTTCCTCTCTTTCAAGTGTCCCATGATGAACTGTAGAAGAAAAAATGATATTAAAAAAAAAAGGTTTTTTTAAAGTCAACACCTACTTAGGTCAAACAAAGAAAAAAAAATTTTTACTTACTTTTTATTAAATAATTAAAAAAAATTTCTTTACATTTAATTCTAAATCAAATCTAAAATTAATTAATTAAATTTAATGAATGAATTAATACTTGAAAAAACTATATTAACATCAAGTGTCATTCACTACACGTTTAAAAATATTTATTTGAACTTGAATGGATGAATAAAAACTATTTTATTAATAATGATTGAAAATTTGAACAAGATATAGGGAGAACTAATAGTAGGAATTGAAAAAAGAAAATTATTTTTATAAAACTTACCATTAATGTAATAGTTATTGAGATATTGGATGGCTGCCATACTAACATCAGTATTCAATGCACGGAGAGCAATTCCCCACAGTTGTTGCATTCCGTTCACCTGATGAAAAATAAAACCATGAATAAAATTCAAAACAAAATAAACACACTCAATACCTGGTAATACTAATAGACAGGAGTGATTGTGGCAAAAAGCAAAAAACCCTGAAAATTTTATGTGCAAAAAACCGACATCAATTCATATGTCATACATGTTTCGTATGCAACATATTTTTTTTTAAAAATAAGATTTATAATTAAACTACCTACCAGCGAAGAATATTACACTTTTATAGTAATTAATTTAAGAAAAATCTCACTTCTTACAAGAATCTGGACGCTGGATTCTTAAAATAGTGTAAATATGAACCACAATATTGGATATTAAAATTGCATGAAAATGAATAGCAAAATTAATTTTAAAAATGTGTAAATACAAATCGTAAAATTGGATTTTAAAAACACCTAAATACGAATTGCAATGTGTAGCTTTAAAATTACATAAAAATACAAAAATCAATGATTGATATAACAAACGTGTGATTACAAATTGCAATATTAATTTTAAAAACCCGTAAATACAAATTGTGAAATTGGATTTTTAAATACTGGATTAATTCTGTATTATAAATTATTGGATCAATTCCCCCCAAAGAAATTTTAGTTGTCAAAAATCGTTCTTACAGGGTTGCCACTGAAATCTAAGGAAAAAATTTCCTGTGTTTTCCCTGTACATATCATACACAATATATTAAGAGGAAACAACAATTACTGTGCTCTTGCGTGAGCTATATTGGACTATCTCTATTTATTTGTTTTAACTGCTGGAAAAACAGTTGAACATGCTTAAATAATGCAGTAGTAAATGAAATAGTTTAGTATAGCTGAAATATCATCCTTAAATATCCCATAGATAACGCTTTGAGTGGTCACCATTTTTTAAAACACCAAAATAAGAAAAAAAGTTTCCTGTATTTTCCAGGTTTTCCCTGTGGAGTGGTAACCCTTTATTAGTTTAAGTAAAATATCTAAAATACAGAATTTTCCAAACTCTAGAGTAATCACAATTTCTGAGAATATACAGCAATATTTTTGAGTTTATATGTTTTTGTATGCGAAATTTGTGACAACTTCAGAATATAATTACATCAGCAGCAGAAGATGGAGTGTCATAGGAAGCGGTAGCTAAATGTGCAAGACTACTAAGTTGTTGCAAAAGATTTAAAGCCATCATGCTAGTAGACTCAGGTGGCAACTGAGGCATCTTGAAAACAAAAAGAAAGTGTTTAATACATTTATATTTACAGTTTGTTTACATTACAAAAATATACATCACCAATTAAATAAGCATGATATACAGCATTTACAGCAGGGTTGGCAAATCCTAAATCAAATAAAACTGAACTTTCTTTATTTAAATCAGATTCTCGTTAGCCCCGTGGCAGGATCGAAGCGACACGGCGACAATGTCGCAGAACGTTACAGAGATTTTGCAGAAAGATTTTTCTTTTGAAAATTTATTCAATTTTTCTTACTATATATTTCAGATAAGATAGAAGATGCTCTGCAAAAAAATAAGCCATGGACACCGAAATAAAAATTATGAGGCAAAATCTGTAACACTTCCCTAATGATTCCCTATTTGTATTGACCCACATAAAAATACGTAATTAGTGAATGATCCCCAAGTTATGGTACTGATCTGTAAATCGAATATCATGAGCAAGCCATTAGCTTGCCAGTCACGAAGACGATGGCACTTCTCCAATTAAGATATTAACATGAGAAATAAAATTTTCTAACGCTATTAGGAAATTTTTTTTGTTGAAATGTTTAGTTGGTTCTCGTAATCAGTGCTAACTTGAGAGATTTTTCGACTATTTCAGAGGGCGGAAAATAAAGCCTGAAATTGAGTATCTCAAGCAAAATGCGGTAGAGTAGCACATGAAAGGCTAAGACTCCTTCCTACTGAATCGAACTCTATAAACGAAAATACGGACCCGCTGGTATTTCATCAAACACGTAAAACGTTTTCGTACGGACCTATGGTACACCGAAATAGATTGGGGTAATATGAATTGTGAAAACATTGAATAAAACAATTTCTTTTTGCGAAATTCGTGTCAAAAAACGACATGGTAAAGAGAAAATATCTCATTTTGGAAATGGGAAAATTAAGCACTTTTTAAAAACACCCAATGAAAAAAAGCATCTTTAAAGGCTTTTTTAAAAAAAATTCAAATTAAGCACCTTTTGGCACTTTTTAAGAACACTATTAAACTGAATTAACACTAAAATAGTATGGCGTTAATAATAGCAATGTTACTTCCTTGCAGCTTACTCAAAGTATTACACAACATATGTATAAATAGGATACCTTTTCAAGGAGAACATGCTTAAACAAAGAAATATTCATAGCATGTTGATCTTTTCCTTTTGCCTGATTGAGAAGCCAACCAAAAAGTTCATCTGCACATTCTGTATCTTGAGCTAAACACTGCCATAATATATCAACTTGTTCATGATTTAATTCTAGAAATGAATATACATAAGTATTAATTATAACATTTTTTAATCATAATTATGACAATTAATTTAAACTTAATGTTAATAAAATATGAGTCTTTTAGTAAACAATTAAGACACATAATAAATTTTATTTATTTCTATGCTAGAAAACATACGTAACAAACCCTGTGGCAGACATTGTCCCACAATGTTGCAGAAATATTTTTCATTTGGGAAGGGAAGATGGTTTTTAAAAAATGTTTTTGTTTCTCTTTCTACAGAATTTTTTTCAAAGATGTTTTTCTTGCGCATCAGAAAGGAAAGAAATAAGTATGATTTTTCAATTCTCATTTGAGATTTTTTTTTTAAAAATTGGTAACTGGCTTCAGCTAAAATTTCAAATTAATAATATAAAATAAAAAATTCAGAAATCACAAAAGTTTAAAAGATAGTTCTGTCTAGAAATGATGTTCTTTCCTTCATTTTTTTTTCTTTAAAGAACACTACCTTTTAAAAACACTTATTTGAGTATGTCTTTTATAAAGAGTCTTATTCAAGTCATCTTTATTTTGGGAGTTCTGCATGGATTTTAAGATTTTTAATTTATATACGAATTTTAATTTATTATCGATTAATTTATTTACGAATTTTAATTCCTGTAATGATTTACAAAATTTGAAATTGCATTTTCTGCCAACAAAATGTGAGAATATCGCCTACAATTTTAGAATTAAAAAAATATTATATTTAAAATTTAAAATTTTTATAACTTTTTATTCTATACTTTCTCTTCTATAAACACAAAGTTCCTATTACTTTAAATTTGTAATTGTTACAGTTAAAAGTATCTTAAAACAAAATGTTAGTGCTAGGGAAGTTTGTCACAGAAAGCCCAAAAAAATTCTGCCACAACAACTGAACAAACAAGATAAAGAAAACTAATCATAAGTTTTTATTTAACATAAGATTGAAAAATGAAAATTTTTACTATGTCAACACCTTTGTTCTAAACTAATATCATAAATTGAATTTAAAGTATTTAAAGTTATGAGTGATATAACTAATACAAGAAAGGAAATTTTCTTTTTGTCAATATGTGAAACATCAAAACTTTCACTTATAAAAAATAAAAAATTCAGTACTTTTTTAGTCGCTTTCAATCTAAACAAGTGAAAAAGTTTATATAATATAGAATCGACACATGATATTATACATACATTATATAATATATAATCGACACATGAAGCAAAACTTTTTTTAGTAATTAATGTATACCAAACTATTTTTTAAAAAAAATACCAAGGAATGACTGTTTTTTGAAAAAGCAAATATAAACTTTATAACTTAAAAATATATAATAAACAACCCTAATAGATTTAATTAATAAACTTTAAAAAAAGGTATCAAAAATAGCTTTAAAAATGCTTTTAACAGTTAAGAAATAATCACAACCCGAAATTACTATTTTATGTTTTACTTATTTTAAAGTATACTCAGTCTTAACCTTTAGAATGAGAAAAAGACCTAAATTAGTTTGAATGTGTATGGGCCTCCATTTTGAGCACGGTCTAATACAAGAGGATAAAACCAATAACCCATAATGACAAGAAGATCATTAGAGAAAGTGCAATATTAGAAAACTAAGATGCTAAAGGTACTCTTAAACATAGTGCAGAGCCAAATCTTTCAACAAAAAATAAGCACATTTTAAGGAAATAGTTTTCGAAGACTTTACAAGATCATGATAAAATAACTAGTCTTGGACACCATCATAAAAAGATCAAGAGATTTTTTGGTTTGATTTCAGAGAAGGGGAAATAAAGCCTGAAATTGAGAAAATGCAGTCTCTCAAATATTTAATCGAATATGTATCATGATTAGCGCTATCATACATTACAGTATGCTGAGATTGTGAAAACCACGCTTTTGCATAATACAGAGGACATGGTAAAGTAAAAAAAAAAATCTCATATTTGGAAAGGGAAAACGAATATAAGCACCTTTTAATAATGAAGAAGAAAAATAACTAAAACCAATAGCCTATAATGACAGAAGATCATTAGAGAGAGTAGAATTATTGGAACTCTAAAATGATACACTTCACTCAAATAACTGATTTAAATGGTTTTACTAGATCTTCCTTCTTTTTGACTAACATTTAGTGCTGTAAAATTTGATGCAAAGGAAACACCTTCTGATTTTCATACTTTTTAGGAAAATAATTAGTTAATTTGAATTTCAGAAGGAAAATTAGGTCAATTGATACTTACGAAATATTTCAGGAGAACCAGCTGTAGAGAATACATTTGTAAGAAAATGCAAGCGAACCTGAATTGCATCCTTGTGAGAATACCTATGCATAAAGAGTAAAAAAATCTATATTATATATAAAACACTAACATATTTATTGATAAAAAAACAGATGAAAATGTTTCATCGTATTAACAACAATGAACTGAAATACAGTGAAGTCTCGCTCCTACGATATCTGATACAACAATAACTCCCTCTATTACGATATTCTCTGAAGCAATAAACCCATGTAAATTGATTCTAAACTTCAACCTTACTATTTATTATTGGTTGTCAAATAATGTAAAAAATCTTATTTTATCATTTTTCCTGACAAGAGAAGACTCACTGCTGACCACCCCAACAGCTTTCTTTCTTAGAATTGCCTCCCTTATCTTTTAAGAAGTAAAATACCTATCTGATTTCATTTCCTTCATGTTAAAAGCTGTGGGGCACCATTCACAAACCAAAATCATTTTGGACTCAAGGCATACTTTGTTGGTTGATTTAACAGTAAAAAATATAATAATCAAACAAAAATATCAGATTATTTTCAACAAAAACTGTTTTCAGTAATGTTTATGGTCTTATTTTCTGAATTTATTTCATATGTTTTTAATATTTAATCATAATTAACACTCTGCAAATAAATTTTTTATAATATATAAAAATATTTATAGTAACTATATATAACATTAAAAAAAGTCTTATTGTGTCCCCAAAGTATGCAGGCCCTCAATATAACAATATATCCCTCTACAACAATATATTTATTTGATCGCCAAAATATTGTTGGGATTATTGTACAAAGGTTTTACAGTATCAAGCGAGTGAGCTGTTGCAAGTATGAAGGCTTACACAATTACATATTTCTGAATGAAATTTCTTTTCTCTCCAGAGAAATGATTAACTTAACTACACAAACTGAGCTATAAACTTTGGGGAAATAAAATCAATCAATTCATGTAAATAAACTGTTCTATTGATTTTTTTTAATTCTGTAAAAATGTTATGTGGGCTCAATAATAATTTAGAGCTATATTTTAATTTCAGAGATAATTCATTAATTCGGGAGAGAGATGCATTCTATTAAAGATCAGCCTTAAAATAATGGAACACAAAATGCTGAAATGTATAAATTGTGTTTAAAGGGAAATTCAAGGAATTATTTGTTTCAAGTATAATTTTCAATGCATACAAATTAAATCATAATATATATAAATCAGTACATGATATGTTTATGAATCAATAGGTTTCACAGAATGCATATGTCTCATACTTACATTCTAATATGAAAATGTTATACATGTATAGATTAGTTTTACAGTTATTTTAAGTTAAAGATTTTTTTTCCAGTTGGTTATTTAGTTTATCAAAAGCAAAGGAATGGTGATTTTTCACAACCATGTACTACTGATGCCTAAAGTTGAGCAACGTATGTCTTACTTTAAATTAGTTTTGGTGTAATTAAAATTTTTTATTTAAAGGACGAACTAATTGCAGCAAAACTGTAATTTTATTTAGCACGTTATGTCTGAAGACAAAGGGATCTTGCTAAAGTTTGAATTAGCTTTGGAGTAATTAAAGTTTAAAATTTCTCACTTTTTTTCATAATGATGTTTTTGTATAATAAATAAAAGGTAAAATAATAACTCACATTTATTTTCCCTTAGAGGACAAACAGGCCGCTTAATAAATTTAATTAAGTGATCTGTTAAGCTGCCTAATTAAATTTGCATTATTTTAGTTAGTTGTAACCTAGAACAGCCAATAATTTAGGAACCCTTACTTTTCTTGAGACTTAATGTTAAATGAAAAATTTTTGCATCATTTATCCGAAGCAAAAAATAATTTTTGATATATATATTATTTTCTGTTACTTTATTTAAAATTACCTGCAAATTTTTTCATTGTAAAATATGCAAATTTTTACATTACTTCAAAGAATGTAATTTCATATGGTACGGAATTTGGAAAATACGACATTTGGACAAAATCCGTTGATTTGTTCTTGAGAAAACAAATTTTAAACATACAATTCTTTAAAAATTTGATAACAGTATAAATGTAATGATTCCAGTAGGGAAACAGGAAATGGCTAAAAAATAGAGATAAAATATTTTATAAAAAAGATAAAAATTGTAAAAAAAACGTTGAGTCTTCACCTATTGTTAATTCTTAAAATCAAGTTTGCTTCAAAGAAATTAAATAAATACACCAACATATAAAAATTAATTTATACTTATTACGTGTTTCATTAATTTCTTATCAAATCTTCTAAAGAGAAAGTAAGAAGAGTAACAAATTTTTTTGTAACAAGAGAAACCAGGAATTTTTCTTATAAAAAAATAATGTGTTTGTATTTATAACTTTTTCATGGCTGTAATTTAATAAGTTAACCTTCTTTTCTTGATATTATTTAAAATAAAATTTTATTATATAGTTCAGATAGTATAATTCCTCATTGCATAAAACTATTAAAATTCATCTAGTTTTTCTAGCACAAATATGAATATTTGTTCATTGTTCTTCAGCATGCATAGCCAAATCTCTCAACAAAAAATAATCACCTTTAAAGTACTTTTTAAGCACACAAAAAATATTTTTAATCACTATATACATTAACAAAATGCAAAATAATATTTAAAGATTTTGCATGATCATGATAAAATAACTACTTTCCTTGATTATATTAGCAACCATAGAAAGATTTAAAGATTTTTTGGTTCGATTTCAGAGGGTGGAAAATGAAGTCTGAAACGGAGAATATCTGGCAAAATGCAGCAAAGTTGCAAGACGGTATGCCAAAATGGTTTGGGAAAATGTTTAAGACTGAATGTAGTATATACCTATATTGCCCAAAAGCAGTCAAAATGACTGGATTGTGAAAGAATAACTAATGTGTAAAGAAATTTGTTTAAAATTAATTTTTAATATTTTTTATGTTATTTACAGTTATATAACAAGTTATTAGTAAATATTAACAATAAAAATATTATATGTTGTACAAAAAGTCACAAAATTCTAAGAAACTGTGTCGTTATATACATCATTGTTTCATATTGAAATTAAAAAGCAGTCAAAATTACTTTCTTGGGCAATCTAGTGTTAATAGAAGAATGTGAACACCACGCTTTTGCGCAATACGCAGCGAAAATTGACATGATAAAGAAAAAAAATATCATTTTTGAAAAGGGAAAATTAAGCACTCTTTAAAAATACCCCATGAAAAAAAGCACCTTTACGGGCTTTTAAAATATGAAAATAAGCACTTTTAAAAATGCTACAGGCCATGTTATTCAACAAAAAAAAAAAAAAAAAAATTCAATTTAAAATAAAACACTCATTAGTAAAAACAAATCGATGTGCAACCCCACAATACAAGTAACCATGAAATTGCATAAACTGATTTCTTAGAAAGACAGTTCATTTTTTTAGAATTGTGAGTGTAGAGAGAGGGAGACTGTGGGAAATTTAAAATAGAGTATTAAAATACACCAAAGTATAAAACCTGGGTGAAATAAACAAACAAAGCAAGTACACCTATATATTTTCTTCTTTTCATTATTATAATAACAAATTGTTAAACTGACTTACATTGGATTTTTATTATTATGCCTATTTGAAGTATAAGTCATGAGATTGTTGAAAAAGTGCTTCAACATTTTATGTTCTTTCTCTGCCCACCTAAAGAAAACAAAATTTGATTAAAGTTCTAAATACAGAAATTGGAAAATACACTGGTTGAACTTATTTCTTAAATCAATCAACATTTTTTTAACATTAAAGTACAAAAAGTCAAACATAAATTGTGCAAAGTTACCACGTACAATTTAAAGGTAATTGTCATCCACAACTAGCATTAACTATCCCTGTATTGACAGATGACATAAGGCATCTATATGCTGCAATGCATGCCAGTTTGCTTGCATTCAAAATTCTGGTGGTTATTAATGTACCAGTATTTCATATTTAAAATGGTTTCTCTCTAGATTGCCTTAACGTGTGATCTTTGATAAATTAAATATCTTGGCTGCCATGTCAAACTGGTAAGTTGAACTATATAATTTTTTTTAATAAAACATTTTATAATTGTAATTTTTTCATTATAATATTAAAAATAATTAAAAATCATAAAATCCGTAGTAGTAACTGCCGAAAAAAGATCGGCGGCGAAATTACGCGAATCGGACACCTCAAAAAGAGGTTACTCAAATGAGTGTTTCGTTTCCAGATTAGGTCGTTGTAATAAATAAAATCATGTTAAAAATATCTGATTTAGAAACTATGAAGGAATCATCACCAATAACCGCCAAAAATTTGATAGAATCATTAACTTTAAAGGTAAATACTAAAATGCACGATTCTAATTTTTCATATTGTTTGAAATATATCGCGATATTTAAAAATAAGGTGCAAATCAATATCAATAACTGCCAAAAATACAAATGAAAGACGCCGATTTACGATACCATCAGCGTGACTTGTGTGTGTCAAAAAGTGATTATCTAAATGCATGATTCAAATATCACATGTAAATTTCTTTTATTTTTTCAAGCGAAAAATCTTTCTGTAAGAACTCTATAACGTTCTGCGACAATGTCGCCGCGATTCTGCCACAGAGTGAAAGGATAAGTGTTGAATGAATATCTATAATCAACATACATCATATCCCATATACTTGGGAAAAGTCAAATGCAACTTATTGGGCCTGCCATAGGCTGTAGTGCCCAAGAAGAAGAAGAAATGCAAAATTTACTAAATGATACTTACAATGTCACTGAATGAGTATCACTGCTTCCTCTGAATTGCTGGAAGGATGAAAACAGCTTAGGTAATAAACGCATAGACATGATGACTGATCTAATGAGAAAAGAAAAATTACTGTTAAGTAAATATATGGTAGAAAATTAAATCTCCACAACAAAACATGTTGTTAAAATAAATGAAACTGCTAATGAATAATCAACAGCTTATATACAGGGTATCTGCTAAATCTAGAGTTTTTAAATCCATCACTTTCCATGATTTTTCATGACTTCTAGCAAACACTTTCCATGACTTAAGCTGGTTTTTTCTTCATCACTCAATATAGTCAAAAGAAGATTGTAATGAGTGCAACTTTCTAATGTGTGATCTTTTTAAATAGTCTTTACAATAGTCTTAAAGGTATTGTTTTTCTTTAAATATTTTTGTATCCCTAATTTAAACTTATTTTCCAGTACTGCTATTATTAGCGAGAATATTAAATTATGGTTGTGAACTCATCAAATTTGTTTGAACAATATAATGTTATAAGAATATAAATGTTATTTTAAAAAATGATTACTTCGAAAAATCACTTCCGTTAACCAAGAGATCCAAATGTTTATAATACTAATAAATAGTAATATTTGGATGTGGGAAGTAGAGGCACAAGAGTAAGCAAACAGAATTCCTTTTAGTACATGGATGTTAAGTGAATAATTTTAACTTATGTAGAAAAACTGTTTTCTGCCAAGAAAAGACAATTATTGCGAAGCAATCATCGGGGTTGGTGAGCGGCAGCGAACAGTGTGATTATAAATTCGCACAAGTACGGATCGCAATGTTTGATTTTTAAATCACGTGAATGCTGATCACGATGTACTACTTTTTAAATCATGTAAATGCAAATAGCTATGGGGGTTTTTCAAATCTCTCGACAGTATTAAGGGCTCCAATACGCAAAATCCATAAGGAACTGGGAGCTTCCATAATTTTTGATGAAGGCTGAAATCAATGAATTTTCATGATTATCAAAAACTTTCCAGGAGCGTGTATACCCTGTGTATACAAAAGAGAAACTGGTTGGGATAAATAAGGGATATCATACTGTAGGAGGAGATTCTTAATATTATAACAAGGAGGAGGGAGGGAATACGAAGAAGAATGATATCACACATTTGGGTTGAAATTAAAGAATTTAAAATTAAATATTTTCATAGTTAGTTTTCATATATTTCATCAAAATAAGTAAGCATCTAAACATTATTGTTATTGTAAGCATCTAAACATTATTGTAAAAAAATTTCAAAGTAAATTCCTACTAAGGTCAACAAAAAAAATTTTTATTTTAGTTAATTTTTTATAAAATAATTAAAAAAATTTCTCCCATATAAAACTTAATTTAATCATGAATTAATATTTGAAAAAACTGTATTAACATCAAGTGTCATGCAATACAAGTTTTTAAAAAATGTACTTGAACTTGAGTGGATGTATTTTATTAACGATTGAACAAGATATAAGGAAAGTGTGAACTAGTAGTAGGAATTGAAAAATAAAATATGATCAGTAACATGTGCTTTATTTATGAACTGAAAGTATGACATGCCGTGACAAGGGAGAAATAGGGGCAAGGTGGAGAGAAAGACACTTTCTCACAAATGGAACAAGGTGGCCAAAAAATTTGAAGGAAAAAAATAGTTAGATATTATTTATGGATCTTTGGTTGTTCTTAGAGGAATGAAAGATTTGTCACATTAAAAATCTTTCAGGGTGGCGACTCAGATCAGGTTTTAAATTTCCCCCAATTCTTTCTTGGTCTTCCAGGAAAAAAAACTTTAAATTTCTAGGTCAGCGAGTTATTTCTCGAAGAGTGTAGGATGAGTACCAGAAAAGTGTCGATATTATAAAGTATATTATTTAAAATGTTGTTTTTTAATACATATTTGCCAACATGGATAGGAAACAATCCAGTAGATTTTACGAAATAATATAAATTTCAAGATAATTGTTGCAAAATATACTAAATATTTTACATATAGAGAATTTTAGGGACTTTTAAAGTCATCAAAATAGAAAAACTGCAATATTTTCCAGTTATGATTTCACGTTAAAAGATCTTGAAATGTTATGTATTATGTTTATTCATAATTTTGAATAGTAATAGGTATTTATTTCATCAAAGATAAATAACCGAGTTTTATAAATGAGGCTCGTTTTATTATGTATTAGTACCACTTATTGAAATATTCAAACAAGCAATAATTTGCACAAAAATTTAACTTTAATAGAGATTTTTTTTAAGGAAATTTACTCAATTTTTGGGAATTTTCCAAAATGTACAAAAACTAGGAGAATTTTTATGTAACCAGTAGAGTTAGCAGCCATGTTAATATATTATCTTGAAAAAATAATTAGATTAAATTTAATTTTAGAACTTAGCAAGAGTTTGTTTTTTCTTTTTTAAATATTTAATGTTTTGGTACAATATTAAAAAAATTAAGACAGATAGAGAAAATAATATGTTTAGTTTGTAGAATATATTGTTTTTATAGAATAAAATTTTTTTCAATGTATTACTTTCAGTAGTTTTTGCACTAAGTGTACTCAAAGGGCAAATACAGAGTGACCCAAAAGCCCTTGGATAAATATAGTTTAATTATCCTTTTTTGTGACTATCCTGAGGATAAAAATGAATCCTGATGTTGCATTTGTATATTTTGAAAAAAAAAAAAAAGTAACCATTCATTTCATGAACTATCAACTGAATTAATACGAAGTTTTACCTATTATTTGCTATATTTTGTAGGCAGCCTTCTATGAATTTCATTCTTATCATTTTGTCAGTACACCAACAAACAAGATTGCATAAAATTTTTTCTGCTTCAACAGCAAGACCCTCACTTAGCTGACCCTAAGAAAAAAAGAAATTAAAAATTAAGTTAATAATCTAATTCTGGATGAACTCAAAATCACTTACAAAGGTACCTGAAATGTTAATATTCAATGAAGTGAATTTTTAAATAAGAAAATATTTACACAAAACAGTTTCCTTTTTTGAAATTGTTCTAAAATTTTAACTAAATTATAAGTATAATTTTTATATAAATATACAGTTGAATTCCACATATGTTTGTCTGAAAGAAGAGTGGTGTTATTTGTAAAAGGTTGTTTTAATTTGTGTATATTTTCATTCAACTGATTATAATAAAGAATAATTTAAAATTAGCTGTAAAATTTTATGACTATTACAATGTTTTCATTACAGAAAACAATCGGGAGAGAATTTTTCACCCTTTCTCAAAAACAGGGTGAGATTTCAAAAAAGTTAAGTGAAATTTCTAAAAACTAAAAAAAAAAACATGAATAGACTTGAAAAAAAAGATATTTCTTTAATTATAATACATTTTTAACACCTTCTAATTCCGAAACCATTGAATATTTTTAACGTCTTCTAATTTCTAAACCATTGAATATTTTTGCTGCATCATCATATGGAAAATGTTCTATATCTACTTTTTCATCAGCTATTCTCATCAAGTTGCTCAAATGCTCATCAGTCAATCTGTTACAATATTTTGTTTTAATTCGGTTTTGGGTGCTAAGTGACCTTGCAGCATAGGCTGAACTATTCGGAATCACTAATTAAATTTGTAGCATTTGTGCTCACACTTTCCTAACCTCTACATCTACCAACATAGGCTTTTCAATTATATCTGTTATAGAATAGAGAAGTTCGTTGAAGTTATTTCCATGTTCATACTTCTTGTTAGGTCTTCCAGCATAGTTTTCACAGATTTCAACTTTTACAAATTGCTGTAAATAGTCGATGAGGGAGTTTGGTAATTCATTAACAACTAAAATCAGAGCTAACTTTGTACAACTTATTATAAAGGACTCATTTTTTCCCTCAACACTTGTTGTAGCTGTTTTCATGTTTTTTTTCAAAATGGCAGAAGACAAAATTTTTTCCAAAATTTTAGAGATTCGCGCATTTTAAAATTGATTAATAGAGTGCGCGAACTTCTCACGTTAATAATTTTTTAATGCCAGAAAAGAAAAAAATATGTGAGATTCTCGCCCTATAGTTAAAACACTGTATTAGAAACTTTTGTTAGAAAAAATTTTTTATTTCAAAAAGTACTTTATAAGACTTATTAAAATGAAGTCAGATATTTTGTAGGGAGCGTATTATCAAAGCTTCATACGTGTATTTTGTGGGGAGATGTATATAGGATGTGTGTGGTATATATATATATATTAAGATAAAAATGCTAAAAGAAATTCACACAGAAAATTTTATTACGTCTTTAAGAGTAATTTTCTGCATTTGACAGAGTTAATAATTAGTAAATTGGCAAAAGTGAAATACTTTCATGCAAGATGACAAATTCTATTCACGGCATGTAGTGAAACCATGGCAAGTCTAAATTTTGATGTTTTATTTTTTTAAACTTAAAAATACCATGGCGAAATTTCTCATTTATAAACACTCATTGAGAAATGTTAGATTTGATGTACTGTGGGCAATAAACAAGACCCCCTTCAATAACTTTTGTTGATGATCATATCTTCAATTTTCTATTTAAAATTATATGTATTTTTGTTATTGTATGTATATATATATTAATTTTTTTTTTTTAATTTTAAATTATATGTCTATTTTTTTTTTACTATATATATTTTACTAAATCTCGAAAAATAAAATTATTCCACTTAATTAACAACATATCTCCTTAGATAAAAAAAAATTATCTTAATCTTTTGTTTACAACTAGTTCAAGAAGTTGATCCTAATAACAGGCTTTAGTATGCTAAACATTATAAGCTAAAGATAACTTTTAATATTGTTACTTTAAATACCATATAATTTAGTAAGTTTGAAACACAAATCAGGCAAAAAACGAAGAATTTTATAGATATGTATATTAGCAAAACAGCATTCCTTAGGGGACACAATGTCTCCAACATACAGAAACCTTTCAGTCGTCAGTGGTAATAACAAAAACTGACTGTGCCCTAATCTAACTGTAACTTTATCTTTCTTATAAGTGGGTATTTCATTAGGTCGTACTCTAGGTACATTTGAGTTGTGTTTATATTTCATTAATTTTTCATTGCATTTACATTTCAATTTTTGCTTTTTTAATTGCTTGTTTTTATTTCGTTTATTATGGGGCCTCAGGGCACAGCCAGCTTTTGGTTATACCACTAACGACAGAAAGGCAACTGTTTATTGGCAGATAGTGTGTCCCCTGATGAAGTGCTGTTTTGGTAACATACATATCTTTAAAATTCTTCATTGTTTTTTGTCTGATTTGTGTTTCAAACTTTCTAATTTATTAAAATAAGACAAATTTGGTTTTAGTTGCTTTCAGCACTTTTCCATTTTTACTTATTATTTCAAACATTATTTTAAAAGTTATTTCCTTATTATGTCCTTTCCTGAATTTGTGTAAATCAGTTTCATTCTTTGATTAGATACCATATATAACATCTTATCACAACACTCTAAAACAATTACTTTCATGAAAATCCAAAATAATAATAGAGCAATTACAATTTTGTCATCTTGCAAAATGTCCCATAAAAGAGTTTGGCCTGATTCACACACAGACTCCAGTTGGAAATGATTCCCCAAGTTGTCTCTTGAAGAATGGCCTAAAAAATGTTTCCCACCATGAATCTGGGGAGAGTACATGCACGCCATGTTATTAAGTCTCTGAGCCATGGGATGAAGTTGAACTTGAGCAAGCTGCGATAGTTCATCTTCACAGCCTGACTCTTCTCCATCAAAGTCAGCAAGATTCTTTTCAGATTTGTTACTGACGTGCGAACTATTGCAGCTACCATCATCTGGGCTTAAGATGTCCTCAACAAAGTCTCTGTAAGATTCAAAAGAAAATATTTATACCAGTCTGTGACTTCATCCAATTTCCATGATGGTACAAATTTTATAATTATTGTTTCTCAGGTATGTTATATTTTTAAACATAAAATATCCCTAGCAACAATTTTACCTTGACCCCAGCTGGGTTCAAGATTGGCTCTATATGGGTCCTATAAGAACATGCACCGAGGAACCAATATTGGGATGCATAGAATTTTTGAGTATGGGTCCTAGAATGTTTATATAGGGCCTACATTGGCCAATATAGAACCTACATAGTTATAAAATATAGGGGAGAATCTGACAATTTCATATAGGACCGATATTGGTTGTAAAGTGGCTGTAAAATATTGGGTGAATTGGAAAATTCTATATAGGGCCAATATCTGAAATATAAAGACCCTTTGAACCTTTAGTGAGATAAGATTCATGAAAATTGATGAATATTGGCCCAATGAGGGCCCAAGTTATTTTAATTTCTAGGGATATTACAAAATACTTATACCCACTATTGAGTGGTTATTTAACCATAAATTAATTGCTTTTTAATATAATCACCAATTAATGAATTGCCTAATAAGAGACAGCTAGAAACCTAGCATGCCATTTTTAGAACACTTTTATCTAGAAATTAAAAAAAACTAATAAATTATTTTATGCAGTGTTAGTTAACCATAAATTAATTGCTTTTTTATATAATCACCAATTAATGAATTGCCTAAAAAGAGACGTAGCATGCTATTTTTACAACGCTTTTATCTAGAAATTAAAAAAACTAATAAATTATTTTATGCAGTGTTAGTTAACCATAAATTAATTGCTTTTTAATATAATTACCAATTAATGAATAGCCTAATAAGAGATGTATGAAAAAGTAATATTTGAAACTAAGTTTTTAATAAATTCATTTTTCCAATGCAAACCACTTTTATAAAGCACTCACTGAGAAAAATCCAATAATTTTTTACAAAATTAATTGATCTGGATACGTTCCAGTTTTGATATAATCTACAGGTAAATACTAAGATGTAAACAGAAGCAGACAAACATTTGAGGCTTGTGTTGTATAGGAATGTTATCATTACTTCACTTATAAGATAAACATAACTCAATAATATTTTTTTAAGTACTACAAGCAAATACAGTGATACCTCGAGATACGAGTTTAATTCGTTCCGTAACCTTGATCGTACGTCAATTTGCTCGTACCTCAAAGCAATTTTCCCAATTGAAATGCTATTAATCCGTTCCAGCCCTAAAAATGCTACCCCCAATTGTTTCTGTTACGTATTTTTGAATAACAAAAATGTATTTATAAATGACAAATATTGTATAAAAACATAATAAAAAGAATGTAAAGCAAAAAAAAAAAACTGATTTTATAAAGTGTATATACATATTTGTATTTTTGTCACTTAAAAGCAACTTTCACACAACTTAAATGCTACTGTATGCTTAATTTTAGTCACTGCTTTTCTCTTCACTGGTCTTTGCTTTTTTAGCCGGATTAAAAAAAAAACTCTCCAAGGAGGTTTGTTTCTTCCTCTTTTTCAGAATTCTGCAGAAATGAGTTAGGCAAGTGTCATTAAATAGCTTTGATGTACGACCAGTTGCAACTTTTTCGGGGTGTTTCTTTTCCACAAACTGTGAAATTCTCTCCCACATTCCCAAGAACTCTTTTATCTCACTTGTAGAGATAACCTCCTCCATCTCTGGCTCTTCCTCGAAACCAATTTCTTGCAGAATCCCTGAATGCTGCTACGACTGTAACTCTTGCGATTCCTCGGTCGTCAGTTCCTGAGAGTGCTCCTTGGCGAGCTTGTTCACGTCTCTCTCACCCATCACCAGGTCCATGGATTTTCCCAGAGACACTATCTTCTCCTCCACTGGCACTTCGGTTCGAATCCTTCGAAGCTACAGACTCAGGCTACAGCACAATTTTGGCTACAGACTCACTCAGGCCACAGCTTCTTCCATGCAGAGATCAAGGTCCTCGTTGTTACACTCAGCCAGGCCTGATCAATAATTCTGAGGCATATCTCGATGTTAAAGTGGTCCTTCCAGTACTCTCGAAGGGTGAGGTTTGTGTTCTCTGTCACCTCAAAGCAGCGCCGGAACAGGTGCTTAATAAACAGCTTTTTAAAATTAGAAATCACCTGCTGATCCATGGGCAGCATGATAAGAGTGGTGTTGGGTGGTAGATAGAGAACCTTTAAAACTTGAACTCTTCGAGTATGTCATGTTTGAGGTTCGATGGGTGAGCAGCAGCATTGTCGACGACGAGAAGGGCTTGCACGGCCTTTCCTCGTATCTCAAAACAAAACTTCGCTCGCTCGACAGCTCGTATCTCAAATAACTCGTATGTTAGGGCACTCGTATCTCGAGGTACCACTGTACACAAATTAATGTAGTCTAAAATACTACAAGAATATTATACACAACACAATAACTAAAATAAATAAAAAATATAGAAATATTTTAAAATTGCATCATTTTACGTCCATTAATGATGCATCATTTTTCTAAAACTGTAAATAACTCTGTAGCACTAATATCTTTCTGCAAGGTACTTTCAATACTAATAAAGATGTATGTTATTTATTTAAGGTAACAAAAAAAAAAAAAAAAAAAAAACATTTTGATTATAATATTATGGGAGATATTCTTGCATTTTGTTGGGGGGGTGCACTAATTATTTCCTTTATCGTATTTCGAAAATCATCACAATAAAAAAAATAATAAATATCATGAAATCTGTAGCAGTAATTATAGAAAAACAAATCCACGACGAAATCACGCGAATTGTACTCTTCAGAAAGGGGTTTCTCAAATCAGGGTGGCCACTCAAATCTGATTTCAAATTTCCCTGATTTTTCCAGGTAAAAATCTTAAAATTTCCAGGTCTGTATTTTTTTTCTTTCTTATAAAGTGTAGGATGTGTACAAGAAAAGTGTCGATATTATGAAATATTTTATTCAATATGTTACTTTTTTAACATATCCTCTTGAAAAGAAAATTTATTTTGACAATTTGGCAAGATTTCTTTTTTTTAATGTTTTGGTACAACATTAATTTTTAAAAAATTAAGACACGTGGAGAAAATAATGTTTAACTTGTAGACTACATTTTTTTAATGTGTTATTTTAAGTAATTTTTTTTGAAAGTGTACCTATCAAAAGGCAAAAGTAGAATGACCAATAAAACCTTGGATAAGTATTGTTTAATATATTTTCATTAACCGTTCCAGGTGAATATATATCAATAAAGTTTATATCAATATCAGTTAGTATCAATAAAGAATTCCAATCTAAACACATGGGTTTTTAGGTTAGTATAGTTAATTATTTTTGTTTTAACAACTAAAATCTTGTATAGTGCAAAACTAAAACACCAGGTTTTCCTTCTTCCTACTAAACACATATGAATAAAAAAAAAATTATGTTTATACATCATTTAATGTTTCCTTATGCCTCTATCACACAAGAAAGAATAAGTGCAACCGCAAGTGTAACTGCAACTCTAAAGGCAATTTCTCCAAAAATTGCTCGGAAAATCCTCGTGTGATATAGAAATCACGGTTGCACGAAATATCTGCAACTGTGCAGGCAATTTCTTACATGAACCCATCAGATCGTTTGCTTTTTATGACGTTTCAATTTTATGTGATGACATATACAAATGTAAATAAAAATGGCGGCGACGTTGGTGAAGAAAATGATAGGATGAAATTTTTTTTTTATGAAACGGAAAAGTTTTTTAGTTTCATAATAACATTTCCTTTAAAATTAAGGCATTAAAAATACTTTCACACGATAAGATGGCCATCTCAATGCAGTTGATGTACTACCATAACAGGAACCTGCACATCATTTTAGTATCGGTGAGTTTAGTACACTATTTTCTAGATAAATTTTCTTTTAAAATATTTATTTATTTTAAACTAATAAAATTAAAACCTTTTATAATTTGTTCCGATCAAAGTTTTAATTACTTTGGAAAGAAATAGTTTCAATTTTTATATATGTAAAGATTTATACTGGCGAAAAGCTTTACTTTGAAATATTCGCCAAGCAACTCGCCAAACTTTGTTGCTTTATTATAACATAAAATATAACAATGATTATATTTCTTTATTTTGAAAATTTTAATCTTTATTTCTGTAGAATGTAAAAGCATGTGTCCGATTATATGAAGAAAAAAAAATTATTATTTGTGAAATAATTATTTTATTCTTCCCTAAGAATTTTTTTAATTTTTGAAAAGCTTATTTTAAAACAAGTTAGAATATATGTGTGGCAAATATTTATCTTGTCTCTCACAAAGTTACCCAATTTTTGAGTAATTATTGAAAAGTATTAAAAAAAAAGGTAGTAATATTATATATAAAGTAATTATTAAAAATGTAAATTCTCAATCTCCTTGTCTGTTTCTACAGTCATCCCCTCCATTTTTTGGTGTATGATGATTTGCATAATATTTTGTTTATAATTATTTAAAGTTAACTATTGATACTTTACTCTTCTACAATGATAGTAAGTATGTAAGTGTACCTTACTAATTTTTCAATATATACTTACATTTTTAATAGTGTTCGTTTATAAAAACAATTTATTTTTCTTAAAACAAATTTCAATCCAAACATAAAAACTACAAAACCAAAGATACCTGCCATCTTTCATTAGTGTATAGAATAATCATAGAACTATAATCAAAATATCTGTCAAACTTAAAATAAGTTTAAAAGGGATACCTAAAGACTCAAATATTTTTTCAAATTAATGGTATTTAATCTCCCTTATTCTAATAATGTGTTAATAAAATTTTATCATGATAGTGATTTCTTTCTTTTATTTCAGATATTTTGTATAATCCTGTAAGGTTTGTCTGGTGAAGAAGGAAAGAGATGTAATATTGTTTTTATGAATGAAATTAAAAAATAAGAAATGAAAATGAATAAAGTTCTAAATGTTTCACTTGATATTAAATGTCTTATTTTTTAAATTGATTCTTGTATTATTTAAAATGCAAAACAAAACACGTAAAAGGCCATATCAAAATAATATGATTCATAAAAAGTATGCTCTTAATAAAATATTGTTTTTTTCTTAGTTATTAATAAATTTGAATTTATATATTGTATATTACAATAAATTTGCCTTAAAATAAATCCTATAATTTTTAATTAAATTATCTTATACCAATAATGAATGTTTTAAATTTTACAATAATAAATTTTAAGTATGACATTAATCAATTTTATTAAGAAATTGGAAAAAATAATTTTCATAAAAGTGATCTTCCTGAAATGCAATGTGTAGATGAATAAAATTGATGATCCCTTAATGCAATGTAAATTAATTTTATGACTATAAAATTCTGACACATTGTAGTATAGACAAGTCTGATATTATTTATTATGTATTTTTTAGACTAAAATAAAAAAAAAATAGAATTGATTTGATAGATCTAATAGTTTTGATGTTATAAATATTTTGTGAGTGAAAGGTAAGTCAAAAATTGTATATTTCATACATTAAAATCTAATTTCTTGTAAAGAATTATTTCAAAGGACTATTTTTTTGAATTAAGCATGAAAAATTAAATTTGAAGAAATGCCTTACTTGTTTAGATAGCAATGTCAGTTGCATAAAGTGGTATAATTCATAAAAATGTACTTTCTCCACGTAAAACATTTATAAATTTTCGAATTGCTAAACTATTAAATCAGACAGCTTGGTTTTATTCTCATTCGATTTAGCGTATACATAGATGATACCGTACTTGCCTAAATAGCATGTTAGATTGTAAATATGTATAAATAAACTATGCTTTTACAGGGTGCTTAGCCAAATCTTTCAACAAAAAATAAGCACCTTTTAAGACTTTTTAGGCACTCAAAAAATATTTTTAAGCACTATGTAAATTGACAAATTGAAAAATAATTTTCAAAGACTTTACATGATCATGATAAAATAACTAGAATTTGACAAAGAACTCTTTTCTTGATTATATTAGCCATTAAAAATTGATTAAGAGATTTTTCGATTTGATTTCAGAGGGTGGAAAATGAAGCCTGAAATTGAGAACATCTTGCAAAATTCAACAGAGTTGCAAGAATCTCACCGAACCCAGGTCACTAGACGCACATGAGGACTCTCAAGTATTTCCCCAAACCTATAAAATGATTGGCGCTTTCATACGCTATGGACTGACGGTACGCTGAAATTGATCATGGTTGAGTGAATTCTGAAAACGTTGAATAGAAAAATATGAAAATCACGTTTTTACATAATACGTGGTGAAAATAGAACATTCCCTTTCATAAAGCTCATTTTCGAAAAGGGAAAATTAAGCACTATTTAAAAATACCCATTAAGAAAAGCGTCTTTAAGGGCTTTTAAAAATCGAAAATAAGCACCTTAAAAGCACTTTTTAAAAACACTACGCATCATGCTTTATACATTACTCACTCAATTCAATGTAAAAAATTCTAGATAGTATTTAAGTCCAACCCCCTTTTATCCTTTTAGGGACGCAACATGAATCTTAATATCATTGATATCTTAATATCATCTTATATTATGAGGTAGAAATCATAATCCTTTTTATACTATGCTACTTCACTAATGGGGAAATGAAGTGCTCAGAATTTTTATTTGCAGCTGAAAAAAAAACACTTTAAAATGGCCAAAATTAAATCAAAATCAATCAATATTCTACAGCGTCTGTGATTTCCTTTTCCTACCTTTACGAACATCCTTGGGAAACTATGATATATATGATAAAATAAAATATGACCCAAAAGTAAAGAAAAATAACAAAATATGGTACCCCAGTTACGAGCAACCGTTCGTGCAATTAAGCAACCCTATCCGCAACTACGAACGGAGGAATTGCGCTTAGAGTTGAAGTTACACTTACGGTTGCACTTATTTTTCTCTTGTGTGATAGAGGCATTAGTCTTTGTCAGCAAGATGTAATATGTAATAGGACGAATAGTTTAGGAAATATCTCTGGAATGAAAGCAACATTTACGAACTTTCGATATTGTGATAACTATACAATTCAAACTTTTAACCAAAAATCAAATATTTACCAACAAAACAGTAAAATTGAATATTAATATATAGGTAGTTAGTTCTTAAAAAAAAAAAAAAACTTTTTCTTAAAATTAAAAAATGTTATAAAAGGTACAATAACATAGAGAAAAATAGTATTAATGCAACAATTGTAAAAATTTGTTGACAAACATTGCTGTTAGCGATTATAAAAAAATGTGTCATTGGTTGGTTTGCTGAGAAACAATAATTTAGATTTCTTTTAATGGGAGTACAATAGCTTTCAGAAAAAGAGTGTGATATAAAATCAATTATTATTAAATTATAACCAACTAAATTTTGGAGAATTTTATAAAGTTAAAAATACAAAAACATTTTAAATCATTTTGTCAAAAGAGAAAAAAATTACCACTAAAGCATTGGAACAAACTTGAACTATAAATGGATTCAGCCCACGGACAGAATTTTAAAACAGAATTTTTTATCCTAACCCCTTCTTCCTAACTAAATTTTGGAGAATTTTATAAAGTTAAAAATACAAAAACATTTTAAATCATTTTGTCAAAAGAGAAAAAAATTACCACTAAAGCATTGGAACAAACTTGAACTATAAATGGATTCAGCCCACGGACAGAATTTTAAAACAGAATTTTTTATCCTAACCCCTTCTTCCACGTCTAGCACTATCTTTGCCTTTCTTAAATAACAGTCCCATAGTCTCCATAGAGGTTAAAGGTGTCTACATTCGTTTAGCAACCATGGGCGAATTTTATGTGACATTCTAGTTTAACAGGGTTATAATGGAGCAAATTTTGGTGCAAGCAAAGTATCGTTAAGTTGATGATATTTCAACTGTTTGACGATACATTTCAGTCTAAAAAAAGTGGATATAATAGATGCAGTAAATTTAAATTAAGAAAATTAGTAAATAATTTAAATTAGTGAAATTGAAAAAATATCAAAGCAAAAATGTCCAGTTTTTCTTGAAAATTCCCTGATTTTTCCAGTATAAAAAAATTTCCTGATAATTCCAGAATTTCAAGGTTTTCCAGGTGGGTGGCCACCCTGCAAATGCATGTTTCGTTTAAAAATTTTATTGTTGTAATAATAACACTGTATAAAAAATATTGGGCTTTATAAACTATGTGGAAATCAAAATCAATAACTCCTAAAACGAAATCTAAAGAATCATTTCCTTAAAAAGTCTTTGATCAAATGTGCAATTTGAATTTCCTATATTGCCTGAAATATATTGGGATTTCTAAACCCCACGTGAAAACCAATGTCAATAACTGCCCAAAATACAATCAAAATTGATTTACGTTATTCGTATAACTTGAGCACTTTAAAAAGAGACTATTTAAATGTGCGATTCAAATTTTGCGAATTTCTGACGAAAAGCAAACCAAAATTTTTTACTTCCCAAAAGAAAAATCTTTCAGCAAGAAAGTTCTGTGGAAAAAAAGACTAAAAAAGTAAGAAAATAAAAGGATTAAAAAAGTTAGAAAATAAAGAATTTCATATAAAAAAGTAAAAATTTTTACACAAAGTATTAAATAATTTATTACAATAAAATTATAAGAAGGGCCTAGAGTATATTTATTCTTAAAAATAACAGGAAAAAATAGTAAATAGAATAATTAAATATTTTAAAATTTATGGCGAAAATGATAAAATAATTTTTTAAATAAAGTTCAAACAGAAAATTTTTTTTCACTCCATTTTAACAATTATACGTGAAATTTTTGAAAATTTTATAAAACAGTTTCCACTCCTTGCTAATAAAAATAAGGTTATTTTAATTCATTTTTCCTCCATTCCCTGTAAGCCATATATTACAGTTAACAGAAACTGAACCTATGTTATACTCTCCCATTGCCTAAGAAAGAAAAGAAAAAATTAAAATAAGGAAAAATTTTCATTCCATAGGCATGAATTTTCTATCATGCAGGTACTTAAAAATTAAAGAAGTGGAGAAAGTTCCTTACTGATAAGGAAAATCTTGACAAAACATCCAAAGTTTGAAGAAAAAAATTTCTTTGTTAATAGGGAAATCTTATAATTTAAAGAAAAATATTAAAATTGAAGGGTAGTTTCAAAAAGGAGAAAAAAATATATTACAATCCTAAAAAAAAAAAATAATAAAGAGCATCAGAGACAATTTATATAAATGCAACTGTTACCAACAAGCCGGATAATTCTGTTTTTGTTTTGTAAATGTACTAGTTCATTTATTAATGAATTAGTTCCTTATCATAATGAAAACAAATTAAAATGACTGCGCAAATTAGTTTTTTTTATCTAAAGGGAAGAAAAAAAAAATCCTTAAACAGATTACAGACTGTCAAATGAACTGAAAAAAAAATTAAGTAAAAAAAGATCTTTCAGCAGAAACCAACATCTTGGGAATCAATTATCACAGAAGCAATAATTAAACAATCAATAATTTTTCATAAATTAAAGAAATAATAATTTTTCCCTACTGCTAGCTATAAAATGGATGAAGATGGATATAAAGATGGTAATGGATATAAAGATAAATGGATATAAATGGATATAAAGATGGTAATGGATATAAAGATAAATGGATATAAAGATGGTAATATAAAACCTAGGAAAACATGAGGGGAAATTAAAATAGTGCAAGAAAATTAATAAATATGTTGCTCATTTGAAAACCTGCAGATTTCTTTGGCACTCAATACTGTACTTTTTTGCTTTTAGCATGCAAACTGTAACAGGTTGCGTAGCACCCTGTTACAGTTTGCATGGCTAAAAATAAGCACCTTTTAAGTACTTTTCAAGCATTAAAAAAATATTTTTAAACAGTACATATACATTAACAAAATTCAAAATAATTTTCAAAGATTTTGCATGATCAAGATAAAATAACTAGTTTCTGACAAAGAACTCTTTTCTTGATTATATTAGATATTATAAAATGATCAAGAGATTTTTCGGTTCGATATCAGAAGGTGGAAAAATGAAGCCTGAAATTGAGATTATGCAACAAAATACAAGAGCTGCACAAGAGTGCAATAATTTCACTGATCTCAGCCCAGTAGACGCACTTGCAGACTCGCAAGTATTTCATCAAACATGGAAAATGATTGGCAAATTAAATGTGAAAAACAGGCTTTTGTATAATATGTGGCAAAAAACAACATGGTAAAGAAGAAAAAAAATTAGCACTTTTTAAATACACCCCATGAAAAAAAACTCCTTTAAGGGCTTTTAAAAAACAAAAATAAGCATCTTTTAGCACTTTTTAAGAATGCTACGCACCATGTTAAAAACTGCAAATTTCTGAAATCTTTAGCACTCAATACAGTACTTTTTTGTTCTCGGCATGAAAACTGTAAGTTTATATTAATTTAATTAACTATTATAATATGCACCAATAAAAATCACTGCAATTATTTTTCAAGGTAAAAGGAATGAAAAACTCACCCCGAAGGAGCATGGCGTTGAGTAGCAAGATACTGACCACACTCGTACATGTCGTTATCGATATTGTCACTATACCCGGCAACATTTTCTTCCCTCTCCAAAGCAACTTTAACAAGCTGCGGCAGAATTTCTGGCGGCTGCTGTCGATGCAAGGATTTCTTTCCGGGCAAAGAATTTATTAGTTTATGATTTCTAGAATTTACAAATGTCTTATTTTCTTCCTCGATATCCTTCGAGGGAGAAACACACCTCATAGATGGGTTCTTGTGAGGATTCTCCACGCTTTCGTCCTCAGAAAGTTCGGCTTTCGTCGCTCTTTTATTCATGATACGTTGCTTTTTATTTGCCACGAGTCTTGCTCTTTTTCTCCTAATTATTTTTTGACTCCAAATATTGCACAATTTATTGCACTCTCGGCCCGAATCCTCAGAGTTCTCCATCAGCGGGGGTCTACCTATCTCGGCGGGATCCTCAGAGCAATCCCCGGCGTCCGTATCACTGTGCAAGCTGTCGTCAGTGACGCTGCTCAACTCGCTCTCTTCACCACTCGAACTGTTCTCGACGGCACCTGCGACGAACACGGGTGGTCGAACGTGACCGGGACACACCGGATGCCACTTCCTGCCATTCTGATGCCTGTGGCATGGCTTGTTTGGAGATTGTTTGCACTGCTCAATATCACAAGGACTACTAGGTGGACTGCCTCCGCTGCCTTCAATGCTGCTTCGAGGGTGGTCACTTACTTGAGAATTCATCTAATAAGAAACATATAGAACACTTTAAGCATCATCTTTTTTCAAACAAGAATATATACAGTTTATAAGGACTATAATGAAATAATTAGAAATACAATAGCACAGCTGCCAACATGGATAGGAAAAAATTCAGTAGATTTTACAAAATAACATAAATTTCATGATAATTGTTCATGAAATTTATGATAAATACAGGATAAATTCATAGATACAGGATTTCATGATAAATACAGGATAAGAGAATTTCAATTTAGTAACACCTTTATGAATACATTCATTACAAAAGCAACTCCTAATAAATTGTTTTAAATTACCTTTTGATAGGCACATTTGTTTATAGCATGTGATATGGCAAAATAATATTTCATGTATAAAAAAAAATCAATATTTTTATTACACAAATATAAATTAATAATTTTTCACAAGGTCCAATCAGTTTCAGAACAAAAGAAAAAAAACTGACTTGACTTGAATTTCAATCTAATACTAATTTTTTTTAAAAATAAATTTAACCACACCTAAGTCAAATTTGTTTAAGAAATAATTGGAACGGGTATAACAATTTTTAATGTAAACCACATTGTCTACTTTATCATCATAGACCTTCTCCAGATCACTTTTTAAACAAATACCAAATTGATTAATGTTACCATAGTAAGCGGTTTATGGTTAAAAATCTTATGTGTTGTGCATATCTTATTCTGTTATTACATTCATGTCCATATGAGTTTTGTTCTTCTTTAGAGACTGCACTCTTTGACAAAAAAAAAAAATGATTTGTAAGATCTTTTTTTCCAGATTAACTACTTATTATTGTTAAGATTCATAGCAATCCAATAGATTTAACGAAATATTAATTTCCTCACAACTATTGCAATATACACTAAATATTTTACATGTAGGAAATTTTTATTGTTATCAAAATACAAAAAGTTTATTACACTAAACACTATAAATGGTCTGCTATATTTTCCATTTATGATTGACATTAAATGCACTTAATTTTTAAATGTTTTTTATTATATTAACTCATAATTTTAAATAGTAATAAACAAGTAATTTATTACTGATAGTTGAAAGATATTTTTTAATTAGTTTAAAAAGGGAATTCAGAATAAAAATAAATTGAAAATAATATAATAAATAATAATAAAAATAAACTAAAAATAAAAATTAATAAATAAGCTTTAAACTGATTACTATAAATGAGGCTTGTTTCATTATGTATTAGTAATATTTGTTTAAATATTCAAGAAAGTAATAAATTTTGCAAAAATTCTATTTAAAAAGGTTTTTTTTTCTTTTTAAAAGGAAACTTACTCAGTTTTAGGGAATTTACTAAAGTATGCAAAAACCAGGAGGAATTTTTATTAAACCATGTGAAACTGGCAAATTCCAGTAGAGCTGACAGCTATGAAGATTAGTCATTTTTTCATATTTATAGAGACACATCCACTGCTTGATTAAATATTAATAATAATTAATAATTAGGGGAATATTTTGAGATTTATTATTTTATTACTGACCTCATTAACAACACGAACATGTCTGATATCACTACGTTCATCTTCACTATTGCTTGCTTCGATACTTACACTCCTTTCACTACTACTAGGCTCACGTTTCCTCGTTAAATCTCCACTATTTACACCTAAGAACAGAGATAACCAGAATCAAGCTTTAAATAAAATTATTTTTAGAAAACACTTTAATGGATATAAAAGTTTGCCTTGGTTTTAGCACTAAATATTTATGATTTTTCATTACTACAATTATTGTGAATCCAGAAAAAACAATGAGCTTTTGAAAATGTAAATGAAAGCTAGATACATGGTGCATAGCAAAGTCTTTCAACAAAAAATCCTTTAAAGCACTTAAAAATATTTTTAAGCACTATATCTCTTGATAAAATGTAAACTAATTTTTCAAACACATTACATGATCATGATAAAACAACTAGTTTCTGACAAAGAAATCTTTTCTTGATTATATCAGCCATTATAAAATGATCGAGAGATTTTTCGGTTTGATATCCTAGGATGGAAAACGAAACCTGAAATTGAGAATATCTTGCAAAATGCAACAGAGTTGCATATGTGAGTGCAAAATGCAACAGAGTTGCATATGTGAGTGCAATAATCTCACAGAGCCCAGCTCAGTATACCCGCACTCTTAAGTATTTCATCAAACATTTAAAATGATTGGCCCTTTTAAGCTACAGACCAAACGTAAGCAAAAATAGATTGTGGTTAAATGAATTGTTAAAGCATTGAATAGAACAACGTGAAAAGTTGCATAATACATGGTAAAGAATAAAATTATCATTTTTGAAAAGGGAAAATTAAGCACTTTTTAAAAACACTCAATAAAAAAAAGCACCTTTAAGGACTTTTAAAAAACGAAAATCGAAAATAAGTACCCTTAAATAATTTTTATAAAGGCAACGCACCATGTTTAATATTCACATCCAGTTTTGAAATAAAAAGTTAACCTTTACACTTAAAAACATTTCATATTCCTAAATTTTATTTAAAACCACAAGTAAAAATTAAACCTGATTTTGAGGCAAATATATTACATGCATGTAACTCACCCATATGTAATGATCCCTTTACAAGAACTGAGAATGGACTATTGGCGTTTTGATGATCTCTCAATTCTGAAGCCACCGTAGAAGATGTACTATTTCCATGCAACCATATAAATTTGATTAGAGCAGAAGCAAGAAGAAGTGTCTGAAACATTTATATTTCATTACATCTCAATTGTTCATTTTCATTAAAACTATGTCTGTTGGGTAAAAAGACAGGTAAAAATATGAACACAAATATTTAAAGAAAACCCTTCATTTACAGACTAATTATGAAATTATTAAATTTAAAATAGCAAGAGAGATGTTACTGTGGGGGATTTGATTTTTTTTTATTTCCAATGGCAGACATGAAAGACAAATTTGTAGCTGAGAAACAAAGAAAGAACAAAAAACGGAAACAGCAGCTACAAAAAGAAAGTCTATAGGTCTCTGATAATGTGTCTCGTCCGCCAATAACGTTCCCACAAGGGCCCAGGAGGAAGTGCAAGGCAACGTCTCAGATGGTTAACGTCCATTTCTTCTTGTAGGTTACATAATGGACAAAAGAGGCTTGAAAAGACTTTGATTTTATACAGGTGTTTTGATAAACAGTCATGGCCAGTGGCAAGGCGAAAAAGGGCCACAGATTTTTCTCTTGGCCATGACGGAATATCTTTAATTCCTTCCAGCCAGTCCTTATCTTTGTTTGCTTCTTGGAGTTTTGCCTCAAATGTTGTTCGGAGAGATGTTTTTATTAGCCTTTTTGCGGTGTAGAAAGGAACTGGCTTAAGTGATATTTGCAGAATCTTGGCGGCTTTTTTGGCCAAGAAGTCTGCTGTTTCGTTACCTTGTAGTCCACAATGCGCTGGTACCCATCGCATGGCGACATTTTTGATGTGTTGGTCAAGCCTGTGAAGGGCTTGACGACAATGTAAAATGTCAGCAGATGCGGGGGCTTCAGAGGAAGCAATAGCTTGGAGTGCGGCTTTGGAGTCAGAGAGGATGACTACGTTATTGAATTTCTCAAGGTGGTTCTGAAGTTGTGATAGAGCAACGCTTATTGCCGATACTTCTGCGTCGAAGGCTGTTGTGGGGGATTTGTAGAAATTAGGATTTGCTATCTTTTTCATGTATAAAAAAATAAGTAAATAAAGAAATGTGGAAAAAACATTGAAAAAATATTATTACAAGTTTTTATATTTAGCTACTAGGCATGCATAACATATTACGTTGTAGGCCTATCTTGAAAAATTCTTTCTTTTCTATTAATAAAATGTTTCATTTATAAGAGCATAGATTAAAAGAATTAATAATAAAAAGTTGAATTAGAGTTATTAGAGTAGTTTTCTTAACTATGTCATGTTAAATTAAGTTCTATTTTAAACAAAAACAGGCCATACTAATATCTAAGCACCTTAAATCATTCTACTTTTTTTTCTATAGGCTTAACTTAATTCATTCTTAACATTATTCTCTACTATTATTATGATTTGATATTCTATTTTAATCCAAAATTAAAAGTTTAAAACTAAAAATGGTATTTTATTATAAAGTAATCCTGTAATATCACCTTATTGGGTAACGTTTTATAAAAAATATTGAAACAGTTTATGAAAAACATATCGAAAATGGGATGTAACTTAACTATTTTGAAATTATTACGAAACAGCAAATGTGTTATACTTAATTTTATGATGAGCTTTACATAATGTTATTAAACAATCTGGAGAAAAACATGAACTATTTTTTAAAAAAATCAAAAGTTGAATAAAAAGAAGAAACAGAATATTAAGTTGCAAATGTTAACTGAATAAAATGATTATTAAAATCTAAGTTAGAATTTTATTCTAATAGAGAATAACAACAAAAAGTTTGAATCTTTTAATTGAGTAAATAAAAATTTTTATGTAACAATCTGCTTATTCTTAAAAAATAAAAGTGTAATATTCTCAGACTTTAAAAATTTTTTAACATTGTAATAAAACAAGCTATAAATAGTTAAAGATTTGACTTTCTTGTTAGAAGCAAACCATGCATTCTTATTTAGTACTCAGGAATAAAAACGTAAAATATTTCTGAAATTAAAGACTTTTAAAAACCTTGTACAAAAATTAAGTACCTCTAAGGGCCTAATTAATTTTCCAAAATAAAAATTTAGCAGTTTTTAAGAACTTACTGTGGAAACCCTGTATTAAGTTCACGGTCGTGGTCGCTCCTGTGTTGCCTTAATTAGTCGAATGATTACGTTGTGCGTGATCGAGATTAAGTAGCAACAGCACAAGGAGGTGGATAATGTTGCAGTCACAAATAGTGAGTCAACTGTTTAATGTGGACCACCCATCGAAGTGGGCGTTACTGCCAAGGTAGGAGTGTCCACATCATGTCCGGGTCACCCATTGGGGAACAGTCAGCAAATTCAGTCCGATTGAGTAATTCTTTGCATTGAGTTAATTTGAATTAGCCTAAAGGCATACTACCCGAGTGTAATAAACCTTAGACTGAGAGTAAAATAATGGAGGTTTTTCAAATTAGCCTGATGTATTACAAAATAACACATATTTCAGTTAGCTTAAGACATCAAAAATAACAAAATTAATTAGCAAACAATTAATAAACTATTATAATCCTAGATTTAGAAACACATATTATTAAATATAATGTGAAAAATCAATTCAATATTTACAATAGAGCAAAAAGCAGCTTGTTATTAAGGTGTTTTCTTAATGTCAGCTAAAACTTTACCTTAAGAAATAAAATGCACAGTACCTGTTCTGTTTGTTCCTTTGTTTCAATATTGCACAGTAATTTGTATAAATGGAGAACAGGAGAAACTTCCAAATTTTTGATGAGAGGAGGTAACAAATCAAGAACTTGACGAGAACAGTGTTTCAACTGAGCAGCACACCAAATTGTATCAATGTGTTCATTAGTTATGCGTCCTTCCATCGCCAGAAAATTTAAAATAATGTGGCTCTGCTTTATTAACTATAACAAAGATAAATAGAAATACTCATATCAAATACTTTTTGCAATAAACACAATAAAGAAAACACAGCTATGTCAAAATCATTGTTTTAATGTTCAATTGGGCTAATACTACTTACTATTAATTACTAATACTATTTAATAATAATTATTTATATTTTCAAAACAAAAATTAACTTTAAGACGTAAAACAATCAAAGAAAAAAACATTCAAATATGTAATCATACCTTCTAACATTGGAGAAATAAAATAACAGAGATTTTACTAGCAACATTTTTTAGGCTACACGTAAAGTTTTGATATATCATGCTCAATCATGTTAGTCAAAAAGAGAAATTCAAAATTGGAAAGAAAAAAAAATAAGCACTTACATTTAGCGAAGTAAAAAATGTGCAAAAAAGATTTTTTTTAAACCATTATTTATAATTACTTAAATAATTTCATAAACGTTGTTAAACAGCTAACCCAATTTTGGGTTTACAGCTACTAATGTTCAACTCTGCAGCCTTGTAATTTTGAACCCAATCCAGAAGAAAAGGGAACTTCTGGATCAGTACCTCCAGAGGTAAAGATTAGTTCTGGGCACATGGAGGACTTTGTGACCCTGATAGATTTAACATGCAACAATCACAGTTCAATACACAGGGATTTTTCGGCCGGCTGGATTCGAACTCTTGAAGTCAATTACTGGGAGAAATTTGCCTTCGTGAAGGACTTTTTTTTGATGGAACTAACCCACATTTGTGTTACATGGAGAGGAAAACCATGATAAGCCTGACTGCAAGGGGTACTTGAATTATTAAAACTCAACATACTGCAGTACTGGCAATAGCACAATCTGTTGAAGTATTTTTGCCATCAGCGGATATTTAATTGACCAAAATTTTTTTTTAAAACTTTCTTCTACAAAAATGGAGAAATTTGAGAATATATAGGTAAACAGGAGATAGTCTTAAAATATAGGAGTCTTCATTAAAAAACAGCAGACTTGGCAGGTATGCAATTGGGTTTTAATAATCTCAAACTGAAAACACAATGAATATGCTGCTTAAAACATTTTTGTACAAAAGCATGTTAAGTAATTGTTTACACTCACTTTGTGTCGGAATTCTATGATTGCTGATTTTGACAGAACTCTTTTAAAAATAACAAGAAAAAAATATGGGGAATTAATAATGACAAAACAACATAACTCTATCCCACAACATTTTTTACTCATTTGCAGAAATAAATAAATAAATGCATAAACCCTGAATTCATCACCATAAAAATTTGATAACGTAAAATTGTTAATTAAGTTCTTTTTTTTTTCACAAAATGACAGAAGTCTCAAAATTTTGAAACCAGGAATCTTGTCGATAAGGCTAAGCATGAATCATGTATACAATTAGAGGACAGTCTGTTAATTAGAAAGATCAAATCGCCATATTTACTATTATTATTATATAAAAAATAATTGAAATCCAAATCTTTTGATATCATACAACAATTCTTTTAAAATTCGCATTGGTATTCATAGAAAATAAAAAATTCTGAGTACACACAAATATCAGAACAGGCAAAAAATTAGGACAAAATATTATTATTTTTTTTCTTTTCATTTAGAAATTCTTCAAAAATTATTTTATTTAATATTTGAAATAAATACCAAAAAATTAAAGAAAAAGAAATCAATGGAAAAATTATTTATCCATTTAACATACTGCTCTTTTAATTTAAAAATATGAAAAGGACCCCCTTAAAGGGTTGGTGCCAAATTCCTTATAAATCCTCATCATCATCATAGTTGGCCAGACAGCCCAATGTGAGCCAATGCCTTCCTCTAAAGATTTCTTCAAAATGACTTCCGATTTATCTTTGATCTCCAATTCTTTTCTTTAACTGCAATAAAATCAGACGAGTCAGCTCATCTCAACAGCGGCCTTACCCACTTTCTTGTTCCAGTGGGTTAAAAAAGCAGCATCCTTTTTATTGCATTGTCATCACTCTTTCGAATCATGTAGGCCATCCAATTCCTTCCATTTATTTTCATGTATTTAATAATATTGGGTTGTTTATAAATTTTATAGAGTTAAATATCTTTCTCCAGTTATTGTTTTCGTTTACACCACAAGTATACTCTGAAAAGTCTTTCTCTCAAATATTGTGATATGATTTTCCTCCAGTTTTGTCATTGTCCAAGCCTCAGAAGCATATATCAACACTGGCCTGATAAGAGTTTTGTAGATTAAGAACTTTGTTTTTCTAGAAAGAAACCTAGATTTAAGAAATTATCTTAGTCCATAGACAGCCCTATTTGTCAGATAGTCTGTTTTTTATTTCAGGAGTCATTCTGTTGTCAATAGTAATAATTGATCCCAAATAAAACTCCTTACTGTTTCAAATCTATAAGAATCTATATCAAGATAGGGGTCTGGGACTGTGTTTCTTCAGAATAACATATATTTTGTTTTCTCTACATTTATGAAAAAGCCCATTTATCTTGCAGCCACCTCAAGGGCAAGAAATGCCTCTTTCAGGGCAGGAAGGGAAAGAGCAATTATTTCAATATTTATAAATCCTAAAATTTGCTAGAATTTATAAATCCTATAAGATTTTAAATTCTAGAAAATTAAATAAAAAAATCTAAAATAAATGCTGGCATAAACAATATTTGAAAAAAAATTTTTATATTATTTTCTTAAATTCAGTCTACAGAAATTTTAGACATTTTTATAAATCTTCTGAATCAAATAAAAGTTACTTGTTAAAATGAATTAAAAAATATGTTCCCAAGACAACTCACCTCAACGTGAAGATTTGGACCAAATATACATTCAATAATTTTATTTCCTATAAGCCAGTTTGCTAAAGAACTTCCAATATTTTCAGCATCACTTAAGCTTTCATTTTGACAAAGTTCATTAAACATGTTGATATGGTTCTGTAAAAAAAGACTATAATGAGAAACATAAAAAGTTTCTAAAAATTAATAATAAAGAATAGTTTAAAATTAAAGACATTTATATACTCATTTAACAAATAAACAAAAATATTTGATATTTCACTTCAAATTTAAATTTTTTTTTATTTATTTTTTTTTTTTTTACAGATGTCTGAAAATTCCAGACACTAAGCAATCTGGGCAACCAAAAAAAAAAATTAAATAAATAAACTGGTAACAAACATTAAAGTAAAACTTAACATAAAAGTAAAAAGGTGTAACACTACTTTCTAGTTCATAACATATCGGCCCCCATAAACCTTGAATTCTTGTAGACCCATGTTTGCAGGTATCCTGAATTCTCTGAACTGACTGCTATGAACGTCACTTACGCAAATGTCATAGCGGGAAATTAGTTTACATATTTTATGAATTATTTTTTAAAGAAATTAATACATAATTAGGCAACTATAAAAATTTCAAAACCATTAGAGTTTCAAAAAACTAAACTTTTAATATTTCTGAAAAACAAAAATTCATTTGTTGCAGATGAAACATTTCGTGCTACAGACGTAAAACTTTATGAATTTTAAATTATAGGTCAGTTTTCACAAAATGTAAAACCATAAATAAAAGATTACAAAAAGAAAATGAATTACAATTAAGAGCAAATGATTTTATGAACAAATTCGATAAGCAAGAGATATGTATTAACTAAGTTTTGAGTAAAACAAATACTTTTTATACACTTCCTTTATCAAAGAAATGTTTAGTAAGAACTTTCTTTTCCGATCTTTTTTGCAATCAAATAAGTAATAAATATTACTCAAATTTAGTTTGTGATGTTAATAAATTTAAAAAGGGCTGATAATTGACATCTGATTTTTGTTTACACATAAGTAAAGATGTTGCATTTACAGTTAGAGAAGTAAAAAATATGTATATTAATCTTAATCTAAATCAGATTTTTTTTAAAACCATTACTTATAATTACTTAAAATATAAACACTCAACATACTGCATTACTGGCAATGGAATCATTCTTTGAGGATTAAGTATTTTTGTTTTCAGCAATTTTTTGTAAAAATTTCTTCAACAAATACAGAGAAATTTGAAAATACATTGGTAAACATGAGATAGTTGAAAAATACAGAAGCCTACATTAAAAAACAGGAGACTTGAAAAGTACACGCTTGTCCATTTTGAGTGATCACTCTTGAGTAGTATATTAATAAATACTACTGAGTATTTTGACATTTATCTTAAAATGTGTTTTTAAATTGGGAGAATACATACATTAATTTGAGCAATCCCAGCAAGCCTCATAGTCAAAGTGCAGCAGTTAAAATACTTGAAAGCAAGGTCCATGCCTTCCTTGTCAAAAGTAGTATGGTTATCCAGAGGATCCTTCACTGTAGCCCACATAAATTCAAATAAATTACGTTTGCCAGCTGCTCTTAAATGACTATCTTTGATTTGACACAAATACCTGTAGATAACATTTTGGGCAATAAATATCATTAACATATAGAAAAAGAAATTTGATTGACTTCTTTTTATTTAATTTGCAAATTAAGCAACATGGTGATGTAAAGTGAAAAACCATAAGCTTGATATCAAACAATAAACCATATTTGAACTAAGATTTATAATTAAACTACCTAACAATGAAGAATATGACACCTTTATATTATCCAATATAAGAAAAAACTTAAGAGTTCTTACAAGGATCATGATATTGTAATTTAAAACCGTGGGAATACGAATCACAAAGTATGATTTTTAAACTGCGTAAATACGAATTGCAATATGTAACCTTTATATGATGTAAATAATAAAATAGGTGTTAGATATCAAAATCATGTGAATATGAATTGCAATATCAGCAGATTCGGGTGCAATTTCAAATATTCAAAATGGTGAAAATCCATTGTACCAAGATATAATACAATAGGATTGTATTAAAATTTTAAATAAAAAGTACATTTATGTGTATGCAAGGAGGGTCATGTAATCTTTGAAATGTTTATGTACAAAACAATGTGAAAAACATAAATAATAATTTATGCATTTCTCGATCTAAATTGGCAATGTTATGGTTAACAACAATAATTAATTTTGCTAGATTGTTTTAAATAATACTTTAAGTATTGTTAAATAACTATACATTAGGTATTTCTTTAAATTCACAGTTGTGACAGTTTAAGTAGTTTTAAGTGATATATTAAGTAGCATTTAAATGATAGTTTAAGTAGTGTTAAACAGTTAATAATATCTTAAGTATTTATTTAGAATAATTCAATATTTTTATAGAACTAAAAACTTAGCTATGAAATAATTATTATTTTTGATTCTTTTTTTTAAAATTACTGTAGAATTTTTTTAAACATAAACAGTTGCACACTGACATACCAATTAATGATGCCTTTTTTGAACAGTAGCATATATGGTCCTGCCCGGTGGCTGAGTGGTAGCAACTTGTGCACCCGTGCCAACAGGTCCTGGATTCGATCCTCGGGTCGGGCAAAGTTGACTCAGCCTTTCATCCGTACTCATTTACCGACCTATTGAGGTCGGTAAATGAGTACCAAGCATGCTTGGGAACTAAACAATAGGGGTTCCGCATGTTGCTGACCCCATAACCAGAACATCTGCTGCTGCATCTCAGAGATCAAGGTCAAGAAAACTGAGATGAGCACAGTAGGCCTTGGCCCTCTATGGGCTGTCGAGTCACAGAGTTTAGTTTAGTATATATATATTTTACAATACTCAAGTTATGGCTCAAGAGAGGAAGGAATGCTAAAATGTCTCATACTTATGGTAGTCTGTGTGGCAATCAGATAGATTCTTAAATATTACAAAATTCAATATGCAGAGAATTTTGACAATATCACAGTTAAAACTGTAACTAAAGTACTTCTGCCCGCACAACAGCTAATGGGAATAACATAAAAAAATTTTAACAGTATGAAATATCATATTACTCATAACGGAACAAAATAAATAGTAAAACATCTGGAATACAGAAAATGAGAAATATATATATATATTTTACCGTATTACTCCTGAACGAGCTAGCATTAGAGGTTGCATTATGGTGCCTATGTTCATCCACAGCTTTAACTATAGAAAGAGACAAATCAAATTATTGGTCTATTATGAAAAATAAAACAAAACAATAACATTTTCCTATTGGAATAGTCCTTAAATATTTTACTTTAAATTCAAATTTTAATAATTTTTCATCTAACAGATCTTACTCAATGACAGTGAAAATGAGCTTAGTCATAAGTTTCCGAAACAATGCTGGATATAACATTTCAATGAGAGTCAATTACTAGAAAACATTCAAGTTGAACAATTTCATACATAAATAGATCTTTTTAATGTTATTTTTAACAACATTGTGGTGTGCAACACCACAACATATGTTATTGTAAAGTTGTGATATCACAAAAATTAACATTATTGTTAAAAAATAAGTCTTTCTAAAGTATGAGATGTGCATATTTTTCTATCACAGTTGCTTTTGTTTCAAACATAGTTTTACAATGAAACACTTTCTGTTTTATGCATACCCTGAGGCGGATTTTTTTCTGCAATAATTCTCTCTAGTATTGATACTTTTCTGAAAGACATATTTAATAGTAGCAAATATATATATAATTAATTTCAAGTAATAGAAGCGCTTCCTGTTTACAAAAAATAAATTAATTAATTAAAAACAAAAGCCTTAATGTATAAAATAGAACAATACACAATTTTTTAATTATAAATTTAAGATTTTTTTAAAAATACATATAAAAGAATTCATATTCTGATATTATTGGCAATATTTTCCTGTCCTAAAAAATATTTGCACAGTTAACTTTTTAAAAATTTTATCAACTTGGAAATTACTTTTTATAATATCAATCAGTCATCACGGAACTTTTTTTATTCTCAAAGTAAAAAAATAAAAATAATAATCAACGTTTTTTTTCTTCCATATCTGATGTGAGAAAGAAAAAAGGAATTTTTTTAAAAATTATTTTACAGAAAAGGAAGAAAAACAAAGTTTTGCAGGAAACAAAATCTTACCAAAAATTCTGCAGATAAAAAAAAAATCCAACTTTTTTACTTCCCCAAAAAAATCTGTCAGCAAGAACTTTGTTCTGCAACAATGTCGCTGTGTCGCCACAATTTTGCCACGGGGTATGCGTAATATAACTTTGTATCGAATTGAAATCAAAGCTCTAATAAATTAATACAACATATAATAAGAGAATCACATTTAGTAAGTGGAAAGTTATATTTCACATGAAAGAGAATATTTCATAACAACTACTTTTTTAGCAAAGTAGTACTTAACAAAATGATCTGCAGATTTAAATTAAAGGTTCATTTAATTGAAAAACTAATAATAAAAAATTTAGCTGCAATGAAAAAGTACAAGCTACCATACATAATTAATAATAATAATAATTTTTTCTCTATAATTATTGCTTGGAAATCTGCACTTAAATTAGAAAATAGTTTCAACAAAAGCTGAAATTATAATGTCTGAAGCGCGATTTTAAATGCATAATATATTGGGAGCAGTATTGAATTAAAATAAATTCAGCTGTATTTCAAACACAATTTTTCCTGCCCCCTCCAAAAAAAAAGCTACATTATAATAAAATGCACGATTATTGTCAGGTAATTATTTTGTTTGCTACTTGCTCTAGTAATATGCATAAAATTCTGATATATTCTGATATTGAACACAAAACCTTTTAATCAATTTTATTTTAAGAGATTTAGCAACAAAAAAAAACAGACTATAAAATATCACAGTTATTTTTCAATAACTTTAGAGTTTAAATGCTAATTTTTATTAATCAATTTATGAAATGTTAATCAAATCAAACATGAATCTATTTATAAATTTCAGCCATTGATAAATAATTTTAATTGTTTACCAGATTGTGGGGATATAGTAGTTATCAACCACAACCATGTCAACAGTCATCTATGAAAAGTTAGTCCCTCACAGAATTGAGTTAACATGTCTTATATATTAGTGAATGGAATTGTATTTTTGTAGTAGTAGATACACTACAGTACTCCCCCACCAGAATTTTATCTGCGATAAAATTTGATGAATGGAATACCGATAGTTGATTCATTGCTGTTTTGTGCGAAGCAAGAACAGCTGTATTAAGATCATCATATTTTTAAATGCTGATCGTAAGAGCTATATTAAGTTCACGGTCATGGTCGCTCCTGTGTTGTCATTAGCAGTCGAATGTAAACAGGCCGAGGTTGTGTGTGGTTGAGACTGAGTAGTAACAGCGCGAGATGAATATTGTAATAGTCACAAGTCACCTGTTCAAATGTGGACCATCCATCGTAGGAGATATAGTAGTTATTTATGAAAAGGTACTCCCTCATAGAATCGAGTTAACATGTCTTATATAGTGAATTGGAATTGTACTTTTGAAGTGGTAGATACACTACACCAGTGTTTCCCAAAGTGTGATACATGCGTACCCCCAGGTGTACGGGAACAGTTTGGCAGGGGTACCCATTCTCATGCAAAATATCTTGCAAAAAACTAACATTTCAAAATTTTTTATTTAAGTACAAAGCTAGCTATGAAAATTTATGATTACGCATTTTTTTATTGCCTATTTTCTGCAGAGTTAACAGTTAATAACTAAAATATGTTAATAAAAACAAATATATTTTAAAAAATATACATTCATTTTTTCATTAGTGGTACACAGCGTTACGAAAAATTTAGAAAGGGTACACAAAAGTCATAAGTTTGGGAAACACTGCACTACACAGATGAAATCTTTGTAGAAAGTCTGCATTCAGCTAGTCAGCAGACAGATGTTAAAGTAAGCAAAAAATTCTATAAAAAAAAAAGAAGCTAAAACTAAATCACCTGTTACACTTTAACAAGAATACTTACATTAGCGACAAGGGTTGATAGGGCATGTGCTAAGCTCAAAGGAAGGATTTCTGGATCAGTACCTTCAAAGGAAGCAACAAGCAACTTTAAACCCCCTTTATCACTAAAGAAACACACATTTCGAAACAAGTAGACAGGAATTTCCATTTCCTAAAAGCAAAAGATCCATAATGAGAGATAATGGCGATAGGGGAAAAAAATAAATTTTTGGAAATATCATAAATTTGTGATGTATTGATATATTTACAATAATATTGAGAATACTCTCATGAGACTTATTTATATTTTAATAAGGATATTGAAGATTACAATAACATTTTGGTGCAGCAGGTTATCGAGTAAACATCATAACTGAGTTGTCGTGAACATACAAGTTGAGATGTATATAAAAACAAATAATTAACAAAGATATTACAATACCCCTTTTTTAAAAGAAAAAGAAAATTAGATCACTTAATTACTACTTTTAAAAGTCACTATAGGTCAAGTATATATATATATATTTTTTTCCTTTTAATTTTGTGCTTTAACCCTTTCGCAACGTTTTTTTAATTATTTCTTTTTACAACAGAACAATTTTGGAAGTGCCCGGTGGCTGAGCGTTAGCGCTGTCGTGCCACAGGTCCCTGGTTCGATCCTCGGGCCGGGCAAGGTCGACTCAGCCTTTCATTCCTTCAGTGGGTCGATAAATGAGGACCAAGCATGCTTGGGAACTAAGCACTGGGAGTTCCGCGTTCGGCTGACCACCTGACCGGAACATCTGCTCCTGCACCCCAGAGCCCAAGGTCAAGAAAACTGAGATGGGCACAGTAGGCCTTGGCCCTCTATGGGCTGTCGCGCCGCTGAGTTTAGTTTATAGGTCAAGTCTATTTGGCTTCTTTCTAATTCTAGCTGGATAACATCTATTACAGGCATCTGTTGTCGGAATACCGTTGTTTGATTCTGCTGGTAGTTGCCTTTCAGGAGTAGATAACACAGTTGTAGGAAGATCTGTAGACTGTTGGATTTCAGGAGAATACCTTTCTGTATCAGACACTGTGATAGATGCGTGTTGATCAGATGGTTGGTTGATGGAGTAGAAAGATTCTTCAGGTGTGACAGGAAAATCAACTGGAATGGAAATATTGCATCGTTCAGGAACTGCTGTACTTGCTGGGCGGATCTGATCGAGATGAGCAATATATTTCATTTTGTTGATTTCAACCAACCAAGTCGCCTTTTGGTTCAATGAGCTTCCCACGAACTCACTTGTTTGAAGTATCTCTATGGGATCTTAACCAAACTTCTTGATTGCAAGAAAAACTCTTGTGAGTGGTATGAGATCTGTCAAAATACTGCTTTTGAGATCTTTGTTTCTTCTCAACATGCCTTGCTGTACACGGATGTGTCAATTCCAAGACAGTTCTAATTGGTCGTCCAAGAAACAGCTCTGCAGAAGAAATGCCGGTTGTGGAATGAGGGGAAGATCTGTACTTGTACAAAAATCTGTTTATCTTTGCAGTTACTGAACTACAATCATTGGAGTCCAATTGCATTTTACTCAGTGAATGTTTAAAAGTCTGAATGGTACGCTCTGCCTGGCCATTCGACTGTGGATGATAGGTAGGAGTAAGTGTCTGTTGAACACCTAAAGATTTCAGGAAATCTTTGAATTCTTTAGCGATAAATTGTGGTCCATTATCAGAAACAACCTCTAATGGCAGTCCATATCTGGCAAATTGTTGTTGCAATACAGCTATTGTGCTTGTTGCTGTAGTAGACGACATCTTTGCAACTTCTAACCACTTTGAATAACTGTCCACTACTACAAAGTAATCAGTTTGATCTTTTTGAGCAAAGTCTAAGTGTATTCGGTCCCAAGGTGCCTTTGGCCATACCCACGATTGCAGTGGTGTAGTTGGGGGACACTTAGCAACAAGTTGACAAGCTTCACATTTTGCAGACATGTTCTCAATATCTTGATCTAGATTAGGCCACCAGAAATGACTTCTAGCAACTGCCTTCATCTTCACAATTCCTGGGTGAGTATCATGAAGGAGTTCAAGCAAGTGTCGTCGATAAGCATTAGGAATAACAACTCTCACCCCCCATAATAAACAATTTCTATCAACAGACAATTCATTACTTCTGCTGAAATACGGCTTCAAATCAGAGTTCTCACACTTGAAAGGAAAACCATTCTGCACATATTTAATGATAGTTCCCAAATTTTTATCTGTTCTAGATGCACTAGCAATGTCCTCAGAAGTTACAGGTAATTCTGACAGATGGGAAATTTTGTAAATATCTGATGGGTACAAATCTCTATTTGTGTCCTCGTGAGGCAGTCTTGAAAGTGAATAAGCATTCTGATGTGTGCTACCTTTCTTATATTTAATTGTATATTTATGTGAAGACAATAGCAAAGCCCATCTCTGTAAGCGAGCAGCAGCCATAGTTGGTATAGCTTTAGTGGGAGAAAAAATAGTCACCAAGGGTTGATGATCAGTGTATAGCACAAATTCTCTTCCAAAGAGATATTGGTGAAATTTTTTGCACGCGAACACTATTGCCAGGGCTTCCTTCTCATTCTGGGATTAGTTGACTTCAGCCTTTGATAATGTTTGAGAGGCATATGCAACAGGTTTTTCTTCACCATTTATGATGTGTGATAAAACAGCACCAATCCCAACGGGCGAAGCATCACAAGATACTTGTAAAGGAAGATTTTCGTCATAATGGGCTAGTACTGCATCACATGTTAATAGTTCTTTGCACTGCTCAAACACTTTGTTGCACTCATCAGACCATGCCCAATGAACATCTTTGTTTAAAAAGGTTATACAAAAGAGATAATAAAGTAGATGAATTTTTTATGAATTTAGAGTAATAATTAAGCAACCCTAAAAATGACTTAAGCTGAGTAACATTTTCTGGAATTTTAATTTTCCTTATAGCTTCTAATTTCTCTAAAGTAGGATGGATGCCATTTTCATCAACGATATGGCCCAAAAATTCAACACTACTCTTAAAAAATTGACACTTTTCCACATTTAATTTAGCATTATACTTCAATAATCTGGTCATAAGGGTCTCTAGGGTAGCAAAGTGTTCATCTACTGTAGCAGAAGAGATAAGTATATCATCCTGGAAACAAATAACTCTGGGTATACCTTGTAAGATTTGTTCCATAACCGACTGAAAAATGGCTGCAGCAGCAGTTATACCAAACATTAATCTACTTGGGCGTACTAAACCCAAAATCGTGTTCAGAGTCAGTAACTCTTGGGAGTCAGTATCTAATTCTATTTTTGTACTAAAGTACTTGCCACCTCTCAACGTAGCAAAAAGATCTTGTTGAGTGGGCAGAGGATACTGGTTTGGATCAAGGAACTTATTCACCGTTATCTTAAAATTACCACATAATCTTACAGCATTATTCTTTTTGTGTACCACTACTACTGGTGTAGCCCACTTAGAATGTTCAACAAATTTCCAGATATTATCGACTAGTTTTTTAACTTCACGGCAACAGAACTTTTTAAAGCATACGGTACTGGCCTGGCTTTGCAGAAAACCGGTTGACAATTTTCTTTCATTTTTAGCACAGCCTTGAAATGTTTAATAGGTTTATCACTAACTTGAAAAACTTCTGTGCATTTTTTTTTTTTTTTAAGTGCTTCAACACTTGGATGATACAGAAAATATGTCATTCCAGTTCAACTTGAATACAGAGAGCCAATTTTTTTCAAACAAAGCTGGACGATTACCTTTTACAATAATTAATGATTCTGATTGTTGCACCGATCCAACCACTGGGATCATCATAGTCTCTTAATTTAGTTGATGACAGGACCACCTCAGCTTCGGGTAAATTGTCCTTCATCCACACTTCTGATACTATGGAGACATCAGCTGCTCCAGTTGTTTACCATTTACATGGACCGTAATAGTGTATTTCTTTTTCCCCAACACTTGATTAATGGACGCAACAGCATACAATGATTCACTGTCAACTCTTTCAAACTTTTTAGTGGATGAGCCTTTGTTCTTACTCATACAAACAGGTGAAATGTGACCCATTTTCCCACAAGAATGGCATTTAGCTGATTTATATTTACATTTGGCAGGATCATGGGCAGCACCACATCTTTTTAAACTGCACACTTGAGGAAACATTTTTAGAAGAGTTATGTTTAACTCTTTTCTGATCTGAAAAGCTTTGCTGTACTTTGTTTACAACAAGTGTGAATGTCTTCATATTAGCTGCATCACTTTCAGCTATTTCCATGGCATCATTTAATTTAAGGTCCTTTTTTGCTAAAAGTCTCTTTTGAATGTTTTCATTGCAGAGTCCACAAACGAAGCGATATCGCAATGCTTCATCTAGAAAAGCACCAAAATCATACGTGGAAGTTCTTAACTCGACTAGGTCCTGAGAAACAGATTCTCCAGATGTTTGATTTCGCCTATGAAATCGAAAACGCTCAACAATGATGATTGGAGCCGGTTTGAAATGTAGAGTTAAAGTTTTTTTTAGTTCATCGTAGGAACATTCACTTGGCAGCTTAGGAAGCAGCAGGTTTCGAAGAAGTTTGTACGTTTGAGTTCCAATTGCTGATATAAATACTGATACCTTTTCTGTTTCTTCAACATCATTTGCCAAGAAAAAGTGCTCTAATTGCTCAATGTATAAATTGAAATCATTCCTTTCTACGTCAAAGGAATGCAGCGTGCCAATCAGGCCTAGCTTGCTCATGTTGACATAAACAAGTTTAACTAAAACCACGTCGTGAGTTCAAATAATCATTACCTCGTCGCCAGTGATGTATTGATATATTTACAATAATATTGAGAATACTCTCATGAGACTTATTTATATTTTAATAAGGATATTGAAGATTACAATAACATTTTGGTGCAGCAGGTTATCGAGTAAACATCATAACTGAGTTGTCGTGAACATACAAGTTGAGTTGTATATATAAGTGTTGAGTTGTACATAAAAACAAATAATTAACAAAGATATTACAAAATTCTTTTTCGAATTAGAAGAAAAATAAATAAATTCTAAGGTAATAGGATGATATATACTACATTAAGTTCAGCACTTATATTTTCAAAACAAAAATTAATTTTAAGACATGAAACAATCAAAGAGAAAAACATTCAATTTAACATAATACGTATAAATAACATGTCACATAATGTATTAAATATTTCCCACACAGGAAATTTTAGGGATATTTATAGTCATCAAAATAGAAAAACTACAATATTTCCCAATTATGATAGACATTAAACATAACTTGAAATGTTATGTATTGTGTTTACTCATAACTTGGAATATTAATAGGCATTAAATTCATCAAAGATAATTATAAGATTTTTTAAATTAATTTAAAAAGAGAATTCTGAAGAAAAATAAACTGAACATTTCAGAACAAAAAAAGTTTTGAACTGATTTCTATAAACGAGGTTCACTTCATTATGTATTAGCAATACTTATTTAAATATGTAAGCAAGCAAGCAATAATCTGTACAAAAATTCTATTTCAATAGGGATTTTTTTATGAAACTTACTCAATTTTTGGGAATTATCTAAAATGTACAAAAACAATGAGAATTTTAAATAAATTAGTAGACCAGGAGTAACTGGCAAAATCCAGCAGAGTTGGCAGCTATGCTCTTTCTATTGAAAATTAAAAGTGGGTAGAATAACATGCAATACAATAAGTTTAACATTTAACTTATATTTTCGAAACAAAAATTAACTTTAAGATGGAAAACAATCAAAGAGAAAAACATTAAAATGTGTAAATGAGAATTAAAACTAAAAAACAATTTTTTAAAAACATGAAGAAACTACAGTTTCTGAAAAATTTGAAATCCTGCATATACTATAACTTTTATTAAGCTATAGTTATACATTTCCAGCTTATTCAAGCAATGCTCATTTCTTTTTTAAAGCATTCAATCTACTATTTTGAAAGAACAAGTTTAAACAAAATTTAAAAATCCGGCTACTATTTTACTCAAAAAGAAGTAAACCAAAGTGTAAGATCTATGAATTTAAATCTTGTTATAGACATTTTAATTTCGCCCATTAGTAAAATCACAGGGTTCTTAGCCATATCTTTCTACAATTGTAAGTACTTTTTACGCACTCAAAAAATATTTTTAAGAACTATTTATAATAACAAAATGCAAAATAATTTTCAAAGACTTTACATGATCATGATAAAATAACTATTTTCTGACAAAGAACTCTTTTTCTTGATTATATTAGCCGTCATAAAAAGATCAAGAAATTATTCGGTGCGATATCAGAAGGTGGAAAATGAGCACTAAAATTAAGAATATCTTCATGCAAAAAGCAGCAAGAGTTGCACTCTGTACATGCACACTCGCAAGTATTTCATCAAATGATTGGCGCTATGGACCAGCCAAAATATACTGTGGTTGAATGAATTGTGAAAACAACTATTTTGCAGCAAAAATCAATATGGGAAGAAAAATCTCATTTCCAAACTGGAAAAAACGAGACAAATGGAGGATCAATAAATTACAAATAATCTAAATTTTAAGTATTTTCACATTTTAGTTTTAATTTGCATTTAAGTAAGTTTTTTTTTTAATCTTAAATAAACATATATAAATTTTTTTTTAATTTGGATTTAGTATTCAATCAATATTAATAAAAGTAGAAAAATTTTCTATTCAAACTATAATCTTGGAGAGCTAGTAGTTGTAGTTCATTTATGTTGCACTAGAGCTTCACAATGGGTCTGGGAAACATCCCTCAGGATGACATGCCATCACAATTTTGATTCAGCACAAATAATACATAAAGCAGTTGCACAAACTGGATTCAGGTGACACTGGCAAAGGGTTAAAAATAAATACTAAAATGAGCAGGATGAAAGAACTGTGCCTCCAAAGAAAGAACTGTGCCTCCTGTTCTATAAAAAAAAGTGGCACTTACTCCCTTAAAATGGAAGGGAAATGTAACAACAAAAAAAAATTCAATCTTTTATTATTAATGAATACTAATAAAAGATTTAAAATATTCTCCAGTTAAATCAAAAATCTGAAAAAAACATTTTACCTGCTACCAACATGGGAAACAAACTTTGTTGGAAAAAACTTTAAATTCTATTTAGAAAAACATCAAAATTCTATTTGAAAAAATATTTTACAAATCTAATCTTATATAGTATTTTTGTAGTGGTAGACACACTGCAAACTTCTTTCATAAAATCTTACATTTGATTTATATGCTCAGTGGGTAAATCAAGGTGAGACATTAACAACCAAACTCAAATCAACAATTATAAAACAAATCACAATATTTCAAAATTAGAATTATGTATTGAATAAAAAATTTTTCAATCAAAACAATAGTATATCAATTTAAATTATTTAAAAGAGATAATATATGTATATATATATACTTACATCCAATTTTGATTGCATACTATGTTTAAAAGCAACATATAGAGGAAAATTAAGGAGAAAAACCTTAGAGAAAATGCAAATATATTTTTCTTTCTCTTCTAAACTTAGTACATCTTTCGTAGTAGAGTCTTTGTTTACTAACGCTTTCTTTGATTCTTTTTCCGTTTCCTGTAAGGAACTAAATTTAACTTTTTCTTTTGAGTCTTTCTCATTATTTTTCCCGTCAGACTTTTTATGTTCACTAGATATGGGGATGAGGTTCTGAATATCATTGGGATAAGGTTCTGAATATTTTAAAGATTTAACATCTTCGACAATCTGTTGCAGTATTTCAATAATGTTCAAAATAAATCCTTGTACTACTGAATTGAATCTATCAAAGTTTTTAGGGTCCTTGAAACAACATGTGCATTGCCTGAAATTGGAAAAAAAACTCTTTTAGCACACTCTGATAGAAAACCAAAATCTCTAGCACTGGTATCTTTCTGCAATATACTTTTAATCATAACAAACATATATTTAATAATTTAAAATAATAAAAAATTTATGTGTGTGTTAAAATAAAAAAAGTTTCTGTATAAAGAAAAAAAAAACTATATATTTTTATTTTATTGAGCATGTAATATTCTAATATAGGTGGTTTTCTCGCATTTTGCTAAGGAGAGAACACACAAATTATTTCCTTCTTCGCATTTTGGAAATAATCATTACAATAAAAAACATAATTAAAAATCATGAAATCCGTAGTAGTAATTGGCGAAAAAAAGATTTACGAGATCCACAAATGTGTGTTTCGTTTCGAGATTAGGTTGTTGTAATAAATAATAAATATCATATAAAAATATTGGATTTAAAAACTATGGAGAAATCAATAGCAGTAACTGTCAAAAATTTTATAGAATTATTGTTTAAAAAGTAAATACTCAAATGCACAATTCGAATTTTCCATATTGTTTGAAATATATCGGGAGATTAAAAATCCACGTGAAAATCAACATCAATAACTGCCAAAAATACAATCAAAACAATACACCGATTTACGATATTATCAACCTAAATTGAGCATGTCAAAAAGTGATTATCTAAATGCATTATTCAAATATCACATGTAAATTGCTGCAGAACAAAAATTTAACTTTTGTTTCTTTTCAAAAAAAAAAAAAAAATTTATCTGCATAAACTTCGTAACGTTCTGCGACAATGTCGCTGCAATTCTGCCATGGGAACCACACTTCTATTCATATTTCCAGAGAAAAAACTTTTTTAATATTTCACCAATTCCTAAATCAAAAGTAACAAATGAGGAAGGCACAAAAAGATAAATGATGATACCTTTGAATCCAATTCTGAAGAAATGTACAGAAATGGTTCATTTCCTGTCTAGATAGGACTCGCAATTCTCCTTTTTTAACTTCATTTTCATCTGCAATATAAATATTAAATACATTAAATATATTACGAATTTTACACATAAAAGAATTTGCAACACATGTCACACAATCAAGACGATAGAAATTCAGGGTTGGGTTTTTGACATGACACATCAGAAACCTGTGGAAAAGTGTCAAAAACCTAGGGCTAGTTTCTTTTTTGTCATTCATAAGACATTAAATCCATTACAATACTTGCATTATATAACTACATTATAATTATGATTTATATTATTATAAAATATAGCCAAAATTATTGAACTGTGAATTATCCAAACTTTTTTGCAACTCATGTAGCAAAATTTTTTCGAGCTATCTGCGACGAAACTCTCTAGCACTAATATCTTTCAGCAAGATACTTTTAACAAATATCTATGTTATAAATTTAAAATAACAAAAGCGCTGTGTTTACAAAAAATATATATATATTATTTTTTTAATAAAGCATGTAATAACTTTTTATTCTAATATTATGGGTGACATTCTCATGTTTTGTAAATAATCATTACAATAACAATGATAATAATGAAATCGGTAGTAGTAATTATCGCAAAAACATCGACGACGAAATCACGAGAAAAGGGCTCCCCAAATTCTTGTTTCATTTCAAATTAAGTTGTTGTAATAAATAATATCGCATAAAAAATATTGGATTTAAAAACAATGGAGAAATCAATAGCAATAACTGCCAGAAATTCCACAGAATTATTGCCTTAAAAAGTAAATGCACGAATCAAATTTTCCATATTGTTTGAAATATATCAATATATTAAAAAACTATGTGAAAATAAATATCAATAACTGCTGAAAATACATTAAAAACATTACATCGATGTACAATATTATCGTTGTAATTTGAGCACGTAAAAAAACGATTACCTAAATGCATGATTCAAATATTAAGCGTAAATTTCTGTAGAAAAGTCATTTTTTTCTACTTTTAAAGATGAAATTTTTTAAGGACTCCGTAACATTCTGTGACAATGTCACGGCATCGCTGCGATCCTGCCAAGGGGATATAAACTTTGCTTTCAAAAGTATTTTGGAAATTTATTGCAACAAAATAAAAACAAAACTAAAATTTTTATGGAAATTTCAGTCTATAAAAACCTTTATTCTGATGAAATATTATGTTCTGAGAATTTTCTGCACTTCTGCATGCATGCACATAAATATTTCCAATAAATCTTTGTCTATAATAAATATATCTTCTCATAAGAAACTAATTAAAGTTTACAAAAAATATAAATGTTTAAAAAGTTAACTTTTTCAATCAATCAATTCAAGGGTTTAATTCAGTTACTATCAATGTTTAGTGATGCTATTAGAATGAATTTTCAAATTATATGTTATCCCTGTGGTAGTATCAAGGCGACACAGGGACATTATCGCAGAACGTTAGAGTTCTTGCAGAAAGATTTTTCGTTCGGAAGTAAAAAATTTAGATTTTTTTTTCTGTAGAAATTTTTTAAAGATTTTATCTTTTCTCAGGAATTATAATTAAAAGATGCCTTTCTCGCACATTGGAGTGGAAAAAAATGCTTGCAATTTTTCTATTCACATTTGAGTCTAGTGTAAAACAAAGAACAATGAAGTATAAAATTTTGAATTCCTGTTCTGCAGAAATTTTCATTCTAATTTTTTAAATGCAGTTATTACTATTGATTTACACATAGTTTTTACAATTCAGATATTTTTAATACGATATTATTTATTACAACAACTAAATCTCGAAATGAAAACGAGCATTTAGTAACTCTTTTTCAAAGAGTCCGATTTACTGCTACGGACTTAACGATTTTTGTATTTTTTTTTTTAATGTGATGATGATTTACAAAATGTGAAAAGGGAAATAATTAGTGTGTCATCTTGATACTGCTATTCAACAGTTTTCATCAAAAAATAGTGGAAAATTATGAGGGGGAGAATATTTAAAAAATTCCAAACTTCCACAAAATTTCTGCCAATTCTTTTTTCTTTACACTCAGCACCAGCAACTTTCGGTTTGGTGGAGCAAACTACGAAATAGATTAGGGATAGATAAAGCTACAAAACTCCTAAAAGTGTATCACCAGCTAAGAAAGAAATGTAGACACTTTGAATCTGCTGTATGATAATAATAATAAATAAAAAAATTGACCTTTTTTTAAGTTAACTCTTAACATCTGACAATTTTTAACTATTTGTTTATCACCATTAAAAAAGTTAAAAATTGAAATATTACTTTTAAGATTTTTAAAATATTATTTTTATGATTTCTTTTGAATATAACTTATTTTGTTTCTTTTAATCTTGCTTAAAAAAGAAAACAAACGAATTTTTTTCTTCTTTTAAGTGATACATTAAACAACAATTAACAAATTTCAAGTTTTATTTTCTGGTTTTAAAAAAAGTTTAAACTTTTTATATATGTTTTTTTTTTAATTAGATTAATTTGTTTTTTGAAATTATAAAGTTAAAATTTATCTAAAAATGTAGTCTTTTCTTCTAAGGATAAATATTTGAAAAATGGGACAAGTAACTGATACTCTTTATAATTATACGTAATTTTAATTTCACTTTCTATCAATCGTATTATAAAAACATGAAAAACCATTAAATATTTATTCCAGTTTAATTTTATTTAAGGTAAAAGTCAGAAGAAATTTTAGCTTTTACTGACTATAAATATTTAAAATTTGTAATAAGTAATATATATAATATATATAGTACTTAGTATATAATATTCAAAGAGGTACCTATTAGGTCTGTCCAGGCCAAATTTACTACTACCGTTTAGCGGTACCTTCACAAATTCAACTTTAGGAAAAAAGTTTCACAAAATACTCTTTCTTAAAATTTCATTTTTGTATCCTGTAAGAAAGGATAAATCCATATTATTGTGTTGATTTTTTTATATAATTTTTAATTTTCACAAATTAGGTCTAAACTTTCACAAAATAGGTACCTCTCAGAAAAACCTAGACAGACCCTGATAGGTAATCAAAAGAAAAATGCACTCAGGAAATTTGTCAATTAAATATCCCCGAGCACTTTCTTTTTGCACATCAGACAAGCCTTCTCCATTATATTTAGGGTTTAATAAATAGGCAAAGTAATTAAATACTGGCAATGCTTGAGGAATTCGCTTTGAAACTTCTTGAAGACGGGGTAGTAAATTGTCTTCTTTAACAAGTGTTAACCATGCTTCATCTAAAGTCACTTTGCAATCGCTCTAGTGCATCACCAATGGGTTTTAGTTGCAACATTAAATCTTTTGATTGTTTAAACAAATTATAATAATTTATAAGATGTCCCTATCAATTAGTTGCTCATTTTCCTCCATTATATGCTGATAGGCTTGAGTGTTTTTCTGATAAGTCTCATCCAAACAGTATCGCCTGGCAGTTCTTTCAACAATGCACCTGGTATGTGATGATTTCGAAATAATTTCTGAACTTTCATTAAAAAGAATTTTTTTTAAATAGATGTCTCTTTTATCAACCTGTAATGCAGAAACTATAACATTTTTTTTTAAAAAAAATTCATATTATTTTTAATATTGCATTATATATTCTTATGCAAAAACATAATTTATCAGTATTAAAATAATATTTATTTGTATTTAAAGGATAAGGTATTCACTTTTGTTGTTCGATGAATCGTGGAGCTTCAAATATTATAAAACTTTCCCTATTGTTCTATTGTATTACATTATTTTCCTTTAATAGGTTGAAGTAAATCCAGGCATGAAAGTGGACAAAAATAAAAAAAGCTGAACTTTTACAACAGGTCACAGGGAGGAGGGGGGGGGGGTGTTCTATATGATACTGAGATATATAAAAGCAACTTTTAACTATGCTGGGGGATTTTTATTTAATATTTAAAGTGGCAGAAGCATTTAGACAGTTAACCTAAAATTTTTCTTAAATAAAGTTTTCAAATTTTGACCACTACTGTATAAAAGAAAATTAAGCAATTATAAGGAAAGTGCGACTATTAAATTACTTACTAATGAAAAATACATCACATCTTCACAGTAACTAATTCAAGAGAAAACTTACTTCTTTCAAGAATCACGATATTGGGGTTTAAAATCGCGTGAATATGAATCATGACACTGGATTTTAAAATCGCGTGAATATGAATCGCGATATTGGGTTTTAAAATCGCGTGAATGTGAATCGCGATATTGGATTTTAAAATCATGTGAATATGAATTGCGATATTGGATTTTAAAATCATGCGAATATGAATCGCGATATTGGATTTTAGAATCACATGAATATTATTCGCGATATTGGATTTTAAAATCACGTGAATATGAATCGCGATAATGGATTTTAAAATCACATGAATATGGAAAGCGATTTTGGATTTCAAAATCGCGTGAATATGGATCGTGCGGTTGGATTTTAAAATCGCATGAATATGAATCACGATGCACACTTTTTAGATCACGTAAATATGAATCACAATGAGTAATTTTTAAATAGCCTACAAATACGAAAAACGATATTTGATATTACAACTGCGTGATAACGAATCGCAATATTAGATTTAAAAATGCGTGAATACGAGTCGCGACGTCGGATTTTAAACTCGCGAGAATACAAATCACGATATTGGATTTTTAAATTGAGTGAATGGGAATTGCTAGTATGATTTTTAAATCTCGTAAAAAAATCGGAACACGTAATTTTTAAATCAGTCAAATACGAAAATCGATTATTGATATTAAAATCGTCTGATTAAGAATCGCAATTTAAGCAGATTCCAGCGCAGTTCCTAATTTTTAAAATTCTGAAAATCAGCCAAGCAAAAAAAAAAAAAACAAATAGCGGCAGCGGCGGTCGAAACTAAACGAAACGATTAGACTCCTTTCCACTCTATAGCGGAAGTTGCGATAATCCGACTATCGTTCGGGCGGCTTGGGGTTCTCTAATTGGACTCCCCAAAAATTTAAGTTTTTGGAATATGGTCGGAAATTTTAAAATTGGGAGAAAAAAGCGGATTTCCGCTTTTTCGCGGAAGTCTTTCATCCCTGAGTAAATCGCATTAAAAATATCAAATATTTATTAATATATGTAATTATTATGTGTACAATGGTTACACATATAAAATTTTTACATTTTACCAAAGTTCAAGGTTTTGGACACTTTAAGACAGTTTTTGTCAGTTTAGGACAGTAAAACGCACGTGCCATGTCCTGTACGTGTCTTTTACTTAGCCCTATGCCAGTATTGTTTTGGGCTTTCTGCGACATATTTCTCTAAGGCTTATATCTTTCTGGGAGATACTTCTCTTCCAAAGGGAGTTACTAAATGCGTGTTATAATTTTGAGATTCAGTTGTTGTAATAAACAATAACAAATTAAAAATATATGATTTTAAAAACTATGCTGAAATCAATAGTAATAACTACATAGAAAATAGAATGAAAATTTCTGCAGAAAAGAAAATCAAACTTTTTGACTTCCCAAGGAAAAATCTTTCTGCGCGTTTTCAACAATGTTGACACGATTCTGCCACAAGGAGTACTAGCTGAGCTAATCACAGATTTAAAGAAAAATACTTAATATTCTAATTTTTCCGTATAATAGTTTTTTTTGCATTGTAAATCTACTGTGTAATGATTAAATATGAGGATTATTTATTATTTAATGGCAAACAAGACGTTCTTGTTAAAAAAAATCTATATGTTCTCATTTCTTTTATTAAAAAATATGTACAAAAATAATAAATATGTATACGCAAAAAAAATTTCACTAAAATTCTTTCTAGCTTATCAATATGTTCATAAAATCATTATGACTATTTATTCTTAACTATAAGTTGTTTTCCTTTTGTAATCTTTCATATATTTATGGTTTTTATGGTGCAAAGCTAATCTTTAATTTAAAATCATAGTGTTACGTCCATACAAATTAATTTGCATTATTTATAATTATTAGAAGTCACAATCTTTAAAAGGTGAATCTTTTCAAAAACGTCATAATTCCCTGAACATAGATTTTAAAAAAAATTATTTTAATAAATTCTGAAATAATTCACTGAACTAACTAATTGGTCATTAAACTAATTGGTCATTAGGCAATTTTGACATTTGTATGAGTTACATCCTTAGCAATCAGATTTTTGAAAAAAAATTTCGAATTTATAAATGTTATAAAAAGATTCAGTACAAGCTGCAGAAGACCTGGAGATTTATCTCCACAAAAAAAATATTTGAGGAATATTAATAAGTTATATATATTCAAAATCTATATCATAAAATAATAATTCAATTCATCAATTCCCAAATCAATATTAAAATTTTTATATCATTATTCTTCAAAAATATACAACAAAATTTTATATTAAAATAGTTACAATATGAAAATAATTGTTATTATAACGATGTCTTTGTTGGAAAGTTACTACAAATAACTTAAAATTACATCATAGATTGATTTTTTTTTTTTTTTGTCTTCTCTTAAATCAAAAAGGCTGTGGCTTCCCTACACTAAATTAACTCTTCAATGAAGCAGAGCAGTTGTAAATAAATAATGCTTAGCATAGCATTTAATACTGAAAAAAGCAAACTACACAATTAAATTTTAAATAAGAATTATTTTAAGACTTATTGATACATAATCGATCAAGAATGCAATGCTAGTTTAATAAAACTATCAAACAACCAGGATAAATGTTGAAATTTAAAAATTATTAACATGAATATCTCAGATCTAAATATATGCGATAGATTATTTTCATAAATTTTAAGATATTTTTGAATCATAACCCTATGTAACTGAACGCTAACGATAAATAGGATTATTTTAGCAAAAATAAAAAAGTCGTAACTAAATGTAAATTCAATATTTACAAAATAAACTTAAAAACATACATCTTTGGAGCAGTTCGAGAACGTCTGCACAAATATCACACATTTCCAAAGTGAAAAACAGAACATTTGGAAATGTCTTTTATAGTTAAAAGTTACTTAAATTAACAAAAAAAAAATTTAAAAAAAAACTTTGAAAATTCATAACTTTAAAAAGAGTAAACATTAAATACGAGAACATTTCTGCTCAAGACCGCCATGATGCCGCTTGAAACACAAATTGATGCCACACAAATAATTCCTCACTAAAAATTAATTCTTAAAACAATGTGTATTAAGCTTATAGCTTACAAGCTTGCATGCATAAACTATTTAGTTTCGTTTTAACTTTTGCAGATGAGGAACCTGCAATCGCGTAATCTTGATTATTTTCCATTGCGCATAATTTAAAACTCTCAAATATCAACTCAGCATGTTTAAAATTGACCTGAAAAACTTTAAGCTAGATTAAAATAGTTGTAGTTATAGTTAATTTACGTCGCACTAGAGCTGCACAATGGGTTATTGGCGACGGTCTGGGAAACATCCCTGAGGATGATCCGAAGACATGCCATCACAATTTTGATCCTCTGCACAGGGGATGGCACCCCTGCTTCGGTAGCCCAACGACCTGCACGCGAAGTCGAGCACTTTACGGTAGAACAGTTTAACGAGAACCAATACCGCACACCCTCGGTCCCTACGCAGACTGATCCAAGTGGTCACCCACCCGCACACTGACCGCAGCCAGTGATGCTTGACTTCGGTGATCTGCTGGGAACCGTGTCTTAACGATCAGTCCACTGCGGGACTAGATTAAAATAAAACAAACTTCCAGTGACTCAAAAATAGGCAGAGATTGCTTATGACGTCAGAATCCACTCTTTCAACAAAAATTTTTTTGTCATTCTGAAGTGTTATAAGTAAACTGGTTTAGATTTAGAAATAAGAACTATTTTTAAATTTTTCACTAAATGGTTTGTCTCCCAGATAAGACACAGTATTTCAGTGGTTACGTTCAGGTGTGGGTCAGTGGTTAGAGCTGCGTGCGTATAAGATTCGTGGAGAGGGCTGACGCGGGTTTAAACCCCGGTGGAGGTCAATTTTTTAATTTTTTTCTTTTGTTTTTTTTTATATTATATTACTCTTTTAATGTGTTTTTCGATATTTTAAAAGGTTCTGTATAAAAAGAAATATTATTTTTCCTTCGGGAAATAGCGAATAATCCGTAAAAAAGGGAAAAATTCGGGATAATTTATTTATTTATTTTATTTTATGTTATTTTTTAACTTCTTTTTCATTATTTTTGATGTTTTAGCGTGAATAAGTTGTTCTGTATATAAAAACAAATATCTTTCTTTGTTAAAGAGCGAATAATGAATCAAAAGGGGACAAAAATGTACCGGGTCAGTAACTCCTTTAATATTAAGCTATAATGATCAAACTCGGGCTGAAGGTAGAGTCCCATGGACCGAACAATCGTACCAAAGAAATTTTTAACGCGCCATTTTTATTATTGTTTTTATTCCATTGTGTGCTCTTTAACAGAGAAAGATACTTGTTCATACATATAAAACACCTTTCGCATGCTAAACTATCGAAAATATTGTAAAAATACAAAATAATATAAATAAATGAATTTTCCGGGATTTTTCCTGTTTTTACGCACTATTCGCCATTTCCCGAATTAAAAAAATTATTTTTTATATATTAGGAACCTTTAAAATATCGAAAAACACATTAAAATAATAATATAATGTAGAATAAACAAAAGAAAAAAAAATAAGTAAAATAATTTTAAAAATTGATTAAAGCCGGGATTTGAACCCACTGGCGCTAGGCGTAAGTTACTAGCATGTGGTCTTAACCGTTGGATCACGCTCATACGGGGATCGTGCAACTACATAGCTTCAAGAGCCTCTCCCGGTTAGCTAAACGAAAGACTTTGGGGACCTACTATGGCCCCCTAATTGCTCTATAAAAAAATCCTTTGGCACTGAGGTTGGGTACATAGAACCCAACTTTGAATATTATACCTTAAATATTAAAGGGAGTTAGGCGGTCTTGAAATTTGAGCCATAACGCGCCGTTTTTATTATTGTTTTTATTCCATTGTGTGTCCTTTAAAAAAGAAATATACTTGTTTTTATAGAAGAAACACCTTTCGCATGCTAAACTACCGAATATATTGTAAAAATATAAAATAATACAAATAAATTTATTTTCCGGGATTTTTCCTGTTTTTGCAAACTATTCGCCATTTCCCGAAAAAAAAATGTAATATATAGGACCCTTTAAAATATCTAAAAACACATTAAAAAAATAATATAAAAATAAACGAAAGAAAAATAAATAAATAAAAAAAATTAAAAATTGCCCACAACCAGGATTCGAACATGCGCTGGCTAGCGCTAGGCGCAAATTACTAGCACGTGGTCTTAACCGTTGGATCACGCTAATACGGGGAGCGTATAAGCGTCGGGCTTTTAGGGTGCGATTACATAGCTTCAAGAGCCTGTCCTGGTTAGCTAAACAAAAGACTTTGGGGACCCATTGCGGCCCCCCTAATTGTTCTATAAAAAAATTCTACTGGCGCTGTGGTTGGGTAGATAGCCCAACTTCCGGTCCGAGCTTGAATATTATAGCTTAATATTAAAGGTAACTAGGCGGTCTTGAAATTTGAGCTATAACGCTCTTTTTTTATTATTGTTTTTATTCTATTGTATGTTCGTTAGCAAAGAAATACACTTGTTTTTATAGAAGAAACACCTTTCGCATGCTAAACTATCGAATATATTGAAAAAATATAAAATAATGCAAATAAATTAATTTTCCGAGATTTTTCCTGTTTCTACGCACTATTCGCTATTTCCAGAATAAGAAAAATTATTTTATATTCAGTGGTGGCCAAAAGTGTGGACATTTTTTTAAAAGTTTCATGTTTTTCAACTTTGTGTGCTTGTAGAATATATTAATTTTCACTTAAATACAAACGTTTATATATGAAATTGAAGGTAATTTAACGTAGAGTTTAATAATAAATACAGTGTTACAATATACGTATTACAAAAAAAGTTATGCAACTAATAGTAAGATCTATCTTAGATTGGCATTTTTTTAAAGTAATACTTACAGAATAAATACTTAGTAGAACCCGGGACTCCTGGCTCCAGCCACGAGTTGACAGTCCACCGCTCTACCAAACAGGCCACTGCAACAACTTCCCTTCAAAAGCCCTCTCGCGTTCGGCTGTGCATTATACCTTCGGGGGCCGACTGCCCCCCCCCTAATTCAACTATAAAGATTTCTTTGGGACATGGGGGCTTACCTTGGGTCTTAGTTTGAAAGTTATAGCTCAATACCAAGGGGAGCTAGGGGGTCTCGAAACCTGTACCTTATTCTCGATATTTCGCTTCTTTTTTAAATTTTTTTATTATTATTCCATTATGCATTCTTTAACGAAGAAAGATGCTCGATTTTACACAAAGAACACCTCACCCATGCTAGACTACATTTACATAAAATGTTGCTAAAGGAGACGAAAAACAGCAAATAAACAGATTTCCCCCGATTTTTCCAGTTTTTTCCCATTTTCTCAATAAAAAAAATTATTTCTTACATGCAGGACCCTGCAGAATACCGAAAAACACATTAAAAAAATAATATAATGCAAAATAAACGAAATAAAAAAAGGAAAGAATTTTGAAAAATTGCCCGTCCCTGGGATTTGAACCCGGGACCCCGGCTCCAGCCACGAGTGGAGAGTCCAACACTCTACCAAACAGGCCACCGTTTTGCTTCAGGCCTGCAAAAACTTCACTTCAAAAGCCCTCTCGCGTTCGGCTGGGCATTATACAGGCACCCTAATTCACCTATAAAATTTCCTTTGGCAGCCATGGTTGGATCATAGGGGCCTACCTTGGGTCCGAGTTTGAAACTTATAGCTTAATACCAAGGGGAGCTAGGGGGTCTCGAAGACTGAACCTCATTCTCGACATTTCACTTTATTTTATTTTATTCCATTGTGCGTTCTTTAACGAAGAAAGATGCTCGATTTTACACAAAGAACACCTCACCCATGCTTGACTACCTAATATGTTGCAAAAGGAAACAAAAAACAGCAAATAAACTGATTTTCCTCGATATTTCCCGTTTTTTCCCATTTTTCCAATAAAAAAATATATATCTTACATGCAGGATCCTGCAGAATACCAAAAAACACATTAAAAAATAATATAATGCAAAATAGACTAAATAAAAAAAAGGAAAAATTTTACACAAAGAACACCTCACCCGTGCTAGACTATCTAAAGTGTTGCAAAAGGAGACGAAAAACAGCAAATAAACTGATTTTCCTCGATTTTTCCAGTTTTTTCCCATTTTATCATTAAAAAATTTTTTTTCTTACATACTGGATCCTGCAGAATTGCATTTACGATGGTTTCTGAATTTACATAGAAAAAAAAAGAGTAAAAAGAGGGTGCATCACTTCACTGGCTTTGGAAAGTATCACTTCATGTCGTCCTTTTTTAAAAAAACTATCATACAAAAATTAATATGTAACTTTTTTTTCATTTGGCCGAGATAACTCGGAATAGAACACTGATGGTAATTAAAATGTTTTTTTACACATAACAAAACATGACGTAAACAAAAGTGTGACTGATATTTTTCTCTACAGCAGAAAATATTAAAAATGATCTTTTATAATTCAGAATAATAAACTCACCTCGTCAGATGGGGAGTCTAAGCTGGATGAAGAACGCCTTTTGCGGCTTCTGGATGAACAGCATGGACAATTTGGAAGAAGCGGCTCGCTAAAAGAAAAAAAATATTAATATAAAAATCGTGCATTCCAATCAGTAGGGTTGCTTTAAAAAGGCCAATACCCATGAAGTTTCAGAACGCATAAAATTTATGTCGTCAATTTAATATAGATATAATATAGTGCATTTATAAATATAGTGCATTTACTTGCACAGATGTATATGCATAAATATTACTAACAAGGACTAAACCTGTTAAAATATCTAAACACCGTTAGACTACAGATATGAAAGAGCAATTAAAACTCTTTTATCTTGATGAAAGCAGAGATCAGTAACAGTTTAAAGGTATTTTGGAATATCAGACTGAAGATTATTTTTAAATGTCACTAGGAATTTTTTTTCACTGAAATGACAAGAATATGACTTAACTTAAAATCAAATAAAGTGAAGAAAAATGTTTAATCAATCTTTCATAGCATATGTATATATTTTAAGAAATTTTGCACCTTTGGAAAGACTTGAAATTATAACTAAAGTTCTTTTTTGAACCAAAAAATTTTAAAAAATCATTAAAGTGTCCACCAAATGACCCTCTCAAATGCATTATTTAATATTCATTAGAAACCAAAGGAAAACATTGAGTGTAACGGAAATAGACGACAGTTAACCTTAAAAGTAGGCAAAAGAGAATTTTCTCAACCCTATTTATATCATATTTGCATCAATATCGATTTTAGCGACACCTGTGCTAATAATCTAGGTTGACACGGACAGATAAAAAATTTTTTAAAGATGTTTAATCAATATTTCTTAGCATATGTTTATACTTTTTAGAAATTTTGACACCTTTGATAAGACGTGAATTTAAAACCAAAGTTCTTTTCTGAACCAATAAATTATAAAAAAATCATTAAAAGGTTCACCAACTGATCCCCTGCAATGCGTTATTTAATATTAATTAGAAAGCAAAGGAAAACATTGCCTGTAACGGAAATAGACGATAAAGAGTCTTAAAAGTAGGCTAAAGCAAATTTTCTCAATCCTACTCATACCATATTTTCAACACTATCGATTTTAGCGACACCTATGCTAATAATCTTTGTTGACACGGACAAATAAAAACAAATTTTAAAGATAATTTATCAATATTTCTTAGCATTTGTATATATTTTAAAAAATTTTGACACCTTTGGAAAGACTCGAAATTATAACCAAAGCTCTTGTCAGAACCAAAAATTTAATAAAGAATTATTAAAGTGTCCACCAAATGACCCTCTTCGATGCAGTATTTAATATTAATTAGAAAGCAAAGGAAAACATTGAGTGTAACGGAAATAGACGACAGTGAACCTTAAAAGTAGGCAAAAGAGAATTTTCTCAACCCTATTCATATCATATTTGCAACACTGTCGATTTTAGCGACACCTGTGCTAATAATCTACGTTGACACGGACAAATAAAATGTTTTTTAAAGATGTTTAATCAATATTTCTTAGCATATGTATTTCATTTTAGAAATTTTGACAATTATCAGAGGACTTTAAGTTAAAACCAAAGCTCTTTTTTAAAACTCTCTCAAATGCATTATTTAATATTCATTAGAAAGCAAAGGAAAACATTGAGTGTAACGGAAATAGACGGCAGTTAACCTTAAAAGTAGGCAAAAGAGAATTTTCTCACCCCTATTCATATCATATTTGCAATAGTATCAATTTTAGCGGCACCTATGCTAATAATCTAGGTTGACACGTACAAATAAAAACATTTTTAATGATGTTTAATCAATCTTTCTTAGCATATGTATATATTTTAAGAACTTTTGACACCTTTGGAAAGACTTGAAATTATAACCAAAGTTCTTTTTTAAACCAAAAAATTTTAAAAAATCTTTAAAGTGTCAACCAAATGACTCTCTCAAATGCATTATTTAATATTCATTAGAAAGCAAAGGAAAACATTGAGTGTAACGGAAATAGACGACAGTGAAAATTAAAAGTAGGCAAAAGAGAATTTTCTCAACCCTATTCATATCATATTTGCAACACTGTCGATTTTAGCGACACCTGTGCTAATAATCTACGTTGACACGGACAAATTAAATGTTTTTTAAAGATGTTTAATCAATATTTCTTAGCATATGTATTTCATTTTAGAAATTTTGACAATTATCAGAGGACTTTAAGTTAAAACCAAAGCTCTTTTTTAAAACTCTCTCAAATGCATTATTTAATATTCATTAGAAAGCAAAGGAAAACATTGAGTGTAACGGAAATAGACGGCAGTGAAACTTAAAAGTAGGCAAAAGAGAATTTTCTCAACCCTATTCATATCATATTTTCAAAACTGTCGATTTTAGCGGCACCTGTGCTAATAATCAAGGTTGACACGGACAGATAAAAAACTTTTTTAAAGATGTTTAATCAAACTTTCTTAGCATATGTATATATTTTAAGAAATTTTGACACCTTTGGAAAGACTTGAAATTATAACCAAAGTTCTTTTTGAACCAAAAAAATTTAAAAAATCATTAAAGTGTCCACCTAATGACCCTCTTCGATGCAGTATTTAATATTAATTAGACAGCAAAGGAAAACATTGAGTGTAACGGAAATAGACGACAGTGAAACTTAAAAGTAGGCAAAAGAGAATTTTCTCAACCCTAATCATATCATATTTGCAACACTGTCGATTTTAGCGCGGCACCTGTGCTAATAATCTATATATATATATATATATATAATTTTTCATATATATATAATTAATATATATAATATAATATATAATTTCTGCGTAAAAAAGCTCTTCGGAAGGCGAATTTCTTCGAAATAAAGCTTCTCGCAACACTTTTTGAGATATACCAAAACAGTAAAATTCGGGGTCACGCTGTGTTCCCCCTATGGGGTCTATAATTTTTTCCTTTGGTAGGGTACATTAGTACAAGGTAATATAACAAGTGGTCCAATTACAACATTAAAGGGTAATATTAAGGTATGATATGAAGCCTTTTGTTAACAATGAGAAAATACTTAAAATTTCTCCGTATTAACGCTTTCCGGAAGGCGAATTTCCTCAAAATAAAGCTTCTCGCGACACTTTTTGAGATATACATACATAGAAAATTTATTTCTCCTCTTGAAAAGAGACTTAGAATTTCTGCGTATTAACGCTTTTCGGAAGGCGAATTTCCTCGAAATAAAGCTTCTCGCAACACTATTTTAGATATACAATAACAGTAAAATTCGTTGTCATGCTGAGTGCCCCCTATGGGGTCTATAATTATTTCCTTTGGTAGGGTACACTAGTACCCCGTAGTATAATATCTGGTCCTATTACAACATTAAAGGTTAATATTAAGTTCTGATAGGAGGCATTTCTCTTAACATTGAAAAATGCACTGTTTTAGATATACAATTATAGTAAAATGCGGTGTCACACTGTGTACCCCCTATGGGCTGTATAATTATTTCCTTTGGTAGGGTGCACTAGTACCAGGTAATATAACACCTGGTCCACTTAAAATATTAAGGGTCAATATTAAGGTCTGATAGGAGGATTTGTTAATATTGAGAAAAGACTTTGAATTTCTGCGTATAAAAGCTCTTCGGAAGGCGAATTTCTGCGAAATAAGACTTTTCGCATCACTATTTTAGATATACAAAAACAGTAAAATTCAGGATCACACTGTGTACCCCTTATGGGATCTATAATTATTTCCTTTGGTAGGGTACACTAGTACCCCGTAATATAATACCTGGACCAATTACAACATTAAAGGTTAATATTAAGGTCTGATATGAAGCCTTTTGTTAACAATGAGAAAAGACTTAAAATTTCTCAGTATTAACGCTTTTCGGAAGGCGAATTTCTTCGAAATAAAGCTTCTCGCAACACTATTTTAGATATAAAATAATAGTAAAATTCAGGGTCACACTGTGTACCCCGTATGGGGTCTATAATTATTTCCTTTGGTAGGGTACACTAGTACCCCGTAGTATAATACCTGGTCCAATAACAACATTAAAGGTTAATATTAAGGTATGATAGGCGGCATTTTTCTTAACATTGAAAAATGCACTGTTTTAGATATACATACATACATAGTGAAATGCGGGGTCCCACTGTGTACCCCCTATGGGCTCTATAATTATTTCCTTTGGTAGGGTACACTAGTACAAGATAATATAACACCTGGTCCAACTAAAATATTAAGGGTCAATATTAAGGTCTGATATGAAGCCTTTTGTTAACAATGAGAAAAGACTTAGAATTTCTCCGTACATGCCTATTTTATGTTATTTTTCATTCCATTATGCCTTCTTTAACGAAGAAAGAGGATTGTTTTTATACAGAGAACATATTAGGCAGGCACAACTGTCGAAAACTTTGTAAATAATACGAATAAATTAATTTTAATTGATTTTTCGTGTTTTTAAGCTCTGTTCTCACTTTCCCGTACTTAAATAAATTATCTTCATATATAAATCCTTCTAAAATATAGAAAAACACATTAAATAAATAATATAATGTAAAATTAACAATAGAAAAAAAAATAAACAAATTTTAAAAATTGTCCACACTGGGATTCGAACCCGAACCGTCTCGCTCAGCTGCTATCACGCTATCCGCTCCACCACGATTACACGTTCAGCGAGCTACTTCATGGCTTCAAAAGCAATCTTCCGGTCAGTTTAACGATGTACTTTGGGGGCCCATTGCGACCCTCCTAATTAAGCTATAAATATTTCCTTAGGCACAGGGGTTGGGGGCATGGTACCCTATTTTGGTACCGAGTTTGAGATTTATAGCTTAGTATTAAAGCGAGTTATGTGGTCTTGAAAACTTACCCGTACATACCTATTTTATGTTATTTTTCATTCCATTATGCCTTCTTTAACGAAGAAAGAGGATTGTTTTTATACAGAGAACATATTAGGCAGGCACAACTGTCGAAAACTTTGTAAATAATACGAATAAATTAATTTTAATTGTTTTTTCGTGTTTTTAAGCTCTGTTCTCACTTTCCCGTACTTAAATAAATTATATTTCATATATAAATCCTTCTAAAATATAGAAAAACACATTAAATAAATAATATAATGTAAAATTAACAATAGAAAAAAAAATAAACAAATTTTAAAAATTGTCCACACCGGGATTCGAACCCGCACCGTCTCGCTCAGCTGCTATCACGCTATCCGCTCCACCACGATTACACGTTCAGCGAGCTACTTCATGGCTTCAAAAGCAATCTTCCGGTCAGTTTAACGATGTACTTTGGGTGCCCATTGCGACCCTCCTAATTAAGCTATAAATATTTCCTTAGGCACAGGGGTTGCGGGCATGGTAATCTATTTTGGTACCGAGTTTGAGATTTATAGCTTAGTATTAAAGCGAGTTATGTGGTCTTGAAAACTTACCCGTACATGCCTATTTTATGTTATTTTTCATTCCATTCTGCCTTCTTTAACGAAGAAAGAGGATTGTTTTTATACAGAGAACATATTAGGCAGGCACAACTGTCGAAAGTTTTGTAAATAATACAAATAAATTAATTTTAATTGATTTTTCGTGTTTTTAAGCTCTGTTCTCACTTTCCCGTACTTAAATAAATTATATTTCATATATAAATCCTTCTAAAATATAGAAAAACACATTAAATAAATAATATAATGTAAAATTAACAATAGAAAAAAAAAAAAAAACAAATTTTAAAAATTGTCCACACTGGGATTCGAACCCGCACCGTCTCGCTCAGCTGCTATCGCGCTATCCGCTCCACCACGATTACACGTTCAGCGAGCTACTTCATGGCTTCAAAAGCAATCTTCCGGTCAGTTTAACGATGTACTTTGGGGGTCCATTGCGACCCTCCTAATTAAGCTATAAATATTTCCTTAGGCACAGGGGTTGGGGGCATGGTACCCTATTTTGGTACCGAGTTTGAGATTTATAGCTTAATATTAAAGCGAGTTATGTGGTCTTGAAAACTTACCCGTACATGCCTATTTTATGTTATTTTTCATTCCATTATGCCTTCTTTAACGAAGAAAGAAGATTGTTTTTATACAGAGAACATATTAGGCAGGCACAACTATCGAAAGTATTGTAAATAATACGAATAAATTAATTTTAATTGATTTTTCGTGTTTTTAAGCTCTGTTCTCACTTTCCCGTACTTAAATAAATTATATTTCATATATAAATCCTTCTAAAATATAGAAAAACACATTAAATAAATAATATAATGTAAAATTAACAATAGAAAAAAAAAACAAATTTTAAAAATTTTCTATGTATGTATGTATGTATGTATACCTCAAAAAGTGTTGGGAGAAGCTTTATTTCGAGGAATTTCGCCTTCCGAAAAGCGTTAATACGAAACAATTCTAAGTCTTTTCTCATTGTTAACAAAAGGCTTCATATTATACTATAATATTAACCTTTAATGTTGTAATTGGACCAGGTACTATATTACCGGGTACTAGTTTACCCTACCAAAGGAAATATTTATGGACCCCTTAGGAGTCCCACAATGGGACCCCGCATTTTACTGTTTTTGTATATCTCAAAAAGTGTTGCGAGCAGCTTTTTTGACATTTTTTGACATTTTTTGACCTTTTTCTGACCTTAATATTAACCTTTAATGTTGTTATTGGACTAGGTATTATATTACGGGGTACTAGTGTACCCTACCGAAGGAAATAATTATAGACCTCATAGGGGGAACACAGTGTAATCCCTCATTTTACTATGTATGTATGTATGTATATCTAAAACAGGGCATTTTTCAATGTTAAGAAAAATGCCTCCTATCAGACCTTAATATTAACCTTTAATGTTTTAATTGGACGAGGTGTTATATTACCTTGTAATAGTGTACCCTACCTAAGGTATCAATTTTAGAACCCATAGGGGGTACACGGTGTGACCCCGCAATGTATGTCTATCTGAAATAGTGATGCGAATAGTCTTATTTCGCAGAAATTCGCCTTCCAAAAAGCGTTCATACGGAGAAATTCTTTTTTCAAGAGAAATAAATTTTCTATGTATGTATTTCTCAAAAAGTGTTGCGAGAAGCTTTATTTGTAAGAAATTCGCCTTCCGAAAAGCGTTAATACGGAAAAATTCTAAGTCTTTTCTCAATAATAACAAAGCCTCCTATCAGACCTTAATATTGACCTTTAAATTTGTAATTGGACCAGGTACTATATTACCGGATACTAGTGTACCCTACCAAAGGAAATATTTATGGACCCCGTAGGGGTCCCACAATGGGACCCCGCATTTTACTGTTTTTGTAAATCTCAAAAAGTGTTGCGAGAAGCTTTATTTCGAAGAAATTCGCCTCCTCAATAGCTCTTATACGCAGAAATTCTAAGTCTTTTCTAAGTCTATGAATGTATGTATGCCCCAAAAAGTGTTGCGAGAAGCTTTATTTTGAGGAAATTCGCCTTCCGAAAAGAGTTAATACGGAGAAATTCTAAGTCTTTTCACATTGTTAACAAAAGGCTTCATATAAGACCTTAATATTGACCCTTAATATTTTAGTTGGACCAGGTGTTATATTACCTTGCACTAGTGTACCCTACCAAAGAAAATAATTATAGACCCCATAGGGGGTACACAGTGTGACCCCGAATTTTACTCTTTTTGTATATCTAAAGCAGTTCATTTTTCAATGTTAAGAAAAATTCCTCCTATCAGACCTTAATAATAACCTTTAATGTTGTAGTTGGACCAGGTGTTATATTACCTTGTACTAGTGTACCCTACTAAAGGAAATAATTATAGACCCAATAGGGGGTACACAGTGTGACCCCGAATTTTACTGTTTTTGTATATCTTAAATAGTGTTGCGAGAAGCTTTATTTCGCAGAAATTCGCCTTCTGAATAGCTTTTATACGGAGAAATTCTAAGTCTTTTTTCAAGAGAAATGAATTTTATATGTATGTATATCTCAAAAAGTGTTGCGAGAAGCTTTATTTTGAAGAAATTCGCCTTCTGAAAAGCTTTTATACGCAGAAAGTCTTTTCTCAATGTGAAGAAATTGGGCCCGCCGCGCAGATGAGGCTTTCCACGGGAAGGCTCCGACGCTGGTCCCCGAACCGGACCGGACTGTATTGCCGGCAGAGGCGCTCCGGATACCGCAGGAGCCGGGTTGCTTTTACGAGAGAAATAAATTTTCTATTTATGTATGTATACCTCAAAAAGTGTAGGGAGAAGCTTTATTTTGAGGAAATTCGCCTTCCGAAAAGCGTTAATACGAAAAAAATCTAAGTCTTTTCTCATTGTTAACAAAAGGCTTCATATTATACTATAATATTAACCTTTAATGTTGTAATTGGACCAGGTGTTATATTACCTTGTAATAGTGTACCCTACCAAAGGAAATATTTATAGACCCCATAGGGGGTACACAGCGTGACCCCGAATTTTACTCTTTTTGTATATCTAAAATAGTGTTGCGAGAAGCTCTGTTTCGCAGAAATTCGCCTTCTGAAGAGCTTTTATACGCAGAAATTCTATGTCTTTTATCAATGTTAACAAAGCCTCATATCAGACCTTAATATTAACCTTTAATGTTTTAATTGGACGAGGTGTTATATTACCTTGTAATAGTGTACCCTACCAAAGGAATCAAATATAGACCCCATAGGGAGTACACAGCGTGACCCCGAATTTAACTGTTTTTGTATATCTCCAAAAGTGTTGCGAGAAGCTTTATTTCGAAGGAATTCGCCTTCCGAAGAGCTTTTATACGCAGAAATTCAAAGTCTTTTCTTAATGTTAACAAAGCCTCCTATCAGACCTTAATATTGACCCTTAATATTTTAAGTGGACCAGGTGTTATATTACCTGGTACTAGTGTACCCTACCAAAGGAAATAATTATAGACCCCATAGGGTGTACACAGCGTGACCCCGAATTTTACTCTTTTTGTATAGCTAAAATTGTGTTGCGAGAAGCTCTATTTCCAAGAAATTCGCCTTCTGAAGAGCTTTTATAGGCAGAAATTCTAAGTCTGTTTTCAAGAGGAGAAATAAATTTTTTATGTATGTATATCTCCAAAAGTGTTGCGAGAAGCTATATTTTGAGGATATTCGCCTTCCGAAAAGCGTTAATACGGATCAATATAAAGTCTTTTCTCATTGTTAACAAATGGCTTCATATCAGACCTTAATATTAACCTTTAATTTTGTAATTGGACCAGGTATTATATTACGGAGTACTAGTGTACCCTACCAAAGGAAATAATTTTAGAGCCCATAGGGGGTACACAGTGTGACCCCGCATTTTACTATGTATGTATATTTAAAACAATGCATTTTTCAATGTTAAGAAAAATGCCTCCTATCAGACCTTAATATTAACCTTTAATGTTGTAAATGGACCAGGTATTATATTATGGGGTACTAGTGTACCCTACCAAAGGAAATAATTATAGACCCTATAGGGGGTACACACCGTGACCCCAAATTTTACTGTTTTTGTATATCTAAAACAATGCATTTTTCAATGCTAAGAAAAATGCCTCCTATCAGACCTTTATATTAACCTTTAATGTTGTAAATGGATCAGGTATTATATTATGGGGCACTAGTGTACCCTACCAAAGGATATAATTATTGACCCCATAGGGGGTACACAGCGTGACCCCGAATTTTACTGTTTTTGTATATCTCCAAAAGTGTTGCGAAAAGTATTATTTCGCAGAAATTCGCCTTCTGAATAGCTTTATACGGAGAAACTCTATGTCTTTTTTCAAGAGAAATAAATTTTCTATGTAAGTATATCTCAAAAGGTGTTGGGAGAAGCTTTATTTTGAGGAAATTCGCCTTCTGAAGAGCTTTTATAAGCAGAAATTCTACGTCTTTTTTCAATGTTAACAAAGCCTCCTATCAGACCTTAATATTGACCCTTAATATTTTAAGTGGACCAGGTGTTATATTACCTTGTACTAGTGTACCCTACCAAAGGAAATAATTATAGACACCATAGGGGGTACAAAGCGTGACCCCACATTTTACTATGCATGTATACCTAAAACAGTGCATTTTTCAATATTAAGAAAAATGCCTCCTATCAGACCTTAATATTAACCTTTAATGTTGTAATTGAACCAGGTGTTATATTACCTTGTACTCGTGTACCCTACCAAAGGAAAAAATTATAGACCCCATAGGGGGTACACAGCGTGACCCCGAATTTTACTGTTTTTATATATCTCCAAAAGTGTTGCGAGAAGCTTTATTTCGCAGAAATTCGCCTCCTCAATAGCTCTTATACGCAGAAATTCTAAATTCATTCTCAATATTAACAAAGCCTCCTATCAGACCTTAATATTGACCCTTAATATTTTAGTTGGACCAGGTGTTATATTACCTTGCACTAGTGTACCCTACCAAAGAAAATAATTATAGACCCCATAGGGGGTACACAGTGTGACCCCGAATTTTACTCTTTTTGTATATCTAAAGCAGTTCATTTTTCTATGTTAAGAAAAATTCCTCCTATCAGACCTTAATAATAACCTTTAATGTTGTAGTTGGACCAGGTGTTATATTACCTTGTACTAGTGTACCCTACTAAAGGAAATAATTATAGACCCAATAGGGGGTACACAGTGTGACCCCGAATTTTACTGTTTTTGTATATCTTAAATAGTGTTGCGAGAAGCTTTATTTCGCAGAAATTCGCCTTCTGAATAGCTTTTATACGGAGAAATTCTAAGTCTTTTTTCAAGAGAAATGAATTTTATATGTATGTATATCTCAAAAAGTGTTGCGAGAAGCTTTATTTTGAAGAAATTCGCCTTCTGAAAAGCTTTTATACGCAGAAAGTCTTTTCTCAATGTGAAGAAATTGGGCCCGCCGCGCAGATGAGGCTTTCCACGGGAAGGCTCCGACGCTGGTCCCCGAACCGGACCGGACTGTATTGCCGGCAGAGGCGCTCCGGATACCGCAGGAGCCGGGTTGCTTTTACGAGAGAAATAAATTTTCTATTTATGTATGTATACCTCAAAAAGTGTAGGGAGAAGCTTTATTTTGAGGAAATTCGCCTTCCGAAAAGCGTTAATACGAAAAAAATCTAAGTCTTTTCTCATTGTTAACAAAAGGCTTCATATTATACTATAATATTAACCTTTAATGTTGTAATTGGACCAGGTGTTATATTACCTTGTAATAGTGTACCCTACCAAAGGAAATATTTATAGACCCCATAGGGGGTACACAGCGTGACCCCGAATTTTACTCTTTTTGTATATCTAAAATAGTGTTGCGAGAAGCTCTGTTTCGCAGAAATTCGCCTTCTGAAGAGCTTTTATACGCAGAAATTCTATGTCTTTTATCAATGTTAACAAAGCCTCATATCAGACCTTAATATTAACCTTTAATGTTTTAATTGGACGAGGTGTTATATTACCTTGTAATAGTGTACCCTACCAAAGGAATCAAATATAGACCCCATAGGGAGTACACAGCGTGACCCCGAATTTTACTGTTTTTGAATATCTCCAAAAGTGTTGCGAGAAGCTTTATTTCGAAGGAATTCGCCTTCCGAAGAGCTTTTATACGCAGAAATTCAAAGTCTTTTCTTAATGTTAACAAAGCCTCCTATCAGACCTTAATATTGACCCTTAATATTTTAAGTGGACCAGGTGTTATATTACCTGGTACTAGTGTACCCTACCAAAGGAAATAATTATAGACCCCATAGGGTGTACACAGCGTGACCCCGAATTTTACTCTTTTTGTATAGCTAAAATTGTGTTGCGAGAAGCTCTATTTCCAAGAAATTCGCCTTCTGAAGAGCTTTTATAGGCAGAAATTCTAAGTCTGTTTTCAAGAGGAGAAATAAATTTTTTATGTATGTATATCTCCAAAAGTGTTGCGAGAAGCTATATTTTGAGGATATTCGCCTTCCGAAAAGCGTTAATACGGATCAATATAAAGTCTTTTCTCATTGTTAACAAATGGCTTCATATCAGACCTTAATATTAACCTTTAATTTTGTAATTGGACCAGGTATTATATTACGGAGTACTAGTGTACCCTACCAAAGGAAATAATTTTAGAGCCCATAGGGGGTACACAGTGTGACCCCGCATTTTACTATGTATGTATATTTAAAACAATGCATTTTTCAATGTTAAGAAAAATGCCTCCTATCAGACCTTAATATTAACCTTTAATGTTGTAAATGGACCAGGTATTATATTATGGGGTACTAGTGTACACTACCAAAGGAAATAATTATAGACCCTATAGGGGGTACACACCGTGACCCCAAATTTTACTGTTTTTGTATATCTAAAACAATGCATTTTTCAATGCTAAGAAAAATGCCTCCTATCAGACCTTTATATTAACCTTTAATGTTGTAAATGGATCAGGTATTATATTATGGGGCACTAGTGTACCCTACCAAAGGATATAATTATTGACCCCATAGGGGGTACACAGCGTGACCCCGAATTTTACTGTTTTTGTATATCTCCAAAAGTGTTGCGAAAAGTATTATTTCGCAGAAATTCGCCTTCTGAATAGCTTTATACGGAGAAACTCTATGTCTTTTTTCAAGAGAAATAAATTTTCTATGTATGTATATCTCAAAAGGTGTTGGGAGAAGCTTTATTTTGAGGAAATTCGCCTTCTGAAGAGCTTTTATAAGCAGAAATTCTACGTCTTTTTTCAATGTTAACAAAGCCTCCTATCAGACCTTAATATTGACCCTTAATATTTTAAGTGGACCAGGTGTTATATTACCTTGTACTAGTGTACCCTACCAAAGGAAATAATTATAGACACCATAGGGGGTACAAAGCGTGACCCCGCATTTTACTATGCATGTATACCTAAAACAGTGCATTTTTCAATATTAAGAAAAATGCCTCCTATCAGACCTTAATATTAACCTTTAATGTTGTAATTGAACCAGGTGTTATATTACCTTGTACTCGTGTACCCTACCAAAGGAAAAAATTATAGACCCCATAGGGGGTACACAGCGTGACCCCGAATTTTACTGTTTTTATATATCTCCAAAAGTGTTGCGAGAAGCTTTATTTCGCAGAAATTCGCCTCCTCAATAGCTCTTATACGCAGAAATTCTAAATTCATTCTCAATATTAACAAAGCCTCCTATCAGACCTTAATATTAACCTTTAATGTTTTAGTTCGACCAGGTGTTGTATTACCTTGTACTAGTGTACCCTACCAAAGGAAATAAATATAGAGCCCATAGGGGGTACACAGCGTGACCCCGCACTTTACTATGTATGTATATCTAAAACAGTGCATTTTTCAATGTTAAGAAAAGTGCCTCCTATCAGACCTTAATATTAACCTTTAATGTTTTAATTGGACGAGGTGTTATATTACCTGTTAATAGTGTACCCTACCAAAGGAATCAAATATAGACCCCATAGAGGGTACACGGTGTGACCCTGCAATGTAAAAAAAAATTTAAAAATTTTCTACATTGGGATTCGAACCCGCACCGTCTCGCTCAGCTGCTATTACGCTATCCGCTCCACCACGCATACACGGTGAGCGTGCTACTACATGGCTTCAAACGCACTCTTCCGGTCAGTTGATCGATGTACTTTGGGGGTCCATTGCATCCCTCCTAATTAACCTATAATTTTTTCCTTTGTTACAAGGGTTGGGGGCTTGGTACCCTATTTTGGTATCGAGTTTGAGATTTATAACTTAATATTAAAGCAAGTTATGTGGTCTTGAAAACTTACCCGTACATGCCTATTTTATGTTATTTTTCATTCCATTATGCCTTCTTTAACGAAGAAAGAGGATTGTTTTTATACAGAGAACATATTAGGCAGGCACAACTATCGAAAATATTGTAAATAATATGAATAAATTAATTTTAATTAATTTTTCATATTTTTAAGCTCTGTTCTCACTTTCCCGAACTTAAAAAAATTATTTTTCATATATAGTTCCTTCTAAAATATAGAAAAAGACATTAAATAAATAATATAATGTAAAATTAACAATAGAAAAAAAATAAACAAATTTTAAAAATTGTCCACACTGGGATTCGAACCCGCACCGTCTCGCTCAGCTGCTATCCCGCTATCCGCTCCACCACGATTACACGGTCAGCGAGCTACTTCATGGCTTCAAAAGCAATCTTCCGGTCAGTTTAACGATGTACTTTGGGGGCCCATTGCGACCCTCCTAAATAAGCTATAAATATTTCCTTAGACACAGGGGTTGGGGGCATGGTACCCTATTTTGGTACCGAGTTTGAGATTTATAGCTTAATATTAAAGCGAGTTATGTGGTCTTGAAAACTTACCCGTACATGCCTATTTTATGTTATTTTTCATTCCATTATGCCTTCTTTAACGAAGAAAGAGGATTGTTTTTATACAGAGAACATATTAGGCAGGCACAACTATCGAAAGTATTGTAAATAATACGAATAAATTAATTTTAATTGATTTTTCGTGTTTTTAAGCTCTGTTCTCACTTTCCCGTACTTAAATAAATTATATTTCATATATAAATCCTTCTAAAATATAGAAAAACACATTAAATAAATAATATAATGTAAAATTAACAATAGAAAAAAAAAAGCAAATTTTAAAAATTGTCCACACTGGGATTCGAACCCGCACCGTCTCGCTCAGCTGCTATCACGCTATCCGCTCCACCACGATTACACGGTCAGCGAGCTACTTCATGGCTTCAAAAGCAATCTTCCGGTCAGTTTAACAATGTACTTTGGGGGCCCATTGCGACCCTCCTAATTAAGCTATAAATATTTCCTTAGGCACAGGGGATGGGGGCATGGTACCCTACTTTGGTACCGAGTTTGAGATTTATAGCTTAATATTAAAGCGAGGTATGTGGTCTTGAAAACTTACCCGTACATGCCTATTTTATGTTATTTTTCATTCCATTATGCCTTCTTTAACAAAGAAAGAGGATTGTTTTTATACAGAGAACATATTAGGCAGGCACAACTATCGAAAGTATTGTAAATAATACGAATAAATTAATTTTAATTGATTTTTCGTGTTTTTAAGCTCTGTTCTCACTTTCCCGTACTTAAATAAATTATATTTCATATATAAATCCTTTTAAAATATAGAAAAACACATTAAATAAATAATATAATGTAAAATTAACAATAGAAAAAAAAAAAAAAAAAACAAATTTAAAAAAAAGTCCACACTGAGATTCGAACCCGCACCGTCTCGCTCAGCTGCTATCACGCTATCCGCTCCACCACGATTACACGGTCAGCGAGCTACTTCATGGCTTCAAAAGCAATCTTCCGGTCAGTTTAACGATGTACTTTGGGGGCCCATTGCGACCCTCCTAATTAAGCTATAAATATTTCCTTAGGCACAGGGGTTGGGGGCATGGTACCCCATTTTGGTACCGAGTTTGAGATTTATAGCTTAATATTAAAGCGAGTTATGTGGTCTTGAAAACTTACCCGTACATGCCTATTTTATGTTATTTTTCATTCCATTATGCCTTCTTTAACGAAGAAAGAGGATTGTTTTTATACAGAGAACATTTTAGGCAGGCACAACTATCGAAAGTATTGTAAATAATACGAATAAATTAATTTTAATTGATTTTTCGTGTTTTTAAGCTCTGTTCTCAATTTCCCGTACTTAAATAAATTATATTTCATATATAAATCCTTCTAAAATATAGAAAAACACATTAAATAAATAATATAATGTAAAATTAACAATAGAAAAAAAAATAAACAAATTTTAATAATTGTCCACACTGGAATTCGAACCCGCACCGTCTCGCTCAGCTGCTATCACGCTATCCGCTCCACCACGATTACACAGTCAGCGAGCTACTTCATGGCTTCAAAAGCAATCTTTCGGTCAGTTTAACGATGTACTTTGGGGGCCCATTGCGACCCTCCTAATTAAGCTATAAATATTTCCTTAGGCACAGGGGTTGGGGGCATGGTACCCTATTTTGGTACCGAGTTTGAGATTTATAGCTTAATATTAAAGCGAGTTATGTGGTCTTGAAAACTTACCCGTACATGCCTATTTTATGTTATTTTTCATTCCATTATGCCTTCTTTAACGAAGAAAGAGGATTGTTTTTATACAGAGAACATATTAGGCTGGCACAACTATCGAAAGTATTGTAAATAATAAGAATAAATTAATTTTAATTGATTTTTTCTGTTTTTAAGCTCTGATCTCACTTTCCCGTACTTAAATAAATTATATTTCATATATAAATCCTTTTAAAATATAGAAAAACACATTAAATAAATAATCTAATGTAAAATTAACAATAGAAAAAAAAACAAATTTTAAAAATTGTCCACACTGGGATTCGAACCCGCACCGTCTCGCTCAGCTGCTATCACGATATCCGCTCCACCACGATTACACGGTCAGCGAGCTACTTGATGGCTTCAAAAGCAATCTCGCGGTCAGTTTAACGATGTACTTTGGGGGCCCATTGCGACCCTCCTAATCAAGCTATAAATATTTCCTTAGGCACAGGGGATGGGGGCATGGTACCCTATTTTGGTACCGAGTTTGAGATTTATAGCTTAATATTAAAGCGAGTTATGTGGTCTTGAAAACTTACCCGTACATGCCTATTTTATGTTATTTTTTATTCCATTACGCGTTCTTTAACGAAGAAAGAGGATTGTTTTTATACAGAGAACATATTAGGCAGGCCAAACTATCGAAAGTATTGTAAATAATATGAATAAATTAATTTTAATTGATTTTTCCTGTTTTTAAGCTCTGATCTCACTTTCCCGAACTTAAAAAAATTATTTTTCATATATAGTTCCTTCTAAAATATAGAAAAAGACATTAAATGAATAATATAATGTAAAATTAACAATAGAAAAAAAAATAAACAAATTTTAAAAATTGTCCACACTGGGATTCGAACCCGCACCGCCTCGCTCAGCTGCTATCACGCTATCCGCTCCACCACGATTACACGGTCAGCGAGCTACTTGATGGCTTCAAAAGCAATCTCGCGGTCAGTTTAACGATGTACTTTGGGGGCCCATTGCGACCCTCCTAATCAAGCTATAAATATTTCCTTAGGCACAGGGGTTGGGGGCATGGTACCCTATTTTGGTACCGAGTTTGAGATTTATAGCTTAATATTAAAGCGAGTTATGTGGTCTTGAAAACTTACCCGTACATGCCTATTTTATGTTATTTTTCATTCCATTATGCCTTCTTTAACGAAGAAAGAGGATTGTTTTTATACAGAGAACATATTAGGCAGGCACAACTATCGAAAGTATTGTAAATAATACGAATAAATTAATTTTAATTGATTTTTCGTGTTTTTAAGCTCTGTTCTCACTTTCCCGTACTTAAATAAATTATATTTCAGATATAAATCCTTCTAAAATATAAAAAAAAACACATTAAATAAATAATATAATGTAAAATTAACAATAGAAAAAAAAATAAACAAATTTTAAAAATTGTCCACACTGGGATTCGAACCCGCACCGCCTCGCTCAGCTGCTATCACGCTATCCGCTCCACCACGATTACACGGTCAGCGAGCTACTTGATGGCTTCAAAAGCAATCTCGCGGTCAGTTTAACGATGTACTTTGGGGGCCCATTGCGACCCTCCTAATTAAGCTATAAATATTTCCTTAGGCACAGGTGTTGGGGGCATGGTACCCTATTTTGGTACCGAGTTTGAGATTTATAGCTTAATATTAAAGCGAGTTATGTGGTCTTGAAAACTTACCCGTACATGCCTATTTTATGTTATTTTTTATTCCATTACGCGTTCTTTAACGAAGAAAGAGGATTGTTTTTATACAGAGAACATATTAGGCAGGCCAAACTATCGAAAGTATTGTAAATAATATGAATAAATTAATTTTAATTGATTTTTCCTGTTTTTAAGCTCTGATCTCACTTTCCCGAACTTAAAAAAATTATTTTTCATATATAGTTCCTTCTAAAATATAGAAAAAGACATTAAATGAATAATATAATGTAAAATTAACAATAGAAAAAAAAAAAACAAATTTTAAAAATTTTCTATGTATGTATGTATGTATGTGTGTATGTATGTATGTATACCTCAAAAAGTGTTGGGAGAAGCTTTATTTTGAGGAATTTCGCCTTCCGAAAAGCGTTAATACGAAAAAATTCTAAGTCTTTTCTCATTGTTAACAAAAGGCTTCATATTATACTATAATATTAACCTTTAATGTTGTAATTGGACCAGGTACTATATTACCGGGTACTAGTTTACCCTACCAAAGGAAATATTAATGGACCCCGCATTTTACTGTTTTTGTATATCTCAAAAAGTGTTGCGAGAAGCTTTTTTGACCTTAATATTAACCTTTAATGTTGTTATTGGACTAGGTATTATATTACGGGGTACTAGTGTACCCTACCAAAGGAAATAATTATAGACCTCATAGGGGGTACACAGTGTAACCCCTCATTTTACTATGTATGTATGTATGTATGTATGTATGTATATCTAAAACAGGGCATTTTTCAATGTTAAGAAAAATGCCTCCTATCAGACCTTAATATTAACCTTTAATGTTTTAATTGGACGAGGTGTTATATTACCTTGTAATAGTGTACCCTACCAAAGGAATCAATTATAGACCCCATAGGGGGTACACGGTGTGACCCCGCAATGTATGTCTATCTGAAATAGTGATGCGAAAAGTCTTATTTCGCAGAAATTCGCCTTCCGAAAAGCGTTAATACGGAGAAATTCTTTTTTCAAGAGAAATAAATTTTCTATGTATGTATATCTCAAAAAGTGTTGCGAGAAGCTTTATTTGTAAGAAATTCGCCTTCCGAAAAGCGTTAATACGGAAAAATTCTAAGTCTTTTCTCAATAATAACAAAGCCTCCTATCAGACCTTAATATTGACCTTTAAATTTGTAATTGGACCAGGTATTATATTACGGGGTACTAGTGTACCCTACCAAAGGAAATAATTATAGAGCCCATAGGGGGTACACAGTGTGACCCCGCATTTTACTATGTATGTATATTTAAAACAATGCATTTTTCAATGTTAAGAAAAATGCCTCCTATCAGACCTTAATATTAACCTTTAATGTTGTAATTGGACCAGGTGTTATATTACCTTGTACTAGTGTACCCTACTAAAGGAAATAATTATAGACCCTATAGGGGGTACACAGTGTGACCCCGAATTTTACTGTTTTTGTATATCTAAAATAGTGTTGCGAGAAGCTTTATTTCGCAGAAATTCGCCTTCTGAATAGCTTTTATACGGAGAAATTCTAAGTCTTTTTTCAAGAGAAATGAATTTTCTATGTATGTATATCTCAAAAAGTGTTGCGAGAAGCTTTATTTTGAAGAAATTCGCCTTCTGAAAATCTTTTATACGCATAATCTTTCAACGGGAAGGCTCCGACGCTGGTCCCCGTACCGGAGCGGAGTGTATTGCCGGCAGAGGCGCTCCGGATACCGCAGCAGCCGGGTTGCTTTTACGAGAGAAATAAATTTTCTATGTATGTATGTATACCTCAAAAAGTGTTGGGAGAAGGTTTATTTTGAGGAAATTCGCCTTCCGAAAAGCGTTAATACGAAGCGTCTTTTCTCATTGTTAACAAAAGGCTTCATATTATACTATAATATTAACCTTTAATGTTGTAATTGGACCAGGTGTTATATTACCTTGTACTAGTGTACCCTACCAAAGGAAATAATTATAGAGCCCATAGGGGGTACACAGCGTGACCCCGAATTTTACTCTTTTTGTATATCTCCAAAAGTGTTTCGAGAAGCTTTATTTCGCACAAATTCGCCTCCTCAATAGCTCTTATACGCAAAAATTTTAAGTCCATTCTCAATATTAACAAAGCCTCCTATCAGACCTTAATATTAACCTTTAATGTTTTAGTTGGACCAGGTGTTGTATTACCTTGTACTAGTGTACCCTACCAAAGGAAATAATTATAGATCCCATAGGGGGTACACAGCGTGACCCCGCACTTTACTATGTATGTATATCTAAAACAGTGCATTTTTCATTGTTAACAAAAGGCTTCATATTATACTATAATATTAACCTTTAATGTTGTAATTGGACCAGGTGTTATATTACCTTGTACTAGTGTACCCTACCAAAGGAAATAATTATAGAGCCCATAGGAAGTACACAGCGTGACCCCGAATTTTACTGTTTTTGTATATCTCCAAAAGTGTTGGGAGAAGCTTTATTTCGCAGAAATTCGCATTCTGAAGAGCTTTTATACGCAGAAATTCTACGTCTTTTCTCAATGTTAACAAAGCCTCCTATCAGACCTTAATATTGACCCTTAATATTTTAAGTGGACCAGGTGTTATATTACCTTGTAATAATGTACCCTACCAAAGGAATCAATTATAGACCCCATAGGGGGTACACACCGTGACCCCGAACTTTACTATGTATGTATATGTAAAACAGTGCATTTTTTCAATGTTAAGAGAAATGCCTCCTATCAGACCTCAATATTAATCTTTAATGTTGTAATTGGACCAGGTGTTATATTACCTTGTACTAGTGTACCCTACCAAAGGAAAAAATTATAGAACCCATAGGGGGTACACAGCGTGACCCCGAACTTTACTGTTTTTGTTGAGATTTATAGCTTAATATTAAAGCGAGTTATGTGGTCTTGAAAACTTACCCGTACATGCCTATTTTATGTTATTTTTTATTCCATTACACGTTCTTTAACGAAGAAAGAGGATTGTTTTTATACAGAGAACATACTAGGCAGGCCAAACTATCGAAAGTATTGTAAATAATATGAATAAATTAATTTTAATTGATTTTTTCTGTTTTTAAGCTCTGATCTCATTTTCCCGAACTTAAAAAAATAATTTTTCATATATAATTCCTTCTATAATATAGAAAAACACGTTAAATAAATAAAATAATGTAAAATTAACAAAAGAAAAAAAAACAAATTTCAAAAAATGGACAGCACCGGGATTCGAACCCTCACCATCTCGCTCAGCTGCTATCACGCTATCCGCTCCACCACGTATACATGGTAAGCGTCGTATTCAATGCCTTCAAAAGCACTTTCCCGGTTAGTTGATCGATGTACTTTGGGGGCCCCTTGCGATCCTCCTAATTAACCTATAAATATTTCCTTCGGCACTGAGGTGGGGGGCATGGTATCCTATTTTGGTACCGAGTTTGAGATTTATAACTTAATATTAAAGCGAGTTACGTGGTCTTGAAATTTGATCCGTACATACCTATTTTATGTTATTTTTTGTTCCATTATACGTTCTTTAACAAAGAAAGAGGATTGTTTTTATACAGAGAACATACTAGGCAGGCCAAACTATCGAAAGTATTGTAAATAATATGAATAAATTAATTTTAATTGATTTTTTCTGTTTTTAAGCTCTGATCTCACTTTCCCGAACTTAAAAAAATTATTTTTCATATATAGTTCCTTCTAAAATATAGAAAAAGACATTAAATGAATAATATGATGTAAAATTAACAATAGAAAAAAAAATAAACAAATTTTAAAAATTGTCCACACTGGGATTCGAACCCGCACCGTCTCGCTCAGCTGCTATCACGCTATCCGCTCCACCACGATTACACGGTCAGCGAGCTACTTGATGGCTTCAAAAGCAATCTCGCGGTCAGTTTAACGATGTACTTTGGGGGCCCATTGCGACCCTCCTAATTAAGCTATAAATATTTCCTTAGGCACAGGGGTTGGGGGCATGGTACCCTATTTTGGTACCGAGTTTGAGATTTATAGCTTAATATTAAAGCGAGTTATGTGGTCTTGAAAACTTACCCGTACATGCCTATTTTATGTTATTTTTTATTCCATTACGCGTTCTTTAACGAAGAAAGAGGATTGTTTTTATACAGAGAACATATTAGGCAGGCCAAACTATCGAAAGTATTGTAAATAATATGAATAAATTAATTTTAATTGATTTTTCCTGTTTTTAAGCTCTGATCTCACTTTCCCGAACTTAAAAAAATTATTTTTCATATATAGTTCCTTCTAAAATATAGAAAAAGACATTAAATGAATAATATAATGTAAAATTAACAATAGAAAAAAAAAAAACAAATTTTAAAAATTTTCTATGTATGTATGTATGTATGTGTGTATGTATGTATGTATACCTCAAAAAGTGTTGGGAGAAGCTTTATTTTGAGGAATTTCGCCTTCCGAAAAGCGTTAATACGAAAAAATTCTAAGTCTTTTCTCATTGTTAACAAAAGGCTTCATATTATACTATAATATTAACCTTTAATGTTGTAATTGGACCAGGTACTATATTACCGGGTACTAGTTTACCCTACCAAAGGAAATATTAATGGACCCCGCATTTTACTGTTTTTGTATATCTCAAAAAGTGTTGCGAGAAGCTTTTTTGACCTTAATATTAACCTTTAATGTTGTTATTGGACTAGGTATTATATTACGGGGTACTAGTGTACCCTACCAAAGGAAATAATTATAGACCTCATAGGGGGTACACAGTGTAACCCCTCATTTTACTATGTATGTATGTATGTATGTATGTATGTATATCTAAAACAGGGCATTTTTCAATGTTAAGAAAAATGCCTCCTATCAGACCTTAATATTAACCTTTAATGTTTTAATTGGACGAGGTGTTATATTACCTTGTAATAGTGTACCCTACCAAAGGAATCAATTATAGACCCCATAGGGGGTACACGGTGTGACCCCGCAATGTATGTCTATCTGAAATAGTGATGCGAAAAGTCTTATTTCGCAGAAATTCGCCTTCCGAAAAGCGTTAATACGGAGAAATTCTTTTTTCAAGAGAAATAAATTTTCTATGTATGTATATCTCAAAAAGTGTTGCGAGAAGCTTTATTTGTAAGAAATTCGCCTTCCGAAAAGCGTTAATACGGAAAAATTCTAAGTCTTTTCTCAATAATAACAAAGCCTCCTATCAGACCTTAATATTGACCTTTAAATTTGTAATTGGACCAGGTATTATATTACGGGGTACTAGTGTACCCTACCAAAGGAAATAATTATAGAGCCCATAGGGGGTACACAGTGTGACCCCGCATTTTACTATGTATATTTAAAACAATGCATTTTTCAATGTTAAGAAAAATGCCTCCTATCAGACCTTAATATTAACCTTTAATGTTGTAATTGGACCAGGTGTTATATTACCTTGTACTAGTGTACCCTACTAAAGGAAATAATTATAGACCCTATAGGGGGTACACAGTGTGACCCCGAATTTTACTGTTTTTGTATATCTAAAATAGTGTTGCGAGAAGCTTTATTTCGCAGAAATTCGCCTTCTGAATAGCTTTTATACGGAGAAATTCTAAGTCTTTTTTCAAGAGAAATGAATTTTCTATGTATGTATATCTCAAAAAGTGTTGCGAGAAGCTTTATTTTGAAGAAATTCGCCTTCTGAAAATCTTTTATACGCATAATCTTTCAACGGGAAGGCTCCGACGCTGGTCCCCGTACCGGAGCGGAGTGTATTGCCGGCAGAGGCGCTCCGGATACCGCAGCAGCCGGGTTGCTTTTACGAGAGAAATAAATTTTCTATGTATGTATGTATACCTCAAAAAGTGTTGGGAGAAGGTTTATTTTGAGGAAATTCGCCTTCCGAAAAGCGTTAATACGAAGCGTCTTTTCTCATTGTTAACAAAAGGCTTCATATTATACTATAATATTAACCTTTAATGTTGTAATTGGACCAGGTGTTATATTACCTTGTACTAGTGTACCCTACCAAAGGAAATAATTATAGAGCCCATAGGGGGTACACAGCGTGACCCCGAATTTTACTCTTTTTGTATATCTCCAAAAGTGTTTCGAGAAGCTTTATTTCGCACAAATTCGCCTCCTCAATAGCTCTTATACGCAAAAATTTTAAGTCCATTCTCAATATTAACAAAGCCTCCTATCAGACCTTAATATTAACCTTTAATGTTTTAGTTGGACCAGGTGTTGTATTACCTTGTACTAGTGTACCCTACCAAAGGAAATAATTATAGATCCCATAGGGGGTACACAGCGTGACCCCGCACTTTACTATGTATGTATATCTAAAACAGTGCATTTTTCATTGTTAACAAAAGGCTTCATATTATACTATAATATTAACCTTTAATGTTGTAATTGGACCAGGTGTTATATTACCTTGTACTAGTGTACCCTACCAAAGGAAATAATTATAGAGCCCATAGGAAGTACACAGCGTGACCCCGAATTTTACTGTTTTTGTATATCTCCAAAAGTGTTGGGAGAAGCTTTATTTCGCAGAAATTCGCATTCTGAAGAGCTTTTATACGCAGAAATTCTACGTCTTTTCTCAATGTTAACAAAGCCTCCTATCAGACCTTAATATTGACCCTTAATATTTTAAGTGGACCAGGTGTTATATTACCTTGTAATAATGTACCCTACCAAAGGAATCAATTATAGACCCCATAGGGGGTACACACCGTGACCCCGAACTTTACTATGTATGTATATGTAAAACAGTGCATTTTTTCAATGTTAAGAGAAATGCCTCCTATCAGACCTCAATATTAATCTTTAATGTTGTAATTGGACCAGGTGTTATATTACCTTGTACTAGTGTACCCTACCAAAGGAAAAAATTATAGAACCCATAGGGGGTACACAGCGTGACCCCGAACTTTACTGTTTTTGTTGAGATTTATAGCTTAATATTAAAGCGAGTTATGTGGTCTTGAAAACTTACCCGTACATGCCTATTTTATGTTATTTTTTATTCCATTACACGTTCTTTAACGAAGAAAGAGGATTGTTTTTATACAGAGAACATACTAGGCAGGCCAAACTATCGAAAGTATTGTAAATAATATGAATAAATTAATTTTAATTGATTTTTTCTGTTTTTAAGCTCTGATCTCATTTTCCCGAACTTAAAAAAATAATTTTTCATATATAATTCCTTCTATAATATAGAAAAACACGTTAAATAAATAAAATAATGTAAAATTAACAAAAGAAAAAAAAACAAATTTCAAAAAATGGACAGCACCGGGATTCGAACCCTCACCATCTCGCTCAGCTGCTATCACGCTATCCGCTCCACCACGTATACATGGTAAGCGTCGTATTCAATGCCTTCAAAAGCACTTTCCCGGTTAGTTGATCGATGTACTTTGGGGGCCCCTTGCGATCCTCCTAATTAACCTATAAATATTTCCTTCGGCACTGAGGTGGGGGGCATGGTATCCTATTTTGGTACCGAGTTTGAGATTTATAACTTAATATTAAAGCGAGTTACGTGGTCTTGAAATTTGATCCGTACATACCTATTTTATGTTATTTTTTGTTCCATTATACGTTCTTTAACAAAGAAAGAGGATTGTTTTTATACAGAGAACATACTAGGCAGGCCAAACTATCGAAAGTATTGTAAATAATATGAATAAATTAATTTTAATTGATTTTTTCTGTTTTTAAGCTCTGATCTCACTTTCCCGAACTTAAAAAAATTATTTTTCATATATAGTTCCTTCTAAAATATAGAAAAAGACATTAAATGAATAATATGATGTAAAATTAACAATAGAAAAAAAAATAAACAAATTTTAAAAATTGTCCACACTGGGATTCGAACCCGCACCGTCTCGCTCAGCTGCTATCACGCTATCCGCTCCACCACGATTACACGGTCAGCGAGCTACTTGATGGCTTCAAAAGCAATCTCGCGGTCAGTTTAACGATGTACTTTGGGGGCCCATTGCGACCCTCCTAATTAAGCTATAAATATTTCCTTAGGCACAGGGGTTGGGGGCATGGTACCCTATTTTGGTACCGAGTTTGAGATTTATAGCTTAATATTAAAGCGAGTTATGTGGTCTTGAAAACTTACCCGTACATGCCTATTTTATGTTATTTTTTATTCCATTACGCGTTCTTTAACGAAGAAAGAGGATTGTTTTTATACAGAGAACATATTAGGCAGGCCAAACTATCGAAAGTATTGTAAATAATATGAATAAATTAATTTTAATTGATTTTTCCTGTTTTTAAGCTCTGATCTCACTTTCCCGAACTTAAAAAAATTATTTTTCATATATAGTTCCTTCTAAAATATAGAAAAAGACATTAAATGAATAATATAATGTAAAATTAACAATAGAAAAAAAAAATAAACAAATTTTAAAAATTGTCCACACTGGGATTCGAACCCGCACCGTCTCGCTCAGCTGCTATCACGCTATCCGCTCCACCACGATTACACGGTCAGCGAGCTACTTGATGGCTTCAAAAGCAATCTCGCGGTCAGTTTAACGATGTACTTTGGGGGCCCATTGCGACCCTCCTAATTAAGCTATAAATATTTCCTTAGGCACAGGTGTTGGGGACATGGTACCCTATTTTGGTACCGAGTTTGAGATTTATAGCTTAATATTAAAGCGAGTTATGTGGTCTTGAAAACTTACCCGTACCTGCCTATTTTATGTTATTTTTTATTCCATTACGCGTTCTTTAACGAAGAAAGAGGATTGTTTTTATACAGAGAACATATTAGGCAGGCCAAACTATCGAAAGTATTGTAAATAATATGAATAAATTAATTTTAATTGATTTTTCCTGTTTTTAAGCTCTGATCTCACTTTCCCGAACTTAAAAAAATTATTTTTCATATATAGTTCCTTCTAAAATATAGAAAAAGACATTAAATGAATAATATAATGTAAAATTAACAATAGAAAAAAAAATAAACAAATTTTAAAAATTGTCCACACTGGGCTTCGAACCCGCACCGTCTCGCTCAGCTGCTATCACGCTATCCGCTCCACCACGGTTACACGGTCAGCGAGCTACTTGATGGCTTCAAAAGCAATCTCGCGGTCAGTTTAACGATGTACTTTGGGGGCCCATTGCGACCCTCCTAATTAAGCTATAAATATTTCCTTAGGCACAGGTGTTGGGGGCATGGTACCCTATTTTGGTACCGAGTTTGAGATTTATAGCTTAATATTAAAGCGAGTTATGTGGTCTTGAAAACTTACCCGTACATGCCTATTTTATGTTATTTTTTATTCCATTACGTGTTCTTTAACGAAGAAAGAGGATTGTTTTTATACAGAGAACATATTTGGCAGGCCAAACTATCGGAAGTATTGTAAATAATATGAATAAATTAATTTTAATTGATTTTTCCTGTTTTTAAGCTCTGATCTGACTTTCCCGAACTTAAAAAAATTATTTTTCATATATAGTTCCTTCTAAAATATAGAAAAAGACATTAAATGAATAATATAATGTAAAATTAACAATAGAAAAAAAAATAAACAAATTTTAAAAATTTTCTATGTATGTATGTATGTATGTGTGTATGTATACCTCAAAAAGTGTTGGGAGAAGCTTTATTTTGAGGAATTTCGCCTTCCGAAAAGCGTTAATACGAAAAAATTCTAAGTCTTTTCTCTTTGTTAACAAAAGGCTTCATATTATACTATAATATTAACCTTTAATGTTGTAATTGGACCAGGTACTATATTACCGGGTACTAGTTTACCCTACCAAAGGAAATATTAATGGACCCCGCATTTTACTGTTTTTGTATATCTCAAAAAGTGTTGCGAGAAGCTTTTTTGACCTTTTTTGACCTTAATATTAACCTTTAATGTTGTTATTGGACTAGGTATTATATTACGGGGTACTAGTGTACCCTACCAAAGGAAATAATTATAGACCTCATAGGGGGTACACAGTGTAACCCCTCATTTTACTATGTATGTATGTATGTATGTATGTATGTATATCTAAAACAGGGCATTTTTCAATGTTAAGAAAAATGCCTCCTATCAGACCTTAATATTAACCTTTAATGTTTTAATTGGACGAGGTGTTATATTACCTTGTAATAGTGTACCCTACCAAAGGAATCAATTATAGACCCCATAGGGGGTACACGGTGTGACCCCGCAATGTATGTCTATCTGAAATAGTGATGCGAAAAGTCTTATTTCGCAGAAATTCGCCTTCCGAAAAGCGTTAATACGGAGAAATTCTTTTTTCAAGAGAAATAAATTTTCTATGTATGTATATCTCAAAAAGTGTTGCGAGAAGCTTTATTTGTAAGAAATTCGCCTTCCGAAAAGCGTTAATACGGAAAAATTCTAAGTCTTTTCTCAATAATAACAAAGCCTCCTATCAGACCTTAATATTGACCTTTAAATTTGTAATTGGACCAGGTATTATATTACGGGGTACTAGTGTACCCTACCAAAGGAAATAATTATAGAGCCCATAGGGGGTACACAGTGTAACCCCGCATTTTACTATGTATGTATATTTAAAACAATGCATTTTTCAATGTTAAGAAAAATGCCTCCTATCAGACCTTAATATTAACCTTTAATGTTGTAATTGGACCAGGTGTTATATTGCCTTGTACTAGTGTACCCTACTAAAGGAAATAATTATAGACCCTATAGGGGGTACACAGTGTGACCCCGAATTTTACTGTTTTTGTATATCTAAAATAGTGTTGCGAGAAGCTTTATTTCGCAGAAATTCGCCTTCTGAATAGCTTTTATACGGAGAAATTCTAAGTCTTTTTTCAAGAGAAATGAATTTTCTATGTATGTATATCTCAAAAAGTGTTGCGAGAAGCTTTATTTTGAAGAAATTCGCCTTCTGAAAATCTTTTATACGCATAATCTTTCAACGGGAAGGCTCCGACGCTGGTCCCCGTATCGGAGCGGAGTGTATTGCCGGCAGAGGCGCTCCGGATACCGCAGCAGCCGGGTTGCTTTTATGAGAGAAATAAATTTTCTATGTATGTATGTATACCTCAAAAAGTGTTGGGAGAAGGTTTATTTTGAGGAAATTCGCCTTCCGAAAAGCGTTAATACGAAGCGTCTTTTCTCATTGTTAACAAAAGGCTTCATATTATACTATAATATTAACCTTTAATGTTGTAATTGGACCAGGTGTTATATTACCTTGTACTAGTGTACCCTACCAAAGGAAATAATTATAGACTTCATAGGGGGTACACAGTGTAACCCCTCATTTTACTATGTATGTATGAATGTATATCTAAAACAGGGCATTTTTCAATGTTAAGAAAAATGCCTCCTATCAGACCTTAATATTAACCTTTAATGTTTTAATTGGACGAGGTGTTATATTACCTTGTAATAGTGTACCCTACCAAAGGAATCAATTATAGACCCCATAGGGGGTACACGGTGTGACCCCGCAATGTATGTCTATCTGAAATAGTGATGCGAAAAGTCTTATTTCGCAGAAATTCGCCTTCCGAAAAGCGTTAATACGGAGAAATTCTTTTTTCAAGAGAAATAAATTTTCTATGTATGTATATCTCAAAAAGTGTTGCGAGAAGCTTTATTTGTAAGAAATTCGCCTTCCGAAAAGCGTTAATACGGAAAAATTCTAAGTCTTTTCTCAATAATAACAAAGCCTCCTATCAGACCTTAATATTGACCTTTAAATTTGTAATTGGACCAGGTATTATATTACGGGGTACTAGTGTACCCTACCAAAGGAAATAATTATAGAGCCCATAGGGGGTACACAGTGTAACCCCGCATTTTACTATGTATGTATATTTAAAACAATGCATTTTTCAATGTTAAGAAAAATGCCTCCTATCAGACCTTAATATTAACCTTTAATGTTGTAATTGGACCAGGTGTTATACTACCTTGTACTAGTGTACCCTACTAAAGGAAATAATTATAGACCCTATAGGGGGTACACAGTGTGACCCCGAATTTTACTGTTTTTGTATATCTAAAATAGTGTTGCGAGAAGCTTTATTTCGCAGAAATTCACCTTCTGAATAGCTTTTATACGGAGAAATTCTAAGTCTTTTTTCAAGAGAAATGAATTTTCTATGTATGTATATCTCAAAAAGTGTTGCGAGAAGCTTTATTTTGAAGAAATTCGCCTTCTGAAAATCTTTTATACGCATAATCTTTCAACGGGAAGGCTCCGACGCTGGTCCCCGTATCGGAGCGGAGTGTATTGCCGGCAGAGGCGCTCCGGATACCGCAGCAGCCGGGTTGCTTTTACGAGAGAAATAAATTTTCTATGTATGTATGTATACCTCAAAAAGTGTTGGGAGAAGGTTTATTTTGAGGAAATTCGCCTTCCGAAAAGCGTTAATACGAAGCGTCTTTTCCCATTGTTAACAAAAGGCTTCATATTATACTATAATATTAACCTTTAATGTTGTAATTGGACCAGGTGTTATATTACCTTGTACTAGTGTACCCTACCAAAGGAAATAATTATAGAGCCCATAGGGAGTACACAGCGTGACCCCGAATTTTACTGTTTTTGTATATCTCCAAAAGTGTTGCGAGAAGCTTTATTTCGAAGAAATTCGCCTTCCGAAGAGCTTTTATACGCAGAAATTCAAAGACTTTTCTTATTGTAAACAAAGCCTCCTATCAGACCTTAATATTGACCCTTAATATTTTAAGTGGACCAGGTGTTATATTACCTGGTACTAGTGTACCCTACCAAAGGAAATAATTATAGAGCCCATAGGGGGTACACAGCGTGACCCCGAATTTTATTCTTTTTGTATAGCTAAAATAGTGTTGCGAGAAGCTCTATTTCCAAGAAATTCGCCTTCTGAAGAGCTTTTATAGACAGAAATTCTAAGTCTGTTTTCAAGAGGAGAAATAAATTTTTTATGTATGTATATCTCCAAAAGTGTTGCGAGAAGCTTTATTTTGAGGAAATTCGCCTTCCGAAAAGCGTTAATACGGATCAATATAAAGTCTTTTCTCATTGTTAACAAATGGCTTCATATCAGACCTTAATATTAACCTTTAATGTTGTAATTGGACCAGGTATTATATTACGGAGTACTAGTGTACCCTACCAAAGGAAATAATTTTAGAGCCCATAGGGGGTACACAGTGTGACCCCGCATTTTACTGTTTTTGTATATATAAAACAATGCATTTTTCAATGTTAAGAAAAATGCCGCCTATCAGACCTTAATATTAACCTTTAGTGTTGTAATTGGACCAGGTATTATATTACGGGGTACTAGTGTACCCTACCTAAGGACATAATTATAGACCCCATAGGGGGTACACAGCGCGACCCCGAATTTTACTGTTTTTGTATATCTCCAAAAGTGTTGCGAGAAGCTTTATTTCGAAGAAATTCGCCTTCTGAAGAGCTTTTATACGCAGAAATTCTACGTCTTTTCTCAATGTTAACAAACCCTCCTATCAGACCTTAATATTGACCCTTAATATTTTAAGTGGACCAGGTGTTATATTACCTTGTACTAGTGTACCCTACCAAAGGAAATAATTATAGACACCATAGGGGGTACACAGCGTGACCCCGCACTTTACTATGTATGTATACCTAAAACAGTGCATTTTTCAATGTTAAGAAAAATGCCTCCTATCAGACCTCAATATTGACCTTTAATGATGTAATTGGACCAGGTGTTATATTACCTTGTACTCGTGTACCCTATTAAAGGAAATAATTATAGACCCTATAGGGGGTACACAGTGTGACCCCGAATTTTACTGTTTTTGTATATCTAAAATAGTGTTGCGAGAAGCTTTATTTCGCAGAAATTCGCCTTCTGAATAGCTTTTATACGGAGAAATTCTAAGTCTTTTTTCAAGAGAAATGAATTTTCTATGTATGTATATCTCAAAAAGTGTTGCGAGAAGCTTTATTTTGAAGAAATTCGCCTTCTGAAAATCTTTTATACGCATAATCTTTCAACGGGAAGGCTCCGACGCTGGTCCCCGTACCGGAGCGGAGTGTATTGCCGGAAGAGGCGCTCCGGATACCGCAGCAGCCGGGTTGCTTTTACGAGAGAAATAAATTTTCTATGTATGTATGTATACCTCAAAAAGTGTTGGGAGAAGGTTTATTTTGAAGAAATTCGCCTTCCGAAAAGCGTTAATACGAAGCGTCTTTTCTCATTGTTAACAAAAGGCTTCATATTATACTATAATATTAACCTTTAATGTTGTAATTGGACCAGGTGTTATATTACCTTGTACTAGTGTACCCTACCAAAGGAAATAATTATAGAGCCCATAGGGGGTACACAGCGTGACCCCGAATTTTACTCTTTTTGTATATCTCCAAAAGTGTTTCGAGAAGCTTTATTTCGCAGAAATTCGCCTCCTCAATAGCTCTTATACGCAAAAATTTTAAGTCCATTCTCAATATTAACAAAGCCTCCTATCAGACCTTAATATTAACCTTTAATGTTTTAGTTAGACCAGGTGTTGTATTACCTTGTACTAGTGTACCCTACCAAAGGAAATAATTATAGAGCCCATAGGGGGTACACAGCGTGACCCCGCACTTTACTATGTATGTATATCTAAAACAGTGCATTTTTCATTGTTAACAAAAGGCTTCATATTATACTATAATATTAAGCTTTAATGTTGTAATTGGACCAGGTGTTATATTACCTTGTACTAGTGTACCCTACCAAAGGAAATAATTATAGAGCCCATAGGGAGTACACAGCGTGACCCCGAATTTTACTGTTTTTGTATATCTCCAAAAATGTTGCGAGAAGCTTTATTTCGAAGAAATTCGCCTTCGGAAGAGCTTTTATACGCAGAAATTCAAAGTCTTTTCTTAATGTTAACAAAGCCTCCTATCAGACCTTAATATTGACCCTTAATATTTTAAGTGGACCAGGTGTTATATTACCTGGTACTAGTGTACCCTACCAAAGGAAATAATTATAGAGCCCATAGGGGGTAAACAGCGTGACCCTGAATTTTACTCTTTTTGTATAGCTAAAATAGTGTTGCGAGAAGCTCTATTTCCAAGAAATTCGCCTTCTGAAGAGCTTTTATAGGCAGAAATTCTAAGTCTGTTTTCAAGAGGAGAAATAAATTTTTTATGTATGTATATCTCCAAAAGTGTTGCGAGAAGATTTATTTTGAGGAAATTCGCCTTCCGAAAAGCGTTAATACGGATCAATATAAAGTCTTTTCTCATTGTTAACAAATGGCTTCATATCAGACCTTAATATTAACCTTTAATGTTGTAAATGGACCAGGTATTATATTATGGGGTACTAGTGTACCCTACCAAAGGAAATAATTATAGACCCCATAGGGGGTACACACCGTGACCCCGAATTTTACTGTTTTTGTATATCTAAAACAATGTATTTTTCAATGTTAAGAAAAATGCCTACTATCAGACCTTTATATTAACCTTTAATGTTGTAAATGGACCAGGTGTTATATTACCTTGTTCTCGTGTACCCTACCAAAGGATATAATTATAGACCCCATAGGGGGTACACAGCGCGACCCCGAATTTTACTGTTTTTGTATATCTCCAAAAGTGTTGCGAGAAGCTTTATTTCGAAGAAATTCGCCTTCTGAAGAGCTTTTATACGCAGAAATTCTACGTCTTTTCTCAATGTTAACAAACCCTCCTATCAGACCTTAATATTGACCCTTAATATTTTAAGTGGACCAGGTGTTATATTACCTTGTACTAGTGTACCCTACCAAAGGAAATAATTATAGACACCATATGGGGTACACAGCGTGACCCCGCACTTTACTATGTATGTATACCTAAAACAGTGCATTTTACAATGTTAAGAAAAATGCCTCCTATCAGACCTCAATATTGACCTTTAATGTTGTAATTGGACCAGGTGTTATATTACCTTGTACTCGTGTACCCTACCAAAGGAAAAAATTATAGACCGCATAGGGGGTACACAGCGTGACCCCGAATTTTACTCTTTTTGTATAGCTAATATAGTGTTGCGAGAAGCTCTATTTCCAAGAAACTCGCCTTCCGAAGAGCTTTTATACGCAGAAATTCAAAGTCTTTTCTTAATGTTAACAAAGCCTCCTATCAGACCTTAATATTGACCCTTAATATTTTAAGTGGACCAGGTGTTATATTACCTGGTACTAGTGTACCCTACCAAAGGAAATAATTATAGACACCATAGGGGGTACACAGCGTGACCCCGCACTTTACTATGTATGTATACCTAAAACAGTGCATTTTTCAATGTTAAGAAAAATGCCTCCTATCAGACCTCAATATTGACCTTAAATGTTGTAATTGGACCAGGTGTTATATTACCTTGTACTCGTGTACCCTACCAAAGGAAAAAATTATAGACCGCATAGGGGGTACACAGCGTGACCCCGAATTTTACTGTTTTTGTATAGCTAAAATAGTGTTGCGAGAAGCTCTATTTCCAAGAAACTCGCCTTCCGAAGAGCTTTTATAGGCAGAAATTGTAAGTCTTTTTTCAAGAGGAGAAATAGATTTTCTATGTATGTATATCTCAAAAAGTGTTGGGAGAAGCTTTATTTTGAGGAAATTCGCCTTCCGAAAAGCGTTCATACGGAGCAATTTTAAGTCTTTTCTCATTGTTAACAAATGGCTTCATATCAGACCTTAATATTAACCTTTAATGTTGTAATTGGACCAGGTATTATATTACGGAGTACTAGTGTACCATACCAAAGGAAATAATTTTAGAGCCCATAGGGGGTACACAGTGTGACACCGCATTTTACTATGTATGTATATTTAAAACAATGCATTTTTCAATGTTAAGAAAAATGCCGCCTGTCAGACCTTAATATTAACCTTTAATGTTGTAAATGGACCAGGTATTATATTATGGGGTAGTAGTGTACCCTACCAAAGGAAATAATTATAGACCCCATAGGGGGTACACACCGTGACCCCGAATTTTACTGTTTTTGTATAGCTAAAATAGTGTTGCGAGAAGCTCTATTTCCAAGAAACTCGCCTTCCGAAGAGCTTTTATACGCAGAAGTTCTACGTCTTTTCTCAATGTTAACAAACCCTCCTATCAGACCTTAATATTGACCCTTAATATTTTAAGTGGACCACGTGTTATATTACCTTGTACTAGTGTAGACTACCAAAGGAAATAATTATAGATCCCATAGGGGGTACACACCGTGACCCCGAACTTTACTATGTATGTATATGTAAAACAGTGCATTTTTTCAATGTTAAGAGAAATGCCTCCTATCAGACCTCATTATTAATCTTTAATGTTGTAATTGGACCAGGTGTTATATTACCTTGTACTAGTGTACCCTACCAAAGGAAAAAATTATAGAACCCATAGGGGGTACACAGCGTGACCCCGAACTTTACTGTTTTTGTTGAGATTTATAGCTTAATATTAAAGCGAGTTATGTGGTCTTGAAAACTTACCCGTACATGCCTATTTTATGTTATTTTTTATTCCATTACACGTTCTTTAACGAAGAAAGAGGATTGTTTTTATACAGAGAACATACTAGGCAGGCCAAACTATCGAAAGTATTGTAAATAATATGAATAAATTAATTTTAATTGATCTTTTCTGTTTTTAAGCTCTGATCTCATTTTCCCGAACTTAAAAAAATTATTTTTCATATATAATTCCTTCTATAATATAGAAAAACACATTAAATAAATAAAATAATGTAAAATTAACAAAAGAAAAAAAAACAAATTTCAAAAAATGGACAGCACCGGGATTCGAACCCTCGCCATCTCGCTCAGCTGCTATCACGCTATCCGCTCCACCACGTATACATGGTAAGCGTCGTATTCAATGCCTTTAAAAGCACTTTCCCGGTTAGTTGATCGATGTACTTTGGGGGCCCCTTGCGATCCTCCTAATTAACCTATAAATATTTCCTTCGGCACTGAGGTGGGGGGCATGGTATTCTATTTTGGTAACGAGTTTGAGATTTATAACTTAATATTAAAGCGAGTTACGTGGTCTTGAAATTTGATCCGTACATACCTATTTTATGTTATTTTTTGTTCCATTATACGTTCTTTAACAAAGAAAGAGGATTGTTTTTATACAGAGAACATACTAGGCAGGCCAAACTATCGAAAGTATTGTAAATAATATGAATAAATTAATTTTAATTGATTTTTTCTGTTTTTAAGCTCTGATCTCACTTTCCCGAACTTAAAAAAATTATTTTTCATATATAGTTCCTTCTAAAATATAGAAAAAGACATTAAATGAATAATATGATGTAAAATTAACAATAGAAAAAAAAATAAACAAATTTTAAAAATTGTCCACACTGGGATTCGAACCCGCACCGTCTCGCTCAGCTGCTATCACGCTATCCGCTCCACCACGATTACACGGTCAGCGAGCTACTTGATGGCTTCAAAAGCAATCTCGCGGTCAGTTTAACGATGTACTTTGGGGGCCCATTGCGACCCTCCTAATTAAGCTATAAATATTTCCTTAAGCACAGGGGTTGGGGGCATGGTACCCTATTTTGGTACCGAGTTTGAGATTTATAGCTTAATATTAAAGCGAGTTATGTGGTCTTGAAAACTTACCCGTACATGCCTATTTTATGTTATTTTTTATTCCATTACGCGTTCTTTAACGAAGAAAGAGGATTGTTTTTATACAGAGAACATATTAGGCAGGCCAAACTATCGAAAGTATTGTAAATAATATGAATAAATTAATTTTAATTGATTTTTCCTGTTTTTAAGCTCTGATCTCACTTTCCCGAACTTAAAAAAATTATTTTTCATATATAGTTCCTTCTAAAATATAGAAAAAGACATTAAATGAATAATATAATGTAAAATTAACAACAGAAAAAAAAATAAACAAATTTTAAAAATTGTCCACACTGGGATTCGAACCCGCACCGTCTCGCTCAGCTGCTATCACGCTATCCGCTCCACCACGATTACACGGTCAGCGAGCTACTTGATGGCTTCAAAAGCAATCTCGCGGTCAGTTTAACGATGTACTTTGGGGGCCCATTGCGACCCTCCTAATTAAGCTATAAATATTTCCTTAGGCACAGGTGTTGGGGTCATGGTACCCTATTTTGGTACCGAGTTTGAGATTTATAGCTTAATATTAAAGCGAGTTATGTGGTCTTGAAAACTTTCCCGTACATGCCTATTTTATGTTATTTTTTTATTCCATTACGCGTTCTTTAACGAAGAAAGAGGATTGTTTTTATACAGAGAACATATTAGGCAGGCCAAACTATCGGAAGTATTGTAAATAATATGAATAAATTAATTTTAATTGATTTTTCCTGTTTTTAAGCTCTGATCTCACTTTCCCGAACTTAAAAAAATTATTTTTCATATATAGTTCCTTCTAAAATATAGAAAAAGACATTAAATGAATAATATAATGTAAAATTAACAATAGAAAAAAAAATAAACAAATTTTAAAAATTGTCCACACTGGGATTCGAACCCGCACCGTCTCGCTCAGCTGCTATCACGCTATCCGCTCCACCACGATTACACGGTCAGCGAGCTACTTGATGGCTTCAAAAGCAATCTCGCGGTCAGTTTAACGATGTACTTTGGGGGCCCATTGCGACCCTCCTAATTAAGCTATAAATATTTCCTTAGGCACAGGTGTTGGGGGCATGGTACCCTATTTTGGTACCGAGTTTGAGATTTATAGCTTAATATTAAAGCGAGTTATGTGGTCTTGAAAACTTACCCGTACATGCCTATTTTATGTTATTTTTTATTCCATTACGCGTTCTTTAACGAAGAAAGAGGATTGTTTTTATACAGAGAACATATTAGGCAGGCCAAACTATCGGAAGTATTGTAAATAATATGAATAAATTAATTTTAATTGATTTTTCCTGTTTTTTAGCTCTGATCTCACTTTCCCGAAATTAAAAAAATTATTTTTCATATATAGTTCCTTCTAAAATATAGAAAAAGACATTAAATGAATAATATAATGTAAAATTAACAATAGAAAAAAAAAATAAACAAATTTTAAAAATTTTCTATGTATGTATGTATGTATGTGTGTATGTATGTATACCTCAAAAAGTGTTGGGAGAAGCTTTATTTTGAGGAATTTCGCCTTCCGAAAAGCGTTAATACGAAAAAATTCTAAGTCTTTTCTCATTGTTAACAAAAGGCTTCATATTATACTATAATATTAACCTTTAATGTTGTAATTGGACCAGGTGTTATATTACCTTGTACTAGTGTACCCTACCAAAGGAAATAATTATAGAGCCCATAGGGGGTACACAGCGTGACCCCGAATTTTACTCTTTTTGTATAGCTAAAATAGTGTTGCGAGAAGCTCTATTTCCAAGAAATTCGCCTTCTGAAGAGCTTTTATAGGCAGAAATTCTAAGTCTGTTTTCAAGAGGAGAAATAAATTTTTTATGTATGTATATCTCCAAAAGTGTTGCGAGAAGCTTTATTTTGAGGAAATTCGCCTTCCGAAAAGCGTTAATACGAATCAATATAAAGTCTTTTCTCATTGTTAACAAATGGCTTCATATCAGACCTTAATATTAACCTTTAATGTTGTAATTGGACCAGGTATTATATTACGGAGTACTAGTGTACCCTACCAAAGGAAATAATTTTAGAGCCCATAGGGGGTACACAGTGTGACCCCGCATTTTACTATGTATGTATATTTAAAACAATGCATTTTTCAATGTTAAGAAAAATGCCTCCTATCAGACCTTAATATTAACCTTTAATGTTGTAAATGGACCAGGTATTATATTATGGGGTACTAGTGTACCCTACCAAAGGAAATAATTATAGACCCCATAGGGGGTACACAGCGTGACCCCGAATTTTACTGTTTTTGTATATATAAAACGATGCATTTTTCAATGTTAAGAAAAATGCCGCCTATCAGACCTTAATATTAACCTTTAGTGTTGTAATTGGACCAGGTATTATATTACGGGGTACTAGTGTACCCTACCAAAGGACATAATTATAGACCCCATAGGGGGTACACAGCGCGACCCCGAATTTTACGGTTTTTGTATATCTCCAAAAGTGTTGCGAGAAGCTTTATTTCGAAGAAATTCGCCTTCTGAAGAGCTTTTATACGCAGAAATTCTACGTCTTTTCTCAATGTTAACAAACCCTCCTATCAGACCTTAATATTGACCCTTAATATTTCAAGTGGACCAGGTGTTATATTACCTTGTACTAGTGTACCCTACCAAAGGAAATAATTATAGACACCATAGGGGGTACACAGCGTGACCCCGCACTTTACTATGTATGTATACCTAAAACAGTGCATTTTTCAATGTTAAGAAAAATGCCTCCTATCAGACCTCAATATTGATCTTTAATGTTGTAATTGGACCAGGTGTTATATTACCTTGTACTCGTGTACCCTACCAAAGGAAAAAATTATAGACCGCATAGGGGGTACACAGCGTGACCCCGAATTTTACTCTTTTTGTATAGCTAAAATAGTGTTGCGAGAAGCTCTATTTCCAAGAAACTCGCCTTCCGAAGAGCTTTTATACGCAGAAATTCAAAGTCTTTTCTTAATGTTAACAAAGCCTCCTATCAGACCTTAATATTGACCCTTAATATTTTAAGTGGACCAGGTGTTATATTACCTGGTACTAGTGTACCCTACCAAAGGAAATAATTATAGACACCATAGGGGGTACACAGCGTGACCCCGCACTTTACTATGTATGTATACCTAAAACAGTGCATTTTTCAATGTTAAGAAAAATGCCTCCTATCAGACCTCAATATTGACCTTTAATGTTGTAATTGGACCAGGTGTTATATTACCTTGTACTCGTGTACCCTACCAAAGGAAAAAATTATAGACCGCATAGGGGGTACACAGCGTGACAACGAATTTTACTCTTTTTGTATAGCTAAAATAGTGTTGCGAGAAGCTCTATTTCCAAGAAACTCGCCTTCCGAAGAGCTTTTATAGGCAGAAATTGTAAGTCTTTTTTCAAGAGGAGAAATAGATTTTCTATGTATGTATATCTCAAAAAGTGTTGGGAGAAGCTTTATTTTGAGGAAATTCGCCTTCCGAAAAGCGTTCATACGGAGCAATTTTAAGTCTTTTCTCATTGTTAACAAATGGCTTCATATCAGACCTTAATATTAACCATTAATGTTGTAATTGGACCAGGTATTATATTACGGAGTACTAGTGTACCATACCAAAGGAAATAATTTTAGAGCCCATAGGGGGTACACAGTGTGACACCGCATTTTACTATGTATGTATATTTAAAACAATGCATTTTTCAATGTTAAGAAAAATGCCGCCTGTCAGACCTTAATATTAACCTTTAATGTTGTAATTGGACCAGGTATTATATTACGGGGTACTAGTGTACCCTACCAAAGGATATAATTATAGACCCCATAGGGGGTACACAGCGCGACCCCGAATTTTACTGTTTTTTTATATCTCCAAAAGTGTTGCGAGAAGCTTTATTTCGCAGAAATTCGCCTTCTGAAGAGCTTTTATACGCAGAAATTCTACGTCTTTTCTCAATGTTAACAAAGCCTCCTATCAGACCTTAATATTGACCCTTAATATTTTAAGTGGACCAGGTGTTATATTACCTTGTAATAATGTACCCTACCAAAGGAATCAATTATAGACCCCATAGGGGGTACACACCGTGACCCCGAACTTTACTATGTATGTATATGTAAAACAGTGCATTTTTTCAATGTTAAGAGAAATGCCTCCTATCAGACCTCAATATTAATCTTTAATGTTGTAATTGGACCAGGTGTTATATTACCTTGTACTAGTGTACCCTACCTAAGGAAAAAATTATAGAACCCATAGGGGGTACACAGCGTGACCCCGAACTTTACTGTTTTTGTTGAGATTTATAGCTTAATATTAAAGCGAGTTATGTGGTCTTGAAAACTTACCCGTACATGCCTATTTTATGTTATTTTTTATTCCATTACACGTTCTTTAACGAAGAAAGAGGATTGTTTTTATACAGAGAACATACTAGGCAGGCCAAACTATCGAAAGTATTGTAAATAATATGAATAAATTAATTTTAATTGATTTTTTCTGTTTTTAAGCTCTGATCTCATTTTCCCGAACTTAAAAAAATTATTTTTCATATATAATTCCTTCTATAATATAGAAAAACACATTAAATAAATAAAATAATGTAAAATTAACAAAAGAAAAAAAAACAAATTTCAAAAAATGGACAGCACCGGGATTCGAACCATCGCCATCTCGCTCAGCTGCAATCACGCTATCCGCTCCACCACGTATACATGGTAAGCGTCGTATTCAATGCCTTCAAAAGCACTTTCCCGGTTAGTTGATCGATGTACTTTGGGGGCCCCTTGCGATCCTCCTAATTAACCTATAAATATTTCCTTCGGCACTGAGGTGGGGGGCATGGTATCCTATTTTGGTACCGAGTTTGAGATTTATAACTTAATATTAAAGCGAGTTACGTGGTCTTGAAATTTGATCCGTACATACCTATTTTATGTTATTTTTTGTTCCATTATACGTTCTTTAACAAAGAAAGAGGATTGTTTTTATACAGAGAACATACTAGGCAGGCCAAACTATCGAAAGTATTGTAAATAATATGAATAAATTAATTTTAATTGATTTTTTCTGTTTTTAAGCTCTGATCTCACTTTCCCGAACTTAAAAAAATTATTTTTCATATATAGTTCCTTCTAAAATATAGAAAAAGACATTAAATGAATAATATGATGTAAAATTAACAATAGAAAAAAAAATAAACAAATTTTAAAAATTGTCCACACTGGGATTCGAACCCGCACCGTCTCGCTCAGCTGCTATAACGCTATCCGCTCCACCACGATTACACGGTCAGCGAGCTACTTGATGGCTTCAAAAGCAATCTCGCGGTCAGTTTAACGATGTACTTTGGGGGCCCATTGCGACCCTCCTAATTAAGCTATAAATATTTCCTTTGGCACAGGGGTTGGGGGCATGGTACCCTATTTTGGTACTGAGTTTGAGATTTATAGCTTAATATTAAAGCGAGTTATGTGGTCTTGAAAACTTACCCGTACATGCCTATTTTATGTTATTTTTTATTCCATTACGCGTTCTTTAACGAAGAAAGAGGATTGTTTTTATACAGAGAACATATTAGGCAGGCCAAACTATCGAAAGTATTGTAAATAATATGAATAAATTAATTTTAATTGATTTTTCCTGTTTTTAAGCTCTGATCTCACTTTCCCGAACTTAAAAAAATTATTTTTCATATATAGTTCCTTCTAAAATATAGAAAAAGACATTAAATGAATAATATAATGTAAAATTAACAATAGAAAAAAAAATAAACAAATTTTAAAAATTGTCCACACTGGGATTCGAACCCGCACCGTCTCGCTCAGCTGCTATCACGCTATCCGCTCCACCACGATTACACGGTCAGCGAGCTACTTGATGGCTTCAAAAGCAATCTCGCGGTCAGTTTAACGATGTACTTTGGGGGCCCATTGCGACCCTCCTAATTAAGCTATAAATATTTCCTTAGGCACAGGTGTTGGGGGCATGGTACCCTATTTTGGTACCGAGTTTGAGATTTATAGCTTAATATTAAAGCGAGTTATGTGGTCTTGAAAACTTACCCGTACATGCCTATTTTATGTTATTTTTTATTCCATTACGCGTTCTTTAACGAAGAAAGAGGATTGTTTTTATACAGAGAACATATTAGGCAGGCCAAACTATCGGAAGTATTGTAAATAATATGAATAAATTAATTTTAATTGATTTTTTCTGTTTTTAAGCTCTGATCTCACTTTCCCGAACTTAAAAAAATTATTTTTCATATATAGTTCCTTCTAAAATATAGAAAAAGACATTAAATGAATAATATGATGTAAAATTAACAATAGAAAAAAAAATAAACAAATTTTAAAAATTGTCCACACTGGGATTCGAACCCGCACCGTCTCGCTCAGCTGCTATAACGCTATCCGCTCCACCACGATTACACGGTCAGCGAGCTACTTGATGGCTTCAAAAGCAATCTCGCGGTCAGTTTAACGATGTACTTTGGGGGCCCATTGCGACCCTCCTAATTAAGCTATAAATATTTCCTTTGGCACAGGGGTTGGGGGCATGGTACCCTATTTTGGTACCGAGTTTGAGATTTATAGCTTAATATTAAAGCGAGTTATGTGGTCTTGAAAACTTACCCGTACATGCCTATTTTATGTTATTTTTTATTCCATTACGCGTTCTTTAACGAAGAAAGAGGATTGTTTTTATACAGAGAACATATTAGGCAGGCCAAACTATCGAAAGTATTGTAAATAATATGAATAAATTAATTTTAATTGATTTTTCCTGTTTTTAAGCTCTGATCTCACTTTCCCGAACTTAAAAAAATTATTTTTCATATATAGTTCCTTCTAAAATATAGAAAAAGACATTAAATGAATAATATAATGTAAAATTAACAATAGAAAAAAAAAATAAACAAATTTTAAAAATTGTCCACACTGGGATTCGAACCCGCACCGTCTCGCTCAGCTGCTATCACGCTATCCGCTCCACCACGATTACACGGTCAGCGAGCTACTTGATGGCTTCAAAAGCAATCTCGCGGTCAGTTTAACGATGTACTTTGGGGGCCCATTGCGACCCTCCTAATTAAGCTATAAATATTTCCTTAGGCACAGGTGTTGGGGGCATGGTACCCTATTTTGGTACCGAGTTTGAGATTTATAGCTTAATATTAAAGCGAGTTATGTGGTCTTGAAAACTTACCCGTACATGCCTATTTTATGTTATTTTTTATTCCATTACGCGTTCTTTAACGAAGAAAGAGGATTGTTTTTATACAGAGAACATATTAGGCAGGCCAAACTATCGGAAGTATTGTAAATAATATGAATAAATTAATTTTAATTGATTTTTCCTGTTTTTAAGCTCTGATCTCACTTTCCCGAACTTAAAAAAATTATTTTTCATATATAGTTCCTTCTAAAATATAGAAAAAGACATTAAATGAATAATATGATGTAAAATTAACAATAGAAAAAAAAATAAACAAATTTTAAAAATTGTCCACACTGGGATTCGAACCCGCACCGTCTCGCTCAGCTGCTATCACGCTATCCGCTCCACCACGATTACACGGTCAGCGAGCTACTTGATGGCTTCAAAAGCAATCTCGCGGTCAGTTTAACGATGTACTTTGGGGGCCCATTGCGACCCTCCTAATTAAGCTATAAATATTTCCTTAGGCACAGGGGTTGGGGGTATGGTACCCTATTTTGGTACCGAGTTTGAGATTTATAGCTTAATATTAAAGCGAGTTATGTGGTCTTGAAAACTTACCCGTACATGCCTATTTTATGTTATTTTTTATTCCATTACGCGTTCTTTAACGAAGAAAGAGGATTGTTTTTATACAGAGAACATATTAGGCAGGCCAAACTATCGAAAGTATTGTAAATAATATGAATAAATTAATTTTAATTGATTTTTCCTGTTTTTAAGCTCTGATCTCACTTTCCCGAACTTAAAAAAATTATTTTTCATATATAGTTCCTTCTAAAATATAGAAAAAGACATTAAATGAATAATATAATGTAAAATTAACAATAGAAAAAAAAATAAACAAATTTTAAAAATTGTCCACACTGGGATTCGAACCCGCACCGTCTCGCTCAGCTGCTATCACGCTATCCGCTCCACCACGATTACACGGTCAGCGAGCTACTTGATGGCTTCAAAAGCAATCTCGCGGTCAGTTTAACGATGTACTTTGGGGGCCCATTGCGACCCTCCTAATTAAGCTATAAATATTTCCTTAGGCACAGGTGTTGGGGTCATGGTACCCTATTTTGGTACCGAGTTTGAGATTTATAGCTTAATATTAAAGCGAGTTATGTGGTCTTGAAAACTTACCCGTACATGCCTATTTTATGTTATTTTTTATTCCATTACGCGTTCTTTAACGAAGAAAGAGGATTGTTTTTATACAGAGAACATATTAGGCAGGCCAAACTATAGGAAGTAGTGTAAATAATATGAATAAATTAATTTTAATTGATTTTTCCTGTTTTTAAGCTCTGATCTCACTTTCCCGAACTTAAAAAAATTATTTTTCATATATAGTTCCTTCTAAAATATAGAAAAAGACATTAAATGAATAATATAATGTAAAATTAACAATAGAAAAAAAAATAAACAAATTTTAAAAATTTTCTATGTATGTATGTATGTATGTGTGTATGTATGTATGTATACCTCAAAAAGTGTTGGGAGAAGCTTTATTTTGAGGAATTTCGCCTTCCGAAAAGCGTTAATACGAAAAAATTCTAAGTCTTTTCTCATTGTTAACAAAAGGCTTCATATTATACTATAATATTAACCTTTAATGTTGTAATTGGACCAGGTACTATATTACCGGGTACTAGTTTACCCTACCAAAGGAAATATTAATGGACCCCGCATTTTACTGTTTTTGTATATCTCAAAAAGTGTTGCGAGAAGCTTTTTTGACCTTTTTTGACCTTTTTTGACCTTAATATTAACCTTTAATGCTTTTATTGGACTAGGTATTATATTACGGGGTACTAGTGTACCCTACCAAAGGAAATAATTATAGACCTCATAGGGGGTACACAGTGTAACCCCTCATTTTACTATGTATGTATGTATGTATGTATATCTAAAACAGGGCATTTTTCAATGTTAAGAAAAATTCCTCCTATCAGACCTTAATATTAACCTTTAATGTTTTAATTGGACGAGGTGTTATATTACCTTGTAATAGTGTACCCTACCAAAGGAATCAATTATAGACCCCATAGGGGGTACACGGTGTGACCCCGCAATGTATGTCTATCTGAAATAGTGATGCGAAAAGTCTTATTTCGCAGAAATTCGCCTTCCGAAAAGCGTTAATACGGAGAAATTCTTTTTTCAAGAGAAATAAATTTTCTATGTATGTATATCTCAAAAAGTGTTGCGAGAAGCTTTATTTGTAAGAAATTCGCCTTCCGAAAAGCGTTAATACGGAAAAATTCTAAGTCTTTTCTCAATAATAACAAAGCCTCCTATCAGACCTTAATATTGACCTTTAAATTTGTAATTGGACCAGGTATTATATTACGGGGTACTAGTGTACCCTACCAAAGGAAATAATTATAGAGCCCATAGGGGGTACACAGTGTGACCCCGCATTTTACTATATATGTATATTTAAAACAATGCATTTTTCAATGTTAAGAAAAATGCCTCCTATCAGACCTTAATATTAACCTTTAATGTTGTAATTGGACCAGGTGTTATATTACCTTGTACTAGTGTACCCTACTAAAGGAAATAATTATAGACCCTATAGGGGGTACACAGTGTGACCCCGAATTTTACTGTTTTTGTATATCTAAAATAGTGTTGCGAGAAGCTTTATTTCGCAGAAATTCGCCTTCTGAATAGCTTTTATACGGAGAAATTCTAAGTCTTTTTTCAAGAGAAATGAATTTTCTATGTATGTATATCTCAAAAAGTGTTGCGAGAAGCTTTATTTTGAAGAAATTCGCCTTCTGAAAATCTTTTATACGCATAATCTTTCAACGGGAAGGCTCCGACGATGGTCCCCGTACCGGAGCGGAGTGTATTGCCGGCAGAGGCGCTCCGGATACCGCAGCAGCCGGGTTGCTTTTACGAGAGAAATAAATTTTCTATGTATGTATGTATACCTCAAAAAGTGTTGGGAGAAGGTTTATTTTGAGGAAATTCGCCTTCCGAAAAGCGTTAATACGAAGCGTCTTTTCTCATTGTTAACAAAAGGCTTAATATTATACTATAATATTAACCTTTAATGTTGTAATTGGACCAGGTGTTATATTACCTTGTACTAGTGTACCCTACCAAAGGAAATAATTATAGAGCCCATAGGGGGTACACAGCGTGACCCCGAATTTTACTCTTTTTGTATAGCTAAAATAGTGTTGCGAGAAGCTCTATTTCCAAGAAATTCGCCTTCTGAAGAGCTTTTATAGGCAGAAATTCTAAGTCTGTTTTCAAGAGGAGAAATAAATTTTTTATGTATGTATATCTCCAAAAGTGTTGCGAGAAGCTTTATTTTGAGGAAATTCGCCTTCCGAAAAGCGTTAATACGGATCAATATAAAGTCTTTTCTCATTGTTAACAAATGGCTTCATATCAGACCTTAATATTAACCTTTAATGTTGTAATTGGACCAGGTATTATATTACGGAGTACTAGTGTACCCTACCAAAGGAAATAATTTTAGAGCCCATAGGGGGTACACAGTGTGACCCCGCATTTTACTATGTACGTATATTTAAAACAATGCATTTTTCAATGTTAAGAAAAATGCCTCCTATCAGACCTTAATATTAACCTTTAATGTTGTAAATGGACCAGGTATTATATTATGGGGTACTAGTGTACCCTACCAAAGGAAATAATTATAGACCCCATAGGGGGTACACAGCGTGACCCCGAATTTTACTGTTTTTGTATATATAAAACAATGCATTTTTCAATGTTAAGAAAAATGCCGCCTATCAGACCTTAATATTAACCTTTAGTGTTGTAATTGGACCAGGTATTATATTACGGGGTACTAGTGTACCCTACCAAAGGACATAATTATAGACCCCATAGGGGGTACACAGCGCGACCCCGAATTTTACTGTTTTTGTATATCTCCAAAAGTGTTGCGAGAAGCTTTATTTCGAAGAAATTCGCCTTCTGAAGAGCTTTTATACGCAGAAATTCTACGTCTTTTCTCAATGTTAACAAACCCTCCTATCAGACCTTAATATTGACCCTTAATATTTCAAGTGGACCAGGTGTTATATTACCTTGTACTAGTGTACCCTACCAAAGGAAATAATTATAGACACCATAGGGGGTACACAGCGTGACCCCGCACTTTACTATGTATGTATACCTAAAACAGTGCATTTTTTCAATGTTAAGAGAAATGCCTCCTATCAGACCTCAATATTAATCTTTAATGTTGTAATTGGACCAGGTGTTATATTACCTTGTACTAGTGTACCCTACCAAAGGAAAAAATTATAGAACCCATAGGGGGTACACAGCGTGACCACGAACTTTACTGTTTTTGTTGAGATTTATAGCTTAATATTAAAGCGAGTTATGTGGTCTTGAAAACTTACCCGTACATGCCTATTTTATGTTATTTTTTATTCCATTACACGTTCTTTAACGAAGAAAGAGGATTGTTTTTATACAGAGAACATACTAGGCAGGCCAAACTATCGAAAGTATTGTAAATAATATGAATAAATTAATTTTAATTGATTTTTTTCTGTTTTTAAGCTCTGATCTCATTTTCCCGAACTTAAAAAAATTATTTTTCATATATAATTCCTTCTATAATATAGAAAAACACATTAAATAAATAAAATAATGTAAAATTAACAAAAGAAAAAAAAACAAATTTCAAAAAATGGACAGCACCGGGATTCGAACCATCGCCATCTCGCTCAGCTGCTATCACGCTATCCGCTCCACCACGTATACATGGTAAGCGTCGTATTCAATGCCTTCAAAAGCACTTTCCCGGTTAGTTGATCGATGTACTTTGGGGGCCCCTTGCGATCCTCCTAATTAACCTATAAATATTTCCTTCGGCACTGAGGTGGGGGGCATGGTATCCTATTTTGGTACCGAGTTTGAGATTTATAACTTAATATTAAAGCGAGTTACGTGGTCTTGAAATTTGATCCGTACATACCTATTTTATGTTATTTTTTGTTCCATTATACGTTCTTTAACAAAGAAAGAGGATTGTTTTTATACAGAGAACATACTAGGCAGGCCAAACTATCGAAAGTATTGTAAATAATATGAATAAATTAATTTTAATTGATTTTTTCTGTTTTTAAGCTCTGATCTCACTTTCCCGAACTTAAAAAAATTATTTTTCATATATAGTTCCTTCTAAAATATAGAAAAAGACATTAAATGAATAATATGATGTAAAATTAACAATAGAAAAAAAAATAAACAAATTTTAAAAATTGTCCACACTGGGATTCGAACCCGCACCGTCTCGCTCAGCTGCTATAACGCTATCCGCTCCACCACGATTACACGGTCAGCGAGCTACTTGATGGCTTCAAAAGCAATCTCGCGGTCAGTTTAACGATGTACTTTGGGGGCCCATTGCGACCCTCCTAATTAAGCTATAAATATTTCCTTTGGCACAGGGGTTGGGGGCATGGTACCCTATTTTGGTACCGAGTTTGAGATTTATAGCTTAATATTAAAGCGAGTTATGTGGTCTTGAAAACTTACCCGTACATGCCTATTTTATGTTATTTTTTATTCCATTACGCGTTCTTTAACGAAGAAAGAGGATTGTTTTTATACAGAGAACATATTAGGCAGGTCAAACTATCGAAAGTATTGTAAATAATATGAATAAATTAATTTTAATTGATTTTTCCTGTTTTTAAGCTCTGATCTCACTTTCCCGAACTTAAAAAAATTATTTTTCATATATAGTTCCTTCTAAAATATAGAAAAAGACATTAAATGAATAATATAATGTAAAATTAACAATAGAAAAAAAAATAAACAAATTTTAAAAATTGTCCACACTGGGATTCGAACCCGCACCGTCTCGCTCAGCTGCTATCACGCTATCCGCTCCACCACGATTACACGGTCAGCGAGCTACTTGATGGCTTCAAAAGCAATCTCGCGGTCAGTTTAACGATGTACTTTGGGGGCCCATTGCGACCCTCCTAATTAAGCTATAAATATTTCCTTAGGCACAGGTGTTGGGGGCATGGTACCCTATTTTGGTACCGAGTTTGAGATTTATAGCTTAATATTAAAGCGAGTTATGTGGTCTTGAAAACTTACCCGTACATGCCTATTTTATGTTATTTTTTATTCCATTACGCGTTCTTTAACGAAGAAAGAGGATTGTTTTTATACAGAGAACATATTAGGCAGGCCAAACTATCGGAAGTATTGTAAATAATATGAATAAATTAATTTTAATTGATTTTTCCTGTTTTTAAGCTCTGATCTCACTTTCCCGAACTTAAAAAAATTATTTTTCATATATAGTTCCTTCTAAAATATAGAAAAAGACATTAAATGAATAATATGATGTAAAATTAACAATAGAAAAAAAAATAAACAAATTTTAAAAATTGTCCACACTGGGATTCGAACCCGCACCGTCTCGCTCAGCTGCTATCACGCTATCCGCTCCACCACGATTACACGGTCAGCGAGCTACTTGATGGCTTCAAAAGCAATCTCGCGGTCAGTTTAACGATGTACTTTGGGGGCCCATTGCGACCCTCCTGATTAAGCTATAAATATTTCCTTAGGCACAGGGGTTGGGGGTATGGTACCCTATTTTGGTACCGAGTTTGAGATTTATAGCTTAATATTAAAGCGAGTTATGTGGTCTTGAAAACTTACCCGTACATGCCTATTTTATGTTATTTTTTATTCCATTACGCGTTCTTTAACGAAGAAAGAGGATTGTTTTTATACAGAGAACATATTAGGCAGGCCAAACTATCGAAAGTATTGTAAATAATATGAATAAATTAATTTTAATTGATTTTTCCTGTTTTTAAGCTCTGATCTCACTTTCCCGAACTTAAAAAAATTATTTTTCATATATAGTTCCTTCTAAAATATAGAAAAAGACATTAAATGAATAATATAATGTAAAACTAACAATAGAAAAAAAAATAAACAAATTTTAAAAATTGTCCACACTGGGATTCGAACCCGCACCGTCTCGCTCAGCTGCTATCACGCTATCCGCTCCACCACGATTACACGGTCAGCGAGCTACTTGATGGCTTCAAAAGCAATCTCGCGGTCAGTTTAACGATGTACTTTGGGGGCCCATTGCGACCCTCCTAATTAAGCTATAAATATTTCCTTAGGCAAAGGTGTTGGGGTCATGGTACCCTATTTTGGTACCGAGTTTGAGATTTATAGCTTAATATTAAAGCGAGTTATGTGGTCTTGAAAACTTACCCGTACATGCCTATTTTATGTTATTTTTTATTCCATTACGCGTTCTTTAACGAAGAAAGAGGATTGTTTTTATACAGAGAACATATTAGGCAGGCCAAACTATCGGAAGTAGTGTAAATAATATGAATAAATTAATTTTAATTGATTTTTCCTGTTTTTAAGCTCTGATCTCACTTTCCCGAACTTAAAAAAATTATTTTTCATATATAGTTCCTTCTAAAATATAGAAAAAGACATTAAATGAATAATATAATGTAAAATTAACAATAGAAAAAAAAATAAACAAATTTTAAAAATTTTCTATGTATGTATGTATGTATGTGTGTATGTATGTATGTATACCTCAAAAAGTGTTGGGAGAAGCTTTATTTTGAGGAATTTCGCCTTCCGAAAAGCGTTAATACGAAAAAATTCTAAGTCTTTTCTCATTGTTAACAAAAGGCTTCATATTATACTATAATATTAACCTTTAATGTTGTAATTGGACCAGGTACTATATTACCGGGTACTAGTTTACCCTACCAAAGGAAATATTAATGGACCCCGCATTTTACTGTTTTTGTATATCTCAAAAAGTGTTGCGAGAAGCTTTTTTGACCTTTTTTGACCTTTTTTGACCTTAATATTAACCTTTAATGTTTTTATTGGACTAGGTATTATATTACGGGGTACTAGTGTACCCTACCAAAGGAAATAATTATAGACCTCATAGGGGGTACACAGTGTAACCCCTCATTTTACTATGTATGTATGTATGTATGTATATCTAAAACAGGGCATTTTTCAATGTTAAGAAAAATTCCTCCTATCAGACCTTAATATTAACCTTTAATGTTTTAATTGGACGAGGTGTTATATTACCTTGTAATAGTGTACCCTACCAAAGGAATCAATTATAGACCCCATAGGGGGTACACGGTGTGACCCCGCAATGTATGTCTATCTGAAATAGTGATGCGAAAAGTCTTATTTCGCAGAAATTCGCCTTCCGAAAAGCGTTAATACGGAGAAATTCTTTTTTCAAGAGAAATAAATTTTCTATGTATGTATATCTCAAAAAGTGTTGCGAGAAGCTTTATTTGTAAGAAATTCGCCTTCCGAAAAGCGTTAATACGGAAAAATTCTAAGTCTTTTCTCAATAATAACAAAGCCTCCTATCAGACCTTAATATTGACCTTTAAATTTGTAATTGGACCAGGTATTATATTACGGGGTACTAGTGTACCCTACCAAAGGAAATAATTATAGAGCCCATAGGGGGTACACAGTGTGACCCCGCATTTTACTATATATGTATATTTAAAACAATGCATTTTTCAATGTTAAGAAAAATGCCTCCTATCAGACCTTAATATTAACCTTTAATGTTGTAATTGGACCAGGTGTTATATTACCTTGTACTAGTGTACCCTACTAAAGGAAATAATTATAGACCCTATAGGGGGTACACAGTGTGACCCCGAATTTTACTGTTTTTGTATATCTAAAATAGTGTTGCGAGAAGCTTTATTTCGCAGAAATTCACCTTCTGAATAGCTTTTATACGGAGAAATTCTAAGTCTTTTTTCAAGAGAAATGAATTTTCTATGTATGTATATCTCAAAAAGTGTTGCGAGAAGCTTTATTTTGAAGAAATTCGCCTTCTGAAAATTTTTTATACGCATAATCTTTCAACGGGAAGGCTCCGACGATGGTCCCCGTACCGGAGCGGAGTGTATTGCCGGCAGAGGCGCTCCGGATACCGCAGCAGCCGGGTTGCTTTTACGAGAGAAATAAATTTTCTATGTATGTATGTATACCTCAAAAAGTGTTGGGAGAAGGTTTATTTTGAGGAAATTCGCCTTCCGAAAAGCGTTAATACGAAGCGTCTTTTCTCATTGTTAACAAAAGGCTTCATATTATACTATAATATTAACCTTTAATGTTGTAATTGGACCAGGTGTTATATTACCTTGTACTAGTGTACCCTACCAAAGGAAATAATTATAGAGCCCATAGGGGGTACACAGCGTGACCCCGAATTTTACTCTTTTTGTATAGCTAAAATAGTGTTGCGAGAAGCTCTATTTCCAAGAAATTCGCCTTCTGAAGAGCTTTTATAGGCAGAAATTCTAAGTCTGTTTTCAAGAGGAGAAATAAATTTTTTATGTATGTATATCTCCAAAAGTGTTGCGAGAAGCTTTATTTTGAGGAAATTCGCCTTCCGAAAAGCGTTAATACGGATCAATATAAAGTCTTTTCTCATTGTTAACAAATGGCTTCATATCAGACCTTAATATTAACCTTTAATGTTGTAATTGGACCAGGTATTATATTACGGAGTACTAGTGTACCCTACCAAAGGAAATAATTTTAGAGCCCATAGGGGGTACACAGTGTGACCCCGCATTTTACTATGTACGTATATTTAAAACAATGCATTTTTCAATGTTAAGAAAAATGCCTCCTATCAGACCTTAATATTAACCTTTAATGTTGTAAATGGACCAGGTATTATATTATGGGGTACTAGTGTACCCTACCAAAGGAAATAATTATAGACCCCATAGGGGGTACACAGCGTGACCCCGAATTTTACTGTTTTTGTATATATAAAACAATGCATTTTTCAATGTTAAGAAAAATGCCGCCTATCAGACCTTAATATTAACCTTTAGTGTTGTAATTGGACCAGGTATTATATTACGGGGTACTAGTGTACCCTACCAAAGGACATAATTATAGACCCCATAGGGGGTACACAGCGCGACCCCGAATTTTACTGTTTTTGTATATCTCCAAAAGTGTTGCGAGAAGCTTTATTTCGAAGAAATTCGCCTTCTGAAGAGCTTTTATACGCAGAAATTCTACGTCTTTTCTCAATGTTAACAAACCCTCCTATCAGACCTTAATATTGACCCTTAATATTTCAAGTGGACCAGGTGTTATATTACCTTGTACTAGTGTACCCTACCAAAGGAAATAATTATAGACACCATAGGGGGTACACAGCGTGACCCCGCACTTTACTATGTATGTATACCTAAAACAGTGCATTTTTCAATGTTAAGAAAAATGCCTCCTATCAGACCTCAATATTGATCTTTAATGTTGTAATTGGACCAGGTGTTATATTACCTTGTACTCGTGTACCCTACCAAAGGAAAAAATTATAGACCGCATAGGGGGTACACAGCGTGACCCCGAATTTTACTCTTTTTGTATAGCTAAAATAGTGTTGCGAGAAGCTCTATTTCCAAGAAATTCGCCTTCCGAAGAGCTTTTAAAGGCAGAAATTCAAAGTCTTTTCTTAATGTTAACAAAGCCTCCTATCAGACCTTAATATTGACCCTTAATATTTTAAGTGGACCAGGTGTTATATTACCTGGTACTAGTGTACCCTACCAAAGGAAATAATTATAGACACCATAGGGGGTACACAGCGTGACCCCGCACTTTACTATGTATGTATACCTAAAACAGTGCATTTTTCAATGTTAAGAAAAATGCCTCCTATCAGACCTCAATATTGACCTTTAATGTTGTAATTGGACCAGGTGTTATATTACCTTGTACTCGTGTACCCTACCAAAGGAAAAAATTATAGACCGCATAGGGGGTACACAGCGTGACCCCGAATTTTACTCTTTTTGTATAGCTAAAATAGTGTTGCGAGAAGCTCTATTTCCAAGAAACTCGCCTTCCGAAGAGCTTTTATAGGCAGAAATTGTAAGTCTTTTTTCAAGAGGAGAAATAGATTTTCTATGTATGTATATCTCAAAAAGTGTTGGGAGAAGCTTTATTTTGAGGAAATTCGCCTTCCGAAAAGCGTTCATACGGAGCAATTTTAAGTCTTTTCTCATTGTTAACAAATGGCTTCATATCAGACCTCATTATTAATCTTTAATGTTGTAATTGGACCAGGTGTTATATTACCTTGTACTAGTGTACCCTACCAAAGGAAAAAATTATAGAACCCATAGGGGGTACACAGCGTGACCCCGAACTTTACTGTTTTTGTTGAGATTTATAGCTTAATATTAAAGCGAGTTATGTGGTCTTGAAAACTTACCCGTACATGCCTATTTTATGTTATTTTTTATTCCATTACACGTTCTTTAACGAAGAAAGAGGATTGTTTTTATACAGAGAACATACTAGGCAGGCCAAACTATCGAAAGTATTGTAAATAATATGAATAAATTAATTTTAATTGATTTTTTCTGTTTTTAAGCTCTGATCTCATTTTCCCGAACTTAAAAAAATTATTTTTCATATATAATTCCTTCTATAATATAGAAAAACACATTAAATAAATAAAATAATGTAAAATTAACAAAAGAAAAAAAAACAAATTTCAAAAAATGGACAGCACCGGGATTCGAACCCTCGCCATCTCGCTCAGCTGCTATCACGCTATCCGCTCCACCACGTATACATGGTAAGCGTCGTATTCAATGCCTTCAAAAGCACTTTCCCGGTTAGTTGATCGATGTACTTTGGGGGCCCCTTGCGATCCTCCTAATTAACCTATAAATATTTCCTTCGGCACTGAGGTGGGGGGCATGGTATCCTATTTTGGTACCGAGTTTGAGATTTATAACTTAATATTAAAGCGAGTTACGTGGTCTTGAAATTTGATCCGTACATACCTATTTTATGTTATTTTTTGTTCCATTATACGTTCTTTAACAAAGAAAGAGGATTGTTTTTATACAGAGAACATATTAGGCAGGCCAAACTATCGAAAGTATTGTAAATAATATGAATAAATTAATTTTAATTGATTTTTCCTGTTTTTAAGCTCTGATCTCACTTTCCCGAACTTAAAAAAATTATTTTTCATATATAGTTCCTTCTAAAATATAGAAAAAGACATTAAATGAATAATATAATGTAAAATTAACAATAGAAAAAAAAATAAACAAATTTTAAAAATTGTCCACACTGGGATTCGAACCCGCACCGTCTCGCTCAGCTGCTATCACGCTATCCGCTCCACCACGATTACACGGTCAGCGAGCTACTTGATGGCTTCAAAAGCAATCTCGCGGTCAGTTTAACGATGTACTTTGGGGGCCCATTGCGACCCTCCTAATTAAGCTATAAATATTTCCTTAGGCACAGGTGTTGGGGGCATGGTACCCTATTTTGGTACCGAGTTTGAGATTTATAGCTTAATATTAAAGCGAGTTATGTGGTCTTGAAAACTTACCCGTACATGCCTATTTTATGTTATTTTTTATTCCATTACGCGTTCTTTAACGAAGAAAGAGGATTGTTTTTATACAGAGAACATATTAGGCAGGCCAAACTATCGAAAGTATTGTAAATAATATGAATAAATTAATTTTAATTGATTTTTCCTGTTTTTAAGCTCTGATCTCACTTTCCCGAACTTAAAAAAATTATTTTTCATATATAGTTCCTTCTAAAATATAGAAAAAGACATTAAATGAATAATATAATGTAAAATTAACAATAGAAAAAAAAATAAACAAATTTTAAAAATTGTCCACACTGGGATTCGAACCCGCACCGTCTCGCTCAGCTGCTATCACGCTATCCGCTCCACCACGATTACACGGTCAGCGAGCTACTTGATGGCTTCAAAAGCAATCTCGCGGTCAGTTTAACGATGTACTTTGGGGGCCCATTGCGACCCTCCTAATTAAGCTATAAATATTTCCTTAGGCACAGGTGTTGGGGGCATGGTACCCTATTTTGGTACCGAGTTTGAGATTTATAGCTTAATATTAAAGCGAGTTATGTGGTCTTGAAAACTTACCCGTACATGCCTATTTTATGTTATTTTTTATTCCATTACGCGTTCTTTAACGAAGAAAGAGGATTGTTTTTATACAGAGAACATATTAGGCAGGCCAAACTATCGAAAGTATTGTAAATAATATGAATAAATTAATTTTAATTGATTTTTCCTGTTTTTAAGCTCTGATCTCACTTTCCCGAACTTAAAAAAATTATTTTTCATATATAGTTCCTTCTAAAATATAGAAAAAGACATTAAATGAATAATATAATGTAAAATTAACAATAGAAAAAAAAAATAAACAAATTTTAAAAATAGTCCACACTGGGATTCGAACCCGCACCGTCTCGCTCTGCTGCTATCACGCTATCCGCTCCATCACGATTACACGGTCAGCGAGCTACTTGATGGCTTCAAAAGCAATCTCGCGGTCAGTTTAACGATGTACTTTGGGGGCCCATTGCGACCCTCCTAATTAAGCTATAAATATTTCCTTAGGCACAGGTGTTGGGGGCATGGTACCCTATTTTGGTACCGAGTTTGAGATTTATAGCTTAATATTAAAGCGAGTTATGTGGTCTTGAAAACTTACCCGTACATGCCTATTTTATGTTATTTTTTATTCCATTACGCGTTCTTTAACGAAGAAAGAGGATTGTTTTTATACAGAGAACATATTAGGCAGGCCAAACTATCGGAAGTATTGTAAATAATATGAATAAATTAATTTTAATTGATTTTTCCTGTTTTTAAGCTCTGATCTCACTTTCCCGAACTTAAAAAAATTATTTTTCATATATAGTTCCTTCTAAAATATAGAAAAAGACATTAAATGAATAATATAATGTAAAATTAACAATAGAAAAAAAAATAAACAAATTTTAAAAATTTTCTATGTATGTATGTATGTATGTGTGTATGTATGTATGTATACCTCAAAAAGTGTTGGGAGAAGCTTTATTTTGAGGAATTTCGCCTTCCGAAAAGCGTTAATACGAAAAAATTCTAAGTCTTTTCTCATTGTTAACAAAAGGCTTCATATTATACTATAATATTAACCTTTAATGTTGTAATTGGACCAGGTACTATATTACCGGGTACTAGTTTACCCTACCAAAGGAAATATTAATGGATCCCGCATTTTACTGTTTTTGTATATCTCAAAAAGTGTTGCGAGAAGCTTTTTTGACCTTTTTTGACCTTAATATTAACCTTTAATGTTGTTATTGGACTAGGTAATATATTACGGGGTACTAGTGTACCCTACCAAAGGAAATAATTATAGACCTCATAGGGGGTACACAGTGTAACCCCTCATTTTACTATGTATGTATGTATGTATGTATGTATGTATATCTAAAACAGGGCATTTTTCAATGTTAAGAAAAATGCCTCCTATCAGACCTTAATATTAACCTTTAATGTTTTAATTGGACGAGGTGTTATATTACCTTGTAGTAGTGTACCCTACCAAAGGAATCAATTATAGACCCCATAGGGGGTACACGGTGTGACCCCGCAATGTATGTCTATCTGAAATAGTGATGCGAAAAGTCTTATTTCGCAGAAATTCGCCTTCCGAAAAGCGTTAATACGGAGAAATTCTTTTTTCAAGAGAAATAAATTTTCTATGTATGTATATCTCAAAAAGTGTTGCGAGAAGCTTTATTTGTAAGAAATTCGCCTTCCGAAAAGCGTTAATACGGAAAAATTCTAAGTCTTTTCTCAATAATAACAAAGCCTCCTATCAGACCTTAATATTGACCTTTAAATTTGTAATTGGACCAGGTATTATATTACGGGGTCCTAGTGTACCCTACCAAAGGAAATAATTATAGAGCCCATAGGGGGTACACAGTGTGACTCCGCATTTTACTATGTATGTATATTTAAAACAATGCATTTTTCAATGTTAAGAAAAATGCCTCCTATCAGACCTTAATATTAACCTTTAATGTTGTAATTGGACCAGGTGTTATATTACCTTGTACTAGTGTACCCTACTAAAGGAAATAATTATAGACCCTATAGGGGGTACACAGTGTGACCCCGAATTTTACTGTTTTTGTATATCTAAAATAGTGTTGCGAGAAGCTTTATTTCGCAGAAATTCGCCTTCTGAATAGCTTTTATACGGAGAAATTCTAAGTCTTTTTTCAAGAGAAATGAATTTTCTATGTATGTATATCTCAAAAAGTGTTGCGAGAAGCTTTATTTTGAAGAAATTCGCCTTCTGAAAATCTTTTATACACATAATCTTTCAACGGGAAGGCTCCGACGCTGGTCCCCGTACCGGAGCGGAGTGTATTGCCGGCAGAGGCGCTCCGGATACCGCAGCAGCCGGGTTGCTTTTACGAGAGAAATAAATTTTCTATGTATGTATGTATACCTCAAAAAGTGTTGGGAGAAGGTTTATTTTGAGGAAATTCGCCTTCCGAAAAGCGTTAATACGAAGCGTCTTTTCTCATTGTTAACAAAAGGCTTCATATTATACTATAATATTAACCTTTAATGTTGTAATTGGAACAGGTGTTATATTACCTTGTACTAGTGTACCCTACCAAAGGAAATAATTATAGAGCCCATAGGGGGTACACAGCGTGACCCCGAATTTTACTCTTTTTGTATATCTCCAAAAGTGTTTCGAGAAGCTTTATTTCGCAGAAATTCGCCTCCTCAATAGCTCTTATACGCACAAATTTTAAGTCCATTCTCAATATTAACAAAGCCTCCTATCAGACCTTAATATTAACCTTTAATGTTTTAGTTGGACCAGGTGTTGTATTACCTTGTACTAGTGTACCCTACCAAAGGAAATAATTATAGAGCCCATAGGGTGTACACAGCGTGACCCCGCACTTTACTATGTATGTATATCTAAAACAGTGCATTTTTCATTGTTATCAAAAGGCTTCATATTATACTATAATATTAACCTTTAATGTTGTAATTGGACCAGGTGTTATATTACCTTGTACTAGTGTACCCTACCAAAGGAAATAATTATAGAGCCCATAGGGAGTACACAGCGTGACCCCGAATTTTACTGTTTTTGTATATCTCCAAAAGTGTTGCGAGAAGCTTTATTTCGAATAAATTCGCCTTCCGAAGAGCTTTTATACGCAGAAATTCAAAGTCTTTTCTTAATGTTAACAAAGCCTCCTATCAGACCTTAATATTGACCCTTAATATTTTAAGTAGACCAGGTGTTATATTACCTGGTACTAGTGTACCCTACCAAAGGAAATAATTATAGAGCCCATAGGGGGTACACAGCGTGACCCCGAATTTTACTCTTTTTGTATAGATAAAATAGTGTTGCGAGAAGCTCTATTTCCAAGAAATTCGCCTTCTGAAGAGCTTTTATAGGCAGAAATTCTAAGTCTGTTTTCAAGAGGAGAAATAAATTTTTTATGTATGTATATCTCCATAAGTGTTGCGAGAAGCTTTATTTTGAGGAAAATCGCCTTCCGAAAAGCGTTAATACGGATCAATATAAAGTCTTTTCTCATTGTTAACAAATGGCTTCATATCAGACCTTAATATTAACCTTTAATGTTGTAATTGGACCAGGTATTATATTACGGAGTACTAGTGTACCCTACCAAAGGAAATAATTTTAGAGCCCATAGGGGGTACACAGTGTGACCCCGCATTTTACTATGTATGTATATTTAAAACAATGCATTTTTCAATGTTAAGAAAAATGCCTCCTATCAGACCTTAATATTAACCTTTAATGTTGTAAATGGACCAGGTATTATATTACGGGGTACTAGTGTACCCTACCAAAGGAAAAAATTATAGACCGCATAGGGGGTACACAGCGTGACCCCGAATTATACTCTTTTTGTATAGCTAAAATAGTGTTGCGAGAAGCTCTATTTCCAAGAAACTGGCCTTCCGAAGAGCTTTTATACGCAGAAATTCAGTCTTTTCTTAATGTTAACAAAGCCTCCTATGAGACCTTAATATTGACCCTTAATATTTTAAGTGGACCAGGTGTTATATTACCTGGTACTAGTGTACCCTACCAAAGGAAATAATTAAAGACACCATAGGGGGTACACAGCGTGACCCCGCACTTTACTATGTATGTATACCTAAAACAGTGCATTTTTCAATGTTAAGAAAAATGCCTCCTATCAGACCTCAATATTGACCTTTAATGTTGTAATTGGACCAGGTGTTATATTACCTTGTACTCGTGTACCCTACCAAAGGAAAAAATTATAGACCGCATAGGGGGTACACAGCGTGACCCCGAATTTTACTCTTTTTGTATAGCTAAAATAGTGTTGCGAGAAGCTCTATTTCCAAGAAACTGGCCTTCCGAAGAGCTTTTATACGCAGAAATTCAGTCTTTTCTTAATGTTAACAAAGCCTCCTATGAGACCTTAATATTGACCCTTAATATTTTAAGTGGACCAGGTGTTATATTACCTGGTACTAGTGTACCCTACCAAAGGAAATAATTATAGGCACCATAGGGGGTACACAGCGTGACCCCGCACTTTACTATGTATGTATACCTAAAACAGTGCATTTTTCAATGTTAAGAAAAATGCCTCCTATCAGACCTCAATATTGACCTTTAATGTTGTAATTGGACCAGGTGTTATATTACCTTGTACTCGTGTACCCTACCAAAGGAAAAAATTATAGACCGCATAGGGGGTACACAGCGTAACCCCGAATTTTACTCTTTTTGTATAGCTAAAATAGTGTTGCGAGAAGCTCTATTTCCAAGAAACTCGCCTTCCGAAGAGCTTTTATAGGCAGAAATTGTAAGTCTTTTTTCAATAGGAGAAATAGATTTTCTATGTATGTATATCTCAAAAAGTGTTGGGAGAAGCTTTATTTTGAGGAAATTCGCCTTCCGAAAAGCGTTCATACGGAGCAATATAAAGTCTTTTCTCATTGTTAACAAATGGCTTCATATCAGACCTTAATATTAACCTTTAATGTTGTAATTGGACCAGGTATTATATTACGGAGTACTAGTGTACCCTACCAAAGGAAATAATTTTAGAGCCCATAGGGGGTACACAGTGTGACCCCGCATTTTACTATGTATGTATATTTAAAACAATGCATTTTTCAATGTTAAGAAAAATGCCTCCTATCAGACCTTAATATTAACCTTTAATGTTGTAAATGGACCAGGTATTATATTACGGGGTACTAGTGTACCCTACCAAAGGAAATAATTATAGAGCCCATAGGGAGTACACAGCGTGACCCCGAATTTTACTGTTTTTGTATATCTCCAAAAGTGTTGCGAGAAGCTTTATTTCGAATAAATTCGCCTTCCGAAGAGCTTTTATACGCAGAAATTCAAAGTCTTTTCTTAATGTTAACAAAGCCTCCTATCAGACCTTAATATTGACCCTTAATATTTTAAGTAGACCAGGTGTTATATTACCTGGTACTAGTGTACCCTACCAAAGGAAATAATTATAGAGCCCATAGGGGGTACACAGCGTGACCCCGAATTTTACTCTTTTTGTATAGATAAAATAGTGTTGCGAGAAGCTCTATTTCCAAGAAATTCGCCTTCTGAAGAGCTTTTATAGGCAGAAATTCTAAGTCTGTTTTCAAGAGGAGAAATAAATTTTTTATGTATGTATATCTCCATAAGTGTTGCGAGAAGCTTTATTTTGAGGAAAATCGCCTTCCGAAAAGCGTTAATACGGATCAATATAAAGTCTTTTCTCATTGTTAACAAATGGCTTCATATCAGACCTTAATATTAACCTTTAATGTTGTAATTGGACCAGGTATTATATTACGGAGTACTAGTGTACCCTACCAAAGGAAATAATTTTAGAGCCCATAGGGGGTACACAGTGTGACCCCGCATTTTACTATGTATGTATATTTAAAACAATGCATTTTTCAATGTTAAGAAAAATGCCTCCTATCAGACCTTAATATTAACCTTTAATGTTGTAAATGGACCAGGTATTATATTACGGGGTACTAGTGTACCCTACCAAAGGAAAAAATTATAGACCGCATAGGGGGTACACAGCGTGACCCCGAATTTTACTCTTTTTGTATAGCTAAAATAGTGTTGCGAGAAGCTCTATTTCCAAGAAACTGGCCTTCCGAAGAGCTTTTATACGCAGAAATTCAGTCTTTTCTTAATGTTAACAAAGCCTCCTATGAGACCTTAATATTGACCCTTAATATTTTAAGTGGACCAGGTGTTATATTACCTGGTACTAGTGTACCCTACCAAAGGAAATAATTAAAGACACCATAGGGGGTACACAGCGTGACCCCGCACTTTACTATGTATGTATACCTAAAACAGTGCATTTTTCAATGTTAAGAAAAATGCCTCCTATCAGACCTCAATATTGACCTTTAATGTTGTAATTGGACCAGGTGTTATATTACCTTGTACTCGTGTACCCTACCAAAGGAAAAAATTATAGACCGCATAGGGGGTACACAGCGTGACCCCGAATTTTACTCTTTTTGTATAGCTAAAATAGTGTTGCGAGAAGCTCTATTTCCAAGAAACTGGCCTTCCGAAGAGCTTTTATACGCAGAAATTCAGTCTTTTCTTAATGTTAACAAAGCCTCCTATGAGACCTTAATATTGACCCTTAATATTTTAAGTGGACCAGGTGTTATATTACCTGGTACTAGTGTACCCTACCAAAGGAAATAATTATAGGCACCATAGGGGGTACACAGCGTGACCCCGCACTTTACTATGTATGTATACCTAAAACAGTGCATTTTTCAATGTTAAGAAAAATGCCTCCTATCAGACCTCAATATTGACCTTTAATGTTGTAATTGGACCAGGTGTTATATTACCTTGTACTCGTGTACCCTACCAAAGGAAAAAATTATAGACCGCATAGGGGGTACACAGCGTAACCCCGAATTTTACTCTTTTTGTATAGCTAAAATAGTGTTGCGAGAAGCTCTATTTCCAAGAAACTCGCCTTCCGAAGAGCTTTTATAGGCAGAAATTGTAAGTCTTTTTTCAATAGGAGAAATAGATTTTCTATGTATGTATATCTCAAAAAGTGTTGGGAGAAGCTTTATTTTGAGGAAATTCGCCTTCCGAAAAGCGTTCATACGGAGCAATTTTAAGTCTTTTCTCATTGTTAACAAATGGCTTCATATCAGACCTTAATATTAACCTTTAATGTTGTAATTGGACCAGGTATTATATTACGGAGTACTAGTGTACCCTACCAAAGGAAATAATTTTAGAGCCCATAGGGGGTACACAGTGTGACACCGCATTTTACTATGTATGTATATTTAAAACAATGCATTTTTCAATGTTAAGAAAAATGCCACCTGTCAGACCTTAATATTAACCTTTAATGTTGTAATTGGACCAGGTATTATATTACGGGGTACTAGTGTACCCTACCAAAGGATATAATTATAGACCCCATAGGGGGTACACAGCGCGACCCCGAATTTTACTGTTTTTGTATATCTCCAAAAGTGTTGCGAGAAGCTTTATTTCGCAGAAATTCGCCTTCTGAAGAGCTTTTATACGCAGAAATTCTACGTCTTTTCTCAATGTTAACAAAGCCTCCTATCAGACCTTAATATTGACCCTTAATATTTTAAGTGGACCAGGTGTTATATTACCTTGTAATAATGTACCCTACCAAAGGAATCAATTATAGACCCCATAGGGGGTACACACCGTGACCCTGAACTTTACTATGTATGTATATGTAAAACAGTGCATTTTTTCAATGTTAAGAGAAATGCCTCCTATCAGACCTCAATATTAATCTTTAATGTTGTAATTGGACCAGGTGTTATATTACCTTGTACTAGTGTACCCTACCAAAGGAAAAAATTATAGAACTCATAGGGGGTACACAGCGTGACCCCGAACTTTACTGTTTTTGTTGAGATTTATAGCTTAATATTAAAGCGAGTTATGTGGTCTTGAAAACTTACCCGTACATGCCTATTTTATGTTATTTTTTATTCCATTACACGTTCTTTAACGAAGAAAGAGGATTGTTTTTATACAGAGAACATACTAGGCAGGCCAAACTATCGAAAGTATTGTAAATAATATGAATAAATTAATTTTAATTGATTTTTTCTGTTTTTAAGCTCTGATCTCATTTTCCCGAACTTAAAAAAATTATTTTTCATATATAATTCCTTCTATAATATAGAAAAACACATTAAATAAATAAAATAATGTAAAATTAACAAAAGAAAAAAAAACAAATTTCAAAAAATGGACAGCACCGGGATTCGAACCCTCGCCATCTCGCTCAGCTGCTATCACGCTATCCGCTCCACCACGTATACATGGTAAGCGTCGTATTCAATGCCTTCAAAAGCACTTTCCCGGTTAGTTGATCGATGTACTTTGGGGGCCCCTTGCGATCCTCCTAATTAACCTATAAATATTTCCTTCGGCACTGAGGTGGGGGGCATGGTATCCTATTTTGGTACCGAGTTTGAGATTTATAACTTAATATTAAAGCGAGTTACGTGGTCTTGAAATTTGATCCGTACATACCTATTTTATGTTATTTTTTGTTCCATTATACGTTCTTTAACAAAGAAAGAGGATTGTTTTTATACAGAGAACATACTAGGCAGGCCAAACTATCGAAAGTATTGTAAATAATATGAATAAATTAATTTTAATTGATTTTTTCTGTTTTTAAGCTCTGATCTCACTTTCCCGAACTTAAAAAAATTATTTTTCATATATAGTTCCTTCTAAAATATAGAAAAAGACATTAAATGAATAATATGATGTAAAATTAACAATAGAAAAAAAAAAAATAAATTTTAAAAATTGTCCACACTGGGATTCGAACCCGCACCGTCTCGCTCAGCTGCTATCACGCTATCCGCTCCACCACGATTACACGGTCAGCGAGCTACTTGATGGCTTCAAAAGCAATCTCGCGGTCAGTTTAACGATGTACTTTGGGGGCCCATTGCGACCCTCCTAATTAAGCTATAAATATTTCCTTAGGCACAGGTGTTGGGGGCATGGTACCCTATTTTGGTACCGAGTTTGAGATTTATAGCTTAATATTAAAGCGAGTTATGTGGTCTTGAAAACTTACCCGTACATGCCTATTTTATGTTATTTTTTATTCCATTACGCGTTCTTTAACGAAGAAAGAGGATTGTTTTTATACAGAGAACATATTAGGCAGGCCAAACTATCGGAAGTATTGTAAATAATATGAATAAATTAATTTTAATTGATTTTTCCTGTTTTTAAGCTCTGATCTCACTTTCCCGAACTTAAAAAAATTATTTTTCATATATAGTTCCTTCTAAAATATAGAAAAAGACATTAAATGAATAATATAATGTAAAATTAACAATAGAAAAAAAAATAAACAAATTTTAAAAATTTTCTATGTATGTATGTATGTATGTGTGTATGTATGTATGTATACCTCAAAAAGTGTTGGGAGAAGCTTTATTTTGAGGAATTTCGCCTTCCGAAAAGCGTTAATACGAAAAAATTCTAAGTCTTTTCTCATTGTTAACAAAAGGCTTCATATTATACTATAATATTAACCTTTAATGTTGTAATTGGACCAGGTACTATATTACCGGGTACTAGTTTACCCTACCAAAGGAAATATTAATGGACCCCGCATTTTACTGTTTTTGTATATCTCAAAAAGTGTTGCGAGAAGCTTTTTTGACCTTTTTTGACCTTTTTTGACCTTAATATTAACCTTTAATGTTTTTATTGGACTAGGTATTATATTACGGGGTACTAGTGTACCCTACCAAAGGAAATAATTATAGACCTCATAGGGGGTACACAGTGTAACCCCTCATTTTACTATGTATGTATGTATGTATGTATGTATATCTAAAACAGGGCATTTTTCAATGTTAAGAAAAATGCCTCCTATCAGACCTTAATATTAACCTTTAATGTTTTAATTGGACGAGGTGTTATATTACCTTGTAATAGTGTACCCTACCAAAGGAATCAATTATAGACCCCATAGGGGGTACACGGTGTGACCCCGCAATGTATGTCTATCTGAAATAGTGATGCGAAAAGTCTTATTTCGCAGAAATTCGCCTTCCGAAAAGCGTTAATACGGAGAAAATCTTTTTTCAAGAGAAATAAATTTTCTATGTATGTATATCTCAAAAAGTGTTGCGAGAAGCTTTATTTGTAAGAAATTCGCCTTCCGAAAAGCGTTAATACGGAAAAATTCTAAGTCTTTTCTCAATAATAACAAAGCCTCCTATCAGACCTTAATATTGACCTTTAAATTTGTAATTGGACCAGGTATTATATTACGGGGTACTAGTGTACCCTACCAAAGGAAATAATTATAGAGCCCATAGGGGGTACACAGTGTGACCCCGCATTTTACTATGTATGAATATTTAAAACAATGCATTTTTCAATGTTAAGAAAAATGCCTCCTATCAGACCTTAATATTAACCTTTAATGTTGTAATTGGACCAGGTATTATATTACGGGGTACTAGTGTACCCTACTAAAGGAAATAATTATAGACCCTATAGGGGGTACACAGTGTGACCCCGAATTTTACTGTTTTTGTATATCTAAAATAGTGTTGCGAGAAGCTTTATTTCGCAGAAATTCGCCTTCTGAATAGCTTTTATACGGAGAAATTCTAAGTCTTTTTTCAAGAGAAATTAATTTTCTATGTATGTATATCTAAAAAAGTGTTGCGAGAAGCTTTATTTTGAAGAAATTCGCCTTCTGAAAATCTTTTATACGCATAATCTTTCAACGGGAAGGCTCCGACGCTGGTCCCCGTACCGGAGCGGAGTGTATTGCCGGCAGAGGCGCTCCGGATACCGCAGCAGCCGGGTAGCTTTTACTAGAGAAATAAATTTTCTATGTATGTATGTATACCTCAAAAAGTGTTGGGAGAAGGTTTATTTTGAGGAAATTCGCCTTCCGAAAAGCGTTAATACGAAGCGTCTTTTCTCATTGTTAACAAAAGGCTTCATATTATACTATAATATTAACCTTTAATGTTGTAATTGGACCAGGTGTTATATTACCTTGTACTAGTGTACCCTACCAAAGGAAATAATTATAGAGCCCATAGGGAGTACACAGCGTGACCCCGAATTTTACTGTTTTTGTATATCTCCAAAAGTGATGCGAGAAGCTTTATTTCGAAGAAATTCGCCTTCCGAAGAGCTTTTATACGCAGAAATTCAAAGTCTTTTCTTAATGTTAACAAAGCCTCCTATCAGACCTTAATATTGACCCTTAATATTTTAAGTGGACCGGGTGTTATATTACCTGGTACTAGTGTACCCTACCAAAGGAAATAATTATAGAGCCCATAGGGGGTACACAGCGTGACCCCGAATTTTACTCTTTTTGTATAGCTAAAATAGTGTTGCGAGAAGCTCTATTTCCAAGAAATTCGCCTTCTGAAGAGCTTTTATAGACAGAAATTCTAAGTCTGTTTTCAAGAGGAGAAATAAATTTTTTATGTATGTATATCTCCAAAAGTGTTGCGAGAAGCTTTATTTTGAGGAAATTCGCCTTCCGAAAAGCGTTAATACGAATCAATATAAAGTCTTTTCTCATTTTTAACAAATGGCTTCATATCAGACCTTAATATTAACCTTTAATGTTGTAATTGGACCAGGTATTATATTACGGAGTACTAGTGTACCCTACCAAAGGAAATAATTTTAGAGCCCATAGGGAGTACACAGTGTGACCCCGCATTTTACTATGTATGTATATTTAAAACAATGCATTTTTCAATGTTAAGAAAAATGCCTCCTATCAGACCTTAATATTAACCTTCAATGTTGTAAATGGACCAGGTATTATATTATGGGGTACTACTGTACCCTACCAAAGGAAATAATTGTAGACCCCATAGGGGGTACACACCGTGACCCCGAATTTAACTGTTTTTGTATATCTAAAACAATGTATTTTTCAATGTTAAGAAAAATGCCTCCTATCAGACCTTTATATTAACCTTTAATGTTGTAAATGGACCAGGTGTTATATTACCTTGTACTCGTGTACCCTACAAAAGGATATAATTATAGACCCCATAGGGGGTACACAGTGTGACCCCGCATTTTACTATGTATGTATATTTAAAACAATGCATTTTTCAATGTTAAGAAAAATGCCTCCTATCAGACCTTAATATTAACCTTTAATGTTGTAATTGGACCAGGTATTATATTACGGAGTACTAGTGTACCCTACCAAAGGAAATAATTTTAGAGCCCATAGGGGGTACACAGCGTGACCCCGAATTTTACTGTTTTTGTATATCTCCAAAAGTGTTGCGAAAAGTCTTATTTCGCAGAAATTCGCCTTCTAATACGTTAATACGGAAAAATTCTAAGTCTTTTCTCAATGTTAACAAACCCTCCTATCAGACCTTAATATTGACCCTTAATATTTTAAGTGGACCAGGTGTTATATTACCTTGTACTAGTGTACCCTACCAAAGGAAATAATTATAGACTCCATAGGGGGTACACAGCGTGACCCCGCACTTTACTATGTATGTATACCTAAAACAGTGCATTTTTCAGTGCACAGTCTTTTTTCAAGAGAAATAAATTTTCTATGTATGTATGTATATCTCAAAAAGTGTTGGGAGAAGCTTTATTTTGAGGAAATTCGCCTTCCGAAAAGCGTTAATACGGAGAAATTCTAAGTCTTTTCTCATTGTTAACAAAAGCTTCATATCAGACCTTAATATTAACCTTTAATGTTGTAATTGGGCCAGGTATTATATTACGGGTTACTAGTGTACCCTACCAAAGGAAATAATTATAGACACCATAGGGGGTACACAGCGTGACCCCGAATTTTACTGTTTTTGTATATATAAAACAATGCATTTTTCAATGTTAAGAAAAATGCCGCCTATCAGACCTCAATATTGACCTTTAATGTTGTAATTGGACCAGGTGTTATATTACCTTGTACTCGTGTACCCTACCAAAGGAAAAAATTATAGACCGCATAGGGGGTACACAGCGTGACCCCGAATTTTACTCTTTTTGTATAGCTAAAATAGTGTTGCGAGAAGCTCTATTTCCAAGAAACTCGATTTCCGAAGAGCTTTTATACGCAGAAATTGTAAGTCTTTTTTCAAGAGGAGAAATAGATTTTCTATGTATGTATATCTCAAAAAGTGTTGGGAGAAGCTTTATTTTGAGGAAATTCGCCTTCGGAAAAGCGTTCATACGGAGCAATTTTAAGTCTTTTCTCATTGTTAACAAATGGCTTCATATCAGACCTTAATATTAACCTTTAATGTTGTAATTGGACCAGGTATTATATTACGGAGTACTAGTGTACCCTACCAAAGGAAATAATTTTAGAGCCCATAGGGGGTACACAGTGTGACACCGCATTTTACTATGTATGTATATTTAAAACAATGCATTTTTCAATGTTAAGAAAAATGCCTCCTATCAGACCTTAATATTAACCTTTAATGTTGTAAATGGACCAGTTATTATATTATGGGGTACTAGTGTACCCTACCAAAGGAAATAATTATAGACCCCATAGGGGGTACACACCGTGACCCCGAATTTTACTGTTTTTGTATATCTAAAACAATGTATTTTTCAATGTTAAGAAAAATGCCTCCTATCAGACCTTTATATTAACCTTTAATGTTGTAAATGGACCAGGTGTTATATTACCTTGTACTCGTGTACCCTACCAAAGGATATAATTATAGACCCCATAGGGGGTACACAGCGTGACCCCGAATTTTACTGTTTTTGTATATATAAAACAATGCATTTTTCAATGTTAAGAAAAATGCCGCCTATCAGACCTTAATATTAACCTTTAGTGTTGTAATTGGACCAGGTATTATAATACGGGGTACTAGTGTACCCTACCAAAGGACATAATTATAGACCCCATAGGGGGTACACAGCGCGACCCCGAATTTTACTGTTTTTGTATATCTCCAAAAGTCTTGCGAGAAGCTTTATTTCGCAGAAATTCGCCTTCTGAAGAGCTTTTATACGCAGAAATTCTACGTCTTTTCTCAATGTTAACAAAGCCTCCTATCAGACCTTAATATTGACCCTTAATATTTTAAGTGGACCAGGTGTTATATTACCTTGTAATAATGTACCCTACCAAAGGAATCAATTATAGACCCCATAGGGGGTACACACCGTGACCCCGAACTTTACTATGTATGTATATGTAAAACAGTGCATTTTTTCAATGTTAAGAGAAATGCCTCCTATCAGACCTCAATATTAATCTTTAATGTTGTAATTGGACCAGGTGTTATATTACCTTGTACTAGTGTACCCTACCAAAGGAAAAAATTATAGAACCCATAGGGGGTACACAGCGTGACCCCGAACTTTACTGTTTTTGTTGAGATTTATAGCTTAATATTAAAGCGAGTTATGTGGTCTTGAAAACTTACCCGTACATGCCTATTTTATGTTATTTTTTATTCCATTACACGTTCTTTAACGAAGAAAGAGGATTGTTTTTATACAGAGAACATACTAGGCAGGCCAAACTATCGAAAGTATTGTAAATAATATGAATAAATTAATTTTAATTGATTTTTTCTGTTTTTAAGCTCTGATCTCATTTTCCCGAACTTAAAAAATTTATTTTTCATATATAATTCCTTCTATAATATAGAAAAACACATTAAATAAATAAAATAATGTAAAATTAACAAAAGAAAAAAAAACAAATTTCAAAAAATGGACAGCACCGGGATTCGAACCCTCGCCATCTCGCTCAGCTGCTATCACGCTATCCGCTCCACCACGTATACATGGTTAGCGTCGTATTCAATGCCTTCAAAAGCACTTTCCCGGTTAGTTGATCGATGTACTTTGGGGGCCCCTTGCGATCCTCCTAATTAACCTATAAATATTTCCTTCGGCACTGAGGTGGGGGGCATGGTATCCTATTTTGGTACCGAGTTTGAGATTTATAACTTAATATTAAAGCGAGTTACGTGGTCTTGAAATTTGATCCGTACATACCTATTTTATGTTATTTTTTGTTCCATTATACGTTCTTTAACAAAGAAAGAGGATTGTTTTTATACAGAGAACATACTAGGCAGGCCAAACTATCGAAAGTATTGTAAATAATATGAATAAATTAATTTTAATTGATTTTTTCTGTTTTTAAGCTCTGATCTCACTTTCCCGAACTTAAAAAAATTATTTTTCATATATAGTTCCTTCTAAAATATAGAAAAAGACATTAAATGAATAATATGATGTAAAATTAACAATAGAAAAAAAAATAAACAAATTTTAAAAATTGTCCACACTGGGATTCGAACCCGCACCGTCTCGCTCAGCTGCTATCACGCTATCCGCTCCACCACGATTACACGGTCAGCGAGCTACTTGATGGCTTCAAAAGCAATATCGAGGTCAGTTTAACGATGTACTTTGGGGGCCCATTGCGACCCTCCTAATTAAGCTATAAATATTTCCTTAAGCACAGGGGTTGGGGGCATGGTACCCTATTTTGGTACCGAGTTTGAGATTTATAGCTTAATATTAAAGCGAGTTATGTGGTCTTGAAAACTTACCCGTACATGCCTATTTTATGTTATTTTTTATTCCATTACGCGTTCTTTAACGAAGAAAGAGGATTGTTTTTATACAGAGAACATATTAGGCAGGCCAAACTATCGAAAGTATTGTAAATAATATGAATAAATTAATTTTAATTGATTTTTCCTGTTTTTAAGCTCTGATCTCACTTTCCCGACCTTAAAAAAATTATTTTTCATATATAGTTCCTTCTAAAATATAGAAAAAGACATTAAATGAATAATATAATGTAAAATTAACAACAGAAAAAAAAATAGCCAAATTTTAGAAATTGTCCACACTGGGATTCGAACCCGCACCGTCTCGCTCAGCTGCTATCACGCTATCCGCTCCACCACGATTACACGGTCAGCGAGCTACTTGATGGCTTCAAAAGCAATCTCGCGGTCAGTTTAACGATGTACTTTGGGGGCCCATTGCGACCCTCCTAATTAAGCTATAAATATTTCCTTAGGCACAGGTGTTGGGGGCATGGTACCCTATTTTGGTACCGAGTTTGAGATTTATAGCTTAATATTAAAGCGAGTTATGTGGTCTTGAAAACTTACCCGTACATGCCTATTTTATGTTATTTTTTATTCCATTACGCGTTCTTTAACGAAGAAAGAGGATTGTTTTTATACAGAGAACATATTAGGCAGGCCAAACTATCGAAAGTATTGTAAATAATATGAATAAATTAATTTTAATTGATTTTTCCTGTTTTTAAGCTCTGATCTCACTTTCCCGAACTTAAAAAAATTATTTTTCATATATAGTTCCTTCTAAAATATAGAAAAAGACATTAAATGAATAATATAATGTCAAATTAACAATAGAAAAAAAAATAAACAAATTTTAAAAATTGTCCACACTGGGATTCGAACCCGCACCGTCTCGCTCAGCTGCTATCACGCTATCCGCTCCACCACGGTCAGCGAGCTACTTGATGGCTTCAAAAGCAATCTCGCGGTCAGTTTAACGATGTACTTTGGGGGCCCATTGCGACCCTCCTAATTAAGCTATAAATATTTCCTTAGGCACAGGTGTTGGGGGCATGGTACCCTATTTTGGTACCGAGTTTGAGATTTATAGCTTAATATTAAAGCGAGTTATGTGGTCTTGAAAACTTACCCGTACATGCCTATTTTATGTTATTTTTTATTCCATTACGCGTTCTTTAACGAAGAAAGAGGATTGTTTTTATACAGAGAACATATTAGGCAGGCCAAACTATCGGAAGTATTGTAAATAATATGAATAAATTAATTTTAATTGATTTTTCCTGTTTTTAAGCTCTGATCTCACTTTCCCGAACTTAAAAAAATTATTTTTCATATATAGTTCCTTCTAATATATAGAAAAAGACATTAAATGAATAATATAATGTAAAATTAACAATAGAAAAAAAAATAAACAAATTTTAAAAATTTTCTATGTAAGTATGTATGTATGTGTGTATGTATGTATGTATACCTCAAAATGTGTTGGGAGAAGCTTTATTTTGAGGAATTTCGCCTTCCGAAAAGCGTTAATACGAAAAAATTCTAAGTCTTTTCTCATTGTTAACAAAAGGCTTCATATTATACTATAATATTAACCTTTAATGTTGTAATTGGATCAGGTACTATATTACCGGGTACTAGTTTACCCTACCAAAGGAAATATTAATGGACCCCGCATTTTACTGTTTTTGTATATCTCAAAAAGTGTTGCGAGAAGCTTTTTTGACCTTTTTTGAACTTTTTTGACCTTAATATTAACCTTTAATGTTGTTATTGGACTAGGTATTATATTACGGGGTACTAGTGTACCCTACCAAAGGAAATAATTATAGACCTCATAGGGGGTACACAGTGTAACCCCTCATTTTACTATGTATGTATGTATGTATGTATGTATATCTAAAACAGGGCATTTTTCAATGTTAAGAAAAATGCCTCCTATCAGACCTTAATATTAACCTTTAATGTTTTAATTGGACGAGGTGTTATATTACCTTGTAATAGTGTACCCTACCAAAGGAATCAATTATAGACCCCAAGGGGGTACACGGTGTGACCCCGCAATGTATGTCTATCTGAAATAGTGATGCGAAAAGTCTTATTTCGCAGAAATTCGCCTTCCGAAAAGCGTTAATACGGAGAAATTCTTTTTTCAAGAGAAATAAATTTTCTATGTATGTATATCTCAAAAAGTGTTGCGAGAAGCTTTATTTGTAAGAAATTCGCCTTCCGAAAAGCGTTAATACGGAAAAATTCTAAGTCTTTTCTCAATAATAACAAAGCCTCCTATCAGACCTTAATATTGAGCTTTAAATTTGTAATTGGACCAGGTATTATATTACGGGGTACTAGTGTACCCTACCAAAGGAAATAATTATAGAACCCATAGGGGGTACACAGCGTGACCCCGCACTTTACTATGTATGTATACCTAAAACAGTGCATTTTTCAATGTTAAGAAAAATGCCTCCTATCAGACCTCAATATTCACCTTTAATGTTGTAATTGGACCAGGTGTTATATTACCTTGTACTTGTGTACCCTACCAAAGGAAAAAATTATAGACCGCATAGGGGGTACACAGCGTGACCCCGAATTTTACTCTTTTTGTATAGCTAAAATAGTGTTGCGAGAAGCTCTATTTCCAAGAAACTCGCCTTCCGAAGAGCTTTTATACGCAGAAATTGTAAGTCTTTTTTCAAGAGGAGAAATAGATTTTCTATGTATGTATATCTCCAAAAGTGTTGCGAGAAGCTTTATTTTGAGGAAATTCGCCTTCCGAAAAGCGTTAATACGGATCAATATAAAGTCTTTTCTCATTGTTAACAAATGGCTTCATATCAGACCTTAATATTAACCTTTATTGTTGTAATTGGACCAGGTATTATATTACGGAGTACTAGTGTACCCTACCAAAGGAAATAATTTTAGAGCCCATAGGGGGTACACAGTGTGACACCGCATTTTACTATGTATGTATATTTAAAACAATGCATTTTTCAATGTTAAGAAAAATGCTGCCTATCAGACCTTAATATTAACCTATAGTGTTGTAATTGGACCAGGTATTATATTACGGGGTACTAGTGTACCCTACCAAAGGACATAATTATAGACCCCATAGGGGGTACACAGCGCGACCCCGAATTTTACTGTTTTTGTATATCTCCAAAAGTGTTGCGAGAAGCTTTATTTCGAAGAAATTCGCCTTCTGAAGAGCTTTTATACGCAGAAATTCTACGTCTTTTCTCAATGTTAACAAACCCTCCTATCAGACCTTAATATTGACCCTTAATATTTTAAGTGGACCAGGTGTTATATTACCTTGTACTAGTGTACCCTACCAAAGGATATAATTATAGACCCCATAGGGGGTACACAGCGTGACCCCGAATTTTACTGTTTTTGTATATCTCCAAAAGTGTTGCGAAAAGTCTTATTTCGCAGAAATTCGCCTTCTGAGTAGCTTTATACGGAGAAACTCTAAGTCTTTTTTCAAGAGAAATAAATTTTCTATGTATGTATGTATATCTCAAAAAGTGTTGGGAGAAGCTTTATTTTGAGGAAATTCGCCTTCCGAAAAGCGTTAATACGGAGAAATTCTAAGTCTTTTCTCATTGTTAACAAAAGGCTTCATATCAGACCTTAATATTAACCTTTAATGTTGTAATTGGGCCAGGTATTATATTACGGGTTACTAGTGTACCCTACCAAAGGAAATAATTATAGACACCATAGGGGGTACACAGCGTGACCCCGAATTTTACTGTTTTTGTATATATAAAACAATGCATTTTTCAATGTTAAGAAAAATGCCCCCTATCTGACCTTAATATTAACCTTTAGTGTTGTAAATGGACCAGGTATTATATTACGGGGTACTAGTGTACCCTACCAAAGGACATAATTATAGACCCCATAGGGGGTACACAGCGCTACCCCGAATTTTACTGTTTTTGTATATCTCCAAAAGTGTTTCGAGAAGCTTTATTTCGAAGAAATTCGCCTTCTGAAGAGCTTTTATACGCAGAAATTCTACGTCTTTTCTCAATGTTAACAAACCCTCCTATCAGACCTTAATATTGACCCTTAATATTTTAAGTGGACCAGGTGTTATATTACCTTGTACTCGTGTACCCTACCAAAGGAAAAAATTATAGACCGCATAGGGGGTACACAGCGTGACCCCGAATTTTACTCTTTTTGTATAGCTAAAATAGTGTTGCGAGAAGCTCTATTTCCAAGAAATTCGCCTTCTGAAGAGCTTTTATAGGCAGAAATTCTAAGTCTGATTTCAAGAGGAGAAATAAATTTTTTATGTATGTATATCTCCAAAAGTGTTGCGAGAAGCTTTATTTTGAGGAAATTCGCCTTCCGAAAAGCGTTAATACGGATCAATATAAAAGTCTTTTCTCATTGTTAACAAATGGCTTCATATCAGACCTTAATATTAACCTTTAATGTTGTAATTGGACCAGGTATTATATTACGGAGTACTAGTGTACCCTACCAAAGGAAATAATTTTAGAGCCCATAGGGGGTACACAGTGTGACACCGCATTTTACTATGTATGTATATTTAAAACAATGCATTTTTCAATGTTAAGAAAAATGCCTCCTATCAGACCTTAATATTAACCTTTAATGTTGTAAATGGACCAGGTATTATATTATGGGGTACTAGTGTACCCTACCAAAGGAAATAATTATAGACCCCATAGGGGGTACACACCGTGACCCCGAATTTTACTGTTTTTGTATATCTAAAACAATGTATTTTTCAATGTTAAGAAAAATGCCTCCTATCAGACCTTTATATTAACCTTTAATGTTGTAAATGGACCAGGTGTTATATTACCTTGTACTCGTGAACCCTACCAAAGGATATAATTATAGACCCCATAGGGGGTACACAGCGTGACCCCGAATTTTACTGTTTTTGTATATATAAAACAATGCATTTTTCAATGTTAAGAAAAATGCCGCCTATCAGACCTTAATATTAACCTTTAGTGTTGTAATTGGACCAGGTATTATAATACGGGTTACTAGTGTACCCTACCAAAGGACATAATTATAGACCCCATAGGGGGTACACAGCGCGACCCCGAATTTTACTGTTTTTGTATATCTCCAAAAGTGTTGCGAGAAGCTTTATTTCGCAGAAATTCGCCTTCTGAAGAGCTTTTATACGCAGAAATTCTACGTCTTTTCTCAATGTTAACAAAGCCTCCTATCAGACCTTAATATTGACCCTTAATATTTTAAGTGGACCAGGTGTTATATTACCTTGTAATAATGTACCCTACCAAAGGAATCAATTATAGACCCCATAGGGGGTACACACCGTGACCCCGAACTTTACTATGTATGTATATGTAAAACAGTGCATTTTTTCAATGTTAAGAGAAATGCCTCCTATCAGACCTCAATATTAATCTTTAATGTTGTAATTGGACCAGGTGTTATATTACCTTGTACTAGTGTACCCTACCAAAGGAAAAAATTATAGAACCCATAGGGGGTACACAGCGTGACCCCGAACTTTACTGTTTTTGTTGAGATTTATAGCTTAATATTAAAGCGAGTTATGTGGTCTTGAAAACTTACCCGTACATGCCTATTTTATGTTATTTTTTATTCCATTACACGTTCTTTAACGAAGAAAGAGGATTGTTTTCATACAGAGAACATACTAGGCAGGCCAAACTATCGAAAGTATTGTAAATAATATGAATAAATTAATTTTAATTGATTTTTTCTGTTTTTAAGCTCTGATCTCATTTTCCCGAACTTAAAAAAATTATTTTTCATATATAATTCCTTCTATAATATAGAAAAACACATTAAATAAATAAAATAATGTAAAATTAACAAAAGAAAAAAAAACAAATTTCAAAAAATGGACAGCACCGGGATTCGAACCCTCGCCATCTCGCTCAGCTGCTACCACGCTATCCGCTCCACCACGTATACATGGTAAGCGTCGTATTCAATGCCTTCAAAAGCACTTTCCCGGTTAGTTGATCGATGTATTTTGGGGGCCCCTTGCGATCCTCCTAATTAACCTATAAATATTTCCTTCGGCACTGAGGTGGGAGGCATAGTATCCTATTTTGGTACCGAGTTTGAGATTTATAACTTAATATTAAAGCGAGTTACGTGGTCTTGAAATTTGATCCGTACATACCTATTTTATGTTATTTTTTGTTCCATTATACGTTCTTTAACAAAGAAAGAGGATTGTTTTTATACAGAGAACATACTAGGCAGGCCAAACTATCGAAAGTATTGTAAATAATATGAATAAATTAATTTTAATTGATTTTTTCTGTTTTTAAGCTCTGATCTCACTTTCCCGAACTTAAAAAAAATTATTTTTCATATATAGTTCCTTCTAAAATATAGAAAAAGACATTAAATGAATAATATGATGTAAAATTAACAATAGAAAAAAAAATAAACAAATTTTAAAAATTGTCCACACTGGGATTCGAACCCGCACCGTCTCGCTCAGCTGCTATCACGCTATCCGCTCCACCACGATTACACGGTCAGCGAGCTACTTGATGGCTTCAAAAGCAATCTCGCGGTCAGTTTAACGATGTACTTTGGGGGCCCATTGCGACCCTCCTAATTAAGCTATAAATATTTCCTTAGGCACAGGGGTTGGGGGCATGGTACCCTATTTTGGTACCGAGTTTGAGATTTATAGCTTAATATTAAAGCGAGTTATGTGGTCTTGAAAACTTACCCGTACATGCCTATTTTATGTTATTTTTTATTCCATTACGCGTTCTTTAACGAAGAAAGAGGATTGTTTTTATACAGAGAACATATTAGGCAGGCCAAACTATCGAAAGTATTGTAAATAATATGAATAAATTAATTTTAATTGATTTTTCCTGTTTTTAAGCTCTGATCTCACTTTCCCGACCTTAAAAAAATTATTTTTCATATATAGTTCCTTCTAAAATATAGAAAAAGACATTAAATGAATAATATAATGTAAAATTAACAACAGAAAAAAAAATAGTCAAATTTTAGAAATTGTCCACACTGGGATTCGAACCCGCACCGTCTCGCTCAGCTGCTATCACGCTATCCGCTCCACCACGATTACACGGTCAGCGAGCTACTTGATGGCTTCAAAAGCAATCTCGCGGTCAGTTTAACGATGTACTTTGGGGGCCCATTGCGACCCTCCTAATTAAGCTATAAATATTTCCTTAGGCACAGGTGTTGGGGGCATGGTACCCTATTTTGGTACCGAGTTTGAGATTTATAGCTTAATATTAAAGCGAGTTATGTGGTCTTGAAAACTTACCCGTACATGCCTATTTTATGTTATTTTTTATTCCATTACGCGTTCTTTAACGAAGAAAGAGGATTGTTTTTATACAGAGAACATATTAGGCAGGCCAAACTATCGAAAGTATTGTAAATAATATGAATAAATTAATTTTAATTGATTTTTCCTGTTTTTAAGCTCTGATCTCACTTTCCCGAACTTAAAAAAATTATTTTTCATATATAGTTCCTTCTAAAATATAGAAAAAGACATTAAATGAATAATATAATGTAAAATTAACAATAGAAAAAAAAATAAACAAATTTTAAAAATTGTCCACACTGGGATTCGAACCCGCACCGTCTCGCTCAGCTGCTATCACGCTATCCGCTCCACCACGGTCAGCGAGCTACTTGATGGCTTCAAAAGCAATCTCGCGGTCAGTTTAACGATGTACTTTGGGGGCCCATTGCGACCCTCCTAATTAAGCTATAAATATTTCCTTAGGCACAGGTGTTGGGGGCATGGTACCCTATTTTGGTACCGAGTTTGAGATTTATAGCTTAATATTAAAGCGAGTTATGTGGTCTTGAAAACTTACCCGTACATGCCTATTTTATGTTATTTTTTATTCCATTACGCGTTCTTTAACGAAGAAAGAGGATTGTTTTTATACAGAGAACATATTAGGCAGGCCAAACTATCGGAAGTATTGTAAATAATATGAATAAATTAATTTTAATTGATTTTTCCTGTTTTTAAGCTCTGATCTCACTTTCCCGAACTTAAAAAAATTATTTTTCATATATAGTTCCTTCTAATATATAGAAAAAGACATTAAATGAATAATATAATGTAAAATTAACAATAGAAAAAAAAATAAACAAATTTTAAAAATTTTCTATGTAAGTATGTATGTATGTGTGTATGTATGTATGTATACCTCAAAAAGTGTTGGGAGAAGCTTTATTTTGAGGAATTTCGCCTTCCGAAAAGCGTTAATACGAAAAAATTCTAAGTCTTTTCTCATTGTTAACAAAAGGCTTCATATTATACTATAATATTAACCTTTAATGTTGTAATTGGACCAGGTACTATATTACCGGGTACTAGTTTACCCTACCAAAGGAAATATTAATGGACCCCGCATTTTACTGTTTTTGTATATCTCAAAAAGTGTTGCGAGAAGCTTTTTTGACCTTTTTTGAACTTTTTTGACCTTAATATTAACCTTTAATGTTGTTATTGGACTAGGTATTATATTACGGGGTACTAGTGTACCCTACCAAAGGAAATAATTATAGACCTCATAGGGGGTACACAGTGTAACCCCTCATTTTACTATGTATGTATGTATGTATGTATGTATATCTAAAACAGGGCATTTTTCAATGTTAAGAAAAATGCCTCCTATCAGACCTTAATATTAACCTTTAATGTTTTAATTGGACGAGGTGTTATATTACCTTGTAATAGTGTACCCTACCAAAGGAATCAATTATAGACCCCAAGGGGGTACACGGTGTGACCCCGCAATGTATGTCTATCTGAAATAGTGATGCGAAAAGTCTTATTTCGCAGAAATTCGCCTTCCGAAAAGCGTTAATACGGAGAAATTCTTTTTTCAAGAGAAATAAATTTTCTATGTATGTATATCTCAAAAAGTGTTGCGAGAAGCTTTATTTGTAAGAAATTCGCCTTCCGAAAAGCGTTAACACGGAAAAATTCTAAGTCTTTTCTCAATAATAACAAAGCCTCCTATCAGACCTTAATATTGAGCTTTAAATTTGTAATTGGACCAGGTATTATATTACGGGGTACTAGTGTACCCTACCAAAGGAAATAATTATAGAACCCATAGGGGGTACACAGTGTGACCCCGCATTTTACTATGTATGTATATTTAAAACAATGCATTTTTCAATGTTAAGAAAAATGCCTCCTATCAGACCTTAATATTAACCTTTAATGTTGTAATTGGACCAGGTGTTATATTACCTTGTATTAGTGTACCCTACTAAAGGAAATAATTATAGACCCTATAGGGGGTACACAGTGTGACCCCGAATTTTACTGTTTTTGTATATCTAAAATAGTGTTGCGAGAAGCTTTATTTCGCAGAAATTCGCCTTCTGAATAGCTTTTATACGGAGAAATTCTAAGTCTTTTTTCAAGAGAAATGAATTTTCTATGTATGTATATCTCAAAAAGTGTTGCGAGAAGCTTTATTTAGAAGAAATTCGCCTTCTGAAAATCTTTTATACGCATAATCTTTCAACGGGAAGGCTCCGACGCTGGTCCCCGTACCGGAGCGGAGTGTATTGCCGGCAGAGGCGCTCCGGATACCGCAGCAGCCGGGTTGCTTTTACGAGAGAAATAAATTTTCTATGTATGTATGTATACCTCAAAAAGTGTTGGGAGAAGGTTTATTTTGAGGAAATTCGCCTTCCGAAAAGCGTTAATACGGATCAATATAAAGTCTTTTCTCATTGTTAACAAATGGCTTCATATCAGACCTTAATATTAACCTTTAATGTTGTAATTGGACCAGGTATTATATTACGGAGTATTAGTGTACCCTACCAAAGGAAATAATTTTAGAGCCCATAGGGGGTACACAGTGTGACCCCGCATTTTACTATGTATGTATATTTAAAACAATGCATTTTTCAATGTTAAGAAAAATGCCTCCTATCAGACCTTAATATTAACCTTTAATGTTGTAAATGGACCAGGTATTATATTATGGGGTACTAGTGTACCCTACCAAAGGAAATAATTATAGACCCCATAGGGGGTACACACCGTGACCCCGAATTTTACTGTTTTTGTATATCTAAAACAATGTATTTTTCAATGTTAAGAAAAATGCCTCCTATCAGACCTTTTTATTAACCTTTAATGTTGTAAATGGACCAGGTGTTATATTACCTTGTACTCGTGTACCCTACCAAAGGATATAATTATAGACCCCATAGGGGGTACACAGCGCGACCCCGAATTTTACTGTTTTTGTATATCTCCAAAAGTGTTGCGAAAAGTCTTATTTCGCAGAAATTCGCCTTCTGAGTAGCTTTATACGGAGAAACTCTAAGTCTTTTTTCAAGAGAAATAAATTTTCTATGTATGTATGTATATCTCAAAAAGTGTTGGGAGAAGCTTTATTTTGAGGAAATTCGCCTTCCGAAAAGCGTTAATACGGAGAAATTCTACGTCTTTTCTCAATGTTAACAAACCCTCCTATCAGACCTTAATATTGACCCTTAATATTTTAAGTGGACCAGGTGTTATATTACCTTGTACTAGTGTACCCTACCAAAGGAAATAATTATAGACACTATAGGGGGTACACAGCGTGACCCCGCACTTTACTATGTATGTATACCTAAAACAGTGCATTTTTCAATGTTAAGAAAAATGCCTCCTACCAGACCTCAATATTGACCTTTAATGTTGTAATTGGACCAGGTGTTATATTACCTTGTACTCGTGTACCCTACCAAAGGAAAAAATTATAGACCGCATAGGGGGTACACAGCGTGACCCCGAATTTTACTCTTTTTGTATAGCTGAAATAGTGTTGCGAGAAGCTCTATTTCCAAGAAACTCGCCTTCCGAAGAGCTTTTATAGGCAGAAATTGTAAGTCTTTTTTCAAGAGGAGAAATAGATTTTCTATGTATGTATATCTCAAAAAGTGTTGGGAGAAGCTTTATTTTGAGGAAATTCGCCTTCCGAAAAGCGTTCATACGGAGCAATTTTAAGTCTTTTCTCATTGTTAACAAATGGCTTCATATCAGACCTTAATATTAACCTTTAATGTTGTAATTGAACCAGGTATTATATTACGGAGTACTAGTGTACCCTACCAAAGGAAATAATTTTAGAGCCCATAGGGGGTACACAGTGTGACACCGCATTTTACTATGTATGTATATTTAAAACAATGCATTTTTCAATGTTAAGAAAAATGCCGCCTGTCAGACCTTAATATTAACCTTTAATGTTGTAATTGGACCAGGTATTATATTACGGGGTACTAGTGTACCCTACCAAAGGATATAATTATAGACCCCATAGGGGGTACACAGCGCGACCCCGAATTTTACTGTTTTTGTATATCTCCAAAAGTGTTGCGAGAAGCTTTATTTCGCAGAAATTCGCCTTCTGAAGAGCTTTTATACGCAGAAATCCTACGTCTTTTCTCAATGTTAACAAAGCCTCCTATCAGACCTTAATATTGACCCTTAATATTTTAAGTGGACCAGGTGTTATATTACCTTGTAATAATGTACCCTACCAAAGGAATCAATTATAGACCCCATAGGGGGTACACACCGTGACCCCGAACTTTACTATGTATGTATATGTAAAACAGTGCATTTTTTCAATGTTAAGAGAAATGCCTCCTATCAGACCTCAATATTAATCTTTAATGTTGTAATTGGACCAGGTGTTATATTACCTTGTACTAGTGTACCCTACCAAAGGAAAAAATTATAGAACCCATAGGGGGTACACAGCGTGACCCTGAACTTTACTGTTTTTGTTGAGATTTATAGCTTAATATTAAAGCGAGTTATGTGGTCTTGAAAACTTACCCGTACATGCCTATTTTATGTTATTTTTTATTCCATTACACGTTCTTTAACGAAGAAAGAGGATTGTTTTCATACAGAGAACATACTAGGCAGGCCAAACTATCGAAAGTATTGTAAATAATATGAATAAATTAATTTTAATTGATTTTTTCTGTTTTTAAGCTCTGATCTCATTTTCCCGAACTTAAAAAAATTATTTTTCATATATAATTCCTTCTATAATATAGAAAAACACATTAAATAAATAAAATAATGTAAAATTAACAAAAGAAAAAAAAACAAATTTCAAAAAATGGACAGCACCGGGATTCGAACCCTCGCCATCTCGCTCAGCTGCTATCACGCTATCCGCTCCACCACGTATACATGGTAAGCGTCGTATTCAATGCCTTCAAAAGCACTTTCCCGGTTAGTTGATCGATGTACTTTGGGGGCCCTTTGCGATCCTCCTAATTAACCTATAAATATTTCCTTCGGCACTGAGGTGGGGGGCATGGTATCCTATTTTGGTACCGAGTTTGAGATTTATAGCTTAATATTAAAGCGAGTTATGTGGTCTTGAAAACTTACCCGTACATGCCTATTTTATGTTATTTTTTATTCCATTACGCGTTCTTTAACGAAGAAAGAGGATTGTTTTTATACAGAGAACATATTAGGCAGGCCAAACTATCGAAAGTATTGTAAATAATATGAATAAATTAATTTTAATTGATTTTTCCTGTTTTTAAGCTCTGATCTCACTTTTCCGAACTTAAAAAAATTATTTTTCATATATAGTTCCTTCTAAAATATAGAAAAAGACATTAAATGAATAATATAATGTAAAATTAACAATAGAAAAAAAAATAAACAAATTTTAAAAATTGTCCACACTGGGATTCGAACCCGCACCGTCTCGCTCAGCTGCTATCACGCTATCCGCTCCACCACGATTACACGGTCAGCGAGCTACTTGATGGCTTCAAAAGCAATCTCGCGGTCAGTTTAACGATGTACTTTGGGGGCCCATTGCGACCCTCCTAATTAAGCTATAAATATTTCCTTAGGCACAGGTGTTGGGGGCATGGTACCCTATTTTGGTACCGAGTTTGAGATTTATAGCTTAATATTAAAGCGAGTTATGTGGTTTTGAAAACTTACCCGTACATGCCTATTTTATGTTATTTTTTATTCCATTACGCGTTCTTTAACGAAGAAAGAGGATTGTTTTTATACAGAGAACATATTAGGCAGGCCAAACTATCGAAAGTATTATAAATAATATGAATAAATTAATTTTAATTGATTTTTTCTGTTTTTAAGCTCTGATCTCATTTTCCCGAACTTAAAAAAATTATTTTTCATATATAATTCCTTCTATAATATAGAAAAACACATTAAATAAATAAAATAATGTAAAATTAACAAAAGAAAAAAAAACAAATTTCAAAAAATGGACAGCACCGGGATTCGAACCCTCGCCATCTCGCTCAGCTGCTATCACGCTATCCGCTCCACCACGTATACATGGTAAGCGTCGTATTCAATGCCTTCAAAAGCACTTTCCCGGTTAGTTGATCGATGTACTTTGGGGGCCCTTTGCGATCCTCCTAATTAACCTATAAATATTTCCTTCGGCACTGAGGTGGGGGGCATGGTATCCTATTTTGGTACCGAGTTTGAGATTTATAGCTTAATATTAAAGCGAGTTATGTGGTCTTGAAAACTTACCCGTACATGCCTATTTTATGTTATTTTTTATTCCATTACGCGTTCTTTAACGAAGAAAGAGGATTGTTTTTATACAGAGAACATATTAGGCAGGCCAAACTATCGAAAGTATTGTAAATAATATGAATAAATTAATTTTAATTGATTTTTCCTGTTTTTAAGCTCTGATCTCACTTTTCCGAACTTAAAAAAATTATTTTTCATATATAGTTCCTTCTAAAATATAGAAAAAGACATTAAATGAATAATATAATGTAAAATTAACAATAGAAAAAAAAATAAACAAATTTTAAAAATTGTCCACACTGGGATTCGAACCCGCACCGTCTCGCTCAGCTGCTATCACGCTATCCGCTCCACCACGATTACACGGTCAGCGAGCTACTTGATGGCTTCAAAAGCAATCTCGCGGTCAGTTTAACGATGTACTTTGGGGGCCCATTGCGACCCTCCTAATTAAGCTATAAATATTTCCTTAGGCACAGGTGTTGGGGGCATGGTACCCTATTTTGGTACCGAGTTTGAGATTTATAGCTTAATATTAAAGCGAGTTATGTGGTTTTGAAAACTTACCCGTACATGCCTATTTTATGTTATTTTTTATTCCATTACGCGTTCTTTAACGAAGAAAGAGGATTGTTTTTATACAGAGAACATATTAGGCAGGCCAAACTATCGAAAGTATTATAAATAATATGAATAAATTAATTTTAATTGATTTTTCCTGTTTTTAAGCTCTGATCTCACTTTCCCGAACTTAAAAAAATTATTTTTCATATATAGTTCCTTCTAAAATATAGAAAAAGACATTAAATGAATAATATAATGTAAAATTAACAATAGAAAAAAAAATAAACAAATTTTAAAAATTTTCTATGTATGTATGTATGTATGTGTGTATGTATGTATGTATACCTCAAAAAGTGTTGGGAGAAGCTTTATTTTGAGGAATTTCGCCTTCCGAAAAGCGTTAATACGAAAAAATTCTAAGTCTTTTCTCATTGTTAACAAAAGGCTTCATATTATACTATAATATTAACCTTTAATGTTGTAATTGGACCAGGTACTATATTACCGGGTACTAGTTTACCCTACCAAAGGAAATATTAATGGACCCCGCATTTTACTGTTTTTGTATATCTCAAAAAGTGTTGCGAGAAGCTTTTTTGACCTTTTTTGACCTTAATATTAACCTTTAATGTTGTTATTGGACTAGGTATTATATTACGGGGTACTAGTGTACCCTACCAAAGGAAATAATTATAGACCTCATAGGGGGTACACAGTGTAACCCCTCATTTTACTATGTATGTATGTATGTATGTATGTATGTATATCTAAAACAGGGCATTTTTCAATGTTAAGAAAAATGCCTCCTATCAGACCTTAATATTAACCTTTAATGTTTTAATTGGACGAGGTGTTATATTACCTTGTAATAGTGTACCCTACCAAAGGAATCAATTATAGACCCCATAGGGGGTACACGGTGTGACCCCGCAATGTATGTCTATCTGAAATAGTGATGCGAAAAGTCTTATTTCGCAGAAATTCGCCTTCCGAAAAGCGTTAATACGGAGAAATTCTTTTTTCAAGAGAAATAAATTTTCTATGTATGTATATCTCAAAAAGTGTTGCGAGAAGCTTTATTTGTAAGAAATTCGCCTTCCGAAAAGCGTTAATACGGAAAAATTCTAAGACTTTTCTCAATAATAACAAAGCCTCCTATCAGACCTTAATATTGACCTTTAAATTTGTAATTGGACCAGGTATTATATTATGGGGTACTAGTGTACCCTACCAAAGGAAATAATTATAGAGCCCATAGGGGGTACACAGTGTGACCCCGCATTTTACTATGTATGTATATTTAAAACAATGCATTTTTCAATGTTAAGAAAAATGCCTCCTATCAGACCTTAATATTAACCTTTAATGTTGTAATTGGACCAGGTGCTATATTACCTTGTACTAGTGTACCCTACTAAAGGAAATAATTATAGACCCTATAGGGGGTACACAGTGTGACCCCGAATTTTACTGTTTTTGTATATCTAAAATAGTGTTGCGAGAAGCTTTATTTCGCAGAAATTCGCCTTCTGAATAGCTTTTATACGGAGAAATTCTAAGTCTTTTTTCAAGAGAAATGAATTTTCTATGTATGTATATCTCAAAAAGTGTTGCGAGAAGCTTTATTTTGAAGAAATTCGCCTTCTGAAAATCTTTTATACGCATAATCTTTCAACGGGAAGGCTCCGACGCTGGTCCCCGTACCGGAGCGGAGTGTATTGCCGGCAGAGGCGCTCCGGATACCGCAGCAGCCGGGTTGCTTTTACGAGAGAAATAAATTTTCTATGTATGTATGTATACCTCAAAAAGTGTTGGGAGAAGGTTTATTTTGAGGAAATTCGCCTTCCGAAAAGCGTTAATACGAAGCGTCTTTTCTCATTGTTAACAAAAGGCTTCATATTATACTATAATATTAACCTTTAATGTTGTAATTGGACCAGGTGTTATATTACCTTGTACTAGTGTACCCTACCAAAGGAAATAATTATAGAGCCCATAGGGGGTACACAGCGTGACCCCCTATTTTACTCTTTTTGTATATCTCCAAAAGTGTTTCGAGAAGCTTTATTTCGCAGAAATTCGCCTCCTCAATAGCTCTTATACGCAAAAATTTTAAGTCCATTCTCAATATTAACAAAGCCTCCTATCAGATCTTAATATTAACCTTTAATGTTTTAGTTGGACCAGGTGTTGTATTACCTTGTACTAGTGTACCCTACCAAAGGAAATAATTATAGAGCCCATAGGGGGTACACAGCGTGACCCCGCACTTTACTATGTATGTATATCTAAAACAGTGCATTTTTCATTGTTAACAAAAGGCTTCATATTATACTATAATATTAACCTTTAATGTTGTAATTGGACCAGGTGTTATATTACCTTGTACTAGTGTACCCTACCAAAGGAAATAATTATAGAGCCCATAGGGAGTACACAGCGTGACCCCGAATTTTACTGTTTTTGTATATCTCCAAAAGTGTTGCGAGAAGCTTTATTTCGAAGAAATTCGCCTTCCGAAGAGCTTTTATACGCAGAAATTCAAAGTCTTTTCTTAATGTTAACAAAGCCTCCTATCAGACCTTAATATTGACCCTTAATATTTTAAGTGGACCAGGTGTTATATTACCTGGTACTAGTGTACCCTACCAAAGGAAATAATTATAGAGCCCATAGGGGGTACACAGCGTGACCCCGAATTTTACTCTTTTTGTACAGCTAAAATAGTGTTGCGAGAAGCTCTATTTCCAAGAAATTCGCCTTCTGAAGAGCTTTTATAGGCAGAAATTCTAAGTCTGTTTTCAAGAGGAGAAATAAATTTTTTATGTATGTATATCTCCAAAAGTGTTGCGAGAAGCTTTATTTTGAGGAAATTCGCCTTCCGAAAAGCGTTAATACGGATCAATATAAAGTCTTTTCTCATTGTTAACAAATGGCTTCATATCAGACCTTAATATTAACCTTTAATGTTGTAATTGGGCCAGGTATTATATTACGAGTTACTAGTGTACCCTACCAAAGGAAATAATTATAGGCACCATAGGGGGTACACAGCGTGACCCCGAATTTTACTGTTTTTGTATATATAAAACAATGCATTTTTCAATGTTAAGAAAAATGCCGCCTATCAGACCTTAATATTAACCTTTAATGTTGTAATTGGACCAGGTATTATATTACGGGGTACTAGTGTACCCTACCAAAGGATATAATTATAGACCCCATAGGGGGTACACAGCGCGACCCCGAATTTTACTGTTTTTGTATATCTCCAAAAGTGTTGCGAGAAGCTTTATTTCGAAGAAATTCGCCTTCTGAAGAGCTTTTATACGCAGAAATTCTACGTCTTTTCTCAATGTTAACAAACCCTCCTATCAGACCTTAATATTGACCCTTAATATTTTAAGTGGACCAGGTGTTATATTACCTTGTACTAGTGTACCCTACCAAAGGAAATAATTATAGACACCATAGGGGGTACACAGCGTGACCCCGCACTTTACTATGTATGTATACCTAAAACAGTGCATTTTTCAATGTTAAGAAAAATGCCTCCTATCAGACTTCAATATTGACCTTTAATGTTGTAATTGGACCAGGTGTTATATTACCTTGTACTCGTGTACCCTACCAAAGGAAAAAATTATAGACCGCATAGGGGGTACACAGCGTGACCCCGAATTTTACTCTTTTTGTATAGCTAAAATAGTGTTGCGAGAAGCTCTATTTCCAAGAAACTCGCCTTCCGAAGAGCTTTTATACGCAGAAATTCAAAGTCTTTTCTTAATGTTAACAAAGCCTCCTATCAGACCTTAATATTGACCCTTAATATTTTAAGTGGACCAGGTGTTATATTACCTGGTACTAGTGTACCCTACCAAAGGAAATAATTATAGACACCATAGGGGGTACACAGCGTGACCCCGCACTTTACTATGTATGTATACCTAAAACAGTGCATTTTTCAATGTTAAGAAAAATGCCTCCTATCAGACCTCAATATTGACCTTTAATGTTGTAATTGGACCAGGTGTTATATTACCTTGTACTCGTGTACCCTACCAAAGGAAAAAATTATAGACCGCATAGGGGGTACACAGCGTGACCCCGAATTTTACTCTTTTTGTATAGCTAAAATAGTGTTGCGAGAAGCTCTATTTCCAAGAAACTCGCCTTCCGAAGAGCTTTTATAGGCAGAAATTGTAAGTCTTTTTTCAAGAGGAGAAATAGATTTTCTATGTATGTATATCTCAAAAAGTGTTGGGAGAAGCTTTATTTTGAGGAAATTCGCCTTCCGAAAAGCGTTCATACGGAGCAATTTTAAGTCTTTTCTCATTGTTAACAAATGGCTTCATATCAGACCTTAATATTAACCTTTAATGTTGTAATTGGACCAGGTATTATATTACGGAGTACTAGTGTACCCTACCAAAGGAAATAATTTTAGAGCCCATAGGGGGTACACAGTGTGACACCGCATTTTACTATGTATGTATATTTAAAACAATGCATTTTTCAATGTTAAGAAAAATGCCGCCTGTTAGACCTTAATATTAACCTTTAATGTTGTAATTGGACCAGGTATTATATTACGGGGTACTAGTGTACCCTACCAAAGGATATAATTATAGACCCCATAGGGGGTACACAGCGCGACCCCGAATTTTACTGTTTTTGTATATCTCCAAAAGTGTTGCGAGAAGCTTTATTTCGCAGAAATTCGCCTTCTGAACAGCTTTTATACGCAGAAATTCTACGTCTTTTCTCAATGTTAACAAAGCCTCCTATCAGACCTTAATATTGACCCTTAATATTTTAAGTGGACCAGGTGTTATATTACCTTGTAATAATGTACCCTACCAAAGGAATCAATTATAGACCCCATAGGGGGTACACACCGTGACCCCGAACTTTACTATGTATGTATATGTAAAACAGTGCATTTTTTCAATGTTAAGAGAAATGCCTCCTATCAGACCTCAATATTAATCTTTAATGTTGTAATTGGACCAGGTGTTATATTACCTTGTACTAGTGTACCCTACCAAAGGAAATAATTATAGAGCCCATAGGGAGTACACAGCGTGACCCCGAATTTTACTGTTTTTGTATATCTCCAAAAGTGTTGCGAGAAGCTTTATTTCGAAGAAATTCGCCTTCCGAAGAGAAAGCCTACCAAAGGAAATAATTATAGAGCCCATAGGGGGTACACAGCGTGACCCCGAATTTTACTCTTTTTGTACAGCTAAAATAGTGTTGCGAGAAGCTCTATTTCCAAGTAATTCGCCTTCTGAAGAGCTTTTATAGGCAGAAATTCTAAGTCTGTTTTCAAGAGGAGAAATAAATTTTTTATGTATGTATATCTCCAAAAGTGTAACTTACCCGTACATGCCTATTTTATGTTATTTTTTATTCCATTACGCGTTCTTTAACGAAGAAAGAGGATTGTTTTTATACAGAGAACATATTAGGCAGGCCAAACTATCGAAAGTATTATAAATAATATGAATAAATTAATTTTAATTGATTTTTCCTGTTTTTAAGCTCTGATCTCACTTTCCCGAACTTAAAAAAATTATTTTTCATATATAGTTCCTTCTAAAATATAGAAAAAGACATTAAATGAATAATATAATGTAAAATTAACAATAGAAAAAAAAATAAACAAATTTTAAAAATTTTCTATGTATGTATGTATGTATGTGTGTATGTATGTATGTATACCTCAAAAAGTGTTGGGAGAAGCTTTATTTTGAGGAATTTCGCCTTCCGAAAAGCGTTAATACGAAAAAATTCTAAGTCTTTTCTCATTGTTAACAAAAGGCTTCATATTATACTATAATATTAACCTTTAATGTTGTAATTGGACCAGGTACTATATTACCGGGTACTAGTTTACCCTACCAAAGGAAATATTAATGGACCCCGCATTTTACTGTTTTTGTATATCTCAAAAAGTGTTGCGAGAAGCTTTTTTGACCTTTTTTGACCTTAATATTAACCTTTAATGTTGTTATTGGACTAGGTATTATATTACGGGGTACTAGTGTTCCCTACCAAAGGAAATAATTATAGACCTCATAGGGGGTACACAGTGTAACCCCTCATTTTACTATGTATGTATGTATGTATGTATGTATGTATATCTAAAACAGGGCATTTTTCAATGTTAAGAAAAATGCCTCCTATCAGACCTTAATATTAACCTTTAATGTTTTAATTGGACGAGGTGTTACCTATATTACCTTGTAATAGTGTACCCTACCAAAGGAATCAATTATAGACCCCATATGGGGTACACGGTGTGACCCCGCAATGTATGTCTATCTGAAATAGTGATGCGAAAAGTCTTATTTCGCAGAAATTCGCCTTCCGAAAAGCGTTAATACGGAGAAATTCTTTTTTCAAGAGAAATAAATTTTCTATGTATGTATATCTCAAAAAGTGTTGCGAGAAGCTTTATTTGTAAGAAATTCGCCTTCCGAAAAGCGTTAATACGGAAAAATTCTAAGTCTTTTCTCAATAATAACAAAGCCTCCTATCTGACCTTAATATTGACCTTTAAATTTGTAATTGGACCAGGTATTATATTATGGGGTACTAGTGTACCCTACCAAAGGAAATAATTATAGAGCCCATAGGGGGTACACAGTGTGACCCCGCATTTTACTATGTATGTATATTTAAAACAATGCATTTTTCAATGTTAAGAAAAATGCCTCCTATCAGACCTTAATATTAACCTTTAATGTTGTAATTGGACCAGGTGTTATATTACCTTGTACTAGTGTACCCTACTAAAGGAAATAATTATAGACCCTATAGGGGGTACACAGTGTGACCCCGAATTTTACTGTTTTTGTATATCTAAAATAGTGTTGCGAGAAGCTTTATTTCGCAGAAATTCGCCTTCTGAATAGCTTTTATACGGAGAAATTCTAAGTCTTTTTTCAAGAGAAATGAATTTTCTATGTATGTATATCTCAAAAAGTGTTGCGAGAAGCTTTATTTTGAAGAAATTCGCCTTCTGAAAATCTTTTATACGCATAATCTTTCAACGGGAAGGCTCCGACGCTGGTCCCCGTACCGGAGCGGAGTGTATTGACGGCAGAGGCGCTCCGGATACCGCAGCAGCCGGGTTGCTTTTACGAGAGAAATAAATTTTCTATGTATGTATGTATACCTCAAAAAGTGTTGGGAGAAGGTTTATTTTGAGGAAATTCGCCTTCCGAAAAGCGTTAATACGAAGCGTCTTTTCTCATTGTTAACAAAAGGCTTCATATTATACTATAATATTAACCTTTAATGTTGTAATTGGACCAGGTGTTATATTACCTTGTACTAGTGTACCCTACCAAAGGAAATAATTATAGAGCCCATAGGGGGTACACAGCGTGACCCCCAATTTTACTCTTTTTGTATATCTCCAAAAGTGTTTCGAGAAGCTTTATTTCGCAGAAATTCGCCTCCTCAATAGCTCTTATACGCAAAAATTTTAAGTCCATTCTCAATATTAACAAAGCCTCCTATCAGATCTTAATATTAACCTTTAATGTTTTAGTTGGACCAGGTGTTGTATTACCTTGTACTAGTGTACCCTACCAAAGGAAATAATTATAGAGCCCATAGGGGGTACACAGCGTGACCCCGCACTTTACTATGTATGTATATCTAAAACAGTGCATTTTTCATTGTTAACAAAAGGCTTCATATTATACTATAATATTAACCTTTAATGTTGTAATTGGACCAGGTGTTATATTACCTTGTACTAGTGTACCCTACCAAAGGAAATAATTATAGAGCCCATAGGGAGTACACAGCGTGACCCCGAATTTTACTGTTTTTGTATATCTCCAAAAGTGTTGCGAGAAGCTTTATTTCGAAGAAATTCGCCTTCCGAAGAGCTTTTATACGCAGAAATTCAAAGTCTTTTCTTAATGTTAACAAAGCCTCCTATCAGACCTTAATATTGACCCTTAATATTTTAAGTGGACCAGGTGTTATATTACCTGGTACTAGTGTACCCTACCAAAGGAAATAATTATAGAGCCCATAGGGGGTACACAGCGTGACCCCGAATTTTACTCTTTTTGTACAGCTAAAATAGTGTTGCGAGAAGCTCTATTTCCAAGTAATTCGCCTTCTGAAGAGCTTTTATAGGCAGAAATTCTAAGTCTGTTTTCAAGAGGAGAAATAAATTTTTTATGTATGTATATCTCCAAAAGTGTTGCGAGAAGCTTTATTTTGAGGAAATTCGCCTTCCGAAAAGCGCTAATACGGATCAATATAAAGTCTTTTCTCATTGTTAACAAATGGCTTCATATCAGACCTTAATATTAACCTTTAATGTTGTAATTGGGCCAGGTATTATATTACGAGTTACTAGTGTACCCTACCAAAGGAAATAATTATAGGCACCATAGGGGGTACACAGCGTGACCCCGAATTTTACTGTTTTTGTATATATAAAACAATGCATTTTTCAATGTTAAGAAAAATGCCGCCTATCAGACCTTAATATTAACCTTTAATGTTGTAATTGGACCAGGTATTATATTACGGGGTACTAGTGTACCCTACCGAAGGACATAATTATAGACCCCATAGGGGGTACACAGCGTGACCTCGAATTTTACTCTTTTTGTATATCTCCAAAAGTGTTGCGAGAAGCTTTATTTCGAAGAAATTCGCCTTCTGAAGAGCTTTTATACGCAGAAATTCTACGTCTTTTCTCAATGTTAACAAACCCTCCTATCAGACCTTAATATTGACCCTTAATATTTTAAGTGGACCAGGTGTTATATTACCTTGTACTAGTGTACCCTACCAAAGGAAATAATTATAGACACCATAGGGGGTACACAGCGTGACCCCGCACTTTACTATGTATGTATACCTAAAACAGTGCATTTTTCAATGTTAAGAAAAATGCCTCCTATCAGACTTCAATATTGACCTTTAATGTTGTAATTGGACCAGGTGTTATATTACCTTGTACTCGTTTACCCTACCAAAGGAAAAAATTATAGACCGCATAGGGGGTACACAGCGTGACCCCGAATTTTACTCTTTTTGTATAGCTAAAATAGTGTTGCGAGAAGCTCTATTTCCAAGAAACTCGCCTTCCGAAGAGCTTTTATACGCAGAAATTCAAAGTCTTTTCTTAATGTTAACAAAGCCTCCTATCAGACCTTAATATTGACCCTTAATATTTTAAGTGGACCAGGTGTTATATTACCTGGTACTAGTGTACCCTACCAAAGGAAATAATTATAGACACCATAGGGGGTACACAGCGTGACCCCGCACTTTACTATGTATGTATACCTAAAACAGTGCATTTTTCAATGTTAAGAAAAATGCCTCCTATCAGACCTCAATATTGACCTTTAATGTTGTAATTGGACCAGGTGTTATATTACCTTGTACTCGTGTACCCTACCAAAGGAAAAAATTATAGACCGCATAGGGGGTACACAGCGTGACCCCGAATTTTACTCTTTTTGTATAGCTAAAATAGTGTTGCGAGAAGCTCTATTTCCAAGAAACTCGCCTTCCGAAGAGCTTTTATAGGCAGAAATTGTAAGTCTTTTTTCAAGAGGAGAAATAGATTTTCTATGTATGTATATCTCAAAAAGTGTTGGGAGAAGCTTTATTTTGAGGAAATTCGCCTTCCGAAAAGCGTTCATACGGAGCAATTTTAAGTCTTTTCTCATTGTTAACAAATGGCTTCATATCAGACCTTAATATTAACCTTTAATGTTGTAATTGGACCAGGTATTATATTACGGAGTACTAGTGTACCCTACCAAAGGAAATAATTTTAGAGCCCATAGGGGGTACACAGTGTGACACCGCATTTTACTATGTATGTATATTTAAAACAATGCATTTTTCAATGTTAAGAAAAATGCCGCCTGTCAGACCTTAATATTAACCTTTAATGTTGTAATTGGACCAGGTATTATATTACGGGGTACTAGTGTACCCTACCAAAGGATATAATTATAGACCCCATAGGGGGTACACAGCGCGACCCCGAATTTTACTGTTTTTGTATATCTCCAAAAGTGTTGTGAGAAGCTTTATTTCGCAGAAATTCGCCTTCTGAACAGCTTTTATACGCAGAAATTCTACGTCTTTTCTCAATGTTAACAAAGCCTCCTATCAGACCTTAATATTGACCCTCAATATTTTAAGTGGACCAGGTGTTATATTACCTTGTAATAATGTACCCTACCAAAGGAATCAATTATAGACCCCATAGGGGGTACACACCGTGACCCCGAACTTTACTACGTATGTATATGTAAAACAGTGCATTTTTTCAATGTTAAGAGAAATGCCTCCTATCAGACCTCAATATTAATCTTTAATGTTGTAATTGGACCAGGTGTTATATTACCTTGTACTAGTGTACCCTACCAAAGGAAAAAATTATAGAACCCATAGGGGGTACACAGCGTGACCCCGAACTTTACTGTTTTTGTTGAGATTTATAGCTTAATATTAAAGCGAGTTATGTGGTCTTGAAAACTTACCCGTACATGCCTATTTTATGTTATTTTTTATTCCATTACACGTTCTTTAACGAAGAAAGAGGATTGTTTTTATACAGAGAACATACTAGGCAGGCCAAACTATCGAAAGTATTGTAAATAATATGAATAAATTAATTTTAATTGATTTTTTCTGTTTTTAAGCTCTGATCTCATTTTCCCGAACTTAAAAAAATTATTTTTCATATATAATTCCTTCTATAATATAGAAAAACACATTAAATAAATAAATTAATGTAAAATTAACAAAAGAAAAAAAAACAAATTTCAAAAAATGGACAGCACCGGGATTCGAACCCTCGCCATCTCGCTCAGCTGCTATCACGCTATCCGCTCCACCACGTATACATGGTAAGCGTCGTATTCAATGCCTTCAAAAGCACTTTCCCGGTTAGTTGATCGATGTACTTTGGGGGCCCTTTGCGATCCTCCTAATTAACCTATAAATATTTCCTTCGGCACTGAGGTGGGGGGCATGGTATCCTATTTTGGTACCGAGTTTGAGATTTATAACTTAATATTAAAGCGAGTTACGTGGTCTTGAAATTTGATCCGTACATACCTATTTTATGTTATTTTTTATTCCATTACGCGTTCTTTAACGAAGAAAGAGGATTGTTTTTATACAGAGAACATATTAGGCAGGCCAAACTATCGAAAGTATTGTAAATAATATGAATAAATTAATTTTAATTGATTTTTCCTGTTTTTAAGCTCTGATCTCACTTTCCCGAACTTAAAAAAATTATTTTTCATATATAGTTCCTTCTAAAATATAGAAAAAGACATTAAATGAATAATATAATGTAAAATTAACAATAGAAAAAAAAATAAACAAATTTTAAAAATTGTCCACACTGGGATTCGAACCCGCACCGTCTCGCTCAGCGGCTATCACGCTATCCGCTCCACCACGATTACACGGTCAGCGAGCTACTTGATGGCTTCAAAAGCAATCTCGCGGTCAGTTTAACGATGTACTTTGGGGGCCCATTGCGACCCTCCTAATTAAGCTATAAATATTTCCTTAGGCACAGGTGTTGGGGGCATGGTATCCTATTTTGGTACCGAGTTTGAGATTTATAACTTAATATTAAAGCGAGTTACGTGGTCTTGAAATTTGATCCGTACATACCTATTTTATGTTATTTTTTGTTCCATTATACGTTCTTTAACAAAGAAAGAGGATTGTTTTTATACAGAGAACATATTAGGCAGGCCAAACTATCGGAAGTATTGTAAATAATATGAATAAATTAATTTTAATTGATTTTTCCTTTTTTTAAGCTCTGATCTCACTTTCCCGAACTTAAAAAAATTATTTTTCATATATAGTTCCTTCTAAAATATAGAAAAAGACATTAAATGAGTAATGTAATGTAAAATTAACAATAGAAAAAAAATAAACAAATTTTAAAAATTTTCTATGTATGTATGTATGTATGTATACCTCAAAAAGTGTTGGGAGAAGCTTTATTTTGAGGAATTTCGCCTTCCGAAAAGCGTTAATACGAAAAAATTCTAAGTCTTTTCTCATTGTTAACAAAAGGCTTCATATTATACTATAATATTAACCTTTAATGTTGTAATTGGACCAGGTACTATATTACCGGGTACTAGTTTACCCTACCAAAGGAAATATTAATGGACCCCGCATTTTACTGTTTTTGTATATCTCAAAAAGTGTTGCGAGAAGCTTTTTTGACCTTAATATTAACCTTTAATGTTGTTATTGGACTAGGTATTATATTACGGGGTACTAGTGTACCCTACCAAAGGAAATAATTATAGACCTCATAGGGGGTACACAGTGTAACCCCTCATTTTACTATGTATGTATGTATATCTAAAACAGGGCATTTTTCAATGTTAAGAAAAATGCCTCCTATCAGACCTTAATATTAACCTTTAATGTTTTAATTGGACGAGGTGTTATATTACCTTGTAATAGTGTACCCTACCAAAGGAATCAATTATAGACCCCATAGGGGGTACACGGTGTGACCCCGCAAAAAGCGTTCCCATGCAGCAGAGATAAGTATTAATTACGTGAAAATAACGTTAAAAAGCCACAAGGTTTAGAGCAAAAAAACGTTTTTTCAAAACGTTTTATTTCCGTTTCAAGTGGTAGTCAAGAATTAGGTAAAAAAACGTTAATATTTGGGTTGTTTTTAACGTAAAATTGACCATTTTTTGCCCTTATTTTGACTAAGGTGAATTTCGTAACCAATTTTTCACGTATTTTTTACGTTATTTTAACCATACTATTTGCGTTTATTTTCGGTTATATAAATATCGTTTTTTTACCATATTATTTACGTGTTTTTAACGCTTATTTTTACTATAGGGAATACTCTTAACGTGAATTTTACGTTATTTTAACCAAACTATTTACGTTTATTTTCGGTTATATAAATTCGTTTTTTTTCACCATGAATATTTACGTGTTTTTAACGCTTATTTTTATTAAAATAACGTAAATTTTACGTTATTTTAACCAAAATATAAACGTATTTTATCCTTACAATTTTCGTATTATCAATATTTTTAACGCTTATTTTGAGTTTGATGAATTAATAAATTTTTCGCGTAAATTTAACTATATTAATTTCAATTTAACGTAATTTTAACCGAATTGTTAACAATAACATTTTAAGTTGTTTTTTTTATTTATCTAAGAAGGAAAGAAACCATTCCATATTTTAATTTTTACGCTGCACTAATTACACCAAAAATATATCATTTACTTTTTATTTAAAAAAAACTTTTAATTCTTTTCAAACTAAAATAACGGAAAATAGCCGATATTCATGCTTTTTTTTTTAAGAATCCTAGAAAAAGCTTTTTGTTTTTAATCTCACACTTTTTGTAAATTTTTACAATTCAATTTATAACTCAACGAATATGGACTGTAAATCTTTCTACCTCTTCATAGCAACATACTGGTTTATTTTCGAAGTTTCATGTCTCTCAGGAATTTTTAAAATTTTTCATGCCTAAAAGTTTGTAATATAAAGAATTGGTAGAAGAAAAATTCAATACTTACATGATTTTCCAAAGCCCTATGAGAAAAAAAATTTTTTTTTTTTTTTTTTTTTTTTTAGTTCAAATTAATAATTAAGAAGTCTACTTGCTCTCCTTAAGTCCATGTTTCCAAATTGCTTGTTTGAAGTTATCTACTCTTCTAGAATGATTTTGGGTTCATTTTTTTAATGCATATTTTTTAGTTTTTAAGATTGAAAAATATGACTAAAATTTACTTTAACACACACACGAAGAAAAAAAAATAATATTAACCAAATTTACCATTTGATTTGTTTACTTACAAAAATTACAATTTTTCTAAGTCTTTTCGTAAAATTACAATTTTTAATACAGAAGAGCAGTTAACTTAATAATTTTAAATGCAGAAAAAAAACATTACATCAAATAAGATTTATTAAGTTTTATTTATTTTACAACTATCATACAATATATTTACAATTTATAGATTTACAATTATAACACGTTGCCACAGATCTGAATCATGTATTCATAACTTCTTCCACCCCGCTGTTAGTATCACCTCTTCAGTTCAATGTTCCTGGAAAACAAATAACTATTTTAGCATATGAAAAAAAATATACCGGACAATAATATTAAATTGCTACAACCAACAGTAGATTTCTAAAACGAAGCAATGCTGACTAGATAAAATACAGAGTTAAATAAAATTTTTAAAAAAATATTTAAACTGTTTATTATTTTCTTGAAATTTCTACTAAGTATATATCGATTGAGTGCATCAAAATATTTAGATATAAGAAAATCTATTTTACAAATTCTATTCACATATTACACTGCAAAATTACATACATATACAGCACAAATCTGAATTAAAATATTTCATACTATTTTTTTTATCCTAGTTAAACCTTACATTGAAGCTAGCAGTAAGTTATAAACAAATCATAAAATAATTTTTTGTGTGGCTTTGAGAACTCCTCCAGACTAAAAAACTAGTGCTGTCTGCTGCTATGGTAACAAGCGATAGCACATTTCTAATGGGGAAATAATGGAGGAATATTAGCAATTTTGGACTATAGAAACAATTAGGAGGAACAGCATTAAACTTGAAATTGTGTAAAAAAAAAGTAATAATTTTATGCTTGAAACTAATTAGAAATTATCTTTCTTAATGCTGCATATATATATATGAACAAAACAAAATTACCAACTTTCCACACCCTTGCAAAAAAATAAAATAAAAAATAATTTTGAACTAGTACAGAGCAGATTTATCAAAAAATTTTGTAACTTATTTAAAGATGCGAAAATAAATCTACAGTGCACTCCCAATTATCCGGGTTAATCACCGGGTCAGGTCGCACGGATAATACGAAAACTCCTTTTATTAAAGAAAATTTCAATATCAGTACAAAAATATAAAAATTATTGACATTTACATGCTGTATAACATCAAACTAGGAATTTTTCTATTAAAAAAATATGTAATGCGTCTTTGCCGTATATCGATACACATACTTTATGAACCGCAGTAATGCCACTGTGGTCAAATCCTCCCATATAATCTAATAAAGTTTCCACTGAGCAACAGAATGAGAAATTGTATTTCCCTCATTTACTACATCTTCTGCATCAGTTACTATCATCACTATTTGATTTAACAACATAAAGATGTCTTCATCAGTCAAATACTGGACGCCAGGCGCATATGCATCACTTTGATACCAAGCTTCTAAATTTTCTTCATTAAGAATTTCGAAACCTTAGATTTCTTTTGCTTGTTCGAGAATACTGTTATCATATTTTTCTAGAACATCTGAAGAAGATTGTTCATCAAGCGGTATGATCTTTCTCCAAGATCGTGATAAAGTAGACGATTTTACCTTTGGTCATGCTGCTGATATTCCATATACTGCAATCCAATAACGAATATTGCTTCCAAAAATTTGGTAGTGTTATAACTTTATGAATCAAATTTTTTTAATCTTGAAAATGTTTCTCTTTATGTTTTTCGTGTGACTCCGGAATGAGCACGGATAATCTGCAAACCGGATAATCCGCACACGGATAATCGAGAATGTACTGTATATATTTCTGTCAAACTGTAATTCATATAGTTTGTAGTACTGATAATTCCCATTGCATGAGCTATTTAACTTACAAGATATATAAGTTTTCTGCAATATTTGACATTTAATGTAAATTTTACTTAATAGTTTTTGCTAAAAAAAAAAAAAGTTTGAACATAAGTATGCTAAATGTATATAGTAAAATGCAAGAAAATATAATAAATTAACGAAAACTAGTCTGTCTAACTCTTTTAGGAAAAAAGTAGGCATTTTTTGCAACCTCGATATATACATTGAATCGTGTTTTAAAACATTTAATCATTAATACTTTAACACCAAATAATAAAAACAAAAATATTCACTAACAAAAATAAGATATTTAAATAAAAGATGTTTTGTAACAGTATGAAATCAAAAAAATTTTCATTTAATGTAAGCATAATAATTTAGTGCAGAAGTTATTGAAAAAAAAAACCTTTATAAAAATAAAGTGATAATATCATAGACAGATATATCATATAAATAGAAAATATCATAGGTATAGTCATAGACATAAAATCATTAATTAAATTTGATATTTTAAGTTCAATTGCTAATATGCGTAATTGTAGAAAATTACAGATGAGCACAAAAAAATAAATAATTATAAACATACATATAATTGGCTTTTTTAAATTAAAACAAGGATAATTTGAAATCTTGAGGAAGAATGTTTTTGAGCTATCTGCGACTAAACTCTCTAGCACTAATATCTAATTGCAAAATACTTTTAATACAAACATATATGTTGCTAATTTAAAATAGCAAATATGCTGTGTTAACAAAGCAAAAAAATAATTTTCTTAATTTAACATGAAAGAATTTTTTATTCTAATATTATGGATAATATTCTCACATTTTGTTGGTGGGAAAACACAGACTTTATTTACTTCTTCGCATTTTGTAAATAATCATCACAATAAAAAAATATTAAATATCATGAAATCCGTAGTAGTAATTGCCGCCCAAAAAAATATATGATGAAATTACGTAAATGGGACTCCTCAAAAGCGTGTTACGCTTTGAAATTAGGTTATATTAAATAATATCGTATAAAAAATATCGGATTTAAAAGCTAAGGAGAAATCAACATCTATAACTTCCAAAAATTTGATAGAATAATTGCCTTAAAATATAGATACTGAAATGCACAATTCGAATTTTCCATATTGTTTAAAAATATCAAGATGTTTTAAAACCAAGTGAAAATCAGTATTAATAACTGCCGAAAATACTATCGAAACATTTCATCGATTTACGATACTATAGGTGAAAATTGAGTGTGTCAAAAACTGATTATCTAAATGCATGATTCAAATATAGCGTGGTCAAATATTTCTGTAAAAAAGATAAGTAATATATGTTTCTTTTCAAGAGAAAAATCTTTCTGCAAGAACTCTGTAAAATTCTGCAACAATGTCACCATGCCGCTGCGATTCTGCCACGGAGATTTGAAGTACTGGGCAAAGGCATTTTTCTTAACATTGAAAAATGCACTGTTTTAGATATACATACATAGTAAAGTGCGCGTTCACGCTGTGTACCCCCTATGGGCTCTATAATTATTTCCTTTGGTAGGGTACACTAGTACAAGGTAATATAACACCTGGTCCAACTAAAACATTAAAGGTTAATATTAAGGTCTGATAGGAGGCTTTGTTAATATTGAGAAAAGACTTAGAATTTCTGCGTATAAGAGCTATTGAGGAGGCGAATTTCTTCGAAATAAAGCTTCTCGCAACACTTTTTGAGATATACAAAAACAGTAAAATGCGGGGTCCCATTGTGGGACCCCTATGGGGTCCATAAATATTTCCTTTGGTAGGGTACACTAGTATCCAGTAATATAGTACCTGGTCCAATTAAAAATTTAAAGGTCAATATTAAGGTCTGATAGGAGGCTTTGTTATTATTGAGAAAAGACTTAGAATTTTTCCGTATTAACGCTTTTCGGAAGGCGAATTTCTTACAAATAAAGCTTCTCACATCACTTTTTGAGATATACATACATAGAAAATTTATTTCTCTTGAAAAAAGAATTTCTCCGTATTAACGCTTTTCGGAAGGCGAATTTCTGCGAAATAAGACTTTTCGCATCACTATTTCAGATAGACATACATTGCGGGGTCACACCGTGTACCCCCTATGGGGTCTATAATTGATTCCTTTGGTAGGGTACACTATTACAAGGTAATATAACACCTCGTCCAATTAAAACATTAAAGGTTAATATTAAGGTCTGATAGGAGGCATTTTTCTTAACATAGAAAAATGCCCTGTTTTGGATATACATACATACATACATACATACATAGTAAAATGAGGGGTTACACTGTGTACCCCCTATGAGGTCTATAATTATTTCCTTTGTTAGGGTACACTAGTACCCCGTAATATAATACCTAGTCCAATAACAACATTAAAGGTTAATATTAAGGTCAAAAAAAGGTCAAAAAAGCTTCTCGCAACACTTTTTGAGATATACAAAAACAGTAAAATGCGGGGTCCCATTGTGGGACCCCTAAGGGGTCCATAAATATATCCTTTGGTAGGGTAAACTAGTACCCGGTAATATATTACCTGGTCCAATTACAACATTAAAGGTTAATATTATAGTATAATATGAAGCCTTTTGTTAACAATGAGAAAAGACTTAGAATTTTTTCGTATTACACTTTTCGGAAGGCGAAATTCCTCAAAATAAAGCTTCTCCCAACACTTTTTGAGGTATACATACATACATACATACATACATACATACATACATAGAAAATTTTTAAAATTTGTTTATTTTTTTTTTTCTATTGTTAATTTTACATTATATTATTTATTTAATGTGTTTTTCTATATTTTAGAAGGATTTATATATGAAATATAATTTATTTAAGTACGGGAAAGTGAGAACAGAGCTTAAAAACACGAAAAATCAATTAAAATTAATTTATTCGTATTATTTACAATACTTTCGAAAGTTGTGCCTGCCTAATATGTTCTCTGTATAAAAACAATCCTCTTTCTTTGTTAAAGAAGGCATAATGGAATAAAAAATAACATAAAATAGGCATGTACGGGTAAGTTTTCAAGACCACATAACTCGCTTTAATATTAAGCTATAAATCTCAAACTCGGTACCAAAATAGGGTACCATGCCCCCAACCCCTGTGCCTAAGGAAATATTTATAGCTTAATTAGGAGGGTCGCAATGGGCCCCCAAAGTACATCGTTAAACTGACCGGAAGATTGCTTTTGAAGCCATGAAGTAGCTCGCTGACCGTGTAATCGTGGTGGAGCGGATAGCGTGATAGCAGCTGAGCGAGACGGTGCGGGTTCGAATCCCAGTTTGGACAATTTTTAAAATTTGTTTATTTTTTTTTCTATTGTTAATTTTACATTATATTATTTATTTAATGGGTTTTTCTATATTTTAGAGGGATTTATATATGAAATATAATTTATTTATGTACGGGAAAGTGAGAACAGAGCTTAAAAAAAGGAAAAATCAATTAAAATTAATTTATTCATATTTTTTACAATTTTTTCGATAGTTTGGCCTGCCTAATATGTTCTCTGTATAAAAACAATCCTCTTTCTTCGGTAAAGAACGCCGTAATGGAATAAAAAATAACATAAAATAGGTATGTATGGGTCAATTTTCAAGACCACGTAACTCACTATAATATTAAGTTATAAATCTCAAACTCGATACCAAAATAGGGTACCATGCCCCCAACCCTTGTACCAAAGGAAATATTTATAGGTTAATTAGGAGGGATGCAATGGACCCCAAAGTACATCGATCAACTGACCGGAAGAGTGCGTTTGAAGCCATGTAGTAGCACGCTCACCGTGTATGCGTGGTGGAGCGGATAGCGTAATAGCAGCTGAGCGAGACGGTGCGGGTTCGAAACCCAATGTAGAAAATTTTTAAAATTTGTTTATTTTTTTTGCATTGCGGGGTCACACAGTGTACCCCTATTGATTCTATATTTGATTCCTTTGGTAGGGTACACTATTAACAGGTAATATAACACCTCGTCCAATTAAAACATTAAAGGTTAATATTAAGGTCTGATAGGAGGCACTTTTCTTAACATTGAAAAATGCACTGTTTTAGATATACATCCATAGTAAAGTGCGGGGTCACACTGTGTACCCCCTATGGGCTCTATAATTATTTCCTTTGGTAGGGTACACTAGTACAAGGTAATACAACACCTGGTCCAACTAAAACATTAAAGGTTAATATTAAGGTCTGATATGAGGCTTTGTTAACATTGATAAAAGACATAGAATTTCTGCGTATAAAAGCTCTTCAGAAGGCGAATTTCTGCGAAACAGAGCTTCTCGCAACACTATTTTAGATATACAAAAAGAGTAAAATTCGGGGTCACGCTGTGTACCCCCTATGGGGTCTATAATTATTTCCTTTGGTAGGGTACACTATTACAAGGTAATATAACACCTGGTCCAATTACAACATTAAAGGTTAATATTATAGTATAATTTGAAGCCTTTTGTTAACAATGAGAAAAGACTTAGATTTTTTTCGTATTAACGCTTTTCGGAAGGCGAATTTCCTCAAAATAAAGCTTCTCCCAACACTTTTTGAGGTATACATACATACATAGAAAATTTATTTCTCTCGTAAAAGCAACCCGGCTCCTGCGGTTTCCGGAGCGCCTCTGCCGGCAATACAGTCCGGTCCGGTACGGGGACCAGCGTCGGAGCCTTCCCGTGGAAAGCCTCATCTGCGCGGCGGGCCCAATTTCTTCACATTGAGAAAAGACTTTCTGCGTATAAAAGCTATTCAGAAGGCGAATTTCTGCGAAATAAAGCTTCTCGCAACACTATTTTAGATATACAAAAACAGTAAAATTAGGGGTCACACTGTGTACCCCCTGTTGGGTCTATAATTTTTTCATTTAGTAGGGTATACTAGTACAAGGTAATATAACACCTGGTCCAATTACAACATTAAAGGTTAATATTAAGGTCTGATAGGAGGAATTTTTCTTAACATTGAAAAATGAACTGTTTTAGATATACAAAAAGAGTAAAATTCGGGGTCACGCTGTGTACCCCCTATGGGGTCTATAATTATTTCCTTTGGTAGGGTACACTAGAGCAAGGTAATATAACACCTGGTCCAATTACAACATTAAAGGTTAATATTAAGGTCTGCTATGAAGCCTTTTGTTAACAATGAGAAAAGACTTAAAATTTCTCATTATTTACGCTTTTCGGAAGGCGAATTTCCTCAAAATAAAGCTTCTCGCAACACTTTTTGAGATATACATACATAGAAAATTTATTTCTCCTCTTGAAAAAAAACTTAGAATTTCTGCGTATAAAAGCTCTTCGGATGGCGAATTTCTTCGAAATAAAGCTTCTCGCAACACTTTTTGACATATACATACATACATAGTAAAATTCGGGGTCACGCTGCGTACCCCCTATGGGGTCTATAATTATTTCCTTTGGTAGGGTACACTAGAGCAAGGTAATATAACACCTGGTCCAATTACAACATTAAAGGTTAATATTAAGGTCTGCTATGAAGCCTTTTGTTAACAATGAGAAAAGACTTAAAATTTCTCATTATTTACGCTTTTCGGAAGGCGAATTTCCTCAAAATAAAGCTTCTCGCAACACTTTTTGAGATATACATACATAGAAAATTTATTTCTCCTCTTGAAAAAAAACTTAGAATTTCTGCGTATAAAAGCTCTTCGGAAGGCGAATTTCTTCGAAATAAAGCTTCTCGCAACACTTTTTGACATATACATACATACATAGTAAAATTCGGGGTCACGCTGCGTACCCCCTATGAGGTCTATAATTATTTCCTTTGGTAAGGTACACTAGTACAAGGTAATATCACACCTGGTCCAATTAAAACATTAAAGGTTAATATTAAGGTCTGATAGGAGGCATTTTTCTTAACATTGAAAAATGCACTGTTTTAGATATACATACATAGTAAAATGCGGCGTTACACTGTGTACCCCCTATGAGCTCTATAATTATTTCCTTTGGTAGGGTACACTAGTAGAAGGTAATATAACACCTGGTCCAACTAAAATATTAAGGGTCAATATTAAGGTCTGATATGAGGCTTTGTTAACATTGAGAAAAGACTTAGAATTTCTGCGTATAAAAGCTCTTCAAAAGGCGAATTTCTTCGAAATAAAGCTTCTCGCAACACTATTTTAGATATACAAAAACAGTAAAATTCGGGGTCACGCTGTGTACGCCCTATGAGGTCTATAATTTTTTCCTTTGGTAGGGAACACTAGTACCCCGTAATATAATACCTGGTCCAATTACAACATTAAAGGTTAATATTAAGGTCTGATAGGAGGCATTTTTTTTAACATTGAAAAATGCACTGTTTTAGATATACATACATAGTAAAGTGCGGGGTCACGCTGTGTACCCCCTATGGGCTCTATAATTATTTCCTTTGGTAGGGTACACTAGTAGAAGGTAATATAACACCTGGTCCAACTAAAATATTAAGGGTCAATATTAAGGTCTGATATGAAGCCTTTTGTTAACAATGAGAAAAGACTTAGAATTTCTCCGTATTAACTCTTTTCGGAAGGCGAATTTTCTCAAAATAAAGCTTCTCGCAACACTTTTTGGGGTATACATAGAAAATTTATTTTCTCTTGAAAAAAGACTTCGAATTTCTCCGTATAAAAGCTATTCAGAAGGCTAATTTCTGCGAAATAAGACTTTTCGCATCACTATTTTAGATATACAAAAAACAGTAAAATTCGGGGTCACGCTGTGTACCCCCTATTGGGTCTATAATTATTTCCTTTGGTAGGGTACACAAGTACCCCGTAATATAATACCTGGTCTATTTACAACATTAAAGGTTAATAGTAAGGTCTGATAGGAGGCATTTTTCTTAACATTGAAAAATGCACTGTTTTAGATATACATACATACATAGTGAAATGCGGGGTCCCACTGTGTACCCCCTATGGGCTCTATAATTATTTCCTTTGGAAGGGTACACTAGTACAAGGTATTATAAAACCTGGTCCAACTAAAACATTAAAGGTTAATATTAAGGTCTGATAGGAGGCATTTTTCTAAACATTGAAAAATGCACTGTTTTAGATATACATACATAGTAAAATGCGGCGTTACACTGTGTACCCCCTATGAGCTCTATAATTATTTCCTTTGGTAGGGTACACTAGTACCAGGTAATATAACACCTGTCCAATTAAAATATTAAGGGTCAATATTAAGGTCTGATATGAGGCTTTGTTAACATTGAGAAAAGACTTAGAATTTCTGCGTATAAAAGCTCTTCAAAAGGCGAATTTCTTCGAAATAAAGCTTCTCGCAACACTATTTTAGATATACAAAAACAGTAAAATTCGGGGTCACGCTGTGTACCCCCTATGGGCTCTATAATTATTTCCTTTGGTAGGGTACACTAGTAGAAGGTAATATAACACCTGGTCCAACTAAAATATTAAGGGTCAATATTAAGGTCTGATATGAAGCCTTTTGTTAACAATGAGAAAAGACTTAGAATTTCTCCGTATTAACTCTTTTCGGAAGGCGAATTTTCTCAAAATAAAGCTTCTCGCAACACTTTTTGGGGTATACATACATACATACATAGAAAATTTATTTTCTCTTGAAAAAAGACTTCGAATTTCTCCGTATAAAAGCTATTCAGAAGGCTAATTTCTGCGAAATAAGTCTTTTCGCATCACTATTTTAGATATACAAAAAACAGTAAAATTCGGGGTCACGCTGTGTACCCCCTATTGGGTCTATAATTATTTCCTTTGGTAGGGTACACAAGTACCCCGTAATATAATACCTGGTCCATTTACAACATTAAAGGTTAATAGTAAGGTCTGATAGGAGGCATTTTTCTTAACATTGAAAAATGCACTGTTTTAGATATACATACATACATAGTGAAATGCGGGGTCCCACTGTGTACCCCCTATGGGCTCTATAATTATTTCCTTTGGAAGGGTACACTAGTACAAGGTATTATAAAACCTGGTCCAACTAAAACATTAAAGGTTAATATTAAGGTCTGATAGGAGGCATTTTTCTTAACATTGAAAAATGCCCTGTTTTAGATATACATACATACATACATACATACATACATAGTAAATTGAGGGGTTACACTGTGTACCCCCTATGAGGTCTATAATTATTTCCTTTTGTAGGGTACACTAGTACCCCGTAAAATAATACCTAGTCCAATAACAACATTAAAGGTTAATATTAAGGTCAAAAAAAGGTCAAAAAAGGTCAAAAAAGCTTCTCGCAACACTTTTTTAGATATACAAAAACAGTAAAATGCGGGGTCCTATTGTGGGACCCCTAAGGGGTCCATAAATATTTCCTTTGGTAGGGTAAACTAGTACCCGGTAATATAGTACCTGGTCCAATTACAACGTTAAAGGTTAATATTATAGTATAATATGAAGCCTTTTGTTAACAATGAGAAAAGACTTAGAATTTTTTCGTATTAACGCTTTTCGGAAGGCGAAATTCCTCAAAATAAAGCTTCTCCCAACACTTTTTGAGGTATACATACATACATACATAGAAAATTTTTAAAATTTGTTTATTTTTTTTTCTATTGTTAATTTTACATTATATTATTTATTTAATGTGTTTTTCTATATTTTAGAAGGATTTATATATGAAATATAATTTATTTAAGAACGGGAAAGTGAGAACAGAGCTTAAAAACACGAAAAATCAATTAAAATTAATTTATTCGTATTATTTACAATACTTTCGATAGTTGTGCCTGCCTAATATGTTCTCTGTATAAAAACAATCCTCTTTCTTCGTTAAAGAAGGCATAATGGAATGAAAAAATAACATAAAAAAGGCATGTACGGGTAAGTTTTCAAGACCACATAACTCGCTTTAATATTAAGCTATAAATCTCAAACTCGGTACCAAAATAGGGTACCATGCCCCCAACCCTTGTACCAAAGGAAATATTTATAGGTTAATTAGGAGGGATGCAATGGACCCCCCAAAGTACATCGTTAAACTGACCGGAAGATTGCTTTTGAAGCCATGAAGTACCTCGCTGACCGTGTAATCGTGGTGGAGCGGATAGCGTGATAGCAGTTGAGCGAGACGGTGTGGGTTCGAATCCCAGTGTGGACAATTTTTAAAATGTGTTTATTTTTTTTTCTATTGTTAATTTTACATTATATTATTTATTTAATGTGTTTTTCTATATTTTAGAAGGATTTATATATGAAATATAATGTATTTAAGTACGGGAAAGTGAGAAGAGAGCTTAAAAACACGAAAAATCAATTGAAATTAATTTATTCGTATTATTTACAATACTTTCGATAGTTGTGCCTGCCTAATATGTTCTCTGTATAAAAACAATCCTCTTTCTTCGTTAAAGAAGGCATAATGGAATGAAAAATAACATAAAATAGGCATGTACGGGTAAGTTTTCAAGACCACATAACTCGCTTTAATATTAAGTTATAAATCTCAAACTCGGTACCAAAATAAGGTACCATGCCCCCAACCCCTGTGCCTAAGGAAATATTTATAGCTTAATTAGGAGGGTCGCAATGGGACCCCAAAGTACATCGTTAAACTGACCGGAAGAGTGCGTTTGAAGCCATGTAGTAGCACGCTCACCGTGTATGCGTGGTGGAGCGGATAGCGTAATAGCAGCTGAGCGAGACGGTGCGGGTTCGAAACCCAATGTAGAAAATTTTTAAAATTTGTTTATTTTTTTTGCATTGCGGGGTCACACCGTGTACCCCTATTGATTCTATATTTGATTCCTTTGGTAGGGTACACTATTAACAGGTAATATAACACCTCGTCCAATTAAAACATTAAAGGTTAATATTAAGGTCTGATAGGAGGCACTTTTCTTAACATTGAAAAATGCACTGTTTTAGATATACATCCATAGTAAAGTGCGGGGTCACACTGTGTACCCCCTATGGGCTCTATAATTATTTCCTTTGGTAGGGTACACTATTACAAGGTAATATAACATCTGGTCCAATTACAACATTAAAGGTTAATATTATAGTATAATTTGAAGCCTTTTGTTAACAATGAGAAAAGACTTAGATTTTTTTCGTATTAACGCTTTTCGGAAGGCGAATTTCCTCAAAATAAAGCTTCTCCCAACACTTTTTGAGGTATACATACATACATAGAAAATTTATTTCTCTCGTAAAAGCAACCCGGCTCCTGCGGTTTCCGGAGCGCCTCTGCCGGCAATACAGTCCGGTCCGGTACGGGGATCAGCGTCGGAGCCCTCCCGTGGAAAGCCTCATCTGCGCGGCGGGCCCAATTTCTTCACATTGAGAAAAGACTTTCTGCGTATAAAAGCTATTCAGAAGGCGAATTTCTGCGAAATAAAGCTTCTCGCAACACTATTTTAGATATACAAAAACAGTAAAATTAGGGGTCACACTGTGTACCCCCTGTTGGGTCTATAATTTTTTCATTTAGTAGGGTATACTAGTACAAGGTAATATAACACCTGGTCCAATTACAACATTAAAGGTTAATATTAAGGTCTGATAGGAGGAATTTTTCTTAACATTGAAAAATGAACTGTTTTAGATATACAAAAAGAGTAAAATTCGGGGTCACGCTGTGTACCCCCTATGGGGTCTATAATTATTTCCTTTGGTAGGGTACACTAGAGCAAGGTAATATAACACCTGGTCCAATTACAACATTAAAGGTTAATATTAAGGTCTGCTATGAAGCCTTTTGCTAACAATGAGAAAAGACTTAAAATTTCTCATTATTTACGCTTTTCGGAAGGCGAATTTCCTCAAAATAAAGCTTCTCGCAACACTTTTTGAGATATACATACATAGAAAATTTATTTCTCCTCTTGAAAAAAAACTTAGAATTTCTGCGTATAAAAGCTCTTCGGAAGGCGAATTTCTTCGAAATAAAGCTTCTCGCAACACTTTTTGACATATACATACATACATAGTAAAATTCGGGGTCACGCTGCGTACCCCCTATGAGGTCTATAATTATTTCCTTTGGTAAGGTACGCTAGTACAAGGTAATATCACACCTGGTCCAATTAAAACATTAAAGGTTAATATTAAGGTCTGATAGGAGGCATTTTTCTTAACATTGAAAAATGCACTGTTTTAGATATACATACATAGTAAAATGCGGCGTTACACTGTGTACCCCCTATGAGCTCTATAATTATTTCCTTTGGTAGGGTACACTAGTACCAGGTAATATAACACCTGGTCCAATTAAAATATTAAGGGTCAATATTAAGGTCTGATTTGAGGCTTTGTTAACATTGAGAAAAGACTTAGAATTTCTGCGTATAAAAGCTCTTCAAAAGGCGAATTTCTTCGAAATAAAGCTTCTCGCAACACTATTTTAGATATACAAAAACAGTAAAATTCGGGGTCACGCTGTGTACGCCCTATGAGGTCTATAATTTTTTCCTTTGGTAGGGAACACTAGTACCCCGTAATATAATACCTGGTCCAATTACAACATTAAAGGTTAATATTAAGGTCTGATAGGAGGCATTTTTTTTAACATTGAAAAATGCACTGTTTTAGATATACATACATAGTAAAGTGCGGGGTCACGCTGTGTACCCCCTATGGGTTCTATAATTATTTCCTTTGGTAGGGTACACTAGTAGAAGGTAATATAACACCTGGTCCAACTAAAATATTAAGGGTCAATATTAAGGTCTGATATGAAGCCTTTTGTTAACAATGAGAAAAGACTTAGAATTTCTCCGTATTAACTCTTTTCGGAAGGCGAATTTTCTCAAAATAAAGCTTCTCGCAACACTTTTTGGGGTATACATACATACATACATAGAAAATTTATTTTCTCTTGAAAAAAGACTTCGAATTTCTCCGTATAAAAGCTATTCAGAAGGCTAATTTCTGCGAAATAAGACTTTTCGCATCACTATTTTAGATATACAAAAAACAGTAAAATTCGGGGTCACGCTGTGTACCCCCTATTGGGTCTATAATTATTTCCTTTGGTAGGGTACACAAGTACCCCGTAATATAATACCTGGTCTATTTACAACATTAAAGGTTAATAGTAAGGACTGATAGGAGGCATTTTTCTTAACATTGAAAAATGCACTGTTTTAGATATACATACATACATAGTGAAATGCGGGGTCCCACTGTGTACCCCCTATGGGCTCTATAATTATTTCCTTTGGAAGGGTACACTAGTACAAGGTATTATAAAACCTGGTCCAACTAAAACATTAAAGGTTAATATTAAGGTCTGATAGGAGGCATTTTTCTTAACATTGAAAAATGCACTGTTTTAGATATACATACATAGTAAAGTGCGGGGTCACGCTGTGTACCCCCTATGGGCTCTATAATTATTTCCTTTGGTAGGGTACACTAGTACAAGGTAATACAACACCTGGTCCAATTAAAACATTAAAGGTTAATATAAAGGTTGGATAGGAGGCATTTTTCTTAACATTGAAAAATGCATTGTTTTAGATATACAAAAACAGTAAAATTCGGGGTCACGGTGTGTACCCCCTATGGGGTCTATAATTATTTCCTTTGGTAGGGTACACTAGTACCCCATAATATAATACCTAGTCCATTTACAACATTAAAGGTTAATATTAAGGTCTGATAGGAGGCATTTTTCTTAACATTGAAAAATGCATTGTTTTAAATATACATACATAGTAAAATGCGGGGTCACACTGTGTACCCCCTATGGGCTCTAAAATTATTTCCTTTGGTAGGGTACACTAGTACTCCATAATATAACACCTGGTCCAATTACAACATTAAAGGTTAATATTAAGGTCTGATATGAAGCCATTTGTTAACAATGAGAAAAGACTTTATATTGATCCGTATTAACGCTTTTCGGAAGGCGAATTTCCTCAAAATAAAGCTTCTCGCAACACTTTTGGAGATATACATACATAAAAAATTTATTTCTCCTCTTGAAAACAGACTTAGAATTTCTGCCTCTAAAAGCTCTGCAGAAGGCGAATTTCTTGGAAATAGAGCGTCTCGCAACACTATTTTAGCTATACAAAAAGAGTAAAATTCGGGGTCACGCTGTGTACCCCCTATGGGGTCTATAATTATTTCCTTTGGTAGGGTACACTAGTTCCAGGTAATATAACACCTGGTCTACTTAAAATATTAAGGGTCAATATTAAGGTCTGATAGGAGGCTTTGTTCACATTAAGAAAAGACTTTGAATTTCAGCGTATAAAAGCTCTTCGGAAGGCGAATTTCTTCGAAATAAAGCTTCTCGCAACACTTTTGGAGATATACAAAAACAGTAAAATTCGGGGTCACGCTGTGTACGCCCTATGAGGTCTATAATTTTTTCCTTTGGTAGGGTACACTAGTACCCCGTAATATAATACCTGGTCCAATTACAACATTAAAGGTTAATATTAAGGTCTGATAGGAGGCATTTTTCTTAACATTGAAAAATGCACTGGTTTAGATATACATACATACAAAGTGAAATGCGGGGTCCCACTGTGTACCCCCTATGGGCTCTATAATTATTTCCTTTGGTAGGGTACCCTAGTACAAGGTATTATAACACCTGGTCCAACTAAAAGATTAAAGGTTAATATTAAGGTCTGATAGGAGGCTTTGTTATTATTGAGATAAGACTTAGAATTTTTCCGTATTAACGCTTTTCGGAAGGCGAATTTCTTACAAATAAAGCTTCTCGCAACACTTTTTGAGATATACATACATAGAAAATTTATTTCTCTTGAAAAAAGAATTTCTCCGTATTAACGCTTTTCGTAAGGCGAATTTCTGCGAAATAAGACTTTTCGCATCACTATTTCAGATAGACATACATTGCGGGGTCACACCGTGTACCCCCTATGGGGTATATAATTGATTCCTTTGGTAGGGTACACTATTACAAGGTAATATAACACCTCGTCCAATTAAAACATTAAAGGTTAATATTAAGTTCTGATAGGAGGCATTTTTCTTAACATTGAAAAATGCCCTGTTTTAGATATACATACATACATACGTACATACATAGTAAAATGAGGGGTTACACTGTGTACCCCCTATGAGGTCTATAATTATTTCCTTTGGTAGGATACACTAGTACCCCGTAATATAATACCTAGTCCAATAACAACATTAAAGGTTAATATTAAGGTCAAAAAAGGTCAAAAAAGGTCAAAAAAGCTTCTCGCAACACTTTTTGAGATATACAAAAACAGTAAAATGCGGGGTCCATTAATATTTCCTTTGGTAGGGTAAACTAGTACCCGGTAATATAGTACCTGGTCCAATTACAACATTAAAGGTTAATATTATAGTATAATATGAAGCCTTTTGTTAACAATGAGAAAAGACTTAGAATTTTTTCGTATTAACGCTTTTCGGAAGGCGAAATTCCTCAAAATAAAGCTTCTCCCAACACTTTTTGAGGTATACATACATACATACATACATACATAGAAAATTTTTAAAATTTGTTTATTTTTTTTTCTATTGTTAATTTTACATTATATTATTTATTTAATGTGTTTTTCTATATTTTAGAAGGATTTATATATGAAATATAATTTATTTAAGAACGGGAAAGTGAGAACAGAGCTTAAAAACACGAAAAATCAATTAAAATTAATTTATTCGTATTATTTACAATACTTTCGATAGTTGTGCCTGCCTAATATGTTCTCTGTATAAAAACAATCCTCTTTCTTCGTTAAAGAAGGCATAATGGAATGAAAAATAACATAAAAAAGGCATGTACGGGTAAGTTTTCAAGACCACATAACTCGCTTTAATATTAAGCTATAAATCTCAAACTCGGTACCAAAATAGGGTACCATGCCCCCAACCCTTGTACCAAAGGAAATATTTATAGGTTAATTAGGAGGGATGCAATGGACCCCCAAAGTACATCGTTAAACTGACCGGAAGATTGCTTTTGAAGCCATGAAGTACCTCGCTGACCGTGTAATCGTGGTGGAGCGGATAGCGTGATAGCAGTTGAGCGAGACGGTGTGGGTTCGAATCCCAGTGTGGACAATTTTTAAAATGTGTTTATTTTTTTTTCTATTGTTAATTTTACATTATATTATTTATTTAATGTGTTTTTCTATATTTTAGAAGGATTTATATATGAAATATAATGTATTTAAGTACGGGAAAGTGAGAAGAGAGCTTAAAAACACGAAAAATCAATTGAAATTAATTTATTCGTATTATTTACAATACTTTCGATAGTTGTGCCTGCCTAATATGTTCTCTGTATAAAAACAATCCTCTTTCTTCGTTAAAGAAGGCATAATGGAATGAAAAATAACATAAAATAGGCATGTACGGGTAAGTTTTCAAGACCACATAACTCGCTTTAATATTAAGTTATAAATCTCAAACTCGGTACCAAAATAAGGTACCATGCCCCCAACCCCTGTGCCTAAGGAAATATTTATAGCTTAATTAGGAGGGTCGCAATGGGACCCCAAAGTACATCGTTAAACTGACCGGAAGATTGCTTTTGAAGCCATGAAGTAGCTCGCTGACCGTGTAATCGTGGTGGAGCGGATAGCGTGATAGCAGCTGAGCGAGACGGTGCGGGTTCGAATCCCAGTGTGGACAATTTTTTAAATTTGTTTATTTTTTTTTCTATTGTTAATTTTACATTATATTATTTATTTAATGTGTTTTTCTATATTTTAGAAGGACCTATATATGAAAAATAATTTTTTTAAGTTCGGGAAAGTGAGAACAGAGCTTAAAAGTAGGAAAAATCAATTAAAATTAATTTATTTATATTATTTACAATATTTTCGATAGTTTAGCCTGCCTAATATGTTCTCTGTATAAAAACAATCCTCTTTCTTCATTAAAGAACGCCGTAATGGAATAAAAAATAACATAAAATAGGTATGTATGGGTCAATTTTCAAGACCACGTAACTCACAATAATATTAAGTTATAAATCTCAAACTCGATACCAAAATAGGGTACCATGCCCCCAACCCTTGTACCAAAGGAAATATTTATAGGTTAATTAGGAGGGATGCAATGGACCCCCAAAGTACATCGTTAAACTGACCGGAAGATTGCTTTTGAAGCCATGAAGTAGCTCGCTGACCGTGTAATCGTGGTGGAGCGGATAGCGTAATAGCAGCTGAGCGAGACGGTGTGGGTTCGAATGCCAGTTTGGACAATTTTTAAAATGTGTTTATTTTTTTTTCTATTGTTAATTTTACATTATATTATTTATTTAATGTGTTTTTCTATATTTTAGAAGGATTTATATATGAAATATAATGTATTTAAGTACGGGAAAGTGAGAAGAGAGCTTAAAAACACGAAAAATCAATTAAAATTAATTTATTCGTATTATTTACAATACTTTCGATAGTTGTGCCTGCCTAATATGTTCTCTGTATAAAAACAATCCTCTTTCTTCGTTAAAGAAGGCATAATGGAATGAAAAATAACATAAAATAGACATGTACGGGTAAGTTTTCAAGACCACATAACTCGCTTTAATATTAAGCTATAAATCTCAAACTCGGTACCAAAATAAGGTACCATGCCCCCAACCCCTGTGCCTAAGGAAATATTTATAGCTTAATTAGGAGGGTCGCAATGGGCCCCCAAAGTACATCGTTAAACTGGCCGGAAGATTGCTTTTGAAGCCATGAAGTAGCTCGCTGACCGTGTAATCGTGGTGGAGCGGATAGCGTCATAGCAGCTGAGCGAGACGGTGCGGATTCGAATCCCAGTGTGGACAATTTTTAATATTTGTTTATTTTTTTTTCTATTGTTGATTTTACATTATATTATTTATTTAATGTCTTTTTCTATATTTTAGAAGGAACTATATAAGAAAAATAATTTTTTTAAGTTCGGGAAAATGAGAACAGAGCTTAAAAATAGGAAAAATCAATTAAAATTAATTTATTCGTATTATTTACAATATTTTCGATAGTTTGGCCTGCCTAATATGTTCTCTGTATAAAAACAATCCTCCTTCTTCGTTAAAGAACGCCGTAATGGAATAAAAAATAACATAAAATAGGTATGTATGGGTCAATTTTCAAGACCACGTAACTCACTATAATATTAAGTTATAAATCTCAAACTCGATACCAAATTAGGGTACCATGCCCCCAACCCTTGTACCAAAGGAAATATTTATAGGAAAATTAGGAGGGATGCAATGGACCCCCAAAGTACATCGATCAACTGACCGGAAGAGTGCGTTTGAAGCCATGTAGTAGCACGATCACCGTGTAGGCGTGGTGGAGCGGATAGCGTAATAGCAGCTGAGCGAGACGGTGCGGGTTCGAATCCCAATGTAGAAAATTTTTAAAATTTGTTTATTTTTTTTGCATTGCGGGGTCACACCGTGTACCCCCTATGGGGTCTATATTTGATTCCTTTGGTAGGGTACACTATTAACAGGTAATATAACACCTCGTCCAATTAAAACATTAAAGGTTAATATTAAGGTCTGATAGGAGGCACTTTTCTTAACATTGAAAAATGCACTGTTTTAGATATACATACATAGTAAAGTGCGGGGTCACGCTGTGTACCCCCTATGGGCTCTATAATTATTTCCTTTGTTAGGGTACACTAGTGCAAGGTAATATAACACCTGGTCCAATTACAACATTAAAGGTTAATATTAAGGTCTGCTATGAAGCCTTTTGTTAACAATGAGAAAAGACTTAAAATTTCTCATTATTAACGCTTTTCGGAAGGCGAATTTCCTCAAAATAAAGCTTCTCCCAACACTTTTTGAGATATACATACATAGAAAATTTATTTCTCCTCTTGAAAAAAGACTTAGAATTTCTGCGTATAAGAGCTATTGAGGAGGCGAATTTCTTCGAAATAAAGCTTCTCGCAACACTTTTTGAGATATACAAAAACAGTAAAATGCGGGGTCCCATTGTGGGACCCCTATGGGGTCCATAAATATTTCCTTTGGTAGGGTACACTAGTATCCGGTAATATAGTACCTGGTCCAATTACAAATTTAAAGATCAATATTAAGGTCTGATAGGAGGCTTTGTTATTATTGAGAAAAGACTTAGAATTTTTCCGTATTAACGCTTTTCGGAAGGCGAATTTCTTACAAATAAAGCTTCTCGCAACACTTTTTGAGATATACATACATAGAAAATTTATTTCTCTTGAAAAAAGAATTTCTCCGTATTAACGCTTTTCGGAAGGCGAATTTCTGCGAAATAAGACTTTTCGCATCACTATTTCAGATAGACATACATTGCGAGGTCACACCGTGTACCCCCTATGGGGTCTATAAATGATTCCTTTGGTAGGGTACGCTATTACAAGGTAATATAACACCTCGTCCAATTAAAACATTAAAGGTTAATATTAAGGTCTGATAGGAGGCATTTTTCTTAACATTGAAAAATGCCCTGTTTTAGATATACATACATACATACATACATACATAGTAAAATGAGGGGTTACACTGTGTACCCCCTATGAGGTCTATAATTATTTCCTTTGGTAGGGTACACTAGTACCCCGTAATATAATACCTAGTCCAATAACAACATTAAAGGTTAATATTAAGGTCAAAAAAGGTCAAAAAAGGTCAAAAAAGCTTCTCGCAACACTTTTTGAGATATACAAAAACAGTAAAATGCGGGGTCCCATTGTGGGACCCCTAAGGGGTCCATAAATATTTCCTTTGGTAGGGTAAACTAGTACCCGGTAATATAGTACCTGGTCCAATTACAACATTAAAGGTTAATATTATAGTATAATATGAAGCCTTTTGTTAACAATGAGAAAAGACTTAAAATTTTTTCGTATTAACGCTTTTCGGAAGGCGAAATTCCTCAAAAAAAAGCTTCTCCCAACACTTTTTGAGGTATACATACATACATACATACATACATAGAAAATTTTTAAAATTTGTTTATTTTTTTTTCTATTGTTAATTTTACATTATATTATTTATTTAATGTGTTTTTCTATATTTTAGAAGGATTTATATATGAAATGTAATTTATTTAAGTACGGGAAAGTGAGAACAGAGCTTAAAAACTGGAAAAATAAATTAAAATTAATTTATTCATATTATTTACAATACTTTCGATAGTTTGGCCTGCCTAATATGTTCTCTGTATAAAAACAATCCTCTTTCTTCGTTAAAGAACGCGTAATGGAATAAAAAATAACATAAAATAGGCATGTACGGGTAAGTTTTCAAGACCACATAACTCGCTTTAATATTAAGCTATAAATCTCAAACTCGGTACCAAAATAGGGTACCATGCCCCCAACCCCTGTGCCTAAGGAAATATTTATAGCTTAATTAGGAGGGTCGCAATGGGCCCCCAAAATACATCGTTAAACTGACCGCGAGATTGCTTTTGAAGCCATGAAGTAGCTCGCTGACCGTGTAATCGTGGTGGAGCGGATAGCGTGATAGCAGCTGAGCGAGACGGCGCGGGTTCGAATCCCGGTGTGGTCCATTTTTAATTTTTTTTTCTTTTGTTAATTTTACATTATATTATTTATTTAATGTGTTTTTCTATATTATATAAGTAACTACATGGGAAAAATAATTTTTTTTAATTCGGGAAAATGAGATCAGAGCTTAAAAACAGAAAAAATCAATTAAAATTAATTTATTCATATTATTTACAATACTTTCGATAGTTTGGCCTGCCTAGTATGTTCTCTGTATAAAAACAATCCTCTTTCTTCGTTAAAGAACGCATAATGGAATAAAAAATAACATAAAAAAGGTATGTTCGGATCAATTTTCAAGACCACATAACTCGCTTTAATATTAAGTTATAAATCTCAAACTCGGTATCAAAATAGGGTACCATGCCCCCAACCTCTGTGCCAAAGGAAATATTTATAGGTTAATTAGGAGGGTCGCAATGGGCCCCCAAAGTACATCGTTAAACTGACCGCGAGATTGCTTTTGAAGCCATCAAGTAGCTCGCTGACCGTGTAATCGTGGTGGAGCGGATAGCGTGAAAACAGCTGAGCGAGACGGTGCGGGTTCGAATCCCAGTGTGGACAATTTTTAAAATTTGTTTATTATTTTTTCTATTGTTAATTTTACATTATATTATTTATTTAATGTGTTTTTCTATATTTTAGAAGGATTTATATATGAAATATAATTTATTTAAGTACGGGAAAGTGAGAACAGAGCTTAAAAACACGAAAAATCAATTAAAATTAATTTATTCGTATTATCTACAATACTTTCGATAGTTGTGCCTGCCTAATATGTTCTCTGTATAAAAACAATCCTCTTTCTTCGTTAAAGAAGGCATAATGGAATGAAAAATAACATAAAATAGGCATGTACGGGTAAGTTTTCAAGACCACATAACTCGCTTTCATATTAAGCTATAAATCTCAAACTCGGTACCAAAATAGGGTACCATGCCCCCAACCCCTGTGCCTAAGGAAATATTTATAGCTTAATTAGGAGTGTCGCAATGGGCCCCCAAAGTACATCGTTAAACTGACCGGAAGATTGCTTTTGAAGCCATGAAGTAGGTCGCTGACCGTGTAATCGTGGTGGAGCGGATAGCGTGATGGCAGCTGAGCGAGACGGTGCGGGTTCGAATCCCAGTGTGGACAATTTTTAAAATTTGTTTATTTTTTTTTCTATTGTTAATTTTACATTATATTATTTATTTAATGTGTTTTTCTATATTTTAGAAGGATTTATATATGAAATATAATTTATTTAAGTACGGGAAAGTGAGAACAGAGCTTAAAAACACGAAAAATCAATTAAAATTAATTTATTCGTATTATTTACAATACTTTCGATAGTTGTGCCTGCCTAATATGTTCTCTGTATAAAAACAATCCTCTTTCTTCGTTAAAGAAGGCATAATGGAATGAAAAATAACATAAAATAGGCATGTACGGGTAAGTTTTCAAGACCACATAACTCGCTTTAATATTAAGCTATAAATCTCAAACTCGGTACCAAAATAGGGTACCATGCCCCCAACCCCTGTGCCTAAGGAAATAGTTATAGCTATTTTAGGAGGGTCGCAATGGGCCCCCAAAGTACATCGTTAAACTGACCGGAAGATTGCTTTTGAAGCCATGAAATACCACCCTCACCGTGTATGCTTGGTGGAACGGATAGCGTGATAGGAGCTGAGCGAGACGGCGCGGGTTCGAATCCCGTTGTGGTCCATTTTTAATTTTTTTTTCTTTTGTTAATTTTACATTATATTATTTATTTAATGTGTTTTTCTATATTATATAAGTAACTATATGGGAAAAATAATTTTTTTAAGTTCGGGAAAATGAGATCAGAGCTTAAAAACAGAAAAAATCAATTAAAATTAATTTATTCATATTATTTACAATACTTTCGATAGTTTGGCCTACCTAGTATGTTCTCTGTATAAAAACAATCCTCTTTCTTCGTTAAAGAACGCATAATGGAATAAAAAATAACATAAAAAAGGTATGTTCGGATCAATTTTCAAGACCACATAACTCGCTTTAATATTAAGCTATAAATCTCAAACTTGGTACCAAAATAGGGTACCATGCCCCCAACCCCTGTGCCTAAGGAAATATTTATAGCTTAATTAGGAGGGTCGCAATGGGCCCCCAAAGTACATCGTTAAACTGACCGCGAGATTGCTTTTGAAGCCATCAAGTAGCTCGCTGACCGTGTAATCGTGGTGGAGCGGATAGCGTGAAAACAGCTGAGCGAGACGGTGCGGGTTCGAATCCCAGTGTGGACAATTTTTAAAATTTGTTTATTTTTTTTTCTATTGTTAATGTTACATTATATTATTCATTTAATGTCTTTTTCTATATTTTAGAAGGAACTATATATGAAAAATAATTTTTTTAAGTTCGGGAAAGTGAGAACAGAGCTTAAAAATAGGAAAAATCAATTAAAATTAATTTATTCATATTATTTACAATATTTTCGATAGTTTGGCCTACCTAATATGTTCTCTGTATAAAAACAATCCTCTTTCTTCGTTAAAGAACGTGTAATGGAATAAAAAATAACATAAAATAGGCATGTACGGGTAAGTTTTCAAGACCACATAACTCGCTTTAATATTAAGCTATAAATCTCAACAAAAACAGTAAAATTCGGGGTCACGCTGTGTACCCCCTATGGGATCTATAATTATTTCCTTTGGTAGTCTACACTAGTACAAGGTAATATAACACGTGGTCCACTTAAAATATTAAGGGTCAATATTAAGGTCTGATAGGAGGGTTTGTTAACATTGAGAAAAGACGTAGAATTTCTGCGTATAAAAGCTCTTCAGAAGGCGAATTTCTTCGAAATAAAGCTTCTCGCAACACTTTTGGAGATATACAAAAAGAGTAAAATTCGAGGTCGCGCTGTGTACCCCCTATGGGGTCTATAATTATGTCCTTCGGTAGGGTACACTAGTACCCCGTAATATAATACCTGGTCCAATTACAACATTAAAGGTTAATATTAAGGTCTGATAGGCGGCATTTTTCTTAACATTGAAAAATGCATTGTTTTAAATATACATACATAGTAAAATGCGGGGTCACACTGTGTACCCCCTATGGGCTCTAAAATTATTTCCTTTGGTAGGGTACACTAGTACTCCGTAATATAATACCTGGTCCAATTACAACATTAAAGGTTAATATTAAGGTCTGATATGAAGCCATTTGTTAACAATGAGAAAAGACTTTATATTGATCCGTATTAACGCTTTTCGGAAGGCGAATTTCCTCTAAATAAAGCTTCTCGCAACACTTTTGGAGATATACATACATAAAAAATTTATTTCTCCTCTTGAAAACAGACTTAGAATTTCTGCCTATAAAAGCTCTTCAGAAGGCGAATTTCTTGGAAATAGAGCTTCTCGCAACACTATTTTAGCTATACAAAGAGTAAAATTCGGGGTCACGCTGTGTACCCCCTATGGGCTCTATAATTATTTCCTTTGGTAGGGTACACTAGTACCAGGTAATATAACACCTGGTCCACTTAAAATATTAAGGGTCAATATTAAGGTCTGATAGGAGGCCTTGTTAACATTAAGAAAAGACTTTGAATTTCTGCGTATAAAAGCTCTTCGGAAGGCGAATTTCTTCGAAATAAAGCTTCTCGCAACACTTTTGGAGATATACAAAAACAGTAAAATTCGGGGTCACGCTGTGTACTCCCTATGGGGTCTATATTTGATTCCTTTGGTAGGGTACACTATTACAAGGTAATATAACACCTCGTCCAATTAAAACATTAAAGGTTAATATTAAGGTCTGATAGGAGGCACTTTTCTTAACATTGAAAAATGCATTGTTTTAGATATACATACATAGTAAAGTGCGGGGTCACGCTGTGTACCCCCTATGGGCTCTATAATTATTTCCTTTGGTAGGGTACACTAGTACAAGGTAATACAACACCTGGTCCAACTAAAACATTAAAGGTTAATATTAAGGTCTGATAGGAGGCTTTGTTAATATTGAGAATGGACTTAGAATTTCTGCGTATAAGAGCTATTGAGGAGGCGAATTTCTGCGAAATAAAGCTTCTCGAAACACTTTTGGAGATATACAAAAAGAGTAAAATTCGGGGTCACGCTGTGTACCCCCTATGGGATCTATAATTATTTCCTTTGGTAGGGTACACTAGTACAAGGTAATATAACACCTGGTCCAATTACAACATTAAAGGTTAATATTATAGTATAATATGAAGCCTTTTGTTAACAATGAGAAAAGACTTAGAATTTTTTCGTATTAACGCTTTTCGGAAGGCGAATTTCCTCAAAATAAAGCTTCTCCCAACACTTTTTGAGGTATACATACATACATACTTAGAAAATTTATTTCTCTCGTAAAAGCAACCCGGCAGCTGCGGTATCCGGAGCGCCTCTGCCGGCAATACACTCCGGTCCGGTACGGGGACCAGCGTCGGAGCCTTCCCGTTGAAAGATTATGCGTATAAAAGATTTTCAGAAGGCGAATTTCTTCAAAATATAGCTTCTCGCAACACTTTTTGAGATATACATACATACATAGAAAATTCATTTCTCTTGAAAAAAGACTTAGAATTTCTCCGTATAAAAGCTATTCAGAAGGCTAATTTCTGCGAAATAAAGCTTCTCGCAACACTATTTTAGATATACAAAAACAGTAAAATTCGGGGTCACACTGTGTACCCCCTATAGGGTCTATAATTATTTCCTTTAGTAGGGTACACTAGTACAAGGTAATATAACACCTGGTCCAATTACAAATTTAAAGGTCAATATTAAGGTCTGATAGGAGGCTTTGTTATTATTGAGAAAAGACTTAGAATTTTTCCGTATTAACGCTTTTCGGAAGGCGAATTTCTTACAAATAAAGCTTCTCGCAACACTTTTTGAGATATACATACATAGAAAATTTATTTCTCTTGAAAAAAGAATTTCTCCGTATTAACGCTTTTCGGAAGGCGAATTTCTGCGAAATAAGACTTTTCGCATCACTATTTCAGATAGACATACATTGCGGGGTCACACCGTGTACCCCCTATGGGGTCTATAATTGATTCCTTTGGTAGGGTACACTATTACAAGGTAATATAACACCTCGTCCAATTAAAACATTAAAGGTTAATATTAAGTTCTGATAGGAGGCATTTTTCTTAACATTGAAAAATGCCCTGTTTTAGATATACATACATACATACGTACATACATAGTAAAATGAGGGGTTACACTGTGTACCCCCTATGAGGTCTATAATTATTTCCTTTGGTAGGGTACACTAGTACCCCGTAATATAATACCTAGTCCAATAACAACATTAAAGGTTAATATTAAGGTCAAAAAAGGTCAAAAAAGGTCAAAAAAGCTTCTCGCAACACTTTTTGAGATATACAAAAACAGTAAAATGCGGGGTCCATTAATATTTCCTTTGGTAGGGTAAACTAGTACCCGGTAATATAGTACCTGGTCCAATTACAACATTAAAGGTTAATATTATAGTATAATATGAAGCCTTTTGTTAACAATGAGAAAAGACTTAGAATTTTTTCGTATTAACGCTTTTCGGAAGGCGAAATTCCTCAAAATAAAGCTTCTCCCAACACTTTTTGAGGTATACATACATACATACATACATAGAAAATTTTTAAAATTTGTTTATTTTTTTTCTATTGTTAATTTTACATTATATTATTCATTTAATGTCTTTTTCTATATTTTAGAAGGAACTATATATGAAAAATAATTTTTTTAAGTTCGGGAAAGTGAGAACAGAGCTTAAAAACAGGAAAAATCAATTAAAATTAATTTATTCATATTATTTACAATACTTTCGATAGTTTGGCCTGCCTAATATGTTCTCTGTATAAAAACAATCCTCTTTCTTCCTTAAAGAACGCGTAATGGAATTAAAAATAACATAAAATAGGCATGTACGGGTAAGTTTTCAAGACCACGTAACTCGCTTTAATATTAAGCTATAAATCTCAAACTCGGTACCAAAATAGGGTACCATGCCCCCAACTCCTGTGCCTAAGGAAATAGTTATAGCTTAATTAGGAGGGTCGCAATGGGCCCCCAAAGTACATCGTTAAACTGACCGCGAGATTGCTTTTGAAGCCATCAAGTAGCTCGCTGACCGTGTAATCGTGGTGGAGCGGATAGCGTGATAGCAGCTGAGCGAGACGGTGCGGGTTCATATCCCAGTGTGGACAATTTTTAAAATTTGTTTATTTTTTTTTCTATTGTTAATTTTACATCATATTATTCATTTAATGTCTTTTTCTATATTTTAGAAGGAACTATATATGAAAAATAATTTTTTTAAGTTCGGGAAAGTGAGATCAGAGCTTAAAAACAGAAAAAATCAATTAAAATTAATTTATTCATATTATTTACAATACTTTTTATAGTTTGGCCTGCCTAGTATGTTCTCTGTATAAAAACCATCCTCTTTCTTTGTTAAAGAACGTATAATGGAACAAAAGATAACATAAAATAGGTATGTACGGATCAAATTTCAAGACCACGTAACTCGCTTTAATATTAAGTTATAAATCTCAAACTCGGTACCAAATTAGGGTACCATGCCCCCAACCTCTTTGCCAAAGGAAATATTTATAGGTTAATTAGGAGGATCGCAATGGGCCCCCAAAATACATCGATCAACTGACCGGGAGTGCTTTTGAAGGCATGAAATACCACCCTCACCGTGTATGCTTGGTGGAACGGATAGCGTGATAAGAGCTGAGCGAGACGGCGCGGGTTCGAATCCCGTTGTGGTCCATTTTTAATTTTTTTTTCTTTTGTTAATTTTACATTATATTATTTATTTAATGTGTTTTTCTATATTATATAAGTAACTATATGGGAAAAATAATTTTTTTAAGTTCGGGAAAATGAGATCAGAGCTTAAAAACAGAAAAAATCAATTAAAATTAATTTATTCATATTATTTACAATACTTTCGATAGTTTGGCCTGCCTAGTATGTTCTCTGTATAAAAACAATCCTCTTTCTTCGTTAAAGAACGCATAATGGAATAAAAAATAACATAAAAAAGGTATGTTCGAATCAATTTTCAAGACCACATAACTCGCTTTAATATTAAGCTATAAATCTCAAACTCGGTACCAAAATAGGGTACCATGCCCCCAACCCCTGTGCCTAAGGAAATAGTTATAGCTTAATTAGGAGGGTCGCAATGGGCCCCCAAAGTACATCGTTAAACTGACCGCGAGATTGCTTTTGAAGCCATCAAGTAGCCCGCTGACCGTGTAATCGTGGTGGAGCGGATAGCGTGAAAACAGCTGAGCGAGACGGTGCGGGTTCGAATCCCAGTGTGGACAATTTTTAAAATTTGTTTACTTTTTTTTCTATTGTTAATTTTACATTATATTATTCATTTAATGTCTTTTTCTATATTTTAGAAGGAACTATATATGAAAAATAATTTTTTTAAGTTCGGGAAAGTGAGAACAGAGCTTAAAAATAGGAAAAATCAATTAAAATTAATTTATTCATATTATTTACAATATTTTCGATAGTTTGGCCTGCCTAATATGTTCTCTGTATAAAAACAATCCTCTTTCTTCGTTAAAGAACGTGTAATGGAATAAAAAATAACATAAAATAGGCATGTACGGGTAAGTTTTCAAGACCACATAACTCGCTTTAATATTAAGCTATAAATCTCAACAAAAACAGTAAAATTCGGGGTCACGCTGTGTACCCCCTATGCGGTCTATAATTTTTTCCTTTAGTAGGGTACACGAGTACAAGGTAATATAACACCTGGTCCAATTACAACATTAAAGGTTAATATTAAGGTCTGATAGGAGGCATTTTTCTTAACATTGAAAAATGCACTGTTTTAGGTATACATACATAGTAAAGTGCGGGGTCACGCTGTGTACCCCCTATGGTGTCTATAATTATTTCCTTTGGTAGGGTACACTAGTACAAGGTAATATAACACCTGGTCTACTTAAAATATTAAGGGTCAATATTAAGGTCTGATAGGAGGGTTTGTTAACATTGAGAAAAGACGTAGAATTTCTGCGTATAAAAGCTCTTCAGAAGGCGAATTTCTTCGAAATAAAGCTTCTCGCAACACTTTTGGACATATACAAAAAGAGTAAAATTCGAGGTCGCGCTGTGTACCCCCTATGGGGTCTATAATTATGTCCTTTGGTAGGGTACACTAGTACCCCGTAATATAATACCTGGTCCAATTACAACATTAAAGGTTAATATAAAGGTCTGATAGGAGGCATTTTTCTTAACATTGAAAAATGCATTGTTTTAGATATACAAAAACAGTAAAATTCGGGGTCACGCTGTGTACCCCCTATGGTGTCTATAATTATTTCCTTTGGTAGGGTACACTAGTACCCCATAATATAATACCTGGTCCATTTACAACATTAAAGGTTAATATTTAGGTCTGATAGGAGGCATTTTTCTTAATATTGAAAAATGCATTGTTTTAAATATACATACATAGTAAAATGCGGGGTCACACTGTGTACCCCCTATGGGCTCTAAAATTATTTCCTTTGGTAGGGTACACTAGTACTCCGTAATATAATACCTGGTCCAATTACAACATTAAAGGTTAATATTAAGGTCTGATATGAAGCCATTTGTTAACAATGAGAAAAGACTTTATATTGATCCGTATTAACGCTTTTCGGAAGGCGAATTTCCTCAAAATAAAGCTTCTCGCAACACTTTTGGAGATATACATACATAAAAAATTTATTTCTCCTCTTGAAAACAGACTTACAATTTCTGCCTATAAAAGCTCTTCAGAAGGCGAATTTCTTGGAAATAGAGCTTCTCGCAACACTATTTTAGCTATACAAAGAGTAAAATTCGGGGTCACGCTGTGTACCCCCTATGGGCTCTATAATTATTTCCTTTGGTAGGGTACACTAGTACCAGGTAATATAACACCTGGTCCACTTAAAATATTAAGGGTCAATATTAAGGTCTGATAGGAGGCTTTGTTAACATTAAGAAAAGACTTTGAATTTCTGCGTATAAAAGCTCTTCGGAAGGCGAATTTCTTCGAAATAAAGCTTCTCGCAACACTTTTGGAGATATACAAAAACAGTAAAATTCGGGGTCACGCTGTGTACTCCCTATGGGGTCTATATTTGATTCCTTTGGTAGGGTACACTATTACAAGGTAATATAACACCTCGTCCAATTAAAACATTAAAGGTTAATATTAAGGTCTGATAGGAGGCACTTTTCTTAACATTGAAAAATGCATTGTTTTAGATATACATACATAGTAAAGTGCGGGGTCACGATGTGTACCCCCTATGGGCTCTATAATTATTTCCTTTGGTAGGGTACACTAGTACAAGGTAATACAACACCTGGTCCAACTAAAACATTAAAGGTTAATATTAATGTCTGATAGGAGGCTTTGTTAATATTGAGAATGGACTTAGAATTTCTGCGTATAAGAGCTATTGAGGAGGCGAATTTCTGCGAAATAAAGCTTCTCGAAACACTTTTGGAGATATACAAAAAGAGTAAAATTCGGGGTCACGCTGTGTACCCCCTATGGGATCTATAATTATTTCCTTTGGTAGGGTACACTAGTACTAGGTAATATAACACCTGGTCCAATTACAACATTAAAGGTTAATATTATAGTATAATATGAAGCCTTTTGTTAACAATGAGAAAAGACTTAGAATTTTTTCGTATTAACGGTTTTCGGAAGGCGAATTTCCTCAAAATAAAGCTTCTCCCAACACTTTTTGAGGTATACATACATACATACTTAGAAAATTTATTTCTCTCGTAAAAGCAACCCGGCAGCTGCGGTATCCGGAGCGCCTCTGCCGGCAATACACTCCGGTCCGGTACGGGGACCAGCGTCGGAGCCTTCCCGTTGAAAGATTATGCGTATAAAAGATTTTCAGAAGGCGAATTTCTTCAAAATATAGCTTCTCGCAACACTTTTTGAGATATACATACATACATAGAAAATTCATTTCTCTTGAAAAAAGACTTAGAATTTCTCCGTATAAAAGCTATTCAGAAGGCTAATTTCTGCGAAATAAAGCTTCTCGCAACACTATTTTAGATATACAAAAACAGTAAAATGCGGGGTCCATTAATATTTCCTTTGGTAGGGTAAACTAGTACCCGGTAATATAGTACCTGGTCCAATTACAACATTAAAGGTTAATATTATAGTATAATATGAAGCCTTTTGTTAACAATGAGAAAAGACTTAGAATTTTTTCGTATTAACGCTTTTCGGAAGGCGAAATTCCTCAAAATAAAGCTTCTCCCAACACTTTTTGAGGTATACATACATACATACATACATACATACATAGAAAATTTTTAAAATTTGTTTATTTTTTTTTCTATTGTTAATTTTTTATTATATTATTCATATAATGTCTTTTTCTATATTTTAGAAGGAACTATATATGAAAAATAATTTTTTTAAGTTCGGGAAAGTGAGAACAGAGCTTAAAAACAGGAAAAATCAATTAAAATTAATTTATTCATATTATTTACAATACATTCGATAGTTTGGCCTGCCTAATATGTTCTCTGTATAAAAACAATCCTCTTTCTTCCTTAAACAACGCGTAATGGAATTAAAAATAACATAAAATAGGCATGTACGGGTAAGTTTTCAAGACCACGTAACTCGCTTTAATATTAAGCTATAAATCTCAAACTCGGTACCAAAATAGGGTACCATGCCCCCAACCCCTGTGCCTAAGGAAATAGTTATAGCTTAATTAGGAGGGTCGCAATGGGCCCCCAAAGTACATCGTTAAACTGACCGCGAGATTGCTTTTGAAGCCATCAAGTAGCTCGCTGACCGTGTAATCGTGGTGGAGCGGATAGCGTGATAGCAGCTGAGCGAGGCGGTGCGGGTTCAAATCCCAGTGTGGACAATTTTTAAAATTTGTTTATTTTTTTTTCTATTGTTAATTTTACATCATATTATTCATTTAATGTCTTTTTCTATATTTTAGAAGAAACTATATATGAAAAATAATTTTTTTAAGTTCGGGAAAGTGAGATCAGAGCTTAAAAACAGAAAAAATCAATTAAAATTAATTTATTCATATTATTTACAATACTTTCGATAGTTTGGCCTGCCTAGTATGTTCTCTGTATAAAAACAATCCTCTTTCTTTGTTAAAGAACGTATAATGGAACAAAAGATAACATAAAATAGGTATGTACGGATCAAATTTCAAGACCACGTAACTCGCTTTAATATTAAGTTATAAATCTCAAACTCGGTACCAAATTAGGGTACCATGCCCCCAACCTCTTTGCCAAAGGAAATATTTATAGGTTAATTAGGAGGATCGCAATGGGCCCCCAAAATACATCGATCAACTGACCGGGAGTGCTTTTGAAGGCATGAAATACCACCCTCACCGTGTATGCTTGGTGGAACGGATAGCGTGATAAGAGCTGAGCGAGACGGCGCGGGTTCGAATCCCGTTGTGGTCCATTTTTAATTTTTTTTTCTTTTGTTAATTTTACATTATATTATTTATTTAATGTGTTTTTCTATATTATATAAGTAACTATATGGGAAAAATAATTTTTTTAAGTTCGGGAAAATGAGATCAGAGCTTAAAAACAGAAAAAATCAATTAAAATTAATTTATTCATATTATTTACAATACTTTCGATAGTTTGGCCTGCCTAGTATGTTCTCTGTATAAAAACAATCCTCTTTCTTCGTTAAAGAACGCATAATGGAATAAAAAATAACATAAAAAAGGTATGTTCGGATCAATTTTCAAGACCACATAACTCGCTTTAATATTAAGCTATAAATCTCAAACTCGGTACCAAAATAGGGTACCATGCCCCCCACCTCAGTGCCGAAGGAAATATTTATAGGTTAATTAGGAGGATCGCAAGGGGCCCCCAAAGTACATCGATCAACTAACCGCGAGATTGCTTTTGAAGCCATCAAGTAGCTCGCTGACCGTGTAATCGTGGTGGAGCGGATAGCGTGAAAACAGCTGAGCGAGACGGTGCGGGTTCGAATCCCAGTGTGGACAATTTTTAAAATTTGTTTATTTTTTTTTCTGTTGTTAATTTTACATTATATTATTCATTTAATGTCTTTTTCTATATTTTAGAAGGAACTATATATGAAAAATAATTTTTTTAAGTTCGGGAAAGTGAGAACAGAGCTTAAAAATAGGAAAAATCAATTAAAATTAATTTATTCATATTATTTACAATATTTTCGATAGTTTGGCCTGCCTAATATGTTCTCTGTATAAAAACAATCCTCTTTCTTCGTTAAAGAACGTGTAATGGAATAAAAAATAACATAAAATAGGCATGTACGGGTAAGTTTTCAAGACCACATAACTCGCTTTAATATTAAGCTATAAATCTCAACAAAAACAGTAAAATTCGGGGTCACGCTGTGTACCCCCTATGCGGTCTATAATTTTTTCCTTTGGTAGGGTACACGAGTACAAGGTAATATAACACCTGGTCCAATTACAACATTAAAGGTTAATATTAAGGTCTGATAGGAGGCATTTTTCTTAACATTGAAAAATGCACTGTTTTAGGTATACATACATAGTAAAGTGCGGGGTCACGCTGTGTACCCCCTATGGTGTCTATAATTATTTCCTTTGGTAGGGTACACTAGTACAAGGTAATATAACACCTGGTCTACTTAAAATATTAAGGGTCAATATTAAGGTCTGATAGGAGGGTTTGTTAACATTGAGAAAAGACGTAGAATTTCTGCGTATAAAAGCTCTTCAGAAGGCGAATTTCTTCCAAATAAAGCTTCTCGCAACACTTTTGGAGATATACAAAAAGAGTAAAATTCGAGGTCGCGCTGTGTACCCCCTATGGAGTCTATAATTATGTCCTTTGGTAGGGTACACTAGTACCCCGTAATATAATACCTGGTCCAATTACAACATTAAAGGTTAATATTAAGGTCTGATAGGCGGCATTTTTCTTAACATTGAAAAATGCATTGTTTTATATATACAAAAACAGTAAAATTCGGGGTCACGCTGTGTACCCCCTATGGTGTCTATAATTATTTCCTTTGGTAGGGTACACTAGTACCCCATAATATAATACCTGGTCCATTTACAACATTAAAGGTTAATATTAAGGTCTGATAGGAGGCATTTTTCTTAACATTGAAAAATGCATTGTTTTAAATATACATACATAGTAAAATGCGGGGTCACACTGTGTACCCCTATGGGCTCTAAAATTATTTCCTTTGGTAGGGTACACTAGTACTCCGTAATATAATACCTGGTCCAATTACAACATTAAAAGTTAATATTAAGGTCTGATATGAAGCCATTTGTTAACAATGAGAAAAGACTTTATATTGATCCGTATTAACGCTTTTCGGATGGCGAATTTCCTCAAAATAAAGCTTCTCGCAACACTTTTGGAGATATACATACATAAAATTTTTTTTTCTCCTCTTGAAAACAGACTTAGAATTTCTGCCTATAAAAGCTCTTCAGAAGGCGAATTTCTTGGAAATAGAGCTTGTCGCAACACTATTTTAGCTATACAAAGAGTAAAATTCGGGGTCACGCTGTGTACCCCCTATGGGCACTATAATTATTTCCTTTGGTAGGGTACACTATTACTAGGTAATATAACACCTCGTCCAATTAAAACATTAAAGGTTAATATTAAGGTCTGATAGGAGGCACTTTTCTTAACATTGAAAAATGCACTGTTTTAGATATACATACATAGTAAAGTGCGGGGTCACGCTGTGTACCCCCTATGGGCTCTATAATTATTTCCTTTGGTAGGGTACACTAGTACAAGGTAATACAACACCTGGTCCAACTAAAACATTAAAGGTTAATATTAAGGTCTGATAGGAGGCTTTGTTAATATTGAGAATGGACTTAGAATTTCTGCGTATAAGAGCTATTGAGGAGGCGAATTTCTGCGAAATAAAGCTTCTCGAAACTCTTTTGGAGATATACAAAAAGAGTAAAATTCGGGGTCACGCTGTGTACCCCCTATGGGCTCTATAAATATTTCCTTTGGTAGGGTACACTAGTACAAGGTAATATAACACCTGGTCCAATTACAACATTAAAGGTTAATATTATAGTATAATATGAAGCCTTTTGTTAACAATGAGAAAAGACAGAATTTTTTCGTATTAACGCTTTTCGGAAGGCGAACTTCCTCAAACTAAAGCTTCTCCCAACACTTTTTGAGGTATACATACATACATAGAAAATTTATTTCTCTCGTAAAAGCAACCCGGCTGCTGCGGTATCCGGAGCGCCTCTGCCGGCAATACACTCCGGTCCGGTACAGGGACCAGCGTCGGAGCCTTCCCGTTGAAAGATTATGCGTATAAAAGATTTTCAGAAGGCGAATTTCTTCAAAATAAAGCTTCTCGCAACACTTTTTGAGATATACATACATACATAGAAAATTCATTTCTCTTGAAAAAAGACTTAGAATTTCTCCGTATAAAAGCTATTCAGAAGGCGAATTTCTGCGAAATAAAGCTTCTCGCAACACTATTTTAGATATACAAAAACAGTAAAATTCGGGGTCACACTGTGTACCCCCTATAGGGTCTATAATTATTTCCTTTAGTAGGGTACACTAGTACAAGGTAATATAACACCTGGTCCAATTGCAAATTTAAAGGTCAATATTAAGGTCTGATAGGAGGCTTTGTTATTATTGAGAAAAGACTTAGAATTTTTCCGTATTAACGCTTTTCGGAAGGCGAATTTCTTACAAATAAAGCTTCTCGCAACACTTTTTGAGATATACATACATAGAAAATTTATTTCTCTTGAAAAAAGAATTTCTCCGTATTAACGCTTTTCGGAAGGCGAATTTCTGCGAAATAAGACTTTTCGCATCACTATTTCAGATAGACATACATTGCGGGGTCACACCGTGTACCCCCTATGGGGTCTATAATTGATTCCTTTGGTAGGGTACACTATTACAAGGTAATATAACACCTCGTCCAATTAAAACATTAAAGGTTAATATTAAGGTCTGATAGGAGGCATTTTTCTTAACATTGAAAAATGCCCTGTTTTAGATATACATACATACATACATACATACATAGTAAAATGAGGGGTTACACTGTGTACCCCCTATGAGGTCTATAATTATTTCCTTTGGTAGGGTACACTAGTACCCCGTAATATAATACCTAGTCCAATAACAACATTAAAGGTTAATATTAAGGTCAAAAAAGGTCAAAAAAGCTTCTCGCAACACTTTTTGAGATATACAAAAACAGTAAAATGCGGGGTCCATTAATATTTCCTTTGGTAGGGTAAACTAGTACCCGGTAATATAGTACCTGGTCCAATTACAACATTAAAGGTTAATAGTATAGTATAATATGAAGCCTTTTGTTAACAATGAGAAAAGACTTAGAATTTTTTCGTATTAACGCTTTTCGGAAGGCGAAATTCCTCAAAATAAAGCTTCTCCCAACACTTTTTGAGGTATACATACATACATACATACATAGAAAATTTTTAAAATTTGTTTATTTTTTTTCTATTGTTAATTTTACATTATATTATTCATTTAATGTCTTTTTCTATATTTTAGAAGGAACTATATATGAAAAATAATTTTTTTAAGTTCGGGAAAGTGAGAACAGAGCTTAAAAACAGGAAAAATCAATTAAAATTAATTTATTCATATTATTTACAATACTTTCGATAGTTTGGCCTGCCTAATATGTTCTCTGTATAAAAACAATCCTCTTTCTTCCTTAAAGAACGCGTAATGGAATAAAAAATAACATAAAATAGGCATGTACGGGTAAGATTTCAAGACCACGTAACTCGCTTTAATATTAAGCTATAAATCTCAAACTCGGTACCCAAATAGGGTACCATGCCCCCAACCCCTGTGCCTAAGGAAATATTTATAGCTTAATTAGGTGGGTCGCAATGGGCCCCCAAAGTACATCGTTAAACTGACCGCGAGATTGCTTTTGAAGCCATCAAGTAGCTCGCTGACCGTGTAATCGTGGTGGAGCGGATAGCGTGATAGCAGCTGAGCGAGACGGTGCGGGTTCGAATCCCAGTGTGGACAATTTTTAAAATTTGTTTATTTTTTTTTCTATTGTTAATTTTACATCATATTATTCATTTAATGTCTTTTTCTATATTTTAGAAGGAACTATATATGAAAAATAATTTTTTTAAGTTCGGGAAAGTGAGATCAGAGCTTAAAAACAGAAAAAATCAATTAAAATTAATTTATTCATATTATTTACAATACTTTCGATAGTTTGGCCTGCCTAGTATGTTCTCTGTATAAAAACAATCCTCTTTCTTTGTTAAAGAACGTGTAATGGAACAAAAGATAACATAAAATAGGTATGTACGGATCAAATTTCAAGACCACGTAACTCGCTTTAATATTAAGTTATAAATCTCAAACTCGGTACCAAATTAGGGTACCATGCCCCCAACCTCTTTGCCAAAGGAAATATTTATAGGTTAATTAGGAGGATCGCAATGGGCCCCCAAAATACATCGATCAACTGACCGGGAGTGCTTTTGAAGGCATGAAATACCACCCTCACCGTGTATGCTTGGTGGAACGGATAGCGTGATAGGAGCTGAGCGAGACGGCGCGGGTTCGAATCCCGTTGTGGTCCATTTTTAATTTTTTTTTCTTTTGTTAATTTTACATTATATTATTTTATTAATGTGTTTTTCTATATTATATAAGTAACTATATGGGAAAAATAATTTTTTTAAGTTCGGGAAAATGAGATCAGAGCTTAAAAACAGAAAAAATCAATTAATATTAATTTATTCATATTATTTACAATACTTTCGATAGTTTGGCCTGCCTAGTATGTTCTCTGTATAAAAACAATCCTCTTTCTTCGTTAAAGAACGCATAATGGAATAAAAAATAACATAAAAAAGGTATGTTCGGATCAATTTTCAAGACCACATAACTCGCTTTAATATTAAGCTATAAATCTCAAACTCGGTACCAAAATGGGGTACCATGCCCCCATCCCCTGTGCCTAAGGAAATATTTATAGCCTAATTAGGAGGGACGCAATGGGCCCCCAAAGTACATCGTTAAACTGACCGCGAGATTGCTTTTGAAGCCATCAAGTAGCTCGCTAACCGTGTAATCGTGGTGGAGCGGATAGCGTGAAAACAGCTGAGCGAGACGGTGCGGGTTCGAATCCCAGTGTGGACAATTTTTAAAATTTGTTTATTTTTTTTTCTATTGTTAATTTTACATTATATTATTCATTTAATGTCTTTTTCTATATTTCAGAAGGAACTATATATGAAAAATAATTTTTTTAAGTTCGGGAAAGTGAGAACTGAGCTTAAAAATAGGAAAAATCAATTAAAATTAATTTATTCATATTATTTACAATATTTTCGATAGTTTGGCCTGTATAGTCTGTATAAAAACAATCCTCTTTCTTCGTTAAGGAACGTGTAATGGAACAAAAGATAACATAAAATAGGTATGTACGGATCAAATTTCAAGACCACGTAACTCGCTTTAATATTAAGTTATAAATCTCAAACTCGGTACCAAATTAGGGTACCATGCCCCCAACCTCTTTGCCAAAGGAAATATTTATAGGTTAATTAGGAGGATCGCAATGGGCCCCCAAAATACATCGAACAACTGACCGGGAGTGCTTTTGAAGGCATGAAATACCACCCTCACCGTGTATGCTTGGTGGAACGGATAGCGTGATAGGAGCTGAGCGAGACGGCGCGGGTTCGAATCCCGTTGTGGTCAATTTTTAATTATTTTTTCTTTTGTTAATTTTACATTATATTATTTATTTAATGTGTTTTTCTATATTATATAAGTAACTATATGGGAAAAATAATTTTTTTAAGTTCGGGAAAATGAGATCAGAGCTTAAAAACAGGAAAAATCAATTAAAATTAATTTATTCATATTATTTACAATACTTTCGATAGTTTGGCCTGCCTATTATGTTCTCTGTATAAAAACAATCCTCTTTCTTCGTTAAAGAACGCGTAATGGAATAAAAAATAACATAAAATAGGCATGTACGGGTAAGATTTCAAGACCACGTAACTCGCTTTAATATTAAGCTATAAATCTCAAACTCGGTACCCAAATAGGGTACCATGTCCCCAACCCCTGTGCCTAAGGAAATATTTATAGCTTAATTAGGAGGGTCGCAATGGGCCCCCAAAGTACATCGTTAAACTGACCGCGAGATTGCTTTAGAAGCCATCAAGTAGCTCGCTGACCGTGTAATCGTGGTGGAGCGGATAGCGTGAAAACAGCTGAGCGAGACGGTGCGGGTTCGAATCCCAGTGTGGACAATTTTTAAAATTTGTTTATTTTTTTTTCTATTGTTAATTTTACATTATATTATTCATTTAATGTCTTTTTCTATATTTTAGAAGGAACTATATATGAAAAATAATTTTTTTAAGTTCGGGAAAGTGAGAACAGAGCTTAAAAATAGGAAAAATCAATTAAAATTAATTTATTCATATTATTTACAATATTTTCGATAGTTTGGCCTGCCTAATATGTTCTCTGTATAAAAACAATCCTCTTTCTTCGTTAAAGAACGTGTAATGGAATAAAAAATAACATAAAATAGGCATGTACGGGTAAGTTTTCAAGACCACATAACTCGCTTTAATATTAAGCTATAAATCTCAACAAAAACAGTAAAATTCGGGGTCACGTTGTGTACCCCCTATGCGGTCTATAATTTTTTCCTTTGGTAGGGTACACGAGTACAAGGTAATATAACACCTGGTCCAATTACAACATTAAAGGTTAATATTAAGGTCTGATAGGAGGCATTTTTCTTAACATTGAAAAATGCACTGTTTTAGGTATACATACATAGTAAAGTGCGGGGTCACGCTGTGTACCCCCTATGGTGTCTATAATTATTTCCTTTGGTAGGGTACACTAGTACAAGGTAATATAACACCTGGTCCACTTAAAATATTAAGGGTCAATATTAAGGTCTGATAGGAGGGTTTGTTAACATTGAGAAAAGACGTAGAATTTCTGCGTATAAAAGCTCTTCAGAAGGCGAATTTCTTCGAAATAAAGCTTCTCGCAACACTTTTGGAGATATACAAAAAGAGTAAAATTCGAGGTCGCGCTGTGTACCCCCTATGGGGTCTAAAATTATTTCCTTTGGTAGGGTACACTAGTACCCCATAATATAATACCTGGTCCATTTACAACATTAAAGGTTAATATTAAGGTCTGATAGGAGGCATTTTTCTTAACATTGAAAAATGCATTGTTTTAAATATACATACATAGTAAAATGCGGGGTCACACTGTGTACCCCCTATGGGCTCTAAAATTATTTCCTTCGGTAGGGTACACTAGTACTCCGTAATATAATACCTGGTCCAATTACAACATTAAAGGTTAATATTAAGGTCTGATATGAAGCCATTTGTTAACAATGAGAAAAGACTTTATATTGATCCGTATTAACGCTTTTCGGAAGGCGAATTTCCTCAAAATAAAGCTTCTCGCAACACTTTTGGAGATATACATACATAAAAAATTTATTTCTCCTCTTGAAAACAGACTTAGAATTTCTGCCTATAAAAGCTCTTCAGAAGGCGAATTTCTTGGAAATAGAGCTTCTCGCAACACTATTTTAGCTATACAAAAAGAGTAAAATTCGGGGTCACGCTGTGTACCCCCTATGGGCTCTATAATTATTTCCTTTGGTAGGGTACACTAGTACCAGGTAATATAACACCTGGTCCACTTAAAATATTAAGGGTCAATATTAAGGTCTGATAGGAGGCTTTGTTAACATTAAGAAAAGACTTTGAATTTCTGCGTATAAAAGCTCTTCGGAAGGCGAATTTCTTCGAAATAAAGCTTCTCGCAACACTTTTGGAGATATACAAAAACAGTAAAATTCGGGGTCACGCTGTGTACTCCCTATGGGCTCTATAATTATTTCCTTTGGTATGGTACACTAGTATAAGGTAATATAACACCTGGTCCAATTACAACATTAAAGGTTAATATTATAGTATAATATGAAGCCTTTTGTTAACAATGAAAAATGCACTGTTTTAGATATACATACATAGTAAAGTGCGGGGTCACGCTGTGTACCCCCTATGGGCTCTATAATTATTTCCTTTGGTAGGGTACACTAGTACAAGGTAATACAACACCTGGTCCAACTAAAACATTAAAGGTTAATATTAAGGTCTGATAGGAGGCTTTGTTAATATTGAGAATGGACTTAAAATTTTTGCGTATAAGAGCTATTTAGGAGGCGAATTTCTGCGAAATAAAGCTTCTCGAAACACTTTTGGAGATATACAAAAAGAGTAAAATTCGGGGTCACGCTGTGTACCCCCTATGGGCTCTATAATTATTTCCTTTGGTAGGGTACACTAGTACAAGGTAATATAACTCCTGGTCCAATTACAACATTAAAGGTTAATATTATAGTATAATATGAAGCCTTTTGTTAACAAAGAGAAAAGACGCTTCGTATTAACGCTTTTCGGAAGGCGAATTTCCTCAAAATAAACCTTCTCCCAACACTTTTTGAGGTATACATACATACATAGAAAATTTATTTCTCTCGTAAAAGCAACCCGGCTGCTGCGGTATCCGGAGCGCCTCTGCCGGCAATACACTCCGCTCCGGTACGGGGACCAGCGTCGGAGCCTTCCCGTTGAAAGATTATGCGTATAAAAGATTTTCAGAAGGCGAATTTCTTCAAAATAAAGCTTCTCGCAACACTTTTTGAGATATACATACATAGAAAATTCATTTCTCTTGAAAAAAGACTTAGAATTTCTCCGTATAAAAGCTATTCAGAAGGCGAATTTCTGCGAAATAAAGCTTCTCGCAACACTATTTTAGATATACAAAAACAGTAAAATTCGGGGTCACACTGTGTACCCCCTATAGGGTTTATAATTATTTCCTTTAGTAGGGTACACTAGTACAAGGTAATATAACACCTGGTCCAATTACAACATTAAAGGTTAATATTAAGGTCTGATAGGAGGCATTTTTCTTAACATTGAAAAATGCATTGTTTTAAATATACATACATAGTAAAATGCGGGGTCACACTGTGTACCCCCTATGGGCTCTATAATTATTTCCTTTGGTAGGGTACACTAGTACCCCGTAATATAATACCTGGTCCAATTACAAATTTAAAGGTCAATATTAAGGTCTGATAGGAGGCTTTGTTATTATTGAGAAAAGACTTTGAATTTTTCCGTATTAACGCTTTTCGGAAGGCGAATTTCTTACAAATAAAGCTTCTCGCAACACTTTTTGAGATATACATACATAGAAAATTTATTTCTCTTGAAAAAAGAATTTCTCCGTATTAACGCTTTTCGGAAGGCGAATTTCTGCGAAGTAAGACTTTTCGCATCACTATTTCAGATAGACATACATTGCGGGGTCACACCGTGTACCCCCTATGGGGTCTATAATTGATTCCTTTGGTAGGGTACACTATTACAAGGTAATATAACACCTCGTCCAATTAAAACATTAAAGGTTAATATTAAGGTCTGATAGGAGGCATTTTTCTTAACATTGAAAAATGCCCTGTTTTAGATATACATACATACATACATACATACATACATAGTTAAATGAGGGGTTACACTGTGTACCCCCTATTAGGTCTATAATTATTTCCTTTGGTAGGGTACACTAGTACCCCGTAATATAATACCTAGTCCAATAACAACATTAAAGGTTAATATTATGGTCAAAAAAGGTCAAAAAAAGGTCAAAAAAGCTTCTCCCAACACTTTTTGAGGTATACATACATACATACACACATACATACATACATACATAGAAAACTTTTAAAATTTGTTTATTTTTTTTTCTATTGTTAATTTTACATTATATTATTCATTTAATGTCTTTTTCTATATTTTAGAAGGAACTACATATGAAAAATAATTTTTTTAAGTTCGGGAAAGTGAGATCAGAGCTTAAAAACAGGAAAAATCAATTAAAATTAATTTATTCATATTATTTACAATACTTCCGATAGTTTGGCCTGCCTAATATGTTCTCTGTATAAAAACAATCCTCTTTCTTCGTTAAAGAACGCGTAATGGAATAAAAAATAACATAAAATAGGCATGTACGGGTGTTTTTTTAAGTTCGGGAAAATGAGATCAGAGCTTAAAAACAGAAAAAATCAATTAAAATTAATTTATTCATATTATTTACAATACTTTCGATAGTTTGGCCTGCCTAGTATGTTCTCTGTATAAAAACAATCCTCTTTCTTCGTTAAAGAACGTGTAATGGAATAAAAAATAACATAAAATAGGCATGTACGGGTAAGTTTTCAAGACCACATAACTCGCTTTAATATTAAGCTATAAATCTCAACAAAAACAGTAAAGTTCGGGGTCACGCTGTGTACCCCCTATGGGTTCTATAATTTTTTCCTTTGGTAGGGTACACAAGTACAAGGTAATATAACACCTGGTCCAATTACAACATTAAAGATTAATATTGAGGTCTGATAGGAGGCATTTCTCTTAACATTGAAAAAATGCACTGTTTTACATATACATACATAGTAAAGTTCGGGGTCACGGTGTGTACCCCCTATGGGGTCTATAATTGATTCCTTTGGTAGGGTACATTATTACAAGGTAATATAACACCTGGTCCACTTAAAATATTAAGGGTCAATATTAAGGTCTGATAGGAGGCTTTGTTAACATTGAGAAAAGACGTAGAATTTCTGCGTATAAAAGCTCTTCAGAAGGCGAATTTCTGCGAAATAAAGCTTCTCGCAACACTTTTGGAGATATACAAAAACAGTAAAATTTGGGGTCGCGCTGTGTACCCCCTATGGGGTCTATAATTATATCCTTTGGTAGGGTACACTAGTACCCCGTAATATAATACCTGGTCCAATTACAACATTAAAGGTTAATATTAAGGTCTGACAGGCGGCATTTTTCTTAACATTGAAAAATGCATTGTTTTAAATATACATACATAGTAAAATGCGGTGTCACACTGTGTACCCCCTATGGGCTCTAAAATTATTTCCTTTGGTAGGGTACACTAGTACTCCGTAATATAATACCTGGTCCAATTACAACATTAAAGGTTAATATTAAGGTCTGATATGAAGCCATTTGTTAACAATGAGAAAAGACTTAAAATTGCTCCGTATGAACGCTTTTCGGAAGGCGAATTTCCTCAAAATAAAGCTTCTCCCAACACTTTTTGAGATATACATACATAGAAAATTTATTTCTCCTCTTGAAAAAAGACTTACAATTTCTGCCTATAAAAGCTCTTCGGAAGGCGAGTTTCTTGGAAATAGAGCTTCTCGCAACACTATTTTAGCTATACAAAAAGAGTAAAATTCGGGGTCACGCTGTGTACCCCCTATGCGGTCTATAATTTTTTCCTTTGGTAGTGTACACGAGTACAAGGTAATATAACACCTGGTCCAATTACAACATTAAAGGTCAATATTGAGGTCTGATAGGAGGCATTTTTCTTAACATTGAAAAATGCACTGTTTTAGGTATACATACATAGTAAAGTGCGGGGTCACGCTGTGTACCCCCTATGGTGTCTATAATTATTTCCTTTGGTAGGGTACACTAGTACCAGGTAATATAACACCTGGTCCACTTAAAATATTAAGGGTCAATATTAAGGTCTGATAGGAGGCTTTGTTAACATTAAGAAAAGACTTTGAATTTCTGCGTATAAAAGCTCTTCGGAAGGCGAGTTTCTTGGAAATAGAGCTTCTCGCAACACTATTTTAGCTATACAAAAAGAGTAAAATTCGGGGTCACGCTGTGTACCCCCAATGCGGTCTATAATTTTTTCCTTTGGTAGGGTACACGAGTACAAGGTAATATAACACCTGGTCCAATTACAACATTAAAGGTCAATATTGATTTCTGATAGGAGGCATTTTTCTTAACATTGAAAAATGCACTGTTTTAGGTATACATACATAGTAAAGTGCGGGGTCACGCTGTGTACCCCCTATGGTGTCTATAATTATTTCCTTTGGTAGGGTACACTAGTACAAGGTAATATAACACCTGGTCCACTTAAAATATTAAGGGTCAATATTAAGGTCTGATAGGAGGGTTTGTTAACATTGAGAAAAGACGTAGAATTTCTGCGTATAAAAGCTCTTCAGAAGGCGAATTTCTTCGAAATAAAGCTTCTCGCAACACTTTTGGAGATATACAAAAACAGTAAAATTCGGGGTCACGCTGTGTACCCCCTATGGGGTCTATAATTATATCCTTTGGTAGGGTACACGAGTACAAGGTAATATAACACCTGGTCCATTTACAACATTAAAGGTTAATATAAAGGTCTGATAGGAGGTATTTTTCTTAACATTGAAAAATACATTGTTTTAGATATACAAAAACAGTAAAATTCGGGGTCACGGTGTGTACCCCCTATGGGGTCTATAATTTTTTCCTTTGGTAGGGTACACGAGTACAAGGTAATATAACACCTGGTCCAATTACAACATTAAAGGTTAATATTAAGGTCTGATAGGAGGCATTTTTCTTAACATTGAAAAATGCATTGTTTTAAATATACATACATAGTAAAATGCGGGGTCACACTGTGTACCCCCTATGGGCTCTAAAATTATTTCCTTTGGTAGGGTACACTAGTACTCCGTAATATAATACCTGGTCCAATTACAACATTAAAGGTTAATATTAAGGTCTGATATGAAGCCATTTGTTAACAATGAGAAAAGACTTTATATTGATCCGTATTAACGCTTTTCGGAAGGCGAATTTCCTCAAAATAAAGCTTCTCGCAACACTTTTGGAGATATACATACATAAAAAATTTATTTCTCCTCTTGAAAACAGACTTAGAATTTCTGCCTATAAAAGCTCTTCAGAAGGCGAATTTCTTGGAAATAGAGCTTCTCGCAACACTATTTTAGCTATACAAAAAGAGTAAAATTCGGGGTCACGCTGTGTACCCCCTATGGGCTCTATAATTATTTCCTTTGGTAGGGTACACTAGTACCAGGTAATATAACACCTGGTCCAATTACAACATTAAAGGTCAATATTGAGGTCTGATAGGAGGCATTTTTCTTAACATTGAAAAATGCACTGTTTTAGGTATACATACATAGTAAAGTGCGGGGTCACGCTGTGTACCCCCTATGGTGTCTATAATTATTTCCTTTGGTAGGGTACACTAGTACAAGGTAATATAACACCTGGTCCACTTAAAATATTAAGGGTCAATATTAAGGTCTGATAGGAGGGTTTGTTAACATTGAGAAAAGACGTAGAATTTCTGCGTATAAAAGCTCTTCAGAAGGCGAATTTCTTCGAAATAAAGCTTCTCGCAACACTTTTGGAGATATACAAAAACAGTAAAATTCGGGGTCACGCTGTGTACCCGCTATGGGGTCTATAATTATATCCTTTGGTAGGGTACACTAGTACAAGGTAATATAATACCTGGTCCAATTACAACATTAAAGGTTAATATTAAGGTCTGATATGAAGCCATTTGTTAACAATGAGAAAAGACTTTATATTGATCCGTATTAACGCTTTTCGGAAGGCGAATTTCCTCAAAATAAAGCTTCTCGCAACACTTTTGGAGATATACATACATAAAAAATTTATTTCTCCTCTTGAAAACAGACTTAGAATTTCTGCCTATAAAAGCTCTTCAGAAGGCGAATTTCTTGGAAATAGAGCTTCTCGCAACACTATTTTAGCTATACAAAAAGAGTAAAATTCGGGGTCACGCTGTGTACCCCCTATGGGCTCTATAATTATTTCCTTTGGTAGGGTACACTAGTACCAGGTAATATAACACCTGGTCCACTTAAAATATTAAGGGTCAATATTAAGGTCTGATAGGAGGCTTTGTTAACATTAAGAAAAGACTTTGAATTTCTGCGTATAAAAGCTCTTCGGAAGGCGAATTTCTTCGAAATAAAGCTTCTCGCAACACTTTTGGATATATAGAAAAACAGTAAAATTCAGGGTCACGCTGTGTACTCCCTATGGGCTCTATAATTATTTCCTTTGGTAGGGTACACTAGTACAAGGTAATATAACACCTGGTCCAATTACAACATTAAAGGTTAATATTATAGTATAATATGAAGCCTTTTGTTAACAATGAAAAATGCACTGTTTTATATACATACATAGTAAAGTGCGGGGTCACGCTGTGTACCCCCTATGGGCTCTATAATTATTTCCTTTGGTAGGGTACACTAGTACAAGGTAATACAACACCTGGTCCAACTAAAACATTAAAGGTTAATATTAAGGTCTGATAGGAGGCTTTGTTAATATTGAGAATGGACTTAAAATTTTTGCGTATAAGAGCTATTGAGGAGGCGAATTTCTGCGAAATAAAGCTTCTCGAAACACTTTTGGAGATATACAAAAGGAGTAAAATTCGGGGTCACGCTGTGTACCCCCTATGGGCTCTATAATTATTTCCTTTGGTAGGGTACACTAGTACAAGGTAATATAACACCTGGTCCACTTAAAATATTAAGGGTCAATATTAAGGTCTGATAGGAGGGTTTGTTAACATTGAGAAAAGACGTAGAATTTCTGCGTATAAAAGCTCTTCAGAAGGCGAATTTCTTCGAAATAAAGCTTCTCGCAACACTTTTGGAGATATACAAAAACAGTAAAATTCGGGGTCACGCTGTGTACCCGCTATGGGGTCTATAATTATATCCTTTGGTAGGGTACACTAGTACAAGGTAATATAATACCTGGTCCAATTACAACATTAAAGGTTAATATTAAGGTCTGATATGAAGCCATTTGTTAACAATGAGAAAAGACTTTATATTGATCCGTATTAACGCTTTTCGGAAGGCGAATTTCCTCAAAATAAAGCTTCTCGCAACACTTTTGGAGATATACATACATAAAAAATTTATTTCTCCTCTTGAAAACAGACTTAGAATTTCTGCCTATAAAAGCTCTTCAGAAGGCGAATTTCTTGGAAATAGAGCTTCTCGCAACACTATTTTAGCTATACAAAAAGAGTAAAATTCGGGGTCACGCTGTGTACCCCCTATGGGCTCTATAATTATTTCCTTTGGTAGGGTACACTAGTACCAGGTAATATAACACCTGGTCCACTTAAAATATTAAGGGTCAATATTAAGGTCTGATAGGAGGCTTTGTTAACATTAAGAAAAGACTTTGAATTTCTGCGTATAAAAGCTCTTCGGAAGGCGAATTTCTTCGAAATAAAGCTTCTCGCAACACTTTTGGATATATAGAAAAACAGTAAAATTCAGGGTCACGCTGTGTACTCCCTATGGGCTCTATAATTATTTCCTTTGGTAGGGTACACTAGTACAAGGTAATATAACACCTGGTCCAATTACAACATTAAAGGTTAATATTATAGTATAATATGAAGCCTTTTGTTAACAATGAAAAATGCACTGTTTTATATACATACATAGTAAAGTGCGGGGTCACGCTGTGTACCCCCTATGGGCTCTATAATTATTTCCTTTGGTAGGGTACACTAGTACAAGGTAATACAACACCTGGTCCAACTAAAACATTAAAGGTTAATATTAAGGTCTGATAGGAGGCTTTGTTAATATTGAGAATGGACTTAAAATTTTTGCGTATAAGAGCTATTGAGGAGGCGAATTTCTGCGAAATAAAGCTTCTCGAAACACTTTTGGAGATATACAAAAGGAGTAAAATTCGGGGTCACGCTGTGTACCCCCTATGGGCTCTATAATTATTTCCTTTGGTAGGGTACACTAGTACAAGGTAATATAACACCTGGTCCAATTACAACATTAAAGGTTAATATTATAGTATAATATGAAGCCTTTTGTTAACAATGAGAAAAGACGCTTCGTATTAACGCTTTTCGGAAGGCGAATTTCCTCAAAATAAACCTTCTCCCAACACTTTTTGAGGTATACATACATACATAGAAAATTTTTTTCTCTCGTAAAAGCAACCCGGCTGCTGCGGTATCCGGAGCGCCTCTGCCGGCAATACACTCCGCTCCGGTACGGGGACCAGCGTCGGAGCCTTCCCGTTGAAAGATTATGCGTATAAAAGATTTTCAGAAGGCGAATTTCTTCAAAATAAAGCTTCTCGCAACACTTTTTGAGATATACATACATAGAAAATTCATTTCTCTTGAAAAAAGACTTAGAATTTCTCCGTATAAAAGCTATTCAGAAGGCGAATTTCTGCGAAATAAAGCTTCTCGCAACACTATTTTAGATATACAAAAACAGTAAAATTCGGGGTCACACTGTGTACCCCCTATAGGGTCTATAATTATTTCCTTTAGTAGGGTACACTAGTACAAGGTAATATAACACCTGGTCCAATTACAACATTAAAGGTTAATATTAAGGTCTGATAGGAGGCATTTTTCTTAACATTGAAAAATGCATTGTTTTAAATATACATACATAGTAAAATGCGGGGTCACACTGTGTACCCCCTATGGGCTCTATAATTATTTCCTTTGGTAGGGTACACTAGTACCCCGTAATATAATACCTGGTCCAATTACAAATTTAAAGGTCAATATTAAGGTCTGATAGGAGGCTTTGTTATTATTGAGAAAAGACTTAGAATTTTTCCGTATTAACCCATGCAGCATGAAAGGGCAAATAAACGTTAAAAATCCGTTCGTCCGTTATAAGGTTTTGGGCTTACGTTAAAATTACGTTAATTTCACGTGATGATTTTCACCATTTCTTCATTCGTTAAAACGTATACGTTAAAATTACGTTAATTTCACGTGATGATTTTCACCCTTTCTTCATTCGTTAAAACGTATACGTTAAAATTACGTTAATTTCACGTGATGATTTTCACCATTTCTTCATTCGTTAAAACGTATACGTTAAAATGACGTTATTTTAACGTTATCAATTTTCCCTTTAAATATTTCGTTAAAAATACGTACTAAAAATACGTAATTTTAACGTGTACATTTTGCCCATTTTTTGACCGTTTTTTAAAAACGTTTTATTAACGGAAAAGTGACGCTTTGTTGCATAGTTATATTTACGTTAATTTTTTGGGAATATAAACGCAAATTTAATGGTAAAAAGGTTTCTAAAAAAAGGGTTTGAGTGCCCAAGAAGGATATTATTTAAAAAGGAGTTTTTAAAAAATAATTATAATAATTACTAAGAAATTTGTCTACTTTTAAATTCCATGTTCTTACTGCAATGAAAGAAACATTTACTTTATTTTAAAATAATGATTTAAATTATTTTTTTACAAAAACTTCATAAATAATAAAAATAAAATTAAAGTGTTTTGAAAAATGTATCAATCTTGTTTCTTTAATGTAGTATATATATTCATTATTCATTACTAAAAGAAAGAAAAAAAACATACATATCAAAAGACAGATAAAAAGGAAATTCTCATAATTAGTTTCCGTAATAAAATTTAGTATAGGAAGTTTTAAAATATTTGCTGTTATTAAAAAACGTTTTTACACACAAAAAATTTGTTTAGCATCTTGAATTTTATAATCTAGAAATTTTTTCATAATAAAATCTTATTTGAAAATCATATATAATAAAAAATACGTACTAAAAATACGTTATTTTAACGTGCACTTTTTACCCATTTTTCGACCGTTTTTTAAAGTCGTTATTTTAACGAAAAATTGACGTTTTGTTGTATAGTTATATTTACGTAAATTTTTTGGGATTATAAACGTAAATTTAATGGTAAAAATGTTTCAAACAATAAGGGTGAACCTGTGAGAGCCCACGAAAGATAATCTTTTACGTCTCTCTTGAATTCGAATAAACTGAACATTGTAGATTTTCATTAGAATTTATATTTAATTTTTAAATACTTATAATTATTTTTGTTTCATTAAACTGGTTATAAATATTTGTTTGTTGATAATATTAAGTCGGCTCATTATCAGTAACTGACAAGGGAAATATGAGTTTTAATTCTTATGTAACTAAACTATGATGAAAATTAAAGAATTTCCAAAATACTGAATAAAGTAAAAATTTGCTACAACTTGACATGCAACGAACATAACAATGTAGAAACACATTACTTAAATTTAAATTACCATTATCTAAGACGAGAGTCGTGGTGTAGTGGTTAAAGCGTTCGCCTCAAGGGCAAGGCGTCCTTGGTTCGATCCTTCTCTAGAGCGGGATGTTAATATGCAAATTTTATGATTACTAATATTCATAAATTAAATTATTTACTTTTTTGTTATTGTGTAAAAATTGATTCACTATTTTTTTATATTGCAATTATCGCTCACCATACAAGTTTATAAAAAATAATTTTAAAATTATAATTATTTTTTTCTACTTCAATCAACATGAAATAGAAACGATTATTTTTGGTAAATTTTGTTAACATTTATTTTTTAATTTTTTACTTTGTAATTATCGCTTACCGTATATAAGTTTTTTCAAAATAATTACTAAGAAATGTGTCTACTCTTAAATTCCATGTTCTTACTGCATGAAAGAGACATTTACTTTATTTTAAAATACTGATTTAATTTTTTTTCCTTCCAAAAACTTCATAAATTGTAAAAATAGAATTAAAGTATTTTGAAAAATTTATCAATCTTGATTCTTTAATGTATATAATATTTATTACTAAAAAAATATAAACGTGTCAAAAGACAGGTAAAAAGATAATTCTTATAATTAGTTTTCGTAATAAAATTTAGTGTGGGAAGTTTTAAAATATATTTGTTGTTATTAAAAGACGTTTTTACACACAACAACGTTTTTACAAATTTATTAAATTTTGCTTTGATTCTTGAATTTTATAATCTAGAAATTGTTTAATTATAAAATCTTAATTGCAATAAGTAAATTATTTATAAAAATCATATGTAGTAAAAACTAATATAAATTTATAAAATATAAAAAATAATATATAAAATAGCGTAAAATATAAATAATAATTGTAAGTTTTGTTGTAATGTCAGAAAAATAATTTTTTTTACAAGAGCAGGTAATGATAATTCTTTATTTCTTTGCAAAATATTATTTATGAGTGAGATTTTGAGTATGTGAAATTGAAGTACTTTTAAAAATAGTTTGAGCGTTAGTTCGGTTTCTTTTTCCGAACTGCCAGTTTTAGGCTTTCTTGCATTGAAAGCCTTTTTTTTTTCCATATCGGGCAATAATGTTAAATAACAGGGAATTTTAGTAAAATTTTCCTAGGGACACAATGCTTGGAGGGTTTTAAATAGTTAAGGAAGTTAAATGAATTGTTTTTAATTATTTATATCATCTACATGAAAAAGATTTAAGTTAGGGAAAGCGAAAGTTCCTCAAAAATTGAAGTTAAGACCTAAATTTTGCCATGCTAATAATACCCTAGAAAAACAAGCCCACCTCTAAAAAAAAAAAAAAAATATTTTGACATTAGTGCGACAAATTTTATATGTTTTTTGACCAAGATTTTTTCATTTAAGGTTAGTTCCTGGTTAATAGGGGTTTTAAGGGCCATTTTAGTCCCTGACGGGGGCGGTGCTCGATCCTCGACACCACCAAGTGCATGTGATATATGTACTATTAAAATCAGTGGAATTGAGAGGCCTGTGGTCAGTCGCATTGCTGTACCAAATTTACAGGGATCTGGTGAAAATTTCCTACCCCTTCAGATTTAGGTCTAAATGGATGATAAGCCTAATGTACACCTATAGTGCGACGTAACTAAAACTCCTACCTTCATTAATTCGTTGACACGTTATCTGTTTACACTGTGTTATCTGGGAATACAATTTCAACAAAATCTTTTCAATATATACATACATTGCTTTTAAAATGAAGACAAATATCAGCAAGCGAAAACACAGATTCATTTTTTTGTTATCTGAAGCACTGAAAAGGGAAACGGAACGTTCAACGAAAATGGATCCTTCCAGCTAAAATTAAATATAAAATTTTTAATATATTATATGAAAATAACTTGATCCACGTGGACCAATGTTGACAAAACGACGCCCTTTTTTACCCTTTTTGTTATAAAGTTTTCAAATCCATTATATTACTTTTTTTTTCTCTTCCAAAGGAAATCGTGGTTTAAAATGTGCTTTTTATTTAAATGTGCAATTTTTTATGTAGTAAATATTTTATGAATTTTTTCAAACGATTATTTTTAACACGGTCATCACCAACAACTAAAAAATAAAAATTATACCTAAATCATGAGACCAAGCCTTTATGCATGCCAATTAATGTATGCCAATTAATGTATGTAAAATCTTCAGCCACGCAGACGAGAAAACAAAAAATAAGCACGAAATTTGAGAAATAACATATAATCATGATACAATAATTAAGATTAACCAGAGATAAATAAATGTACATGTTGATCCCATATTATGTTAATCGATAAAACTTTTACATTGGTGGATGTAGTTAGATTAAATATTTTTGATTTGATGGAAAACCTAACGTAGAATGCATTCTACAATATCTTTCTTTCTCTCATTTCGAATTAAATGGAAATCCTACAATTGATGGTTCATTGATCAGCCTATATGATGCACAAAAAATTCAATATATATTTTTAGTTTTACAGTTTTAAAATATAACATAGTTAATGTCTCATTCAGTTAAACTACTATAGTACTATCCTCTAATTTCTACCGATCAAATCTTCGATTGAAAAGGAAGTTACTGGTCAGAGGAAGCAAAAAAGTGTAAAATTTTAAAATAAATAATCGCGTATTTTAAATAATCTTGTATGTCTTCTGAAGCAGTGATCTTAATTTAAAATAATTATTTATGGTTTTCATTTAATAATAAATTATTGTCATAATAATTTTACATTTCCAGAGCATAAAACAGCAATTTTTACGAATTCATGAATTCATAAAAATTCGCGATCGCAACACTCGATACGCCATCTAGCGGGAGACTGTAAATATCGTGCATTAGTTCCCACATAACCATTGGCAATGACGGACGCCATTTTCTTAGCATAAAAAAAGAAGCAAAATTTCCCTAAAGAAAAGGTAAAACTTCTTAAAAAAACTAATCAGAACATGCCAAACATTGAAGCAGAACACGCCAAGCATTTGAAGAACAACTTCTCAATATTTTTTACCTTTCTATTACCAACAACATAACATGATTTCATGATCACTTGCTGTTACAGATGTGTGTATTGCGGTAAAATAATTTTTCTGTCTTCAATTCATTACAAGTTAAAATGAAATCAACATTGCTTTCGTCATTCCAAAGAATAAATGTGTTCCAATGAATTCCATACAGAACTGTAATAGTTATAGAATATTCTTCTTCTTCATAGAATAGTATATATTTCTGTATCTACATAATTCAGAAAACAACAATAAAGAATAATCCGAATTACTTGAAAAAGTATCTTTTCTGCTGATTATAAATAAATTTTTTATCGTTTTCTTGGTAAGTGTTTTTTAGTTTTGAAAGAATTTCAACTAGAATTCAGCTATTCCGTTTTTAAGCTACATATTAAAATTCATATAAAGATCTTACAATTATAAAATTTTGATGTGTGGTATGTTACCTAAAAGTAATGAAGGGATAAACTATGTATATATTATTTGAGAATAAAGTTTTCAAACAAAGAACATATCATTTTGGAATTCTCCGGACTTATAAATCAGGTAAGTGTTATGATTTTTATAATAAAAAATTTGCTTGTAAATAATTTTTTTTCTTACTTGATGATCGTTCTCTACAAAATGGTTTTTTTACGTCTGATTAAATACTATAAGAATTAAAAAAAAGAAACAAAACGAAAGTTTTTATTGAAAAATGAGCAATTTTTAAAATCGTTTTTATCCTAAGAATTCTTTATTTTACGTTTTTTAGTTTATCATTTTTTGATAAAATTGTTGTCAAAATACTTTTTTTGAAAAATTAAATGGTATTAAATTATGTGTTTATGTATACTTCTTGCATATTCTAATATTTGAAGTAATATGATTCAGAAAAGTATGGAAGAAAAATTCGGTACTTACGTATTAACCACAGCTACAGATTTGGCAGATTTTTAAGTGCCGCCAATCTACACTTAAAATTTTTGGAAAAAATCTTAAAATGAAACACTTTATTTAAAATCAAAGTAGTCAATCGGATTTCGGTGGAAAATGGGCCGATATAGAGTTTAGCATAGATTCAAAACTAACTTTTCTCTCACCTGATTCTATAGCCATTATGAACTCTAATAAATAAGATTCAAAATGAAATAACATTTCCAAAACGGACTTTTACTAAGATAAAGTTTCATGTTATGGGTATTGGTACATTTTCGTTATATTTCACTCCATAAAATATTTCGCTCTTAAAAAAATAAAATTGCATCTTGTTTTGTTTTTGGCAAGTCCCAAAGATGCATTTTCGTAACACTAAAAATGGCGACAAAAAAAGAATAGTTCTTTTTTTGTTTTGTTTTTGTTTCGTAAGCATTTTTTATTTTACGTTAAAATTTAAATGGGCCTTTCATGTTATACCATTAAATTTAGTAAAACTATTTCTCAGGCATTAGGTTTGAACTTTTATAAGAATATACCTATTTTTCTCTCTTTATTTACAAATAGTTTTCCGATGTGTTCTGAATGTTCCTTCTCTAAAAAAAAAGGAGATACCATTTTGTTTTCGTTTGCATAAGAAAGAAAACAAGCATTTTTCTTTTTTAAATTTAATCAGCCACAATAAAGATGGAACGTTACAATGCTACATGCTGCATTAAAGACGTCTCCAGTGTAACTGAATGACTGTTCATGTGGAAATCGCAGGGATTCGGCACATACAACAACGCCCCCTATAGTTCGTTGCGATCGCGAATTATAAAAAGCATTGAAATCGTTTTTTTTTTTTATTTTTATTTTTATGTACAAGCTATTCCAATTATATTATACTAGTTAAAATAAAATACTATTATATCTCTGGAATGAAAATAACACTACATAACAATATAATTTCATTTTTCTTTAAGTCATGAGGTAAAATAGTAATAATTTTTTAAAAAAGGCTTGACAGTTTCATTTAACTTTTTTAAAAATATTATATGAAAGTTATTCTACCATGCAATATTTTATTCCAGGTTTAATTAGAATAATAATAAGAAAAATCAAAAATAGATGAGAAAAAAATTTATTCACAATAAAGGTTCAAAAGTAATGTTCCATTTTGCTTTCAGTTATTTGAGTTTTTGTTTTACAAGTGGATTAAACGATACTGAGTTTCAACTTTTCACTCTTTTTCCGTGGGCAATAGCCTTGTGTAGAAATCATCTACACAAGGATTTATACCCCTACACTACGACGCTACTTAGCGTTTATTTACATTTTGTTGCAAGCGTGTTATGCGACGAATTCACTGGTAAGTTCTTTTATTCCTTACTTTAATTATTTCTATTTAGAATGTTAATTCATTGTAATGATTCACTATCAAAAAAGTAAATAATTATTGTAGTTGATTTTGCTTGAAATAAACCCAAATATTCTAAGCCTATCATTTGCGAAGTTTAACATACTATGACAAAACGTAAAGATTTTGGAAAAAACCAAGAGAATTTGTTGATTCTCATTTACTGAGCATATAATGTAAAGATATGAAATACAGACCCTTATATACAATTTTATGCAGTTAAGATATTTTTAATAAAATCATGAATTTTTTAAAAGTATTCTGATGGCACCTAAGCTTAATGAAGGAATATTAATCTGAAATACTGAGTTAAACTAGTTGCGATCTTATGTAAAAAAATTTCCGTTTTAAAGCTTTAATTATCAAAATTATTAAATTAATGCTGCATTATTTTATTCACCTGACAAATTTTGTTGCTATAACAATTAACAAAAAGTAACAATTATAAGCATTATTCTGAAGATAATATACCCGTGATTTGAAGCACCTACTATTGTGGATTGCAAACGTGCATACATTTAAAAAAGAAAGCCTGTAGAGGTTTGCCAGGGGGTAGTGGCTACAAGATATACCCTTTGAGTTTCTTCCCATGTTTTGTTTTCAGTGTGATGATAGCCACTGGAAGTTACGAAGACCTGTTGATTATTCTGCCATTATTCTGTTTCACTAATTTTAGGGGATATTTCCGTATCTTAATCTGTCGCACTAACTACAATAGCCAAGCTACCAAATCGATATAAACATGCAATTTTTTAAAAAAAAAACATGAATGTTTGCCGAATGGTTACGAGTTATATCTTTCGAGTTGGTCCCTTTCTTTAATTTTTTTTTCTTTCAGTTTCTCTGATACCAGAAGTTGCCAAGACGTGCCGATTATTCTGCCACTGTTCATTTTAGAGATATCCCATAATTTTATGAATCAAATAAAAGGGGATGTTTCCCTATTTGAACTAGATTGTGAAGTAAAAAATGTTGAAACAAAAAGAAGATTTTGTACTTGGCAAAAATTTAAAAAGAAGTTTGTAGAAGTTTTCCTGAGGGTTGCTACAACTTATATTCTTTGAGTTACTCCCATTCTGTGATATTTTCTTAATTTTTCGTGGACCGCTGGAAGTTTATGAATATTTTGCCATAGGTAACAACATAGAAATCCTCATTAAACTTTTAATTCCCGATTAGGGATACTTCTGTATTGTGAGCAGTTATACAAACTACTATCGCCTAGGCACCAAATAGAATTCCAACTGCTAACTTTTTAAATGAATATGTAAAGGTGTGCGAAAGGTAGCTACGAGTTATACTCTTCAAGTTGATCTCTGTCCGTTAATTTTTTTTTAGTTCCTTCTGGTTGCTGCATGAAAGTTGTTTAGAAGATATAGTGATTATTCACCGGCAGATCCCGATATGGGCATTTTTCTTACTGTTTTGCCTACTCAAACTCAGTACGAGATGGCAATTTTATTAGCAAATGAGATGAGACAAGTTTTATGTCTGAAACAGTCCTATCATTTTGTTATTAATTTGAGCTGTCTTATCTACTTACTTATCTACTATTGTCTTATAAAGTATAAAAACTATTAGTTGTTGCATTTAAAAAAATGTTGAGTAGTGGCAGTTGCGATTCATGGCAGTTTCTTTTAACTTTACCTTTTTAAAGAACCAAGGGTTAAACACACTTGATTAGTGTAAATTTTACAAGAGTCTATAGCAGATGGTTTCGGGATATAATCTTCAGTCAAAATGTCGTGGAAGTATCATCTTGACAAACTATAGCAAGAGAAAATCTCACATGGACAAAATACTTTTTTGACTATTTATTTTGCAACATATCTTTTTTTTAAAAAAAAAAAAAAAAAAACACCCAGTTGAACATTTACTGGAAATTTTTCTACTTATTTTTGAAACAGTTTTTAAAATTTATCAGCTAAAACGAAATGGAAAATAATTGCAGTAATTTTCAATATTGAATTATCTTTAGAATTATTCTTATTCAAGCTTTTATTTAAATTTACATTGCTGTTTAAAGCTTTTTTACTTCTTTTGTAGTCACTGTATTTTAAAAATATGCCTAGGCAGTGTCTGTCTAAGCCGAATTTGCTACCGTTTACAGGGGTCTGTCCATGCCGAATTTACTACCGTTTAGCGGTACCTTCACAAATTCAATTTAAGGAAAAATGGTAGTTTCACAAATTCAACTTTAGGAAAAACGGTAGTTTCACAAAATACTTTTTTTTTAAATTTTATTTTTGCATCTCTTAAGAAACGATAAATCCATATTTTTGTGTTGATTTTTTAATATAATTTTTAACAAATTATGTTTAAATTTTCACAAAATAGGTACCTCTTAGAAAAACCTAGACAGACCCCTGGTTTAGCGGTACCTTCACAAATTCAACTTTACGCAAAACGGTAGTTTCGCAAAATACTTTTTCTTATAATTTAATTTTTGTATTCCTTAAAGAAACAGCAAATCCATATTTCTTCCATATTTTTGTGTTGATTTTTTAATATAGTCTTTAATTTTTCACAAATTATGTCTCAATTTTCACAAAATAGGTACCTCTCAGAAAAACCTAGACAGACCCCTGTTAGGTGAAAAAGTTCAATTGAAATTTTTATTGCTAAATTTTTCTTTTAAACAATTTTTGTCTTGGTTTTTACCTACCTTTTTACACTTCTAAAAAACTTTGTTTTTATTAACTGTATGACACAGTAATTAAGAATGTTTCTATTGACTTTATTCTTATCTGGAACGTATGATAATTGGAAAGCTGAGATGCTTTAAAATTTTATTTTCAGAATTAAAATAGATTTTTCTGTTTTACATTTGTATATGATCTTTTGTTTTTGTTTGTGTTTTTAAGATAACACAGCATTTTAATAACATATTTCTAATAGATTATATTTTAGTTAATGTTGCTTTATGGATACTCTTTTGCAGAAAATATTATTCTTAGCATAGAAGTTTTGTTGTAACAATTATGATAATTTTTTTTCTCTTTCTATTTTACTTTATAACTTTAGTTATTTTATAAGTATTACTTGTTAAATTTTTTCTTTTCACTTTAGCCCATTCCACTAATATAGATAAGCATGGAGTAATTTCCAATAATAAATGAACTTATTTATTCATATGAAATATTTATTAATGAATTTAAAAAAAAAAAAATATTGCTGCTATACTGCAGCGGAATATTCAACATTTCACTATTTTTTTCTAGCTAAAATTCTGCCAAACCATTACTCTTTACCTCTCTAGTTCTGAATAATAAATGTGCCCGTATAAACAAAACAAAATATGTATGAATAATTTCTATGTTTTTAAACGTATTTATGTTTTTAAACTGAATGAATTTTCTTTTACATGATTTATTGATGTACTTCTGAGGAAAATGTTTGGAAAGGATCTGGCTTTGAGAATGAAGCTCCATCAAGTCTCATTTGAAGGTACCTGAATTAAGTATGTCTATAGAAATAACTGTATTAAATTATTTCTTTTTTTCTTGTACTTAAAAATGGGTAAAAAAAATTTATGAAATTATAAACATGAACAATATAACTGTTAAAAATTATTTCAGATTACTTTCGCTGATATTAAAAATAGTAATTAAAAATTGTTTACATAGGCTGCCCATGCTTTAATAACAACAAATAAAAGTACTCAGAAACTTATCTCTTAAAATGAATTATCATATATTGTAAATATATATTCCATGTACTGTAGAATCCTAATTATTTGATGCACTATCATCAGCATTTGCATTATCCAACTAATTTATAATAAAAGTTTCTGGTGTACGTTTCATCGTTAGCATCATGTAGAATGGTAAACTGTTACTGTTTTTACATCCACTATTTTTGCTGTCCTTAAGGGAAATGTTTTATCTGCATTAAATTAGTCTTTTTATCCATAGTCCTCAATAAGTTCAAGCAAATTCTGAAACTTCTGGTTTGCTTTTATGAATTCTTCAGCGATCATACAGATTGATGAATTACTCAAAGGCAAAGGCCACTCAAACCAAACATTTGGCAAACATTCAAATGAATTATAAAATGAAAAAACAATATCAATTGGAAATTCTCGGGGAATTACGATTTATACAAATTGCCCAGTACTTCAAATCTCCGTGGCAGAATCGCAGCGGCATGGTGACATTGTTGCAGAATTTTACAGAGTTCTTGCAGAAAGATTTTTTTCTTGAAAAGAAACATATATTACTTATCTTTTTTACAGAAATATTTGACCACGCTATATTTGAATCATGCATTTAGATAATCAGTTTTTGACACACTCAATTTTCACCTATAGTATCGTAAATCGATGAAATGTTTCGATAGAATTTTCGGCAGTTATTAATACTGATTTTCACTTGGTTTTAAAACATCTTGATATTTTTAAACAATATGGAAAATTCGAATTGTGCATTTCAGTATCTATATTTTAAGGCAATTATTCTATCAAATTTTTGGAAGTTATAGATGTTGATTTCTCCTTAGCTTTTAAATCCGATATTTTTTATACGATATTATTTAATATAACCTAATTTCAAAGCGTAACACGCTTTTGAGGAGTCCCATTTATGTCATTTCATCATATATTTTTTTGGGCGGCAATTACTACTATGGATTTCATGATATTTAATATTTTTTTATTGTGATGATTATTTACAAAATGCGAAGAAGTAAATAAAGTCTGTGTTTTCCCACCAACAAAATGGGAGAATATCATCCATAATATTAGAATAAAAAATTATTTCATGTTAAATTAAGAAAATTATTTTTTTGTTTTGTTAACACAGCATATTTGCCATTTTAAATTAGCAACATATATGTTTGTATTAAAAGTATTTTGCAATTAGATATCAGTGCTAGAGAGTTTAGTCGTAGATAGCTCAAAAACATTCTGCCTCAAGATTTCAAATTATTTATTTTTTTGTGCTCATCTGTAATTTTCTACAATTACGCATATTAGCAATTGAACTTAAAATATTGTTAACTTTAATTAATGATTTTATGTCTATGACTATACCTATGATATTTTCTATTTATATGATATATCTGTCTATGATATTATCACTTTATTTTTATAAAGGTTTTTTTTTTCAATAACTTCTGCACTAAATTATTATGCTTACATTAAATGAAAATTTTTTTGATTTCATACTGTTACAAAACATCTTTTATTTAAATATCTTATTTTTGTTAGTGAATATTTTTGTTTTTATTATTTGGTGTTAAAGTATTAATGATTAAATGTTTTAAAACACGATTCAATGTATATATCGAGGTTGCAAAAAATGCCTACTTTTTTCCTAAAAGAGTTAGACAGACTAGTTTTCGTTAATTTATTATATTTTCTTGCATTTTACTATATACATTTAGCATACTTATGTTCAAACTTTTTTTTTTTTTAGCAAAAACTATTAAGTAAAATTTACATTAAATGTCAAATATTGCAGAAAACTTATATATCTTGTAAGTTAAATAGCTCATGCAATGGGAATTATCAGTACTACAAACTATATGAATTACAGTTTGACAGAAATATATACAGTACATTCTCGATTATCCGTGTGCGGATTATCCGGTTTGCAGATTATCCGTGCTCATTCCGGAGTCACACGAAAAACATAAAGAGAAACATTTTCAAGATTAAAAAAATTTGATTCATAAAGTTATAACACTACCAAATTTTTGGAAGCAATATTCGTTATTGGATTGCAGTATATGGAATATCAGCAGCATGACCAAAGGTAAAATCGTCTACTTTATCACGATCTTGGAGAAAGATCATACCGCTTGATGAACAATCTTCTTCAGATGTTCTAGAAAAATATGATAACAGTATTCTCGAACAAGCAAAAGAAATCTAAGGTTTCGAAATTCTTAATGAAGAAAATTTAGAAGCTTGGTATCAAAGTGATGCATATGCGCCTGGCGTCCAGTATTTGACTGATGAAGACATCTTTATGTTGTTAAATCAAATAGTGATGATAGTAACTGATGCAGAAGATGTAGTAAATGAGGGAAATACAATTTCTCATTCTGTTGCTCAGTGGAAACTTTATTAGATTATATGGGAGGATTTGACCACAGTGGCATTACTGCGGTTCATAAAGTATGTGTATCGATATACGGCAAAGACGCATTACATATTTTTTTAATAGAAAAATTCCTAGTTTGATGTTATACAGCATGTAAATGTCAATAATTTTTATATTTTTGTACTGATATTGAAATTTTCTTTAATAAAAGGAGTTTTCGTATTATCCGTGCGACCTGACCCGGTGATTAACCCGGATAATTGGGAGTGCACTGTAGATTTATTTTCGCATCTTTAAATAAGTTACAAAATTTTTTGATAAATCTGCTCTGTACTAGTTCAAAATTATTTTTTATTTTATTTTTTTGCAAGGGTGTGGAAAGTTGGTAATTTTGTTTTGTTCATATATATATATGCAGCATTAAGAAAGATAATTTCTAATTAGTTTCAAGCATAAAATTATTACTTTTTTTTTACACAATTTCAAGTTTAATGCTGTTCCTCCTAATTGTTTCTATAGTCCAAAATTGCTAATATTCCTCCATTATTTCCCCATTAGAAATGTGCTATCGCTTGTTACCATAGCAGCAGACAGCACTAGTTTTTTAGTCTGGAGGAGTTCTCAAAGCCACACAAAAAATTATTTTATGATTTGTTTATAACTTACTGCTAGCTTCAATGTAAGGTTTAACTAGGATAAAAAAAATAGTATGAAATATTTTAATTCAGATTTGTGCTGTATATGTATGTAATTTTGCAGTGTAATATGTGAATAGAATTTGTAAAATAGATTTTCTTATATCTAAATATTTTGATGCACTCAATCGATATATACTTAGTAGAAATTTCAAGAAAATAATAAACAGTTTAAATATTTTTTTAAAAATTTTATTTAACTCTGTATTTTATCTAGTCAGCATTGCTTCGTTTTAGAAATCTACTGTTGGTTGTAGCAATTTAATATTATTGTCCGGTATATTTTTTTTCATATGCTAAAATAGTTATTTGTTTTCCAGGAACATTGAACTGAAGAGGTGATACTAACAGCGGGGTGGAAGAAGTTATGAATACATGATTCAGATCTGTGGCAACGTGTTATAATTGTAAATCTATAAATTGTAAATATATTGTATGATAGTTGTAAAATAAATAAAACTTAATAAATCTTATTTGATGTAATGTTTTTTTTCTGCATTTAAAATTATTAAGTTAACTGCTCTTCTGTATTAAAAATTGTAATTTTACGAAAAGACTTAGAAAAATTGTAATTTTTGTAAGTAAACAAATCAAATGGTAAATTTGGTTAATATTATTTTTTTTTCTTCGTGTGTGTGTTAAAGTAAATTTTAGTCATATTTTTCAATCTTAAAAACTAAAAAATATGCATTAAAAAAATGAACCCAAAATCATTCTAGAAGAGTAGATAACTTCAAACAAGCAATTTGGAAACATGGACTTAAGGAGAGCAAGTAGACTTCTTAATTATTAATTTGAACTAAAAAAAAAAAAAAAAAAAAAAAAATTTTTTTTCTCATAGGGCTTTGGAAAATCATGTAAGTATTGAATTTTTCTTCTACCAATTCTTTATATTACAAACTTTTAGGCATGAAAAATTTTAAAAATTCCTGAGAGACATGAAACTTCGAAAATAAACCAGTATGTTGCTATGAAGAGGTAGAAAGATTTACAGTCCATATTCGTTGAGTTATAAATTGAATTGTAAAAATTTACAAAAAGTGTGAGATTAAAAACAAAAAGCTTTTTCTAGGATTCTTAAAAAAAAAAGCATGAATATCGGCTATTTTCCGTTATTTTAGTTTGAAAAGAATTAAAAGTTTTTTTTAAATAAAAAGTAAATGATATATTTTTGGTGTAATTAGTGCAGCGTAAAAATTAAAATATGGAATGGTTTCTTTCCTTCTTAGATAAATAAAAAAAACAACTTAAAATGTTATTGTTAACAATTCGGTTAAAATTACGTTAAATTGAAATTAATATAGTTAAATTTACGCGAAAAATTTATTAATTCATCAAACTCAAAATAAGCGTTAAAAATATTGATAATACGAAAATTGTAAGGATAAAATACGTTTATATTTTGGTTAAAATAACGTAAAATTTACGTTATTTTAATAAAAATAAGCGTTAAAAACACGTAAATATTCATGGTGAAAAAAAACGAATTTATATAACCGAAAATAAACGTAAATAGTTTGGTTAAAATAACGTAAAATTCACGTTAAGAGTATTCCCTATAGTAAAAATAAGCGTTAAAAACACGTAAATAATATGGTAAAAAAACGATATTTATATAACCGAAAATAAACGCAAATAGTATGGTTAAAATAACGTGAAAAATAGGTTACGAAATTCACCTTAGTCAAAATAAGGGCAAAAAATGGTCAATTTTACGTTAAAAACAACCAAAATATTAACGCTTTTTTACCTAATTCTTGACTACCACTTGAAACGGAAATAAAACGTTTTGAAAAAACGTTTTTTTGCTCTAAACCTTGTGGCTTTTTAGCGTTATTTTCACGTGATTAATACTTATCTCTGCTGCATGGGAAGCTTCTCGCAACACTTTTTGAGATATACAAAAACAGTAAAATTCGGGGTCGCGCGGTGTACCCCCTATGGGGTCTATAATTTTTTCCTTTGGTAGGGTACACTAGTACAAGGTAATATAACAACTGGTCCAATTACAACATTAAAGGTTAATATTAAGGTATGATATGAAGCCTTTTGTTAACAATGAGAAAAGACTTAGAATTTATCCGTATTAACGCTCTTCGGAAGGCGAATTTCTTCGAAATAAAGCTTCTCGCATCACTATTTTAGATATACAAAAACAGTAAAATTCGGGGTCACGCTGTGTACCTCCTATGGGCTGTATAATTATTTCCTTTAGTAGGGTACACTAGTACCAGCTAATATAACACCTGGTCCACTTAAAATATTAAGGGTCAATATATAGGTCTGATAGAAGACTTTGTTAACATTGAGAAAAGACTTAGAATTTCTCCGTATAAAATCTATTCAGAAGGCGAATTTCTGCGAAATAAGACTTTTTGCATCACTATTTTAGATATACAAAAACAGTAAAATTCGGGGTCACGCTGTGTACCCCCTATGGGGTCTATAATTATTTCCTTTGGTAGAGTACACTAGTACCCCATAATATAATACCTGGTCCAATTACAACATTAAAGGTTAATATTAAGGTCTGATAGGAGGCATTTTTCTTAACATTGAAAAATGCTCTGTTTTAGATATACATACATAGTAAAGTGCGGGGTCACACTGTGTACCCCCTATGGGGTCTATAATTATTTCCTTTGATAGGGTACACTAGTACCAGGCAATATAACACCTTGTCCAATTAAATTATTAAGGGTCAATATTAAGGTCTGATATGAAGTCTTTTGTTAACAATGAGAAAAGACTTAAAATTTCTCCGCATTAACGCTTTTCGGAAGGCGAATTTCTTAAAAATAAAGCTTCTCGCAACAATTTTTGAGGTATACATACATAGAAAATTTATTTCTCTTGAAAAAAGACTTAGAATTTCTCCGTATAAAAGCTATTCAGAAGGCGAATTTCTGCGAAATAAGACTTTTCGCATTACTATTTCAGACGGACATACATTGCGGGGTCACACCGTGTACCCCCTATGGGGTCTATAATTATTTCCTTTGGTAGGGTACACTAGTACCCCGTAATATAATAACTGGTCCAATTACAACATTAAAGGTCAATATTAAGGTCTGATATTAGGCATTTTTCTTAACATTGAAAAATGCACTGTTTTAGATATATATACATAGTAAAGTGCGGGGTCCCACCGTTTATCCCCTATGGGCTCTAAAATTATTTCCTTTGGTAGGGTACACTAGTACCAGGTAATATAACACCTGGTCCACTTAAAATATTAAGGGTCATTATTAAGGTCTGATAGGAGGCTTTGTTAACATTGAGAAAAGACTTAGAATTTCTGCGTATAAAAGCCCTTCGGAAGGCGAATTTCTTCGAAATAAAGCTTCTCGCAACACTTTTGGAGATATACAAAAACAGTAAAATTCGGGGTCACGCTGTGTACCCCCTATGGGGTCTATAATTTTTTCCTTTGGTAGGGTACACTAGTACAAGGTATTATAACACCTGGTCCAACTACAACATTAAAGGTTAATATTAAGGTCTGATAGGAGGCATTTTTCTTAACATTGAAAAATGCACTGTTTTAGGTATACATACATAGTAAAATGCGGGGTCACGCTGTGTACCCCCTAAGGGCTGTATAATTATTTCCTTTGGTAGGGTACACTAGTACCAGCTAATATAACACCTGGTCCACTAAAAATATTAAGGGTGAATATATAGGTCTGATAGAAGACTTTGTTAACATTGAGAAAAGACTTAGAATTTCTGCGTATAATACTTGAGAAGGCGAATTTCTTCGAAATAAAGCTTCTCGCAACACTTTTGGAGATATACAAAAACAGTAAAATTCGGGGTCACGCTGTGTACCCCCTATGGGGTCTATAATTTTTTCCTTTGGTAGGGTACACTAGTACAAGGTATTATAACACCTGGTCATACTACAACATTAAAGGTTAATATTAAGGTCTGATAGGAGGCATTTTTCTTAACATTGAAAAATGCACTGTTTTAGGTATACATACATAGTAAAATGCGGGGTCACGCTGTGTACCCCCTAAGGGCTGTATAATTATTTCCTTTGGTAGGGTACACTAGTACCAGGTAATATAACACCTGGTCTATTTAAAATAGTAAGGGTCAATATTAAGGTCTGATAGGAGGCTTTGTTAACATTGAGAAAAGACGTAGAATTTCTGCGTATAAAAGCTCTTCAGAAGGCGAATTTCTTCGAAATAAAGCTTCTCGCAACACTTTTGGAGATATACAAAAACAGTAAAATTCGGGGTCACGCTGTGTACCCCTATGGGGTCTATAATTTTTTCATTTGGTAGGGTACACTAGTACAAGGTAATATAACACCTGGTCCAATTACAACATTAAAGGTTAATATTAAGGTCTGATAGGAGGCATTTTTCTTAACATTGAAAAAATGCACTGTTTTATATATACATACATAGTAAAGTTCGGGGTCACGCTGTGTACCCCCTATGGGGTCTATAATTATTTCCTTTGGTAGGGTACACTAGTACCAGGTAATATAACACCTGGTCCACTTAAAATATTAAGGGTCAATATTAAGGTCTGATATGAATCCTTTTGTTAACAATGAGAAAAGACTTAGAATTTCTGCGTATAAAAGCTCTTCGGAAAACGAATTTCTTCGAAATAAAGCTTCTCGCAACAATTTTTGAGGTATACATACATAGAAAATTTATTTCTCTTGAAGAAAGACTTAGAATTTCTCCGTATAAAAGCTATTCAGAAGGCGAATTTCTGCGAAATAAGACTTTTCGCATTACTCTTTCAGACGGACATACATTGCGGGGTCACACCGTGTACCCCCTATGGGGTCTATAATTGATTCCTTTGGTAGGGTACACTATTACAAGATAATATAACACCTGGCCCAATTAAAACATTAAAGGTAAATATTAAGGTCTGATATTAGGCATTTTTCTTAACATTGAAAAATGCACTGTTTTAGATATATATACATAGTAAAGTGCGGGGTCCCACCGTGTACCCCCTATGGGGTCTATAATTATTTCCTTTGGTAGGGTACACTAGTACCTCGTAATATAATAACTGGTCCAATTACAACATTAAAGGTCAATATTAAGGTCTGATATTAGGCATTTTTCTAAACATTGAAAAATGCACTGTTTTAGATATATATACATAGTAAAGTGCGGGGTCCCACCGTTTACCCCCTATGGGCTCTAAAATTATTTCCTTTGGTAGGGTACACTAGTACCAGGTAATATAACACCTGGTCCACTTAAAATATTAAGGGTCATTATTAAGGTCTGATAGGAGGCTTTGTTATCATTGAGAAAAGACTTAGAATTTCTGCGTATTAGACTTCAGAAGGCGAATTTCTGCGAAATAAAGCTTCTCGCAACACTTTTTGAGATATACAAAAACAGTAAAATTCGGGGTCACGCTGTGTACCCCCTATGGGGTCTATAATTATTTCCTTTGGTACGGTACACTAGTACCCCGTAATATAATACCTGGTCCAATAACAACATTAAAGGTTAATATTAAGGTCTGATAAGAGGCATTTTTCTTAACATTGAAAAATGCATTGTTTCAGATATACAAAAACAGTAAAATTCGGGGTCACGCTGGGTACCCCTATGGGGTTTATAATTATTTCCTTTGGTACGGTACACTAGTTCCCCGTAATATAATACCTGGTCCAATTACAACATTAAAGGTTAATATTAAGGTATGATATGAAGCCTTTTGTTAACAATGAGAAAAGACTTAAAATTTCTCCGTATTAACGCTTTTCGGAAGGCGAAATTCCTCAAAATAAAGCTTCTCGCAACACTTTTTGAAGTATACATACATAGAAAATTTATTTCTCTTGAAAAAAGACTTTGAAGTTCTCCGTATAAAAAGCTCTTCAGAAGGCGAATTTCTTCGAAATAAGACTTTTCGCATCACTATTTCAGATAGACATATATTGCGGGGTCCCACTGTGTACCCCCTATGGGGTTTATAATTAATTCCTTTGATAGGGTACACTAGTACCAGGTAATATAACCCCTGGTCCATTTAAAATATTCAGGGTCTATATTAAGGTCTGATAGGAAGCTTTGTTAACATTGAGAAAAGACTTAGAATTTCTCCGTATAAAAGCTATTCAGAAGGCGAATTTCTGCGAAATAAGACTTTTCGCATCACTATTTTAGATATACAAAAACAGTAAAATTCGGGGTCACGCTGTGTACCCCCTATGGAGTCTATAATTTTTTCCTTTGGTAGGGTACACTAGTACAAGGTAATATAACACCTGGTCCAATTACAATATTAAAAGTTAATATTAAGGTATGATATGAAGCCTTTTGTTAACAATGAGAAAAGACTTAATATTTCTCCGTATTAACGCTTTTCGGAAGGCGAATTTCTTTGAAATAAAGCTTCTCGCAACACTATTTTAGATATACAAAAACAGTAAAATTCGGGGTCACGCTGCGTACCCCTTATGGAGTCTATAATTATTTCCTTTGGTAGGGTACACTAGTACCCCGTAGTATAATACCTGGTCCAATTACAACATCAAAGGTTAATATCAGGGTCTGATAGGAGGCATTTTTCTTAACATTGAAAAATGCACTGTTTTAAATATATATACATAGTAAAATGCGGGGTCTCACTGTGTACCCCCTATGGGCTGTATAATTATTTCCTTTGGTAGGTTACACTAGTACCAAATAATATAACACCTGGTCCACTTAAAATATTAAGGGTCAATATTAAGGTCTGATAGGAGGCTTTGTTAACATTGAGAAAAGACTTCGAATTTCTCCGTATAAAAGCTATTCAGAAGGTGAATTTCTGCGAAATATGACTTTTCGCATCACTATTTTAGATATACAAAAAAAATAAAATTCGGGGTCACGCTGTGTACCTCCTATGAGCTGTATAATTTTTTCCTTTGGTAGGGTACACTAGTACCAGCTAATATAACACCTGGTCCACTAAAAATATTAAGGGTGAATATATAGGTCTGATAGAAGACTTTGTTAACATTGAGAAAAGACTTAGAATTTCTGCGTATAAGACTTCAGAAGGCGAATTTCTGCGAAATAAAGCTTCTTGCAACACTTTTTGAGATATACAAAAGCAGTAAAATTCGGGGTCACGCTGTGTACCCCCTATGGGGTCTATAATTATTTCCTGTGTTAGGGTACACTAGTACCCTGTAATATATTACCTGGTAAAATTACAACATTAAAAGTTAATATTAAGGTCTGATAGGAGGCATTTTTCTTAACATTGAAAAATGCATTGTTTTAAATATACAAAAACAGTAAAATTCGGGGTCACGCTGTGTACCCCCTATGGGGTCTATAATTATTTCCTTTGGTAGTACCCCGTAATATAATACCTGGTCCAATTACAACATTAAAGGTTAATATTAAGGTCTGATATGAAGCTTTTTGTTAACAATGAGAAAAGACTTAGAATTTCTCCGTATTTACGCTTTTCGGAAGGCGAATTTCCTCAAAATAAAGCTTCTCGCAACACTTTTTGAGGTATACATACATAGAAAATTTATTTCTCTTGAAAAAAGACTCAGAATTTCTCCGTATAAAAGGTCTTCAGAAGGCGAATTTCTGCGAAATATAGCTTCTCACAACACTTTTTGAGATAAACATAAACAGTTAAATTCGGGGTCACGCTGTGTACTTCCTATGGGGTCTATAATTTTTTCCTTTAGTAGGGTACACGAGTACAAGGTAATATAACACCTGGTCCAATTACAACATTAAAGGTTAATATTAAGGTCTGATAGGAGGCATTTTTCTTAACATTGAAAAATGCAGTGAAACATACATAGTAAAATGCGGGGTCACACTGTGTAGGGCTGTAAAAAAATGTCCTTATTTTTTCATTAGTTTTTCCCTAGCCCTCTTCGCAGCCTGTATTGTATGACATATTCTGTTTTCCTATGTTTTAATATATTTTTTCTCAAGTGCAGTCTATTACTTTTCTAGTCAAGATAATCGTTCATATCATTAAAAATAAAATATTAAGAAAATATTCCAACATAAAATTATTATTACCATGTATTTTACTAGTAAAATAAGCTTATTTTGCAAAAAAATATCGACTTTCGAAAGAAAAGTTTATTTGAAAATTGACTAACCCTAAATTTTCATTATAAAAACTTATTGTTAGACTTCAAAACTTATTATTCTGTATTCTAATACTAACGAAATGGATAATTTTTATTTAGTAAGAGTCAGATATTATTAAACCATTTAAATGTTTGGCATATGTTTATTTTGTCCTAAATTAAAGTACATCAAAATCAGGGGAGCTTCTATATAAAGAAATAAACTAATACAGTATATATACATAGTGCTCAGTAAAGTTAAAGTATTTATGCACCCTTTTAACTTCCAAACAGCTGTAGCTATTTTAAAATGTCTGCAGCTATTAAAGTGTCTAGGTATTGTAAAATAGTTAGGTACTGCATGATTATATTACTTAGAATGCCAACTGGAAGAAAGTTGGGAATTTGTGTTCCTATCTTGACAAGATATGGGATCTATCCTTATGAGATATGGAGAAAAGTAATGATGATGATAATAATTTTGAGTTAGAAACTAATTATTTTATCAGGATCATGTCACATTTTGTAGATGTATATAGTACTTTTTGACTGCCTAAAAAGTACGCTTATTTTTGAGATCTTTGGCTACACACTCTGGAAAAGTTCGTTGAGTACTTAAAATGATCATAGTACAATAAAAATTGCTAAATCCAAACTTGTGCATAAAAAGTAAATATGTTCTGTTAAACTTATTTGCATATAAAAACCCCTATAACTTCCAAACTATGAAACTTTCAAACTTCAATACCTTTACTTGTTTTTATATCTGATGTATATTAATTAATATTTTGTAAATAAATAGTAATTTAAAAGTTTCTATACGAAAATGTTTAGTTTTGTATTCTTGACTTTTTTTTAATCATATTCAGAACAAAGCAATATGCAGGACCTATTTAATAGCAATTTTAAACACACTGATACATAAAATTGTATTTTTTTACACACTTATTTCTTCTCTCTCTCTTATTATTTTATTGATTCTAAATTTTAAAATCTAGGTTTTTGGGTTTTGCCTTTTTTGATATTACTTAAAAAAAAGTACATGAAAAAATACATAACTTCGCTTGACAGCTATGCTTTGAAAAGTGTAAATCAAAATATAAAGCTTTTAAAGCTCTTGTCTTTTAAGAGAAATTATTATTTAATCATTGACTATTTGAATGTCTTCAAATTCTGTTCTACCGCCAACAACTTGGTTCGGAACAATATTTTTTATTATTTATTTTCTTTTGATCATGTTCAATTTAGAATAAAGGAAAGTTACGAAACCTCACTTGCCCAGATGCTTAAATATTTATTAGTCAAAATTTGTATTGATTTTTTTTTTTCATTAAATCACATAAAGTATTAAACTTTTAGTTCTATTGACATTCATCAGAAAGAACACCTCCCTGTCTAGATAGCATAGTTTAAGTTTTGTACCTCTCTGACCTCTTCTGTAAATTCAAAATAGCTGCAAAAGCTCACATTGAACTTGAAATATCTTCATTATTCTATAACTTTATTAACCTTTAAAACAATTAACAGCTTTACTCAAAATATTTTCATGTTCACTTAGTTTGATTCTAGAAATATTTTTCCAATTATAAGTAATAAAGGCTCCTAGTTTTACTAGTTCCTTATCTTTGTGATTGAAGGAGGAAATATGATGTAATTAATTACTCATTTTTATATATATATATATATATATATATATATATATATATATATATATATATATATATATATATATATATATATATATATATATATATATATATATATATATATATATATATATATAATGAATGAATGTCTGGACTGTGTGTCTTTGTGTTTGTTAAGTCTGTGCACCAACAGCAATGAAATTTTGGCATATTTAGAATTCAAAGCACTAAGAAGGTCAGTGTTATAGCATTCTATTATGAACTGTTCAAGTGGGATAAGCGAACAACAAAATAGAATTTTCTGACTAGTTAAGCATTACCCATTGTTTTGAATTTAACTTTTGACAATTCAATTTTTCAAATATTTTTAATATGACATCAGTAGTGATATTTGTTAGCTTAGAGGTCTATTTTTAAAGAGAAAGAATGAAAGGAGTTTACTGCTAGTACATTGAATTATTTTTTAATTGCTATGGTAGTATTTTATTTATTTTACAACCTGATTACTATTTCATGAAGTTATTCTTTTTTTTAAAGAAATAAAAGCACTATAAATAATCATTTCTCTGAATAACAGTTCTTTATCAGTATATGTAATGTTGGGTGAAGCTTTAGTGTCTGATATAAGGCATTTCATTATTAATTTGTCTTGCAGGAACTGTTATAAATGTTTGACTGGCTAATAATAAAACCCAAAGAATATAAGATAGTGTCCTAAAATGCTTTTTTATTTAAAAGTATTTTGTTCTGAAGGCTATATTTTTATTCAAATTGTATTTTTATGTATCTGACATTCATTGCTTGAAAACATTTTATGTTTCTGAGCTACATTGATTCTCTTCTAACAGATCAGCATTTGAATCCCAGCCCTACTTCTTCTACCTTTTGTAGGTCTTCTTCTTCAACGTCTTTAAGTAACAAACTCTTTATGTTCTTCCTTATTTTATGACTCATTTTAGTTAATTTTTACATGAAAGATTTTAACTAAATTACCTTATGTGCAAAATAAAAAGGACAACCCTGAATGGCTTTTGATTTAATCTTCACCTTTTAGGAATCAATCTTAATGGGTAACCTCAAACATGCTGATTAATTAGTGCAGACGATGTTTTAAGTCACATGTATTTTCTCTGTATGAACATACTTTTTTGTTGTTGAGGGTTTTGAATTTCAGACTCCATACATGGCCTCAATAATATTGGAAGGATACACAGCGATAAGTTTTAAGTAAAGCAGCTCTTCATTGAGAAGAAATCTATTTGAACAAATTTCAGAGAAACCGCAAACAAATGCACGCGAGGCAATTACCTTTTGGTTATAGAAAGAGGTTAAAAGGATTTAATTCGGGAGGGAAATCACAAACTGTTCCCGATCATCAGGGAGTAATCCATCACAATTAGGAGTAATAGGAATGTCTGAGAACGCTAAACACTTATTTTCTGGTTCAAACGAGAATTGTATGCAAGGATATTTAGGATTCATAATATTAAAATTGTAACTTTAGTCATCAATATGAAACAATTGTTGACATAGCGTCTATAATAAGGGAACTTTAATAAATTAAAGAGCTTCACTTCAAAGTAGTGCGTAGACAGAAGATGGGGGTTGCTAATGCTAAGCCATCAATTATTTGACAAAATTTACTTTTAAAGTGAAAACAGACTTCTATAAACAAATGGGGGGGGGAAAGAGTTCGTCAATTTCAACTTTGTTAAAGTGAAACTTTTATAATCTCTCTTGAAAGGGGTAATGATGATGAATGAAAAAAGATTTTTATTTTCATTATGTTTAAACATCTGAAACTCATTATCTAACTCATTCGAATTTTTAGCAGTAAATGAATTCAAACTAAGATAATGGGGATAGAATTGATACAAAATGTTGAGCTAATTTACAGGGAGCGGTACCAATATTAGAAACAAAGGGTCTAAAGGAATACCAGGCTTATGAACTTTTAGGTAAAATTTTGTACTGAGTGAATAAATACGTTTTTGAATTAGTAGCACATTCGTTGGTATTATAAATTAGTAGCACATTCGTTAGTAATATGAAATAGTAGCACAGTGTGTTAAAAATGGGAAAATGTTGGTAGAAATAAAAGAGAAACAGGAGAATGGAAGATAACACAAACGAAAACTTGGAAAAACGCAATGGAAAAAGCACAAAGGATTGGAAAAAAATACAAATATAAAAATAAATAACTTGGAAAAAATGAAACGGAAAAAAATCTTTGAAAAAAAATACGGTGGAAAAATTTAAAAATGTCAAAGGGAAAAAAAATTGAAGAAAAGAAAACACAATGGAAAAAACCAATAAACTTGAAAAAAAGCCTTGTAAAAAAATACAAAATTGGAAAGAACACTATTGAAAGAAAATTGAAACAATGAAAAAACTTGGAAAAAACAAAACGGACTTGAAAAAATACAAAAGTAAATAAACTCGAAAAAAACACAATGAAAAAACTTGAGAAAAATAAAATGGAGAAAAAAATCAAATAAAAAAAACTTGAAAAGAACACAATAGATACGAAATTAGAGACAAACACAATGGATCAAATATTCGGAAAAAAAACTTTGAGTGAATAAAACAGAACAGAAAAGTCTTGGAAAAATCACATTAGAAAACGCACTTGGAAAAGACAAAGAAAAAAAATCTGCGGAAAAAAAAATACAAACCGAAAAAATTTGGGAAAAAACACAATAGAAACAAAGTTGGGAAGAACACTTTGGAATAGAAATTAGAGAAAAACCCCCTTGTAAAAAACACAATGAAAAAGTTGGAAAAATAAAATAGAAAAAATCTAGGAAAATTTGCAGTTGAAAACACACTATAAAAAAAATGTAAAGAGACCCTAAAAAAAAAACAAATTGGAAAAGAAAACTTGAGAAAAACAAAATGGAAAAAGGAATTGGAGAAAAATTCCATTAGAAAAACTTGGAACGAACACAATGGAGGCAAATTAAAAAAGAAACACAATTGAATAAAAATTGAAAAAAAAAACTTGGGAAAAATAAAACGGAGAGAAAAAATTTTGAAAAATCACATTAGAAAACGCACTTGGAGAAGAAATGGAAAAAAAATTTTGGGAAAAACAAAGAACGTAAACCGAAAAAACTTGGAAAAAAACACAATGGAAAAAAATCGAAAAGAACACTATGGAATAAAAATTGGAGAAAAACATCTTGTGAAAAACGCAATAAAAAACCTTGGAAAAAAATAGAAAAAATCACAATTGAAACCACACTATAAAAAAACACAAACGTAAAGAGACCCCCCCCCCCAAAAAAAAAAAAAAAAAAACAACGTAAAAGAAAACTTGAGAAAAACAAAATGGAAAAAAAGCAAGTACAAAAAATTGGAAAGAACTCAATGAAAACATAATTAAAAACGAACACAGTTTAATAAAAATTGAAAAAACTTGGAAAAAATCACACCAGAAAACGCACTTGGAAAAGACGTAGGAAAAAAATATGTGGGAAAAGCAAAAAACAAGCTGAAAAAACTTGAGAGAAAAAACACAATGGAAAGGAAATCGGAAAGAACACTACGGAATAAAAATTGGTTATATTGATTTCATGTAAATGGGTTAATATTGATTTTATGCTTATCTCATTTACTGGTAGTTTTCTTCTTTATGAAATAAAGCAAGTCTTTTTAAATTACTATATATCGTGATTTTACAAATTGTATATATATTATGAACAGAAAATTTTGGACATCCATATTTTACTTCTTTATGATCACGGTTTGTTAAATTTCTGAATTTATGCTCTTGACGATGATTTGAAAATGTTGAAGATAGTTAAATTTTTAGATGCATTTGAATTTGCAATAAGACTTGTATTATGTATATATTTGACCAATTTTTTAGATCTTAACTTTGAAAACTGCTCTACCATTAATTATGCACACTTGATCTTTAATATACCCACAAAAAACCAACTATAGTTCTTTAAATTGTTTGAACATCACTAGGCAGTTTTTATCTAATTTAGATTTTTTCAAAGCATAAAAATAATTAAATTTCACAAGTTTAGAGTTAAATTGGTTTTCAGAAATATGAAATTTTCACAAATGTATTAACATTATAACTTCTCAACCATTCAACCTTGTAATATAAAACCTTTTGTTAAGTAAATAAGTTCCTTTGATAATAAAAAGCGTTGCAATAAAAGAGAGCAAAATAGTTTTCTGCTTTTTCTTTATTATATAAGGAAACAAAGAATTATCCTTAAATGTGGAAGATAATTATCCTTAAATGTACCTGATAATTTTGATATTTCATCATAATTTTTTTTTAGACATTTTCCAAACAGTTTATGTTTTAGCTTTTATCAATTATTATTCTACAAAACTTTAAAAACCCCGTGGAAATCAATGGCACCACCAATTAAAAAAAATCGAAAAAACAATGCCGAAAAGAAAAAAAAAAACGATTGAATTGTCCCATTAAAAAAATAAGTAATTTGCGATTGGTAATGATTAGAGTTTTTTTTTTCAATTGTATAAAAAAAACATCAAGATTTGTTTTGTTTTAAAGAAAGGGAAAATTCCTAGCAATAACTGTCTAAAGAACAATTGAAACCAGAACAGATTCACAGAGATATCGGCGCAATCCGGACATGTCAGAGATTTCTTAAATCCGCGATTTGAACTTTTAATGAGCCGTAATAATGTTAATATTTAAAAAAAATAATAAATCACGAGAATATTAATTGAAAAAAAGAAATTAAAATTTTAAAAAAAAAAGAAGAAAGAAAATGAAAATTCTTGGCAATTATTGCCTAAAAAAATTAGCCGAAAACTTTTATTTTGCAATATTTTATCGTAATTCTAATTTTTACTTCTAATTTCGTCTTTCACTAGAAATTGTTGTTGTTATTAACGTTTATGATCGTTAATTTCACGCCTTTTATTTCTAAATTTTCTCTTTTTTTGTACTTCCATTTTCTTAATTTCCTTCTCTCATCATCTAGATTATAATTTATTTTTTTTTTGGGTTCAGGCGACAAATTCACGTCAATAGAGAGATATTTCATCTCGCCAATATAACAATTCAGCATTTAGTGTCCAAACTATCTCTGGCGTTAATGCCCCCAATATCGAATCTTTTCAAGTAAGTCAAGTATTCGCAAATTTTTCTTCATATGCCGACTACTTTTTCTATTCATCATTCTTTTTTAACGTTTTTTTTTTTCTTTTTCTTTTCTTCTCATTTTTTAGTCTCTTATATTTTAGCTACCGTATTTTTTCGTTACACATCTGAGACTAAAAACTTTTTTTTACATACTTTTAGAGACTAGAACACTTAAAATGTGACCTTATATTTCTACTTATCTTTTCTTCTTGATTGATTGATGACACAAAACAGACAAGCTACGCTGAACAGTACAGTAAAACATTTTAAAAGGCAAAATGCACAGAACACTTTAAAATTGTCCTACAATTATAACTGATAAAATGGTATAAGTAGGTGAATAAAATCAGATAAAATGCATGAATGCAATATAAAGTACACGAATTAATTAAAATGGTGATAGGTAAAAGGTGATAGGTTGTTTGCAAAAAGAAATAAAATTGTGAATGTATTAAAAGCTTTATATACACTTAAGAATACCTACAGCATGTAAATACGCAAAAATGTTATGATAATGATTGCCATCCAACAAATCTTGTATCCATAAAATAGAACTCCCGAAACACGTTAAACGATTGGTTATTGCATTGAGGAGGGGAGGTTCTCCAAACAGCAAATGAAGGTGTGTTAACCGGGTGTGACCAACTCGAAAACGGCAAGTTTTACGTCTGCACTACGCAAGCGCAGTACTGACAAATGGTCCAAATTGGATTTATTTTAATGCTCTTTTCTACCCTGTATTTGTTGTTTTCCTTAGTATCCTCTTTAACCATCATTTTATTACTCTACCTGCATCTTGATATTTGATTCGTTTATTGTTTTATAGCTCATATATAATATCACTGGATGCTGGTATTCAGTGTCGGATTACCCATTAGGGCATGACCTGGGGCCCCCCTTAAAATGGATTTTCTGAAAATAAATTTTAAAAAATTAAGAAAAATAATGATTTTTTAAAAAAATCAATTTCAAATATATATTAATAAAATACGATAATTTTTTCTATATAATGTTAATCATATTTATTTATTACATATTAAAATTTGATTCATTATTATTTATTTTAAATATGCTTTCTTAAATGAAAAGTGTCCCTGGGAAGGATAGCTACGAAGTCTTTTTCTATTTAAACCGCCAGATGGCGCTCTTTGTTTGTTAATAAACTTTTACTTTCTGTCTGAATGTGCGGCGGACTACAGCTGTGGTTTTATGACGCAGTAAAATGTGATTCCAAAATGCAACTTTTATCAAAATGGAGTAATTAAAATCAAGGCCAAGAGAAAACTGAAGAAGCGGGTCCAAACAATTATGACGCAGTTGCATACTATCGCTTTCTGATCACCAAAGAACGAAATTAATGCTAAGGAAAAAATTCAAAGCACATTTACTGGTAAAACAGAAGATCGAAGAATCGATGCAAGTAATGAAGTAAAAAATCTTTAAATGAAAGAAAATGTGTCAGACTATATTGCAAGATCACGAGGACTACAAACAAAATGTTCATCACTGGGACTGCAAATTACAGAAAGAGAACTTGTATTTTATACTGTTAGAGGGTTACGAGGAAAGTTTATAAAAATAAGAGAAATCCTGAAAACCCAACGTGAAAAACAAATGGATGAAATTTTGGAAATACTGCGGGAAGAAGAAAATATCTTATCAAAATTAAGAAATGATATTCCTGGACGAACAGAAGCATTCGGAGTAAAACATAAATATGAAAACAGAAGCACGAAGAAATGTTTCATCTGCCATAAAACGAATCACCTAGCCAAAGACTGCTATTTCCAAAACAAGAATGAGGGAAATCGAAACCCAACATTGCAAGAAAAAAGAACATTTTCGAACTACAAATCGGGTATGAACAAAACCGAACACAATAACGCTCATTGTGCATTTGAAAATCAAGATAAACATTCTAGTGAAAATTTCACACTTACCGCAGAAAAGCACCAAAATAAACTAGTGCTACCGGTAAAAACAAAACTGTTTTCATTTCGGATTCTGGTGCTACTTCACACATGGTAAAAGATTTAAACTTTTTTGAAAACATAAGTTATATTAATGGAATAATACAATTAGCAGATAAGAAAGCAAATTTAATTTCGAAAGGTATCGGTATTATAAAAGTTACAACAACAGTTGATAATTGCAGTAAAAATCTAACAATATATGATGTAATATATGTACCTGATTTACGAAACAATTTAATTTCAGTATATAAATTGATTGATAAAGGTTATAAAATTGAATCTAATGGTAATGATATTTTGATTTTAACTAATGATAATCGCATTGTTTTAAAAGCTGTAAAAGTAAACAATCGTTTTGAAATTTTAATGGAACCGTGTAATAACATTTCACCTAAATTTTTTGATTATAATGATGTAAATAATTCTGAGTTAGAATGTAATGAAGTAAGTAATTTGGATACTTATAATATTTGGCATAAAAGACTATGTCATTTAAATCCACAATGCAAAATGTTCTTATATAAATGTTTTCATATATCTAAACAATTCCGAAATAAATTTGATATTCCGGGAAAACGTGGGATTTTCGTCGGTTATTCTACAGAAAGGTGCGTTTATAGAATATATGATGTTGATAAAAAATATTGTAATTGAAGAGCGATCTGTTAAATTTAACGAATCATTAAGAGGAAGTAAATTTCTAACAAACAAAAATGAATATAGCATATGGAACATTGAGGATTTGACCCAGTTCCATATGCTATATTCATTTTTGTTTGTTAGAAATTTACTTCCTCTTAATGATTCTTCTCAACCGCAAATCGAAACTGAAACCTATAAATCCCCTCCACTCAAATCAAGTAGTGAACATTCTTTTTCTCATAAATCGTCTCAAGAAAGTACCGATTCGCAAAACGAAAATAAACAAAATACTCCGGCATTAAGACGTTCTGAAAGAATAAAAAATAAAATATCCGCGAACTTAGCCTCGAAAGGTTCCTCAAAATTATGACCAGGCGATAAATAGTAATAAATATTCGGAGTGGAAAACCGCACTGGAAAATGAACTTCTTTCGATGGAGAAACATAAAGTTTTTGAATTAATTGAGAGGCCTAAGAAGGAAAGAATAATAAAAAGTAAATGGGTGTATACAATAAAAAATGACGATAATAAGCAAAATAATAAAATTTACAAAGCGCGACTAGTTGCAGCTGGATTTAATCAAATTAAAAATGTTGATTATTCTGAATCATATTCACCTGTGGTAAATATTGAATCATTCAGGTTATTAATTGCTTTAGCAGCAAAATTGGATTTATTTGTTAAATTTTTTGATATTAAAACTGCATATTTATATGGTGATATTGATGAAACTGTGTATATGGAAATACCTCCAGGTTTTGAAGATAAATATGGTAAAAATAAAGTGTGCAAATTAAATAAAAGTATTTATGGTCTACCTCAGTCTGGTAGAAATTGGCATATAAAGTTAAAAAATGAACTTAAAAAGATTGGTCTCACTCAACTTGCATCTGACAATTGCGTATTTACTAAAATTAATGATAATGATTTTTTCGCAATTTGTGTATACGTAGATGATTTGGCAATTTTTTCTAATAATTCGAAATTATATAAAGACATCATTTCAAAACTTAATCAAACATTTGAATTAAAAGAAACAACTAATGATTCAAAATTTTTAGGCATTGAGATTTCACAAAAAGAAAACGGAACTGGTTTATCTCAAACTCAGTACATTGAAACATTAATGAAAAAATATGGTTTGGAAAATTGCAAGAAAACAAATACTCCCATAACTAAAGGTGAAGATAGATGTTTTAATCCTACTGATGATTTAGTAGATCAGACTGATTATCAGGAAATCGTCGTTTATATTTAGCAAATAGAACCCGGCCAGATATTGCTTTTGTAACTAGTTATTTATCACAATTTAATAAACGTCCTGAAAAAAGGCATTATGTTTTGGCTAAAAGAGTTTTGAAATATTTGAATGGTTCAAAAGATAAGGTCTTGTTTTATAGTAAAGAATTCGGTTTTTTAAACTGTAGTGCGGATGCAAGTTGGGGCAATGCAGAAGGAGGATAATCGTTTCCAGGTTGTGTAATTATGATAGGTAATTCTCTTATAACATGGAAAAGTAGAAAACAAAGATGTGTAGGACTTTCAACGTGTGAAGTTGAATTATTTGCTGCAGCTGACACAGCTCGAGAACTTACGTAGATAATAAATATGTTAAATGAACTGAACTGTAAAAAATTTATAAATTCTCCTGTTACTATATTTTCTGATAGCCAAGCAGCTATTGACTGGTTGAACAATGGTAAATCGTCTAACAAAACCAGGCAAGTAAGTCTTAAATTTCATTTTGTGAGAGATATGATTGAAGATAAAATATTGAAAACTGTTTATAAAAATACTAATGATAATATTTCTGATTTTTTAACTAAAGCTGTAACTTTTGAGAAGTTAATTTTCTCTTTGGAGAAAATAAGTTTAATTTGAAATTTATGTTAAGAGAATTAATATTTTTTATGTATATTGTTATTTGTGTTAAAAAGTAAAATCCTCCCCGCAGGGGGAGATCGTTGTCATTCCCTGGGAAGGATAGCTACGAAGTCTTTTTCTTTTTATACCGCCAGATGGCGTTCTTTTTAAATTTGTATGTGTTTGTTTGCTTTTTGTTAATAAACTTTTACTTTCTGTCTGAATCTCGATCTGCGGCGGACTACAAAAAGATATAAATACTTTTTAAATACTTATATACTTTTATGTAGTTTACCACCGTTTGTTTCTCCACATTCTTTTTCATCTACCAATACTTAACTTTTAGCAAGTAGCACTACATTATTTCCATATCATCCAGATAATACTTGAGGTTTTCTACTTCTTATACTAGGCGTTAATTTTTACTTCGATTTGTTAAATCAAACTGTCGTCTAATGACCAGACTATATGCTAAACTTTTGTTTCCAAAACAGCTCTTCTCTATCTGTTTCTCGTAATTTCATACCATTCTTTAAGAACTTCTCCTCACGTAGACCAGCATACTTAACAATTTTATCAAAATTTGATAAAATAATAGAATAAGAAAATAAATTAAGATTCTATCATTAAAAGCTAAGGTAATTTTCTTTTTATCATGTATTTAATGCTCTTATATTTATTACGGCTTATCAGTTTGACAAAGGGGGGTCGACGACAACCTGCAAGGGGTCCATGTTAAGTGGGGGTCCATGAAATGAAAATGGGGGTCAATGATAGTGGATCTCATATAAACAGGTCGTGACTTTAATGTTGGCATTTCATGAATGGAATAATCAACATACACTGATAGTACCTATTATACTACCTTATAATATAAAGACATATATATATATCTACATTCTACATAATTTATAAAAGTAGCTATGAAGTAAAAATTTTAGTTATCAGGATTATTTTCTGATATATGAAGAATTATTATAAACTAGCAGTTGCTTGCAGCCCAACTCGCGTACGTTTTTATTTTCTCTGTATGTAAGGTTTAATTTTGTAACAAAAATTCTTTTTCAGCGGTAAATTTTAGCCTAGTTTGTGTCAATTTCTTAGCTAGCTAAACCTCCAACTTTATAAGCGCACAAAATCACGGAGATATCTTGCTTAGTTTTTACGTGAAAACGACATAAACAAACCGACAATACACTATGGTTTTGTATACAAACTTACTTCCACAATTATAATATTAGTAGCGGAGTAGGGGTTTTATAGAGCACTATTTTATTCCATTTACATATTAATGAAATCAAATTCGTATGTTTCATAAAATTGTTTAAGTTGTAGGCATTCTCTTTGTGGTCGCAATACAATTTGAACTTGTAAAAACTTGCACATAATGCACATATACCAGTTACATGCATACGCGCAATTCTTGTCTCAGAGATTCGTGAACTTGCACTAACTTGCTCAATTCGCCAGTCTATAAATATGAATGTGAGAGACAAATACGCTTATTTGCTTCCCGAGTCTTGAAAAGGAAAGTGTTAACAAAATATTTTTAAAAATATTAACTGATATTTAGTCACGTACAAGTTATAGTGAATCAGTGACATTTTGTTTGAGAATGCCGGGAAAAAGTAATTACATCATTTTTTATAAAATTTTAGTTTCGTACTCATGGTTAGGTAAGATAGATAAATTACGACGATAATGACTTGAGATAGTAGCAGTTTAATATTCAAATCATGCAAAATTACACTCTGGACTTTATGTCTTATTTAAATAGATAAGTTTTATCCACAGTTAACTGATGCCAAATCTAAAAAAGAAATGTAGACTGTACAGTGCTGATTATTTGAAACTTGGCTTCCTTCCATTATTGTCGGACAAACAATGTGCCTTTATGCTCCCACTAAAAACATTTATTTATTGCTTAGTTACTGTGACAGATACTAAATTTTAATTTTATTGTAAATGTATAAAATTAACATGTTTTTCCCACTACAGTTAGAAATTAAAATCTTTCACAGTGAGTATACATGCTGTCAAAAATACATTTGAAATTGATGAATTTACAAAAATTTAATATCAGGTAAACCGAAAAACATGGCAAGGGGTCTACGAGACAAAAAAGTTCGGGAACCACTGGTTTAGATTATAAAACTAACATAAATAAACTTGGTAATAATCAAGACAAATCTATTAATTTCCTACTTAATAAATATGAACGAATTAACCCGAAGCACGAAACTCAACACATCGTAATTTAGTTTTTACAAACTTTGTTTACATTTCTTTAAAAACCCGAATGCTTGTAACAAAAAGAGACTATTATAAGAGCCAAATTTATTTCATATACCCAAGCCTAATAAGGACATTTTTCGTAAAATTTTTTTGTATTTCTCGCAAAAATGCTTTAATTTATTCCTTACTGAAATTGAAACAGCAAATAGTTTAAGTAATTTCTAAAACTATTACTTTTTTACTCCATAATGTTGAAAGTATTTTATAACAAAAATTCCGTGAACCTTTTTTTTTTTTTTTTTGTATATTTATATCTTTTTTATAGTTACTTTCATGAGATTTTATGACTGGTTTAACTTGCTTTAAACCAGACACTCTTGCTTGCCAACTTCAATATTTAGATTTGAATATTTTTAACTCCTTTGTGTGTGTGTGTGTTTTTTAAATGTGTTTTTTTCTTTTTATTTGTCAGTCTCATTTCTATATTTATCTAGATACTCGGAAATGACTCGTTCAAATAATTATTTCTGTTTTTTTTTCTTCTTTGTATCGTATTGCTAGTCTTGAATAAAAGTTTTTGGAATTAATAAAAAACTTAAACTTCAGAAGAAAAAAAAAAAAGATATTTTATCATTCGTCACTTTATAGATGAAAATGTCAATTGGTTCAGTTGATTACTTTAGGTAATTAAAACCTTCTTCCTCATTGTCTGTGGAAATCTGTTTTGGTCACTGTTTTGGTCAAATCTTAATATGTTCTTTCTAAAATGGGTCAAATTGGTTAAAAAATTCGTTTTACCATTATTTCGCGGAAAGCCTCTTTTTACTCTAATTTTTTATGGACAACACCATTTTCTTTCAATAACTCGCGTCAATATTTTGAATCAGAAATACGAGTACTTTGCTTCATCAGTTCTTTGTCATTAAGTTATTACTTTTATTAGCATTTATTCTGTCAACTGCTACAATGTTTTTAAAATATTGTATCATTAATAAATGTACTATTAAAAAAGTTATTTGTCTATTACGAGACATAATCAAGAGGACGTCCAGCCCAGTAAAAAACCTCAGACAACGCCACCAGATTCCTGTTGTTATTTAAAGAAATGCAGCAGATGCTCAAGGACCAAGATCTTCAGAATCAAGATCAGGTTAGGATAGTGAGAAGGCAAAATAATATTCTTTTTTTCTCTATGAGTACCGGAGTTAAATTAAGATTCGTTCCGCAAAAATAGACTTTTTCAAAATTGCCATTTTTCCTATAATATTGTTATTTTAAAAAACATAAACATTTATTTTCCTCAAAAAAATCTTGCAATAGCAGAAAACTAAAAAAATTTTTTTTTCTTTTTGTCTTATTTACAAATTTCTGCTTTTTAATATCAGCTCTTTGACGGTGCGGTTGGAAAATGTTGTCGGAAATCTCAAAATATGCCGCTTCACCAAGTTACTAATGTTAATAGATACCTTTCAACAGAAATTGTTTTGTATCCAATCAGTACCTCAAGTCTATTGCATGTTGTTGTTGCCTGTTTAGGCGATTGTTTTTGTTGTTTACCAGTGGCGCCATCTATGGCCAAGAATTACATACATAATGTGTAATGAAGTTTAAAATTATTATTTCGGCAAAAACCTACTAATACAGACTGCGGTATAATACTAAAATAGAATTTTTCATTTGAAATGTTAAATTTTTTTTTTTAGACAAATTGGTATGTTTTATTTACGAGGAAATAGTGATCGAAAAAAAGCGATTTTTGTTCCATTTTTCTTTTGTTTGAAATGGATTAAAATTTCAGGGTGAGAGAAATTAGGGAACTGTAATTAATCAAACATTTCAAAATGTTTAATTCATACACTGTAAGTAAATATTTTTAGTTTTCGAAGAGACAATTTTCAAAACTATCCAACCCATTTCGTTTAAATTCTGGATCTTTGTTTTCTTAAATAATATAGTTTGAAATGGAGTAATAAATTTCATATCCTTCATTCTTTACATTAAAAATAAAATAACAATTGTTTATATTTTTTTTCCTTCTTTTTAGTAGGGAATTGCTTTTAAATGTTTTTTTTTTTATTTTTTATAATCAAGTGCGGGAAGTATTATATTTGCTTTTAATAGTTTAAATATGACATAATATGTAAAGATTAAAATTTTTAACAGTTTTGTTTAACTATATTTTTCAAAGTTTTGCGAAACGAAAAAAAAAAAAATGTGTTTAAAGCAAGTCTTAACGATCGTCAAAAACTTTGTCGTTAAGACAGTAATTATCATTGAATGGGTAAAACCATTCAGTAACATGGAAGAACTAGTTTTTTGATGAAGGAAAACCAGTTTCTGAGAAATCGCTGAGGTGATTGATTGCATTAGTAATTGACGTTCCTCCCCCGTCATGTTCAGAGAAAAACCTGTCTAGTTTTTGAACATACTGCAAGCTTCGATGTTTAAAGCAGGAAGAGAAATGGGCTAATATTACGCTACAGAGTTGAATATCCACACCTATTTCAGAATCTAACCACGAGGAACTGAAGGATCCAGTAAATTAAACCATGAAAAACGTACCACTGATAATTTAGGAGGGATGTCTGAATACTATTATCCAGACAGTGACTGTTTTTTTGTCTTCTTAATTTTAACAAAACTTCTATTTTTAATAAAATGTAGTAAAAAAGTTCTTACGTTTTCAGCTTCCATGGAGGAAAGCGAACTTCGCAAAGCAGAATTTTCAGAAGAAAGTTTCTGAAAGAGAAATCGAAAAATCTTTACTTCCATGAGAACTCAGATACGAATTTTGTGTGCATAAACAAAGAAAAAACTATTTTTGTACTTTGAACAAATAAAGTGACATTTATTGTAACATTTTAATTTTTGCTATAAAACACGAAAATCATTATGTAATATGGATGAGCACATCAAAGAATTATAATGTCTGCCCAAGAAAACCGTTAAACAAGTTTTTTTATGAATTTTTTGCTATTGTTATTTACAAGACACATTGTTAACTGAAGCCTTCTAATACTGCTTTTCATCTTACTCTACCGGTGGCTGTACATAATCATCAACTCAGAAAATGACTAAAATTTTAAAACACCATACTTTTTCACATCTATGACAATAATGCAAAAAATAAATATCAAGGGGATTGTTATCATTTTGTTTGAATAATAGCTCACGATTTCCTTTATTTCACTCATTTCTTTGTTTTTAAATTGTAAACTAATATTTTTTTTATGGAAAAATAAACAAATATAAAAAATATAGGTATTACTTTAATATGAAACAAAATAACGAAAAGCAAGAAATGGTTCAGCTTGTAACATATCATAAAAATGAAATTTGATTTTTAAAATTAAAAAACAAATGGCTAAGTCATGATAAAAGTGACAGTTAAAACGGCACAGAATGATTTTTTTTTTCTTTCTTTCTTTTTTTTAGTTTTAGTATTTCCCAAACGCATTATATAAGAGTATTTTCAGTCAATAAATTAAAGCATTTTATTTCTTTTTTTGAAAAAATTCTTTGTAATTTAGCTCAAATAAGTGTCTTGAACATATTCATACAAGAAAACGTCATGTTCAAAATGCCCTTCGGAGTATATTATACATAATTTTAAGACGTTTTTAAAAAAATTTCTTGCACTAAAATATAAAAACTTTAGATTTTGAATTACCTCAATAAAATAAAAATAAAAAAGCAACGAAACACCGTGAATAACGTTTGATCTAATGATTGGATTTTTACGCACTCAATCCCAGTCGGAGGTTATAGTGCAGACAATATTTTAAGTTTTAACACAAATACGTACTTTCTCTTGATTAATATTTTCCTTATGAATTCTAAAACATTGTCCACAATCCCAATAGTTTGTTTAGGATTATCACCAGAACTTTTTTGATTCGCACACAATTAGTTTATCCGAAGTAATTTCTTCCACAAAAAACAATTTTCTTATCATTTTATTTGATAATGAATTACAAGGTATGCAAATTTTTACATTTATTTATTATTCATTTATTTTAAAGAACGTAATTCTTTTCGGCGAAATTTTAACGAAATAGGGCGAATAATTCTCGAGAAATCGAATTTTAATCATATTACTTTTTAAAAATATGATTTCATTTTATTTTATAACCATCGTTGAACAGCCGACTCTATTTTGAGTTGACCACCGATGTTCAACTCTATGACCTTGAAATTTTGAACCCAAACCCGAAGACAAAAGAACTGGATCAAGTATTGAGAAAAATTTGCCTTACTGGAGGACTATGACTGAACAAACTGGCTTTTGCGGTACCTTCCCCCCCCTGCTCCTCATAGTGAGGAAAACCTCGAAAACATTCCCCCGGCGATAAGAGGTCTTAATCGGTCTAGTCTACCACTATTTTACGTCAGCACCGTGGTCGGGGCAAGCAGGGGGGCGGAATTGATATAGTAGGTAGGTTGTCTCAGTCAACCGCAAGTTTAGGCTGCAGTCACGTGACTTCATCTTGTCCACGGGTCAGGGGTTATTCTACTCTCTCTACCCCAGTATGGATGGTGTTTTCAGTAGAAATGTAAACAATAACAATCTCGAGCTGTATCCCTGCTCTAGGTTAGAAAGTTTGCAACTGCTTACTACATGTTATTCTGCGAGGCGATATTTTCAAACTGATAATTTTGTTTTCAATAAAATAAATAAATTAGATAATTTCTGAGCTCAAATCAGCCGTATTTCATAAGATATTAATGTTATTATGTAATTCTGGTAAGTTTGAAGTTAAATTTTGTTTTAGTTATTTAGAGATATATTGTTAAAAAAAGTGACATGGTTACTAAATTTTGAATAACTCGCTTTTTTGGCAGTCTTGATTTGGCCTGTTTCCATTTGTTTATTACTATTTGTTCGTGTTGCAAACTATGCACCATTTTATGTTAGTGTTAGCATATTGTTCGAGGAGTAAGATTAATTTATACATTATAATTCAGGTTTAAATTTGAAAGTTGGCATATATTATTGACACGTTGTGAGCCAAATGGCTTTGAAATAAACCGGAAACAGTAACCCGGAAGCATAAGCGGCACCAAGCTTTCAGCGCTCCCTAGTGTAGAAAACACCATCCATTTCAACTCCATGGGCGGAATCGACCAGCTGCTTTCGCTGAGCCATTGGGGAACGAGTGATTTATCTTCTGAGCCAGCAGCAGGGCTCTAAAATATGATTTCTCAGTATCATTAAGATTGAGTCGTGAAAATCCAATCAATAAATCAGAAACGGTTTCTTACGCGTACTGAATATAAGGCCGCATATCAGACATTTTTAAAAAATTTAAATGGAAAATATCTTCAAATTTGTATGTTATTTTAATGCATTTAGTTATGTTATTACGAATTTAGGGGGAAGAGAATATTCTTTTCTTACCGAATTTTCTTCTGCAATCGTGTTTCTCAAAATACACATCTCTAAACTAGAAACAGAGGATTTTAAAAAAGGAATTTTTTTTTTTTAAATAATTAATGATACATTATTATGGCATTGGAAGCAACATTGACAAATATTTAAATAATAATTTGTTATCTTCTGAATTAAGGACAAGTTCAAATTCATAAACAAGAAAGGTTTCTTTTTCAAGCATGACAGGAATAGCAGTTTTCAGAGTTTCATAGCTTTGGTTCTACTGGAACTATACCAATAAAACTGCTTTTTTAGATCATGTGGCTAAATTTGCTATTGAAAAAAAAATTTTTTTTTTTTTTCATTTTTCTAACATCGTAACAAAGTATAAAGAAAAATACAAATGACACAAGTAAATTGCTTTGATTGCCGGATGAACCTTAAAAGTGATATTCATAGTCGCTTCTTACTTGCTTTTAATTTTCTCCGGCAATCAAAGAGATTTTCATGTTTTTAACCTTTCATGAAAACCTGTTAGATTGTCAGAGAAACGGTAGAAAGTAAATGTAATTTGGAAAAAAAATGGTCCAAATAGTTTATGTAAGAGAGCGATCGAAAATTTTGAGAACCTTTACTGTTCATTTTCCTTTTTGCATATTTCTTTATAACGAGAGCTATTTCAACGAATTAAAATACTTTTACACACAAACATTGAATACATATATTCAAACCCAATAATTAATAATTATTTTTTATTGCTTTATTAAACAAAATTTGATAAAAAATTGTAAGGTATAAACAAATTTTTACATAATTTTAAAAGTATGTAAATTTTAATGACTAAATATGGAATTTGGAAAAAGTTGGACGTTTCTTATGTTGAAAAATTTTATTTCTATTTTATCGATTTCGTTCAAATTTCGTATTTTGTTATTTAAAATTAAGTGTTTTAAAATGTGAAATTCTGTATGTCTTAAAATTCACAATTTTGTCTATTATAAAATAAAGTTATAAAAATAATAAATATTAGTTAAAATTACTTTTTTCTCGAAATTATCTTTGCATAAATGAATTTAATAATTTTGAGATTGTTCAATTGGCTTAAAAAGTTTTCAAGGCATAATGAAATAAGCAAAAATTGAAATTATTTCTAAGGCCTATAATACTATTGGTAGATTGTGTGACTCCCATTATATTTAAAGAGTGGCTATCAAAATAAAAGTAGATCAACTTTTTGTGTCTGTATTTGTAACATCTCTAAATTATGGCTCTTTTAAGATTGATTCAATAAGATCAAATGTTCATTATTATTATTTTGTCACTGCTGTACATTTACTCAAATTGTAGTAACTTACCTGTATCCATTTCATCATCGGCTGCAACCTCTGATGAGTCAGACAGGTTAGGACTATAAAATACAAGGCACAAATGAAAAAAGCTGTGACCTTGGGCAGAACGCTAATGAAGGGGCCCCTGTATTTAACTTTCGCTTTAATCGGTTGTGCAGGCAACATGCATAGTAAGTTTTGTACAATACTTCTCATGCGTCATCAGATGCTGCACCAATCAAATGTTAAATATGTACAGTGAGTATCTAATTGTGCAGTTGAATCGAAAAATGAGTTTCATTGAGATTTCATGCACACTTTTCATAATTAACTATTTTGATTGAATAATTTTTATGTAACAATCTGGTTAAACGATCAAAAATCATTGCTTTGAATCATGGAGTTTATTGAGCGAAGCAAGAAGTGGATAATTTGAAAAGAAATGCAAAAGTAATAAAATACAAACAATGAAAAAATATCGCAAAATCTGCTTTGCCAAATACTCTCAAGAGTTGAAGAGTAAGAAATTAAATAATGATGTCAATTGCTGCAGAATATATATATAGTCAAACCCCGCTACAGTGAACACGGTTTATAGTAAACTCCCGGATATAGCGAACGAAATGTTTGGTCCCGTGCTTTGCTATACACGTATAATTTTATTTTTTAAGGATATAGTTAACCAAAAAAGTGAGGAAGTTGGATATAATGAACTTTTTTCTGTCTTCGACTGATTTTTTTCTTCATTTTTTCGTAATAATTTTGAAATTTCTACTCCAAAATAAATGCATATACCGATTTTTAAAACCATCTATAGAGGGGAATGTAGCGATAAGCATTTTTTCTTGTTTGCTTCATTATAGAATTTGTTCAGCATTCAGAGAAGCCGCAATTGTCCAGTATGCTTCAAGTCAAAGCCGGTGAATTCGCTAAGACTACTTCTATCTGCTCGAATGGCTGGTTTAAAATTTGGAACAACATAAATTATCGGAGAGTCGGGAAGAGTGTTATCATATCTGAGGTTGAGGATTGCTCATCAGCTATAAAGATAACTATTTTTTTTATTATTTTTTTTTTTATTAAAAGAGTAGAGATTTATTAGAAGAGAAATAAAAATTAACATATATTTGTTACTACGTATTATTTTTCAGTCATTTTTGTATTTCATTTTATTCGTCATTTATTTAAATAATGTCGTTTAATAAGGAAGGGGGGGGGGATTTGGAACCATTAGTTAAAATTGTTTGCGAAACGGATATAGTGAAGTGAAATTTCGCTCCCTTGAAGGTTCACTATAGCGGGGTTTGACTGCATGTATATACATATATATATGTACTTCTCAAATCAAGAAATATTTATAGAAAAATAATTAAATAAAAATAATTAAGAAAAAATTAACGCTACTAAATCAAAATTTATAAACATTTCAATAAATTAAACATAAAATACCTACATATAAAATCAATTTAAAATATACTAAATTATACATATTAAATTATATTTAAAATATATTATAATAAGCTTATATTAAAATCAATATGTTTAAAAAAAATTATTTATTCAAATAAATTACTATACATAACATTGTGGGGTAAAGGATATAGTTACACTTTATTTTCTTAACTTATTAGGTGCTCTAATTTTTTTTCCAGAAGAACTAGTTTTTTCTTTTTTTTTTATACTCATTATATTCGTTTTGTTAAATAGCTAGTCTTATTTATAGTTTTATTGATTTTGTTTTGATGATCATTATTTTATATGGCAACTTATTCTTTAAAAATTTCTTATAAGAAATTTTTTATTTTTAATTGAAGTCCATAGGGTAAAACAGGTATTTACAGAATTCTTTGTGAACAATTTCTCATTACTTGGACTTGTCTCGGTAGTGGAATATCAAACAATATACATTTTCTACTAAAATTATTTGATTCTTTGTTTAAAAACAATTATTAAACCCAAAGATACTAACACCTTTTTACATTTACAAAGAAACAAATATATATATTAGAAGAAGAAAAAAACATTACAAACGAACATCTTTTAACTGCTTTTTTTAAGATAAGAAAAGAAAGAACAATTTTATATGATATAAAAAGTTATTAAATAAAATAAAACATTTTCTACTAAAAAAATTAATCACTTTTTTTATAAACATTTAATATCATTAAAAATACTGATCGTTGGTTAGATTTAAAATAACAGGAAAATATATTAAGTTGCTAAAATTTTTTTTCTTTTTAATGCTTGCCATTAAACTTTTACTTATTAAAAAAAAAAGAATAACTAAAATATTTATTAACAAATGTGTGCAGCTTATTGTTCATAGCTTTAGAAAAATACAACCCGTAAATTACTTTGTTCGAAAAGTTATTGATATACAATTGAGTATTCCAAACAAAGTTATTGAAATTGTGAGAAAAAAGGGTAAGGCTGTTTCAAAAAGAATACCTAGCAATTCGAATCTAAGCAAGTCTTTTACCAGAAAAGAGCCAAATTGGCGACCTGTGGAACAAGACATTTGGTCATGAAGCACCGTGTGGGGGGTGAGTTGTTATCGACAATGTCAACCTTCGTTTATGTAAAGGTACCCCATCGTAGAGTCGAGTTAACATGTCTTATATAATAGCGAATTGAGATTGTATTTTTGTAGTGGTAGATACACTACAGTACAGTACAATACTCCCCCATCAGAATTATATCTGTGATAGAATGGATACCATTAGTTACTAGTTCATTCATTGCAGTTTTATGAGAGCTGTATGAAGATCGCCGTACTTTTTGAGTGCTGATTGTGAGAGCTGTATTAATTTCACGATTGTTGTAGCTCTTGTGTTGTCATTAGCAGTCGAGTGAATATGTTGTACGTTGCGTTTGATCGAAACTGAGTAGCAACAGCGCGAGGAGGTGGATAATGTCGCAGTCACAAGTAGCAAGTCAATTGTTCAATATGAACCATCCATCAAAGTAGGCGTGTGTTCAGATCAAAGTGAGATCTGAAGTTGCTGTCAACATAGGCGTGTTTACATCACGTCCGGGTCACCAATGTGGGGTGGGGATGAGTTATTATCGACAATGTCAACCTTCGTGTATGTAAAGGTACCCCATCATACAATCGAGTTAACATGTCTTCTATACTAGTGAGTTGAGATTGTATTTTTGTAGTGGTAGATACACTACACACCGCTCGATAGGAAGTAAAACGCTCCCGGTGTAGAAGAATATATGCCTGATCGGAAATTTTACATGATTCGGTCATTCTAACAATATACCATTCGAGCTCTGATACTAATTTCCATTTTGATTGATATTACAGAGGCATAGATATATGTTTGAAGAGCTGATACTAAGAGTGACAAGCAATTATGTTCTACTAAGCTTAGGTTATACTTAGCTATTTGTTACTATTCGAAAATATATTTGACCATAAATAACTTTATTTAATTTATTGGAAAAAGAGCAGCAAGATTTTCATATTTAATAACGTTAGATAATAACTAATAAAATTTAACACCAAAGAAAAAAGTATTTAGATTCAAATTATTAACACTTGTAAATAGTAAGTTTAATATAATAATTAAATTAAAGCAAAGTAATAACCAGAGAGAATAAAATAGTTGGTGAAAATCATCTAGGATAAAACAAAATAAATAAAATCTATTCAGCGAAAAACTTGTAAGTAACCCTCTTTTTAGTAAGTGGTCAAAAATTGCACAAGCTAGCTAGTCAGAAACTGAATTTTAACACTGATTCTTAATAAAAAAGAACTGGATACAAAATATTAAGAAAAAGTAATTAATTTAGTTACGAAGAATAGTTACAAAATTAGACCTGAATAGTTTGAGCTACAATAACGCTTATCGATATTCAGATAACTGATTAGTTAGTATGATAAAGTGGAATAATTATTAAGGTTATCAGAAACAAATGAGCATACTAATGAAAAATTATTCTTATCGGGAAGTGAGGATTCAATAAATTAAATATCCATTGTTTAAAAGTACCAACCCTTTACTTACGGTGTAGCATTACATGTAGTCCACATGTTGTACTAGCCGTAAGTAAAAATTATTCTTATCGGGAAGTGAGGATTCAATGAATTAAATATCCATTGTTTAAAAGTACCAACCCTTTACTTACGGTGTAGCATTACATGTAGTCCACATGTTGTACTAGCCGTAAGTAAAAATTATTCTTATCGGGAAGTGAGGATTCAATGAATTAAATATCCATTGTTTAAAAGTACCAACCCTTTACTTACGGTGTAGCATTACATGTAGTCCACATGTTGTACTAGCCGTAAGTAAAAATTATTCTTATCGGGAAGTGAGGATTCAATGAATTAAATATCCATTGTTTAAAAGTACCAACCCTTTACTTACGGTGTAGCATTACATGTAGTCCACATGTTGTACTAGCCGTAAGTAAAAATTATTCTTATCGGGAAGTGAGGATTCAATGAATTAAATATCCATTGTTTAAAAGTACCAACCCTTTACTTACGGTGTAGCATTACATGTAGTCCACATGTTGTACTAGCCGTAAGTAAAAGGTTAATAGAAAAAAATGCACGAAAAATTTGTTCATTTAATAAAAATGTTTCTGCAAGTATTTATTTAAAACTTAATAATAATGAAATTTTATTAACCTTTCAAGGCGTCTCTCATTTTTGCTGAAAAACGCCCAGATTTCTTTCACTTCTCATTCCTATCAAATTTTCCATCATAAATATAAATCTCCTAAAATTAACAAAAGTTAAAACTGTTCTAAATGAAATCTCAAAATAACATTGATTAAAATACCGATCCTCATAACTAATATTGTAACAGTATCGAATATAATTTTATAAATGGAGCACCGAACAACTCATAATAGCTTTAACCAAGCTTTTGGCTAAAATATTTTTCTCATTCTTATAAAAGATAAAAATATTTACATACTAAAACTGTTTAAATTTCTCTTTAACTACTAATGGAGCAAAAGTTATTATTTAAGAAAATACTTTGTTAGTTAAATAAATAATCCCAATAAACTGGAGCGATGAAACTTTTTACATGTAAAAAAGTTCACTGCCTTAAAAAAAATTTGACGATTGAAATAAAAGCTCTCATAACTGTTTTACTTTCATAATTTAAAATTTTAAGTTTAGAAAATTTAAGTTGAGACAAATCTAGAGTAAGCCATGGAGTTGCAATTGCTGAAAAAAATACAAAATATCTAATATGCAAACAAATTATTCGAAGTTCACCGTTGCATAATACTCTAATTATATTCTAATATTTCGAAAATTTCTTTTCAGCTCATAACTCGGAATTTTCTTTTAGCCAAAGATAATTTCGTGCAAAAAAAATATTTAATAAATAATTTTATTTAACAGCAGTCGGAAAAATTTGCGTTATTTACAAAATTGCATCATTTTAAAGAATGCAAATAAAAACTTTTGAGCGAAATTGGTTAAATAATTTCTGAGTAATTAAAAAAGGCTCATTTTTAAGATTAGATTTTTCAGTAACTATTCGAGTAATTTCGCTCAAATTTTGAATTTTTATTATAAAATTTACATTCTTAAAAACTATGTATAAACATATGCCCCAAAATTTATTTTTTGACTATTATAAAGTAAAATTTTTAAAAAATAAATATTTTCTCAACGTTATATTTTTTAGGGTAACAAAATTTATAATCATATTATTATCATATCAAAACTGTTTAAATTCGCTTAAAAAGCTTGATATACAGTGAAATATGCAAAAATAAAATTAAAGGGTCTAAACTTTGGATCACTCTCGTGACCAAACTATAAAGACCATATTTCCCAAATTGCGGTTACACCCCATATTGTCAGAAATCTGTTGGAGATTCAGAGAAAGTACGTTTTTGGGTCTTCTTTTATAACTTAAAAAACTCGTCTGCACTAATTAGCATATTTTAAGTAACTCCTTCCAACCATTGAGATTGAGTCCGAGATAGTAAAAATCCGATCATTGGACCAAAATTTGTTCAATTTGGTCAGTTTTTTTTTTGCGATCTGTTAGTAAATATACATTCCTACACATACATTTATAAACACATGTATGCACATACATACATCAGAAACCTAGATTGTAATATTTAAGGCACTTTTTATGAAATATATTTAAAGAAATATGAAACAAAACAATCAAAGTGGAATTTATTAACAACTTTGACAAATTTGAGCAAAATCATAAGGTGCAGTTTTCCTGCAAGATATCTAATAATTCCGAAGACTTCTATTCCAAAAAACCTGAAACAAAAGAAGAAAAAGTAGAACTTCTTAGGTTCCTACAGTATTCAACTCCCTTTATATAAATTTGGTTGTTACTTTTTTAATGGAAATGAAACATTCTTTCAGTATAGTGCACCGTGTGCCTGTAGTATAAGGATAGAGAAAAAGATTTGTTCAGATTATTAAACTGTTCAAATTATTATCAGCAGTTAAGCAACTGCTATTTTTCTTATTTTTTTCTTTCTTCCTAAAAATTCTCTTAGTCTAAAACTATTTCTACGTGCTTGCCTAAACCATACGCAGTTCCAAATCGTACCGGTACGGTACCTTTGAGTTCGTAAAATTATAAAATAAAAAACTTATCTGAAATTATGATAGCATTTTTAATTGAAAAATTAAATCTTGTTATTGGTGAAAAAAAGATTTCAAAGCTTTTGATTTATTCGAAACTTTGGAGCAACTGCAAAACCTTGCAGAATAGTAAAAATATACAAAACACCCTAATTTATGATTTCAGCAAAAAGCATATTTTAGGGAAATATATTCAACCAATGAGAAATCAAATTATAAATTAAAACAAAATCCCTACTTTTGTAAAGTGAAGGGTGTCGCTCTATTTACTTAAATTCAAATTATTTTCATGCAACAAATAAAAGTAATGTTTGGACTTCAAATCGTATGGAGTCAAAGGCGAAAACTTACACAATCCATTCGGAAATTGAAACATTTCTGTTATAAGATCGTAGAAATCAACTAATTATGCAACCAAGAATTGAATGATCACAAAAACCAAATGAAATGATAGAATGAAATAAAAAATGTGGCCCACAAAATAGGGATTTGTGTGGCGTACCTGATGCTCATGCAGTGCCTTAAGAACTAGAAATTAGTTTTTAATCATTTTGGTGCTTTATTTAATGCTTAATTAGTTTAGAATGTGATTAAAACTTTTGAATCTAAAATTATATTTAACAATTAAGAAATTTCAACCTGCAATAACAGAAGAATATTAATAAATAATTTCAAGCAGGATTTGATAAAAACTATAAAAAAAAAGGGTTAAAGTTTTAAAAATTTCATTACCAAAATTTAAGCTACCAGATGTGTTAAAATATGAATTAGTGTGAGAATAACAAGTCTATTTATAAATAGCAACAAGATTTATAGATTTCTACAGTATTTATAAACTTCAACAGGATTTATATATTTCAACAGGATTTATAGATTTCAACAGGATTTATATATTTCAACAGAATTTATATATTGCAACAAGATTATTTTTTTAATGTAAATAAGAATTTAAATTTTTAGAGATAAAATGATTTAAAGAGGATTATTTACGATATTGAGCAGTTAAATTTTTATTTACGATTTCATTAGAATGCATTCTTTCTAAAGTTGCGTTGATATCTATAGTAAAAATTTTCTCATTTGAACCGAAAAATTATAAAAAAAATGTTAAATTGTCCGCTAAATAACCCACTCAAATGCAGCTATTAATAATAATTATAAAATAAACGAGCGCAATGCCTTCTAACGGAAGTAAACAATAGTATACATTAAATGTAGGTTGCACAAAATGTTTGTGACCCTCCTTATATAATATCTGCCTTATTATCCTTTGTTGTGACAACTGCACTAATCATGTACATGGACTAAATAAAAAAATTTAAAAACGTTTTATAAATATTTATTAGCATATGTATATGATTTTAGAAAATTTGACGCACGTCCTTTGACTTGGCATTAAGATTAAAGTTCTGATTTGAACTAAAAAATTATAAAAAATTGTTAAAGTGTCTGCCAAATGACCGCTCATATGCAGATATTAATAATAATTAGAAAATGAACGAGAGAAACGCCTTCTAAATGAAGTAAACAATAGTATACACTAAATGTAGGTTGCACAGAAGGTTTTTTAATTCTCCTTATATAATATTTCCATTAATATCCTTTTTTGCGACAACTGCGCTAATCATATAGAGTGACATAGACTAAAAAAATAAAATTTAAAAATGTTTTATAAATTTTTATTAGCATTCGTGTATATTTTTAGAAAATTTGACGCACATCCTTTGACTTGGTATTAAGATGAAAGTTCTGATTCGAACCAAACAATTAATAAAAAATTGTTAAAGTGTCTGCCAAATGACCCACTCATATGCAGCTATTAATAATAATTAGAAAATAAACGAGAGAAACGCCTTCTAACGGAAGTAAACCATAGTATACACTAATTGCAGGTTGCACAGAAGGTTTTTGACTCTCCTGATATAATATTTCCAATAATATCCTTTTTTGCGACAACTGCGCTAATCATGTAGAGTGACATGGACTAAATAAAAAAAATTTATAAATTTTTATTAGCATATGTATATTTTTTTAGAAAATGTGACGCACGTCCTTTGACTTGGCATTAAGATTAAAGTTCTGATTTGAACCAAAAAATTATAAAAAAATTGTTAAAGTGTCTGCCAAATGACCCACTCATATGCAGCTATTAATAATAATTAGAAAATAAACGAGAGAAACGCCTTCTAACGGAACTAAACCATAGTATACACTAAATGTAGGTTGCACAGAAGGTTCTTGACTCTCCTTATATAATATTTCCATTAATATCCTTTTTGCGACAACTGCGCTAATCATATAGAGTGACATAGAATAAAAAAATAAAATTTAAAAATGTTTTATAAATTTTTATTAGCATTCGTATGTATTTTTAGAAAATTTGACGCACGTCCTTTGACTTGGCATTAAGATGAAAGTTCTGATTCGAACCAAACAATTAATAAAAAATTGTTAAAGTGTCTGCCAAATGACCCACTCATATGCAGCTATTAATAATAATTAGAAAATAAACGAGAGAAACGCCTTCTAACGGAAGTAAACCATAGTATACACTAATTGCAGGTTGCACAGAAGGTTTTTGACTCTCCTGATATAATATTTCCAATAATATCCTTTTTTGCGACAACTGCGCTAATCATGTAGAGTGACATGGACTAAATAAAAAAAATTTATAAATTTTTATTAGCATATGTATATTTTTTTAGAAAATGTGACGCACGTCCTTTGACTTGGCATTAAGATTAAAGTTCTGATTTGAACCAAAAAATTATAAAAAAATTGTTAAAGTGTCTGCCAAATGACCCACTCATATGCAGCTATTAATAATAATTAGAAAATAAACGAGAGAAACGCCTTCTAACGGAACTAAACCATAGTATACACTAAATGTAGGTTGCACAGAAGGTTCTTGACTCTCCTTATATAATATTTCCATTAATATCCTTTTTGCGACAACTGCGCTAATCATATAGAGTGACATAGACTAAAAAAATAAAATTTAAAAATGTTTTATAAATTTTTATTAGCATTCGTATGTATTTTTAGAAAATTTGACGCACGTCCTTTGACTTGGCATTAAGATGAAAGTTCTGATTCGAACCAAACAATTAATAAAAAATTGTTAAAGTGTCTGCCAAATGACCCACTCATATGCAGCTATTAATAATAATTAGAAAATAAACGAGAGAAACGCCTTCTAAATGAAGTAAACAATAGTATACACTAAATGTAGGTTGCACAGAAGGATTTTTAATTCTCCTTATATAATATTTCCAGTAATATCCTTTTTTGCGACAACTGCGCTAATCATATAGAGTGACATAGACTAAAAAAATAAAATTTAAAAATGTTTTATAAATTTTTATTAGCATTCGTATATATTTTTAGAAAATTTGACGCACGTCCTTTGACTTGGCATTAAGATTAAAGTTCTGATTTGAACAAAAAAATTATAAAAAATTGTTAAAGTGTCTGCCAAATGACCCACTCATATGCAGCTATTAATAATAATTAGAAAATAAACGAGAGAAACGCCTTCTAACGGAAGTAAACCATAGTATACAATAAATGTAGGTTGCACAGAAGGTTTTTGACTCTCCTTATATAATATTTCCATTAATATCCTTTTTGCGACAACTGCGCTAATCATGTAGAGTGACATGGACTAAATAAAAAAAAATTTAAAAATGTTTTATAAATTTTTATTAGCATATGTATATGTTTTTAGAAAACTTGACGCACGTCCTTTGACTTGGCATTAAGATTAAAGTTCTGATTTGAACTAAAAAATTATAAAAAATTGTTAAAGTGTCTGCCAAATGACCCACTCATATGCAGCTATTAATAATAATTAGAAAATGAACGAGAGAAACGCCTTCTAAATGAAGTAAACAATAGTATACACTAAATGTAGGTTGCACAGAAGGTTTTTTAATTCTCCTTATATAATATTTCCATTAATATCCTTTTTTGCGACAACTGCGCTAATCATATAGAGTGACATAGACTAAAAAAATAAAATTTAAAAATGTTTTATAAATTTTTATTAGCATTCGTATATATTTTTAGAAAATTTGACGCACATCCTTTGACTTGGTATTAAGATGAAAGTTCTGATTCGAACCAAACAATTAATAAAAAATTGTTAAAGTGTCTGCCAAATGACCCACTCATATGCAGCTATTAATAATAATTAGAAAATAAACGAGAGAAACGCCTTCTAACGGAAGTAAACCATAGTATACACTAATTGCAGGTTGCACAGAAGGTTTTTGACTCTCCTGATATAATATTTCCAATAATATCCTTTTTTGCGACAACTGCGCTAATCATGTAGAGTGACATGGACTAAATAAAAAAAATTTATAAATTTTTATTAGCATATGTATATTTTTTTAGAAAATGTGACGCACGTCCTTTGACTTGGCATTAAGATTAAAGTTCTGATTTGAACCAAAAAATTATAAAAAAATTGTTAAAGTGTCTGCCAAATGACCCACTCATATGCAGCTATTAATAATAATTAGAAAATAAACGAGAGAAACGCCTTCTAACGGAACTAAACCATAGTATACACTAAATGTAGGTTGCACAGAAGGTTCTTGACTCTCCTTATATAATATTTCCATTAATATCCTTTTTGCGACAACTGCGCTAATCATATAGAGTGACATAGACTAAAAAAATAAAATTTAAAAATGTTTTATAAATTTTTATTAGCATTCGTATGTATTTTTAGAAAATTTGACGCACGTCCTTTGACTTGGCATTAAGATGAAAGTTCTGATTCGAACCAAACAATTAATAAAAAATTGTTAAAGTGTCTGCCAAATGACCCACTCATATGCAGCTATTAATAATAATTAGAAAATGAACGAGAGAAACGCCTTCTAAATGAAGTAAACAATAGTATACACTAAATGTAGGTTGCACAGAAGGTTTTTTAATTCTCCTTATATAATATTTCCATTAATATCCTTTTTTGCGACAACTGCGCTAATCATATAGAGTGACATAGACTAAAAAAATAAAATTTAAAAATGTTTTATAAATTTTTATTAGCATTCGTATATATTTTTAGAAAATTTGACGCACATCCTTTGACTTGGTATTAAGATGAAAGTTCAGATTCGAACCAAACAATTAATAAAAAATTGTTAAAGTGTCTGCCAAATGACCCACTCATATGCAGCTATTAATAATAATTAGAAAATAAACGAGAGAAACGCCTTCTAACGGAACTAAACCATAGTATACACTAAATGTAGGTTGCACAGAAGGTTCTTGACTCTCCTTATATAATATTTCCATTAATATCCTTTTTGCGACAACTGCGCTAATCATATAGAGTGACATAGACTAAAAAAATAAAATTTAAAAATGTTTTATAAATTTTTATTAGCATTCGTATGTATTTTTAGAAAATTTGACGCACGTCCTTTGACTTGGCATTAAGATGAAAGTTCTGATTCGAAGCAAACAATTAATAAAAAATTGTTAAAGTGTCTGCCAAATGACCCACTCATATGCAGCTATTAATAATAATTAGAAAATAAACGAGAGAAACGCCTTCTAAATGAAGTAAACAGTAGTATACACTAAATGTAGGTTGCACAGAAGGATTTTTAATTTTCCTTATATAATATTTCCAGTAATATCCTTTTTTGCGACAACTGCGCTAATCATATAGAGTGACATAGACTAAAAAAATAAAATTTAAAAATGTTTTATAAATTTTTATTAGCATTCGTATATATTTTTAGAAAATTTGACGCACGTCCTTTGACTTGGCATTAAGATTAAAGTTCTGATTTGAACAAAAAAATTATAAAAAATTGTTAAAGTGTCTGCCAAATGACCCACTCATATGCAGCTATTAATAATAATTAGAAAATAAACGAGAGAAACGCCTTCTAACGGAAGTAAACAATAGTATACACTAAATGTAGGTTGCACAGAAGGTTTTTTAATTCTCCTTATATAATATTTCCATTAATATCCTTTTTTGCGACAACTGCGTTAGCCATGTAGAGTGACATGGACTAAATAAAAAAAATTTATAAATTTTTATTAGCATTCGTATGTATTTTTAGAAAATTTGACGCACGTCCTTTGACTTGGCATTAAGATGAAAGTTCTGATTCGAACCAAACAATTAATAAAAAATTGTTAAAGTGTCTGCCAAATGACCCACTCATATGCAGCTATTAATAATAATTAGAAAATAAACGAGAGAAACGCCTTCTAACGGAAGTAAACCATAGTATACACTAATTGCAGGTTGCACAGAAGGTTTTTGACTCTCCTTATATAATATTTCCATTAATATCCTTTTTGCGACAACTGCGCTAATCATATAGAGTGACATAGACTAAAAAAATAAAATTTAAAAATGTTTTATAAATTTTTATTAGCATTCGTATATATTTTTAGAAAATTGGACGCACGTCCTTTGACTTGGCATTAAGATGAAAGTTCTGATTCGAACCAAACAATTAATAAAAAATTGTTAAAGTGTCTGCCAAATGACCCACTCATATGCAGCTATTAATAATAATTAGAAAATAAACGAGAGAAACGCCTTCTAAATGAAGTAAACAATAGTATACACTAAATGTAGGTTGCACAGAAGGATTTTTAATTCTCCTTATATAATATTTCCAGTAATATCCTTTTTTGCGACAACTGCGCTAATCATATAGAGTGACATAGACTAAAAAAATAAAATTTAAAAATGTTTTATAAATTTTTATTAGCATTCGTATATATTTTTAGAAAATTTGACGCACATCCTTTGACTTGGTATTAAGATGAAAGTTCTGATTCGAACCAAACAATTAATAAAAAATTGTTAAAGTGTCTGCCAAATGACCCACTCATATGCAGCTATTAATAATAATTAGAAAATAAACGAGAGAAACGCCTTCTAACGGAAGTAAACCATAGTATACACTAATTGCAGGTTGCACAGAAGGTTTTTGACTCTCCTGATATAATATTTCCAATAATATCCTTTTTTGCGACAACTGCGCTAATCATGTAGAGTGACATGGACTAAATAAAAAAAATTTATAAATTTTTATTAGCATATGTATATTTTTTTAGAAAATGTGACGCACGTCCTTTGACTTGGCATTAAGATTAAAGTTCTGATTTGAACCAAAAAATTATAAAAAAATTGTTAAAGTATCTGCCAAATGACCCACTCATATGCAGCTATTAATAATAATTAGAAAATAAACGAGAGAAACGCCTTCTAACGGAACTAAACCATAGTATACACTAAATGTAGGTTGCACAGAAGGTTCTTGACTCTCCTTATATAATATTTCCATTAATATCCTTTTTGCGACAACTGCGCTAATCATATAGAGTGACATAGACTAAAAAAATAAAATTTAAAAATGTTTTATAAATTTTTATTAGCATTCGTATGTATTTTTAGAAAATTTGACGCACGTCCTTTGACTTGGCATTAAGATGAAAGTTCTGATTCGAACCAAACAATTAATAAAAAATTGTTAAAGTGTCTGCCAAATGACCCACTCATATGCAGCTATTAATAATAATTAGAAAATGAACGAGAGAAACGCCTTCTAAATGAAGTAAACAATAGTATACACTAAATGTAGGTTGCACAGAAGGTTTTTTAATTCTCCTTATATAATATTTCCATTAATATCCTTTTTTGCGACAACTGCGCTAATCATATAGAGTGACATAGACTAAAAAAATAAAATTTAAAAATGTTTTATAAATTTTTATTAGCATTCGTATATATTTTTAGAAAATTTGACGCACATCCTTTGACTTGGTATTAAGATGAAAGTTCAGATTCGAACCAAACAATTAATAAAAAATTGTTAAAGTGTCTGCCAAATGACCCACTCATATGCAGCTATTAATAATAATTAGAAAATAAACGAGAGAAACGCCTTCTAACGGAACTAAACCATAGTATACACTAAATGTAGGTTGCACAGAAGGTTCTTGACTCTCCTTATATAATATTTCCATTAATATCCTTTTTGCGACAACTGCGCTAATCATATAGAGTGACATAGACTAAAAAAATAAAATTTAAAAATGTTTTATAAATTTTTATTAGCATTCGTATGTATTTTTAGAAAATTTGACGCACGTCCTTTGACTTGGCATTAAGATGAAAGTTCTGATTCGAAGCAAACAATTAATAAAAAATTGTTAAAGTGTCTGCCAAATGACCCACTCATATGCAGCTATTAATAATAATTAGAAAATAAACGAGAGAAACGCCTTCTAAATGAAGTAAACAGTAGTATACACTAAATGTAGGTTGCACAGAAGGATTTTTAATTTTCCTTATATAATATTTCCAGTAATATCCTTTTTTGCGACAACTGCGCTAATCATATAGAGTGACATAGACTAAAAAAATAAAATTTAAAAATGTTTTATAAATTTTTATTAGCATTCGTATATATTTTTAGAAAATTTGACGCACGTCCTTTGACTTGGCATTAAGATTAAAGTTCTGATTTGAACAAAAAAATTATAAAAAATTGTTAAAGTGTCTGCCAAATGACCCACTCATATGCAGCTATTAATAATAATTAGAAAATAAACGAGAGAAACGCCTTCTAACGGAAGTAAACAATAGTATACACTAAATGTAGGTTGCACAGAAGGTTTTTTAATTCTCCTTATATAATATTTCCATTAATATCCTTTTTTGCGACAACTGCGTTAGCCATGTAGAGTGACATGGACTAAATAAAAAAAATTTATAAATTTTTATTAGCATATGTATATTTTTTTAGAAAATGTGACGCACGTCCTTTGACTTGGCATTAAGATTAAAGTTCTGATTTGAACCAAAAAATTATAAAAAATTGTTAAAGTGTCTGCCAAATGACCCACTCATATGCAGCTATTAATAATAATTAGAAAATAAACGAGAGAAACGCCTTCTAACGGAACTAAACCATAGTATACACTAAATGTAGGTTGCACAGAAGGTTTTTGACTCTCCTTATATAATATTTCCATTAATATCCTTTTTGCGACAACTGCGCTAATCATATAGAGTGACATAGACTAAAAAAATAAAATTTAAAAATGTTTTATAAATTTTTATTAGCATTCGTATATATTTTTAGAAAATTGGACGCACGTCCTTTGACTTGGCATTAAGATGAAAGTTCTGATTCGAACCAAACAATTAATAAAAAATTGTTAAAGTGTCTGCCAAATGACCCACTCATATGCAGCTATTAATAATAATTAGAAAATAAACGAGAGAAACGCCTTCTAAATGAAGTAAACAATAGTATACACTAAATGTAGGTTGCACAGAAGGATTTTTAATTCTCCTTATATAATATTTCCAGTAATATCCTTTTTGGCGACAATTGCGCTAATCATATAGAGTGACATAGACTAAAAAAATAAAATTTAAAAATGTTTTATAAATTTTTATTAGCATTCGTATATATTTTTAGAAAATTTGACGCACGTCCTTTGACTTGGCATTAAGATTAAAGTTCTGATTTGAACTAAAAAATTATAAAAAATTGTTAAAGTGTCTGCCAAATGACCCACTCATATGCAGCTATTAATAATAATTAGAAAATAAACGAGAGAAACGCCTTCTAAATGAAGTAAACAATAGTATACACTAAATGTAGGTTGCACAGAAGGTTTTTTAATTCTCCTTATATCATATTTCAATTAATATCCTTTTTTGCGACAACTGCGCTAATCATGTAGAGTGACATGGACTAAATAAAAAAAATTTAAAAATGTTTTAAATATTTTTATTAGCATATGTATATGTTTTTAGAAAATTTGACGCACGTCCTTTGACTTGGCATTAAGATTAAAGTTCTGTTCTGAACTAAAAAATTATAAAAAATTGTTAAAGTGTCTGCCAAATGACCCACTCATATGCAGCTATTAATAATAATTAGAAAATAAACGAGAGAAACGCTTTCTAAATGATGTAAACATAAGTATACACTAAATGTAGGTTGCACAGAAGGCTTTTGACTCTCCTTATATAATATCTCCATTAATATCCTTTTTTGCGACAACTGCGCTAATCATGAAGAGTGACATGGACTAAATAAAAAAATTTTTAAAATGTTTTATATATTTTTATTAGCATATGTATATGTTTTTAGAAAATTTGATGCACGTCCTTTGACTTGCCAGTAAGATTAAAGTTCTGATTTGAACAAAAAAATTATAAAAAATTGTTAAAGTGTCTGCCAAATGACCCACTCATATGCAGCTATTAATAATAATTAGAAAATAAACGAGAGAAACGCTTTCTAAATGATGTAAACAATAGTATACACTAAATGTAGGTTGCACAGAAGGCTTTTGACTCTCCTTATATAATATCTCCATTAATATCCTTTTTTGCGACAACTGCGCTAATCATGAAGAATGACATGGACTAAATAAAAAAAATTTAAAAATGTTTTATATATTTTTATTAGCATATGTATATGTTTTTAGAAAATTTGATGCACGTCCTTTGACTTGGCATTAAGATTAAAGTTCTGATTTGAACAAAAAAATTATAAAAAATTGTTAAAGTGTCTGCCAAATGACCCACTCATATGCAGCTATTAATAATAATTAGAAAATAAACGAGAGAAACGCCTTCAAAGTGAAGTAAACCATAGTGTGCACTAAATGTAGGTTGCACAGAGGGTTTTTGACTCTCCTTATATAATATTTCCATTAATATCCTTTTTTGCGACAACTGCGCTAATCATGTAGAGTGACACTTACTAAATAAAAAAAAATTTAAAATGTTTTATAAATTTTTATTAGCATATGTATATGTTTTTAGAAAATTTGACGCACATCCTTTGACTTGGCATTAAGGTTAAAGTTCTGATTTGAAACAAAAAATTATAAAAAATTGTTAAAGTGTCTGCCAAATGACCCACTCATATGCAGCTATAAATAATAATTAGAAAATAAACGAGACAAACGCCTTCTAACGGAAGTAAACCATAGTATACACTAAATGTAGGTTGCACAGAAGGTTTTTGACTCTCCTTATATTCCATTAATATCCTTTTTGTGACAACTGCGCTAATCATGTAGAGTGACATGGACTAAATAAAAAAAACTTTAAAAATGTTTTATAAATTTTTATTAGCATTCGTATATATTTTTAGAAAAATTGACGCACGTCCTTTGACTTGACATTAAGATTAAAGTTCTGATTTGAACAAAAAAATTATAAAAAATTGTTAAAGTTTCTGCCAAATGACCCACTCATATACAGCTATTAATAATAATTAGAAAATAAACGAGAGAAACGCCTTCTAACGGAAGAAAACCATAGTATACACTAAATGTAGGTTGCACAGAAGGCTTTTGACTCTCCTTATATAATATCTCCATTAATATCCTTTTTTGCGACAACTGCACTAATCATGTAGAGTGACATGGACTAAATAAAAAAAATTTAAAAATGTTTTATATATTTTTATTGGCATATGTATATGTTTTTAGAAAATTTGACGCACGTCCTTTGACTTGGCATTAAGATTAAAGTTCTGATTTGAACAAAAAAATTATAAAAAATTGTTAAAGTGTCTGCCAAATGAACCACTCATATGCAGCTATTAATAATAATTAGAAAATAAACGAGAGAAACGCCTTCAAACTGAAGTAAACCATAGTATACACTAAATGTAGGTTGCACAGAGGGTTTTTGACTCTCCTTATATAATATTTCCATTAATATCCTTTTTTGCGACAACTGCGCTAATCATGTAGAGTGACATGGACTAAATAAAATAAATTTAAAAATGTTTCATAAATTTTTATTAGCATATGTATATGTTTTTAGAAAATTTGACGCACATCCTTTGACTTGGCATTAAGATTAAAGTTCTGATTTGAACAAAAAAATTATAAAAAATTGTTAAAGTGTCTGCCAAATGAACCACTCATATGCAGCTATTAATAATAATTAGAAAATAAACGAGAGAAACGCCTTCTAACGGAAGTAAACCATAGTATATACTAAATGTAGGTTGCACAGAAGGATTTTGAATCTCCTTATATAATATTTCCATTAATATCCTTTTTGCGGCAACTGCGCTAATCATGTAGAGTGACATGGACTAAATAAAAAAAATTTAAAATGTTTTATATATTTTTATTAGCATATGTATATGTTTTTAGAAAATTTGACGCATGTCCTTTGACTTGGCATTAAGATTAAAGTTCTGTTCTAAACTAAAAAATTATAAAAAATTGTTAAAGTGTCTGCCAAATGACCCACTCATATGCAGCTATTAATAATAATTAGAAAATAAACGATAGAAACGCTTTCTAAATGATGTAAACAATAGTATACACTAAATGTAGGTTGCACAGAAGGCTTTTGACTCTCCTTATATAATATCTCCATTAATATCCTTTTTAGCGACAACTGCGCTAATCATGTAGAGTGACATGGACTAAAAAAAAAATTTAAAAATGTTTTATATATTTTTATTAGCGTATGTATATGTTTTTAGAACATTTGACGCACGTCCTTTGACTTGGCATTAAGATTAAAGTTCTGATATGAACAAAAAAATTATAAAAAATTGTTAAAATGTCTGCCAAATGACCCACTCATATGCAGCTATTAATAATAATTAGAAAATAAACGAGACAAACGCCTTCTAAATGAAGTAAACAATAGTCTACACTAAATATAGGTTGCACAGACGGTTTGTGACTCTCCTTATATAATATTTCCATTAATATCCTTTTTTGCGACAACTGCGCTAATCATGTAGAGTGACATGGACTAAATAAAATAAATTTAAAAATGTTTCATAAATTTTTGTTAGCATATGTATATGTTTTTAGAAAATTTGACGCACATCCTTTGTCTTGGCATTAAGATTAAAGTTCTGATTTGAAACAAAAAATTATAAAAAATTGTTAAAGTGTCTGCCAAATGACCCACTCATATGCAGATATAAATAATAATTAGAAAATAAACGAGAGAAACGCCTTCTAACGGAAGTAAACCATAGTATACACTAAATATAGGTTGCACAGAAGGATTTTGACTCACCTTATATAATATTTCCATTAATATCCTTTTTGCGGCAACTGCGCTAATCATGTAGAGTGACATGGACTAAATAAAAAAAATTTAAAATGTTTTATATATTTTTATTAGCATATGTATATGTTTTTAGAAAATTTGACGCACGTCCTTTGACTTGGCATTAAGATTAAAGTTCTGTTTTGAACTAAAAAATTATAAAAAATTGTTAAAGTGTCTGCCAAATGACCCACTCATATGCAGCTATTAATAATAATTAGAAAATAAACGAGAGAAACGCCTTCTAAATGATGTAAACAATAGTATACACAAAATGTAGGTTGCACAGAAGGCTTTTGACTCTCCTTATATAATATCTCCATTAATATCCTTTTTTGCGACAACTGCGCTAATCATGTAGAGTGACATGGACTAAATAAAAAAAATTTAAAAATGTTTTATAAATTTTTATTAGCATATGTATATGTTTTTAGAAAATTTGACGCACGTCCTTTGACTTGGCATTAAGATTAAAGTTCTGCTCTGAACTAAAAAATTATAAAAAATTGTTAAAGTGTCTGCCAAATGACCCACTCATATGCAGCTATTAATAATAATTAGAAAATAAACGAGAGAAACGCTTTCTAAATGATGTAAACAATAGTATACACTAAATGTAGGTTGCACAGAAGGCTTTTGACTCTCCTTATATAATATCTCCATTAATATCCTTTTTTGCGACAACTGCGCTAATCATGAAGAGTGACATGGACTAAATAAAAAAAATTTAAAAATGTTTTATATATTTTTATTAGCATATGTATATGTTCTTAGAAAATTTGATGCACGTCCTTTGACTTGGAATTAAGATTAAAGTTCTGATTTGAACAAAAAAATTATAAAAAATTGTTAAAGTGTCTGCCAAATGACCCACTCATATGCAGATATTAATAATAATTTGAAAATAAACGAGAGAAACGCCTTCTAACGGAAGTAAACCATAGTATACACTAAATATAGGTTGCACAGAAGGATTTTGACTCTCCATATCTAATATTTCCATTAATATCCTTTTTGCGGCAACTGCACTAATCATGTAGAGTGACATGGACTAAATAAAATAAATTTAAAAATGTTTTATATATTTTTATCAGCATATGTATATGTTTTTAGAAAATTTGACGCACGTCCTTTGACTTGGCATTAAGATTAAAGTTCTGTTTTGAACAAAAAAATTATAAAAAATTGTTAAAGTGTCTGCCAAATGACCCACTCATATGCAGCTATTAATAATAATTAGAAAATAAACGAGAGAAACGCTTTCTAAATGATGTAAACAATAGTATACACTAAATGTAGGTTGCACAGAAGGCTTTTGACTCTCCTTATATAATATCTCCATTAATATCCTTTTTTGCGACAACTGCTCTAATCATGAAGAGTGACATGGACTAAATAAAAAAAATTTAAAAATGTTTTATATATTTTTATTAGCATATGTATATGTTTTTAGAAAATTTGATGCACGTCCTTTGACTTGGCATTAAGATTAAAGTTCTGATTTGAACAAAAAAATTATAAAAAATTGTTAAAGTGTCTGCCAAATGACCCACTCATATGCAGCTATTAATAATAATTAGAAAATAAACGAGAGAAACGCCTTCTAACGGAAGTAAACCATAGTATACACTAAATGTAGGTTGTACAGAAGGATTTTGACTCTCCTTATATAATATTTCCATTAATATCCTTTTTGCGGCAACTGCGCTAATCATGTAGAGTGACATTGACTAAATAAAAAAAATTTTAAAATGTTTTAAATATTTTTATTAGCATATGTATATGTTTTTAGAAAATTTGACGCACGTCCTTTGACTTGGCATTAAGATTAAAGTTCTGATTTGAACAAAAAAATTATAAAAAATGGTTAAAATGTCTGCCAAATGACCCACTCATATGCAGCTAATTATAATAATTAGAAAATAAACGAGAGAAACGCCTTCTAAATGAAGTAAACAATAGTCTACACTAAATGTAGGTTGCACAGACGGTTTGTGACTCTCCTTATATAATATTTCCATTAATATCCTTTTTTGCGACAACTGCGCTAATCATGTAGAGTGACATGGACTAAATAAAATAAATTTAAAAATGTTTCATAAATTTTTGTTAGCATATGTATATGTTTTTAGAAAATTTGACGCACATCCTTTGACTTGGCATTAAGATTAAAGTTCTGTTTTGAAACAAAAAATTATAAAAAATTGTTAAAGTGTCTGCCAAATGACCCACTCATATGCAGATATAAATAATAATTAGAAAATAAACGAGAGAAACGCCTTCTAACGGAAGTAAACCATAGTATACACTAAATGTAGGTTGCACAGAAGGCTTTTGACTCTCCTTATATAATATCTCCATTAATATCCTTTTTAGCGACAACTGCGCTAATCATGTAGAGTGACATGGACTAAAAAAAAAATTTAAAAATGTTTTATATATTTTTATTAGCATATGTATATGTTTTTAGAACATTTGACGCACGTCCTTTGACTTGGCATTAAGATTAAAGTTCTGATTTGAACAAAAAAATTATAAAAAATTGTTAAAATGTCTGCCAAATGACCCACTCATATGCAGCTATTAATAATAATTAGAAAATAAACGAGACAAACGCCTTCTAAATGAAGTAAACAATAGTCTACACTAAATATAGGTTGCACAGACGGTTTGTGACTCTCCTTATATAATATTTCCATTAATATCCTTTTTTGCGACAACTGCGCTAATCATGTAGAGTGACATGGACTAAATAAAATAAATTTAAAAATGTTTCATAAATTTTTGTTAGCATATGTATATGTTTTTAGAAAATTTGACGCACATCCTTTGTCTTGGCATTAAGATTAAAGTTCTGATTTGAAACAAAAAATTATAAAAAATTGTTAAAGTGTCTGCCAAATGACCCACTCATATGCAGATATAAATAATAATTAGAAAATAAACGAGAGAAACGCCTTCTAACGGAAGTAAACCATAGTATACACTAAATATAGGTTGCACAGAAGGATTTTGACTCACCTTATATAATATTTCCATTAATATCCTTTTTGCGGCAACTGCGCTAATCATGTAGAGTGACATGGACTAAATAAAAAAAATTTAAAATGTTTTATATATTTTTATTAGCATATGTATATGTTTTTAGAAAATTTGACGCACGTCCTTTGACTTGGCATTAAGATTAAAGTTCTGTTTTGAACTAAAAAATTATAAAAAATTGTTAAAGTGTCTGCCAAATGACCCACTCATATGCAGCTATTAATAATAATTAGAAAATAAACGAGAGAAACGCCTTCTAAATGATGTAAACAATAGTATACACAAAATGTAGGTTGCACAGAAGGCTTTTGACTCTCCTTATATAATATCTCCATTAATATCCTTTTTTGCGACAACTGCGCTAATCATGTAGAGTGACATGGACTAAATAAAAAAAATTTGAAAATGTTTTATAAATTTTTATTAGCATATGTATATGTTTTTAGAAAATTTGACGCACGTCCTTTGACTTGGCATTAAGATTAAAGTTCTGCTCTGAACTAAAAAATTATAAAAAATTGTTAAAGTGTCTGCCAAATGACCCACTCATATGCAGCTATTAATAATAATTAGAAAATAAACGAGAGAAACGCTTTCTAAATGATGTAAACAATAGTATACACTAAATGTAGGTTGCACAGAAGGCTTTTGACTCTCCTTATATAATATCTCCATTAATATCCTTTTTTGCGACAACTGCGCTAATCATGAAGAGTGACATGGACTAAATAAAAAAAATTTAAAAATGTTTTATATATTTTTATTAGCATATGTATATGTTCTTAGAAAATTTGATGCACGTCCTTTGACTTGGAATTAAGATTAAAGTTCTGATTTGAACAAAAAAATTATAAAAAATTGTTAAAGTGTCTGCCAAATGACCCACTCATATGCAGATATTAATAATAATTTGAAAATAAACGAGAGAAACGCCTTCTAACGGAAGTAAACCATAGTATACACTAAATATAGGTTGCACAGAAGGATTTTGACTCTCCATATCTAATATTTCCATTAATATCCTTTTTGCGGCAACTGCACTAATCATGTAGAGTGACATGGACTAAATAAAATAAATTTAAAAATGTTTTATATATTTTTATCAGCATATGTATATGTTTTTAGAAAATTTGACGCACGTCCTTTGACTTGGCATTAAGATTAAAGTTCTGTTTTGAACAAAAAAATTATAAAAAATTGTTAAAGTGTGTGCCAAATGACCCACTCATATGCAGCTATTAATAATAATTAGAAAATAAACGAGAGAAACGCTTTCTAAGTGATGTAAACAATAGTATACACTAAATGTAGGTTGCACAGAAGGCTTTTGACTCTCCTTATATAATATCTCCATTAATATCCTTTTTTGCGACAACTGCTCTAATCATGAAGAGTGACATGGACTAAATAAAAAAAATTTAAAAATGTTTTATATATTTTTATTAGCATATGTATATGTTTTTAGAAAATTTGATGCACGTCCTTTGACTTGGCATTAAGATTAAAGTTCTGATTTGAACAAAAAAATTATAAAAAATTGTTAAAGTGTCTGCCAAATGACCCACTCATATGCAGCTATTAATAATAATTAGAAAATAAACGAGAGAAACGCCTTCTAACGGAAGTAAACCATAGTATACACTAAATGTAGGTTGTACAGAAGGATTTTGACTCTCCTTATATAATATTTCCATTAATATCCTTTTTGCGGCAACTGCGCTAATCATGTAGAGTGACATTGACTAAATAAAAAAAATTTTAAAATGTTTTAAATATTTTTATTAGCATATGTATATGTTTTTAGAAAATTTGACGCACGTCCTTTGACTTGGCATTAAGATTAAAGTTCTGATTTGAACAAAAAAATTATAAAAAATGGTTAAAATGTCTGCCAAATGACCCACTCATATGCAGCTAATTATAATAATTAGAAAATAAACGAGAGAAACGCCTTCTAAATGAAGTAAACAATAGTCTACACTAAATGTAGGTTGCACAGACGGTTTGTGACTCTCCTTATATAATATTTCCATTAATATCCTTTTTTGCGACAACTGCGCTAATCATGTAGAGTGACATGGACTAAATAAAATAAATTTAAAAATGTTTCATAAATTTTTGTTAGCATATGTATATGTTTTTAGAAAATTTGACGCACATCCTTTGACTTGGCATTAAGATTAAAGTTCTGATTTGAAACAAAAAATTATAAAAAATTGTTAAAGTGTCTGCCAAATGACCCACTCATATGCAGATATAAATAATAATTAGAAAATAAACGAGAGAAACGCCTTCTAACGGAAGTAAACCATAGTATACACTAAATGTAGGTTGTACAGAAGGATTTTGACTCTCCTTATATAATATTTCCATTAATATCCTTTTTGCGGCAACTGCGCTAATCACGTAGAGTGACATGGACTAAATAAAAAAAATTTAAAATGTTTTATATATTTTTATTAGCATATGTATATGTTTTTAGAAAATTTGACGCACGTCCTTTGACTTGGCATTAAGATTAAAGTTCTGATTTGAACAAAAAAATTATAAAAAATTGTTAAAGTGTCTGCCAAATGACCCACTCATATGCAGCTATTAATAATAATTAGAAAATAAACGAGAGAAACGCCTTCTAACGGAAGTAAACCATAGTATACACTAAATGTAGGTTGCACAGAAGGTTTTTTAATTCACCTTATATAAAATTTCCATTAATATCCTTTTTTTCGACATCTGCGCTAATGATATAGAGTGACATAGACTAAAAAAATAAAATTTAAAAATGTTTTATACATTTTTATTAGCATTCGTATATATTTTTAGAAAAATTGACGCACGTCCTTTGACTTGGCATTAAGATTAAAGTTCTGATTTGAACAAAAAAATTATAAAAAATTGTTAAAGTTTCTGCCAAATGACCCACTCATATGCAGCTATTAATAATAATTAGAAAATAAACGAGAGAAACGCCTTCTAACGGAAGAAAACCATAGTATACACTAAATGTAGGTTGCACAGAAGGCTTTTGACTCTCCTTATATAATATCTCCATTAATATCCTTTTTTGCGACAACTGCGCTAATCATGTAGAGTGACATGGACTAAATAAAAAAAATTTAAAAATGTTTTATATATTTTTATTGGCATATGTATATGTTTTTAGAAAATTTGACGCACGTCCTTTGACTTGGCATTAAGATTAAAGTTCTGATTTGAACAAAAAAATTATAAAAAATTGTTAAAATGTCTGCCAAATGACCCACTCATATGCAGCTATTAATAATAATTACAAAATGAACGAGAGAAACGCGTTCTAAATGAAGTAAACAATAGTCTACACTAAATGTAGGTTGCACAGACGGTTTGTGACTCTCCTTATATAATATTTCCATTAATATCCTTTTTTGCGACAACTGCGCTAATCATGTAGAGTGACATGGACTAAATAAAATAAATTTAAAAATGTTTCATAAATTTTTGTTAGCATATGTATATGTTTTTAGAAAATTTGACGCACATCCTTTGACTTGGCATTAAGATTAAAGTTCTGATTTGAAACAAAAAATTATAAAAAATTGTTAAAGTGTCTGCCAAATGACCCACTCATATGCATATATAAATAATAATTAGAAAATAAACGTGAGAAACGCCTTCTAACGGAAGTAAACCATAGTATACACTAAATGTAGGTTGCACAGAAGGATTTTGACTCTCCTTATATAATATTTCCATTAATATCCTTTTTTGCGACAACTGCGCTAATCATGTAGAGTGACATGGACTAAATAAAATAAATTTAAAAATGTTTCATAAATTTTTATTAGCATATGTATATGTTTTTAGAAAATTTGACGCACATCCTTTGACTTGGCATTAAGATTAAAGTTCTGATTTGAAACAAAAAATTATAAAAAATTGTTAAAGTGTCTGCCAAATGACCCACTCATATGCAGCTATAAATAATAATTAGAAAATAAACGAGAGAAACGCCTTCTAACGGAAGTCAACCATAGTATACACTAAATGTAGGTTGCACAGAAGGATTTTGACTCTCCTTATATAATATTTCCATTAATATCCTTTTTGCGGCAACTGCGTCAATCATGTAGAGTGACATGGACTAAATAAAAAAAATTTAAAAATGTTTTATATATTTTTATTAGCATATGTATATGTTTTTAGAAAATTTGACGCACGTCCTTTGACTTGGCATTAAGATTAAAGTTCTGTTTTGAACTAAAAAATTATAAAAAATTGTTAAAGTGTCTGCCAAATGACCCACTCATATGCAGCTAATAATAATAATTAGAAAATAAACGAGAGAAACGCCTTCTAACGGAAGTAAACCATAGTATACACTAAATGTAGGTTGCACAGAAGGTTTTTTAATTCTCCTAATATAATATTTCCATTAATATCCTTTTTTGCGACATCTGCGCTAATCATATAGAGTGACATAGACTAAAAAAATAAAATTTAAAAATTTTTTATAAATTTTTATTAGCATTCGTATATATTTTTAGAAAATTTGACGCACGTCCTTTGACTTGGCATTAAGATTAAAATTCTGATTTGAACAAAAAAATTATAAAAAATTGTTAAAGTGTCTGCCAAATGACCCCCTCATATGCAGCTATTAATAATAATTAGAAAATAAACGAGAGAAACGCCTTCTAACGGAAGTAAACCATAGTATACACTAAATGTAGGTTGTACAGAAGGATTTTGACTCTCCTTATATAATATTTCCATTAATATCCTTTTTGCGGCAACTGCGCTAATCATGTAGAGTGACATTGACTAAATAAAAAAAAATTTTAAAATGTTTTAAATATTTTTATTAGCATATGTATATGTTTTTAGAAAATTTGACGCACGTCCTTTGACTTGGCATTAAGATTAAAGTTCTGATTTGAACAAAAAAATTAAAAAAAATGGTTAAAATGTCTGCCAAATGACCCACTCATATGCAGCTAATTATAATAATTAGAAAATAAACGAGAGAAACGCCTTCTAAATGAAGTAAACAATAGTCTACACTAAATGTAGGTTGCACAGACGGTTTGTGACTCTCCTTATATAATATTTCCATTAATATCCTTTTTTGCGACAACTGCGCTAATCATGTAGAGTGACATGGACTAAATAAAATAAATTTAAAAATGTTTCATAAATTTTTGTTAGCATATGTATATGTTTTTAGAAAATTTGACGCACATCCTTTGACTTGGCATTAAGATTAAAGTTCTGATTTGAAACAAAAAATAATAAAAAATTGTTAAAGTGTCTGCCAAATGACCCACTCATATGCAGATATAAATAATAATTAGAAAATAAACGAGAGAAACGCCTTCTAACGGAAGTAAACCATAGTATACACTAAATGTAGGTTGTACAGAAGGATTTTGACTCTCCTTATATAATATTTCCATTAATATCCTTTTTGCGGCAACTGCGCTAATCACGTAGAGTGACATGGACTAAATAAAAAAAATTTAAAATGTTTTATATATTTTTATTAGCATATGTATATGTTTTTAGAAAATTTGACGCACGTCCTTTGACTTGGCATTAAGATTAAAGTTCTGATTTGAACAAAAAAATTATAAAAAATTGTTAAAATGTCTGCCAAATGACCCACTCATATGCAGCTATCAATAATAATTAGAAAATAAACGAGAGAAACGCCTTCTAAATGAAGTAAACCATAGTCTACACTAAATGTAGGTTGCACAGAAGGTTTTTGACTCTCCTTATATAATATTTCCATTAATATCCTTTTTGCGGCAACTGCGCTAATCATGCAGAATGACATGGACTAAATAAAAAAAATTTAAAAATGTTTTATATATTTTTATTAGCATTTGTATAAGTTATTAGAAAATTTGACGCACGTCCTTTGACTTGGCATTAAGATTAAAGTTCTGATTTGAACCAAAAAATCATAAAAAATTGTTAAAGTGTCTGCCAAATGATCCACTCATATGCAGCTGTTAATAATAATTAGAAAATAAACGAGAGAAACGCCTTCTAAATGAAGTAAACAATAGTATACACTAAATGTAGGTTGCACAGAAGGTTTTTGACTCTCCTTATATAATATTTCCATTAATATCCTTTTTTGCAACAACTGAGCTAATCATGTTGAGTGACATGGACTAAATAAAAAAATTTTAAAAATGTTTTATAAATTTTTATTAGCATATGTATATGTTTTTAGAAAATTTGACGCACGTCCTTTGACTTGGCATTAAGTTTAAAGTTCTGATTTGAACCAAAAAATTATAAAATATTGTTAAAGTGTCTGCCAAATGACCCACTGATATGCAGCTTTTAATAATAATTAGAAAATAAACGAGAGAAACGCCTTCTAAATGATGTGAACAATAGTATATGTGGGTTAAACCCGCAAAGCAGAGTACGCTAAAAATGATGAAAACACAAGTAAACTGGAACACAACATTTATTACAACTTTAAATGTTTATTTGAAATCTAAAATTCGTAATGTTAAACAAAAGAACCTTTATTAACAAATACAATCTTCATCCTATGACGGATATCAGGCCATCAGCCAAAGACTAAAAAGAAAGGTGGGCTGTTCATCACGCATGAAAAGAATTGTTCGTTCTTTTATACAACAAGATGTCTTGCGTCACATTGATTAGCTGATTATTTCTTGACTTCTCTTCACTTCCATACTAGAGACGAATCTGTAAAAGACTAAAACACTAAAGTTTATAACTGGAAATTAGTTATTTCCAAAGTATACACTAAATGTAGGTTTCACAGAAGGTTTTTGACTCACCTTATATAATATTTCCATTAATATCCTTTTTTACGACAACTGCGCTAATCATGTAGAGTGACATGGACTAAATAAAAAAAATTTAAAAATGTTTTATATATTTTTATTAACATATCCCAACAAAAACATAAGTTCTGGCCATCGGCAAAATAACTGCTGGTACTGATTGAAAAGTGACGGTGCATATTACTGTCCGCTGGGTTGATTGCTGGGCAACCCCCTGAACTTTTGCCAACATTATAGGAAGAGCTGGGGCCGTACTTCACAAAACGCATTATCCCGTCAGTCTGAACCTACACTGGGTCAGCGAATTAAAGCTGTCTGCAGCCACCAGTGAAGCTTTCGAGCGAGTAACTGTAACTGTGAATTCTATGTTTACGTAGTGAAGCACGATGATGATAGATGGTGACATTGATATTGTGTTGTTAAAAGATTCTTTTAATTTTCAAAAAAGGTAAGGTTTTATTTTTTTTGATTATATTGAAGTTATTATTTTAATCATTTTTGATTTACTATTGTTCAATATGTTTACGACGTGCAGAACGAAAAGGATCGTTTACAAGGAACCGGGTTTGAAGTGCTGTTTTAGCATTATGTTTTAGATAGGTAATCATCTTTATTCAATCATAATTAACACCTTTCTAAGATAGAATATAAACAATTTTTAAAGTTAATTCAATGAAAAGTTACAGACAAATGTTTTATTAACACCAAGTTCGCCGCCAAATATTTGGCAACAACCGAGCAGTAGCACGCCAAAAGCAAATATAAGTTCTGTTGTACGATGACGCTTTAAGTGTAATTCATAATCTGTTGTAACATATGATATAAATCAGGTTTAGCTAAGTATATTATGAAAATATGTTTATATCATAATTAAGAATTTTCATTAAAACTTATTTTTTTAAGTTAAATAATATTTAGAATTTAGTTAACTAATTGCTGTTAGTACAGTAATGTTAAAAATGCTTTCTGTATTTAATTTTAAGGAAATCTTTAAGCTAACTTAAAGTGTAAAAATAGGTAAAGGTCTAATAATTTATATTAAATAGTTAAAATTAAGATGAAATTCATTTTTTTTACATGTTAATACAAAAAATAACTATGCAAAATCATGCTGTGAATTGTTAAACAACTTAAAAATTTTTTAAAAAGATATAGATTATGGAAGGTTTTTTAGCATACAGGTGCTCAGTCTTAATTGTATATTGTCTAACCCCACTTACACAAAAATAAATATTACGAAATTCTTTTATTATTTGAAATCAATGTTAAGTTACTTCACAATTTTTGTTAAAAGTTAAGTGAATAATGTTTTTATTGTGAATAACAAATTAATATTCATATTAAAAAAAAAGCACAATTTTTATAGGGATTACAAAAATATATAAAAGTTCAATACAATATGAAAACTAAATTAATAATCAATAAAAATAACAAACAACTCTTTTTCTATTAGCTTTGAGTTCCATGGTGAACTGATCGTTAAGACGGTTCCCAGCAGATCATCGAAGTCGAGCATCACTGGCTGTGGTCAGTGTGCGGGTGGGTGATCACTTGGATCAGTCTGCGTAGGGACCGAGGGTGTGCGGTATTGGTCTTCGTTAAACTGTTCTACTGTAAAGTGCTCGACTTCGTGTGCAAGTTGTCGGGCTACCAAAGCGGGGGTGCCATCCTCTCTTCAGAGGATCAAAATTGTGATGGCATGTCTTCGGATCATCCTGGGATATTTCCCAGACCGTTGCCAATAGCCTGTTGTCCAGCTCTATTGCGACGTAAATGAACTACAGCAACTATTAGCTTTGAAAATGTTGGAAAACCTGTGACAGTTCTCCGTGAATTTCTATGAGTTTTCTTATTACCTACTGTGTTTATTATTAGTAATTTAATGAATTTGCTCTCATATTGGTAGATTGCGATCAAAATAACTACTTCCAAATCACTGAAAACTAAATTTATAATAATTTTTTGCTGAGAATCTTTTAGTGGAAATTTAAAAATTTCAATTAACTCCTTGAAAGATTTTTAATGCTAACCTCATATTTTGTGATCCTATAGACAAACAAGTTACGATTGTTTTCAAACAAATCACTGAAAGCTGATTTTAGTCATTTTATCACTAAAAGGCATTTTTTTTTTTTTGTTTAACTAAATATCAAATCCTTATATTGAGTTTTGTATAAAAGTGCTAGACTGATAGGGTCAGATGGGGGAAAGTGGTGGGATGAGGGAAAGTGGTGGTAATCTAAAAAAATGCACTTTTTTCACAATAAATGTACATATTTTTACTTTTTTTTCAATTAATACATAATTGGAGTTTGTGACAAATATTTCTATTAAGATTTGTAAATCTGGCAACAAGTTTACTGTTGTTTATCTTCTTGTTTACATATATGTGCAGTTTGTTCTTAACACATCATATTGATAAACTTTGTTCTTGATCCTTTCTCACTTGAAAAAATTAGTGTATTTTGATACATTTCAGTAGAAGAACTTCTTAGAAACAGATTCATGCATCAAGGTAAGAATTATTTTATTATTTCAATTTTTTATGATTTTTTTTCTGAGGTGGGGGAAAGTGGTGGTATAGTTAGGCTTAGCTCAATGTTGTATGATGATTCAATTTTAGACTGTAGATGTGATTAATTTTTAAAAATGGGCTGTAGTAAAAGTATTAATCAAAAAAAAATAGGCTTTATTTATAAATTTTAATCTTAATATGATAATGCAATTAAATTAAAAGTTATTTTTTACATATTTAATCATGATTTAGAATATTTTTTAATATCATTAGAATAAATTTAATTCTTTTTTTTTTAAATTTTGATAATTTTAATGTGTGACTGTTCACTGACATGTAATTTTTTTTTTTCCAGCTTAAGTATGCCTAGAAACTACATAAAAAAGACTAGTGGTCCTAAGTATACACAAAATGATCTTCAGATGGCTATAGCAGAAGTTAAAAATGGAGCATCTATTTATTCTGCATCCAAGAAAAATGGTATTCCTGAACAAACTTTAAGGAGGTGGATTGTTAAAAGTCCATCACATCAAGGACCTGGCCGATCGCCTTTTCTTAGTCAGGAAGAAGAGAAATGCATCGTTGAAGCTGTGAAATTCCTGTCAAAATGTGGATTTCCATTCGACAGAAAAGATATTCTTAATGTTGTTGAAACATACTTGCTAAGCAATAAGGAGCTCAGCAATCTCTTTCCTAATGGAAAGCCAGGAATCGAATGGGTGAGAGGATTTGAAAAGAGATGGAAAGGAGAAATTGGGAAAAGAAAGCCAGAACTTTTAATGAAAGCCAGAGCTAAAGATATGTGCAAAGTAAAGAAAAATCAATCAAGGTTCATGGCTTGAGGTAAAATACAATTCCAAAAGAATCATGATGTGCTCATTTATCGGGCAAGTTGTTGAGAAAAATGGTGATCTATATCATGTTAAATATCTTACTAAGTCTAAATTGGGAAATTATTATACTTTCCCAGAATTAGATGATGAAGATAATGTGGAAGTTAGCAGCATTATTCGCATTTTAGATGAACCAAGATTTGACAGTCGTGGACATTATTTTTTTAATCAGTAATTATAATAAAAACTATGCAAGAAATTTTATGTAAATTGGATACTTTGAATATAGATTTGAATGTAAATCTCATAGCGTTTCCTTTATTTCACAGTTAAATTTTGAAGAAATAATAAATAAAAACATATTATACCCCCACTTTACCCCACCCTGGGGGAAAGTGGTGGTATCAAAACATGCCTATTTTAAAATGAATCTACAAGAAATTTTCTTGGCAAAACTTTATATAAACACAATATTTCTAACCTATATAAGTCTAATGTATATAATATCTACTAAAAACCTGATATCTAGTGCTTAAAACTTACTGTTATAAGGATTTTTTAAAAAAAACCTTGATTTTACCACCACTTTCCCCCACCTGACCCTATAATTATTAGTTTATTAGACACAATATGCTTTAATATTAAATTGCATTGAACACTAATTTAATAGTGAATTTACAAGTTAGTCTGAAACGAAGAAACGAACGAAGAAATCTAGCAGCTTTTTTTACTAAAAATTTTCTTATTTTATTTACATAATCTGTTTTGGCTTGAGCAAAATAGTTGTTGTTTACCTGTCAATCTGACCGCAGCACAGTCAGGGTTTAAATGCAAGTATTTTAAATGATTATAAGAGGGCAAACCATATAGAAAAGACAAAAATTTGATTATAATAAATTGGAAGAGTTTTCTTCAAAATAAATTAAATTAAAAAAACCACTTTTATGTGAAACTGTTCTATTTTAAATCAATTAAATTAAGAAAAGCAACTGTTACCAACCAATTCCACTGATATAGACAAATTTTTAATAGTTGAAATGATTTACCAATTAACTTATTTTTTTATCATCTGCAGAATATTTGATGTGCATAAATAATTTAATATTATTTTGAGAAGTAGTATTTTAATTATGATTTTAAAGAAGGATTAGGATTTAGGGACATTTTAATGTATTAAGCAAATTCATTTATAAAGTACAGTGAATTCTCACTTATGCACCAGTCTTTGGGACCAAGAGAAAAATTGTATAAGATTTTAAAAACAGTAAGTTCATGCAAATAAGAAAAGCTTCAGATTCACCGAAAGCTAAATTTACAATAATGTTTTGCAGAGAATCTTTTAGTGGAAATAAAAAATTTCAATTTACTCTGAAAGATTTTCAAGGCTAACCTTATATTGTGAATTGTGTGATCCTAGAGCCGAACTTAAAGCTTTTGTTATTTTATTGTTGACAATTCTGTTAATAAAAGTTCCTGGCCTACAAGTTATTTTTTTTTCATTTTAATTTCTATAAAATATTATTCTAATTTTTATTTAATCTTTCTGGATGTCCATTGTGTAATGCTTTTTAAATTTTTGCTTAAAGTTAACCAAAAAATATTTTGACAGTATATCTCAAGTTAAGACCTTTTTTTTTTTCCTTTTAGCGTAAACCTGTGCCAGTCCTCCACGAATTTCTGTAAGTTTTATAACTTAATGTGTTTATTATTATTAATTGAATTAACTTGCTTTCATGTTTGTAACAATGGTAACTTGCAATTGAAATTTCTACTATTTTCCAACTAGTTGAAGTACTAAAATTTTTACTGTAGCTCAGTGCTTATCAACTTAACTTTACGAGTAGCGGACGTGCTCCAAATTCAACTGGTTTTCTATTGACAAACAAGTTACGATTGCTTCCAAACAAATCACTGAAATGCTTGTAGTATGCAGTGTAACTCATCGAGAAGGGCCAACCGTCCTCACTTCCCATTGATGACACTATCTGATAATATTCCTTTTAAAAAATTAAATGTGTAAATGATAATTACACACTTCGTTAAATAGGTTCGTGTTAATAGGTTAATAGGTTTGATTCTGATACCATTACAAATATTTACTTTGTTAGGATTTTTCTCAACTGGTTAAATTTTTAAAAGTTTTTTTGGTATAAATAAGTTTATTAATAGATTTTAAAAAATTTTTGAAATGCATATATTTTTTTTAAAAATGTACTTTTAAATATTTATTTTTTTTCATAATATTTAGTTTAAATTATAGAAAAAGCCCTCAAGTTTAACATTTTTTTTTAAAGTTTGCACTATGATTTTCTATTAGCATTTTTTTTTTTTTTTTTTTCGTAAGCTACAAATTTTTCTCATTTTGATAATGGGGGAGAACTACTTTTTGAAATATACATGTAAAATAGTAGGTATAGGATGGTAATTTTACAGTTGTTAAGAATCGAATTCAGCTATTAGATAATAGTACATATTTTGTTAAATATTTACGGTGTTAATTAAGATATCTTTAAAAACTCGGTGTACCCTTGTCTGTGAGGAAGCACCTTGCCCTTTTTTAGGCCTAGGCGTAGGAATGGAGTATTTAACAAATATTTTTAGCTTAAAGAAAAGAACTAAATAAATGAAAAAAATTGAAGAGAAATTTCATCAGAGATGTAAACAATGTTATTAATATTTATGTAAATTTTTAATTTTTGGTCTTACATCTGTACCAGTTATATAAAGACATTACGGAATTCGTGACATTGGTCAAATCTGTCATGTCGTTATTCTTATCTAGTTCTTGTGTTTTTTATGTAAGGAAAATATATTAATTTCACAAAGCATCACCATTAAAGTAATTTAAAAATTTATTGAATTATTAGTAGTTATTCTTATGTTTCATGACTACTTTTAAGAGTGATATTTTACAATAGATTTTCCCACTTTTTAGGTTTAGTTCTGAACTTATTATCTCGAAAACTAGATTTTTTTTTAAATACCTTCCAATTTGAGATATACAGAGTATACTGTATTTTGTTTTCCTTTTCTTAACTTGCTAAGCAGTATAATATTCTCATGTATTTTATGTGCTTTTGAATTTCATAGTTATATACTGGTATTTTTAGGTTAAAAATTGGAGAAATTTTGGCGGCAGGGACTGCGATGAGGTGACAAGGAGGATTCTAGCTGCCCTCCTATCCCATGAGGCTGCCTGTGGTTTCAACTGGATTGGTGGCTACGACAAATTAGGAATGAAGACTTTTCCAAGGGTTCTCCAAATGATATCAGGTAACATATGTATTCCTTGGAGTGTACATTCAGTCTAATCATTTTTTACTATTTAATGTAACAATCTTATATGTTGAAGATATGTATCAGAAATAGAACTTCTAGGTTGAGTCAATATCAATTTTTTATCTTCATTGTTTACTTTAACCCCTTAATGCACGGATTTTTTTGGGGAGAAAAAACCAACCAAAAAAATCCCTTTTTTTTCTTTACGTAAAAAAAGTACACTTTAGAACTTTAAGCATATTATTTTCTATACGTGTCTTAATTTAAAATTAATGTTGTACTAAAACGTTTAAAAAAAAACTGGTAAATTGTTAAGATAACATTTTAAATAAAATACTTAATAATATTGGCACTTTTCTTGTACCCATCATACACTTCATGTGAAAAAATCATGCTGATCTGAAAATTTATTAAGATTTTTACCTGGAAAAATCTGAAACCTGATTCGAGTGACCACCCGGATTATTCAGAACAATAATTGTTTCAAGGCCTGTGAAGGCATATTAACTGCCATTAATTTTTTAAAAATTTGAATTCACTTCAGGAAGTTTGTTAGTAAATCTCTTTTAGTATATTTAAATATCTCATAATTTAAAAACTCATCTGTTTAGAACAGTGTCCCCCAACCTTTTTATCACCGCTGACCTGTCAACGCTTGATAATTTTACCGCGGCCCACTGGGGGGGGGGGGGGGGCTTTGATTGTTTATATTTTCTATTATTTCGATTTATTACTAATTTAAATTTAATTGTATTTAAGCATGCCTAAATAAAATACAGTTACACCAAAAAATAAATATAAAGTGATTTAACATTTTAACTTACTAGAACGTTAAATTAATAAGAACCCTGAGCTTGTTTCTTTGCAATGAGGCGGTTCCATCTGGGGGTAATCGGAGACAATGATACATTGCAAACATTAAAATATTTATGTCACTACCTTCGGGAACCCCCTTTTTTAAAAATAAATAAAATTTTAAAGCAACAGATATTTTTAATTTGGGGTATAAAGCTAGGAATTTAAATTCAGTTTCAATGAAATGGGCGGCCCGGTACCATTTGATCCATGGACCGGGGGTTGGGGAACACTGGTTTAGAGTATTCAAGTCAAGTAATTCTTCTTTCTTTCAGCAAAAACTTATCAATGTCTTGTTAAAAATAAAGTTTTGATTTTGCTCATACTGAATGAATCAAATGTTTATTTTAGTGGCTGTCCAGCAGAACTCAGCAACGAAAATTGCAAAACAAGCAGAACTTATTGTGAAAAGATGGCTGAGGACTGCTAACTGATAGAAATGGAGGAAGGAATAAAAGAAGAAATGTAGTAGAATAGTTATTTTTGTGACTGCTGTAATTTTGTGTAGTGGTAGTAGTTGTGTTGATGAATAAAATTATGTAAAGTATACATGTGTTGATGAATAAAATTATGTATAACAAGTATTTTGACTGCTTTTTTCAAATAAAAATTTACATATCAGCTGAATATATTGTGTTTTATATATGTTGTAAAATTAGATCAAATAGTTGTATAGATTAAATTTTTAAATTTCATTTTTGTACACATGTATGCTGAGAACAATTTGCAGAGTTTAGATTTGTTTTGTGTGTCAGTTACTTTATGGCTTATTTATAAGTTATCAATTTTATATTTGCATTTCATAAACTTTTTTTATGTATATTAGAATAATCTTAGGATAACTTTTTTAATGAGGAATATATTAATGCTAAGGTAACAAAGTATTAATAGTGAGCAATCACATATTTTGACTACCTAAAAAATTTGAATATATAGGGCAGCGAGGTTCATTAGGTAAGAATGCTTCAATTAAGCATTTCTTACGATTTCTATCTTAATTAAATGACTGAGAGCATGTGCTTGAAATATATTGTACAAACAAGTACTCTAAATTCAGTTCAGAGTTTTTTTTTTATATTAAGGTCCCAAGATAAAAATCAAATATAAAAAAAATTTCTAATCCCCCTCATCTAAATATAGACTGGTCAATGACCTCTGCATCCAGATTACAGAATGCTGGTATGCTGCTGGGTTTAATCCGATTTCTGGCCGTCAACCGTAGGTTAAGCATTGAATAGGTACTGGTTGCCGTCAAAAAGTGGTGGGTAAGATCTGTGCATGTGATGGCTACTTTACAGTTGCTGGCTGTGATAAAGGTGGCCGTTTGCTGGCCTACACTGCTGTGTCGACAGAAGGCCAGCCATTCACTTTAGTACAGTTAGAAGTGACGGCATCCGTGTGCCTGCCCGGCAATTTAGCTGCTGGCTACAGGAACTTTTCCGGTGCTTTGCCTGCTGATTTGTTTTTGCTGGGATGTATATGTTTTTAGAAAAATTGACGCACGTCCTTTGACTTAGCATTAAGATTAAAGTTCTGTTTTGAACTAAAAAATTATAAAAAATTGTTAAAATGTCTGCCAAATGACCCACTCATATGCAGCTATTATTAATAATTAGAAAATAAACGAGAGAAACGCCTTCTAAATGAAGTAAACCATAGTATACACTAAATGTAGGTTGCACAGAGGGTTTTTGACTCTCCTTATATAATATTTCCATTAATATCCTTTTTTGCGACAACTGCGTTAATCATGTAGAGTGACATGGAGTAAATAAAAAAAATTTAAAAATGTTTTATAAATTTTTATTAGCATATGTATATGTTTTTAGAAAATTTGACGCACATCCTTTGACTTGGCATTAAGATTAAAGTTCTGATTTGAAACAAAAAATTTAAAAAATTGTTAAAGTGTCTGCCAAATGACCCACTCATATGCAGCTATTAATAATAATTAGAAAATAAACGAGAGAAACGCCTTCTAACGGAAGTAAACTATAGTATACACTAAATGTAGGTTGCACAGAAGGGTTTTGACTCTCCTTATATAATATTTCCTATAATATCCTTTTTTAAGACAACTGCGCTAATCATAAAGAGTGACATGGACTAAATAAAAAATTTTTATACATTTTTATTTGCATATGTATTTGTTTTTAGAAAATGTGACGCACGTCCTTTGACTTGGCATTAAAATTAAAGTTCTGATTTGAACAAAAAAAATTATAAAAAATTGTTAAAGTGTCTGCCAAATGACCCACTCATATGCAGCTATTAATAATAATTAGAAAATAAACGAGAGAAACGCCTTCTAAATGATGTAAACAATAGTATACACTAAATGTAGGTTGCACAGAAGGTTTTTGACTCTCCTTATATAATATCTCATTAATATCCTTTTTTGCGACAACTGCGCTAATCATGTAGAGTGACATGGACTAAATAAAAAAATTTTAAAAATGTTTTATAAATTTTTATTAGCATATGTATATGTTTTTAGAAAATTTGACGCACGTCCTTTGACTTGGCATTAAGATTAAAGTTCTGATTTGAACCAAAAAATTATAAAAAATTGTTAAAGTGTCTGCCAAATGACCCACTGATATGCAGATTTTAATAATAATTAGAAAATAAACGAGAGAAACGCCTTCTAAATGAAGTGAACAATAGTATATGTGGGTTAAACCCGCAAAGCAGAGTACGCTAAAAATGATGAAAACACAAGTAAACTGGAACACAACATTTATTACAACTTTAAATGTTTATTTGAAATCTAAAATTCGTAATGTTAAACAAAAGAACCATTATTAACAAATACAATCTTAATCCTATGACGGATATCAGGCCATCAGCCAAAGACTAAAAAGAAAGGTGGGCTGTTCATCACGCATGAAAAGAATTGTTCGTTCTTTTATACAACAAGATGTCTTACGTCACATTGATTAGCTGATTATTTCTTGACTTCTCTTCACTTCCATACTAGAGACGAATCTGTAAAAGACTAAAACACTAAAGTTTATAACTGGAAATTACTTATTTCCACAGTATACACTAAATGTAGGTTGCACAGAAGGTTTTTGACTCACCTTATATAATATTTCCATTAATATCCTTTTTTACGACAACTGCGCTAATCATGTAGAGTGACATGGAGTAAATAAAAAAATTTAAAAATGTTTTATAAATTTTTATTAGCATATGTATATGTTTTTAGAAAATTTGACGCACATCCTTTGACTTGGCATTAAGATTAAAGTTCTGATTTGAAACAAAAAATTTAAAAAATTGTTAAAGTGTCTGCCAAATGACCCACTCATATGCAGCTATTAATAATAATTAGAAAATAAACGAGAGAAACGCTTTCTAAATGATGTAAACAATAGTATACACTAAATGTAGGTTGCACAGAAGGCTTTTGACTCTCCTTATATAATATCTCCATTAATATCCTTTTTTGCGACAACTGCGCTAATCATGAAGAGTGACATGGACTAAATAAAAAAAATTTAAAAATGTTTTATATACTTTTATTAGCATATGTATATGTTTTTAGAAAATATGACGCACGTCCTTTGACTTGGCATTAAGATTAAAGTTCTGATTTGAACAAAAAAATTATAAAAAATTGTTAAAGTGTCTGCCAAATGACCCACTCATATGCTGCTGTTAATAATAATTAGAAAATAAACGAGAGAAACGCCTTCTAAATGAAGTAAACAATAGTATACACTAAATGTAGGTTGCACAGAAGGTTTTTGACTCTCCTTATATAATATTTCCATTAATATCCTTATTTGCAACAATTGTGCTAATCATGTTGAGTGACATGGACTAAATAAAAAAATTTTAAAAATGTTTTATAAATTTTTATTAGCATATGTATATGTTTTTAGAAAATTTGACGCACGTCCTTTGACTTGGCATTAAGATTAAAGTTCTGATTTGAACCAAAAAATTATAAAAAATTGTTAAAGTGTCTGCCAAATGACCCACTCATATGCAGATTTTAATAATAATTAGAAAATAAACGAGAGAAACGCCTTCTAAATGAAGTGAACAATAGTATATGTGGGTTAAACCCGCAAAGCAGAGTACGCTAAAAATGATGAAAACACAAGTAAACTGGAACACAACATTTATTACAACTTTAAATGTTTATTTGAAATCTAAAATTCGTAATGTTAAACAAAAGAACCATTATTAACAAATACAATCTTCATCCTATGACGGATATCAGGCCATCAGCCAAAGACTAAAAAGAAAGGTGGGCTGTTCATCACGCATGAAAAGAATTGTTCGTTCTTTGATACAACAAGATGTCTTGCGTCACATTGATTAGCTGATTATTTCTTGACTTCTCTTCACTTCCATACTAGAGACGAATCTGTAAAAGACTAAAACACTAAAGTTTATAACTGGAAATTACTTATTTCCACAGTATACACTAAATGTAGGTTGCACAGAAGGTTTTTGACTCACCTTATATAATATTTCCATTAATATCCTTTTTTACGACAACTGCGCTAATCATGTAGAGGGACATGGACTAAATAAAAAAAATTTAAAAATGTTTTATATATTTTTATTAGCATATGTATATGTTTTTAGAAAATTTGACGCACGTCCTTTAACTTAGCATTAAGATTAAAGTTCTGTTTTGAACTAAAAAATTATAAAAAATTGTTAAAATGTCTGCCAAATGACCCACTCATATGCAGCTATTAATAATAATTAGAAAATAAACGAGAGAAACGCCTTCTAAATGAAGTAAACCATAGTATACACTAAATGTAGGTTGCACAGAGGGTTTTTGACTCTCCTTATATAATATTTCCATTAATATCCTTTTTTGCGACAACTGCGCTAATCATGTAGAGTGACATGGAGTAAATAAAAAAAATTTAAAAATGTTTTATAAATTTTTATTAGCATATGTATATGTTTTTAGAAAATTTGACGCACATCCTTTGACTTGGCATTAAGATTAAAGTTCTGATTTGAAACAAAAAATTTAAAAAATTGTTAAAGTGTCTGCCAAATGACCCACTCATATGCAGCTATTAATAATAATTAGAAAATAAACGAGAGAAACGCCTTCTAACGGAAGTAAACTATAGTATACACTAAATGTAGGTTGCACAGAAGGGTTTTGACTCTCCTTATATAATATTTCCTATAATATCCTTTTTTGCGACAACTGCGCTAATCATAAAGAGTGACATGGACTAAATAAAAAATTTTTATAAATTTTTATTTGCATATGTATTTGTTTTTAGCAAATGTGACGCACGTCCTTTGACTTGGCATTAAAATTAAAGATCTGATTTGAACAAAAAAAATTATAAAAAATTGTTAAAGTGTCTGCCAAATGACCCACTCATATGCAGCTATTAATAATAATTAGAAAATAAACGAGAGAAACGCCTTCTAAATGATGTAAACAATAGTATACACTAAATGTAGGTTGCACAGAAGGTTTTTGACTCTCCTTATATAATATCTCATTAATATCCTTTTTTGCGACAACTGCGCTAATCATGTAGAGTGACATGGACTAAATAAAAAAAAATTTAAAAATGTTTTATATATTTTTATTAGCATATGCATATGTTTTTAGAAAATTTGACGCACGTCCTTTGATTTGGCATTAAGATTAAAGTTTTGATTTGAACTTAAAAAATTATAAAAAATTGTTAAAGTGTCTGCCAAATGACCCACTCATATGCAGCTATTAATAATAATTAGAAAATAAACGAGAGAAACGCCTTCTAAATGAAGTAAACAATAGTATACACTAAATGTAGGTTGCACAGAAGGTTTTTGACTCTCCTTATATAATATTTCCATTAATATCCTTTTTTGCAACAACTGTGCTAATCATGTTGAGTGACATGGACTAAATAAAAAAATTTTAAAAATGTTTTATAAATTTTTATTAGCATATGTATATGTTTTTCGAAAATTTGACGCACGTTCTTTGACTTGGCATTAAGATTAAAGTTCTGATTTGAACCAAAAAATTATAAAAAATTGTTAAAGTGTCTGCCAAATGACCCACTCATATGCAGATTTTAATAATAATTAGAAAATAAACAAGAGAAACGCCTTCTAAATGAAGTGAACAATAGTATATGTGGGTTAAACCCGCAAAGCAGAGTACGCTAAAAATGATGAAAACACAAGTAAACTGGAACACAACATTTATTACAACTTTAAATGTTTATTTGAAATCTAAAATTCGTAATGTTAAACAAAAGAACCATTATTAACAAATACAATCTTAATCCTATGACGGATATCAGGCCATCAGCCAAAGACTAAAAAGAAAGGTGGGCTGTTCATCACGCATGAAAAGAATTGTTCGTTCTTTTATACAACAAGATGTCTTACGTCACATTGATTAGCTGATTATTTCTTGACTTCTCTTCACTTCCATACTAGAGACGAATCTGTAAAAGACTAAAACACTAAAGTTTATAACTGGAAATTACTTATTTCCACAGTATACACTAAATGTAGGTAGCACAGAAGGTTTTTGACTCTCCTTATATAATATCCTTTTTTGCGACAACTGCGCTAATCATGTAGAGTGACATGGACTAAATAAAAAAAATTTTAAAATGTTTTATATATTTTTATTAGCATGTGTATATGTTTTTAGAAAATTTGACGCACGTCCTTTGACTTGGCATTAAGATTAAAGTTCTGATTTGAACCAAAAAATTATAAAAAATTGTTAAAGTGTCTGCCAAATGACCCACTGATATGCAGATTTTAATAATAATTAGAAAATAAACGAGAGAAACGCCTTCTAAATGAAGTGAACAATAGTATATGTGGGTTAAACCCGCAAAGCAGAGTACGCTAAAAATGATGAAAACACAAGTAAACTGGAACACAACATTTATTACAACTTTAAATGTTTATTTGAAATCTAAAATTCGTAATGTTAAACAAAAGAACCATTATTAACAAATACAATCTTAATCCTATGACGGATATCAGGCCATCAGCCAAAGACTAAAAAGAAAGGTGGGCTGTTCATCACGCATGAAAAGAATTGTTCGTTCTTTTATACAACAAGATGTCTTACGTCACATTGATTAGCTGATTATTTCTTGACTTCTCTTCACTTCCATACTAGAGACGAATCTGTAAAAGACTAAAACACTAAAGTTTATAACTGGAAATTACTTATTTCCACAGTATACACTAAATGTAGGTTGCACAGAAGGTTTTTGACACACCTTATATAATATTTCCATTAATATCCTTTTTTACGACAACTGCGCTAATCATGTAGAGTGACATGGACTAAATAAAAAAAATTTAAAAATGTTTTATATATTTTTATTAGCATATGTATATGTTTTTAGAAAATTTGACGCACGTCCTTTAACTTAGCATTAAGATTAAAGTTCTGTTTTGAACTAAAAAATTATAAAAAATTGTTAAAATGTCTGCCAAATGACCCACTCATATGCAGCTATTAATAATAATTAGAAAATAAACGAGAGAAACGCCTTCTAAATGAAGTAAACCATAGTATACACTAAATGTAGGTTGCACAGAGGGTTTTTGACTCTCCTTATATAATATTTCCATTAATATCCTTTTTTGCGACAACTGCGCTAATCATGTAGAGTGACATGGAGTAAATAAAAAAAATTTAAAAATGTTTTATAAATTTTTATTAGCATATGTATATGTTTTTAGAAAATTTGACGCACATCCTTTGACTTGGCATTAAGATTAAAGTTCTGATTTGAAACAAAAAATTTAAAAAATTGTTAAAGTGTCTGCCAAATGACCCACTCATATGCAGCTATTAATAATAATTAGAAAATAAACGAGAGAAACGCCTTCTAACGGAAGTAAACTATAGTATACACTAAATGTAGGTTGCACAGAAGGGTTTTGACTCTCCTTATATAATATTTCCTATAATATCCTTTTTTGCGACAACTGCGCTAATCATAAAGAGTGACATGGACTAAATAAAAAATTTTTATAAATTTTCTTTTGCATATGTATTTGTTTTTAGCAAATGTGACGCACGTCCTTTGACTTGGCATTAAAATTAAAGATCTGATTTGAACAAAAAAAATTATAAAAAATTGTTAAAGTGTCTGCCAAATGACCCACTCATATGCAACTATTAATAATAATTAGAAAATAAACGAGAGAAACGCCTTCTAAATGATGTAAACAATAGTATACACTAAATGTAGGTTGCACAGAAGGTTTTTGACTCTCCTTATATAATATCTCATTAATATCCTTTTTTGCGACAACTGCGCTAATCATGTAGAGTGACATGGACTAAATAAAAAAAAATTTAAAAATGTTTTATATATTTTTATTAGCATATGCATATGTTTTTAGAAAATTTGACGCACGTCCTTTGATTTGGCATTAAGATTAAAGTTTTGATTTGAACTTAAAAAATTATAAAAAATTGTTAAAGTGTCTGCCAAATGACCCACTCATATGCAGCTATTAATAATAATTAGAAAATAAACGAGAGAAACGCCTTCTAAATGATGTAAACAATAGTATACACTAAATGTAGGTTGCACAGAAGGTTTTTGACTCTCCTTATATAATATCTCATTAATATCCTTTTTTGCGACAACTGCGCTAATCATGTAGAGTGACATGGACTAAATAAAAAAAAATTTAAAAATGTTTTATATATTTTTATTAGCATATGCATATGTTTTTAGAAAATTTGACGCACGTCCTTTGATTTGGCATTAAGATTAAAGTTTTGATTTGAACTTAAAAAATTATAAAAAATTGTTAAAGTGTCTGCCAAATGACCCACTCATATGCAGCTATTAATAATAATTAGAAAATAAACGAGAGAAACGCCTTCTAAATGAAGTAAACAATAGTATACACTAAATGTAGGTTGCACAGAAGGTTTTTGACTCTCCTTATATAATATCCTTTTTTGCGACAACTGCGCTAATCATGTAGAGTGACATGGACTAAATAAAAAAAATTTTAAAATGTTTTATATATTTTTATTAGCATGTGTATATGTTTTTAGAAAATTTGACGCACGTCCTTTGACTTGGCATTAAGATTAAAGTTCTGATTTGAACCAAAAAATTATAAAAAATTGTTAAAGTGTCTGCCAAATGACCCACTGATATGCAGATTTTAATAATAATTAGAAAATAAACGAGAGAAACGCCTTCTAAATGAAGTGAACAATAGTATATGTGGGTTAAACCCGCAAAGCAGAGTACGCTAAAAATGATGAAAACACAAGTAAACTGGAACACAACATTTATTACAACTTTAAATGTTTATTTGAAATCTAAAATTCGTAATGTTAAACAAAAGAACCATTATTAACAAATACAATCTTAATCCTATGACGGATATCAGGCCATCAGCCAAAGACTAAAAAGAAAGGTGGGCTGTTCATCACGCATGAAAAGAATTGTTCGTTCTTTTATACAACAAGATGTCATACGTCACATTGATTAGCTGATTATTTCTTGACTTCTCTTCACTTCCATACTAGAGACGAATCTGTAAAAGAGTAAAACACTAAAGTTTATAACTGGAAATTACTTATTTCCACAGTATACACTAAATGTAGGTTGCACAGACGGTTTTTGACTCTCCTTATATAATATCCTTTTTTGCGACAACTGCGCTAATCATATAGAGTGACATGGACTAAATAAAAAAAATTTTAAAATGTTTTATATATTTTTATTAGCATATGTATATGTTTTTAGAAAATTTGACGCACGTCCTTTGACTTGGCATTAAGATTAAAGTTCTGATTTGAACCAAAAAATTATAAAAAATTGTTAAAGTGTCTGCCAATTGACCCACTCATATGCAGCTATTAATAATAATTTGAAAATAAACGAGAGAAACGCCTTCTAACGGAAGTCAACAATAGTATACGCTAAATGTAGGTAGCACAGAATGTGTTTGACCCAACTTATATAATATTTCCATTAATATCCTTTGTTGTGACAACTGCGTTAGCCATGTAGAGTGAGTGACAGGGACTACATAAAAATTTTTTTAAATGCTTTACAAATATTTTTTTGTATATTTATATGTTTTTAGGAAATTTGAAGCATGTCCTTTGACTTGGTATCAAGATAAAAGTTCTGATTTGAACTTAAAAAATTATAAAAAATTGTTAAAGTGTCTGCCAAATGACCCACTCATATGCAGCTATTAATAATAATTAGAAAATAAACGAGAGAAACGCCTTCTAACGGAAGTCAACAATAGTATACGCTAAATGTAGGTAGCACAGAATGTGTTTGACCCAACTTATATAATATTTCCATTAATATCCTTTGTTGTGACAACTGCGTTAGCCATGTAGAGTGAGTGACAGGGACTACATAAAATTTTTTTTAAATGCTTTACAAATATTTTTTTGTATATTTATATGTTTTTAGGAAATTTGAAGCATGTCCTTTGACTTGGTATCAAGATAAAAGTTCTGATTTGAACTTAAAAAATTATAAAAAATTGTTAAAGTCTCTGCCAAATGACCCACTCATATGCAGCTATTAATAATAATTAGAAAATAAACGAGAGAAACGCCTTCTAACGGAAGTCAACAATAGTATACGCTAAATGTAGGTAGCGCAGAATGTTTTTGACTCTCCTTATATAATATTTCCATTAATATCCTTTGTTGTGACAACTGCGTTAGTCATGTAGAGTGAGTGACAGGGACTACATAAAATTTTTTTTAAATGCTTTACAAATATTTTTTTGTATATTTATATGTTTTTAGAAAATTTGAAGCATGTCCTTTGACTTGGTATCAAGATAAAAGTTCTGATTTGAACTTAAAAAATTATAAAAAATTGTTAAAGTGTCTGCCAAATGACCCACTCATATGCAGCTATTAATAATAATTAGAAAATAAACGAGAGAAACGCCTTCTAACGGAAGTCAACAATAGTATACGCTAAATGTAGGTAGCACAGAATGTGTTTGACCCAACTTATATAATATTTCCATTAATATCCTTTGTTGTGACAACTGCGTTAGCCATGTAGAGTGAGTGACAGGGACTACATAAAATTTTTTTTAAATGCTTTACAAATATTTTTTTGTATATTTATATGTTTTTAGGAAATTTGAAGCATGTCCTTTGACTTGGTATCAAGATAAAAGTTCTGATTTGAACTTAAAAAATTATAAAAAATTGTTAAAGTGTCTGCCAAATGACCCACTCATATGCAGCTATTAATAATAATTAGAAAATAAACGAGAGAAACGCCTTCTAACGGAAGTCAACAATAGTATACGCTAAATGTAGGTAGCACAGAATGTGTTTGACCCAACTTATATAATATTTCCATTAATATCCTTTGTTGTGACAACTGCGTTAGCCATGTAGAGTGAGTGACAGGGACTACATAAAAATTTTTTTAAATGCTTTACAAATATTTTTTTGTATATTTATATGTTTTTAGGAAATTTGAAGCATGTCCTTTGACTTGGTATCAAGATAAAAGTTCTGATTTGAACTTAAAAAATTATAAAAAATTGTTAAAGTGTCTGCCAAATGACCCACTCATATGCAGCTATTAATAATAATTAGAAAATAAACGAGAGAAACGCCTTCTAACGGAAGTCAACAATAGTATACGCTAAATGTAGGTAGCACAGAATGTGTTTGACCCAACTTATATAATATTTCCATTAATATCCTTTGTTGTGACAACTGCGTTAGCCATGTAGAGTGAGTGACAGGGACTACATAAAAATTTTTTTAAATGCTTTACAAATATTTTTTTGTATATTTATATGTTTTTAGGAAATTTGAAGCATGTCCTTTGACTTGGTATCAAGATAAAAGTTCTGATTTGAACTTAAAAAATTATAAAAAATTGTTAAAGTGTCTGCCAAATGACCCACTCATATGCAGCTATTAATAATAATTAGAAAATAAACGAGAGAAACGCCTTCTAACGGAAGTCAACAATAGTATACGCTAAATGTAGGTAGCACAGAATGTGTTTGACCCAACTTATATAATATTTCCATTAATATCCTTTGTTGTGACAACTGCGTTAGCCATGTAGAGTGAGTGACAGGGACTACATAAAAATTTTTTTAAATGCTTTACAAATATTTTTTTGTATATTTATATGTTTTTAGGAAATTTGAAGCATGTCCTTTGACTTGGTATCAAGATAAAAGTTCTGATTTGAACTTAAAAAATTATAAAAAATTGTTAAAGTGTCTGCCAAATGACCCACTCATATGCAGCTATTAATAATAATTAGAAAATAAACGAGAGAAACGCCTTCTAACGGAAGTCAACAATAGTATAAATTAAATGTAGGTTGCACAGAATGTGTTTGACCCAACTTATATAATATTTCCATTAATATCCTTTGTTGTGACAACTGCGTTAGCCATGTAGAGTGAGTGACAGGGACTACATAAAAATTTTTTTAAATGCTTTACAAATATTTTTTTGTATATTTATATGTTTTTAGGAAATTTGAAGCATGTCCTTTGACTTGGTATCAAGATAAAAGTTCTGATTTGAACTTAAAAAATTGTTAAAGTGTCTGCCAAATGACCCACTCATATGCAGCTATTAATAATAATTAGAAAATAAACGAGAGAAACGCCTTCTAACGGAAGTCAACAATAGTATACGCTAAATGTAGGTAGCACAGAATGTGTTTGACCCAACTTATATAATATTTCCATTAATATCCTTTGTTGTGACAACTGCGTTAGCCATGTAGAGTGAGTGACAGGGACTACATAAAAATTTTTTTAAATGCTTTACAAATATTTTTTTGTATATTTATATGTTTTTAGGAAATTTGAAGCATGTCCTTTGACTTGGTATCAAGATAAAAGTTCTGATTTGAACTTAAAAAATTATAAAAAATTGTTAAAGTGTCTGCCAAATGACCCACTCATATGCAGCTATTAATAATAATTAGAAAATAAACGAGAGAAACGCCTTCTAACGGAAGTCAACAATAGTATACGCTAAATGTAGGTAGCACAGAATGTGTTTGACCCAACTTATATAATATTTCCATTAATATCCTTTGTTGTGACAACTGCGTTAGCCATGTAGAGTGAGTGACAGGGACTACATAAAAATTTTTTTAAATGCTTTACAAATATTTTTTTGTATATTTATATGTTTTTAGGAAATTTGAAGCATGTCCTTTGACTTGGTATCAAGATAAAAGTTCTGATTTGAACTTAAAAAATTATAAAAAATTGTTAAAGTGTCTGCCAAATGACCCACTCATATGCAGCTATTAATAATAATTAGAAAATAAACGAGAGAAACGCCTTCTAACGGAAGTCAACAATAGTATACGCTAAATGTAGGTAGCACAGAATGTGTTTGACCCAACTTATATAATATTTCCATTAATATCCTTTGTTGTGACAACTGCGTTAGCCATGTAGAGTGAGTGACAGGGACTACATAAAAAAATTTTTAAATGCTTTACAAATATTTTTTTGTATATTTATATGTTTTTAGGAAATTTGAAGCATGTCCTTTGACTTGGTATCAAGATAAAAGTTCTGATTTGAACTTAAAAAATTATAAAAAATTGTTAAAGTGTCTGCCAAATGACCCACTCATATGCAGCTATTAATAATAATTACAAAATAAACGAGAGAAACGCCTTCTAACGGAAGTCAACAATAGTATACGCTAAATGTAGGTAGCACAGAATGTGTTTGACCCAACTTATATAATATTTCCATTAATATCCTTTGTTGTGACAACTGCGTTAGCCATGTAGAGTGAGTGACAGGGACTACATAAAAATTTTTTTAAATGCTTTACAAATATTTTTTTGTATATTTATATGTTTTTAGGAAATTTGAAGCATGTCCTTTGACTTGGTATCAAGATAAAAGTTCTGATTTGAACTTAAAAAATTATAAAAAATTGTTAAAGTGTCTGCCAAATGACCCACTCATATGCAGCTATTAATAATAATTAGAAAATAAACGAGAGAAACGCCTTCTAACGGAAGTCAACAATAGTATACGCTAAATGTAGGTAGCACAGAATGTTTTTGACTCTCCTTATATAATATTTCCATTATTATCCTTTGATGCGACAGCTGCGTTGACCATGCTGAGTAACATGGACTAAATAAAAATAAAAAAAATTATAAATTTTTTTCAGCATATGTATGTTTGATACATAGTTAATCTAAGTTACTTTTCGATAGTGCTTTCGTAGGTTCTTGTTGGTTTAATACGTGTTTCTTAAAATTTCAGATCTTTTAATTTCGATATGACTCACAAATTTCGAATCTGGCACTTTTGATGTGTCAATTTTATCGTAAATTATTTTTCTATCATGTTTTGCATTTACACATGATTGTGAAAATTTCCTTATTTTTAATATGACACTTTAATCGTGTATGAGCGGCTTCAATTTTGCCAATATTATAGCAAATCAAAGAGGTTCATTTATTTTTTCTTATCGTTCTTCTAACATTTTGCTAGGCTTTTTCACGGGGTTTAATAAAACCTGATGTTTCAATTCGGCATAATAACGATCCCTTATTTTCGAAACAGGCAATCCATGTAATCTTCAACCGATCTATTTGTTTCCCATGTTTTTTTTTTATTTTCTAAAAAAAAAATATATATATATAATTACTACTCCTACTACTACTATTTTGATAAATCTAATTTACTAATCTGATATAACTATCTAAGTAAGCGAGATATTGTTTCCTTTGTATTTTTTACCCTTAATCAAATGATACATTTCTCGAGTCAACAGAACAAATCGCTCAAAAGTTGCGAGCTTTATCATGCAAACACTATTTTTGATGTGCTATGGCTGCTGTACACTTTTTAAAAATTCGATTTGATATATCGTTTTCTTCATGAGTGCAATTCATCAATAAATTTTGCACTAAAAAAAATCACCCTTAAAATATTGAATCGTTATTTGTGTTTGTCCTCATTCACTGAAACAGGAGAAAAACAAAAGGAAACAGCATGTCACTTGTATGCAAAGCTATGTATTAAGTGCAATCACAAATTTGAACTTCTTAACGTTTAGTTTGATTGCATCGGGATTGGTTTTGAATACCGCTATACATATGCATACACATATACAGCACGCACACACACACATATACAGCACGCACGCACACACACACACATACACACAGATATATATAACAACTCCAGTGGAGGAACGTAATTTTATCCTCTTTTTTTGCGTTATTTTCTAGACTAACATTTAAACGTTTGCATGAATTTCCGTATTAAGTCTCCGGTATCAACCATTCTAAGTAGTTACTTAATGAATCAATCGATAGCGCAAGCAAATTTTTAATTATAATTTCAAGCTAACATTTTTTTTACTTGCCATAATTTAGTTTTTAACATCAGTAAATTCGGCTTATTAAAATACAATTAATTATAATGCTAAAAACTTCAATATTAATGACAAGCATTTGTATTAAATAAATAAAGTTAAAAAATAATTGCTTAAAAGAGGAGAATAACGTTCACTAATTCACATTTTGTCAAAGCGAAAATTTTAAATATTTCATCATAACAGACTTCATAACATGTAAAAGAAACTAGTAAATTATTTTTAAAAGTGGTTAAACATATTAGTGGTTAACATACAATAAATTCAAAATAACTTGTACATGTTGGATGCATAAAATTGTTTTGTTTTTTATTAAAGATTTATTAGCTATGTTTTTTCGAGGTGCCATCTGTCAATGTATAAAGTAAAACTACGAAACGGCTTTATAATTTTATTTAACTTGAACTTTATCTAATTACATCATGATTTCCTTATAAGAACTAAATTTAAACTAACAATATCTAAAAAATTTAAATTTCACTATGTTAGAAAAATAATTCTCATTTAAAGTAGTCATTCCTTTAATTATACTACTCATTTACTAATGATAGTTGAAGTATGAGTACTTATAAAATTTTGCTGTGCAGTCACATAATAGTCATTCATCTGAAATAATTATTCATTTAAAAATAATTTAAATATGACTCTAGAAACCAAAGGTTATTAAATTTTTTTAAACTTATTTGCTGATTTATAGAACTTCGAGCTCATCAAGATTATTTTCTCTATTTTATTTCCCTAACTTTTTCAATCTTAGCACTGCATCTAATTTTCTTTGAGTTTTCTGCTCTTTTAGCTATCATTGCGCACAAAACAAATTAACTATTCTTTATTATTTCTATTTCATAACTTTTCTTTTTACTATTTTTTTCACTTAACTCTTCTTCAAACATTTTGCTTCTAGAGTGTAGAATTATATTGCACTTTCTTTTTATTACTTTACCCATGACTGTTTGTTTCTAAGTCTGGTATTTAAACAATAAAATTAGTTATAAATTAACATTAGTAGTAAAATGTCGCCCTTCAATGTGCATTCATAAATTAATCATCTAAAACACGCTGTAAAATTAGTTACGAAGCCCTAAGAATAGTTGTGTTAGATTAATTACTTAAAAATGTATTAGTTACTAAAAATTAAATTAATTCATTAGAGGAGAAAAAATTTAACTTCTTACCTGTAAAATGGTTTTTGTTCTTTTTCCATCCTTGGGTAAGTCCTGGGTCTTCGATCTCTGAACTAACTTAACTAAATCAATATAAAATGCCCTTTTAACGATTTTATTTTACTTATGAAACTCCCCTCCCTTTCTTCAACAATACATATATTTTCCCCTACCGATTTGAAAAACCGTTTACTGTTTGTATTTTTCCCTCAGACCCAACTATTAATAATTAACGTTTTTATTCATTTAGAAAAACTAATTTCTTCGCAGCCATTGCAACAAATAAAAGCTAAAAACGAACTAGCAAGGTTTGGATACGAAGCGCATTCTCTCTTTAACGGCCACTATAGTTTACATTTAAACCTGTGGTTTAGGGTTGATTTTTTGTTCGACTTAATAACAAGTATCTGCACGATTTATTAAGAAACCTTTATTGGGTTTAATTACGTGTAATTGTCATCTTGTTCTTTTTTAAGTTAAAAACAACTTTTGTACAATTAACGGGGCTAATTTAATAACAAGCGAGTTATTTCAATGATTGCGAACTTAGTATTTCAGAACGTAATTTTGATATATTAAAATATTCTTTTTAATTAAATACAAGCTTTCCTTACAGTTTTTCTTTGGCAAATATATTTTGTACGTTTGCACTCTGCATAAACCGGCTTTTCACTAATGTCAAATCTCACACATTCATAACCTATGACTTTATGGGGCTGTTACCGTTCACATGCACAAAACATCTCGATTCAATTTCGTTTGGTATTTCGAAATTATGAAGTGAATTTTTTTATATATATAATTATTTCCCAATTGGATAGGTCAAATCGAATTTTATTCAGATTTTATTAATTTTATGAAATAAAATTAGGTTCAAACGAAAAAGAACGGCGGAATAGTTATGAACTCTGTGCGGGATCATGCTTCGTAGTGCTGTTATTTTACTTAGGGTGGGGGGATATAACTCCTTCTGAAATTTAAAAAAGAACGTAGTTGAATACTTGAAGAAAATGGTATGGTGTGTGAAGGAATGTCAGAAAATCACCATTATTTGGCATATATGCTTAATTAACTTGTTGATAAATACTTAAAACATCTTTCCTTCTACAACAAAAATAAATAACGTCTTTTATTTTTTACGACTGTGTGAATTCTTCGTTTTTGTCACACACATCTTTTACTTCCCTGCACTTTCAAACCCTAAAAATATTAGGAAACAATTTGTATTTTTAAAACTGGAAAACGATTCTTTTTAAGGTATAGAAGTTTATAATTCGGTGTTCTAATTTTCGAACGTTGTATTGGTTCGCATTTATAAGATTGAGCACTTAATTTTACATATTTTATGCCTATTTTGCGTACATTTCTTTTCTAAAAACGAATTTATTAATATTGATACTGTGTAAGGTTGTCGATAGCTTGGACTGTATAAAAGGGTTATAAGTAATGCCAGGCGACTTAATTTACAAACAAACAATTTTATTAAAGGATGTGGCGATGGGTTGATTTATCGCGACCAAACGGACGTCACGGTGAACGTTGACATCACTGGTCTAGGAACTAGTTTGTACTCTATACCCACGCCCTCTAGTGAACTGCGGTGTTTGTTTATTGCAGCTGTACATAATTTGTTCTTTTTTTATTTGATTTTTATAAGTTGTAATGATTAATAATAATTGATAACATTCAGTCTCTTTGCCAGAAAAATCTGAAATTCGCAAATTTTATGATACATTTTTTTCAGATTTTTTTAGAGATTTATAATTTGCAAATTTTAAAATTACAAAAAAAAAAAAAAAAAAAAAAAAAAACTAATATGTTCTTAAAATTTAATTCTTTATATCATTCTGAAATTCAAATATTTGAAATAAAATAAAACACAATTTATCTACTTACAAAAAATAAATAAAATAAAGAACATTTTAGTAAACATTCCAAGCTAGTCAAAACATTAAATTTCATATAAAGCACAAGAAATTGGAAAATGATAATAATTGTATAGTCTCATTATTGCCTGTTAGCGTTCAATTAGTTTGCTAGCAAAACGTTTTCTTGGTTTTCATTTGTGTGTAATGGAAATTCTAATTATTTTCATTCAAAAAATCTTTCAAATCTCGTGGTTTTCCTTTGCATTTAACGCAAAATTTGATTTGTCTAAATTTAATTTTAAATAATATATAGGTTACTACAAAAGCTTTTATAAACATGATTTTACTATGATATTTAAATTGCAAGTTACTTTGATTTCTGGGTCGTGTTAAAAGTTAAAAATATAAGAAAAGTATTTCACAACATCTATTATGATGACAAATTGTCTGTCAAGGATGATAAAAAAATGAATGGTTTAAAAAATAATTCATTGCGATAATGAACATTTAGCTGTAATCTTATTATTGTTCAGTTATCTAAAAGAATTTTTCGTGGTTTTCCTTTGTATTTAACGCAACATTTGATTATTTTAATTTCAACTTAATCTTGGTCAAAATAAGTTGTTTTTATAACTTTTATAAACATTGTTTTACGCCATATTTAAATGGCACGTTACTTTGATTTTTGGAATGAGTTTAAAATTACAAAAAATATGAAAAGCATCTCGCTATATTCACCGAAGTAATTAACTGTCTGTCAAAGACGCTAAAAAAATGATTTATTATATAAAAAAAAGTCATTGCGATTACTGAGCATTTCGCTGGAACTCTTTAAGCGTCAAGCAATCTGAATGATATTTTCGTGGTTTTCTTTTACATGTAACGCAAAATATGATTGTTTTCTTTAAAAAAAAACATTCATAAAGGCAGCAATGTTTAAATATTTACATAAATTATGAGTTATTTTATCTTTATTCCTTATTAAATCAAAACAAAATGAAGAGCATTTGATTTTGGGCAATTAATTAGCAAGGTAGATAGTCTTACGCGGACATTAAGATATGAATTGGGAGATTTTGATACGGAGATTATATATATATATATATATATATATATATATATATACATATATATATGTATATATATTATAATTTGAATAATTATTCGTGCAAAGGCATTAATAAAGATCGGAAATTGAAAGATAATACAATCGAATTCATAATTAATGCTACGAATAATTATTTTCATGAAAAAGATTTTTATTTTTAATTATCATCGGAAAATTTAACAAATGTACGGTTGCATGACTTATATTTTGTTTAAAAAAATGTGTCATTAATGTGCATTTTTAATTTTAAAACAATAATAGTAAACTTATAAAATTCAAAGGGTTTCAGTTTTGAACTCGTTCTGTTAAATCAAATTTTTAAATATAAAAAAATGCTAATATAAGCATCTATATTTCAGTTATAATAGAACCAGACGCTTCAAACTAATAACTATGGTTGAATAAGCAAATATCCTTCCTTCGGTTTTAATTAACCCAAGTTCTGAAAACCGAAACTAAACAAAACCGAAACTATATAATTGCTCGTAATCTGAATGATCTCTGGTTTTAAAACTTCAATAAACAAACAAATAAATTATGAGTAATGAATAGACATCTTTAAGCAATATACAAAATTATATACTGATTTACGGAAATGAAAAAAAATTTAGAATTTAAATTAAATTGCTTTTTAATGATCAACACTGATTACGCGCAATGCTAAGGTAGGGCGGGAATGTCAGAAAATAAACGACACTTTTTGTGCGGGTCATAAGTCAAATCATAACATTTCATGACAAATGTTGTTCAATATCCATGACTTTCTAGGTGAGCATATACATTAAAAAACTAAATCTTTTCTCTACCCGAGAGCAATAAACGCTAAAACCGGTCTGTGAAAAGCTATATTAGTCCCTGAGTTACATACAACTACTAAATCTACAATTTTCCCCCTTTCACATACGCGTCACTTAACGTGATACTGTGAAAGGGTAATTTTAAAAATTAGAATTTTCGGCGACCTAAATCTATGACTTTTCATGATTTTTTTAAAAAAAATAGTTAAAATCATAACATTTCATGACAAATGTTGTTCAATATCCATGACTTTCTAGGTGAGCATATACATTAAAAAACTAAATCTTTTCTCTACCCGAGAGCAATAAACGCTAAAACCGGTCTGTGAAAAGCTATATTAGTCCCTGAGTTACATACAACTACTAAATCTACAATTTTCCCCCTTTCACATACGCGTCACTTAACGTGATACTGTGAAAGGGTAATTTTAAAAATTAGAATTTTCGGCGACCTAAATCTATGACTTTTCATGATTTTTTTAAAAAAAATAGTTAAAATCATAACATTTCATGACAAATGTTGTTCAATATCCATGACTTTCTAGGTGAGCATATACATTAAAAAACTAAATCTTTTCTCTACCCGAGAGCAATAAACGCTAAAACCGGTCTGTGAAAAGCTATATTAGTCCCTGAGTTACATACAACTACTAAATCTACAATTTTCCCCCTTTCACATACGCGTCACTTAACGTGATACTGTGAAAGGGTAATTTTAAAAATTAGAATTTTCGGCGACCTAAATCTATGACTTTTCATGATTTTTTTAAAAAAAATAGTTAAAATCATAACATTTCATGACAAATGTTGTTCAATATCCATGACTTTCTAGGTGAGCATATACATTAAAAAACTAAATCTTTTCTCTACCCGAGAGCAATAAACGCTAAAACCGGTCTGTGAAAAGCTATATTAGTCCCTGAGTTACATACAACTACTAAATCTACAATTTTCCCCCTTTCACATACGCGTCACTTAACGTGATACTGTGAAAGGGTAATTTTAAAAATTAGAATTTTCGGCGACCTAAATCTATGACTTTTCATGATTTTTTTAAAAAAAATAGTTAAAATCATAACATTTCATGACAAATGTTGTTCAATATCCATGACTTTCTAGGTGAGCATATACATTAAAAAACTAAATCTTTTCTCTACCCGAGAGCAATAAACGCTAAAACCGGTCTGTGAAAAGCTATATTAGTCCCTGAGTTACATACAACTACTAAATCTACAATTTTCCCCCTTTCACATACGCGTCACTTAACGTGATACTGTGAAAGGGTAATTTTAAAAATTAGAATTTTCGGCGACCTAAATCTATGACTTTTCATGATTTTTTTAAAAAAAATAGTTAAAATCATAACATTTCATGACAAATGTTGTTCAATATCCATGACTTTCTAGGTGAGCATATACATTAAAAAACTAAATCTTTTCTCTACCCGAGAGCAATAAACGCTAAAACCGGTCTGTGAAAAGCTATATTAGTCCCTGAGTTACATACAACTACTAAATCTACAATTTTCCCCCTTTCACATACGCGTCACTTAACGTGATACTGTGAAAGGGTAATTTTAAAAATTAGAATTTTCGGCGACCTAAATCTATGACTTTTCATGATTTTTTTAAAAAAAATAGTTAAAATCATAACATTTCATGACAAATGTTGTTCAATATCCATGACTTTCTAGGTGAGCATATACATTAAAAAACTAAATCTTTTCTCTACCCGAGAGCAATAAACGCTAAAACCGGTCTGTGAAAAGCTATATTAGTCCCTGAGTTACATACAACTACTAAATCTACAATTTTCCCCCTTTCACATACGCGTCACTTAACGTGATACTGTGAAAGGGTAATTTTAAAAATTAGAATTTTCGGCGACCTAAATCTATGACTTTTCATGATTTTTTTAAAAAAAATAGTTAAAATCATAACATTTCATGACAAATGTTGTTCAATATCCATGACTTTCTAGGTGAGCATATACATTAAAAAACTAAATCTTTTCTCTACCCGAGAGCAATAAACGCTAAAACCGGTCTGTGAAAAGCTATATTAGTCCCTGAGTTACATACAACTACTAAATCTACAATTTTCCCCCTTTCACATACGCGTCACTTAACGTGATACTGTGAAAGGGTAATTTTAAAAATTAGAATTTTCGGCGACCTAAATCTATGACTTTTCATGATTTTTTTAAAAAAAATAGTTAAAATCATAACATTTCATGACAAATGTTGTTCAATATCCATGACTTTCTAGGTGAGCATATACATTAAAAAACTAAATCTTTTCTCTACCCGAGAGCAATAAACGCTAAAACCGGTCTGTGAAAAGCTATATTAGTCCCTGAGTTACATACAACTACTAAATCTACAATTTTCCCCCTTTCACATACGCGTCACTTAACGTGATACTGTGAAAGGGTAATTTTAAAAATTAGAATTTTCGGCGACCTAAATCTATGACTTTTCATGATTTTTTTAAAAAAAATAGTTAAAATCATAACATTTCATGACAAATGTTGTTCAATATCCATGACTTTCTAGGTGAGCATATACATTAAAAAACTAAATCTTTTCTCTACCCGAGAGCAATAAACGCTAAAACCGGTCTGTGAAAAGCTATATTAGTCCCTGAGTTACATACAACTACTAAATCTACAATTTTCCCCCTTTCACATACGCGTCACTTAACGTGATACTGTGAAAGGGTAATTTTAAAAATTAGAATTTTCGGCGACCTAAATCTATGACTTTTCATGATTTTTTTAAAAAAAATAGTTAAAATCATAACATTTCATGACAAATGTTGTTCAATATCCATGACTTTCTAGGTGAGCATATACATTAAAAAACTAAATCTTTTCTCTACCCGAGAGCAATAAACGCTAAAACCGGTCTGTGAAAAGCTATATTAGTCCCTGAGTTACATACAACTACTAAATCTACAATTTTCCCCCTTTCACATACGCGTCACTTAACGTGATACTGTGAAAGGGTAATTTTAAAAATTAGAATTTTCGGCGACCTAAATCTATGACTTTTCATGATTTTTTTAAAAAAAATAGTTAAAATCATAACATTTCATGACAAATGTTGTTCAATATCCATGACTTTCTAGGTGAGCATATACATTAAAAAACTAAATCTTTTCTCTACCCGAGAGCAATAAACGCTAAAACCGGTCTGTGAAAAGCTATATTAGTCCCTGAGTTACATACAACTACTAAATCTACAATTTTCCCCCTTTCACATACGCGTCACTTAACGTGATACTGTGAAAGGGTAATTTTAAAAATTAGAATTTTCGGCGACCTAAATCTATGACTTTTCATGATTTTTTTAAAAAAAATAGTTAAAATCATAACATTTCATGACAAATGTTGTTCAATATCCATGACTTTCTAGGTGAGCATATACATTAAAAAACTAAATCTTTTCTCTACCCGAGAGCAATAAACGCTAAAACCGGTCTGTGAAAAGCTATATTAGTCCCTGAGTTACATACAACTACTAAATCTACAATTTTCCCCCTTTCACATACGCGTCACTTAACGTGATACTGTGAAAGGGTAATTTTAAAAATTAGAATTTTCGGCGACCTAAATCTATGACTTTTCATGATTTTTTTAAAAAAAATAGTTAAAATCATAACATTTCATGACAAATGTTGTTCAATATCCATGACTTTCTAGGTGAGCATATACATTAAAAAACTAAATCTTTTCTCTACCCGAGAGCAATAAACGCTAAAACCGGTCTGTGAAAAGCTATATTAGTCCCTGAGTTACATACAACTACTAAATCTACAATTTTCCCCCTTTCACATACGCGTCACTTAACGTGATACTGTGAAAGGGTAATTTTAAAAATTAGAATTTTCGGCGACCTAAATCTATGACTTTTCATGATTTTTTTAAAAAAAATAGTTAAAATCATAACATTTCATGACAAATGTTGTTCAATATCCATGACTTTCTAGGTGAGCATATACATTAAAAAACTAAATCTTTTCTCTACCCGAGAGCAATAAACGCTAAAACCGGTCTGTGAAAAGCTATATTAGTCCCTGAGTTACATACAACTACTAAATCTACAATTTTCCCCCTTTCACATACGCGTCACTTAACGTGATACTGTGAAAGGGTAATTTTAAAAATTAGAATTTTCGGCGACCTAAATCTATGACTTTTCATGATTTTTTTAAAAAAAATAGTTAAAATCATAACATTTCATGACAAATGTTGTTCAATATCCATGACTTTCTAGGTGAGCATATACATTAAAAAACTAAATCTTTTCTCTACCCGAGAGCAATAAACGCTAAAACCGGTCTGTGAAAAGCTATATTAGTCCCTGAGTTACATACAACTACTAAATCTACAATTTTCCCCCTTTCACATACGCGTCACTTAACGTGATACTGTGAAAGGGTAATTTTAAAAATTAGAATTTTCGGCGACCTAAATCTATGACTTTTCATGATTTTTTTAAAAAAAATAGTTAAAATCATAACATTTCATGACAAATGTTGTTCAATATCCATGACTTTCTAGGTGAGCATATACATTAAAAAACTAAATCTTTTCTCTACCCGAGAGCAATAAACGCTAAAACCGGTCTGTGAAAAGCTATATTAGTCCCTGAGTTACATACAACTACTAAATCTACAATTTTCCCCCTTTCACATACGCGTCACTTAACGTGATACTGTGAAAGGGTAATTTTAAAAATTAGAATTTTCGGCGACCTAAATCTATGACTTTTCATGATTTTTTTAAAAAAAATAGTTAAAATCATAACATTTCATGACAAATGTTGTTCAATATCCATGACTTTCTAGGTGAGCATATACATTAAAAAACTAAATCTTTTCTCTACCCGAGAGCAATAAACGCTAAAACCGGTCTGTGAAAAGCTATATTAGTCCCTGAGTTACATACAACTACTAAATCTACAATTTTCCCCCTTTCACATACGCGTCACTTAACGTGATACTGTGAAAGGGTAATTTTAAAAATTAGAATTTTCGGCGACCTAAATCTATGACTTTTCATGATTTTTTTAAAAAAAATAGTTAAAATCATAACATTTCATGACAAATGTTGTTCAATATCCATGACTTTCTAGGTGAGCATATACATTAAAAAACTAAATCTTTTCTCTACCCGAGAGCAATAAACGCTAAAACCGGTCTGTGAAAAGCTATATTAGTCCCTGAGTTACATACAACTACTAAATCTACAATTTTCCCCCTTTCACATACGCGTCACTTAACGTGATACTGTGAAAGGGTAATTTTAAAAATTAGAATTTTCGGCGACCTAAATCTATGACTTTTCATGATTTTTTTAAAAAAAATAGTTAAAATCATAACATTTCATGACAAATGTTGTTCAATATCCATGACTTTCTAGGTGAGCATATACATTAAAAAACTAAATCTTTTCTCTACCCGAGAGCAATAAACGCTAAAACCGGTCTGTGAAAAGCTATATTAGTCCCTGAGTTACATACAACTACTAAATCTACAATTTTCCCCCTTTCACATACGCGTCACTTAACGTGATACTGTGAAAGGGTAATTTTAAAAATTAGAATTTTCGGCGACCTAAATCTATGACTTTTCATGATTTTTTTAAAAAAAATAGTTAAAATCATAACATTTCATGACAAATGTTGTTCAATATCCATGACTTTCTAGGTGAGCATATACATTAAAAAACTAAATCTTTTCTCTACCCGAGAGCAATAAACGCTAAAACCGGTCTGTGAAAAGCTATATTAGTCCCTGAGTTACATACAACTACTAAATCTACAATTTTCCCCCTTTCACATACGCGTCACTTAACGTGATACTGTGAAAGGGTAATTTTAAAAATTAGAATTTTCGGCGACCTAAATCTATGACTTTTCATGATTTTTTTAAAAAAAATAGTTAAAATCATAACATTTCATGACAAATGTTGTTCAATATCCATGACTTTCTAGGTGAGCATATACATTAAAAAACTAAATCTTTTCTCTACCCGAGAGCAATAAACGCTAAAACCGGTCTGTGAAAAGCTATATTAGTCCCTGAGTTACATACAACTACTAAATCTACAATTTTCCCCCTTTCACATACGCGTCACTTAACGTGATACTGTGAAAGGGTAATTTTAAAAATTAGAATTTTCGGCGACCTAAATCTATGACTTTTCATGATTTTTTTAAAAAAAATAGTTAAAATCATAACATTTCATGACAAATGTTGTTCAATATCCATGACTTTCTAGGTGAGCATATACATTAAAAAACTAAATCTTTTCTCTACCCGAGAGCAATAAACGCTAAAACCGGTCTGTGAAAAGCTATATTAGTCCCTGAGTTACATACAACTACTAAATCTACAATTTTCCCCCTTTCACATACGCGTCACTTAACGTGATACTGTGAAAGGGTAATTTTAAAAATTAGAATTTTCGGCGACCTAAATCTATGACTTTTCATGATTTTTTTAAAAAAAATAGTTAAAATCATAACATTTCATGACAAATGTTGTTCAATATCCATGACTTTCTAGGTGAGCATATACATTAAAAAACTAAATCTTTTCTCTACCCGAGAGCAATAAACGCTAAAACCGGTCTGTGAAAAGCTATATTAGTCCCTGAGTTACATACAACTACTAAATCTACAATTTTCCCCCTTTCACATACGCGTCACTTAACGTGATACTGTGAAAGGGTAATTTTAAAAATTAGAATTTTCGGCGACCTAAATCTATGACTTTTCATGATTTTTTTAAAAAAAATAGTTAAAATCATAACATTTCATGACAAATGTTGTTCAATATCCATGACTTTCTAGGTGAGCATATACATTAAAAAACTAAATCTTTTCTCTACCCGAGAGCAATAAACGCTAAAACCGGTCTGTGAAAAGCTATATTAGTCCCTGAGTTACATACAACTACTAAATCTACAATTTTCCCCCTTTCACATACGCGTCACTTAACGTGATACTGTGAAAGGGTAATTTTAAAAATTAGAATTTTCGGCGACCTAAATCTATGACTTTTCATGATTTTTTTAAAAAAAATAGTTAAAATCATAACATTTCATGACAAATGTTGTTCAATATCCATGACTTTCTAGGTGAGCATATACATTAAAAAACTAAATCTTTTCTCTACCCGAGAGCAATAAACGCTAAAACCGGTCTGTGAAAAGCTATATTAGTCCCTGAGTTACATACAACTACTAAATCTACAATTTTCCCCCTTTCACATACGCGTCACTTAACGTGATACTGTGAAAGGGTAATTTTAAAAATTAGAATTTTCGGCGACCTAAATCTATGACTTTTCATGATTTTTTTAAAAAAAATAGTTAAAATCATAACATTTCATGACAAATGTTGTTCAATATCCATGACTTTCTAGGTGAGCATATACATTAAAAAACTAAATCTTTTCTCTACCCGAGAGCAATAAACGCTAAAACCGGTCTGTGAAAAGCTATATTAGTCCCTGAGTTACATACAACTACTAAATCTACAATTTTCCCCCTTTCACATACGCGTCACTTAACGTGATACTGTGAAAGGGTAATTTTAAAAATTAGAATTTTCGGCGACCTAAATCTATGACTTTTCATGATTTTTTTAAAAAAAATAGTTAAAATCATAACATTTCATGACAAATGTTGTTCAATATCCATGACTTTCTAGGTGAGCATATACATTAAAAAACTAAATCTTTTCTCTACCCGAGAGCAATAAACGCTAAAACCGGTCTGTGAAAAGCTATATTAGTCCCTGAGTTACATACAACTACTAAATCTACAATTTTCCCCCTTTCACATACGCGTCACTTAACGTGATACTGTGAAAGGGTAATTTTAAAAATTAGAATTTTCGGCGACCTAAATCTATGACTTTTCATGATTTTTTTAAAAAAAATAGTTAAAATCATAACATTTCATGACAAATGTTGTTCAATATCCATGACTTTCTAGGTGAGCATATACATTAAAAAACTAAATCTTTTCTCTACCCGAGAGCAATAAACGCTAAAACCGGTCTGTGAAAAGCTATATTAGTCCCTGAGTTACATACAACTACTAAATCTACAATTTTCCCCCTTTCACATACGCGTCACTTAACGTGATACTGTGAAAGGGTAATTTTAAAAATTAGAATTTTCGGCGACCTAAATCTATGACTTTTCATGATTTTTTTAAAAAAAATAGTTAAAATCATAACATTTCATGACAAATGTTGTTCAATATCCATGACTTTCTAGGTGAGCATATACATTAAAAAACTAAATCTTTTCTCTACCCGAGAGCAATAAACGCTAAAACCGGTCTGTGAAAAGCTATATTAGTCCCTGAGTTACATACAACTACTAAATCTACAATTTTCCCCCTTTCACATACGCGTCACTTAACGTGATACTGTGAAAGGGTAATTTTAAAAATTAGAATTTTCGGCGACCTAAATCTATGACTTTTCATGATTTTTTTAAAAAAAATAGTTAAAATCATAACATTTCATGACAAATGTTGTTCAATATCCATGACTTTCTAGGTGAGCATATACATTAAAAAACTAAATCTTTTCTCTACCCGAGAGCAATAAACGCTAAAACCGGTCTGTGAAAAGCTATATTAGTCCCTGAGTTACATACAACTACTAAATCTACAATTTTCCCCCTTTCACATACGCGTCACTTAACGTGATACTGTGAAAGGGTAATTTTAAAAATTAGAATTTTCGGCGACCTAAATCTATGACTTTTCATGATTTTTTTAAAAAAAATAGTTAAAATCATAACATTTCATGACAAATGTTGTTCAATATCCATGACTTTCTAGGTGAGCATATACATTAAAAAACTAAATCTTTTCTCTACCCGAGAGCAATAAACGCTAAAACCGGTCTGTGAAAAGCTATATTAGTCCCTGAGTTACATACAACTACTAAATCTACAATTTTCCCCCTTTCACATACGCGTCACTTAACGTGATACTGTGAAAGGGTAATTTTAAAAATTAGAATTTTCGGCGACCTAAATCTATGACTTTTCATGATTTTTTTAAAAAAAATAGTTAAAATCATAACATTTCATGACAAATGTTGTTCAATATCCATGACTTTCTAGGTGAGCATATACATTAAAAAACTAAATCTTTTCTCTACCCGAGAGCAATAAACGCTAAAACCGGTCTGTGAAAAGCTATATTAGTCCCTGAGTTACATACAACTACTAAATCTACAATTTTCCCCCTTTCACATACGCGTCACTTAACGTGATACTGTGAAAGGGTAATTTTAAAAATTAGAATTTTCGGCGACCTAAATCTATGACTTTTCATGATTTTTTTAAAAAAAATAGTTAAAATCATAACATTTCATGACAAATGTTGTTCAATATCCATGACTTTCTAGGTGAGCATATACATTAAAAAACTAAATCTTTTCTCTACCCGAGAGCAATAAACGCTAAAACCGGTCTGTGAAAAGCTATATTAGTCCCTGAGTTACATACAACTACTAAATCTACAATTTTCCCCCTTTCACATACGCGTCACTTAACGTGATACTGTGAAAGGGTAATTTTAAAAATTAGAATTTTCGGCGACCTAAATCTATGACTTTTCATGATTTTTTTAAAAAAAATAGTTAAAATCATAACATTTCATGACAAATGTTGTTCAATATCCATGACTTTCTAGGTGAGCATATACATTAAAAAACTAAATCTTTTCTCTACCCGAGAGCAATAAACGCTAAAACCGGTCTGTGAAAAGCTATATTAGTCCCTGAGTTACATACAACTACTAAATCTACAATTTTCCCCCTTTCACATACGCGTCACTTAACGTGATACTGTGAAAGGGTAATTTTAAAAATTAGAATTTTCGGCGACCTAAATCTATGACTTTTCATGATTTTTTTAAAAAAAATAGTTAAAATCATAACATTTCATGACAAATGTTGTTCAATATCCATGACTTTCTAGGTGAGCATATACATTAAAAAACTAAATCTTTTCTCTACCCGAGAGCAATAAACGCTAAAACCGGTCTGTGAAAAGCTATATTAGTCCCTGAGTTACATACAACTACTAAATCTACAATTTTCCCCCTTTCACATACGCGTCACTTAACGTGATACTGTGAAAGGGTAATTTTAAAAATTAGAATTTTCGGCGACCTAAATCTATGACTTTTCATGATTTTTTTAAAAAAAATAGTTAAAATCATAACATTTCATGACAAATGTTGTTCAATATCCATGACTTTCTAGGTGAGCATATACATTAAAAAACTAAATCTTTTCTCTACCCGAGAGCAATAAACGCTAAAACCGGTCTGTGAAAAGCTATATTAGTCCCTGAGTTACATACAACTACTAAATCTACAATTTTCCCCCTTTCACATACGCGTCACTTAACGTGATACTGTGAAAGGGTAATTTTAAAAATTAGAATTTTCGGCGACCTAAATCTATGACTTTTCATGATTTTTTTAAAAAAAATAGTTAAAATCATAACATTTCATGACAAATGTTGTTCAATATCCATGACTTTCTAGGTGAGCATATACATTAAAAAACTAAATCTTTTCTCTACCCGAGAGCAATAAACGCTAAAACCGGTCTGTGAAAAGCTATATTAGTCCCTGAGTTACATACAACTACTAAATCTACAATTTTCCCCCTTTCACATACGCGTCACTTAACGTGATACTGTGAAAGGGTAATTTTAAAAATTAGAATTTTCGGCGACCTAAATCTATGACTTTTCATGATTTTTTTAAAAAAAATAGTTAAAATCATAACATTTCATGACAAATGTTGTTCAATATCCATGACTTTCTAGGTGAGCATATACATTAAAAAACTAAATCTTTTCTCTACCCGAGAGCAATAAACGCTAAAACCGGTCTGTGAAAAGCTATATTAGTCCCTGAGTTACATACAACTACTAAATCTACAATTTTCCCCCTTTCACATACGCGTCACTTAACGTGATACTGTGAAAGGGTAATTTTAAAAATTAGAATTTTCGGCGACCTAAATCTATGACTTTTCATGATTTTTTTAAAAAAAATAGTTAAAATCATAACATTTCATGACAAATGTTGTTCAATATCCATGACTTTCTAGGTGAGCATATACATTAAAAAACTAAATCTTTTCTCTACCCGAGAGCAATAAACGCTAAAACCGGTCTGTGAAAAGCTATATTAGTCCCTGAGTTACATACAACTACTAAATCTACAATTTTCCCCCTTTCACATACGCGTCACTTAACGTGATACTGTGAAAGGGTAATTTTAAAAATTAGAATTTTCGGCGACCTAAATCTATGACTTTTCATGATTTTTTTAAAAAAAATAGTTAAAATCATAACATTTCATGACAAATGTTGTTCAATATCCATGACTTTCTAGGTGAGCATATACATTAAAAAACTAAATCTTTTCTCTACCCGAGAGCAATAAACGCTAAAACCGGTCTGTGAAAAGCTATATTAGTCCCTGAGTTACATACAACTACTAAATCTACAATTTTCCCCCTTTCACATACGCGTCACTTAACGTGATACTGTGAAAGGGTAATTTTAAAAATTAGAATTTTCGGCGACCTAAATCTATGACTTTTCATGATTTTTTTAAAAAAAATAGTTAAAATCATAACATTTCATGACAAATGTTGTTCAATATCCATGACTTTCTAGGTGAGCATATACATTAAAAAACTAAATCTTTTCTCTACCCGAGAGCAATAAACGCTAAAACCGGTCTGTGAAAAGCTATATTAGTCCCTGAGTTACATACAACTACTAAATCTACAATTTTCCCCCTTTCACATACGCGTCACTTAACGTGATACTGTGAAAGGGTAATTTTAAAAATTAGAATTTTCGGCGACCTAAATCTATGACTTTTCATGATTTTTTTAAAAAAAATAGTTAAAATCATAACATTTCATGACAAATGTTGTTCAATATCCATGACTTTCTAGGTGAGCATATACATTAAAAAACTAAATCTTTTCTCTACCCGAGAGCAATAAACGCTAAAACCGGTCTGTGAAAAGCTATATTAGTCCCTGAGTTACATACAACTACTAAATCTACAATTTTCCCCCTTTCACATACGCGTCACTTAACGTGATACTGTGAAAGGGTAATTTTAAAAATTAGAATTTTCGGCGACCTAAATCTATGACTTTTCATGATTTTTTTAAAAAAAATAGTTAAAATCATAACATTTCATGACAAATGTTGTTCAATATCCATGACTTTCTAGGTGAGCATATACATTAAAAAACTAAATCTTTTCTCTACCCGAGAGCAATAAACGCTAAAACCGGTCTGTGAAAAGCTATATTAGTCCCTGAGTTACATACAACTACTAAATCTACAATTTTCCCCCTTTCACATACGCGTCACTTAACGTGATACTGTGAAAGGGTAATTTTAAAAATTAGAATTTTCGGCGACCTAAATCTATGACTTTTCATGATTTTTTTAAAAAAAATAGTTAAAATCATAACATTTCATGACAAATGTTGTTCAATATCCATGACTTTCTAGGTGAGCATATACATTAAAAAACTAAATCTTTTCTCTACCCGAGAGCAATAAACGCTAAAACCGGTCTGTGAAAAGCTATATTAGTCCCTGAGTTACATACAACTACTAAATCTACAATTTTCCCCCTTTCACATACGCGTCACTTAACGTGATACTGTGAAAGGGTAATTTTAAAAATTAGAATTTTCGGCGACCTAAATCTATGACTTTTCATGATTTTTTTAAAAAAAATAGTTAAAATCATAACATTTCATGACAAATGTTGTTCAATATCCATGACTTTCTAGGTGAGCATATACATTAAAAAACTAAATCTTTTCTCTACCCGAGAGCAATAAACGCTAAAACCGGTCTGTGAAAAGCTATATTAGTCCCTGAGTTACATACAACTACTAAATCTACAATTTTCCCCCTTTCACATACGCGTCACTTAACGTGATACTGTGAAAGGGTAATTTTAAAAATTAGAATTTTCGGCGACCTAAATCTATGACTTTTCATGATTTTTTTAAAAAAAATAGTTAAAATCATAACATTTCATGACAAATGTTGTTCAATATCCATGACTTTCTAGGTGAGCATATACATTAAAAAACTAAATCTTTTCTCTACCCGAGAGCAATAAACGCTAAAACCGGTCTGTGAAAAGCTATATTAGTCCCTGAGTTACATACAACTACTAAATCTACAATTTTCCCCCTTTCACATACGCGTCACTTAACGTGATACTGTGAAAGGGTAATTTTAAAAATTAGAATTTTCGGCGACCTAAATCTATGACTTTTCATGATTTTTTTAAAAAAAATAGTTAAAATCATAACATTTCATGACAAATGTTGTTCAATATCCATGACTTTCTAGGTGAGCATATACATTAAAAAACTAAATCTTTTCTCTACCCGAGAGCAATAAACGCTAAAACCGGTCTGTGAAAAGCTATATTAGTCCCTGAGTTACATACAACTACTAAATCTACAATTTTCCCCCTTTCACATACGCGTCACTTAACGTGATACTGTGAAAGGGTAATTTTAAAAATTAGAATTTTCGGCGACCTAAATCTATGACTTTTCATGATTTTTTTAAAAAAAATAGTTAAAATCATAACATTTCATGACAAATGTTGTTCAATATCCATGACTTTCTAGGTGAGCATATACATTAAAAAACTAAATCTTTTCTCTACCCGAGAGCAATAAACGCTAAAACCGGTCTGTGAAAAGCTATATTAGTCCCTGAGTTACATACAACTACTAAATCTACAATTTTCCCCCTTTCACATACGCGTCACTTAACGTGATACTGTGAAAGGGTAATTTTAAAAATTAGAATTTTCGGCGACCTAAATCTATGACTTTTCATGATTTTTTTAAAAAAAATAGTTAAAATCATAACATTTCATGACAAATGTTGTTCAATATCCATGACTTTCTAGGTGAGCATATACATTAAAAAACTAAATCTTTTCTCTACCCGAGAGCAATAAACGCTAAAACCGGTCTGTGAAAAGCTATATTAGTCCCTGAGTTACATACAACTACTAAATCTACAATTTTCCCCCTTTCACATACGCGTCACTTAACGTGATACTGTGAAAGGGTAATTTTAAAAATTAGAATTTTCGGCGACCTAAATCTATGACTTTTCATGATTTTTTTAAAAAAAATAGTTAAAATCATAACATTTCATGACAAATGTTGTTCAATATCCATGACTTTCTAGGTGAGCATATACATTAAAAAACTAAATCTTTTCTCTACCCGAGAGCAATAAACGCTAAAACCGGTCTGTGAAAAGCTATATTAGTCCCTGAGTTACATACAACTACTAAATCTACAATTTTCCCCCTTTCACATACGCGTCACTTAACGTGATACTGTGAAAGGGTAATTTTAAAAATTAGAATTTTCGGCGACCTAAATCTATGACTTTTCATGATTTTTTTAAAAAAAATAGTTAAAATCATAACATTTCATGACAAATGTTGTTCAATATCCATGACTTTCTAGGTGAGCATATACATTAAAAAACTAAATCTTTTCTCTACCCGAGAGCAATAAACGCTAAAACCGGTCTGTGAAAAGCTATATTAGTCCCTGAGTTACATACAACTACTAAATCTACAATTTTCCCCCTTTCACATACGCGTCACTTAACGTGATACTGTGAAAGGGTAATTTTAAAAATTAGAATTTTCGGCGACCTAAATCTATGACTTTTCATGATTTTTTTAAAAAAAATAGTTAAAATCATAACATTTCATGACAAATGTTGTTCAATATCCATGACTTTCTAGGTGAGCATATACATTAAAAAACTAAATCTTTTCTCTACCCGAGAGCAATAAACGCTAAAACCGGTCTGTGAAAAGCTATATTAGTCCCTGAGTTACATACAACTACTAAATCTACAATTTTCCCCCTTTCACATACGCGTCACTTAACGTGATACTGTGAAAGGGTAATTTTAAAAATTAGAATTTTCGGCGACCTAAATCTATGACTTTTCATGATTTTTTTAAAAAAAATAGTTAAAATCATAACATTTCATGACAAATGTTGTTCAATATCCATGACTTTCTAGGTGAGCATATACATTAAAAAACTAAATCTTTTCTCTACCCGAGAGCAATAAACGCTAAAACCGGTCTGTGAAAAGCTATATTAGTCCCTGAGTTACATACAACTACTAAATCTACAATTTTCCCCCTTTCACATACGCGTCACTTAACGTGATACTGTGAAAGGGTAATTTTAAAAATTAGAATTTTCGGCGACCTAAATCTATGACTTTTCATGATTTTTTTAAAAAAAATAGTTAAAATCATAACATTTCATGACAAATGTTGTTCAATATCCATGACTTTCTAGGTGAGCATATACATTAAAAAACTAAATCTTTTCTCTACCCGAGAGCAATAAACGCTAAAACCGGTCTGTGAAAAGCTATATTAGTCCCTGAGTTACATACAACTACTAAATCTACAATTTTCCCCCTTTCACATACGCGTCACTTAACGTGATACTGTGAAAGGGTAATTTTAAAAATTAGAATTTTCGGCGACCTAAATCTATGACTTTTCATGATTTTTTTAAAAAAAATAGTTAAAATCATAACATTTCATGACAAATGTTGTTCAATATCCATGACTTTCTAGGTGAGCATATACATTAAAAAACTAAATCTTTTCTCTACCCGAGAGCAATAAACGCTAAAACCGGTCTGTGAAAAGCTATATTAGTCCCTGAGTTACATACAACTACTAAATCTACAATTTTCCCCCTTTCACATACGCGTCACTTAACGTGATACTGTGAAAGGGTAATTTTAAAAATTAGAATTTTCGGCGACCTAAATCTATGACTTTTCATGATTTTTTTAAAAAAAATAGTTAAAATCATAACATTTCATGACAAATGTTGTTCAATATCCATGACTTTCTAGGTGAGCATATACATTAAAAAACTAAATCTTTTCTCTACCCGAGAGCAATAAACGCTAATTTTATCACAAAAGAATAATGAGTACTTCTTTTAATTTCCGAATTACTTTGTTTGGAACAAATTTTTTTTTAAAGTTTCCAGTTTAATTTTATCAATTCTGAACTGAATAGGGCAAAATTAACGGTCGCTTCTAGTCGAAGGGTGATTTAAGACAGCAGTGTCTGCCACTCTTTTCGTCGAAGACGGGTCTTTTATTATTATTAAAATTATTATAAACTGTTTACAACATTTTTATAATTATTTCATTTCATGTTTGATTCTCAACATTTTTCTTTATTTTAAAAATGATCCTTGTAATGTCTATTACATTTTGAAAGTTCAAAAGAAATGCCTTAATTTATAAACAAAAATTGATTTTTTTTTTAATCGTTTAAAATTTTCCATTTTTATAAAGGCCACGTTTTTTTCAAAAAAGAACTACTAATAAAAATGCCGCAGCAGGCATACATGAAAGAGACAAATTGTGAAACAACAAAACTCCACCATAGAAAATAGGTTACAAAATTTGCTTAAAATAGTTAATAAACACTTGTCACCTGAAATCACTATTATAAATATTTAACATTGTTATCTGAGTATTTATACTATTAAGTACTATTTATTAGTACTATTAAGTACTGAGTATAAAGTACTATTTATCGTTACATTTACGAGTTATTATACAAACCCCTTACTTTTGCTATGTGTTACTTTTATGCGTACGCTTTTCTTATGTGTTAATATTTCTAGTTACCTTCCTTTATGGGTTATTTATCTGCCTGTAACTGATTGGGCTTCCCTAGCGGGACGCCATCTTACACCGCCACAATGAGTTTTAGACAGAGAAGTAGATATTAGTATAGAAAGTAAAAGGTTTGGGCTGCCTGTAACTCATTGGGCTTCCCTAGCGGGACGCCATCTTACACCGCCACAATGAGTTTTAGACAGAGAAGTAGATATTAGTATAGAAAGTAAAAGGTTTGGGCTGCCTGTAACTCATTGGGCTTCCCTAGCGGGACGCCATCTTACACCGCCACAATGAGTTTTAGACAGAGAAGTAGATATTAGTATAGAAAGTAAAAGGTTTGGGCTGCCTGTAACTCATTGGGCTTCCCTAGCGGGACGCCATCTTACACCGCCACAATGAGTTTTAGACAAAGAAGTAGATATTAGTATAAATTTTAGTTTCAAAATTAAAAAGAAAATGGAACAATAGTTAGTTAAAGGGGTTGAAAGGATCAAGGGAAATAAAAAAAAAATAAGTTTATGGTATTTAGTGGAAAAAATTTTTAAAAAAAATAAAAGTTAAGGCTGGCTGTTTGGGCTTCCCCTGCAGGACGTCATTTTACACCGCCACAATGAGCTTTAGACAAAGAACTGGATATTAGTATAAATTGTCTTTTACAATTAGTAATACTTTTCATAAAATCCTCTTTGTCATCATATAGTTTTGAAAACCTGGATAGTTTTAATATGAATTTCGATGAAGCCATCAAATAATCACTTTTTAACGCGTTTTTTTGCTGATGTAAGCGATTTTTTTAACAATTATTTCTGCTTTTTAACGTGATTTTGAAAATGCCATATTTTATAACGGTATTATTAAACACTAAAGTTTCAAATCGTCCATTTAAATAACTTTTTGATGCACTTTATTTGTGTTGATTTAATCGTAATTTCAAGTTTTTTTTTTTTTTTTTTTTTTTTTTTTTTTTTTTTTTTTTTTTGCAATTATTTCTTTCTATATTTTAGCAGTTATTACTCTACATTCCTCAGGGGATAGAGCCTTCACCTTCGATTAAGGTGAACCAGCCTCGAATCCTCAACGATGACTGGTCCAAACGAATCCGCATCCGGCTTGCACAAACACAGAGCTGACGTGAAATATCCTCAGTGGTAGACGGATCAGGGGGTTAGAGTCCCTTTGTCGTCAGGCTAACCGTGGGAGGTACTCGAGGTCTTCCTCTCCATGTAACGTAAATGCGGGTTAGTTCCATCAAAAAGTCTTCCATGAAATCAAATTTCTTCCAATATTTGATGAAGAAGTTCTGCATAGTCTTCTGGATTGGGTTCAAAATTACAAGGCTTACATTAGTAGTCGTAAACCCAAAAAATTGAGTCGGCTGTTCAACGACAGTTATAAAATAAAAGTAAAATATACACAATTTTTAAAATTTGATGTTTTTTATTATGACAATCTTGTATTATTGACGTGCTTTATTCCTGCTGATTTTATCGTAATTTTTAAGTATTATTTTTTTCACTTTTTTTAGATTTTATTTCTATGTTTTTCCACGTGATTTTGACGATCCCATTATTTTAACTACAATGTTATTACGTCACGAGATTTTCTAATCGCGTATTTAAATAATCACTTTTTGACACAATTTAATTTGGCTCAATTGTATCGTAAATCTAAGTTATTTTTCCAACGTTTTCTTGGATGGCGAAAGTGATTTGGAGGAATAACCGAATATTCGAAAATAAAAATCGGCCGAATTCCATATTTTTGGGGCTAGATAGCGACATTTTTCTAACAGCAAAGCAACATTTTGAATTGAAATTTCAATGCTAATAATATTTTTGTGCAAAACTTTGTAAAACGTTAAAGATATAGCATATCAGAAAAGTTTTTGAAAATACCGCGCTCTCATAGAAATAGTTCATAAAAACTAAAGATTATATACAAAAGCGAAACAAAGAAAAGAAAAATCTTAATACTGGAAAGAAAATTTTAAAGCTGGACATATCAGTTTTCCAATTACCGTATTTTCAAAAAAAAAAAAAAAAAAAAAAAGTCTAACAACGCTCCTAAAGATTTTCGCGTTATAATAAAGAAGTTAATAAAAGCAAGTTTGAAACTCTAATAATGAAACTCTCAATTCAAATTGCTATAAAGTTTAATATAAGCGATCTGTAAAAAATGTTGAGTAATGATAAAACTCTAATAAAAAAAGTTAATTAAGAAGATTTTTTTTTTTTTTTTTTAAAGGGAAAATTTTTTTAAAGTTCCTTCAACAAAACTTTCACAACGAATATCTCGCTGTTCTATGTTATCTTTCTGTTACAGTAAATGAAAAAGTGACAATAAACGAACAAGCTATCTAAAATGTTCCGTTAAGATGTTACGCTATAATAAAACAGAAAAAAATGATATTAAAAAACAATCGTTCTTAATTCTTAAAACTACAGATATCGAAAATTCAAATGCTTAATAAAATTAAAAAAAAAAAAAAAAAAAAAAAAAAAAAAAAAAGTAAACAATAAAGTCTAACAAAAAAGTCTCCTAAAAATTTTCGCGTTATAATAAAGAAGTTAATAAAAGCAAGTTTGAAACTCTAATAATGAAACTCTCAATTCAAATTGCTATAAAGTTTAATATAAGCGATCTGTAAAAAATGTTGAGTAATGATAAAACTCTAATAAAAAAAGTTAATTAAGAAGATTTTTTTTTTTTTTTTTTAAAGGGAAAATTTTTTTAAAGTTCCTTCAACAAAACTTTCACAACGAATATCTCGCTGTTCTATGTTATCTTTCTGTTACAGTAAATGAAAAAGTGACAATAAACGAACAAGCTATCTAAAATGTTCCGTTAAGATGTTACGCTATAATAAAACAGAAAAAAATGATATTAAAAAACAATCGTTCTTAATTCTTAAAACTACAGATATCGAAAATTCAAATGCTTAATAAAATTAAAAAAAAAAAAAAAAAAAAAAAAAAAAAAAAAGTAAACAATAAAGTCTAACAAAAAAGTCTCCTAAAAATTTTCGCGTTATAATAAAGAAGTTAATAAAAGCAAGTTTGAAACTCTAATAATGAAACTCTCAATTCAAATTGCTATAAAGTTTAATATAAGCGATCTGTAAAAAATGTTGAGTAATGATAAAACTCTAATAAAAAAAGTTAATTAAGAAGATTTTTTTTTTTTTTTTTTAAAGGGAAAATTTTTTTAAAGTTCCTTCAACAAAACTTTCACAACGAATATCTCGCTGTTCTATGTTATCTTTCTGTTACAGTAAATGAAAAAGTGACAATAAACGAACAAGCTATCTAAAATGTTCCGTTAAGATGTTACGCTATAATAAAACAGAAAAAAATGATATTAAAAAACAATCGTTCTTAATTCTTAAAACTACAGATATCGAAAATTCAAATGCTTAATAAAATTTAAAAAAAAAAAAAAAAAAAAAAAAAAAAGTAAACAATAAAGTCTAACAAAAAAGTCTCCTAAAAATTTTCGCGTTATAATAAAGAAGTTAATAAAAGCAAGTTTGAAACTCTAATAATGAAACTCTCAATTCAAATTGCTATAAAGTTTAATATAAGCGATCTGTAAAAAATGTTGAGTAATGATAAAACTCTAATAAAAAAAGTTAATTAAGAAGATTTTTTTTTTTTTTTTTAAAGGGAAAATTTTTTTAAAGTTCCTTCAACAAAACTTTCACAACGAATATCTCGCTGTTCTATGTTATCTTTCTGTTACAGTAAATGAAAAAGTGACAATAAACGAACAAGCTATCTAAAATGTTCCGTTAAGATGTTACGCTATAATAAAACAGAAAAAAATGATATTAAAAAACAATCGTTCTTAATTCTTAAAACTACAGATATCGAAAATTCAAATGCTTAATAAAATTAAAAAAAAAAAAAAAAAAAAAAAAAAAAAAAAAAAAAAAAACAGAAATATGAAAACTAGTGGTTTAGTATAAAATATCTTGTTTCAAACTTCATTTTTCCATTTATATTCCAGAAGACAAATTTGCAAGCGCATTATATTTGCATATTTTAAAAATATAGTACTAAGTTTACTGAGAAGAAGTTAGTGCTTAGTAATTAAATATTACTGCATTCGCCGTCAAAATGTCTAAATAAAATACGCCCGAAGATCTTACCTGTTAGTTAAATGTTGTGCATGTGGCCCTTCGTTGAAAAAGGTTCTGCATCCCTATTTTAAACGAATTGAAAATTATTTGTACACTTTTATAAAATTCGTTTATCCAAAAATAATTGCATTAAAAATAATTGAGTAAATTTCATACCTGCCAACTTTTGATCCGTTGCATTATGTTTTTTCCCAGTGGTAGTAAAATAGAATTAAAATTTCAATTGTAAGCAAAAGAGTAGGTTATATTTTCAAAAGCTTTAGCTGACAGCATACTAACGCATATTAATCTATATGCTTAATTTTTTTAAGAATAGTAGTGATCAAAATCATTTAAAAAATAAGTTTATAAAAGAAAAAAATGGTATATATTTACTACCACTTTAAATATAAAAATAAAATTTTACGCCAAATGCGTAAAAGTTGGCAGGTATGAAATTTTAGTAAATACATTTTATTATATTATTTAATAATTGTCGAAAAAATTTTGAATGTTTATAAGATTCTTAACATCATTTTAAAGTACTTAATTTTACACGGCGGAATACAAAATGTGAGCGAAATCAGTTGAAAAGTTCAAGAAAAATCGAATTTTAAGTATACAACTTTTTAAAAAAATCCTTTTCTTAGGAACTTTTTAACCAATTTCGCTCAAATTTTGCATTTTGCCATGCAAAATCACGTACCTTAAAATGATGTGAAAAAAAAAAAAAAAAAAAAAAACTGCAGTACTGCTTACAATTAAAATATTTCGACAATTATTAAATAAAATAAGTATTAACTGAAATTTATTTTCTTGCATGGAATTATCTTTTGATAGACGAATTTTTTTTATAATTGTGAGCTAACATTTTTCAATTCACTTAAAAAGTTCTCGAGGTATGGTGAAATACGCAAAAAGTAAAATTAACATTCTGGGGTCCAAGATTTGGACTGCTCCCTTTGCCACACGATTTCGGCTGTACGTTTTTGTATCAGATTTCGTAACCTAAAATAAAATCGTCGCACTAAGTCATTGGCCTATTTGAGGTCACCTCTCTGAAACAATTAAGATTGAGTCCCAAAACGTGAAGATATCTAATCTCATCATTCATTCATTCAAAAGTTGCATCCATGCACTGAGCGTGAGTCAAACTCGCAACCATTGGCTTCGCACGGACAGACACGCCAACCCCTCGGCCTCCTCTGCAGCAAAAATTAAAATATAAATTATTTAGAAAAATTTAAAACATTTTTTGTACTAAATATTTTAAAAAAATATATAAATATGAATCTTTTATACATCGGTTATCATTAAGTAATTGTATTTCATTTAGTTCTTCCACCCCCCCCCCCCACTTTTCTGTGCTTTGAAAGAAACATGTTTATTCCTGACGAAATCCCAACTCTGACTGTAAACAAGAACTTGGAACATTATTATGCTAATCATTTTGAGAACTAATATTCTAAAAATTTTGGCATAGTTCTTTTTGATATAAATAATGAATAAAAAATAAAAAAAAACTAACCTTAATTTGACAGAAATGAAATATTTTTGTATCCATAAGTTGTTAAGTGGTTTTATATCTTGATAAAAACAAAAACTTTGGATACAACATTTTATCTTAATCTCTCGTGAAATCATCATCATTGATAATAATTTTTTGATTTAAGAAAATACTTTAAACTTTTTTTTACACTGTAACAAGTAATTAATTGAGATGAAATTTTATTTCATAAGTAAAATAATTTTTTAAGTACACATAAAAAGTGAAATTAGTAATTTTTTGCAATTTTACTTAATCAATTACCAAAGAATTTATAAATTGAATATATATTACCATTACCGCCATACATTCTTCACTATTTAAATCCAATACTTTGCAAAATAAAAAAAATCTGGTTGAGGTTTTTAGTAGGAATTATATCAAGTTTCAATTAAGTTATGGTATACTAACATGCATACAGTATAGTTTAATTTATAAAAATGATTTAAACATGAAATTAATGGTAACTGTCTCATATTAAAAATCTAATGCATTAATCAATACTAGGAGTGAGCGATGCAAGAAATTGTAATATATTGTCTGTTAGACATCGCGATATATATGTACGATAAAACATGTTCGAATACTGCTTCCTTTAATTTAAGATGCACAATCAAAAATATTCAATCAATCAAAAAACAAAAGAAATAAACATAAAACAAAATAAAATATTAATTATAAAAAAATATTTCTAACGTGTGTGGATAGCCTTCAACTTTTTCAATTTAAATAATAAAGATGGATTAACTTAAGATCGATTTCTAAAAGTAGAAAACAAACGCAAGCTTTGTTTTCCTTTTTTTTTTTAAATTATAACAAATGACTTAAGATTTATTGGATTGAAAATAATAATAAAATTCTATCAAAATATTTTGCTTACATATTGTACGTAATATTTTTAATGTGTGTTAAGAAAAATAAAGTAATTGCACATTTAAGTAAAACAAATTAATAAATTATTTATTGAAAAAAAAAAGGCTTTTTAAACACAGCTAAATTGTTTATTTATGTGTTAAATATAAAAATAAATGTAAATTTTGTTTTATTTATTTTAAGCTTTTTAAAAAACAAAAGCGAAGGAAGATCTATTGGTTTCTAACGAAATATCTAACGAAATATTTTACTTACATGTACTTGAAGAATTTTAAGAGAAATTGTAAAAATAAATAATACTATTGTTAAATTCTGTTTCTGACTAATAAAGTTTCTGACAAAGAACTCTTTTGCTTGATTATATTAGCCACCAAAAAAATATAAAGAGATTTTTCGGTTCTATTTCAGAGGGTGGAAAATGAAACCGTAATGGAATGTGGTTGAATGAATTGTGCAGACGTTAAAGAGAATAATGTGAAAAACACGCTTTTACACAATACGCGAAGAAAATCGACGTGGTAAAGAAAAAAAAAAAAAATCATTTTCGAAAAAGGAAAATTAAGCACTTTTTAAAAACACACCATGAAAAATGCACCTCTATGGGCTTTTAAAAAACGAAAATCGAAATTAAGCACCTTTAAGCACTTTTTAAAAAAAGCTACGTACACTGTTAAGATAGTAATTGTTGTTGTAGTTGCAGTTCATTTACGTCGCACTAGAGCTGCACAATGGGCTATTGGCGACGGTCTGGGAACCATCCCAGGATGATCCAAAGACTTGCCATCGCAATTTTGATCATCTCTAGAGGGGGCGACTTGCGTGTGAAGTCTAGCACTTTACGGTAGAACAGTTTAACAAGACCCATACCGCACACCCTCGGTCCCCACACAGACTAATCCAACTGGTCACTTACCCGCACACTGACCGCAACCAGTGATGTTTGACTTCGGTGATCTGATGAGAAGAACAGTGTCTTAACGATCAGTACACTGCGGGACTAAAATATTAATTGAAATATATCTCCTTGTTTTCTTCTTTTTTTCACTGTTAAATGATTAGTCACTTGCTCATATACACATTAATTTTAAATTTATTTTCCGATCATTTCTAAGATTAGCTTTAATATGGAAATATACATTCATATTAGTTACAAATGACAAATAGACTTATAGTAAAATTGACATCTTATTGCAAAAAAAAAAAAAAAAAAAAAAAAAAAAAAAAAAAAAAAAAAACTTTTTTTTTATAAAATTCAATTGAAATGAATACAGAAATAGTAAAAAAAGTTTATAGTTACCAGTACTGTTTCAATCCTAGAATTCCAAGAAGAAATGGCGATACGTCTTCTATTGATCTCTAAGTGTAACAAATGCTAATTTGGAAACTGAGATATTATTTATTCGGCATGAATCATCACAGAAAAGCTACAATACCAATATTCGAGGTCACGTGCCCTGGATCGACCAAATTAAAAGTCTGAAACAAATTTTGTTAATTACATCTGTTTGAAATCCTGGCGATATAGTTGGCTACTTTTAAAGAAAATAATTCATTTAGACGCAGCAAGCATTTTTTTAAAAATTCTCTTTTCAATTTTGAATACTTATATTTTAATGAAATATAACGATTTAGTGTGATGTAGATAGCTAAGAAAGTTAAATATTTTTTTTTTTTTTTACTTAGCAATAATATAGGCAAATTTTTGTGATTAACTTTCGGAATTTTTTTAAAATTACATTTACTATTTATTACAGCTCAACAACAAAAAGTTTTTAAAAAAATATTATTAGATAATGCTATTATTAACGCAAGTTAAAAAGAAGGAAAAATATCTCAGTGTTTTATAATTAGCTTCTTTCATTTATTTCTTCGTATTGCATAAAACTTATATTCACTGGAATTTAACTTTTAAAAAAGATGTCAAAAATAAATATTAAATTTATCATATTTTGAACATAAAATGCTGCTATTTCAATATGGGCTTCATTAATAGAAAGATTTTGCATTATCTTCTTTGCGTTTCACATTCAACAATTTACATACAAATCGGTAAGGGGTGGGAAAAAAACGTTAATGCTATTGTTCATGTAATAGCATAGGGCACAACTGCTTAAAACGAATAAAATAGTTAAGGATAGGTAATAGGTTAATGCTAGGTTGTTCCGATCTATGAGGGTCATTCAAATGAAACCTGGTCAGTGCGTCTAACTTTGCATTAGGCGTAATGGAGTACAACAGAACTGCTTGTATGACGACACCATCTACTGGTAGAGAGACTGACGTATGCGCAACGTTTGACGTTGCATAGAGACAGCGTTGTTGCACGCCTAAGAGAAGGTGGTCACCCAAGTTATCGTCCACTACGGAACATGCAGGCGAGTAAGCAGGACGAGTTTTGGTGGGAAACGCTGGAACATCCACTGTACAGCTTAGACCTTTCACCGTGTGACTTTCAAGTTTTTGAACCTCTAAAACAAGCTATTCGAGGACATCGATTCACAACGGATGACGACGTGTGTGAGTGTGTTCAGACCTGGATCCGACAGCTGCCTACTAGCTTCGTCAAAGATGGAATAGACTGGCCAGTGTCGCAATGGGATAAATGTGCCAACAGTTTTTGTGACTATTTTTGAGTATGTTGTACTTTGTATAATTACATTTGTGAGTTATCACAATCGTTACTTTACACTAGTGACCGGGTTTCATTTGAATGTCCCTTATAGTTTAATATATATTTAAGGAAAGTTTTCTGAAATTCAGTAATAAGTTAGAGGTTTGCGAAATAATATTTAAACCAGGAAAAACAAATACGCTCTAACGTCAAGAGAGAGGGCTGTTTGATTGTCGGAGGTAACAGAAAAAACTTGGATTGTGAATATTAGATACAGGAAGTCATCATCAGGTTGTCAAATAAGTCTACACGTCTCACTTTCATCACTGGTGATTCTTTAGATTTCGACAGTGTAATGTGTATATGTTTTGCTTTATTATTTTGCATTTTAAAACGTACAAATTTTTTACTTTGTTTTTGACAAGTTTTCCAAACAAACATGCAAAGATTGGTCTTTATCAAATACTCTGCACAATCACCCGGTGATGAACAGCTTATTAAAATTGATTAACTTACTAAACATTATGAACAGCTTATTAATTATAATAAATAATTTCTTACTCATATCAGAAAACAAAACAAAAAATCAGGTTGGTTGAATTTAGAGTTCTCAGAAGCAGTTATACTGTGCTAAATACAAATATTATCACGAATATTTAAATCAGCGAAATTAAATGATGACATGAAAAAAGGAGAAGCTCTGGAAAGGTTGACCTGACGATTGTTTGTTGTGATTAGTTTGCCCGGAGCTAATGTGCAAATCAGGGCTTACAGCGCTCGTTGATGATGATATGTTGGTTCGAATTCCAGTGCTGGCTGGCAGACTATCGCAGTGATGTGGTAGACAGCAGGGTAACGATGGATGTCTTCATGTAACGCGGCTCAAAGCCATCTGCCATGAAAGTTCTAATGCTTGATCAAGAGTTTTCTTCTGCGTTGGGCTTAAAATTACAATGCTAAGGAGTTGAGCCAAAGTTTGGTCTACTGTACAACGCTGGTTTTTAAATTAACTGTTACGAAATTAAATTTACCAGCGCTTCTTTATTATGCCTCTTTGTGTGACACCTCTAAAATGACAAGCGAGTTCAAATCGTTGCCGGATAAGTCAGGGAATAGAGAACCCCTAAGAGGCGACCCATGGTGAAATCACATCGATATATGATGGGCACTAGTCACTCTGATAAAGTCTCGGTGGTAATAAGATAACGAGTTTGAGTCTCTTTGTGTTTACTATATCACGACAGATTTTCGTGCTTTTCTTCAGCGCGTGACGCAAATGAGGGTGAGTTCTCCACGAATGTGAGTTAATCCCTTTACTTATTCTAAAACTTTTCTTCTTCAAAACGCGGAATCGATAGTCACGTGTAAAGTATTCTAAAAAGAATCCTTCATCGATCTTGTTCTAAAAAGTGTTTGCTCTTAATAACCAGAAATACATTTCTTTATTTTGAATTAAATTGACAAGAATTGACTTAAGATACGTATACATGAAAACTTACATTTGTAGAAAAGAGAAGTTTACTTGAGTATATAATAGAACAAGTAAGTATTTCTCTCTCTCTCATATGCCTAGTAAGGGAGAGGTGTTCGATTGTTCTTCTTTTGCAGTGACGCCATCTATAGCCGATAATTCGACTTCTGCCACACCCATACGTCACACTCGTTTATAGGGTGGACCCATTCATTCATCCACAGATCGTAATTTTGACCTGAATAAGAGAACGATCAATCTCCAATTCAGTACCCCCAGAGGTATTGATTTGTTATGGGAACATTGGGGAATTTGAAACTCGACAGATTTAGCGTGCATCAGTCACCATTTACTACACGGGGAGTCTTCGGCAGGCGGGGTTCGAACCCGCGAACTCTCGGACATGGGCCCATCTCCCTACCGAACAGGCTATCCCGGCCGCAATTGAAATGTTCATTTTTTATTTTATGAAAATTATATCTTTTATTGATATTAAATCGTACTTAATCAAAAAGAAAACCTTGGCAACAATTAAATTAAAGTTAGCATGTGAATAAACGCAAAACGCGTCAAGTGACATTCAACGATAAAGATGATAACTTAGCAATCTAAAAGGAATAGTAGACAAAGAATTTAAGATTTCAAAAATAAAACTTGCAGGTGATTCTAAATTACTTTGGCAATTTGCCAGATGTTACTTTAAAATGAAAGAAAAACAAAATCAGAATTGTGAATTCAAGAGAATTTTTGTTCTTATTTTGTATTGCTTCGATAATAATGTTTGTCACATAATTTTTTATGCTTCTTAAATTTTATGAAACCTTATCGCATATGCGCTTGCAAAAAGGAATATTTTATGCATTTGTAAACTTTACTGACTATTTTCTCTCTGATAAAAGCCAGCTTTCATAAGAATACGACACCATAAAACCCTGACTTGGTGTCAATTGGCTTACTTGGTCAAACTTTGTATCAATTTAAGATAATGCTAATTTTCAATAATTTAAAACTCAAATGATAATGTACGGGCGCCGACCCCCAATATGTTTTACTAGGATATTTCTGTTATAACCATTTTCCAGTATACACTTTAATTCATGATTTTAGTTATTCATTTGCAGAACAAATTAACAATTCAAAATGTTTTATTCTTCACAAATCTTTTCAAAATAATAGTCTTTTTTTGGATAGTCTATTCGCGGATAAAGATTTATCATTATTATTATTAAACTCCCGAACTAAAACATAAAAAATAAATAAATAAAAAACATCTGCCACAATAAGCTTAATCAGTTAGGATTCCTTAGCTTACAAATATTAGAATCCGTTACGTCTTCGCTATGTCGTAAAAAATAATCTTTGACAGTCTCAATAAATTTGAATTTTCGTGTTGTACATCTACATTAGAAAATTTATAGAATTGCTTGGTATCAAGTGTTTTCCCAGGAAAATGATACATTCACAGCGTAAACCGATATATGATTCCAATTATTATTGTGCTATCTCTCTCTCTCTGGTATGCCTGTTCAGGCAGAGGGGTGCTATTGTTTTTGTTTTCCAGTGGCGCCATCTATGGCCTAGAATTCGACTTCTGCCTCAACCATACGTCACACCCGCTCATTGGTTATTTTATTTTATATCCGTCTGTTTATTTTATAGCCGACCCGATTTCAGGTTTACGACTACTAATGTTCAACTCCGTAGGCTTGTAATTTTGAACCAATCCAGAAGACAAGGAAACTCCTGGATCAGAACCCCCGAGGTATTGATTTGTTATGGGAACATGGAGAACTTTGTGACTCGACAGATTTAACGTGCATCAGTCACCATTTACTACACGGGGAGCCTTTGGCCGGCGGGGATCGAACCCGCGAACTCTTAGACATGGGCCCAGTGCCCTACCAACCAGGCTATCCCGGCCTAGAATCTGTTTATGAAAATCTGCCACTTAAACATAGCATCCTATAGTTTTTGGCCGAATAGCCAAATCTTTGGCAGTTGTAACGTTGGACAACAGTTTAGTTGTCCCCACAATGGTCAACGTTAATATCCACAAAGCAAGGTTTTATAAATGGATTCTTAATTGTAATTGGGTGATAGAAAAATATGAATAAGATCTCTACTAGTAAATTGATTCTCCATTCTGTTTACTTTTTTCACGTTAAAACCCGGTTTATTAAGATCTTTTAAAGTATCCACAGTAACTAAAATCATTTTTCCCACGGAGTATTATTTTTTGTCCAAAATTTGATAACATTCCAATGTTTATCAGGAAGTGGGGAGTTTCAAATTAGGCCCAGAGGCCTTAGCATTAATTTCATAGTTATATCACAAAAAATTTCCTGATATCCGTATGGCTTTAGCCAAAACGGATTTACGATTGGTGGACCAAAAGAGGGAGAACTCATTTGGGAATTAAATCATCCACCCTATATCTATATGTATACTACTTTTATTCTATCCGCGGCTGAATTTAATTAAGTAATTAGGCTGAAATGTAGCATTATTAAAAATAAGTGGTCATAAATCTCATAGTTTAAATGGGCAAAAGATCAGCATTAAAGAAAAGATTTCAAAAAGTGAATCTGACCATAATTTTTAAAGAACATGATAAAAACGTGTTATATTTCAATAAAATATGACTGTAAGGGGTTGTTACAAATTCAGATATTCGGAACACCATGAAATGGGGGGGGGGGCTAAATTTCATTTTAAAAATTAGATTTTTCGGCGATCTAAATTCGATATTCCATGATTTAAAAAAAAATATAGTTAAAATCATGACAAATTTTGTTCAATACCGAAATTCATGACTTTCCATGATTTTTCATGACTCTCCAGGTGCGCAGATACCCAGTATTAATGATTAAATAATCTAAGATTAACATCATTGGGTTTGGCGCACAAATCTTTAAGAAATATTGATTCGTTCCTTTTTTAATGTGAAAATTGAAAAAAAAGAAGTTTTCCTTGATTTCCAAAATGAAATAATCAATAATGAATCCAAATGAAGGATGTTCAACATTCTCTTAAATGTGGACAACGCTTTGAAAAGGATTGGTTAACAAAAGAATGAGATCTCAATATTTATGTTTGCAAAATGTTTTTTTTACTCTGCATAAATGTTAACTTTTAAGTGGCTTATTCAACTCACATTTGAAAATCTCTCTCCGTGTGATGATTTTAACTATTTGTTTTATTAGATGAAGTTATGCTAATTTTTTAACATTTTGACTTAAATTAGGAATTATATTAGCGAAAGTTCAGAAACTGAAAGCTATCCAAGTTTTTATTCATTGAAATATTCTACACATTAGATTCATTAGATGTTTTGCTAGTTACAATATTTATTAATATTTCATTTAGCAAAATATAGATTTTACTTACTTTGAAAGGATATTTCTCTTGAAAGAAATTATCCTTCGATACTGAATTGATTTCTTTTACCTTAGTAAAAGTTTGGATGCTTACTTTGGATGCATAAATCACACTTCATAATTATTTGCTTTATGTAAAAAAAATTTGTTTCTAAATTGTTTTCTCCATTTGTTTAAATAAAAAGGTTATCTATCCCTAGTAGGTTATCTAATAGCTCAAAAAGCGGTATACGTCTATTTGAATTAGAAAAAATGAGAACAAAAATTTATCACAAAAAATTTAAAACTCTTAAAAATTCTGTGTTAATGATTTACGATGTATCTTTTAATCAAAATCTTGAGTTCAGAAAGATATTGCCACGTAAGTATTTTAATTTTCTTCAACAGAACTGACTTGCGTTATTGGATCGGATATTATTATCTTAGCCATGAGAACTACTCGTGATCAATTTGCGCTTTCACTAACAAAATTTGATTCATAAATATTATCCATTGATTTTTTTCTTTTTTAAAAATTTTTTTAAGTCTTGTTTTAATTTTTTTACTATTTTTAAAACCTTTTTTTTCCAATCTTTTTATTTATTTTTTCAAAACTTTTTTTCAGATTTTTCTTTTTTCATTTTTTATGCAAACTGGACAAATGATACAAATGATCTTGGACATGACCCTACCAACCAGGCTATCCCAACCTTTTAGAAATTTTAACTTTAAATTTCAAGTTAAACCAAACAAAGTAAAAGAGCAAATAAATGAACAAGAAATCTAAATAAGGCTTTTTTTTAGGTGAATTTCAATGTTTAGTTGCTAAACGCTTGCATATAATATTTTTGTTTTAAATTTCTTAACATTAATTGCTCAAGCAGTTGATTAGTGACAGCGTGTAGGGAACGTAACATTCATTATACTTTAAATAAGAGAAAATTAGTTTCTGACTTATTTTACGCCATAACTGATTTTTTTTAAATTTTCTGATTAATATATTTTTTTTGAGCCGTGTATTTTAGTTTAGTGGAAACTATACGTAATAGAAATAAACTTTTTCGTACGTTCGAACATAAACTTAATTTAGATTTTCAACAACTTAAGGAGCAGGCGAATTATAAAGACACATTTTCATGAACTATTCAATCCAGTATATAAAGTTTTGACCTCTTTATAGGTAGAAGTTAATCGGTAGATGTTAATTGTTGGCAGAGTTGCTGTAGTTGAATCAACATCATCGAATGTCCCGGGTGGACGAAGACCTTTTGTTGAAGTTTCCTTAACGAAAACCTATTTTTTGACTTGTGCTACCAGTCAAATCAAACTTACTTTTAAATCTGATTCACAGAAATCAAGTTATTGCTGATTTGGTCTTTTTTTTTCCGTTAGTGAAGAGCTCTGATATAAATTGTTTTTGATTGATATAAGAAATTTACAATAAACATAAATAAACAAATGTAAAAATATCAAAAATTCCCAATTGCTCAAGATTCAATACCTTAAATGAATACCAGAGGTGCCAACTTTCTATCAAAAGTAGGATAATTCAGTAAAATATGCATTTACAGAATAAAATTAGAGCAATTTTAAAGTTAATATATAATAAAATTATACAAAAATTTACTATTAGAAAAATGTAACTTTCAGATAAAAGTACTAAATTTCAAATTATACAACACTGAAACCTTATACTTAATTTTTAAATGATACAATTAAGTGGATAACTTGGAATATATAATGTTTTAGTTTTAGTTATACTTAGAACTAGTCCTTATTGCCTTTATTTTGTTATCCTGCATTTGTCTTGCTTCGCTTGCAGCATTTCAGATTTGAGTTTACGTTCTTTTTCTATAAGGAAAAAGGATTAAGTTTCGGAATGGCTTGAATTAAGATTGAAAATTAAGATTGAAAATTAAGATTTCTATTTTATTTTATTTTTTTTATTTTTTAAAAAAAGAACTTTTCGCTTTCCGCAAGTCCTAAGATGTGCTTAGAAATAATTATTCGATTTAAGCTTGAGAATTAAAAAATAATTTTGAAGATTGAAATGCAGAATGAACCGTGAAAAGCAGAGATAATTGCAAATATCGGAAACGTTGTTCGAATGCGTGTCCTCAAACAAAAGGTTCTGTGTGAAAATACATACGAATCACAGTGTTTTAGACGATTTAGACCAGGGATGGGCGAACTACGGCCCTCCGGCCAACTGTGACACACCGGAGAGTTTTATCCGGTCCTCTGATCGAATTTTAACTTGCCGATCCGTTGTTAATAAGGAAAAACCTAAGAATTATGAAGGTGTTCTGAAAAAACTTCATTTTGAGTTCAAAAGCAAATTTCAAGATTTCATTGCCATTCAAACAAGATTAGATATTTTTACCATGCCTTTCAACGTAAATTTTGAAACAGTGATTTAGGAGTTGCAACTCAAATTAATTGAGTTGCAAAACAATCATTTGAAGCATTTTCTAAATATGCTGAAGTTTGAGCTTTACAAATTATTACCAAAAGCTATTTTCCCAAATCTTATGCCCAGAAAATCAGTGCTATGTTTCCTTCATCTTATATAAGTGAACAAGTGTCTTCAACTATGAACCTTAGAAAAAAATCATTTCTGAAGTAGACTAACAGACAAGCATTTAGCCTCGTTCCTTAAAATAAGTACATCTCACTTTGAACCTCAATATAAGGAACTCTTAAAAATGAAATCGCAATTTCATTAAATATTTAAATTAAAATTTGTATAGCATTTTTTTATTGGTTTTTACTTAGCCCACCAAACTTTTTTCTTCTTCAATTTTTTACCCTCAAACAACAAAGTTTGCCTATCCCTGGTTTAGACACTTCCAGTAGACAACACTCAAATAATTCAGAAGCAAGGTTCGATTATGGGGACCTCCCTGCGTAATCTACTTTTATCCTCAACATTTGTAAGCACGTCAACTAATATTTTCTGTAATACTATTTGATTGTAATTCTTTGTTGAATTTAAATAAGGGTAGGTGGAGTACCTTCTAGACGGAGGCCATCTCAGTTTCAGCCGAATTGGCCTTCTGAGCCTGGGTAGTTACTCACAAGCCTACTTTGCTTGTAGACGCAATTGTGGTGATCATTGTAGAGCGTGATTAGAGAATGCGTGACTTAGACTGATGTTTCCTTTTTTAAAGATTTAAAGTTTTTTCTTTATTTATATTAAAGATAACAAATAAATTCTTGAAATTAAGTTTTCGTTTAAAAAAGGAAATCTAAGAAGTGAAAAATGAAAACACACTTCACCTTTTTTATATTTTGTTTCTATTTTACATTCGAAACTTAGAATATGCGAAATCGCATACAGTACACTGTATACGATTTGCAGTCCACTATGTTATGCAAATCCAAATATGTTAAACACGTAAATTTCATCTTTAAATGGGCATAAAAATTATAAATATTAGAACTTTAAGTCATATAAGAAATCAATACAACTATGCATCCTTTCATATTTTCGATCTCTTTCATTAGAAAAAACATGCTTAAAAGTAAACTTTGAAATATGCTTGTACCTTTGATTAAATCCTTTGGTCAGAAATTTATCTATGTAGTTTGGAACTATAAATATTCAAGAAGATTATAATTTTCCCATAAAAGATTAAATAAGTTGAGATGTTATTGGATACGACACACAGCTCTTTAATAAAAACTGATTTTTTTTTATAAAAAATGGTAAATAAAAAAACTATAATTATATATAATCAACTAAATATGTCCCAGAAGCTAAATAATAAAAAAAATTTCTTTTTACTATAAACTTAAGATAAAAAAAATTTTTCTTCGCTTTCACATTCAAATCGAGCAAATGTTGAACAGACTTTATTTGGATTCATTTTAAATTGCGAATACACAAAAAGCACTTAGAAAGATTCGTTACCATAAGTTTGAGATCTTAATACTTATGTTTCTAAATTCCATTTTTACAATACAATTTACTTCAAAGAAATTATTCTTACATAATTTCGCTAAGTATTTTCGCAAATGCCTCTAGCTTTAAAGTGGCTTATTTGACATATTTTTGAAAAGCTCTCTCCGTTTAATGATCTAAATAACGTTTTATTAGATGTAATTAAGCTTATTTTCCCAATTTTCACTTTATTTTGGAATTATATGATTAAATTAGCGAAAGTTCAAAAACTGAAAATGCTCACAATTTTAATCCATTGAAATAATAATTGTACAAAAATTATCATTAGATCCTTTTTTAGTTGAAGTGGTATTTTTTAATATTTAATTAAAAAAAATATTGTATGTATCTACTTTGAAAGGATATTTCTTTCAAAAGAAATCATAGTTCAAATACAGTTATTGATTTTTCTTTCCTTTTCGTTTTAGTAAAATCGTTACGTTAGATGCACAAATCATGATTCATAATTTTCTTCTTTAATGTAAAAAAAAAGTTTCTAAATTATTTTCTCCATTTATTTGTATTGGTGTATTGAAAGCTATTTCAGAAATTAGAATAGTTCAAAAACGATCTATTTGAATCAGAAAAAATTGAATAGATACTTTGCACAAGAAAATCACACAGAATTTTTATAAATTTCTGTATTAATTATTTTGGACGCAACTTATCAATCTTTGATTCAGAATCTGAGAAAAGTAATATCTATTTTTCAACATAACTTGATTGTGTTGTTTAATCGGAAGATAGATACTTTTATTCAATAACCGTGAAAACTGTCAATTTTGGCATTCCCTAACAGAAATTTAATTCATTTTTAGTAGAAAAAATAAACCAGTAAAATTTGAAGCAAAGGAATCTCAGCATGAAGCAGATTTCATTTGAACAAACTGATTAGCTCTTTTAAAAGCTCAGATTTGATTCAAAGTATATTGAATAGTTTCAGTTTAATCAGAGTTTAAATCTACAGGAATCGGAGTTTACTGAAGCATGATTCAAATCAATGATAAGTACCTGATTCAAATCAGTAATCATCAGAATAAAGATTTCAAGAATTTAAATTATGGATATACCATTTAATATTTTTATTCTTGTGTATTTCAACCAAAACTATATTAATAAAAATATATTCTCCAAATTTATTAATAAGATACATGTGAGGACGCGTTATTAATTTTTAAATATATTTATAAAGTCTTAAAAAAATATCTGACTTGTATTTTAATTTTAGAATTGAAAAATATTAGTAAAATTCAACATAATTTATTTGCTGAACTTTTCTAATTAATTAAAATGAATATTTGACATTTATACAATACTACTAATTTTTATTATTTTGTAGTACTTTTTTTCAGTTTAAAAAATTAGCAAAATTTAAAATAACTTATTTGATGAATTTTATTAAATTGTTGAAATGAATAATTTGGCATTTTGATTTTCTCATTTTGAAATTGAATATTGTTTGAAAAAAAAGCAAACTATTAATTTAAAAAGGGTTAAGTACTCATCATTTTTGAGACAAAAACCGAATAAGGAAATCCAAAGCTTTCTTAGCAATTTAATTAGTAATTACTTTAACTATTTAGTTAAAGTTTCACCAACTAACTAAAAATATTCTAGCTGACACAACTAACCACAAATGTTCAAAAATTTTCAAAACTGATTCAAAGATTTGTGCAAAGATCATATAAGATTCATAGCAATTCATTTGGTATTCACTTATATGTTAAAATATATTTTTTGATTAATATATTTCAGTACAAGCTTTGATGATTTAAAACGTTAAATTTGAAACTGATAAATCAGTAAAAGAATTTAGTGAATATTTGTAATTAATTTTTGATAAATAGATATAAATTGAATAAAATATTCGATTATTGAATGAATTAAATGAATAAATTTTCGATGCAAACTAAACCATAACGGACCAATGCAATGAATATAAGCAAGATTGCATCAGGGCCCAATGGCACTAATATGATGGTAAAAATCATTTTATAATCTTTACCACTCATTATTTTCATATTTTTCTGTGTTTATAACAATTATAAATGTTGCTTTTGATCATTGTAATAAATTAATAATAATTAATAATGTAACTTCAAACTCTTCTGTCCACAATTGGTTAACTTGGCAGAGAGTAAACTAAATATATTTGGACTCTTAGGGGTTAATATCAAATTTTACCTAACCTATTAAAAATATTTAAAAAAGACATATCATATTTCTTTATATGATTTATTTTGAAAATTGTTATTTCACCATCTGCAAACTAATAATTCACTTTAAACTAATAAATTTGAATTCAGGGTGAAATTCTGAAACGACGAATGACTTGCAAACGTAATATTTTTTCTGGAAACAAGATTATACATTCGAACTTATTCGTATAAAACAACAGTACAATAAGATAAGCTTCATACATAGGCAATAAGACAAAATAAAATGAATGTTACATAATTAGAAAAAAACAGTAGTATTCAGTTTGCATTTTTTTTTTTTTTTTTTTTTTGAAATTTTTTTTATACTTTTTTTTCTATTTTTTTTTTTTTTTTTTAAACTTTTTTTTCCATTTTTTTTTTTTAGACTTTTTTATTTTATTTTTTTTTTTTCTTAATTTTTTTTCTTAATTAGTTTTTTTATTCAATTTTTTTTCATCTTTTTTTTTCCAATTTTTTTTGCAAACTGTTAATTAAATATTTGTATATTTCAACACAAAAAATGCATCATACAAAGAATAAATAGTTTATATTCTGTGACATTTAAGAGTACTAAAAAACAATAAATTTTCAGCTATTATTAGAACTACAGTAAAAATATGTGCTATCAAGACATATGATGAGAAGGAATCATTAAAGTCAGAATTAATGTACATAAAAAGAAATTCAGAAGTAATGAGCCTGTTGACACATCCCAATATTGCAAATAACTCAAACAGACTGAGGCAAGGATTTTATTCAGAAGGATAGTCTTCCGCATCTTTTTGGAGTTCTTTATATTACGCAGAGGAGGCTAAGGCGTAAAACCCTTGGTGAGTCTATGTGCCTGTTGCTGTTGCTAAAGTCCAGCAAGGCTAGACTAGGTGCATGACCCCATACATTCTCAGGAAGTCCTAGACCAGTAATGGACTACCAAGAAGAACTTGATAACTGGGCACTGCAAGATGTGAGTTGGGGAAGTTTGTTCAGAGGAGCATCTGGTAAACCATTCTTAAACCATCTGTTAAGGTCATAGTTGGCCAATGAGAGAACAGTACTTAGATGAGACCATCTAGGTCAGCTTCCGCCATCTCTGTGATGTCACGTCGGTCGACTACTTTTCCTGGTACCAGTGGATTTTCTCAAAGTTTCTTTTCAAGTTTCAGGTTCTTTTTTTTAATTTTTGCAAGTGCCCAAGCCATCTTATCCGATAAGCTTTAATCATTTAGACAATGTTGGGCTTTTTAAATTTGTTGTGGATCTCACTGCTGTAAAATATTTGACGTATGTTATTTTTATTCACAGTTCCACAGGCATGAATCTATGCATTTTCAGCTCTGCAGCTTAGATGAGACCAAGGCCGTGCTGGTCAGCTTCCGCCATCTCTATCTTTTTCTACATAGTTCAACCATCTGATGACTGGTCGACCACTTTTCCTGGTACCAGTGGATTTTCTCAACGTTTCTTTTCAAGATTAGGGTTTTTTTTTTTTAATTTTTGCAAGTGCCCAAGCCATCTTATACGATAAGCTTTAATCATTTAGACAATGTTGGGCTTTTTAAATTTGTTGTGGATCTCACTGCTGTAAAATATTTGACGTATGTTATTTTTATTCACAGTTCCACAGGCATGAATCTATGCATTTTCAGCTCTGCAGCTTAGATGAGACCAAGGCCGTGCTGGTCAGCTTCCGCCATCTCTATCTTTTTCTACATAGTTCAACCATCTGATGACTGGTCGACCACTTTTCCTGGTACCAGTGGACATTTTTGTAATGTAACAAATAACATTATTTAAAGAACTAAAGTTCTCCAAATAAAGTTAAAAATTATCAAAATTATATTGTGAATTTTTTTTAGTAAATTTTTCTTTTTTCTCATTACATGTAGTTTTTTTTTTAGTCAGTGCATTTTCTTTTTAATGCAATGCATTAATACTTTTTAACAAACAAGATGAATGTGTTAATTTACACGACTGTTTTCAAAAAGAATTTTAAGATGTACTGAAATATATCACATTTATAAACTTACATTTATATTTTTGGTATTTATAAACTCACAAAATGCTTATGAGTAAAATAAAAGTAAAGGTTTGTCTTTGTATAAGTCTACCATAGAAATTCTTCAACATTTGTGTAATAAACAAAATATATATTAGAATACTCTTCTGAATATTAATGCGAAGTACTTAACCTTAACACAGTTGCTGTTTTATAAAATTTGACGCAACTGAATAGAATATTTATTGTTAAATACAAAAGACAATGTTCAATCTCATTTAATTCGAAAATCAGTGCCAAACTGTAATGAGACAAAATAGTCTCCAGCTTATTATTAGCTCATTTAATATCATTTCCAGCTGATTAAACCTCTTTATTATTAGAATCAAATAATGATATACATACACTTATCATGTAATTCAATTTTTTAAATATTATTTTATACATTGTGACCTAAAAATATTTACATCTAATGTGTTTTCTCGATAAAAAAAAATGAGTATATTCAAAACTCGTTGAAAAAAATTTCAATGAGAAAAATCTCATTGAAAGAAGATTGATATTTTTTGAAAATAATATAAATGGCTGAAATATATGTAAAAATATTAAATGAATATCAAAAATGATAACTAAAAAAATATATAAATGATGTTTTATATCATAATTCTATAAAAATAAGAAATATCCTGAAAAGTCACTTACGTATAGAAACGTTCACTACGAATTAGAAACGTTTGTAATGAGAGATTGAGTTAGAGAATGCCATTCCTTATGATAATTTATTCAATCCTCTTTTATGAAACCTGTCGTCCTATCATTTTTAATAATAATTTTTCTCTATATTTTCAGTGTAGACACATTACAAGCTGCTATGAATGTATTACGTTATCAACTTTCTTTTCCTCGCTTTAGAAAAATCAACAACTGCTTATAAAAAATTAAACTTAATATTTAAATAATTAAAATAATTTCGCTTTTCAAAGGTATTTAAATTTTTTTCTTGATTATGGTTAAAGACGAATGAAGCAAAAACATTGTGCAAAGTATCTTTTCAATCTATAGAAAATTTTACATTTTCCTATAATATATTATTTAAGAAAATAATCTTCGCGAGAAGAGGCAAAGTTGGAAACATGTTTTTGTTTACATATAACTCCAAGAATTAAATAATAATAAAAGCAATTGTAAAAAACTGTATGGTAATTTTTAAAAACAAATTAGACCTGACAGGAAATTCAGCATTCATTAATCGAATACACGCATATCTATTGTTCTATTTTCTTTAATACTAGATTCTCATTTCTAAGCCCAATTAATTTGATATTCATTTATGTTTAAATAATGACTTGAATACGTTCATAAATGACCTCTCAAAATTTACTTTTTTGTTCTAAATTCGTAATATCCAAATTTTGTTCTATAATTGAGAGAGTAGAATAAAATAAATTATTACATAAAAGAAATTCCTTATTTACTCACAGAAGTTTATTTTGAATTTGCATGGTGTCTAAATATTTTAACTGTATATCAATTACTGAGCATTAGCGTCAATGACTTACAAATGTTTCTTAAAAATTAATAACCATTCCAGCTTAAATGGAAACACTCAGATATTATAAGTTTAAAACGATGTTTCCCCTTGCAAAAATCCTGAAAGACTGTTCAACTTACATTAGAAAAGCGAAATGTGGACTTTGAATGTGGAAAAAAAATTATCTATGATATCAAAAAACTGCGTCTTATTTCTAAAACAATTTTATTATTATTTGGATGGCATATATAATTATTCTTCGAAACAATTTTACTTCAAATTATAGTGAATTTTACTAAAATTCGCAGATTATAGATTAGATTGCATCGACCGAATGGAGACAATTATAGAAAGACCATATTATAAAACTTGTTTCAACTTTTTTTTAAAATACGAAATCGAAAAATCGTAGAAAAACTCATTTCGTTCACTGTTGAAAGTGCTGAATCAAGTTTCTAGTTTTTTTTTTTTTTTTTTTTAAAGAAAATAAGTTAAAAATTTTTTGGAATAAAATATTAGTTTATTCCTTAATAAATGAATAGCCACGTACAACAGAGTTAATCAAAAAATGAACAGTTTTCTTATAACAACAAAAAGATTACTCGAAAAAAATTGATTCCTTAAATTAGTTTTGAGGAAATAAATACTATATTTTGAAGTTTACCTCACTCTACTTTTTTTCCAACATGAAAGTCGGCAGATTTGCTGGAGTAATACTGAACTGCAATTCTTAGAAAATCGTTCATTCATAGTATCTTTTGTAAGAATTACAAGTTGAAAAAATTATATAATTTTTTTTTTAAATTTAAATATTATATATTATTGCAACTGGCTATACTTTATGCATCTCCTTTAATGTCTAAAAATAGTTTGTATTAATCGAGCATTCAAATTAAATAACTAACATTTCTTTTAGAGTTCCAAAAAAATGTAAATCAATTTTGAAGCAATTTATATTTCCTGTTATTCATTTTTAATAAAAAGTTAAAGAAAATCCTCTTCTGTATCACAACTTAAATTTTTAATACCACTTATAATAAAAAGTTTAATATTATTTCAATCTAATTACTGTACAAATGAAATCAGCTATTATCAAACTCGAAAGCTATATGAATTACGGAGGAGTATAAATTTTTCAAATGAAACAAATTATTTTATTTAATTGATGTTGTTAAGAATGCGACTGTCATTTTTTGTAATCCAATTTTTTCTTGATATAATTTAACTTAACGAAATTTTCAATCTCACTTTGCCTTAAAAAGACAAATTACCTTCCATCTTCCTTTTCATGCAAAATAAAGCTTTTTTTTTATTTTTTATAGAGATC